>OU026153.1:62400000-64800000 GCA_907269105.1 Volucella inanis
GAATCAAATGATTGCCTTGAATATTGTGCCCGCCGATCGCCATCCATTGTTAGCTTTGCTGGAAGTGTTGTTTAAGCAATTTAAGGCAATTGCCCAAACGCATGCACTCTTACTAAAGAATTATCTAAGTGTCATACAGAAGTACTCGGTGACGGCCAATCCATATGATTTGAGTGATTTTTGGGCGCAAGCACAGTCGGTGGTATATTGCATTCGATTTTCACTTTCTTTTCAAACTAAAGAATATATTTATTTCAGTTACAATTGCTGCTTACGGATTACCTGGATATACAAAATGAGGGCTCTGACGAGACATTACAGTCCAATTTCAACGAACCTGCAGTTAATATCAATTCGTTCTTTGCAAGAAGAAAATCCTCGAGGTAAGTTGAGCTTGAATTGCCACCAAGTTGTTCGAAACTACAATTTATGCTTCGAATGTATATTTTCTTCACTTCGATATAGAATGCAGTTTTTTTCACACTCAGTGGATGTTGCTTTAAGTTCTTTTTATTATAGCGTTGCGATGTGATGTACCATGCCACAAAACTTTTATTTTAAGAATTTTTTTTTTTTTATATTTTATTTCATTAATAAAAAGCAGGCCTTGTTCGTAGCCCAGTTTTCCGTTGTCTAACCGAAATGAAACCCCGTTTGCAAAAGTGAACTGTAATTACGTAGTACCACCTACCGGGTTATCGGATCTTAGAAGCTATTTGCCTAAACCCCAGCGGCCTTCAATTCTTTACGAGTCCAAACCAAGTGCACAAAGCATCCACAATTTCGCTTATCAGTCGACGCGTTACTGATGAACTGACAAGATTAATGTTACACACATTTTGTTTTCGGAGCTAGAAGTTTGTATTCCTGTCGATATAGCTAAACTCTTCGTTGAATGGTGAAAAAAAAAGAAAAAAAAAAAACTGACAGTAATTTCATCAAGATGCTGTTTTCAATTGTAATGTTTTGTCAAATCAATTTAGGCACAGATATTTGATTTTGTTTTCGTTCTTTTTATGAAATGAATTTTAGCAGCGAATTCGATACAAAATGAATATCTTTCCCAGCACCAGTTTCCAAGACAATTTATAACAGATCCCTATTCAAACTAGAAAATTTTAAAAGATATGGAGGGAATATATCAATTACAGAATTTTCATACGAGTTCAATAACTTTAGAATAAACAGATTCATTTCCAAAAAATATTTGCACAACTATAAAAAGTATGATTTAAACTTAACGAATATTTAAATATTGCATGACCACGAGAAATCATTAAAGGAAAATATGAAACTAACAAATTATTAACAAACCAACAGATTATTGCCTGTAAATCAGTCTGCATTAAGCAGTTAAACATGCTTAAAGAAGCTATAAACTATCTCATTATAAAATGGAACGACAAGCTAGAGAAAAATAGTTGCATTATGGTATTTCAGTGTTTCTCGATTCAAAACAGCATTTAAGACAATTCATCGAAGAGTGCTACTGATGAAGCATCGAAGAAACTAAATTGATCTGGTCAAGAAAACAATATTTATAGATTAAAACAATTATTCGACATCTAAAGAAGTCGGTTTAGGTTAGCGACAATATTAAGTGTATTCCCATTTGTGCAAACCTTCGAATATTTTGTGCAATGTAAAAAGTCCGTTCCGAAATAAACAGGACTAAAATGTGTATTGTATTTCTAATGAGGCCATCTGTTGGCGTCCGAAAGGTAAATACTTCACTGGTGTACTGTCAAAATTTCATGACATTTAAACGAATAGAAACAGAATTATTGCGTCTAAAGTGACAGTATGTTTGTTTCATCGGTACAAAAATAAGCATCGAGCAAAACTTGCTTAAAATTCAACATTCGAAGGACATCATCAGGAAGGGCAAAAAGAATAAAAACTTCCTTTACAACAGTGTAACTGGCGATGAAACGGTGGTGTTTTCAATAAGATTCAGAATGGGATGCGTGAGCCAAAAACTCCAAAAATTTCGTTTGGAAAACTTAAAAGTGAATACAATGTTGATTTAATTTTACCATTCCAAGGGCATTGTCCACAGAGATTCGTTTTCCACCGGGCTAATCAGTTAGTGCACAATTCTATCTTGCTGTTTTGAAGCGTTTGTTGCATCGTATATTGGCGTGTGTTGATTTATGATACTTATCGTTTTGTATCGCTTGGGTTCAAGTGAAAAGGGTGCTTCAATTACCAAAATCCCTAGTTTCTTTGGAATTGGGGATGCTGCACCACCTCAAGTAGGCAATGGTTTTTGTTGATCTAATTTCAAACATCATACTAAAATAATCTACATATTTCACTGAATCACTAATCAAATTTTTAAAGTGGCTTGGCACTATTTTTGGAGAGCATGCTCTAAATTAAAATTATGTAGTGTAGAATTCCTTGGATAGTATCTAATTTTTTAATGGTCATATTTTAAAGTATTTCATGGGCTGGAAAGTGTCTGATGTCTAGTGTTTTCGAGCAGTTCGAGCATGTTGGAAAGTTTTCTTTGGTTAGGAGTTAGAGAAGTATGGCTTAAACGAATTCATTCGAAATTTGTAATTTTCAGTTAAGCTGTTTAGACTCGGTATATATGTAGGATTTGTTTTGTTATTGTTATGCCAGCTGTTGGCATAGTTAGCAGCTTTGTCCGCGAATTCATTACCCTTGATGCATATGTGCTCTGAAACCCATATATATATAAACCATGGGCTTAAAATTCAGTGCCGTTTTATAGTAAAACACAAAATGTTTGCAAAATTCAACTTTATTTATCAATATAGTTGTCTTCAAGGGCGATACACTGATTGAAACGAATTTTCAATCTTTCGATGCCAGTTTTGTAGTACGATTTCGGTTTAGCCTCAAAATAGGCCTCTGCTTCGGCGATTACTTCCTCATCGGTCTTAAAACTCTTTCCGGTGAGCATTCTTTTGAGGTCTGCGAACAGGAAATGGTCGCTGGGGGCCAAATCTGGAGAATACGGTGGGTGGGGAAGCAATTCGTAGCCAAATTCATTCAATTTTGCCATCGTTTTCATCGACTTGTGACACTGTTTCTTGATGAAACAGCACTTTCTTTTTCTTCAAATGCGGGCGTTTTTCTGCGATTTCGTCTTTCAAACGCTATAACAACACAATGTAATAGTCGCTGATAGTATGCCCCTTTTGGAGATAGTCGATGAAAATTATTCCATGTGTATCCCAAAATACGGATACCATAAATTTGCCAGACTGTTGCATTTTTGGTCGTTTTGGACGAGGTTCGTCGCCTGCTCGCCACTCAGCTGACTGCCGACTTGACTCTGGTGTGAAGTGATGGAGCCAAGTTTCATCCATTGTCACATACCGACGCAAAAATTCGGCTTTATTGCGGTTGAACAGCTTTAAACACTCCTCTGAATCATCAACACGTTGTTCTGTGAGCAAACGCGTCAACCACTTTGAACAGAGCTTTCGCATGTCCAAATATTCGTGTATGATATATCCAACACGTTCTTTTGATATTTTCAGAGCCTCTGCTATCTCGAGCAACTTCACTTTACAGTCATTCGTAATAATTTTGTGGACTTTTTTGATGTTTTCATCTGAAACAGCCTCTTTTGGACGACCACTTTTAAATTTTTCAATCCACTTGCGAATGGTTCGTTCGGCTGGTACAGAGTCCGGGTAACACTTATCAAGCCATTTCTTTGCATCGGTTGCATTTTTTCCCATCAAAAATCAATGATAAATCAACACACGAAATTGCTTTGAATCCATTTTTTTTTTCACAATAACAAAAGTTGCTTCACTCACAACGCTATATCTCGAGAACTAATCGTCCGACAGCTGTCAAATTTATACACGTATCTTTTGAAGGTTGGTACTTACTGAAAATGGTATGGATTTAACTCAAGTCCTGACCTCTCTTACAAACGGCACTTTTCAGCCCATGTATTATATATATTTTTTTTATAACATTATCTCTAAGCTTTATTTCAGCAGGGGCGGTATTGTTCAGGTTCGTGATAGCGTGTATAACTGAAAGGCTGTCGGTGCATACGACCCAGCGTGCTCTTGTGTATAATTCATAATTCATAATTCATAATTCATAATTCATATCGATTTCTTTTAGTTGTTCTTCTTCCTAAAGTATTTCGCGTTATAAGCCGAAATATCGACCATATTACTGAACACTACTTGAGGCCACCGTTTTGTCATCCTTTTGCAAGTGTAGCCACTTACACCTTTGTTAAATGTGTCTACACCCCCTTTACATTTGTTTTAATCCAGAATTATCTCTGGCTTTTTATCCAAGCGATCACTTACTTTTGAGTAATGATATAAAATTCTTAGTATATATACCGATTTTTTTTTTTTCAGAATGTAAGATACGAGAGTTGCATTCTCTGTAAATGCAAAATTAGATGAATATATTAGTCTTATCTTTATATTTATTATTTCTGGTGGTAATTCGAGCTTGTTTTTGCGTATTTTTCCTACTAGTGTAATTTGTCTCTCCAGTAATTGTTTTGCAAATTGATAAGACGTGAAAAATTTATCGGTTGTGACATTGTGTCCTTTTAGCCCTACATCAAATCAAGAACTACACGCATACCTTGACTTTTTTCTGGAGTACTTCCGATGCCCTTGCCAGTATAAGGTTGAATATTCCAAACATAGCTCGTTACAGAATCACAAAGTACCCAAAACTTGATTCCATATTTCGCTGGCTTTGATGGCATGTACTGCCGGAAGAGGCATCTTCCTCTAAAAGCTACTAACTATATGTCAGCAATATGTCAACCCACTGATTCCACAACTCACTTATACCATAGAAGCAAATTTATTTAACAGTCGTTCGTGGTTCACTTCGATTTTCCCTGTTGTCGAACCTTGTAACTCTTGATATTTTCTTGAAAATCTTCAATGACATGATTGCAGCAAATATTGGTCTTCCGTTTTCAGAGTTCCATAAACTTTCAATGCTTTCGTTGTTTGATCGAAAAACGCCGGCCAATAAAAATTAGTCCAATGAATGAAAATAATTAGGTTGTATCAACATTAGTCCATTCTTCACTATATATGCGTCTTCCCTCAAGGTTGGTAAAGGTAAAAATAGTACGTATCAAAGGAGGTGGAAAAAATAATTCAAAGCTGGAAAGTTCGACTTCTGTAATTTTAGAATAAAAATAATGTGTCAATCCTGGCACCAATTTTATAATTTTTTTTCTTGAGGCCCTTCCGGCACTGTTTTCATTAGGTTTTGTTGAGTATTTTATTTGACCATTTTTTGACACCATCATTTCGGTAGGCACAAAGAAATTTTCAACATCACTAAAATAACTGTGCCTCAACATGATCCTCGAACTCAGAACACGATTCTTCTTATGCCGTAAGTCAAACAATGTAACTGCACAACCAAAACTGATATAATGCACCTTTGAAATTGTGTGGATTATAATAAACTCAACAATTCATTCTCGTTTCCCCTTCTTTGAGCATAATTTCGTATTCTAAATATATTATTCAACAATTTGAAATAAACTATCCCGCGACATGTAACTAACTAATTCCTGAATGAATAAGTTTTTCTCCGGAAATCTGGTTAAAAAAAGGTACAAATGCACAATGAAAAGATAGGTAATACATACAAAATCGCAGCTAAACAACAATATGCTGATTGGGTCATAAATGAGTAGGTAATTAGAAATCAAAGTAAACTGCAAATACCGTTTGATTCAGACGATTCAGTTTGTACCTCGCAAAGTTCCTAATATTTTTTATAAAATCATACGTAATTGTATTTAGTTCAACACTTTAGAAGTCAAGAAATATCAAGTCCTCTAAAAATTTTGTCTTAGACACCGCTTCATAGACCGGTTGTGTTTATACAGAGACGATTGATGCGTGTTCAGGAAAAAGGCCTTGCCTAATGAGTTGATCATTGTGTGTTGTTACAGCAAAGTTGTAAAAATAAATTTTCGGTTCTTAACTTTGAATTCGTTTTTGGTAGCATTGAAATTCTTTTGGTTAATACATTTTGGAGTATGATATTTTGGGCATTTGGACAAAGACAATTCGAAGGATTCGGGTCTGTATAACCACAAAGGGTATGCTATTATTTGGCTTCAGCATTTTTTTTGGCAGGTTGAATTTTGATATTTTGTTCCAAATGCATGAAATCGCTTAGCGGCAATAGAGTCCTTGATTATTGTAGATCTTCAGAGAACAAGAGTTTCGCCGTTCCTTTAACAGTTATTTCCTCATATATTGACAAGCCAGATTGGGTCAAAATGTTTTTTATTGGAATCGTTGCAAATGCATTGATTGATATTTCTCGCGGCTTGATGGTAAGTACGCTAGATAATGTTAAGAGCTGATTTTGTACTACATCCATAGATACTGAACCCATAGTCTAATGTTACCATTAATATTTTATTTAAATAGCATAGTGTTTATATGGATTTTAAATTTTTTTAATGACAGATATTTAATAATACAATATTAAATCTTGCAGCAAGTGTTTTCTTTAATTCGATGCAATGGTTTTTCTAATTGAATTTATTATTAAAGGTTAATCCTAAAATATTATATTTATTGCGTATGCTACGGTTAAAGTTAGGACATAGTTTTTTCCTGCAAATGTGGAATGTTTTGCACCTGAAAAGGTTGACTATTGACATATAAAAAAATTGTTTTACATATTTCTAGGTCATTATTTTTACAAATTATATAAACATCGGGATTCTGGATATACTCAGTAACTTTGGCATTGTCCCAGTTAATTTCGACATTGTTTGGAATTTGAAATGTGTGGAAAGTAAAAAGCATTAGTCCTGTTGGTCGTTCAATCTCTCGTGTAGATTTGTACACTTTAGTAACTTCATGCGTTTTCATTTCCGAGACAATTTCTACCTCAGGAACATTTATAAGCCATGGAGTATACAATGCATTTTGGCAGATTCAATTGGTTATGCAGAGTGATGGTTACTGGGCAGAGGTTAGACAGGTTCTTCGTGGCAATAAAAATTTTGGCACAATTTGGTTTTTTTGTGAGTATTAAGATCTTACCATCTCTTAGTTGTAAGATCTGTTCATACTCGGTGCATATAGCGTCAATGGCTTTTCTCAAAGCAAAAATGGTCACTGACGATATAGGTTTAGTTTCACTTTCAGAAGCATTGACATGAATCATGGATTTTTGCTTTTATTGATTTAAGGAAGTTCATGAAAGGAATCGTATGCTTGCAATGGTTTATTTCTTTTAGCACGAGGTGCGTTGAGCACAACTTGGAAAAGCGTACTGGACTTATTTCCCGACTTTGTTTTCGGCACTGAGGCCATGGTGGAAGAAGCAACTAACACTCGCGATCAATTTATGTACTGGCCAGATGCTTCAGATCGAAAATAAAGAGTTCCAAGAACTACTTACGAATTCCCACACTGCGTAGAATATGCAATTGGCAAAAAAAAAAAGTTAGCAGAAAAGCCAATCGATTATCCTGATTGATATTTTTGTGTTAACACGTGTACTTCTTAAAAGTCTAAGCGGTTTGCGATAATTAGCTTCGAATTTGGTATATAGAATATCTTTGAAGCGTCTATGATGCCAAGATCGAAGCAATTCCTGATTGGATCAGATGAGACTCGATATCATTAGTCTGGTCGTTGATCATATTCAAGTGAATTGAACCCAGTCTGCATCATCGCCCTGCTATGTTGAAGTTGTCTTCACCGAGAAGAACGAGAAAATGGTGAGAAGCGAATAACGTTTTTTTTTATTATGCACTAATAGATAAGAGAAGTTTTTACTAAGGGTTCAATTAAGTTTCTACAGTAAAAGATAAAATGGTTATCTGCTGACAGTGCATATAAATTAACTGGCACTGTCGTAACTCCTCTCAGATCGAATTCTTTTTATGGAAATTCGCAAGGACGCACTGATTTAAATAAGAAACTAAGTCAATACCATATCAGGATTGAACATTATTTTTGGGCTAATAAAAAGGCGATTTAATAGCTAAAGGTTTGAAAGTTAGGAGTTCAAATTAAAAATGACAGTCATAAAACAAGCTTGTCATCATAGGATGATTTCATCTTTTTAAATGAAACGGATGCTGAACGTGAAGTAGCGATGGAATCAATTGTAGAGCTGGAAATCTAAATCACACACCAGTAAATGAAAAGACGTGCAATACTAGAATTTATGAAATAACAAAATACATACAATTTTTTTGAAATTCACATTTCTTATTTCGGATCCTTTCCTTTCCTCACCTTCAATCTGAAGATTTTGTATTTCAAAATCTTGTTCCTGCTTAACTTTCTTCGTTTCAATATTACTTGTTGCTTCCACTTTCTCCAACTCGAATCTTTTAACTTCTATTTCCAACTTTTTTTTCGCAGTCAAAATAGGATTGAAGAAAGATTTTGATTTCCTGTTGTCTGTTGACTCTGTGGAGCAGGTACGCAAAGTGGAGCGGAAAAAACAACGCGAAAATCAAACTACACGTTTAAATGATTACTTTAATTTTAATAGATTTGAATCAGTTTTGAATTCAATGAACGCCAAGAAAAGGAAAAAATAAAAAGAAAAAGGTTAGGTCAGAACGACATAAAAATTAGATGAGAGATGAATATGTTTATATGTTGGTATGCGTGATCACGAATTGTCAGGGATGACCAACACACATCCTCAAATCTTCGTAGCCTCAAGTCTGGATGAACAGCGAAAATGCTTCGGTACAGGTAGTGCCTTGGTTAAGACATCCGCACGTATTTCATCTATTGGTAGATGTTCCAGCTTAATGTATCGTTGAGATAAAATGTCCCGAATGAAATGATGTCTTATATCAATGTGTCCTGCACCTCGATTATCGTTATATAAGGTAATATCATCTAAATTTTAAAAACCAATTCTTTTAGAAATGTTCTAAGATGAATGGTTTTCTTCATAGCTTTTGAAATCCCCATGTACTCAGCTTCCGTGGAAGACAGAGCCACTGTTCTTTGTTTTTCGGACTTCCAAATAGTAGCAACGTTGGAAAACATGAATGCGTATCTGGTATATGATTTTCTGTCCATAACGCACTTTCCCCAGTCAGAATCTGTAATCCATAATCAATGGTTTCTTGAAGATAGCGTAGAACACGCTTCGCAGCACCCCAGTGAACGTCAGTGAAACAATTATTAAATTGGGCAAGAACGCTTGTAGCATGAGCTATATCAGAGCGGGAACAAACAGTAACATACATTAGTTCTCCAATCAATTCTTTATACGGGCGCTTTTCCTGTCCAGACGAATTTCCATCTTTCGCGAACCTCGAATAGTTAGCGGCTTTGCATACTCCATATTAAATTTCTGCAAGAATTACAGTTTAATTACAATTACAAGTTTAGAATACAAGTTTATTCATCTAAATCTATATTATCCCCTTCAAAGTATTGGGTATATATTTTAATTTGTGCGGTTTTTTTTTCAAAATTTGAACGTTTATTTAAGAAAAACATGTACAATAGTATTATTCAAAGTATTGCTCATCTGAAGCTATGACTTTTTCCCATCTTTCTGGCAATTTGTGGATCCCATCCCAAAAGAACTGCGCCGGCTTGGCAGCCAAGAATGAATCAAGCCAATTTTTTATATTATGTTCTGATGTGAACCGTATTTCAGTGAAGGCGTTCTGCATCGACCGGAATAAATGGTAGTCCGAAGGGGTAAGGTCTGGGCTATAAGGCGGGTGGGGTACGATTTCCCATCCACTGTTTTCCAAATAGTTTTTAACCGGAATGGCAAGGTGGGCCCGAACGTTGTCATGATAGAAAATTATTGCCTCGTGTCTGGTCACATATTCCGGGCGTTTTTCGGCTACTGCTCTCTTCAAACGGTTTAAGCAGCTCATAATACAGCACACCCATCTGATTCCACCAAATACCTTCGCGACATGGATATTCGGCTTTGCCTTTGATTTTGCTGGTTGGCCGGGTTTCATATATGATTTTTTGCGCTTGGGGTTTTCGTAATGGATCTATTTTTCATCACCAGTAACAATACGATGCAAAAATTACTTCCTTTTGTAGCGTTCCAGCAGCATTTCGGACATGCAAAACCGCCTTTCGACGTCTCTCGGCTTGAGTTCATGTGAAACCCAATTTCCTTGCTTTTGAATATATCCAGCTGCTTTTCAACATTTTGAAATGGCTGCTTGAGTGACACCCAAAGATTCTGCGAGCTCTTGTGTTTGGCAACAATCTTCATAGAGTAATGCTTCCAGTTCTTCATCTTCAAACTTTTTTGGCTGCCCAGGACATTCATCGCCTTCCAAGCCAAAATCACCACTTTTAAATCGTGCAAATCACTTTTGACACATTTGCTCAGCTAGCGCATGTTCACCATAAACTTCCACCAAAATACAATGACTTTTGGCAGCAGTTTTCTTCATATTAAAGTAATGAAGAACTCCCCGCAAAAACACTTTTTCAGGCACAAAGTTCGACATATTTGAGTGAAAAAAAATTATTGTTGTTTACGCTAATGCTAGCGCTCTATACCATTCTCGAAACATTTTTTATATTCGGTTTTCGGTATGTCCATCAGTGCTTCCTGCGATTTTCCATTACTTCCTCTCGGCTGCTGAAACGCGTTCTCTGTAGTGTTTTTTTAACTCGATTGAACGGAAAGAAGTCACAGGGAGCCAAATCAGGCAAATTCGGTGGTTGTTGGATGGTATTTGTTGCATTTTTCTTCAAAAAATTACGAATAATGCACTGTGCGACAGTGCGTTATCATGGTGCAAAATCCACGAGTTTTCTGCCCACAATTCTGGTCTCTTTCGACGAATTTCTTCACGCAAATGTCTCATAACGCCCAAATAATACTCTTTGTTTACTGTCTGGCTTTCTGGCAAAAATTCAATGATGCACTACACCGTTGTAATCCATGAAAACTGTGAGCTTCTTTTTTGATTGAAAACGACATGGTTTTTTTGGTCTCGGTTCATTTGATGAACGCCATTCACTTGCCTGATGTCTGGATTGCGTTTCGTACTCATAAACCCACGTCTCGTCTCTAGTAATGATCCTTTTGATAAATGTGGAATCGGATTCAGTCTCTTTTTTTTTTTGCATAAAATTGAGTTCCTTTGGCACCAACTTTGCTGCTTCACGACGGAAACCCAAATCATTAACCAAAATGTCTTGGACGCATCCGTAAGCAATGTTCAAGTCCTCCGCTATCCCCTGATGGTTAATTTGCGGTAATTGACGAACATTTCTTTTACTTCATCAATGTTTTAATCGGTTTTCGATGTCGATGGTCTCGCCATTGCGTTCACCATCTTCGATTGACTCCCGAAATCGTTGCCGAAACACTTATTCAACATTTCTAACGTTCGCGCACCATTAAATCCGTTTTTTTACGCAAAATGTAATACAAGTTCGTTGTTGCAAATTTAAATCCATTTTTAAAATTGTAAAAAATCGCCTATACACAGCGCTTAATTTGCTCTTTCAAGGCATGGGTAGTGATGGGCTTATTGGCATAAACATTAGACTTCAAGAAACCCATAAGAAAATGTCCAACGTCGTTAAATCGCATGATATGGGCGGCCAATTTTGATCACCAAAACGGAAAATTACACGACCAGGAAATGACTCATGCGGTAATTGAATTGTTTCTTGGGCTGTATTGGATGTGACACATATCGTCCACAGTCATATCATCCAATTTAGGCACAATAAACTGGATTATCATGTAGCGATAGCGAGCACCATTAACTGTTATTACCCTACCACCCGCATTTTCAAAGAAGAATGGTCGGTTGATGCCTCCAGCCCAAAATCCGTACCAAACAATGACACATTGTGAATGCATTTGTATATCATCACTTGTGAATTTTCTGAACTCCAGATTCGATAATTTTGACGATTAAAATACTTTAAGATGAAAATGAGCCGCTGAAGATTTTGTTTGAACATTCATCAAACAAGCATCTACTTGTTCCATAATCCATTCCACGAACATGCTTAACACATGCTGAGGCATTTTAAGTGTATTCATACCCACTTGAGTCAAGTTCTTTGTTAAAAAAAAAATCACTAATGGATCTAGTCTCCCTAATTTTTTAAATTAATCCCTTCAAAGGTGATGAAGTTAAAACACTATTCCGACTATATTTTGTACGAAAATTGCGAATGTATCTGCCAAACCTTCATTATTTTTTAAAATATTGGTCAACTGAAAACGCTTTGTTCTTTCGTATAGCCTTTAATTCTTTCATTGCCAACATTTTACCACAAAAATGGCGCAAAATTCAAATACTGCTTGATTTTTCACTTACCGGTGACTGCGCGTTGAGTTCTGGCAATCATAACGATATCATCGGCGTACGCTAGTAGTTGCACTTCAATTATGATGTTAAAGATGTCACATAGCAGCGCGTATTAGGTATGCTGCGCTATATACTGCCTTTCACGAGTTCTACGATACTATAGAAAATCATTTCTGTTTTTTATTTAACTCATTTTTATGCTAATAAAATTTTCTAATCGTAAATTTTCTTAAATTTCTGTCCGCACCAGGCATACCTTAGGTTACTACAGGGGGTCAGTATAAATTGTAGTTATTTGTAGTTAAACCCTTAGAGATGTAGAAACTATTTACTAGACGTGTTGCATCCCAAAAAGTGTATAAATCTGTTTGTAGAAATATTTACATTTAATTTATACATATTTTTTTCTGGATTTGATTTGTATTTGATTTATTTTTAACTGAACAGTGCAAAAAGAACTCTCTTCAAATTCGACAAATCATCACATATTGCGCAACACAACAGTCAGATTGGGGGCTCATTTAAGGGACATCGAAGAAATCCATCCAATACATCGAACGACGAAAACTTAGGTGCCTTCGGTGGAGCAAAACAAAGTCGCGAAAAAGTTATTATCTGTGAGCCAGATAAAAGCATAATCACCAAAGTATACCTTCCGCTAATGGGATACATTCAGGAAATTGAAATTTTCATGAAATGTAAACTAGGGTATGGATTGGATTAAGGATTTTTAATCTATTCGCTTTATTGAAGTTTTTATTTATAGGGAACCATGTAGCCTGCACGACTTTATTGCCAATTATATCAAGGATACATTCCTAGCCAAGGGGCACTTTAAGAACCTCCACTTAACTATTGATTCGCTGTCTAAGAATCAAGATGCTTGGCGTTCAGTTGTTATGCCTGAGGAAGTAAAATCATTAAATATCTCACGACCTCTACTTCAATCGACTGTGATGGTGGAACGAAGAATATCGGAGTCCAAGAACCTTATTCAAGATTTGCCATGTTTCTCGGAAGACTTACTAAAAATGGTATGTTCACTGTTGAAGACATATCGGGAGACGTGTCAAGCAGCCTACCGTAGTTTGGTGCAACCAGATTCTGAAGAAAGGAGGATTTACAGTGTTGCATGGCTTAAGGATGAAGATATCAGTCGATTTTTAAAGTATAGCATTTAATTGAAAGTATTTTAAAGAAAGAGAAACAAAATTATTCTTGTAGGACACTTCCGAACTGGACAGATTTGAAGAGTTCGAGCCATCGTGCAAAGCACGGAAAGAAACTGCAAAGAAATCATTTTGAACCATCAGAAGAAGAGAGTCCTGTGCAAGTACAACAGCGCAATGTTCGTGAGGCTGAAATGTTGACTAGTAATCTTGGTGATGGGGGAATTACGCAGCAAGAGATATTATCTGAAATTGGTGTTCTTAAAGAGCTGGCCATATTGCAAGAGAGCATGGAATGGTTTTCGTACCGGGTGTCTGAATTTGCTAACGAGTTGAGACGGCCAATTATGAATGGACTTAGTTCGACAATCAGTGCTGACTGTTCGTCGATAACAATAAAAGACGGTACGATTAAAGTTCTAACGAATTTGGCTCTTGAATTCGATGAACTGGCTAACACTTGCCTATTAGTTCTACATTTAGAGGTGAGTTTTTTTTTTTTTTTTTTTTAATAAAGCTATTAAGCTTGAATTCAAATTTACTTTTACTTTACGTAGGTGCGCGTGCAATGCTTCCATTACTTGCGTTCAAAACCGACTGTAAAGCCTGATTATGCTACCTCGAAAGATGATGTTCTTGAACCAGATCGGCAAGTTCAGAAGTTAACAAAAGTCCTGACAGAAATGGATGAAGCGTTTAGCTCTACGTTACATCCTAGAAAAACAAGAGTAAGTAGCTTTTGATATATAACATATACGTAGTATGTTTATTATCATTTGGTAATGGTTTTCTTTGATGACAGCAACACGTTACTTTAAACGCAGTCGTTCGTCCAAATTAAATTTATAGCATGTAAATGCCTTTAGGAAATCTCAAATTATGCAGGAAATTGGTTCCTTCTTTTTCAAATACGCTTTCTAATCGATGGCGATGACTTGTCTTGATCGTTCCCCTTTGCTAATTCACAACAGAAGTGGATTTTTAGATGTTTTTAGAATGATGATATTTTGTATTTACAAAAGTTGTCAGTTCGTATCTGCCTTTTTTTTATATATTATTGCTTATACGCTTAGTTTTCATAATGATGAAAGAAACCCTGTCCAAATCTATATATATGTATACAACTAAGTTGATATTTTGTGCGTAATTTTCAACCAATTTACTTTTGGTTTTTCTCTTAATTTATTCAAAAAAACAATGAAAAGGACAAAGGCTCTTTTTTTCAAAAAAAAAAAAAAAAAAAAGACAAAAAAAAACTTTTTATTCAATAAAATGCAAAATGTATATCTACGGAAACATGTAATTCAAGACGATAGCATATATTCTATTAACAAAACATCAAAATACAAAACATTCGACGTTAAGTGGTATCTTGCATTCATTATTTATTTACAATTTACAGTGAATTGCTTTGTTATGAAATCCATGTTTACATTCGAAATATACTTTTGTTTTGGATTGTACCACATAAAATGTCAGATTTTTTAGTAAGAATTTAAAAGCCAATACTATTTTTTCCGTAAATCTTCATTCAATTAAAATAAGATCCGTTGGCATCTATGACATTCTTCCAATGAATCAATTAAATCTGCAAAGGCTTTTATGACTTCTGCTCAGTTCGGAAAGACTTTCTGTCGGTAAAATGAATCCTAATTGCGGAAAAGATGGTAATCCGTTTGGAAAATATCAGGAGAGTACGGTGGATGCGGAAGAATTTCAAATCCCAACTTCAACAGTTTTTACACCATTACTTGTGAGGTATGGAGTCTAGCATTGGCATGCAAAAGGATCGGACCGTATTTGGAATGCAATATGTCGATTTTCTCACAATTTTTGATAGCGTTTATCGTTTCTCCTAGTTGAAGAAATGAAAAATGAATTGGTCCTTTCGATGTTCCCGAAATTGCCACCATAACCTTTTTTGTGTGAAAATCGGGTTTGGGGGTATGTTTTAGTTTTTCATCTGCATCCAGATGTCCAGATCTTTTACGATTATCATACAGTATCCACTTTTCATCACAGATAACTATCCGGTGCAAAAACGGTTCAGTTTGGTCTCCTAATGCAAGCGATGCGCAGATTTCCAGACGGTGTAGTTTTTGGTTTTCGTTCAGTTCATATGGTACACACTTATCGAGTTTCTTTACCTTTCCTATAGGAGAAAGGTGTCGACTTATTGTCAATGGGGATACTCCCATGCTTTGTGAATCTTCCGCACCGATTTCATTGGGTTCGCATTTACCGTATATTCAAATCAAATTACGTTATCTATTAACTGGTAATTTAACATAATTATCTTAAATCAAAATTTAGGTACTTAAACATGTATCAAATTCTAATATAGGTGCTCAAACAAATAAAAATGTACACGCAATGAAATATTATGCGTACAGGCTAATGATTCGACAAAATGAAGACAGCCATATTTTAAAATACCAACGATTATTTCATCAATATTTTGCCGATATGTTCGCCAAAATTGAATCGAAACGTTTGAATTTCATTCGTTTCAGTCAAACTAGCATTGAAGAGTTTATACATCAGTGATTGCAACGTTATTTTCGAATGATCTTGGTAAGCTAACAATATTACCATCTTCATTCACTGGCAGTGTCCGCCATATGCATGAATATGCTAAATACGCCATGACTTATGTTCGCCATTAACGGCACGCGTATTTAAGCAGAAACTTAAAGCCCTTATGGATTTCATAGTCAAACATAAGATATTTGGTGAGATACGTTGCTTGATTTCTTCTGTGGAATGTCAAAAAAAATTGTTGGTCAACAAAATTAGACTAGAAAAGATTGATGACATCATATTAGCTGAAATTCCAGATCAAACAAACGACCCCGAGTTATTTGAAGTTGTAACAGAACATGATTCACGGTCTGTGTGGTACGCTGAACGTTAATTCACCGTGTATGGTTGATGGAAAGTGTTCCACGAGAATTGGTTTCAGATACTGTTGTCGACAACGATGAAAATCCGTTGTATTGACGTCGATCAACTGAGGATAACGGCAAGTCGACAAACGTAAAAATTCATAATCAAGATATTAAAGTTGATAATTGTTGGATCGTGCCGTATTCACCGTTATTATCGAAGATATTTGAAGCTCATATTAAAGCTGAGTATTGCAATTCAGTTAAATCTATCAAGTACATTTGTAAATACATCAACAAAGGAAACGATATGGCTATATTAGGGCGTTACCTCAGCAGCAACGAAGCTGTGTGGCAGATTTTCACATTTCCAATACATGAAAGGCATCCAACTGTTGATCAATTATCTGTCCAATTTGAAAATGCTCTACGTGTTTATTTTACAAGTTAAACTGCGTTGCAAAGAGCAATTACACCACCAGTCACTAAATTGACTGTTTTTTTTTTTGCATTATGCAAAAGTGACATATTTGCCAGTCAATTATTATACACGAAAGTCCCGCAGTATTACACATGGAATAAATCGACAAAAGTTTTTGCAAGACACAAGCAAGGGAAACCAGTTCCAGGTCATCAATATGTATTTCAAACCGATGCATTATATTAGGTCTATAACTATATTCGTGCGGTTTGCTAAGAGATGGCGTAACTTGTATTATTGTTATTATTCCATTGGAACATGCGTTGGAAAGCTACTGTCATTGTACGTCATTTCAGTATATGTCATTCATTTGAAGCGTAAACAACAATAATTTTTTTTTTACTCAAATATGTCGAACTATGTGCCTGAAAAAGTGTTGTTGCGGGGAGTTCTTCTTTATTACTGAAAACTGCTGCCGAAAGTCATCGTATTTTGGTGGAAGTTTATGGTGAACATGCGCTAGCTGAGCGAACGTGCCAAAAGTGGTTTGCACGATTTAAAAGTGGTGATTTTGGCTTAGAAGACGATGAACGTCCTGGGCAGCCAAAAAAGTTTGAAGATGAAGAACTGAAAGCATTACTCTATGAAGATTGTTTCCAAACACAAGAAGAGCTCGCAAAATCGTTGGGTGTCACTCAAGCAGCCATTTCAAAACGTTTAAAAGCAGCTGGATATATTCAAAAGCAAGGAAATTGGGTTCCACATGAACTCAAGCCAAGAGACGTCGAAAGGCGGTTTTGCATGTCCGAAATGCTGCTGGAACGCCACAAAATGAAGTCATTTTTGCATCGGATTGTTACTGGTAATGAAAAATGGATCCATTACTACAACCCCAAGCGCAAAAAATCATATGTGAAAACCGGTCAACCAGCCAAATCAACGGCAAAGCCGAATATCCATGGCGCGAAGGTAATGCTCTGTATTTGGTGAGATTAGTTGGGTGTGCTGTATTATGAGCTGCTAATACCAGGTGAAACCATCAATGGACAACGCTATCGAACACAATTAATCCGTTTGAAGAGAGCAGTAGCCGAAAAACGCCCGGAATATGCGACCAGACACAAGGCAATAATTTTCCATCATGACAACGCTCGGCCCCACGTTGCTATTCCGGTTAAGAACTATTTGGAAAATAGTGGATGGGAAGTCTTACCCCACCCGCCTTATAGCCCAGACCTTGCCCCTTCTGATTACCATTTGTTCCGGTCGATGCAGAACGCCCTCACTGAAATACGGTTCACATCAGAGCAGAATATCAAAAATTGTCTTGATTCATTCTTGGCTGCCAAGCCGGCGCAGTTCTTTTGGGATGGGATCCACAAATTGCCAGAAAGATGGGAAAAAGTCATAGCTTCAGATGAGCAATACTTTGAATAATACTATTGTACATGTTTTTCTTAAATAAACGTTCAAATTTTGAAAAAAAACCGCACGAATTAAATTACATACCCAATATATATAATTATTATTTATATAATTCATCCGAGATATGACGAGTATTTTTGTTTACGTCTTCTATTAATCAACGTTCCTGGATCAATATCCTTTGCAAATTTAAAAACCGTAGATGGATTAGTCGATACCATTATGAATGAAGATGAGGTGGTCAATTATCCAACAAAATTAAAAATTCAGTGGATTAACCAGGCCTGCCATCACACATTGCAATTGAAAGTTGGAGCACCAATCATCATGCGGTTAAGAAGCTCATGACCAACGTTATTGAAGCCGCTACATATTTTAAATTCAAAGGTGAAGACGTTTTAATTCCACGTATCCCGTAACCATTCGAGTTCAAACAATGGTTCCAATGCGACTGGCTTTTGTAATGACCATCAATAAAGCACTTGGGCAATCTTTGCAAGCGTGTGGTTCGAATTTGGAAAATAATTCTATCTCACATGAGAAATAATATGTAGCCTGCTGATTTGTTTGTGTTAGCACATGAACGAAAAATCAAAAATATTCTTTATCACAGAGCCTTACAATAAATTCATTTGAAAGAAAAAAAGAACTGTTTTCTTATTTAGCAAAAAATAAAGCAAACGTCTAGCGAAGCGGACGGGGTAACGCTAGTGCTTTATAACTGTTGAAAATCATATCTATCCTTCGTGATTCTGATCTTTATTAAACTCCTTGTTTCTTCAAAAACTGACACATAAAAATGTCTGTTGCTTTCCAACAAATAAGGTTGGTATTTACATACAATATACAATGCGGCCCTTTTGAACAAAGGGGATTCTCTGAACTCACACATACCGTCTTTTAACGGATGTCATGTTTGTGTTTTAAATTTTCTACCATTTTATCATTGAAGGACCTACACTTTAACTTATATACTTAAGGTGACGCTGCAGTTCGAGATGGACCTGGCCCCAACCAACAAGAGAATCCAGCCAGCTCGATCTTTAGCTAACTGCAACCAGTTTCGCACGCTAAGTTGGCTGAAGTCCCCTTCCACTTGCGTGCCCTAAGTGAGCACGTTCAAAGTCTTTTCGGACCGGAGTATTGGTGTGCATCCGCTGCATCTACATGACCCCGTCGGGCCTATTCAAATGGGACCGTAAATTACCCGGAGAATATTCCTCTTAAAGCAGCCAAGAGTATCCTCATCAATTTTTGATAAAGTCCATGCCTCTGTGTCATAGAACAGGACTGGGATTACTAGGGTCTTATAAAGGGACACTGTTGATGTTCGGGAGAGGGCTTTGCTAGTCAATTGCCTCATTAGCCCAAAGAAGCAGCGATTGGCAAGTTTGATCTCAGTGCTGGTGTCGTCTGAATTGATAGCAGAGCCTAGGTAGACAAAGTCCTTAACTAACTGAATGGTCTTTTGAAAGATTATGCCTCTTGTGGTGGCGCATGAGTTTTGCACCATTCATTCAAGAATGATATTAAAGAAATCACATGAAAGAGCTCCACCTTGTTAAATCCTTTTTTGGCATCAAAGGTCTTAGTGTTTTTTTTTACCAACCTTGATAGAGCAGCATGAATTCTCCAACGTCATCTTGCACAAACGGACGGGTTTAGCAGTGATACCAAAACTAGACATTGCTCTGTATAGCTCTATAGCTATAATGATATATTTCTCAATGACCGGCAGTTCGGTTTTCGTAGCAATAGGTCCATTGATGATTTGATGGCATGTCTCAATCTGTCGAAAGCAAAAAGATAGTTGCACTTGATATTTCTAAGGCATTTGACAGAGATTGGGATCAGACTCTTTTGTCAAAAATGCGTTCATTTAGGATCGACAATCCCTCCTTCAGTGGATTACCTTTCGGAGCGTTCAATTCAAGTTATCTTGGATAGCTTCAACTCTGATATTCACAAAATAAATGTTGGTATGCCCCAGGGCACAGACAATGATATCTTGTCTGCTACTTCTAATCCAATATATTCCTATGATGACGACAGTACTCTCTACTTTTCATATTCGTTTCAGGACTCTCGTCCCTGCTCTTCGGGTATAGATCGGGAACGGCAGCATATGCATGCTAAGTTCCGACATAACTAAATGGCGAAATACCAATAGAGTGGAATTAAATACTTCTAAAACACAATGCTGTCTGCTGTCGTTAAAGCTAATTTCATGATGGGTGTATATAAGGCACTTGCATCGGCGAAACCAAAAGATTTTGCATGCCAAGATGTGTGTCAATGATAACTTAGGTTGGAATGATCTCATATTTGGTGTCGCCAAAAGTGTCGCGAAATTTCTAAGTTTCCTCAAGCAGCCTAAGAATTATTTCACCCCCTCTGACCTTAATATACTCGTATAAGGTGTTTATACGCCCAAAATTGGATTGCAATGCCCACATCTTGTCAGGCGCTCCTTAAACCTCTCTGAATCTGCTATTTTTACCACCAGTGCTCCAGTGAAATTGCTAGTGTCATTCCACCTCTTCAAACGTTTAGCCGTATTCACAAGCATATAGCAAAATATTGCAGATATGATTTTGTAGGCGATGTTAAGTCTGATCCTTCTGTAGTTGGAACAGTTCAGAGGGTCTCTGTTTTTGAAGATCAGGCAAACAATGTAGGCATACTTTCGTCTGATCACATTTAACAGATGAATTGATGTATACTTTTTACCGAGTCATCGCCTGCCGCTTTGAAGAGTTCGGTAGTCAGGCCCTCCGCTTCAGATCAACTTTTTTGGGCTTAAGTTTAGATATGGCTATCTTCCATGTGGGTTGAAAGGTTCATTTTGCCGGACAGCAGAATTTGGTTCGTCATCGCCGTTATTCAGTCGACAGAAATGTTCTTTCCAAGTCCTCAATACTATGATAGTATGTTTGCTTTAGTTCGTGATTTGTGTCTGTGACATGTTTTTTTTACCTTTTGGTAAAATTTCCGAATCTCATTCATGGAGTAGCATCTCTGAATCTCGTATTTCTCACGCTCCTTTATTTTCCTCCTGAGAAGATGGTGGTCGTCTTACCTCTTCGGCTCGTAAAGGTCGTGAACAGCTCTAGTTGGCGATCTCTTGTGACTGTATCCGTCCGACGTCAAACTTCCTCACAGTATTAGCCTGTCTTTGGCTTGTTCGGGATATCCGCAATAAACAACAAGATAATGGACTGAGTCGATGTTGGCCCTTGGAAACGTTCAGATATCCATAATACTGAAGGAGCCCCTTGCGTCGATCTTAATGTGGTCAATCTGTCCTGACGGTTGATTGATCTCCAAATCCCCTTATGACTATCGAGATGCGAGAACCGAGTGCTAGCTACGACAATGTTAAGTCCCTCCGCAAAGTCGATTAGCCTGAACACCATTTCAACAATTACAAACCTCCTTTGTCCTATGTCCTTTATTGGGTGCTTCTCTATTTTTTTCTTGTTGTATTGAAAAGTCAATGTTTCTCCCATTTCTTTGTTCATATAGTTCGCGATAAGCTTATACATTTGCTCAGTTGTGTTTTTTAAGTATGTATTCTGGTAAATGCGTCGTTAAACTCATTCTTATAGTCAATAAGAGTGAACTTGACGACGGAAATGCCACTACTTATATTATGAAATGGCGCTACAATAATTGTTGGATCTGGACCTCGAACAACGATACTCTATAGTCAGCTCGATGGGTTGTCGGTAGGGTTGCCATGCCACTATAAATTATAAACAAACTTTTTATAAACTGATTCTTGAGTCATGACTTTTGAAAAACGATGTGAAAGCGAAACAGCAACTCAATGAATCATGGATAGAATTTCCGTTTCTATTTTTTGACATTTCTCCTTGTTCGTTATTTTTCTATTTCGCTTTGTTTTCGTACACCATAAAGGGCAGTTGGCAAAAACTGACGGAAGAAATTTATTGTTCAAAGGATAAATTAAAATATTTCGCAACCGAAAGAAAAAATTAAGAAAGAGCTGTCAAATTAGAGGCAAGGAAAAAAGTCAACGTGTAATAGCATGAGCCTCAGAGAATGAAAGTTCAAAATAGAATAGAGAAAAGAGTCGTGACTCAGAAGTCATCGTGTAATAGTAGGCTTATTAAACGATTAAATATCGTTTTATGAAATTTTGTATTTAAATCTTTTCCAAGGCGAAGTTTTACAACTCTCATCAAGTATGTGGTATAAAGTCTAGTCTTGACAATGCTGATGTATCTTTTTTATAACTTTTGGAGTTTTCAAAGCCTTCGATATTGTGTTATAATTTTAATCTATGATATGTCCTTCTGCATTAAAACTTGTACCCGTTTCCTTTGTGTGTGCCACTATGGGGGAAAAAAACTTCTAAGATTATCTGCCCTCATTAATAGACGTTCCCCATGGCCTCAACTTTTACCTTTACCTTCAAAAAAACTTTTTTCCAACACTTTGTCTGTCTTTCACGAATATAATATAATGTATAATGTACGAGTATCTCGGATCTACTTGTCACACAATTTGCAAAAAACATTTTTCTTTTAAAAGGCTTAAACATCAACTCCATCGACAGCTTCTTTGTTCATCTCAGCGCTGTACGGTAAAACTGAAATATCAGGGTATTGTTTTGTTCTTTCGGGATAAGAGCTTTGACCAAAATGTTTCGCCAGAGCAAAGTAACGATGGTTTATCAAGAAAAAGTATTTGACGAATCTCCACTAAGTGGTCCTTTGTGACGTATGCTAAAAAATCAAAGAATTAAATATCTTTTGTCATCGTGTTTCGCAAGGAATATGAATGGACTTGGGATTCTTACATTCTTCACTCTATGCAGCCAGCTAATTTCTATTTATAATTGTTTTTTTTTTTTTATTCCAGTACATATTCGAAGGGCTGGCACACTTAGCGGCGAAAATTCTTATTCAAGCTTCCAATTACCTAGAAAGTATAGATCAGATTATCATTCAACAAATGTGCAGAAATTCCTTAGCACTTCAGCAAACCCTGAGCAACATTACTGCATCCCGAGAAGTTGCTCTAGATCAAGCTAAAAGCTTCTATGATCTTCTTTCCATGGAGCCAGATGTAAGTAGCTTTCTCTATTTTAATACAACGCAAATGAATTACTTAATTTTTATCAATAGGAAATCCTTACTAGTATCATCGAAAAGGGCGCGCAATTTAGTGAAATGCAATACTTAAATGCTCTTCAGTTATCATGCAAAGCACGTGGCATTGCTGACTCCAACACTTTAGCTGGTTACCAGCAAAAACTCTCCGACATTTTAGGTGCTAAGCCGCCAACTGGCATCGTTGTATAATATAATAATAAATTTTTTTAAGCTCTATTGCATATAAACTTAAGATGAATTATTACGCGATATATAACGCGATATGAGCAAACAATTACGGTTAAACTCACGCTAAGCGCATTACGCATGATTCCACGTTATATATGTATATGTACTGTTATCGATATTCATATAGGGCACATAAGCAGGTATGTGTGAGTGTTTTGGCTTCAGTTGAACTAGATGCTGTTATGTAACAAATAAAAGAAAAATTAAAAAAACAAATTATTTATGTATATTTATAAAAGTATATAAACGCAGTTGCAAAGTTAATAAAAAGAAAACAAATTATTGCTACAATACGGGACATAAAGAATGTTTAATTTTGAAGGTACATATCGTTTGTAATTTTAGACACTTAATTTAATTTAGATGGTTGGGCCCTATGCAACAGTCCCCTATTCGCCTTCTGTTGCCCACATCAAATTGGATGAGATACTCAACTAAAACGAAGACTTGCGTTAACGCGTCCGGAATAGTGGATCAAAAATTAACCAATGAGTTTTTCTCGCATTTTGATCCGTTTCTGATAACACCTTCGCCCCTTACAGGATTTATTGAATAGAATATGTACAGGACATCTTTCGTTTTTCGTATGATAAATTTATTTTTCAGTTGCCTTATGTGATCATTTGCAAGAGCGGTTTTTCCCTTCATCTTTCATTATTTAAATTTACTTCATAGCCCAGATGGACAAACTTCTATTCAACTTCAAATCAAATCATATCAATTACAGCTTCGGTAATAGCAGCTGATTCTAATCAGGTTATCTGGGTAGTAAATGTCAAGTTTGAGTTTTAAAATCTCTGCTTTAATGTCAGTGTATATGCTATCAGAACCTCTCAGTATTTCTAGTCTGTCCTTTTGACGGCTTTGGCCAGCTACTGGATTCACTGAGTTTCAGTCTTCCCCCAAAAGTCTTTATAAGACGTACCTACTCTTCCATATTACTCTACTCTTGTTATATTATTTTTACTTTGATATGTGCAGCTTCAAGCTTTCCTTTAAACTAGTTTTTAGTAACTTGTTTATAAGTTTTCCGGTTTCCTTACGTATTTGCTGCAAATCTGCGTTCCTTCATGACATTGGTCTGAACACATCAGCTCAAACCAACTGGCGACGGCATGGCGTCATTCAGGTTTTGAAGAGCTTCCTATAAATACTCCTATTCCTCTTTGTAATCTAGGAAAAAAAGCATCATTGAAAATTTTAAGCATTACGGAACACTTCGTATTTCTTAATTTCGAAGGAGCTTTTGCAAGTTTCAGATCAAAAGCAATCAAGACGCAAATTGGATAGCACTTGGCTGGACGTGTAGATTATTGAACTGCCTACTGTCTATAAATTAAGCCATGAAATGGAACGTTCACTGGTTCACATAGGACAGAGATTGTTAAAAAAAATAAAAAATAAAAAATTCTAATGTAAAAAGTCAAGCTTTTCAGCTTTATAATATCGATTTTTTTTTTTTTTTTTTTTTTTTTTCATAGAGAAATGATAATATAAGAATGGGACCTTTACTTTTTCCACTTTCCAGAAAAAATCTGCCCAATTTTCTGAAAGATGAAGATAATAAAGATGCTGGTTCAGCGTCTGGTTAGCCGATGCTGGTCAGCGAATGGGTTCAAACATGAAGAAACTTTGGTAGGCTGCGTGCACCAACATTCCACGTAAGAATATATTTAGGGTTGAAACTATATCCGATAAGCCATTTCTAATAGAACGATCTGTAGTTTTAAAAGAAATATGGAATTATTTCTCTAAAATATTACGAAGAGGAACCGATTAAACATAATTTGTAAATATCTCAAAGATACGAGCATGTTACCTTCAACCATTACATAAGGCGTAAGGGCTGGTATTAATTCTTCATGTAGAGATCGCCCTACAAAGTGCTAAAAGCAAAGCAGTATTTTTAAATGGACAGTTATTTTAAACGTTAATATCTCGGTTGAAAATAACAAACTGATTATGTAAATAATGTTGCATTCTTTTTATATTATTTCATAAAAGATCTGTTTTTTTTTTTTTTTTTTTTTTTGACTCGAAAAAACGGGTGTTACCTACCCGGTGTGGTCCCATTTACCCTTATTAGCCCTATTAGGGGTTATATTGGATTTACATAGCACGGTAATACACTTTTACGAGAAAAATTTTAAAGCAGCTGTTAACTACATTAGTTATCCTTATAAGGCTGTTGTAAAAGAATACCCAAATTTTTTAATTTTACAGTTTGAATAAGTTGACTTGAGATAAAATACGACTTTTTGTCTTTACTTACTAAGAACACATACATAAAAAGTATAGGTTAATTACATATTTTTCTGAAAAAATGACAAATTTTGGTTTCAAAAAAACCCTCTTGATATGCAATAACATTTTTAGAGCAATATTTACTTTAAGAACATTGAACTACGAGTTCAACGATACCCCACTTATTACTATATAACCATAAATTTAAAAGATGTTATTTTCAATTTGTTTAAACTTCTGTATCTAGTTAACCTTTGTTGACCTAGTCAACAAGGCTACAATTCGACAACCATCCTCATTAATATTAAAATGCGCTAACATTCATTGATATCTAATTTCGACTCGTAATCTCAGAAAGAACAGCAAACGTTATCGGCTCCTACGCAAAATCAAATCTACAGTCCATTAATATCACCAACAAATGTATTTTGAAGACATGTTCTTCAAAACACTGCTGTTCTATATATTCTTTTCTTAAAACTTACCAGTAATATATAATTTAAGAATGTTTGTCATTTATAATATTGCTTTCAGTTAGCTTTGTGATAAGGGAAATATATTGTAATTCAATATAAAATATGTTAATTTTTTTCATAAAAATCATGAAGTCGTGTTTAGCAATCAGTTATATTCTAGTGGCCAACGAAGCACTTTCAGTGCCTAAATCTGAATGTGCTGCAGTGTCTTGACGTCACCACGGTCCAGAATAGTTTATACTGAACACACCAATTAAATCGTAAATCATCTCTTTGACATTTGCTGTCAACTTGACATTCGTAAAAAGTAAGTCAACCAAACAGAAAGAAAAGCGTCTACCACGAATAAACAAAGAGTAAAACAAAATTGTGAATAAAATAAGCTTGATAAGCAGTTCCTTAGAGACCATCCACCAAAATATCCACTTCACGGTCACGGCTAACCCTTCGTTGTGATTTTTGTATGGTTTCGCGCGTCTGCCCAAGTGTCCATTAACAGTCAAAACTTGTTTTTGTCCGCAATTTGCAAGGACAAAAAAAAAACGCACAAGAGCGAAAACTCAAGTTCGAACCGCTATACCGACCGAAATATTCGTCAATCTGGCGACTGTAAAAAGAAAACGTGGACGTCCCCGTCGTGTGGAGTTAACAGAAGACTTCGATTTAAACCTTATTCGAGAATTTGAAAAGCGCCCTGAACTGTACGATCAAAATTCGCCGCAATTCAAAGACAAGGCGTTCATTGATGAGTTGTGGAACGAATTGTCGCATACGCTGGGCTATGAATGTAAGTGTAAGAATAGTTTCAGCAACATTTCGTGTTGTCGAGTGTTTTGAAAAGCCAGTAATTTACCGTTTTAGTAAGTGTCGTGAAGGATCGCATGCTGCAGCTGCGAAATAGATACCACATTGAGAAACGTCGAATAGAGAGTTTGCAAGCAGAATTCCCTAAGCGAATAATAGAAACTAAGTGGCCCTTGTACGGGCTATTATCATTTCTTTCTGATCACATTCCGGTGAGGCGGTCATTTCGCACCATGAATTGCAGACGCACGTATGGAGAGTTTGCAGTTAAGAACGAAATGGGAACAGACATTGAGTCGTAAGTGAATAACTTGTTGCATTTTTATTTATATATATTCTAATTATTTCTTTTTCTCATCAAAAAAACAAAAATTTTACAGGGAAGGCGATCAGAGGGACGATGGAGAATATTTGTAAGTAGTATTTTAATTATCAAAATTTGGGTGCAATTTTTTCGAATTTAATTTAAATGAATTTACTTCTTTTTAGTGGAATCGTTTTCGGTTTTATTTCAGTTAGTTTCCAATTATTAGTGGGTGTGTCGGGTTAAATATTATTTGGTTTTAATTTTCGGCGATTCAGATAGGTTTCAAAATATTTATATAGAAAAAACTTATGTTTCTGTTTGAAAATTTGTTCGAGCTGTTGCTTGAAGATGGAAACATGTTGCTGCAAGGGGTTGTTGACCCGCAACAAAGTTTTATTAGTTTAAGACCAAATCATAATGTTTAAGAGCCTCTATGCATATAGAATACGTATTCCATCCATCCATTCAATATTCTCTTGTGTGGTTCAGAGCATCTCATTCCTGATGATGTGTTTTAGCTCTACTGGCTGTCGAGAGACTTATTTTCGTTTTGGACCACATATGCGAGGACCTCCATTCCACTACCGGGACTAATCAAAGTGACCTTAATTTTTGTATAATCGGGTCCATAAGTTCCTGACCAGCTTTCTCTTAAAGATGCTCCTTTTGGATATAATTTAGCAGGAACACTCGGCATATTGATGGTCCCAAAACATTTATTGTAGCCACAATACAGCACTGATTCCAACCTGAGCATAACAATCGCAGCTTGGTGTTCTAACAAACATAATGCACCCTAGTTTCTACAGAACGGGTGCTTACATATAATTCAGTCCATATAAAGCTGAGATGTGGTCACGATGGCAACATTTCAGTTATTGTAGCCGCGAAGTCACTGGTTCCGCGTATGGGTAGAAGGACGGTAGTTAAGTAATTAGAGTTCCTCTTCGCTTTGGAGGTTGGAAGTCACCGTTTTAATTTTTGTTTGTCTTTCACGTTTCTTAGAGTTTTTAGTTTTGAGCGGTTAAGCTATTCTTACGGATTTGCCGGTCATGTCAATCTCTGTTCTCACGCTGATTTTCTATTAAAGTGTGAAAGTAGGTATTTGTTATTCCTCAATACGTGGAGCAGGTACTCTATCTTTCGCCTTTTGTTATGGAAAATCTGAGGTTGGGTCATGCAACTCTCTTTCGACTTCAAGTCGGTGTCATGAATCATCTGCGACCTGCGCCAGCGCTAGCTGACAATGTCGTGAATAGTCCTAAAGTAAGCTGAATTGCTTGAAAAAAACATTTTTACAACAAAGTCTCAAATCTTTAAAAGTCTTTTTGTTGTCGGTTAAGTTGGATGAAAAAAAAAAAAGTCGAATTTTGTTTGGCGACTAAATTGAAGTCGAAGACCTGCCCCATTGAATCTGTTGCGTCGACGTATTCAACTGAAAACTGGATAAAATATACACTTTCTTATAGAATAAGGTTCGTAAGCAACGGACATGACGGATAAAGTAGGTTAACTTTCTACTTTTTTATCCGTTTTTTGTTGGTAGTTCACGCATTGAATATTTCGCACATTCATATATTGAAGTAAGCATTTTTATTGGTGGAAGCATTGAGAGAATGTAGAAAAACTGTCGTCATAGCTTCAGAAACATTGTCAGCAATAACAGACGGTCAACGTAAGTGGCGGATTCTATGGGATCCCGTTAAATGCGTCCACGTCAAAACATCTAGAAATGTGACGGTCTAGAATGGTCGTAAATTTCTGGTCGTTTCAAAGTTAATGATACCTATCCATCTCTCTTCTGCGTTCTATTCGTCGTAGTACTTCTTAGTTTATTATTTTATCGACCCAGGAGATACGCTATATTCTACGGTGTATCCACATTTCGAAAGCATCTATTTTTCTAATCGTTCGTCTGCGTTAAGTCCATGTTTCAACTCCGTTATTATCTTATCGACCCAGGAGATACGCTATATTCTACGGTATATCCACATTTCGAATGCCTCTATTTTTCTAATCGTTGGTCTGTAAAGTCCATGTTTCAACTCCGTATTAAAGTACCGACCGTACGTAAAGCTAAATTATCTTATCAGTTTCAATTGATAAATTTGCCTTATTTCATCTGGATATTGATTTCCCTGCTACATAATACTTTTGTGGGTGCTTGCTTCTACCCTGCACTCGATTTCATTCTAGGATTTCCATTATTATTGATCAACGTCCCTAAGTATATGGGTATATATTTTAATACGTGCGGTTTTTTTTTTTTTTTTTCAAAATTTGAACGTTTATTTAAGAAAAATATGTATAATAGTATTATTCAAAGTATTGCCCATCTGAAGCTATGACTTTCCCATCTTTCTGGTAATTTGTGGATCCCATCCCAAAAGAACTGCGACGGCTTGGCAGCCAAGAATGAATCAAGCCAATTTTTGATATTCTGCTCTGATGTGAACCGTATTTCAGTGAAGGCGTTCTGCATCGACCGGAACAAATGGTAGTCAGAAGGAGCAAGGTTTGGTCTATAAGGCGGGTGGGGGTAAGACTTCCCATCCACTGTTTTCCAAATATGTTAGTTCTTAACCGGAATAGCAATGTGGGGCCGAGCGTTGTGTTTTTCGGCTAAAACGGATTAATTGTGTTCGGTAGCGTTGTCCATTGATGGTTTCACCCGGTTTTCTGTTTCATAATACAGCACACCCATCTGATCCCACCAAAACAGATCATTACCTTCGCGCCATGGATATTCGGCTTTGCTGTTGATTTGGCTGATTGGCCGGGTTTCACATATGGTTTTTTGCGCTTGGGGTTGTCGTAATGGATCCATTTTTCATCATATGTGGCGTTCCAGCAGCATTTTGGACATGCAAAACCGCCTTTCGACGTCTCTCGGCTTGAGTTCATGTGGAACCCAATTTCCTTGTTTTTGAATATATCCAGCTGCTTTTAAACGTTTTAAACTTCCACCAAAATACGATGACTTTCGGCAGCAGTTTTCTTCATATTAAAGTAATAAAGAAGAACTCCCCGCAAAAACACTTTTTCAGGCACAAAGTTCGACATATTTGAGTGAAAAAAAATTGTTGTTGTTTACGCTTCAAATGAATGATATATACTGAAATGACGACAATGACAGTAGCTTTCCAACGCATGTTCCAATGGAATAATAACAATGGAATTATACAAGTTAAGCCATCTCTTAACAAACCGCATTAACGAATTAAGTTATAGACCCTATATTTAATATACTGTTTACTTTTTTATTATTTTGTTTATTTTTAATTCAAAATTCTGCATTTGCTGTTTCCGACTTAGAACTAGTGGCAACCATCGAATGAATTCGAATGAATATTATTATTAAGTTATTGAATGATTTCCAATATCGAATACTTTTATTCATCATTCATTTATATTCATGCACCCCAACAACATTTTGTCAAAATAATATAAATTTCAAACATATTCAACCCCAATACTCCAAAGTTCAACAGATAGAAAAACAATTCATTCATATGAAAAACATTCGAAAACTTTTCTAACTCCGATAGTCTAAAGTCTAAAAATCATTTGTTGGTATGAAGGCCAAAGAAATATTACTCCCGATCCCATAGTCCACACTTCATACGAGTGAAAAAATGATTCGAATGAAAAAATGAACGAATGATTTCTGAAAAATAGTAGTCTACCTATTTTTGTATAACTATCGAATAAATTTATATTTTGCAGCTATCGAAAAAATCGATTGTTTTTATTCGATGGTTCTCAACACTACTTAGAACTATAAACTTTGTTTTGGTGGTGTTTATCCATATTTATTGCTTACATGCTTGCTATTATGACAGCATCTTCTACGTATCTTATGTTGTTTATGTTAACTTCATTTACTTATATTCCTCCACCGTTTTCTGTGATTGCTTTGAATTGAAAATTTGATTGATTTGAATATTTCTTCTGAATACGTGTTGAAAAGCACAGGTGATAAAATGCAACCTTGTCTTACTCCTATTCGAATCGTTACTTTCTCTGATTTTTCTCTTTTTGTTATTTTTGGTTTTTGACTACATACAGTATAGGTTTTCAGTCATTCTTCTGTTGTTCATATATATATATATGTTTGCTGTGGAGGATTTCTGTCATAGCGTCCTCCGAATTGTTCAGCTGTATTACGAAAATTTTTTTCGTGTGATTCGAGGAACTTACGGTGCGCATTATCGGCCTACTGAAACCACTATTGCCAATACCATTCGCAAATTTGAGTCCCAGTTTACATTAGTGGATGATACTCGATCGGTTAGACAACATCCAGCACGTAGTGAAAATACTATACCAGCTGTAGCTGAGAGTGTACGCAAAGTGCGACATCACACTTTTGAACTATTTTCTCTAGGGATATGTAAAGTCTCAGGTCTTCAGGAATAAGCCAGCTACGATTGACGCTTTGAAAGCCAACATTACCCGTTACATTACACGTTACATTACCCAACATTACGTGTTATCCGCGAGATACCAGTCGCTATGCTCGAACGAGTCGTCCAAAATTGGACCTTCCAAATGGACCACCTCAGACGTAGTCGTGGCCAACATTTACATATCATTTTCAAAAAATAAATGCCATGAATTGTTCTTTTAACCGATAATAAAAATTTTAAGTTCACTTTCAAATTTGTGTTTTATTTTACATTATAAATCAAACCTCACGATATATCAACCTAAGACTCTTGGATGCTTTGCTTTGACTATGACAAATAGTGTTACCTTGTGCGTACCATTTGCATTCGAACATGACATAAATGTTAATCTTTCCTTGATAGACTTGACCGAGGGCTTCAAAAATAATTCAGATTCATCTGCAATATAGATCTGTAATGCAGATTTTGCTTGACAGTTTTTCACCGCATATTTTATGTTTCCGAATACTGTGTCTCGACGTTAAGATCAGACGTTATAAGTGTATTCTCTGTTAGCAAACCACTTGAATAGAACTTTTCCATTCCGATTCCTTTAAAGTTTTTCTTTTGCCATGATCAGACTCGGCGTTCATGAGAAAGGTTTTTAATTTTGCTTTGTTTTTACTTATTTGTGTTATTGTAGATTAATTGACATCAAACATTTTTGCTAGACTATTCAAAGAACATCCTTTGTCAAACAATTCTATTATTTCCGTTAGCACTTTTTTTGTCAACTCATTTTTAGACCGAAAAAAAAGAATACGCAGAAAATTAATTTCCTAGAAGTAAATACAATCAGGAAACAGAATAAGGAAAATATTCAGAAGCATATTCGTTGTATATTGTTATACATTGTTAATAACTACGATAATAATTTTTATAATGATACGAAATTTTTGTTGAGTACTCCGCAGTTTATAAGTATTTCTATCTAATTTCGATCTGTTTATTGAATGTTTGAAAAAAGATATTAACAAAGAAAGAAAAACCAGTTAATTTTCTTATTTTTATAAAATATTTTGATACAGTCATTGGTTAACAAAATCAAACGATACATTTTTTATATTTGTATGTATAAGATGTTTAGATATGCCACTTTTACCAAAAAATTATCAAAACCGAGTTTGGCGGATATAACCGCTTTTATTCTAGAAGGCATCGAGTTTACCAGAAGTTCAGTAATATCCCTTGAAATTTCAGTATTCCATACATGTTCCAGAACTTCATTTAGATTTTTTTTTTTTCTCTGGCTTATGTTCAGCCACCTTACGTTTCATTACATGCCACAAGTGTTCGATTGGGTTTAAATCGGGCGAATTAGCTGGCCAGTCTAGTCTGATAACTCTGAGGTCATCAAAAGTTGTCTTGAGCTGAAAATTATTGAAAGACTATAGTTACTTGTCTGTTTATTATTTATAAAGTAGACATCTAGAAGTTGATTTATAACACTTTACTTACGGATTTGGCGCGGTGGCAAGGTGCAGAATCATCTTGAAAATGCACTTGTCAGTATACGAATGATGCTGTTCAATTGCTGGTACCAAAAACTCCCTTACTACTTCTCCAAACTTTTGAGCGTTCATAGTTCCATTAACAAAGTGCAAAGGGCCCAAAACGTAAAAAGAAAAATATCCCCAAACCATTGAGGAAACTTCACTGTTTTGACTATGCACTCGTCCTTGAAATTTTCATCTGCTGACTGTCGTACGTATGGCAAATTGTCGGCACACAACAAATTAAATTTACTTTCATCGGACCATATCACATATCGCCTATCATCCTGCGTCCAATCTTCGTACTTTTTTGCCCACGTCAAGCGAGCTTTTTTCATTTTTGTGGTTAGGAGAGGTTTTTTCGCTGGTCGTCTTCCATATAAACCTATCTCCCGTAGCCGTTGGCGTATGGTTTCGGCGCTTGATGAAATTCACTCAGCTCTGCTCTTATACGGACAGCACTTGAAAGCGATCTTTCATGCTAATTCGTTGTAATACATTGTCCCTCTTCTGGGTTGTTTTACGTTTTCGTCCCGAGCCTTTTTTCCTTTCCAGTGGATCCAAATTTTTTTTTTCTTCATCAGCCGTACGATACTTGAATGGCAGCATCCTATTTTAACCGCAATCTCACTATAGCCAAGCCCTTCTTCGACTAAAGTCAATATTTGAACTTTTTCGTCCCGAGTCAGTTGATGATATTTACCAGACATTTCACTTTTATTTTACTTGTCACCGTCACAACTCAATTCAAACTGATTTTTTTTTACACTGAATACTAGGCCGAACTCCGCTATGGGAAAATACCCTTCATTAGTATGGGAAAAACCCTTACGATCTGATGTAATTAGGAATTTTTTGAGAACTCATTAGGTGGTGCGGTTTTTATGACCGCAAGTGTATATGAATTTATCTGTTAGTTCAAGTAAGGATCAACTATAGCAACAAAAAAACAAAGAGATCAAATTTAATGAGATATTGTTTCAGTTTGCCAAAGAATTTATCAATTCCTTTTCTGGTGTTGCAATTATAAGATAGCTAATGAAAACTTTTTGGGACTTACTGAGTAGTTGCAACTATAGGGGGTTGCATGAATCGAGTTCCTACTGTATATTCAATATAATACTTGAGAGGTGGTTTTCCGTTGTCTTCCTCAGTTTCTTTTATAGATTCTGGCATATTTATAATTATTATTGTCTCTTACCTTTTTGTTCAATCATAAACAGACATCGCACTTAGTTAGTGCGAATTTATCTTTAAATTCATTTTTCTACTGCAGAGCACCTTCTCTATTTTACAAAATATTGGCCTAGTTCTATTCTGCCTTTTAGTTCCGTTTGGGAAACGCGTTGCTATTTATTATGGCTACTTAGGTGGTGCTACAGTTCGATGTGAATCTGGGCCTCAACAGAAAAGTGTCTCCAGTTAACCCGATCTTTGTTAACTGCCGCCAGTTGGTTGAGGTCCCCTTCTAGGTGTCTAGTTGCGTCAGCTAATATGAGCCTTCCTCAGCCATTGGCAAGAGTGATTCTTCGTTTTCTTTCTATTGAGGGGTTGTTGGCAGAATTGGTAGCATGGCCAGTGTAGACAACGTCCTTTTCTACCTCAAAGCTATATCTGTCGACTATGACAGTTTGTCCAATTCGTCGATTTGTGTGTTCCTTTTTCTTGACAGCATACACTTGGATTTCCCTCATTTACCGCTAAACCCATTATGCCTTCAGTGTTCGCTTGTGAGTTCGGAACAATTCTTTCAAGTATGATGTTAAAAAAGTCACATGACAGCGTGTCGCCTTGTCTAAAGCCTTTTTTGACATCAAATGTCTCGGTTAGGTGGTTACTGACCTTTACAGAGCAGGGAGTGTTCTCCAACACGATTCTGCACAGATGGACGAGTTTGGCAGGTATGCCAAAACCATAAATGGCTCAACATAGCTCGTGTCTATAAATGCTGTCATATGCGGCCTTAAAATCGATGAAGAGATGGTGGGTGTCGACTTGGACATCTTAAGTTTTTTCCAGGATCCGCTGGAATGTGAAAATTTAGCCGACTGTGGGCTTTTCCGGTCTGAAACCACACTGATAGGGGTCAAATAGACAGTTGACGAAGGGTTTCAGACGTTTAGACAATATGGCTGATAACATCTTGTACGCAACATTGAGGAGACTTATACTCCTATAGTTGGTGCAGTTGAGGGGGCTTTCTTTTACTTTTCCGCCCAGATCTGAGGCATGAGTTGGTGTATGCTCTCTCCACAAAGTTAATTCGGCCGTTAAGCCGAATTAATAAATCATGGTTTAAAGCCCACCAATATCGTTAACCAACATAATTGTATCGTCTGCATATGCTGCTGTTGTGCTGCGATGCTGATAGAAGGGAAGACTATGAATTTTTTGTTTACAAAACAATAACAGGCAAACATCGTCGGTATATTCGAGTTATTTGAAGTAAGTAGGTTCTAAAACTCCCTTTTATTCTTTCACTTTTTGTTGGGTGGATTGGGAATAGTGCTATCTGCACGTAACTTATTCAGTTTTTTAACTTTTGCAATTAATTTAATTTAATGATTTTTACACTGATTTTTTGCTTGCGGTTGCAACACTTCATGTTCTAATAGGCGATATATTTTTATATAAAATCAGTAAAGCTATGAGTCAGTCGTTAAATAGCTGGATCTCACTTAAGCTGTGCTCGACAGATATAAGAGCAAAGCCGTCCTAACCTTAATTGAGTAACAATTTGTATGTCGCTTTTCTGTTCATATCACGTAATACCATTCTCGAAAAAGTGATTAGTATTTGTAAATTCCTAGGTCTGAAAGGCCTACGTTATCTACAAGCGCTAAGGTTATTATATCTTACTAGGGCATAAAACTTTCCATTTTTAAAATGCTTTGAAATTTGTTTTTAATTTACGTTTTCTCCAACGGTGTTCCACGTCAAGACGTGTGAATGCACCTCTAATTTTCGCTGTCATTGACTAACCTTGTGTTATTTGCAGTAAACGTTGCAAAAATTAACAGTGTCGTTTATTTTAATTGTGATAGAGGTGAAAGTTAGTGCGCCTATACAAGAATTAATTTCTTTCATTTAAATAAACTTTTTTGTACGTAGTTAAGTGGATTTCTTATATGTTGTGAAATTGTTTTCTTCAGCAGCATTTCTTGTGGCTTATTAGAATCGTTTTAAAAAAAAGTTACAGTTCGTGATAAATCACCTCATTACTAAAAGCAAATGATGTTTACACATTTGAGTGATCCGGGCTCTTCGAACTTCATCTGGAACTTAAGCCTTTATTGCTTTCTGCCGACCTTCGTTGAACATAGCAAACCAGCTAAGTTGCTCAGTTTGAAATCTGTCCAATATTGGTTTCTTGATGTAGACTCTTTTGCGGGTGCACGTACTTCTTCCAATACTAAGTTTTATTATATCACTGACATACATATACATACACACTTCTAAGTTAAAGCAGCATTTTTCTTTCAGAAAGATCTTTCGCGTCATTTCAATTTCTCCACGCTCATCCTATTAGACCTACTTGGTTATTACAACAGACCTTATTATTTCGGCATGATGATTCCGTCCAAATTGATGTCAAAAGTTGGGTTTTGGGTTGGGTACTTAACTCGTCATCTTCTAGCGCTTTTATGCAATTTTTAAAAGTTGACTGAAGGAATATCACATTGTTTTTTATACTAGTGGTATCACCGACAAAAAGGAGAGAAGTCGATCCTTCAACGACACTAAAAACTAACCAACTGTGTACACTGCCTTGGTGTTTTGCGAATCATTCTTACGAGTATATACGTCTCGGGTACATTTTGAGATCTAAGACAGGCAAAATAAGATCTCTGTGAACATTCTGACTAGAACTCTTTGGTGTTTTTGCATAGTTTATGTTATTTGTTTCACCGACTTGGAGTTGTAGTTTCGCCTTTGCAATTATATAGTGGAATAGAAAGGAAGCGCAGTCTCCACTAATTGGGCATTCGGTCTCTCATATTTTATTGAGCAAAATCACGAGCCATTTAAAGCCAATATTTCCGCTTCTCGCTCATATGGTATTTTGGAGGGCATGTGTTCATACTTTGTACTGTTTTGCTGTCTTCGACAGCTAAATCTACTGTTTCACATTCAATCGAGGGATTGGTACCACGAGGGATCTATTCGTATATTAACGCGTTAAAGTACTCTTTCTATTATGAATTTCGTTGTTCTCCGTTAGCAGGTATCCCTTAATTAATTTCGGCGGATGGAGTAGCTACCGCTTTTTTCCCTCTACTTAGTTCATACTTGTTCGTTCTTTGGGTTCCTTTCGTGTCATGTTTCGATCTTTTTGCAACACAGAGCAGAGTTATTTCATTTCTCTCACATTTTTCTTCGAAGTTATTCTACATATCTTAAATGCTTGGATTTTCTTGGTTAATGGCATTTTTGATCCGTTTTTCCATATTTATGTGATCAACTGCCGCTTTTTGTTTATTTACTATAGTAAGATCGTGTGATTATCATGACAAGTACGTACATTCTCCCCTGTTTCGAAACCGTTTCCCCCATGAAAATCTTCTCAATCGTAATTTGATATACCGACGTGTCCCTTTAAGTTTGCAATAGTGAAATATGGTACATTTCCCCTTTGATATTCCGTTTTAAAGCTCATTAAAGTCGCGTAAAAATAATTATTTACCTGATTGCTCATTTTCTACTTGCATCAATGCGCAAGCGATAACAGTATTCCAAGTCTTGGGTTCATTTATCAGTTTTATTGTCATTAGACAATTAAATTGATCTTAAGTTGCCGCAATACGTTTTCTAGCACTAAACTTTTGAACCTCATTGTGCAGACGTTACAGCTTTATAGACTATTTTTGATAATCATCATGCTGCTCGCCCCTCGTAAACCATCGAGCTCTGACACGAATATTTCTATTCGCCCGACTATCACTTCTCCGTTGGGCTGAAAAAGTACCTGGGTCGATGTAGCTGTACATCTCGTACACTTCGCCGTTGTATTTTCTGCTCCATTTACCGTCTATGCAGGCGGGGCCGAAAATCACCCGGAGAATATTCCTCTCAAAGCAGCCAAGAGCACGCACTGTCATCCATTTTTTATAAAGTCCATGCCTATGCGTCGTAGGACAGGAGTGAGATTAGTAGGGTCTTATATAAGGTCACTTTTGTTATTCGAGAGGGAACTTTGCAAGTCAATTGTCTTCTTAGGTCAACGAACCAGCGATTGTCGAGAGTGATTCTTCGTTTGATGTCAGAACCTAGGTAGACAAAGTCCTTAACTACCTCAAAGTTATACCTGTAGAGGCAAACGTTCTGTCCGAGACTTCGGAAGACCGATGCCTCTGTAATTAGCGCAGTACATAGGTTCTCTTTTCTTGAGGATCGGACAAACAATCCTGAGGTTCCACTCATCGGGCAGATTTTCGTCCGATCATATTTTACACATGAGTTTTGTTGAACTTAGGCTTAGATATCTTCACTTCATCCAGGTAAGGTGGACGGAATTCTTGGTCTACATCGTTCAGGTTGAAAGGTTCATTCTGCCTGATAGTCGTATTTGGTTGTTTATTTGCTTGTATACAATCTACAAAAAATGCCCTTTTCAAATCCTCAGTCTCTACAATCTTCGTGGCATGCTTCTTTTACCTCTTGACAAAATTTCCGAATCTCATTCGTTCGTCTTTTCTCTTTTGCTCGTAGAGCTCGTGAGCAGCTCTAGTCCCTCTAGCGCCTCTTTGTGAAGGGATCTTACTCAGCTGCGTGTGCTTGCTGGAACTCGTCCTCACACCAGAGTTTTCGTTGTGGTGGCCGAGTGAAGCCCAGCACATCAGAGGCGGCATTTCTGACGGCTTTTTGGTAATGCTTCCACTGGTCTTCCATACTAAATGCTGGCGTCTTAGGCTATCTTAAGACATTAAGGGAAACTCGATCGGAAAACGATTTGCCGATCTCTAGCGATTGTAGGCGTCCGACGTCGATCTTTCTCACGATAATAACTTACCTTTGCGATATTCGGGATGTCCACAGCCGCTCCTTGGCTACAAGATGGTAATGGTCCGAGTTGATGTGTGCTCCTCGAAGCGATCAGACCTCCATAATACTGGGAGCAAATTACCGCACACGGTATCGAGTGAGTAGATTCCAACCGCGATCGAGTGGCTTTGGGATGCGGCACACGGTAGCTCACGGATTGAATGGAAACTTTAATCCTTCGTAATTGCTTCGTAATTTAACTTCCTTTCGGGCGAGCCTATGGCCCTGGCGGCACAACTCCCAACCTCGGGGTTCATTATAGATACCCCTAGGATAATGGGTCGGTTAAAATGAAGCCAGAATCCGTTAGTTACATTAAGTGCTTATCCGCTATCATATCTTTTTTCAAAACTAACTTAGTATCGGAAATCTTTACCGACCTGAGCTCCAAGTATGTCCGAGTAGCCCGGATAAGGTCTTATTTGGTTTGTTCCGGAATATTGCTTTACCGTTGATTCCATCTGGGGAATTCTTCCGCTGCCTCGTTTGAGTGCTGCCAGCAATTGCGCTTATAAGTTTGGCAATTCGCGTCCAGATGGACAACGAGCAGTAGACGATGTTTAGAACTTGGAGGTAAAGTAAGCATAATTGATGTGTAAGAATAGTTACAACATTGGGTATCGTCATGTTGACATCTCTCATCGCCTACCTTATTACTACAGCACCCAACTGACCATCGTGCCGTGTCGGCTTATCAAAAGAAATGTTGAAAACTCTCGCATGTGGTTCAAAAGACGTCTATAATAAGATCATGACAGGAGACGAATCATGGATCGAAGTGTACGACTCCGAAACTGAACAGCAGTCGACTGCGTGTGTCTTTCAAGACGAGCCATTAAAGCAACGTTGTTTTAGTTTTAGGCAATTTTTGCCACGCAAACGTGAATGAGAAGAAAACCGATGCGAAAAGTCATTTCGTGCGAGAAAATTTAAAAACTATTATGGAAGACGTTATGAACTCCTACAAACAAATAGAGTGCACGATTGGTAAGGCTTTAGCTATCCGATATTGAATATTGAAGTGATAAAACTGCAACAAATTTATGGAATGGAATTTATACATATGTTTAATCTTTAATTCTCGTATGTGTTGTTCAAATATGTGGAATCGAAATGGACGGGTAGCTAAGCTGAACATATAACTGCGTATGAGCTACTTCCTTGAGTCGGCACATGAATGATGAAAAGGTTTTTGTTTGTAAATTCTGTATAGGTATAGCTAAAGTGCTGTTTTTTTTATTACAAATATGCAGGTTTTCGCTCTAATTACTTAGTGATCTGTTATCTGGTTCCTGTGGACAACCGGCCAACTTTTGAGTCTCTTTTGTTTCCTATGTTCTGTCATTTCGGATTCTTTATTCTGCATAGCGAATGTTTGCTCTTGGATTTTTCTAAGAAGGGTTTCCTGGTGCGTCGTTTTCGGTTGTTATATTTATTTACCTCCGCTGATTGAAGAGCTGTCAAGGTTAATTTGTTAATCACAATTCAAAGTTTAAGAAATATAGTTTTGGACAATGAATGAATCAAGGTTAACCATTTAATATTTGCTTTGGAATCATGAATCTCAACAACTTCAGATTAAACTCAAAACAGATTTTAATTTATTTGGTTATTTATTTATTTATAACGTTTCTGTTTCAGACCTGGGAGCAGAAAAGGATCGCTTCAAGTTCGCAGTTATGGAAGCCTTATCCCACCAAAAATAGAGCGTAACACTGTAACAAGACCTCAGAATATACCAATACGTAACTCAACATATGTCCCGTCGCTGTCGCGGATTACACGACCACCGCCCCAAGTATATGTCTCCCAGCCACAAATTCTAAACCAAAGGCCGGAGCCACAGATGAGACCCCATTTACACTCTACAAATCAGTCGTCCCAAGGAGCTGAGAAATTTCTTGCATTTGGACGATTTCTTACGTCGTCTCTCATTGAATTACCAGAAAGTGAGGCATTGCTATTAGTAAATCAATTTACTACAGAGCTTGTGCAATCGTATTTGAAGAAACACGACCAAAATCAGTCCAGAGAGAATGAAATATATTTGGAAACTAATGGGCATGTTGATCACTTCCAGGCGGAATAAATTATTAAGAATGACATATTTGTTAATATTCTTAGACTAGTTTAGTAGTAAGAAATACGTACATATTATACCTATATTTCAATAAACCTACGTGTTTGTTGTTAATAAGCACGAATTCATTTATTTTGGACAAATAAATAAACGAATTGTTTATTTGTCCTTGGTTTTGTTTAGCATTGTCTAGATTTAGATAAAGTAAATTGGAGTATAATGTTGGCATGTCTTGAGAAGACATTTTATTCGTGTAGACCGGAACTTTCTTCGTACCCTAACATGCCACCTAATATAGACTCCTTGAACAGCTGTTGGAATTGTATTTATTTGCATTTAAATAGTAATTTCATGTATTGGGTTGTACCACATATAATATCTGATTTTATAGTTAAAATTTTAAAGCCAATATTATCTTTATTATATATATAATCTTTATTCAATCAAAATAGGATCCGTTACATCTGACATTCTTCCAACGTGATACAAGGTCAAGTATTCCTTTTATTCATAGAAGTGCTGACTTTTTGAGGCAATGCAATCTTCAAAGGATTTTATGACCTCTGCTGTGTTCCGAAAGATCTTTTGCCGGCAAAATGAATCCAGATTGAGGAAAAGATGGTAATCCGTTGACAATGAGTCTAGCATTGTCATGCAAAAGGATCGGACCGTATCTCCCGAACGGAACCTTCCAAACTAACGTCGTATAGTGCATTCGTTTACCGATACATCCCCGAATGCGTCATTAATGTTTTTCATTGCCAATGACGCATTATGTCCCATTTTAATTTCGTAAACGAAGAGGGTTCCAATTTGAACTGCCGAAAGCATGGTAAATAATTCCTAGTAAAAAAAAGTAACGGTACTTGTAACGAACCCTATCTCACATTAAGCATTCGTATCACTTTATTTTATAAAAAAAAAAAATTTAAAGTTCCGGCACTAAAGTTCACTCGAGAACTTATTTCCGGCTGAGCGGAAATCGGACATTTCATGTGATACAAACCAATAGATCAATTCTATTTATTTTATTATTGATCAAAAGCCTTTAGATAGCAATTTTTTTTTTTTTTTTTTTTTTTTTTTTTTTTGTAAGATCGTGTGGGTTTTTGTAAAAAGAAACTTGATTCTTCTAAGGTTACTAAGACCACTTTGAATTCAATTACTATAATTACTTTATTTGCATGATCATTCCATCATCATTTTATTAAATGTAAAATGGGGGGTGGGGGAAGAAAAATGAGTTTGTAAATCATCAACATAAAGATGAAAAGAGAAGTAATTATTTTCGTCTACAATGACATTGATAAACAAACTAAACAACAGTGGGACTAATATAGATACTTGTGCAACGCTCCTGCGTAGAAGAATTCATGATTCAATCGAACCAATGACAATGCCTTTCTTACGGGCATTAAGAAAGCTATACCAAAAATCCCGGAATTTATTCAGAAAATTAAAGATACAAGTTTATTCATCTAAATCTATATTGTCCCCTTCAAAGTAATCCCCATCGACTGCACCACACTTATGCCAGCGCTTGATCCAATCCTCGAAACGTTTTTTATATTCGGTTTTCGGTATGTCTATTAGTGCTTCCTGCGATTTTTCCATTACTTTCTCTTGGCTGCTGAAACGCGTTCCCCGTGATGGTTTTTTTTTTTAACTCGATTGAACAGGAAGAAATCACAGGGAGCCAAATCAGAAGAATTCGGTGGCTGTGTTGGATGGTATTAGTCGCATTTTTCGTCAAAAAATTACGAATAATGATGGCACTGTGCGACGGTGCGTTTTCTTCCAACAATTCTGGTGGCGAATTGCTTCACGCAAACGTCTCATAACGACCAAATAGTACTCTTTGTTTACTGTCTGGCCTTCTGGCAAAAATTCATGATGCATTACACCGTTGTAATCCATGAAAATCGTGAGCATTGCCTTCTAACCTGATTGAAGGGTAGTAATTATATGATTACCTAAAACAATTTAACATATTTGTTTCAATATCAATTTCTCTGGCCATTTGACAGAAATGGTAAGATACTAATAGGGCAGTAACTCCACAAGTCATGGGAAAATGGACTTTGTAAGCAATCTTTGCAGATGTTGGTGATGTTTGGAATGTTTGCAGGTATTATTAGTTTTATGAATTTGGATTACATGTTGTCCATGGTTTGCGCTATGGATTGTATTGAGAGCAGATACTCGAAACATTCATCTATTATACAGCAGTCAAATGAGAAATTATCATTTGGGCTATTATGAATGTCCTTGTGTACATGTGTATTTAAGCATGAAATGGCAAAAGGATTATTCAAATCGTTTACAAACGCTGTTTACTTAACATTATTTCCCACATGTACCCAATTTTTATGAGCGATAGCAATAAAATTATTTTTTAGTATTTCTTATGGCTTTACCGACCTTGTTTCTGCACATTTTGTATCGTACCCAGTTACATGGAATTCTTTGTTTTTGTAGATATTGTATAAAAAATTTGGTTTATTCAATTTATTATGTTTCTATTAAGCCGCCAACATTTCTCATTATAAATGTGAATCTTTTTAAAGGGACTCAAATAAGTAGTTTAAAAGATTAATTAAATATTTTTCGACGGTCCCTTGAATTTAATTATAGCGGCGCACAGTATGAGAGAAACCGATCAATTGCGCTGACGTCAGCGATTTTACATCGCCAGGGTTGAAATCTGGCATTGCGTTGACCACATCCGAAACACACATATTTGGAAATCTATCACTGTCTTCAGCCTAGTAATCAGCTTCTCGCGAAGCAGCATCTCTACTTCACGGCGCAACTCAGCCAGTTTCATTTTTCGATCACGGTTTGTTCGGCCTCTTTCTTCTCGGAGTCCTTATCGTCTCATTAGACGCTACAGATCCCTTCTCAGCATCCAACAATTTACACATCTTATTGACCAGCTCTAACTTCGTTTGACCAGCTTTTTCAGTTCGTCAGTTTTCATCGACGACCAACGTCAGCTTCCAGCTGTCTCAATTTTGCAGCACCCTCTTCCACGAATCCTAGATACGCGATTATCTCTACACGATTTGAGCAGAATTCACTAATCCTTCACGATTTTTTTTCAGCTTTCATTGGTACCAAATGCTCTCTTTCCAAAAATTCACGGATGTATTGTGTATAGGGTATACCACTTCTGGATTATAAAAAAAAAACACAAGAATATTTTCGATCTCTTCCTTTATTACAATACTTTCCGTTTTTCTTCCATTTTCAAAATTAATTTAATCTTACTAACCCCAAAACTCTAATATCCCTTGAGCCACGAGGACAACTATACATCAAGACTTCACTTATATATTTTTATGTGCCGCTTACATCAGCTGATATATGATACAAGGTTTGATAAAAAATAAATAAATAAATAAATAAATAAAAATGTGCAATCAATATTTGCATTTTTTTTCCTAAAATGTAACAATTTTTAAGTTAATATTTTACTTGTTTCAATAAGTGGGGTCGTATCTTAAAAACCACTGACTTGAGATAGAATGACCTCCCTTTTTTATATGTAAATACTATTGTAGTCTCAAAATTGCAAAAAAACGTGGTGAATTAAATATTTTTCCGAAAAAATTATGACAAAGTCAAAATTTTAAGTTTTCTTTAAAAAAAGAAGCAGTAAATAGGGCTTTGCTTAAAAGTTCTGTATCTCGGAAGGGATACATTTCCAATACTCCCCTCAGCCATACAATTTTTTTTTTCTCCCCACATACTCCGCAAGACCCTGTTTAGGCCTTAGCATCGTCAGGAGAAAATTACTCTCGTGTTATTTAACCGCAGGCTTAACTTATTTGGAATCGATCTGGGGTAGAAATAACTGGCAACAGGTTTTTTTTTACGGGATCACAAATCTGTTAATTAATAAACCGACAGTTATTTACAAAAACTACTTCTATAACATCAAATATCATACGTTAACATTCTTAATTGTGTTCAGACTGAGAACGATTTACCAGAAAAAGAGCATCAGTACTATTTTGTCGGTGTCCTTTGAAACCAATTAATGTTTGTAATGAAACTGTACTACTTTGTAATGCAAAACAACATTACTGTTGTAAAATCCAATCACTCACATTCAACAGGCACTTGTGGATGCACTGAGTTACAAACATTAGTATGGGTATAGTACAAATACCTACATTGAATGGTTGAAAAACATCCACATGGGTTGACCTAATTAAAAATGATTCGGTTGTAAAACGAATCGGATGGATTTCATTAAGCAATAAAGGACCGACGCCAATGCTAGGAATAGAAGTCTTTAATTGCCAAAAGAATGCTTAACATGTTGGAATGAGGTCATTTTCTGTATTAATTAATGAAGATTAATTCTGCTTTTGAGAAACTACTCGTATTAAGTTGTGCGTAGATTTTAATTCCAGCATGTAGTGGATTTATTATAGAAGTTTTTTAAGGATGTTTGCAACATTTTCACTACTTTAGGAATATTACCTGACCGAGTAGCATATTAGAGTGTGAAGTGCAAAACTGACCGAACCTGAGGACAGTAAGCACAATTGGACATCGATTCATGTGGCCGTCTTGCCTGTAGAATCCTGCATTTTCGGATCGGATGTGGAGTATTAATGAGCGTATAGATGGTGTACATATTATGTTCCAGATAATTCCACAAATGCTCTATGGCGTTGAGATCATTCGACTGGGATGGAGGATGGAGCTGTTTTGAAGTGTGGTAAATTAGTCACTCTTTTACAATTGAAGTCATATGATTGGGAACTTTTTTCCTGCTCAAGTGTCCAAGAAGATCCCAAGTTCAGTTTTCTTGCCGATTGCTTTAAATTATTTTTGAGTATATGAAAATGCACCATACGATCCATATATGTATCAGTTACTGAAAAATAACCTACCCCAGAGGTTGATATGCAGCTAAATACTAAAAGCATTGGGTTTCCTTCATATCATTTGCTTCTCATCGTGTTCAAACAAATTAAATTTGCTCTCATCACTGAAAAGAACAATGTTCCAAATGTGGAATCATTGTTTTCATGAAATCTGGCAACTATTAACGTTTTTCGTCATTTGGCCAACTGATAAATGGTTTTTTAGTGGGGAACTGCTAATATATCCAGATCGGTGCAACAATCTCTCAACCGTTATTGGACGTCATTTCCGGTTGTATACTTGATGTTTATGGACGATGATCGCGGTTTAATCTTAACTTCTGATAGAATACTTCTTCCATCACGGTCTGTCAGCTTATGAGGTCTACCACTTCCGTGCAGTATTTAAAATGTGACAAAATGTATTTTAAAACTTCAAAACTTTATTGTAAACAAACAGATGAACCACGGTTTACACATATGCATGCCCACTTTCAAACTCCTCATGTGCTCGGATACATTTTTTAATCCCCTATATATACATACGAGTGTATACAGAGTGACTTGTTATTCAACCTATTCCTTAAAAAGTGTTATTCGACCCCTGGTTGGCATAGCTAAAAACATTGTAAACAAGCTCTAGAATAACCCCTTTCAAGGAAATTGTCGAATTACAAGTCACCCTGTATGAAGGAAATAAGATAAATAGATTTAATGGGGTATTCTAGTCTAGAGGCATGAATTCCGGGCGGTTTTTGAAGCTCTGTACAAACGAAACGAAAAATATTTTTACTATCCATTTTCTTATCATTTGTTTATTGATATTTTAAGATTACATAAAAAATTACCCGGAAAATAACTCAAAATTCTCAAAGTTATGAGCGGGCAAAGTGGGGGGTCCAAAAAAAAGGATGTCCTGACTTGCATGATTTCAACCCTTCTGGTTATCTGAAATAAAAAGCCAAACGGATATTTAATTAGAATAGATGCCGCTATAGCCCGAACCTTATAAAAGTAAAAAAAAAAAAAATTCACAAAATAGTTTCCGTTTGAAAAAAATAAAATTGTTGGCATGTTTTTCAACAATTCCTTTTTTTTTTTTTTTAAAAAATAGTAAACTTACAAATTTTGATCTGACTGTGCTTGAGGCGATAATAGAACAAAGAACATTCATACCAAATTTTAAATAAATCGGTTTATTAGAACTTGAGATATCGTGCACGCCAACTCGAACAAATAAGTTTCGAGAAAAACGCGTTTAAAGCTTATTTGTTCGGATCAGATCGGAGCAGAAGCGGCGTCACAAAAATGACTGTAACTCATAGAATAATTGAAATTTTGAAAAATGGTTTTAATGGCATATCCTTGAATGTCTTTCAAATTTGTAGACTAGAATACCCCCTTAATCGTTTCGAACTTAATTATGTGCATCATTGCAGACCGCTGATCGTTAAGCATAATATGGGGTTTTCCAATAGGGACTTGAGAACTTTGAATTTAATTTGTGAACGCACTCTTTCACTAATCATCAAACTGTCACTGTCAATTTATTCATTAAACTCAACATTTTCATCATGGTAAAGTACACTAACGAGCAACGTCTGCAAATTATAAAAAAAATTTCTACAGATATTCAGAGTCGGTGACTGCAACTTTAAGAGCGTTAACTCCAATTTTCGGTCGTAATTCTCGCCCTAGTAGACAGGCAATAACAAGTTTAGTGCAATCTACATATATTCGTTGTGTGATGTTGCCATGTCAGTGAGACAACGGGTTGGTCAAAGTGTCGAAAATATCGCTGCCGTTCAGATGTCAGTAGCAAACGATCCAAATCAGTCAATTTCACGGCGTTCTCAAGAATTGGGCATCGCTTAGACCACATTATGGCGTATTTTGTGTAAGGATCTTGGTTTACACCCATACAAGATCAAGTTGACTCAAGAATTGAAGCCGATGGACCACTTGAAGAGACGTACGTTCTCCGATTGGGTTCTGGAAAAGATGAGCCAATATGATGAATTTCATCGCAAAATCATCTTCAGTGACGAAGCTCATTTTTAGCTCAATGGGTTCGTCAATAAGCAAAATATGCGTTATTGGTCGGGTGAAAACCCACATGTGCTTCATGAATCACCATTTTATCCACAAAAAATAACTGTTTGGTGCGGTTTGCATGCCGGCGGCGTTATTGGGCCATATTTTTTGGTCGACGATAACAATCGTCACGATCGTGAATGCTCATCGTTATCGCGCCATGATTTTTGGCCCGAATTGGAAAATATGGACTTGGACGACATGTGGTTTCAACAGGATGGTGCCACAAGCCACACAGCACACGCTACAATCGATTTATTGAAGAGTTAGTATGGTGAGCGTGTTATCTCAAGACATGGGCCAGTCGATTGGCCGCCTCGTTCGTGCGATTTAACGCCGCTTGACTATTTTCTGTAGGGCTGCGTTAAGTCATTGGCTTATGCGAACACGCCGACGACGTTGGAAGAGATCAGAGTCAACATTGAACGCGACATAGCGGCCGCTTCGGCCGAAATGTGTGGACGAGTCGTTGAAAATTAGGTCCAACGAATCGACCGCTGCCATATGAACGAAGTCGAGTTCCATTCATAAATGTTTTGATTGTACTTCAAGCCAATAATTAAGCTTTAAAATATCTCAAATGGTTTGCCTTTTATTTAAAAAAAGTTGTCAAGTCGTTATTACAAAACCCTATACAAACACTTTGTCACCACCCTCGTGTTACAAATTCCATGACGATAATGTTGAGATGAAGCTATCTTAGCAATATAATTCAGATGACCTAGAAAAGAGAAACAAATAAAACCATTAAGGAGCACAATCTTTGGAGACAGTAACGACTTGCGAGAATGGTAAATTGGAGGGAAGCTATATTATTAACAGCAGTCATTTGCGGAGTTGCATTCGTGTTATCATGGATCGCCAAAGCATGGGCATGGTTCGGAATGCTGAACCAATTGGGTGTATAGTCGCTGTGATGAGCGAGGGTGTGGCGAGGCGAGTTAACCAAAACAAGTTTGTTTTAGTTCTTTTTCAATCACGAAAGTCGAGGGTCGGGATGATCAGATCAGTTTTATCATTTCTTTTTCATTAATTTAAATTTGTCTTTTCTTTTGCTTTAAGTTAATTTTGTTATGTCTTTTGTAGTTAATTTCTTAATTTTTTAGCAATTAATCAGTTTTGTCATTTCAATTGAGTTCTAAAATTACAGACTTCTACATATATAGGGTGATTCGTCAATTCAACGATTTATTTAGTATCGTTTGGCAAGTCATCGTGAAAGACTCACACCACAACAGCATCTCCAAATTGTTCAGCTGTATTACGAAAATCAGCGTTCTGTGAGAAATGTTTTTCGTGCGATTCGAGGAAATTACGGTGCGCATAATCGACCTATTGAAACCACTACCGCCAATACCATTCGCAAATTTGAGTCCCATTTTACATTAATGGATAATACTCGACCGGATAGACCACATCCAGCACGTAATGGAGAGACTATAGCAGCTGTAGCTGAGAGTGTACGCGAAGACCGTCGTTGTTCTCGTCGTTCGACAACTTGGTGTATTTTACGTGAGGATCTCGGCCTAAAAGCGTGCAAAAGTGGTTTTTTAACTCGATTGAACAGAAAAAAGTCACAGGGAGCCAAACCAGATGAATTCGGTGGCTGTTGGATGGTATTTATTGCATTTTTCGTAAAAAATTTAGAATAATGACGGCACTGGTCTATTTCTCGGAATTGCTTCACACAAACGTCTCATAACGCCCAAATAATACTCTTTGTTTACTTTTTGCCTTCTGGCAAAAATTCATGATGCACTACACCGTTGTAATCCATGATGTCTGGATTGCGTGTCGTACTCATAAACCCACGTCTCGTCTCCAGTAATGATCCTTTTGATAAATATGGGATCGGATTCAGCCTCGCAAATCATCTCTTTTGCGACGTCAACACGGTCTCTTTTTTTGCATGAGATTGAGGTTCTTTGGCACCAACTTTGCTGCTTCACGACGGAAACCCAAATCATTAACCAAAATGTCTTGGACGGATTCATAGGCAATGTTTAAGTCCTCCGCTATCTATCTGATGGTTAATTTGCGGTTATTGATCAGCATTTCTTTTACTATGTTTTCGATGTCGATGGTCTGAAACTGCGTTCATCATCTTCGATTGACTTACGACCACTTTTGAACCGCTCGTGCCACTGCTAAACGACCAGCAACAAGTTCGTTGTTGCAATCAACTTCTAAAATTGTAAAAAATCGCTAACACACACAGACTTGCAGATATCAAGTAATGACGCTAAGATTAAGAGGGAATGTTAACAACAGATGTACCAACTTAACAAAAAATCAAATCGGAACAATGGTTATTCTGTTTTTTTTTTTATCAAGGTGGTATTTTCAGTGAATGGGGTCTGGAAAAACAACTGCGCGAGATATCAGTCGCTATGCTCGAACGTGTCGCCCAAAATTGGACCTTCCCAATGGATCACCTCAGACGTAGTCGTAGCAAACATTTACATGATATCTTTTCAATAAGTAAATGCCGTGAATTGTTCTTTCAACCGATAATAAACATTTTAAGTCCGCTTTCAAATGTATGTGTTTTATTTTACATTATAAATCAAACCTCACGATGAATGACCCTATATATAGCTTTTGTACCTAAGGGCTAAGACTACTCATTTTTTCAGTTTATACTTAAAGTACCTCTTTAGGGATAGAGGTTCTATTTTTAGATACTAACACGACCAGGCTGCTAGGTGAGCTCTCTTGAGCGCACGTAAAACTGGCCATGCTGAATTGAGTTGAGGAATTGAGGAATTGAGTTTTTTGATTAAGGGCCAAAGATTTGAGGCCTTAATGCAAGCCTTAAGTTCGTTAGTTCGAGTTGCCTTTTGTACTATCGGCAGAAACTAATGGAAGTCTCCAGCTAACAACAGGGTGACTCCACTCATTATGTCATTGTTTCTTCTGATATCTTTTAGAGCTCTTTTTAGTGGTTGGGAACCCCCTTTATGCGCCATTGTGCTTTCGTTCCAAGCTATTAGTTTATAATCGCGCAGCACTTGGGCTGCATTACTCTGTTTTGAAATGTTGCACATGGATGAGATTTGACTGCAGCTTGAAGGTAACGTGAGATGACTTGCCTCACTCCAACAATATTGTTGCGATTGCGATTCCTGACGATGCGACAGGTAAGATGATGCCACGATTATTCCTTTTGCGTGCCCCCCAGAGCACGCAAAAAAAATATTTGCCCAATTTTGTTCAGCTGTTGTAAAACTGGTCATTCGTCAGTAACTCCTCAGGGACGAAACCATTTCTCTCCAGGCACCGGGGTCATAATTGGTCTCCCTCAAATATTTCGGATTGCCGAAAGTGACTGCAAATCTTTTTGGCTGAGGCAATCCCTGTTGTAGCAAATTTTATCCTGCTTGTTCTGCATCCTCGATCAATATCAAGTATCTATTCTACACTTCTTCTATGAGCAGTTGCCCTCTCCCGTGGCCGTTTAATGTCTTCCTAGAGACTGTCTTTGTATTTCTCTCAAAGGCTTAAATGATCAAAAAATTAACAGAAAATTAACATTATTGTCAATAGCTCTCGAAGTTTCAAAAGAAAATCGCAGCAGGATGAATAGTGTAGACCCTACTCAGAACGTGCTCGTTTTTCACTCTGGGCCAGACCTCTACAACTTTTTTTCTTTTCTGAGTACAGCAACATTTTAACATAATTGTCCGTTTTGCAGATTTCCAAAAAAGCTTACGATCTTCCAAACTGCTTCGGAGCTGCTTATGTATCAGCCGCTTTCGTAGACTTTCACCTCATTTTTCTCATTCTCTATAGTAGTAAAACAGCTTGATCACTACCCTTGTTTACATATTTACAAATATATTTAATAAACCTAACTCCACATTAATTTGAGCATTTAAAGTACGTGACACGACAGGACTGTAAGGCACCACCCAGCGGTTGTCCAACTCAATTTCATTATTTTTTATTGTGTAACCACTGTCAGCTAGAGAGCTCCTCCTATATTGCAGATATCCATTTACTGTCTCCTGTCTGTGTGTCCATGAGATCCTCAAGGATATCTCTTATAGCAGCTTACACCTTTCACGCAGAGCGATTTCTGGTTAAAACTAACGCAAGGGCCATGTATCATGTTGGCCTTCACAATATCGTTGAGGTATTTCAGCTCTAATAACATTGTCGATCTTATCTGGGGTGATACTCTAGCTCTGGCTCTAGCCACAGAAGATGTGAATATGGATAAGACCCCGTTTTTGCCATTCCACCGAGTATATTAAGTAACGCATCGCCCCAAACAGATTGCCTTTGTTGAGAAGAGCCATCATCATCTTCATCTAAAGATATAATACTCTAGCTATAATGTAAGAGCATATCTGTTATGTCTTTCCATCGGGGGTTACACGTAAATGTGATAAAAAGAGCAGGACGGACGTATTGTTGCACATACGCCATGGCGTCTTGTGTACGCTCGTGCGTAAAAGATGACGGGAGCACCACCTTTTGTCCTAGCTACTCACCATCATCGTACTGCCTCCTTATGGCATCCCACAAGTGTATGTAACTATCAGCCCTCAGCTGCGCCTGGTTGTTCTTGATATTTCTTTGTTTCTATCTCTATGCCTCTATTTTGACGCACATGCCAACTATAATAATTTCCTTGCCTATTCATTAAACGAAAAGAATAGAAACTCACAGCGGGGGCTGTCTTTGATTGTTTAATTGGTCTTAGTGTGCTGTCGCTTTCGTACTCTGTATCGTTATGCCATGCTGGAGTGAGCTTTGATCTTCCAAAAACGTCGCTTCCTTTCTTTTCGTCTACCAGGACTATCTTGCTCATTTTGAGACTGTGTCGCTCTAGCCACTGTTCACATTAGTATTAATTTTTTGATACTTGGACACAGCAGCATTGTGAACTGATGGGTGTTGCACTAACTTTTTAGAAGCATTTTCGAAGTTGTTCTTTCCTAGTAGCGTTGTCAGGAGCTGAGTGCAACGCCATTTTGACATTGCTGACGAGACATATCTTTGTATATCTTTTCATATTCATCTTAGCTTCGCATATCTTTGGAATATCTTTTCATGTTTATGTTAAATCAAAAGTTAGAATTAAAGAGTTATAATGTTCTATACATCATCTCCAAGAAGAGCGCTCTACTCGAGAAGATAGTACAAATGTCACTTGGTTCGACAAATGGGACAGCAACAGAGTTAAAAATGGATGCATTTGCGAAAAACACCAATGAACTTCATCACAAACTTTTCCAGTCAGATACAGGCGCTACGAGGATCTCATCGCTGAAGATGCCAAACAATTCGACGACTCAAGCACGGTAAGACTTTTACTTCGTAAAATTCACCCAATATTGCATGATAAATACGTAGATTATATCTTACCCAAACTATTATGCCGAAATGGTAGAAAAGATGTCGAATCTGTCAGTTTTCGCCGCTAGGTTCAATTGTTTATAAATGACTAAAAGCGATTTAGATGACTACATCACATTCGCAGCAAGAGTCAACCGCAATTCTGAAAATGTCGAACTTAAAAAGTTCACAATGAATCAACTGAAAAGCGTTGTCTACGTGATGAGTCTGAAATCGCCGAAGGATACAGATATTCTCATCAAACTTTTGTCTTTTTTCGACAAGGAAGCAGATCTTACAGTGGATAAGCTAGTGGCAGAAATTCTTCGGTGTCATAACCGTTCATAATCGAATCAGGATCATCCGAAGTCCACCACGTTGCGATCAGGCATTCAGGCACCGCGAATGAAAATTCAATCACAAGGACAGTAGCGTAGAGTCCAGAATATCTTGTTGGAATTGCGGCGGTATGCATTATTTCAGGGACTACGCTTTCGGTTAATGTTAATGCAACAAGGTTGGTCACAAGGAAGGGTATTGTCCTTGCTTTCGAAAGTCTTCAAAGCAATTTAATTTTGTTTAATTTTGGTGGGGGCGAACGCCCCCATTTATTCGGCTTAATACAAGCTATAACTTAAAATTAATCTTAAACTAAAACCAAAAAGTAAGGTTGGTTGGAATGGTGAAGGGGAACGGATTTAAAGTAGGAAGTCCGGTGGAAGTTAAAGACGGTAGAATTCAAATTGATTTTGTGTAGCATACGAGAGACTGGTTCGTCCGCGCCATAGGAGGTATTGTGGGTCGGCTGATAGAGGAGACGAAGGGTACATAGATTACGAAGGTTAGTGTTGAAGAAAATAGGGTTGTGAAGGGACGCGCATTTAACTTGACCTGAAAGGAGTCGATGAATGAAGAGAAAGTCGGCTGCATCTCTGCGTTTCTCAAGGGGTTAAAGTTGATAAGGTTGAGACGGTTTTGATAGGGGGGCAGAGTAAAAGGATCGTCCAAGGGCATACCTCAAAGAGTAAATCAAAGAAAACGGCGCTGCATGCTTTCGATTCTCGAGATATGAACGCGATGATATGGGAACCATACTTGACTGGCGAACTCTAGGAGGGGGCGAACGAAGGTAATATAGAGGGACATGGTCACTTATGGGTTGGTGAATTTTTTGGACCATTGTTTTACAAAATCGAGTGCAGAGTTGGCTTTAAGAATTATCCCATCCATATGTAAACGGAAGTTGAAATCCCTATCACATAAAATGCCGTGGTCACGAAGAGATTGAACGGGGGAGATAGATTGGTTGTGCAGCAGGTAGAGTCGGGGAGGAAATTGGTACCGCTTATATGAAAAGGTGATGGATTGGAATCTGGCGATATTAAGTTCCAAACAATTTTTAAGGTACCAGACCGAAAAACTATCAAGGTCTTGTTGAAGGAGGAATGAGTCATAAGGAGAGGAACTGGTTTTGGAAAATTAGGTATCGTCGGCGTAAAGGGAGACAGGCGAGTTTTTGATGATCCTATCGAGATCATTTATGGTTAATATAAAAAGAAGGGGACCGAGATGGCTGCCTTGTGGAACTCCAGAGGTGGCCAAAAATGTAGCCGAGTGGGCTGACCTAAAACGAGCATTGTAAAAGCGGTTTTTAAGGTAAGATGATATCCATTTTAACAGTGTGGGTTTAAAGCCGAGGGCAGATAATTTGAAGAGTATTTATCAATGAGAATTTTTTTTTTGTTTTTATTTATTTATTTATTAGATAACATGGTATGTATATTAAGACATAGGTCTCTTATAGTACTTAGGCTTGATAGTTAAAATAAGAACTTAATTTCATTACATTAGATGTTTAAATTAAAAATATATGTAATATTTAAAAAGTAAAACCAGTTCATGAGATGACTGAAATAATCAAGGTTAAAATTTTTAATAATATAATTTGTAAAAAGAAAAAAAAAAAAAAGAATAGAAAAGAAAGGAAGGTCAACGAAGATAAAAAGTAAGAAGTAAGATAAAGAGGAGTTAAATATACTTCAATCTTTATTGTTGCTGAATAGAAAAATGCCTAAATATTGAAGTTTTAAAGCTTGCGGCATTGCTAATACACTTGATATTCAAAGGCAGAGAATTCCATAACCTCACGGCGTGAACGAAAAAGAACCTTGGTGAGTTGAGATATTTAAATTTTGGTAAGTTTATATTAAGTGTTCGGAGAGAAGAAGAAAACTCAAGCATGCAAAGTAGATAATTTGGCGTTTTTGTCATTATAAGTTTGTGTAAGAATATACAATTTCTTGCATACATGTATTGTACTAAAAGGCAACCCAATAAACTTTTCACATATACCGATATTTGATCGTATCTGCGTAGTCCATGAATGTATCTAACTGCATTATTGATAGCTGCCTGTAACTTATTACGTGACAACGAATTCATGCTACTAAAAACAACATCGGCATATGTTATTATGGGAAGTATAAAGGATTGGACGATCTTCCGTCGAGTTTCAAAGCGTGTGAAGTTTTCAGTCAACCACAGTCTACCAATGACGAAGTTTATGTGGTAAAATGGCAAATCGTTGACAAACATGGAGAATAAAATCGGTACAAGGATTGAACCTTAAGGAACACCTTGTAGTAATAAGGGCAAAACAGATGAAGTCCTACCACCAACAACGACGCTTTGAAATCGGTTCGACAAGTAGTTTTACAAAAGTTTAACAGCTCTTTCGCCAAACCCGAAAAAGTGTTTAAGCTTCCACAAAAGAATTTTGTGATTCACTTTGTCAAAAGCTTTCGAAAAATCGAGAAAACTAAGTAATGTCACGAGCCCTTGGTCATAGTCTTGCCTTACATCATCCAAAATCTTCACCATTGCCGACTGACAACTATGCCCTTCTCGAAAGCCTGACTGAGAAGAAGTCAATAGAGAGTTGAAGGATGAGTAGCATTTGATCTAGCGGGATAAGACTATCTGAAATACTTTTGATAGGCATGGGAGAATGGTTATTGGCCTAAAATCGTTAACAGAACTTGCGTACGATTTTTTGGCAATCGGAATAACCCGTGCATGTTTCCAAGCCTGTGGAAAGATAGATGTCATAATACACGAATTAATTATGTGGGTTATATGGCTTACAATACCGGGTAAAATTATTTTTAAAAAATTGACTGGTATACTATCTTCACCAATTGCATTTGACTTAATGGAGGCAATGATTGAAATTACATCAGTCTCAGTTGTACGTGTTGTACGAAAACAAGTTGGATAGGATGTGTTTGCAACATAAAGGCCACTCAAAGAGGCATGATCCACCAATAAGAGCGACCAAGAATCTTTGTTTAATAAGTTGGCATTAAAATCTCCTAATATAATAATATTTACATATCTGGATGAAAACTCGAAGGCTTTGCTAAAATCGGTTGCAACTACATCGACTTCGTTGCCATTCTCTAGGGCAGAGAGGGTAAAGGATACGAACTCAACGAGATTTGTGGTGGTTGTCTGGTGGAATTAAGTGATTTACATTGGAAGCTTAGATTAGAAATGGCAAGGGAAAGAGAGGAAGAACATTTTTTAAAAAATATGGCAGGTAGGCCATCTGGGCTGTGTGAAAATTCGTCATTGAGTTGATGGGATTTATATTTGATATAAGACGAGTCCACGATGTGAAAGAAGAATGGGCCATTGGAGAAGTTAAGTAGGCAATTGAAATAGGATGGATGACGTACAAAGGAGTCTGTTTAGGAATATGCCTAACCTAATTCAATTCATAAAATTTGTTATCTTTAAAATGTTCTCTTCGCTAATTTGTAACCTATGAATATATTAATCAATTAAGTCTTATGATGGGTTCTTGCTAGAGTGTAGTTCACCCAGCGAAATCTACCATCGAAACCGTAGCATTTGAGTTTATTCACCACTCGTAATGAATTCGCGCACTCTGCACTTGCAGCATTTCTCTTCCCTCGTTTCGGTTTCGCTGGTGGATCTTGCTATGTAAACTTCTCTCCCACTTGTTTGCAGACCACAGGAAAGGTAATACCTTATAAATATTTTAAAGAATTCGTTTACAGAGATACTCGTTTTAATTAAGATTTGCTCCTCTTCTTTATTTTTTTTCGATTATTCTCCAACATTTTGTGGTCCAATTCGAGCCGGATTCTCGAATATTCCTAAAAATAAAAAACTTTTTTTCGCTAAAAACATTCTGTGGCATTGTGAACATTTTTCCTATTTTACTGACTGCACGTGCTGTGTTTAATTACTCGTAGTAATATACGCGTACACTCGGTGTTTATAAAGACTTTATTCGGTACGCGTTGCCTTTGACTTTTTTTGGTAAATTGAATATAAATTGAAAAACAATTCAATTATGAGCTTAGCAGACTCACTTGTTGCTCTTCGCCTTACACGCGGTCACATCAAAGGTTCAATCACCAAGCTGCGTACCTACGCTGACTCTATAACGGACATAAATTCTGTTGTTGATCTCGAGGTTAAGCTAGGTCGAGTTGAGGATTTGTGGCGCGAATTCAATGCAACGCAAAAAATGTTTTATAAGTTCGCAGACAAGGAAGGTTATTCAGATCCTGGCCCTGACTTTGATGAGATTGAGTCAACGTATCTTACATTAAAGTCAGTATTTCTTTCTGCTATTAAGGATCGCTAACAAGAAGAAAGAAGTAAAGATGCCGTGAATCTTCTTCGAGAAGGAATTCGGACAGCTTTCTTCCCTCGATTCACCATTTAGTGGGAGCTACCAGGAGTGGCCCACCTTCCGCGATATGTTCAAAGGCGCGATCTACCATAAGGATAATCTTACGCCAACTCAAAAATTTCATTTTCTTAAATCTTCTCTTCGTAATGAAGCGCTTAGCCTTTTAAATCATCTTCCGATCTGTGATGCGACTTATGAACAGGCATGGAAAAGATTAGAAAGGCGCTACGATAGGCCGCGATATGTGATCAACAATTATATTCAAAAGTTCATGGATCTTCCACCGGTTAATAAATCCAACGCGGTTCAACTTCGTAAAATATCCGACGGAGCAGATGAAGTTATATGCGGCTTAACTGCAATAAGTTGTACTAATAGAGATCCATGGCTAATTTATATACTTATAAGTAAGTTTGACTCTGGAACACGTTAGGCTTGATCGGAAGAGAGTATTGATAAAGACTATCCTACCTTCGATCAATTGGTTACATTTTTAGAATGGAGATGTGAGGCACTTGAAAGCTGCATATTAACCACTCGCGACACAAAACCTAAATCCCACGTGATCAGAAGCATGCATGTCTCTTCAAGTTTAAATTATCCGATGTGTAATTCGACACACAATCTTTCCCAATGCTCTGACTTTCTAGCTTTGCCTTTAAAATCTAGGCGAGATTTCGTTAAAACAAATAAAATATGCTTTAACAGCTTACGTACTGGTCATTCATCGGCGCGTTGTCAGTCAAAGTTTCGTTGTAGGACCTGTAATACTCGTCACCACACTTTGGTCCACGATAATTCGGTAAACAGTTAATTTAACCCTTCGGCTAATACATTCGGTTGTGATCCTCTGCAGCATGATCAAATCGCTCCCAATACTCGCCCAAATCATTTTATTAATTCAACCCCAGCGTCAACATCGGACATCGTTATAAGCAACCATTCAGTAAACATCGCGCATCGTTTTTCTCAAACTCTATTACCCACAGCCGTCGGAAATGTTGTGGATATCAACGGTGTATATCAGCAGGTGAGAATACTTGTTGATACAGGCTCACAGGTATCTTTTGTCTCTGAGTCCTGCGTCCAAAGACTAGGATTCAAGCGAAGAAACGCTCGTATACCGATAAGCGCTATTGGCTCTACCAATGTTGGTAGATCCGGAGGCCTCATTTCGTTGACAATATTGTCACGCTGTAACCTAACTAGTATCACAGTTCATACGTATATTTTATCACGCGTGACTGCCGATATGCCAACAAATTCGTTTACCGTAGACGACTGGAAACATTTGAACCAACTGGATTTAGCGGATCCTTCCATTAACGAATCACATTCAGTCGATGTATTGCTCGGAGCAGACAAAGCATGGGAAATTCTTCAGGGAAGTGTGGTTCGAAGTAAACAGAGGTACCCTATAGCAAAAAATACTATCTTCGGTTGGATCTTAGCCGGAAAATTGCCTTTTCGGAGTGAGCCCAGCATTATCACCAACCACGCATGCCTGGACATCGATGCGATTTTACAATCCTTTTGGGCTATCGAAGAAGTCTTCACATCACATGTGACGACCCAAGACAGAAAGATTGAGGAACATTTTTTAAATACCCATCGCCGTGATGCAAAAGGTAAATATATCGTTAATCCACCTTTCAAATGTTTTCCAGAATTTTCAAATACGCTAACTGGAGCTCTCTCGCGCTTAAAAGGTATGGAGAGAAAATTCTCTCAAAATAAAGAACTGTTTGTGAACTATTCTCGATTCCTCGATGAATATTTGTCTTTGGGACATATGAATCCGATTCTAGCTGCGGAAATAGCCAGTTCCAGTGTGTTTTATCTTCCCCACCATGTTGTGCATAAACCAGATAGTACCGCTACCAAGCTTCGGGTCGTGTTTGACGGGTCCTTTAGGGATAAAAACGGGCAGTGCTTAAATGACATTTTGATGATAGGTCCTCCTATACAAAGAAACCTTTTCTCCGTGTGTATACGATTTCGTCGGTTTCGGTACGTGTTTACAGCGGACATTGTTAAAATGTTTCGCCAAATTTGGATATCGGAGAAGGATTCTGAATTTCAGAGGATCGTTTGGCGAAAATCCCCTAACGATCCACTTCAACATTTCCGCCTTCGCACAGTTACATACGGTACGTTCTGCGCGCCTTACTTGTCGGTTCGAACCTTAGAACAACATGCGAAAGACTACCGAAATCAGTTTCCCATCGCGTCCGAAATCGTGCTTAATGACTTTTACGTGGACGACGTAGCTTCAGGAGCAGAAACACTGGCTGACGCTATTGCTAAGAAAAATTCGTTAATAGAACTGCTCTCCAAGTGTGGGTTAGTAAGTGGCAAAGTAATAGCAACGCCTTGCTTGATAATCAAAACCCAATTTCTTTAGAAAATCTCTCGTTCGACACAAATGCGGATTCGTGGGTAAAAGTTCTCGGTCTCAGTTGGAACCCTAAAGATGATATATTCAGTTTTCGCTTAAATTGTCCAGCAAGTTATACGGTTACGAAACGCCAAATCTTAAAAAAAATTTTGATCCCCTCGGGTTTCTTTCCCTCTCGGTCAACTCAAAATTCTTTTCCAAGAACTTTGGCACCAGAATCTGGACTGGGATGATCAGGTTCCCGATTGAATTGCAATTCAGTAGTCTAGATATCGTAACGAACTCGAAAACCTTACAAAAATTAAAATACCCCGAATTCTCGGTCTAGGACAATCAACCTTTGAACTGCATGGCTTCTCCGATGCATCTCTAGCAGCATATGCCGCGGTTATTTACTCGCGTTATTAGTTTCCAAACGGAAAATTCTCAACCACTCTCGTCGCTGCAAAGTCTCGTCTCGCTCCACTAAAACAGCTAAGTATTCCTCGACTAGAACTCTGTACCGCTGTATTACTTGCGCGTCTAGTTCTAGCTGTTCAAAATTCCCTTAATATTACCTTTCAAAAAATCTATGCCTGGTGTGATTCGAAAGTTGTGTTATCGTGGTTATCGTCACCCCCGCGTCGTTGGACTGTGTTTATCGGAAATCGTACCGCAGAAGTTCTTAATACCATCCCTCGCAATCGTTGGTTTCATGTCTTGTCGCATTGTAACCCCGCTGATTGTGCCTCTCATGGTATACCACCCTCGCAATTGCTCAGTCACAATCTATGGTGGAATGGACCCCCTTGGCTAGAGCAAGATTGTAATACTTGGCCAATCATTGAGCTGTCAACCGAAGATCATAGCTGCACTATAGAGAAGAAAAAACCATTACATAATCTACATTCTCACCATACTTCAACCAACGACGCATACCCATATGAAATCTTATCTCTTCGAATCTCGAAATGGAATATTCTGCTTCGAACAGTTGCAAGAATTCATCGCTTCATCAACAAAAGCCAAAAACGAACGAGACCCTCATTCTGGTATCTTACACCAAATGAATTAAACTTGACTAAAGTCAGTGTCATCAGATGGTTGCAGAATCGGTATTTCGGTCAATATGTGAAATTTTATAAAAAACAATCGTTTTCACAAAAACTGTTCTATAACTAAACTTTCTCCTATTTTAGACAAAGACAATATCTTGTGCGTTCAGGGGCGAATCCAAAACGCTAATGTTCACTTCAATGTTAAACATCCAATCATTTTACCCAAGGGACATGCGATAACCCTTCTTCTCGTTCGTGAAGCCCACTTTCGCTTTTTTCACGCCGGTGTATCTACCGTGTTTGCCTTCATACGCCAAGAATACTGGGTGATTGGATGTAGAAACATTTCACGTAAGGTCACTCATGATTGCGTTCCTTGTTTCCGGCAACGAAAGGTTACTATTTCGCAGCTAATGGGTAATCTACCCCGCCAAAGACTTCAATCCGGTAGACCATTTGTTAATTGTGGGTGTGATTACGCCGATCCTATTGACTTGAAAGTAAAATCGGGTCGTAAAACAAACTTTTGTAAAGGATATATCGCGTAATTTGTGTGTCTCGTAACAAAAGCCATTAACCTAGAACTAGTGAGTGCGCTTACTACTGAAGCTTTTCTTGTCGGCTTTCGTCGTTTCGTTTCTCGCCGCGGAAAACCATCCAACATGTACTCAGATAACGCAACGAACTTTCACGGTGGTGCGCGTGTACTATCCGATATGCTTGCCTTGAATCTTTGGCTCGTGATGGCATAGCATGGCATTTCATTCCCCCTTCGGCACCACACTTCGGCGGTTTGTGGGAGGCGGGTGTAAAATCGGTAAAGCAACATCTTCGCCGCGTAATCAGAACGAACACTCTTACCTTCGAAGAGTATTACACTCTTTTGACACAAATCGAAGCGCTACTCAATTCGCGGCCACTTTGCCAGATATCAGATACAGACCTAGACCCTTTAACACCCGCTCACTTTATTCTAGGTGGATCATATGCCACTATACCGGATCCCTTTATCGACATCCCAGCTAACCGACTTACAACCTGGCAAAATCTGCAATCCAAAATACAGGGATTCTGGAGACGCTGGCAAACCAGATATTTGACATCTTTGCAACAACGTCCAAAGTGGCAGCAGACTAAGAACAACATCAAGGTAAACGATCTCGTTGTAATTAAAGAAACTAACTTACCACCAGGGAAATGGGCCACGGGACGAGTAGTCTAAGATGACCTTGTACGTGTCGCCACTTTTCGCACAACTAGCGGCAAACTTACTCGCCCTGTTCACAAGCTAGCCGTACTTCCAGTATGCTGTTTCATGTTTCATGGGCGGCGGGATGTTTTGGAATGTGCTTAACCTAATTCAATTCATAAAATTTGTTATCTTTAAAATGTTTTCTTCGCTAATTTGTAACCTATGAATATATTAATCAATTAAGTCTTGTGATGGGTTCTTGCCAGAGTGTAGTTCACCCAGCGAAATCTACCATCGAAACCGTAGCATTTGAGTTTATTCACCACTCGTAATGAATTCGCGCACTCTGCACTTGCAGCATTTCTCTTCCCTCTTTCTTTTCTTTGAATTTCTCTCGTTTCGGGTTTCGGTTTAGCTGGTGGATCTTGCTGTGTGAACTTCTCGCCCACTTGTTTGCAGACCACAGGAAAGGTAACACCTAGTAAATATTATAAAGAATTCGTTTACAGAGATACTCGTTTTAATTACCATTCGCTTCTCTTCTTTATTATTTTTTTTTTTCGATTATTCTCCAACAGAGTTGTTGGCGAACAATTGTTTAAAAAAGTTGGTAAATAGGTTGGCAATGGTGAGTGCATCGGTTGATGACTTGTTGTTGAAAGAGAGGGAAGGAGGGTAATGATCGGACTTTCTTTTCTAGTTAACAAATTGGAAAAAGGACTTAGGGTCGTTTATAAGGTAAAGGGAAAAAGAATTAATTATTTCTTTATAAAAAATGGATAAGGCATCATTTATACTTAGGTTGTGAAAGTTAAAGAGGGATCTGCTGAGATAGTTACTGATTTTGTGAAAGTTTGCTTTATGAAAGTCGTGGGATGAGTGAATTGTGGACTTGAATGAAGAGTTACGAAATAATGAAAGTAGAATTTGGGGGGGGGGGGGATTGTTAGTTATCGATTGTTGAGATAGGGGACAAAATGAGACTGAACAGAGTTAATTGAATCTGTTGTGAATATAAGGTCTAATTGATTGCCCATATAATTGGATATACCACTGACTTGCCATAGACTTGAGTTGTTAAGCGATCTAAGAATAGAGACATTCCTTAGCTAAGTTAGCACTTGAAGCGATGTAAAACGATTGATCATCTGACGGAGTACAAGTCCACTGTAGCTGAGGAAGATTATAGTCGCCGAAAATAAGGATTTCATCAATAGAGTCAGACAGGTCAATTAAATGGTCCATCGCATCGATAACAAGTTAGTAAGAAACGATTGGTTGAGCTGGTAGGATGTACCAACATACTCGTATAACGTAAAGTAACTTGAAAAGGAGTTATATTTTTATTGCGACAAAGTCAACTTTAGAGGATGAAGAAATGGTAATGGGAGAAGGGTTAAGGCTGTTATGTATCGCCAGTAGGACGCCTCGACAGGGGGAATCATCGCTTGTGCGGGTAGGATCATCATCGCGAAAAACATTAAGAATAGGGGGGAACAGTTCCTGGTTCTTTATGTAGAGAATAAAATTGGTTTCAGTCAGGGAATAAGTTTGTTTTAAAGCTCCAGTTAGGATCTTTAGGATCTTCATTTTTTGTTAGCATATTTTTTATTTGGAAGGGTGTTAGAGAGGGGCTTTACCGGGAAATGAAGGGAGCAACATAGAGAACCGTAGTAGTGGAACCGTAGAGAACCGTACAGCAAACACTTCCATACACATACATCCAAAAGCAATCGTGTTTTTGTGGTCAATCAACGCCTGTGGGCAGAAAAACGCAAGCATGTCGACATCAGCATCAATGGCAATAACGTGAGACTTCAAATCGATACGGGTTCTGATACCACTATCATTTCAAAGTCACTTTGGTCTGCGATAATCAACCCTCAACACACAGCCAGAGATGTATCATCCAATTGAAATCAGCAGTCAGAGCAGTTCCGAAGTAGACGTAATGGAACAATTGGAGAAACCAATCAGCGTTTTCTGCAAAACAATTAACACAGCCGGCAGAGCATCAGTCATCAAATTCACCAAATGCCAATTTCCAGATGTTTTTCGCGAAGGCCCTAGTCTCTGTACAAAATTTCAAATCAATATACATCAATATACAGCTTTACCAGCGGTAGACAAGGAACTAAACAGGTTACAGGATGCCAGTATTATTACAACTTTCATTTATTCTGCTTGGGCAGCTCCGATTGTCTTTGTCTAACGAGCTAATGGGAGCATCCGCATCTGCCCAGATTATTCAAAAGGTTTGAATACCAACGTGCAACCCCATAGTCATCCATTACCACCGTCAGAGGAAATATTTACAAAAATGTCTATAATGCAAATGTTTTACCCCAAATGGAAGTAGATGACGAAACTAAGAAAATACTTTCCATCCACACTCATCGTGGATCCACAGTAAACAGACTAGCTCCAGGTATCAAACCAGCCAACGGTGCTTTTTAAAAAGCAATGGATACAATTCTATCAGGTATAAAGCATTAGCCTATATTGATGAATACAATGCGGAGAAGACATTATTGCAGTTCAAGAAGTTTTGAGAAGATTCTCAGAATATGGTCTCACAGTTAATTGGGACAATTTTTTGCCAAGAAGTTCAAGTACTTGGGACACATCATCATCCACAAAGGACTCCGACCAGATCCAAACAAGTTCATACCCACCAAAAAGTTGCCACCGCCAGCTAACATCAGTGGGCTTCGGTCATTCTTGCGAGCTGTAAATTATTATGGCAAATTTATAAAGCAGATGCGTTACCTACGAGTACTTTTGAACGAACTTCGCAAAAGCAACACAAAGTAGTCATAGTCAACAGAATGCTAACAAAGTTCTGAGAAATTAAAAAAATTACTCTCTTCAGATTTGGCGGTCACCCACTACTACCCAGCACTACCAATCATCGTTGCGGCAGACGCATAAATCGTCGGAATAGGAGCTCATATTTTTCACTTTATGAGATGGAACTGGAAAAGCGATTTACCATGCTTCTCGTGCGCTCACAGCAGCAGGGAAAAACTACAGCCAAATAGAGAAAGAAGCGTTAGCTTTAGTTCTTGCAGTCACCAAGTTCCACCGGATGATTTACGGGAGAAAATTAAGTCTTCGAACAGATCACCATCACAGATTTCAGCGTTGGGCATTAACTTTATTATCTTACGACTTCGATGTAAAATTTATTTCAACAAACGACTTCTGTTATGTCAACGTACTTTCCCGCCTCATCAGTAATCCGATGGTAGCGAGCGCGAGACTAGAATCAGAGATGCAATCAATTCCAGAAATCCAGAACAACATTCATTCACTACCTCTCACATCACATTGTAAGCGCTGCTAAACAAAAAGATAAATCGTTACGAAACATTTTACACTATGTCTGCAATGGATGGCCGGAAAAACCAAATGACTCCGCCTTAACAGTATTATTAACCGAAAAGATGCAATTTCAATTGTGGATCAGTGTTTGCTATACGGGGAACTTGTCACCATTCCCGACATTTTTAACAAGCGAGTTCTCACTCAACGATAATGATGAGAATATCACGAACTAGGAGCGACAATGCCAATGTTGCACTATGCAAGCGAGAACTCCGGTAAAAACTTCACTTTTAAACATTAAAAACAGTCCCCATGCAATGCTTTCATATCGACATAGCAGGTTCTGTCAATTCAAAATGTTATTTTGTAGTAGTCGATGCATACTCGAAGTATCCGGAAATTTTCCAGAGAGAGACTATCACATCAGCGACCATTATACAAAAGCTTTCGGAGTTTTTCTCACACTTTGAGCAACCACAAGAAATAGGTCTATGATAACGGTGCTCAATTTGTTAGCGCTTCGTTCCAAGAGTTCTGCAAGTGCAGAGGCATTAAGCACATGCGGACAGCTCCGTACCGTCCCCAATCAAGCGAACAGGCAGAACACTTTGTAGACCCATTGAAGAGAACACTTACCAGATTTAAAGGAGGGACGGATATCGAACACCTTCAAGAGTTTTTATTGGCATACCGAACCAAACCTAATTGAAATGATCCAGATGCCAAGTCATCAGCCGAATGTTTTATTGGAAGAAAAATCGAAAGAAACCCGAGAAGATATCAGTCATTCGTAATCAACAAATTGAAAAGCAATTTAACCGGAGCAACAAAGCAAAACATCAAAGTTTTAATTCATGCGATCCAGTTTAGTTCATACGTTCAGTACAGTAGTGTTTCATTTTACCGAACACAACAGACATAATGGCAAATTCTACCCAATTGGCCACTACAAGACCAATGATTTGCTCGCGTACTGGTCTGGCCATCGCTTATATGCCATACAATAGATAAGAGATGGCCCGAAACAGACAGGCTCCAATTGTCTCCAATTGTAGGAACTAGGGTGTGAGACACTACAGTTGTTGTTGTACGGTAAACGATCGCAGCGTTTGCGCTAAACGTGTTATCGAGACAAATGTTGCATTTATAATGAGAAGGCCCGCCTTCTTGCGCTGTGGTTCTGGTTAATAATAATGACCTTATAACTTTGAATCAATTACAATTACTTACTTACTTTACAACGAAAATATGTATATGTATAATTATCCCCTTTATTCCATATTTTAACAGATTGATTTTAGGAATATAATTACTTTTTTTTACTGAAGTACACCTACGAAGTTTTGAATTGAAAAGTCTGTGTAATGTATAATTTAATACAAACTCTGAAGCCCCATTTTACCACTATAGGGTATCAATTTTATGTCTTTATAATCCCGTCCCAAAAAAACCTTAATAACGACACCTATATAGACTTTTAGGTTTATTTACCCCATTAGGGGGTCAATTTCCGGAAAATCGCGAAATAGGTGTTTTCTTATTTGTTTTTAGGAGTACTCCTACGAAGTTTCAAGTCGAAATGTCTTTTTAATAATATTTTTCCATGCAAAACATGAATCCCCATTTTACCCTTTTAGGGATTGGATTTCGAAATATCCTCTCTTATTCCTTGTATACATCATAAATAGAACATCTGTGCAAACTTTCAGCTTTCTAGGTCCAAGGGCTTGGGCTAGGCGTTGTAAGTAAGTGAGTGGGTCAGAACTTTTTCTCATATATGATATTATTATATTATTATTATATGTATTATAAATTGAGAGATTTCTTGAAGATTTGCCCGATTTCGCGATAAAAGCGGCTATCGATTTTTGATTTAACTCCTTTTCTGCGCGATGCCTATTGTTAATTTTTTTTTCAGCTGTTTTCTTCACATAGGTAAACTAATACTAGAATTACAAAATATATTAAATATTTGCAATCTTTTAAGTTACAATATATGCAGTTTGAATTTAAAAAAATATATACATATATATATATATATATATATATATATTTTGTATTTTCGTAATGTACATGTAAGTATCTGAATATATTCTCTGTATTTCAAATCAATCCGGTAAGTACTTTTCGAAATATACGCATATCTGTAAGGACGGAGCACAAATCGAGGTAGCAGCTGCTCTTTTCTTTCTTTGTAATTCCAGGTATTGAATGACCTTAAGAATAGTCCATTTCATTCCTGATGACTAACTCGAGTTATTTCTTGTACGAAACAAGTGAACATCATTTCAAACAGTTCTATAAATCAACATCACTGATTGGATATTATATATAGGAAAATGTTACGAGTATAAAAAGTTCGTACATGCAAAACAAACTCTGGGATTTTAAGAGATAAGCCTTACGGTGATATTGAAGTGGCCAAAAGAAAATGTATTAGACATGTTCGAAAGAGAATTGGTTCGCGACTAAAAAGTATATACATAAAATTACTGAAACTGTAGATAAAGGTAATAAAAAAATACAAAAAAAAAAAAATACTTATTTAAAATGGTAAACTCACTGGTAAAGTGATCGATAAGCTGAAAAGAAGGTGTTGTTGTCAGCGGCTCGAGCTTCAGAAACGTTATCTTCTTATAAACATGATTATCTGTTTACCTGATTTTATCACCTGATGTTGCTGAAGATATCTTTTTAATTTAAACAGATTTTATCGATAAAAAATTATTGGAAAGGTGTGTTGGTGGTTTTACGCAAAACAACAATGAGAGTTAGAATCAATTGATATGGAAAATAACTCAAAAAATCGTTCCGAGTGGCTCAAAAATTGTTGAAATAGCAACTTACATCGCTGCCGAGAGGGAAGAATGACTCGTTGATAACATTAACACGAGGTACTAGAAGCTGCTGATCCTACGGAGGGTCTATCTTATGGCCCTGGAATAGATGACTCCATGAAAGTAAAAAAAAAAATTGTCTGTGTGTAAACTTCTTAAGAAAATTTAAACGCGTTTTTCTCAAAACTGTTTTCGAAATCGGAGACCAAGATTTCTAAAAAACGGCTAAATCAATCGGTCTGAAATTTTAACACAACCCTCACAGATATATTCCTCAAATATTGGTCGTAGGAATAAGATTTCGGATACTTATTTTTATTATTTTTTTAACAAATTTATGCGGCAATTTTGGCCGAAAAGTTTTTTTTTACGGAGCCGCCGTATTGTCAAAAATCAAAATTTCGATTATTCCTTCGATCAATATCTAGTTTTATCTATCCAATAAAAGAATCTTTGAGTTTTTGATTGCCGATGGATTAAACCGGAGATATCGTGATCACCGAAGAACACCTTTTTTGAAGGACCTTTAGGAGATCGTCTACAGAGCACACCAGATCAATATTTTTACAAATCATTATTAATTTAGATGTTGCCACTAAATGTACCTATATTTTTTGTTTTTGTAGAATAAAATACTTTGCCAGAAAAAATTCATTAAAAAAAATTATTTTTTCGGGTGTTTTTGCCTGTTTTTTTTCAATAATAACCTCAAATCTGATTTATAGTCGCTCTCAGAATAGGCATATTTCCACAGAGCTTTTGTAATTAAAAAATGGAAGAAAAAAAAATAACGCTTTAAAACAGGCAATAGTATGCCCCTAAGTCATTTAAATGCTATCAAATCAAATCAAATAAATGCTCTATTAAATCGCTTTGGGTAATTAAAGGAAAAATATTGATAAAGAATGTATTGGAAAATTGGTGGTTTCTCAAATCTATTTTTAAACTGAATTCAATAACTTTATTCCACAACCTTCAATAACTTTGATGAGTATGTTTTTCCTTTTTACCCAAATTGAGGGCCAAATCTTACCAAATTTATTGGAGATAATAATCAAGAACTATGAACTTCGGAACGTTAGGTGAGTTAATAGGCTACGTGGAGCCGAAAAACTAGCGGAGACGCTGAACTGCTGGAAAGCAGATATTACGGCCATTTAGGAAAAACTGCGACATACTACGGTGATTGTTATTGATGGCAAAAGCAGAGCTTATTTGGGTGAGGATTTGTTGTTAGAGATACTCTTAGGGAAGATTTCTTGAGTTTTCGATATGCTAACAAGCCTCGAAACAATACGTATTTAGGCTTAATTTGCCAACATTAGCCTTATATGCTCGCACACACCAGCAAAGGAGAAGGATGACGACACTAAAGGTGGCTTCTATGAGCAGCTAAGCGAGATGCATACAAAGCGGCGCTGCATAGAAGGACTCATGAGTTCTTCATTAGTAGAAGAGGAGAGACGAACACCGGCTTCTCCGGAGGACGCGATTAAGGACATTGAGTGATGCTAATCCAGGCATGAGATTTGAAAGTTTTACCAAAATGTAAAAACAATATTCTACGGATGCAAACCATTAACCGAAGCCTATAGAGACGAATAAGGGAACATCGTAAATTCGTAGTGGAAAGATTTATAACGGGCTTTTCTGTAGACGGTGATGACGATCCAAATTTCGCTGTCAGGCAGAATGAACCTTTGAACCTGGACGATATACCATGGATCAACAATTCCGTTCATCCTACCTGGATGAAGCTAAAATAGCCTTACCCTATGGGAATTGGGAATTGAAATCAGGAGGAATTGACACTCTAGCAAGTTTTTTTAAAATGTCTTTAGATATCAGTAAAATTTTGAATTTCAAATTTTTGCATAAGTCAAACCGTCATTTTAGTAAAAAAGTACAATATCATCATTAGTTTGCCCTTTAAAAAATTTTTTTTTAATGCCTCTCAAAATATCAATTTGACAGCTTCGTAAGGAGGTTTTGTCGGTATTCCTAAAAAAATAAAACAACAAAAATTAGGATGTTATAGCATACCTAAATAATTTATTTTTTGTGTTTAATAGTTAAGAAATTCAGTCATTCTTTGTTTTTTCAATCTATTTTGATTTAAATAAAAGTTTTAAAACGTAAAAGCTCAGAAAAAAAATTAACAAAAATAAATAGGCGACAAAATAAATAAATAAACAAACATAAAATTACTTCAAAAAATTATTTAAAACTCATAAGAAATCATCGAACAAAAAATATTTAAAATCAACATTAAGAAACATTTTTGGTCTCAATCTATAGCTGCATGGCAGATCAATTGGCAACGACAATTTCGCTGCAATGTCAGCCTTTAAATCCAGACCTACGTCCTCTACAACTGGCTCATAAAAGAAGTTTTGAATCATTTGACGACGATAATATTATTTAATCGAGTTTCAAAAGCTTTCTTCTTTGCTTGATATTTGAAACATGTCGGATTCATCTTGAAGACTTATCATATTGCACCCTCCTCAGAAGATTCACTGTCACTTTCAAGAATTCGTTTTATAACTGGGCCAAACTGGTATTTTCGGGTTTTCGCACTTAAGGAACTTTTGCGGTTCCTAAAACTAGCGAGACAAGCCCTTCCAGCTTGCTCTAACTATTTGATTTTACATATTGAAAAATAAATTGTTTTGATTTGATGTTCTCGTTTTTTTTTTTTCAGTCGGAAAATTAAAGTGGTACTATCTATACCATATTTTCTAGCAGCAATTTTTGCAATTGCCTCCTGAACGTTGGCTCGTTGATATTGCGAGAAGGATATTTACTTTAATAAATTTTTGGCACTTTAAAATGTTGATAACTGATGAGGGAGGATTTAACACTGTCAATTCCTCCTTCAGCAATGGTGTAAAAACCTCCTTTTAATTTACTTTTGGAAAATAATTAAAAAAATATATATAGAGTTGTTGCTTATGAATATCTATGGTATGTTATGATTTAAAAACAAATGAATGTGTTTTACATTTCACTTAAAAAACTAAAACTACTTACTTCCGAACCTGCACTTAGCTTACTTGTCTACTTCACTCAACGATCAGAACACAGTGATAATTTTTTGAGGGCTCAAATCAATCGTAATTATTAAAGTGCTGCCAATGTCTTAGTTTTTGAGAAAAGTGTTAATGTCAATTCCTCCCACATGTCAAATCCTCTTGATTTTACCCTATCTAGCTTTAGGACGACAGTCAAGACCTTTTCAAAGCGGCAGGCAATGACTTGGTAAAATTTGAGGGGAATTGATATTAGCTGTGTTTTTTGTATTTTCATTAGAAAGTTCATCGCAAACGAAGAAAATAGCATTTGGAAGCACTATTATATATATATATACAGATCGTTTATAAATTGACTTACGGCGTTTTCGTTTTTGCAGTCAGCCTTTTTTACTCCAATTTTATTTCCAAAGTAACACTAAAAATTTCTTCGGAATTATTATTATCTTCGATGAAGATAATAAAATATTGCTTTCATCTTTTTGCCCAGAAACACGACGATTGCACAAAAAGAAAAATCTAGTTTGACACACGATTCTGTTTTGACATAAAATCCAGGAGAGAAATTTTGATTCTTAAGTGAAAACGAGAAGCAAAATTTTCTTTCTAAATATGAAGGAAAATTGTTTTACGCCTCTATTCTTCTTCGGAGCACGGAGAAAAGCCTAAATGAAAACGCTATTAGAGTACATCGCTATGTTATTGTTGTAATTTACACGCCATTTATTTCCTTGGCGGATATTGATACAGAGTTTAGAAGTAATGATTACTTTGTGTAATTGATTACAAGGTTAATTACAATTACAAGTAATAACTAATTGAAGGTACTCCAATTACAATTATAAGTAATTCTAATTGAAAGAATTCAATTACACATTACAAGTAATTGAAAAAAAGTAATTGATTTTCAAAGTAATTGAAGAACAACACATCGTCCATTAGTTCTTATGTAATTAATTACGTAGGATGTAATTGATTATATATTCATTATTTGACAAATTGAAACAGGTAACAAATTACAAAATAAAAGCACGTTCCTTAGTTAAATAAACATTGAAGCTCTGATAGGAAATAACATTGAGAACACTAAAGGAATTTTTCGTTTACCTTCAACAAAACTATCATCTCATGCTTCATGTCATGGAGGTTTTGTCTCCTAGAAGTTGGAATTAAGCTACCAAGCGAGAACAATCTCTCTTCTGGCGCTGAATATGTCAACCAAGTATTTGATCGAGCAAATACTCTTGACACTAAGAGATAATGTCTCAAAATATCCATTAAGGGACTTTTGTTTAAATGTTTGAGGCATTCGTCACGTCTTCAGATACATCTGAAATAAACAGAAAATTTGCTTGAAATTAATTAATTATAATTATATATGTACTGTTTGTACCTTGTGAATTCGAATTATCATCGCGGAAATCAAAAATTGTATTCAAGGCAGGCATCGTATGTTTACTATAAGTGATGTTTTCGGCAATACATGTCAACTGTATTCAAAATACTTGTTTTTGTTACGTTTGATAGGTCAGATAATGCCTTCAACCAGCTTATCTTAACTAAAGGGTGGCAAACAGCCGCGACAATGACATCATGGTCCTCCTCGGTTCAATAGAAGAATGGTTCAAACCGAGTTAGAAAGCTACTTTGCATTTGTGCGAAAGTGTCATGTAGAAATACTAATACACCTGTGTTTAGCATTCTGTCCGCTTTTATCTCCAAAGTTGTCAACGATGGTGTTAACAAACCGAAATACATCCCTTCCTGGTCTTGTAAAAAATGTAATATTTCTGCATACGACTTCATTACCTTGCAGTATTCTTTGAAGTATGCAATGTCAGTGATGGAAAAATATCTATATCCCAGCTCTAAGCTTAATTCATAAAGTTGATTTTCCACCTGCAGAATTTGCGTGACTGATTCAAATAAAGAATTCCAACGAGTAACCACTGGGCTCTTTAAGATCTTTTTAAAAACGCGTTTTATTTTTTCAGATGATTTTGGTCTGTTTGGTTTTTTTTCACATCGCTCTACATTCGGAAAATGCCTAAATGAAAAATTATTTTAACTTGGAAAACTGAATAGTGTCTAGTGTGCCGGCGAATTTACTTCAGAATAGATGTTCAAAATGTCAAATTTTGATTTTAAAACGGAAATAAAATTACTTGTGGTGACTAAATTTAATGTGTGCCTTGCGCAGCGAAAGTGTTTAGTCAAAACTATAGTAACCGACTTTCGAAATTCCACAAATTCTATTTCTTCTATATTATTTCTTGCGATGTTGTTTGCATTTTGATCCCTGTTAGTGTCGGAAGATTCATCCTCATCGCTCTTACTGTCTTCATTTTCTATAAATGAATCACTCTCTAGCCCATATTCTTGAAATGCCTTTATAAATTTTTAACCATTATCGGTTATCGTTAAGATATTATTTAACTCACGGAAGTCATATTTTTGGTTTATAAAATAAATCATTTCTGCAATCCGATCATAGGTATGCCAACTGGCAAATCGTTTACAAGCTAAAACAGCCGACCTCCGCTTGAAATCAATATCTCATCAGGGACAGGTGAAACCCAAAATGCTTTTGTGCTTTATTGACCAGATTTCGGTTGTTGTACAAAAATATTTAATTGATTTGATTTAATTTAATTTCAATTTATTCATTCCATTTAAATAATTTTAACAATTGAATTTAACAATTATATAAATAACAATTCATTGTAACAATTAAATAATTCTTAGTAATAATTTAAAGTTAGTGTTGAATGACGCTTAAATAATATATTCAAATTCAGGAAACTGATGTGGGGTAATTATAAAAAATAAAGGTAAGAGAAAGTACTTATGTGTAAATTTCGATAGAAAAGAGTCTGAGTACAAACATAAAGCAAATAATGAATCCTAGGACACATATCGAAAGAATGATTCAATAATGGGATAATCTATAGTAAATAGCCAATCTTCAAACTTATTTACAAACGAGTGAATATAAGGAGTTCTTCGAATAGCAATAGGTAGTTTGTTAAAGCATTTAGGCGCTGTAACAGTAAAAAAATTTGAAAATTTGGTTCTATGTGCGATCGGAACGTTAACCAATGCTCGATTATTAACACCTAAACTATAAAAAGTTGAGTTTCTATTTGGAGTGTTACCACTTCGCTGGAAGAATTCCCTGAGAACTTTAAAAATATATAGGTGTCTTAATGGAAGAATTCTCAACTCCACCCCAACTCGCTATAGCGTATTGCAACTTAGAGTTAGCGAGGCCGTAGTAAATCATAGTTAATACTTGTTTGGAGCAGTAGGGTTTCACAAAATACATTATTCGAGCCACACGCATCATATATGGTTTATCTATTTGCGTATGATTTTTCCAGTTTAAATTGAGATCAAATATGACTTCCAGATATTTAAATTGACTAACAGGCTCAATTTTAAAGCACCCGCTTGAATACTGAGCATTTTCATTAAAATTTATACATCCGCAAGTATGCAGAGGTAGACAAAACCTTACACAGTCGTGAGAATGATATAACATGTTGAAATCGGTAACAACATTTCCTAACATTTAGAAAGCCGTCAACTTTGTTTTTTCGCTGATAATCAGCTTATGAAATGCAAACCACTCCCTTAATATTTGTAGGTCTTCCTCAATTTTGATAACACAATCAAACGACGTGAGTCCTTGCTAGGAGAATGCTATATCATCAGCGAACGCTGTTGGTAAACCGTTGAAGTTCTGATTAAAGAGGGAGTTAATATAAATTAAGAATAAAAGTGGACCGAGGACAGAGCCCTGCGGAACACCATTCTTTATTTTAAGAGATCTATTAAAACATCCATTGATCTTGACCACTTGTTCCCTATCTGTGAAATAAGAGCGAAACCAATCATGTAAGACTCCACTAAAACCAGCGTTTTACAACTTATCTAGAAGCAAATTATGGTCCACCATGTCAAATGCTTTTGTCATATCAATGAAAAGAGCCATTGTTGATTTGGAATTATTGAACCCTTCATACAATTGGGTACAGTACTTGAGAATTGCATCTTCTGTGGATTTGACCGATCTGAAACCGAACTGATTTTCAGAAAAGATATTCTGGTTATCCAAAAAAGACATCATGCGTGATTTTACTAGCTTTTCAAACAGTTTAGAAAATGTGGGAAGCAGCGATATAGGTCTATAATTACCCACATCTTTGCGATTTCCGTTTTTGAACAGTGATATAATTTTTGCACATTTTAAGGAATGTGGAAAGCATCCATAACTTACACTTAAGTTAAATAAGTGACAGAGTATATCACTTATATTAGAAACAATCCTTTTTAAAAGGACGTTTGTGATACCAATACTTGTGCACAAATTTTTATTTTTTAAAAATAATGTAATATTAAATATTTCTGCAGAAGTAAATGTAGTAAAAGCAAAACTATTAACTTGGTCACGTGCAGCAAACTGAACAGATGAAGCAATACAATTGCATGTATAATTAGGTTGAGCGGAAGGCTTTAGTTTCTCAGAAATTTCAATGAAGTACTCGTTACATTTATTTGCAATGTTGGCCGGATCAGATAAAACAACGCTATTTATTTCCAAGACATCGACTACTTTACAATATCTGTCTTTTTCTAGAATATCGTCTACAGTTCTCCATTCTTCTTTAGTATTACCTTTAGCATTATGCATCTTATTAATATAGTACTGATTGAGTGCTTCTGCTATTTTTTTATTTACGTCTCTGCACAATTTGTCATAGTATTTTTTTATTCTTAGATTAATTGGACGTTTCTTACATTTTTTGGCGAATGTTCTTTTACTTCTCACTTTCTTTAAAAGATTGGAAGTCATCCAAGGTTTAATGTATTTTGTACTATTAAAATTGAGCATAGACCTGTTGGTGCAGTTATCTATATGATTTCTTAAAATCGATGAAAATAAATCATAGGCAACCGAAGGATTACTTTTTGAGTAAACTGATTCTCAAAACTCATATTTTAAAACTTCATTCAACATGGCGTAGTTTATACGAAATTTGCTCCGCAAAGAATTTTTAACAAACAATGAAGTATTATAGTTACCAATGTTAAGAGTTACCATATGATGATCCGATATTCGCGTGAAGATATAACTTTTGGTTGAATTAGATACCCGAGTAGGTTCATTAATAACGCTCCTAAGACCATACGAGGCCATTAACAACAAGTAGTTCTCAGTGTCCCTATCACACAATTATCGCCAAGAATAATTAAGTCTTTTGCTTTAGTTTCACTCAAAATAGAATTCAGCTCATTAATAAAGACATTTTTACTAAATTCATGCAATCTGTAAAAACATAGTATTAAATAAGATTCATTTGCATACGAAAGGGACAACTTCACTACATCGGCACTAGGAATTTTTATCAATGAACAATCAAACACATAACCAGCTTTGACATAAACTGCTACACCACCGGCAGAGTACGAGCCGTTGCAGTTGCCAAAAGGCAAATAAACCGGGATATTATAAAAATCTAACTCATTATGATAGATCCAAATTTCACTCAATACAATTACTATAGGCAAATTCGCTAGAGTTTCGATATGTGCTAACAAACATTTAAAATTTTTTCTTAAACTACGGATGTTTTGATGTAAACATAGGGTTACAAATACATTGACACTAGAGGCTATTTGAATGTTTTGGGGAGACGGGATAGGACTATTTATACCAACAGAATTCATATTTTATCTAAGTCATTAATACAATTTATTTTGACTAAATTATCGCCTTCCTTCATTCGCATATAAACCATACCATTTCTCGTCCACAAATATTTATATCCCTTGGAGACTTTCTTCGATTCAGCAGCCTTTAACAGATGACGGGTGTGGTAAGATCGGCTCTCATTTATGTTCCGTGGCTCAGTACACTTGTTAAAAATCGTTGTCATCAGTTTTGCTTTGTTCTCATTATTTGTTCTTTTGCTGGGTTTCGTTTGTGATTTGGTTGAGATATTCTTCATGCGGCAAAAATCGATGTCTATTTCAGTCACAACCAAATGCATACCATCGCGGAAAACTTTCAAAGCGATATCAATATCAGAGGTACCGTGGGTGTTTGGGACATTAAAAATTTCGATTGTGTTGGCTAAGTGTTGTTGTTGAAGGTAGTTGACTTTAGTCTCCAACCATGAAATTCTCTCTTCACTGGCTCTGTTTTTGGCTTGGAGAGCATCGATTATCTGTCTTTGGTCTTTTTGGTTTTCTTTAATTATTAAGATCTCTTCATAAATCTTTTCCAAAGTAATGGTCGATTTAGCTGACGAAGTGTTTACTTTGATTTTCTCACTAGGCGGCTGTGCATTCTGTGCAATTAATGTGTTGGTTACTGTTGGATAGTTACTGTTTCTCGTTTCTGTTTTAATTTTTCCTTTAATTTTTCTAAATCTGGATTTCAAAAGTTTGTTGTTATTTTTCTCAAGGGGACTTTTAAATTGAGTGATTTATAGAATAATTTTTTGAAATATGTATTTTCTATTAAGACTATAGGAGACGTTGTATGAACTACAAAATCAACAATATCATTATTAAATTGGTCTTTGTTTTTGGGATTATTTCGCTTTGCAATTCAGTTTTTTTAATTATTAAGTAACTCTGGTATTCTACCGGGTGTTTCCTTTTCAAATGTGTTAGGAGGTTTGATGCTACTCCGTCATGGTCTTCTTTTCCTTGCAAAGCAGACATTTATAGCATAATTTTTTCTAGAACTGCCGGATGACGTTGAGCTTGATATCCTAAATATATTTTATGTGTTTTTAGAGAAAACGTCTTGTCTTTTTGAAGTAACATTATAGATATATGCTGCATACATGTGGGCAATCAGCAACACTGTTTTCCGGCTTCTCATCGTGGCAATTCTTGCAACAAACAAATTCTTACATTCATATTTTATCAGTTATTTTAAGTAAATGTAAATATATAATTTTAACCCCTAGAAAATAAAAGTATTTTGTGTTACCTAAGTAAACAATCTTACAAATTTGGGGACTCAACCAGAATATTGAAATAGTGTTTTTTTTTTTATTTTTTTTTTTTTTAATAATACGAAATGACGTGCTTGGAAGACATAAATGAGATAAAAAGGTTTGTAAAATACGGCAAAAAAAACATTGTGATGACTCTACACAAATATGTATTTGAAGACGAAGGTGACAGATCCAACAGTAGAAGACTCAGATTGTTTCAAGGTTTCGACTTCGAAAATAACGACGAGAGGTATAAACAGAAGCAAAAGCACGTCGATGAACATCTGTGTGCAGCTGACCTGATTACGATTTGCAGCGCGTTAGGGATCAATTACGATGTAAAGGATGTGAGCCACCACGTATTCGATAACTTAAGAAAAGGTTGTTTACTTAGTTCATGTAATGTTAACGATGATAATGATAATGACGACGACGATGCCAACAAAAATGCCGACGAGGATGGCGACGAGGATAATGATGATGACGACGACGATACCAACAACAAGCCCAGAACGGAAAAAACAACGGGGACCAACTCAATCAACAGAAAAATTGTATACGGATGGCGAAAGAAATTGGACAAAACAGTAATAAAAACATCATTAAAAAGGAGCAAAAAGGAATGCAAGCAGCTGTTAAAAGTGATATACCGCCGATTTCCAGATTTGCGATCAACTTTAGGGACATAGAGGACTCTATTAGACCATTTGATGGAAACGGGAAAATATCTGTGGAAATGTGGGTAAATGAATTTGAAGAAATCCCTTTAATTATGTATTGGGATGACTTCCAAAAATTTGCGTTTGCGAAAAAATCATTAAGAGGGCTAGCAAAACTTTCTATATCAAACGAAAGGGGTATAACATCATACGAAAAATTGAAATATGCTCTATTCGACGAATTTAGAAAAAACAGCAAATAGCGTGCAACTACACAAATTGCTTCGCGAAAGAAAAAAGCAAAAAGATGAAAGTATCCAAGAGTATTTCCTGCATATGAAAGATATAGCCTCTCAGAGAAATGTCGAAGAAGATGCTCTTATACGGTACGTTATTCATACAATAACAGATTCGAATATAAATAAAGTTATTTTGTACGGTTCTAAAAATATTAGAGATTTTAAAGACAAACTAAGAGTTTACGAAACTATCCAAGAAAAAGCTAAACCAAAAAATGAAATAAGAAAGCCTGACAAAGATTTTGTTAAAAGTGAAAAGAAATTCGAAATACAGTGTTTTAATTGTGGGGTGTCAAATGCTTCGAATGCAATAAGTTTGGCGACATTGCGAGAGATTGCATATCAGAAAAAGTTGAAAATACCAAATGCAACATGCGGATTCTACATTCTAATGATGACATAATGAACAAGAAAGTAAAAATTGGAGAAAGGAAGTGGTTAGATTTATTTGACACAGGCAGCAAATTCAATATAATAACCGAAAAAATCTATAAATATTTGAATATGCCGAAGCTTTCACAATCCAATTTAATTTAATATTGCATGTCATACCATCCGACTGTTTAGATGTTGAAATAGTTATTGGAAAAGAGTTTTGTCGACTAGCCAAAATAAGAATTACTCCAGAAGGTCTATATTTCCAGAAGTTAAAAAAAGATGTCAATGATGGGATCCACGCTATAATGAATATAGATGCCTTATCAGAACTCGAAGAAATTGACATTGGATAAACTGCTAGTACTAACGCCAAGCAACATGTGGCTGAATTGATCCAAAACTATCGCCCAAATAAGATCAAAACAACAAATGTCGTAATGCATTTAATATTGAAAGATGAAACTGCCATTACATGTAATATACGAAGGCTACCAGACAAAGAAAGACATGTGGTCGACGATCAAGTAGAAGAGTGGTTAAAAGACGGTATAATCGAAGAGTCAGATTCTGAGTTCTGTAGTCCAGTCGTACTAGTAAAAAAACGAGATGGTACATCAAGGCTTTGTGTCGATTACAGAAAAATTAACCGAGTAATAGTAAGGGATCCTTTCCCTTTTCCTTTGATTGAAGACCAGATCGATCGCCAAGATTTTTAGTACCTTAGATTTAAAAAATGGTTTTTTCCATGTGCTTGCTGGTAAAGCAAGTCAAAAATACACCGCTTTTGTAGCACATAATGGACAGTATCAGTTTTTAAAAGTGCCTTTCGGACTTTCGAATTCTCCAGGTACTTTCCAAAGACATGTCATTTTAGTATTTCGTAATTTAACTAGAAGAGGTATTGCATTAACGGATATTGACGATATAATTATACCCGTTAAAAATGAAGAAGAAGCACTATCAAACTTAGAAGAAGTTTTAACACTTTGCAGAGACTATGGACTAGACATTAATTTAAAGAAATGCAGCTTCCTGAAAACAAAAATCCAGTTCTTGGGACATGTTATAGAAAATTAACAAGTGTTCCCGTTTTCCGAGAAAATTCAAGCCCTAATAATATATCAGATACCGCAAAGCTAGAAAGTTAGAAAGCTTCCTTGGTCTTGCAGGATATTTCCGAAAATTTATACCAAACTTTTCTATAATCGCAAAACCGTTAACCGACTTAAGTCGTTTCTTTTAAAATACTTGAGAAAATTCTAAGCGAGAGACCAGTTCTTAATATATTTAATTAAAATTACGAAACAGAAGTTCATATGGACGCTTCTATCGATGGATACGGCACGGTGTTACTGCAGAAATCACCAGAAGATTGTCAATTACACCCCGTATATTATATATGAGCAAAAAGACCACTGAACAGGAAAGAAAATTCATGAGCTATGAACTCGAAATATTAGCTGTAATAGAAGCCTTCAAAAAGTTCAGAGTCTATCTTCTTGGTTTACATTTAAAATTAATAACCGAATGTAATGCCTTCACTGAAACTTTGGGTAAAAAAGATCTCTGTACCGGAGTTGCTCGTTTGATATTGTTTTTTTTTTTATATTTTACAAGAATATGACTACGTCGTTGAGCATAGACCTGGTTCATAAATGAAACACGTAGACGCTTCATACGCTTTAGCAGGTATGCAGTAATGATAATCAACGATGATAGTTTAATTACCAGAATACGACTACGTTCTGTATAGGTTGGTAAACGACGTCGAACTGCTAGTAATACCACGAGGCATGTAGATGGAAATAATAAGACGCGCACACAAAAAAGACACTTCGCTGATAAGAAAACGATAGAGCTAATTAATAAAGAATATTTTATACCCAAACTTGATGAAAAAGTACGAAGACTCATTGCTAACTGTATACCATGCATCCAATACATAAAGAAGAAGAGCCACTCCACACATACCACGTCGGTCATCTTGGTCCCTTGGAATCAACAAGCAAAATGTATCGCCATATCTTTGTCGTTATCGACTCCTTTCTGTTCTGTTGGCTGTATCCCATGAGGTCTACATCAGCCAAAGAAGTAATAGTCAAATTACGGACGCAAACAATGACATTTGGCAATCCGTTTCAAATCATATCAGATCGAGGATCCGCTTTTACTTCGGATATTTTTCGAGAATACTGTAAACTGGAGAACATCAAACACATCAAAATCACTACCGGCTTACCTCAATAGCATCATTATATCCGTGTTGTCTAAGCTGAGTATCGAAAATCCAACTAAATGGTACAAGTTTGTCGCACCCGTTCAGAAAACCATCAACTCAACTTTTAACCGAAGTAACAGTTTGACACCATTTGAGGTACTTGTCGGAATAAGAATGCGCACCAAGGACGACCTTCACATAAAGGAGCTGATAGAGGAGGAAATAATCGCGAGTTATAATGATGAAAGGGACGAGCTAAGAAAAAGTGCTAAGAAACAAATAATAAAGGCTCAAAACGAGAACAGGAAAAGTTATAATCTTCGACGAAATCCAGCCACAAAATATAGGGAAAGTTATATAGTGGCCATCAAAAGGACTCAGCTTGAAGGTGGATTGAAACTAAGGCCAAAGTACTTAGAGCCGTATGAAGTTACAAAAGTTAAGCCGAATAATACAAGTACTTGTGCTGAATTTATGAAGAAATGGCCGACCAGTCTTGACGACGACCACTTTTTGGAGGCATTCGAATTGTGGGCAATCAGCAACACTGTCACGGAGGAATATGAGAGACAGGATATACAAAGGACGCACTCGAAGAATGAGGGCAGTTGTTTTCCGGCTTCTCATCGTGGCAGTTCTTGCTACAAACAAATTCTTACACTCATATTTTATCAGTTATTTTAAGTAAATTTAAATATATAATTTTAACCCCTAGAAAATAAAAGTGTTTTGTATTACCTAAGTAAACAATCTTACATACATATAGTTTCATTCCATGTAACAAGGCTGATGGCATGAGGAAATCCACTGTTGTAGGGAATGTGAGTTTTAGCTGCATGGTACATAGTGTGAAGAAAAGGGGAGGAGGTATGATGGTAAGAGTTAGGTAATTGATCTGGGGCACCGCCGTGAAGTTGCACGATGTGCAATAATCTGTGAACGGGACTTGTTCAATATTTTTCCTTTTTTTGTGGAAACTTCGAGTGAGAAATATCTGTTGATTTCTTTTTATTGCAATGTTCATGATCGTACTGCACTTTTAAATTGTTATCATTTTGATCTGTCATTCTCACTGTATTTTCTTACAAGCACAAGCACTGTGAACAGTAACTCGGCACTTAAAAAGACTTAGACAACGAATGTCTTTAATATTGACTTGTTTAACAAAAACACGACAACAAAACAGAAGTCAGCCGTTTTTGTTACCATATGAATAGGTACAAATAAAAATACTTGTTCTAGTGGACGTGTTAGTTGTTATCTACTTTGGCGCCAAGATGTATGTTTAAACGACGTAATGTAATCTTTAAAATTGTATATGAAAAATAAGTATTTAATTACATTTTATGTAATAGTTGCGAAAAAATGTAATCATTACAGCATTTTGACCATAACATTTCCTGAGTCAATTACATGAATGTACTATAATAAGATTTTCAGTATGTAATGAGTAATTGAATTCTTTCAATTACAATTACAAGTAATTGAATTCTTTCAATTACAATTATAAGTAATTGAATTCTTTCAATTACAATTACAAGTAATTGAATTCTTTCAATTACAATTACAAGTAATTGAATTCTTTCAATTACAATAACAAGTAATGAGTAATTAAAATTTTTTGTAATCATTACATCCCAATTGTGATAGTGAATGTGAACGGGGATGTTAGATATGTTATCTATGAATTTATATGGAATGGATATATGGAATAGATTACCATATACGTTAGTCCATTTATGCTTCATAGATTGACGGTCAAAAAGCAACTTCTAAAACTAATTTACAATAACGTCGAGAACAAAATTATTTAGTAAACCCCAATTTGTGTACGTAGACTTGTTTTTTTATATTCAAATATGTTACAATCCTTGTGATAAAAATATGTGATATGCGTATTAAACATTTTTTGTAAAGTAATTTATATGTCCTACTCATTGGTTTTTATTAAAAATCTTAACATAAAATTGTTACATAAAATTTGTACTGTAAGTAGACTTATGTTAATCATTGTTTAGGCGGCTCGCTCTGATTGAGATATGTTTAATTTTCGAAAACAACGAACAATCATTATGAGATTTGTTGCGACAATGCGAGTAATATTAATGAAATAAAAACCACAAATATGCAAATGATCAGCACGCGATGAGAAGTCAAAGCTACATAAACGACTACTAACCAGGTTATAAAACACATGATAAGCAATGTCGTTACACTTCATATGAATTTAACACGACCCAATAAGCGAAAATAATAAAAAAGTTCGTTAAACTCGATCAGTCGACCGTCGAAAATATCAAATGAATCGGAAGACAAGCAACCAATTCCAAAGTGTGTAAATAAAATACAAACTGTAAAAAAAAATAAAATAACCAAAATAAACCGCCAACGGCCATCGAACACTCCCATTAATAGCAATGCAGCCTTCAGCAGTGTAGCCGACATCTAGTGGTTAACACAAGAACACGGTGGAGAGATCGAACACTAGACGGGCATTGTTTTGGTGGATAGTGAACAAGTAGGAGATTGTTTTACATTTAAAGAATAAAATCGGGAAAATACAAACTAGTTTTCAAATGATTTTCGTTAATTGAGAAATACAGAAACTAAATTACAAAAATAAAAAAGGCAAAGCTAATTTGAAAATGACCGCACTACTTTTCCACTTGTATAGATAAAGCAAGTAACACTATAAGATGACAACCTCAACCGTAACTGACGTAAATTTCAACCCTAGTTTGCACTACAAACAACAATGAAATCCTTTCTGATAATAAGGAGCTGGTGTAACAAGCAAAATAAGAGGTGCAGTTTATAAGTTATAAGATGCGTTAAGTATAAGCTGTTTAAAAACTTATTTTCAATAATACCATATGCTATGTGTTGGTTTCATTTGAATTTGCAATGGAAATTAAAAACTATCAACCACTGAAAAGTCGATTTCCCTCCAAATATTACGTAAATGAATATTTCTGTCGTCGTGTCAAGTGCAATTGCCCGCCAAGAAGCACTGAGATATAAAACACCAGATAAATTGCCCATCATCAATTCCCAGACAATCAAAAATAGTGATGTGCAAATATCTTTGTCTGCACACCTGTCAGAGTTATAACAAAATTTCATGTCTAAATTCACTATCCAACTCTTGAAATTTGAAGGCTATATTAATGTTAAAATAAATGAGGCAATATCTTTTCTTGCGAACAGGGTTGTATAGTGCGAAAAAGAAGTTGCTGAATTAAGTAGCGAAAATAATAAGCTAAGAAAAGGAACAGCTGACCTGGTGAGCATCTAACGATGCTAAAAGATCTAAAAGAGAACGCCATTAAACTAGCGCAGAACATTGCCACTAAGCTACACCACCAAACTGCTCTTCACATAGACGTTTTTCGATTAAGTGCGAAAACCACTGGTGAACATGCCTCATTATTTATCCATCTCTTCAATCACGATGAGCAAAAAGCCTTACTATCAGCGATTCGCAACAACAAAGGACTAAGAATATCACAGCCGGAGATGGATGAACCCAGTGCGGGCACGAAACCTACCAACAGCTGCAACACTAGGAGCAGTATCAGCAGCAAGTCTCGAATATATAAGAATAAAAGTCTCACACACAATAATTATCTTCTACGTCATCTTTTTCTCCTGCAGAAAGAGGGATTATTACACACTGTAAAACCGGGAAATGATTTTTTAATTTTGATGATTAAAAGAGCGAAAATAACAGTGAGTTGAAAGTTTTAACAATAACAAGATTCATATAATCTTTATAGCTGGTTCGCCACAAATGATGTCAATTGTAGTAAAGCGAGGAACACAACATGTAACATGTAACATGTTTGATGTAACTATCAAACTGCATACTTATATGTGAACCGATAAGTTTGTTGAAATGAGTTCAACTTTCTGAAGCGATGCAAATTTGAAGTTTACTGGTTCTTCACGTGTTTGCGGATCTTTGCAATTTAGCATTAAGAAAATTTAAAATATGTTTTTTCCTTGTTTTTCATATGTTTAATTGTTCTTTTAAATGGATAATAATAATAAATTCAGTGTTTGTTTGAATAAAATAGTCTGTATTTGCTTTCATATTTCTAATATGTTGATAGCGGTATATGTCTTGTGGAGGGGGTGTACAAATAGTACAATACTAGAAAAATGTTTGACAGTGGGGTCAGAGAGGTAGCGGCACAGGGAGTGGAGGTGACAAATCGAATATTTTTTCCAATTGAAAATTACAATGAAAAAATTTACGCGTATACAAAATATTTTTTAGTTGCTTAACGAAAATCTTGAGAGAGTCTGGATGAGCCGGAAGAAATCATGTAACGAATGTTTCTGTTTATTTATTTATTTTTTGTTTTACAAATTAAATAAGTTAAATAAATTAGTTGGAAAAATAATGGAATACTCGCACAAAGCAGATTTCCTCTTAAAGTAGATAATCTAAGTAAAAAATTTTGTTTTCTGACACCGCGTTGTAAGGGGTTATTCAATGTGACGTTTAATTTTCAATAGACTTTTTTTGATAGATCACGCGTGACTCCTATCAAACTGTCATTCTGGTTCAGTATCGTTTGGTAAGTCATCGTGTAAAGACTCACATCACAACAGCGTCTCCAAATTGTTCAGCTGCATTACGAAAATCTGCGTTCTGTGAGAAATGCTTTTCGTGCGATTCGAGGAACTTACGGTGCGCATAATTGACCTACTGAAACCACAACACTATTAGCAAATTTGAGTCCCAGTTTACATTAGTGGATGATACTCGACCGGTTAGACCACATGCAGCAGGTAGTGAAGAGATTATGGGCTCTGAAAAAACTCAATGAAAATCCGGTGTTTTTTCTTGAAATGTTATTCAGTGATGAAGCCCATTTCTGGCTCAATGGATACGTTAATAAACGAAATTGCTGTATTTGGGCTGATGAGCAACTAGAAGAGTACCAAGAGCTACCATTAGATCCATTAAAAACAACGGTATGGTGTGGTTTATGGGCTGGTGGTCATTGATCCATATTTCTTTTAAAAATGAGGCAAATCAGAATGTTACCGTCAATGGTAACCGTTATCACGTCATGTTAACGGAATATGTGTTTCCTAAAATTCAAGCACATGGTCTCGGTGAGCTCTGGTTTCAACAAGACGGCGCTACGAGCCATACAGCGGGTGAAACAATGGACTTGTTGAGAAATGATTTTGGTGAGCACTTAATTTTACGTTTTGCTACGGTAAATTGGCCGCCTAGATCGTGCGATATCACACCTTTGGACTATTTTCTCTAGGGATATGTAAGGTCACAGGTCTTCAAAAATAAGCCAGCTACGATTGACGCTTTGGAAGCCAACATTACTCGTGTTATACGCGAGGTACCAGTCACTATGCTCGAACGAGTCGCCTAAAATGGTCATTCGAAATGGACCACCTCAGACATAATTATGACCAACATTTACATAATATCATTTTCAAAGAATGAATGCCATGAATTGTTCTTTTAACCTATAATAAAAATTTTAAGTTTTCTTTCAAATTTATGTGCTTTATTTTACATTATAAATAAAACCTTACGATGAATCACCTCTTAAATTCCTCCATGCCCAGTTCGAGCAGAGATAAGTGAATAGCTTTTATGTGTGTGTTATTAGAAGCTCTTTTTATGGCTAGGAAGGAGGTATCTCCAAGATTAGGGTACGTAGTTTAGTAATAAAAAACTTCTCAAGATTGACGCTTGACGCTAGCCAAGGTATCTGTATGCCGTCAGAGCCCGGAGACTTGAAGGAGGAGAAGCTTTTCTTTTTTTTATATAATTAGGGCGCGCTTAAAGTATTATTTGAGTACCCTTCAAATGTTTGTACATTTAATGAACTTAATCAAATTCGTCATCAACAGCCGAAGAGCAGGGACTTGAGTCCGGGAACAAATATGAAAAGCAGAGAGTACTGTCATCAGTAAAGGAATATTTTGGATAAGGAATAGATGATAAGAGATCATTTATGAAAATTAAAAAGTGCGTCAGAGGATCGTTTCGAATGGTCGTTTCTAATCATTGAAGAAGAGACTCATCGGCCTCTAAAGCATGCATTTTCGACAAAAGAGCCTGATGCCAAACCCTATCAAATGCCTCAGAAATATCAAGTGCAACTATCTTGCTTTCGCAAGAAATCAAAATTCCAAAAGATTATTCAGTAGGGTTGTCATTCTGTTTCATTAAGTGCGAACTTAATTTATAATGGCACTAATGATTTGCAAAAATATCTTTTTGATGTGCTCCTGCAGACGATCTCCTCAAGTTCCTCCAAAAAAAGTGCAGTGATCACGATATCCCCGTTTTAGTTCATCTGAAATAAAAAAAATCGATTCTTTCAGTGAATGGATAAAACAAGGTATTGATCGAAGGATTATTCAAAATTTTGATTTTTGACAAAATGGCGGTTGCGTTAAAAAAATTCGAATTTTCAACCAAAATTGCCAAGTAAAATTTAAAAAATATATATAAATAACTGTCCGAAATGTTATTTCAATACCTGAGAAATATATCTGAGAGGGTTGTGTTAAAATTTCAGAACAATCGGTTGAGCCGTTTTTTTAGAAATCTTGATCATCGACTTTGAAAAATAGTTTTGAGAAAAACGTGTTTAAAATTTCGGAAGAAGTTTACACACAGATAATTTTTTTTTTTATCTACATGGAGTCATCCATTCCAGGGCCTCGAATAGATAATGTCTGCGAGGCATTCTTCCCTCTTGCGTACTCCCATGCGCTCTCAAGGGCATTGGGCCCATTTATATTCCCATGGCATTCATGAACTATAATATGAAACTAAAGTTGTACCTTCATTAAAGATCCCGGCAGCAATGTAAGCTGCCGATTTTTGGAGTTATTTTCCATATCAACTGATTGAAGTTCTCATTGTTGTTTTGAGTAAAACAACCAACACATCTTTCCAATAATTGCAAACTTGGCAGAACTGTTTGAAATGATGTTTACTTGTTTCGTACAAGAAATAACTCGTACTCGTTTGATGGCTGGGAAAACAAAGAATGAAAAGAGGAGCTGCTACTCCGATTTGTACTCCTCCTACTTTTTTAACAGTCCGAGACGTTCTTACAAATATGCATATATCTTGAAAAGTACTAACTGGATTGATTTGAAATTTTCAGAAAATATAGTCAGATATATGCAGGTACATTTTGAATTTTTTGAAAATTCTGACTGCTGATACCCGTTAAATAGTCTTTGTAAGGCTACCAAAAGTAGTGCTTGCAGCATATGAGATTTTGTATGCAAAGTCCATTGCTTCCTCAAAAGTTGTTGCAATTGCCCCAGTTTTTCGATTATTATGGTGTTTATTTCGGGTATGGTTTTGAGTCTTAGGCTAAGGACTTGGGCAGATTTGGTCGAGTTAACTCTCTTAGGGTTTCTGAACAGTTTAGTGGTCTCGGGCTCGAGAATCAACTCGTAGAAAATAAATCTATGCTCTGAAAATGACTCCAAATTGAAAATTCTCCAATTTTCAAGCTTAAAATTATCATTGATTGTTTTGAGTTCAATATCTAGAACCTCTTCCCATCTTTGGAAAGACAAAGGTTAGGTTAGTCGTTGGAATAAAATCGAAAAGTGACTTACCTCTTTAATTAACTTTTTTACTTCCTGTACTGTATGCCTCGCGTTGGCCTCGCAGCCTTGGTTGTGCTTCTCTGTTATGATGATTGGGGATTGCTCCACTTTCTCTGGCGGTGCTGGTCTCTCAAGGGCCATGTATGTAGGCTGAGTGATTGATGCCACTACCTACTCTCTCTTTTGCGCAACGGTGAACTTCCAAAGTATGCAGCAGTAGTAACCGAGCCGTGGAGCGGTAAAGATCATCCAACGTTTTGCATTCAGTCTTGCTATTTTGTAAAATCGAATTCACTTACCATTAGTATTATTTTTTTGTTGAAATACTATTAGAAAAATAAAAAATCTTCTTATTTTGACTCAGTTCCTACATGTATGCTGATGAGATGTATGTTATTTGGTTCTCACACTTCAGTTTAAAAACTGTTAAATAGTTTAAGCTAAGGTTGGGATATAAAAAAAATTTAATTTGTTTCTTATCGAGTATGCATGTTCTGGACTTACCGATGGCCTGATGTTTGTGGAACAAACAGATCGTATTGCTTGTCTTAAAGCCCCTCTATAGCCGGGTCCCTCACCCAGGGTTCCTGTATAATACCGATGTCAATATTTTCTGTTATTGTTTTTGTATTGTTGGCTGGTTAGTGATTTTTGTGTTGACCTTAGAGCTCACGCTTTCTGCTGAACAGACGACTGTCTTCTGACTAGAAGGCAACGATTCGTCCTCTGATGTGTTACCAATTTTGTTCACATCAGTAAGATTGGAAAGCATAGAAGTCACGAGTAAGATCCTGGCATAGCCGTCTTACCAGGAAATGTCACTGATACAACCGACCTTGGTTGGGCATTGGAGGGCAGTTAGGGAAACCCCTTACAATATCACATAACGATATGGTCACTGAAATGCTTGAGTATTGAATAAAAAACATCTTCTCAGTGAACATGGGATAGTTAAATAGCTGGACACTTCAGAGAAAAAGATTGATCCAGCAAGTCGAAAAGTAGATTTTTCAAAGGAAAATAAGCCATGAAATCTTAGTATTGCGCTCGAAATTGTGATAAAATAAGATAGGGAGAATGAAAAAAGAAGTATAATGCTATGGTGAGTGTCAACGTCTAGAATTGCACCATATATAAGTACGAAATTACCAACGTTAATAGGTCTGTATAGGTTAAGAAGAAGAAAACTTTGTGAAAATAGGATAGTTAACGATAGTAAGGAAGTGTATTAGATAAGTAGATATATTGCAGAGTATTCATACAAAATAGTAAAAAAAAATCGAAGCTGCATATTCTTCAATATGAGAAAGAAGCGCTCGGAGGGTTGGGGAGGATTGCATGTCAATTGATAGGGAAACTGCTTACTGTACTATAACTTTTTTGATTTTTTTTATAATTCCGCGTACGCACCAAGGGGATATGAATACCCTTTTACTGGCTTTATTTTTACCAGGGCGCGGGCTTGTGGTGTAGTAGTTTTGAAACTTAAATGTATTAGGATCCTGTGCATCCTCAACCAGTGGGTCTTACCATGTACTAGTTGTTAGTTCGTTACATTTAGCTCAGTCAGCAACCACTCCAACATCAGTGTTGTGCCTTCATGTCAGTGTTGACGCCGACAGGTTTACTTATAACTACATACAAATTCCATGGAAAGATTTTTTCAGATAATTGCCTCGCACGGGATTCGAACCCGTGACCCTCTGCTTGAGGAGTCTATGCATATACACTGCACCACGGCCACCACCTCAAGCGAAGTGCTTGTCTTGCCTCCCAGTGATGGTCCCCGGTAATAAGGATTTATTCATGCAGGCTGCAATGGCAAGTGCATGATGGGCCGGTAACATACAGGCCGTCGCAGGGCTCACAAACCTATACGGAAGAGATTAAAAAGATGTGACGAACCAACTAATGACCTCGGAAAAATAGGACTTCCTGGTGACAACCCTAGCAGGTGCAGCCTGCAGCCACGTCTGGCAACGGACTTAGACTTATTGCGAAAGTGTCATCAGAGACGGCCAAACTGATGAGTTAAGTTTTACCCGACCACCACCAAGAAATCCCTGGTTTGATGAAAAATATCAAAGCAGCTTCCAAAAAAAAAAAAAAAACCAAAAAACGAGAAGCGCGTGATCGAAGATATTGAAAGTTTTTATTCCAAGAAAAACGTTCGGAAGTCTTGCCAACAAGGCAAGAAGACCCGTACAGAAGCCTGTAGAGATGAAAGAGGTAACCTTGTAGGAGAGACTATGCTGAAAATGCGGAAAAACTTTTCTGTAAACTGTATAACGGCAAAGAAGCCAGATATCCGCCGTCAGGCCTAATAAGCCATTCAACTTAGAAAATGATAGCTAAAATTTCCGTCCACTGGACTAGAACGAAGTAAGGATAGCAGTATCTAAACTGAGAACCAACACAGCGGCTGGGCCTTTTGACTTAACAAACAAGGTATTCAAAGCTGCTAGAAATGACTTTTTGGAGAGCAGTCACTAATGTCCGATGAATAGAAACTCAGTATCGTTGGCCCAATTCACAAAAAATGAGACCCCAGCAATCGCGCCAACTATACAGGTATAACTCTCCTGAACATCGCGTACAAGATCTTTCTCCCACATTGTGTGAACGTCTAAAATCCTTGGTCAACGACCTAATTAGCCCCTATCAATGCGGATTCAGACCAGGAAAGTCTAGGCATATCCTGAAAAAAAATTCAAGAAATTCAAATCGATACCAACTACATAAGATAGCATTTATAGGGACGGGCTATATAGAGCCATGCTTAGTTTTGACATCTCTGCCATCGCAGAATGAAGATGTATAACGCTCTCTGTTCTCTTAAAGTTGATAAAGAAATCGAGACAATTAATGTCAAAAAAGGTTTTAGATAAGGTGACGTGCTGCCGTCCTTTCTGTGACTTCTTTAACACCATACTTCAAATTATTGTGAGGAACTCATAAGCGAACACTGAAGTCACAATTTTTCAAAAGTCTGTACAACTATTAGCGTACGCCGATGATATCAACATAAATAAAAAAATATAGCGGGCTGTCACCCGTGCGTTCGGTAGTATTGAAACCGAAGCTACCAAAATGGGCTTAGCGATAAATGTGAACCAAACATATGCTGTCAACAAGAAAAGTCATACAACATCGACGAATTGAACATAACTTTATAGTTCACAGCTATAATTTCGACGTAGTAAAGGACTTTGTCTACCTTGGGTTTGCTATAAATTCTTTCAACAATACCTCTTTGGGCTAAGAAAGCAATTGAGTGGCCTTACTACTCAATTACTTTCTATCTCGAAAAACTAAGGAGACTTTACATAAAACATTGGTCATTCCTTAAAGGCACAGAAGCATGGACTCTATCGAAAGCAGGTTCAGACATCCTCAGTCATTTCGAGAGAAAAATCCTTCGAAAAATATTCGGTTTCGTTTGCGTTGACGAGCTTTGGAAGAGAAGTTCTGCAAGTTCTGTCTTGGCTATTGGATTGCTGGTGGAATTTTTGAATTTTCATCAAAATAACAATTTATGCTACTTCCTTAATACTAACGACTTTAGTAAATTAAAATAACTATCGGAGTCCCAAGCCTACTATAAAGAAGTCTAAGTCAGTGGTCAAAAAGAAGATGATTTATGGAAGAAATCTTAAATTTCTGACGCTCTCAAATATCGAAAAAAAAATTAAAATGTGACTGCACAGGACAAAGCGTATGTGGTTAAACAATCCAAGAATACAATTTACATCAACTTCAGCATACTTAATTATGCTACTATTCGTTTATCTCATCTTAAATTCCTTCAGTGGACTTGGAAACCTGGGGACCATTTTAACGTCAACCAAATCATGTTAGTCAGCATATGAATGCGGATATCCTAAAATCTGTGAAATGCAAAGTTGAACCTACAGAGATGACAAATGTAACTTAGTAGTAGGTTCGCGAAAACAATTACCATTCCAATCTCTCCGAAGCAGGGATAGAAACGTTCAGATTAAAGCCGAATAATACTGCTGAAAGAAGCGGTCGGGAGTATTCATTTGTAAAATATGGCGTCTATCCGGCGAAGAATCACTCTTCTCTCTCTCTCAGACGCTGTACATCTTCGCCTTCCTCCTGGCATTCAGAATTGACATTTAAAAAGGAAGTCTATCATATCCCTGTTATTACGGCTTTTTGATAATTATATGGTTTTCTCTTTTACTTCGCACGATTATGTTTTTTAGCAGTGAACACATTGCGCGTGAACTTTTCGAGTATCTCGAAATTTTAATACCATTGTCGATTCTATTTACCATATTCCGCTCTTGAACATCGACTTCAAAATTTATATCATGAACCACTGGAAAAAGTCCGGCGACGTCATACTCATTACATTATCAGTTGGCTCCAACCACTGAGCTACAATTTCTGTGATGACAATCTGTGTGCGTGCACTCACTTGGTAGTTGGGGTCAATGATCTATAACATTTTGTCAATGGCAAACCATCTGATGAATCATCGAAAGATGTGGGCGAACGGCGAAACCAGCTGATGCGGAGGTTTTTTTCGACGAGTGAGAAGCAGTAGAGGACATTCCCAGTACGAACTCAAGAGTGTGAAATACCATTGAAATAATAAAGAAAGTTACAGAAAACTAATTACTTTGTCTTTTTGTTTTGTTAGTTTTTTTCTTCTTTTTAATTTTGCGAGTGTCCTAGCGATACACAGTTCGAAATAGCTAAACAGTTTCAGTGAGCTGGAGTAAAAACATTACAGTAGCTGGTACATAGGTAGCAATATAACACATGGGCTGAAAAGTCCTTTCTAAGAGAGGGCACCACTATCTTTAATTACCACTACCTTTAATTAGTACCAACCTTCAAAAGATACGTGTATAAATTTGACAGCTGTCGGACGATTAGTTCTCGAGATATAACGTTGTGAGTGAAGCAACTTTTGTTATTGTGAAAAAAATGTATTCAAAGCAATTTCGTGTGTTGATTTATCATTGCTTTTTGATGGGAAAAAATGCAGCCGATGCAAAGAAATGGTTTGATAAGTGTTACCCGTACTCTGCACCAGCCGAACGAATCATTCGCAAGTGGATTGAAAAATTTAAAAGTGGTCATACAAGCACCGAAGATGATGCACGCAAAGGACGTCCAAAAGAGGCTGTTTCAGATGAAAACATCAAAAAAGTCCACAAAATGATTACGAATGACCGTAAAGTGAAGTTGATCGAGATAGCTGAGGCTCTGAAGATATCAAAAGAGCGTGTTGGATACACGAATATTTGGACATGCGAGAGCTCTGTTCAAAGTGGGTGCCGCGTTTGCTCACAGTCGACCAAAAACAACAACGTGTTGATGATTCAGAGGAGTGTTTAAAGCTGTTCAAACGCAATAAAGCCGAATTTTTGCGTCGGTATGTGACTTAGCTCCATCACTTAACACCAGAGTCAAGTCGGTAGTCAGCTAAATGGCGAGCAGGCGACGAACCACGTCAAAAACGACCAAAAACTCAACATCTCCAAAAGGGGCAGAATTGCGTTGTTCGAGCGTTTGAAGGACGAAAGCGCAGAAAAACGGCTGCATTTGAAGAAAAAGAAAGTGCTGTTTCATCAAGACAATGCACCGTGTCACAAGTCGATGAAAACGATGGCAAAATTGAAAGAATTCAGAAACGAATTGCTTCCCCACCCACCGTATTCTCCAGATTTGGCCCCCAGTGACTATTTCCTGTTCGCAGACCTCAAAAGAATGCTCGCCGGAAAGAGATTTAAGACCGATGAAGAAGTAATCGCCGTAACAGAGGCCTATTTTAAGGCTAAACCGAAATCGTACTACAAAACTGGTATCGAAAGATTGAAAAATCGATTCAATCAGTGTATCACCCTCGAAGGCAACTACATTGATAAATAAAGTTGAATATTGCAAAAATTTTGTGTTTTACTATAAAACGGCTCTGACTTTTCAGCCCATGTGTTAGGTCGTTTTTATATTATATGGCTCCGTATGCATAGTTATAACAAATTTACTTATATAACATATATAAAAAGAAATGATAAAAAATTAAATAGTAATTTTAAATAAATACTAAACCGACAGTCATAACAAATTAAACTGTTCGGTTAAGTTTCAAAGAACCAACACCACGTGAGAAATTCATCAATTCAAAGTCAATCTAGTTCCTTCCTTTACTTGCATGCATAAGCAATTGTTCTCCACTATTTAAGACTCTACAACTAAAATCCACAAAGATTTACTATGAGCTCAACTCCATTAACCAGGCAAAGAAAATGCTCAGTACCACTCACCTAATTCCAAGCCAACACTTTTGCAGTTTATGACACTTGGTACACTCCTTTACCACTGAAGATGCATACCCCTATCTGCACCTTATCCGTCTTTATTTACAGTCTGACTCATAAACTACGTGAGCAACTTTACCCTTAAGTGAAGCACCAACTGGTGCCCTTGCCATCTCTGCATACATATTCGTATATTTGTATAATGGTGCCGAGGCGAGAGTATGACTATCCAAAACCAAACCAAGGATGAGGTCGACATTGGCGACAGCGTTTAAACCAGGACGACATTCACTATATGTGTTGAGGACAAGGCGATTGTTTTGACTACGGTGCGCACCTAGTAGTAGTGAACATGAACACCACTTTGGTCCTTTACCCTCTGGCTTGAAACTAAGCATAAAATAAATACCAACTTACTTGTAAGCGTTGGGTTGTGTATTGTACATACATACATATGTCGTACTTTAAAAGAAAACTTGGAATTGTCTTCTATACATAGTCTAGCAGATTATGGAAGTTCTTTAAGAAACAGTGCAATGTGCAAGTCGAGTGACTCAAAAGTTCCTTTTATCCCTACGTTTTGTTGAATGGTGATTTTTTAATGTCTGATTGGAGTGAGACATACGACAGGAATGATTTGTAGTCCTGAGTGGCTACTTTTTGTTTTTGCAAGATGCGTAACAAATTTTCATGATAGAAGATTTTGGGGGTACTTGGAGTGGCCTTTGCTTGGTAAAGATGAACTCCTTTGTGTTTGTGGAGTGTAAAAGAGGTTAATGTGCCACTAATATATATCAATAGGCGGGCTTATATTAAATTTTGCATTTTTTATTTTATATACTCTTAGCTCTTGTCCGGGCAAAGAATAATACTTACACAAACGGAACTATTTGTCCGATAGACACATTGCTAAAAATATCGAATTAAATACAAAGGATACACTTTTGTATTTTGTTTTTATTATAAGTAATGTATAGGGTTTTCCAATAGGTACTCGACAACTTTGAATTTAATTTGTGAACGCACTCTTTCACTGTCAATTTATTCAGTAAATTCAAAAATTTTCATCATGGTAAAGTACACTAACGAGCAACGTCTGCAAATTATAAAAATTTCCTACAGATATTCGGAGTCGGTGACTGCAACTTTAAGAGCGTTAACTCCAATTTTCGGTCGTAATTCTCGCCCTAGCAATAACAAGTTTAGTGCAAAAATTTGAGTCCACATATTCGTTGTGTGATGTTGCCGTGTCAGTGAGACAACGGGTTGGTCGAAGTGTCGAAAATATCGCTGCCGTTTAGATGTCCGTAGCAAATGATTCAAATCAGTCAATTCCACGGCGTTCTCAAGAATTGGGCATAGCTCAGACCACATTATGACGTATTTTGCCTACGGATCTTGGTTTACACCCATATTGGGTGTAAGAAGATGCGACAACGCCTGCACAGATCTCGTAATCCAATAAGATTTCTTCGTTCACTTTGTGTCCTTATTAGAGCTTCGGCGATACTCACAAGAAACACCCTTTGCCTTTTTAAGTGTTTGATTTGATTCAGAATCACATGAGGTAAAGAAATAGATGCCCATTCTCGCCATGGCAAAACAAAAACAGATACTGCTGCACGTCCTTAGAACGGTGGATCTGACAAATGTGCTGCAATGAGTAATCGTGGCTGCAAAGAATAATGTCTCGTTGCTCAAAATACTGATCAACCATTATTAAGGCCACCTAATTTGTCGTAGCTGTACTGACGCGATTCCTTTGCCTGTCCGGTGGCTCCTTATCAGTATAAATAACTGCTCTGAATGTCTAAGATGTTGCAGACAACTTGTCCCTGTAGTTGTCTGATTAAACAAGGTTTTATTAAGCCAGGTTTCATATAGGGATTGCATCTCAATTGTACTTCTCAATCCTCTTTGCCAATAAAATACACATATTTGTAAAAATGTCAGTGTATACCGTTATGAATTTTTTTTTAAATGGAAAATAAGAAAGTTAATTTTCGGCATTTTCGGCAGTTTCGGCATATTTTGCTTTTTTTCTTTAAAAAATGTGTTAACGTGACAGAGGTGCAAAGGGACATTGCAGCGTGTATGAAGTGACAAGTGTCAGCGTTACACACTTTCGTTTAGGAAATAGAGACATTGCTGATGTTGTTCGCTCTAGACAGACACCCACACAGACGACAATAAAATTTTGGCTGCAGTTACCTTTCACAGGTATTTGGCGACATGGGAGATTTCTCAGCGGTTTAACATCGCCCAGATGTTTCGCAGAGACTGAATAGGTTTGGAATGTCGAAAAAGGTGGATGTTGGGGTTCCTTACGAGCTCAGTGAAAAAGACATTATGGATCACATAATGGTCTGTAAGTTTTTATTGAGATGGAACTCGCTTGAAGATTTCCTGAAAATAATGGTTACGGAAGACGATAAATGGGCGGTTTACAATTTTTACAACAACATTCAGCGTAAGAGGCAATGGTACGCTCCTGGTGAAAAACCGCAGCCGGTCGGTAAACAAGATTTGCCTCCAAAAAAGGTCATATTGAGCATTTGGGAGTTGATTCCTCGCAATCACACAATAAATGCCATTAAATATTGGTCTCAGCTCAAAACCGCAGAACTTATTGAAGAACCCAATATTATATTTACGAATACGGTTCATGAAATGTTCATGTACATGAACATACATTTATGTATGTATGCCATATTCATGTATGTGTAGAGGCTCGGGTAGCTGTTCATAGTCGGGAGCTGCACTTTACCAGCGCTACAGCACGTTCCCTGGCAACGGCAGGGTGAAGTGAAGAAAAGGAGGCGGACTCGGATATTATCGCGGCCTCTTCTCTACGTACGTGTACATTGAAATGACCACGTGATAGATTATGAGGATCACCCTCAGCCCATGACATGTTAATGAAGTATTCAGTGAAACCGTTAATGTCCTGGGACATAATGGCAAACTCTTCCCAGTTGGCTACCACATTTATAACGATTTACTCGCGTACTTCTCTGTCCAATACTAGTGTGTCATACTATAGATAGGAGATGGCCCGAAACAGACAGGCTCCATCTCCAATTATAGGAAATACGGCTTGAGGTACCACAGTTCCGTCAGTCTTCAATGATGCAGTAGTCATTGTGATTTGAATATCTATCTGAAAATATTACTTAAGTTTTGGACTGAAAAAAAATTAACTAATTAAATTATATCTAAAGATAAGTCAGAGTAGATAAAAGAAAAGATTAGAAAAAACAATTTGGTAAAGATTATAAAAAAACTAGATAAATAAGTAATTCGGCTGAAATGCACACTTAATAAAAAAAGGAATAGAAAAAAAAATCAAATAGAAAAAAAATTAGAAATTTATAATTATAATACAAAAATGAACTTTTTTTGTCTGACATGCATAAAACGTAGTGTTTTATCTTAAGAAAAATCACACTAGAAAACAGAAAAAAAAAAAAACAGATTTTCTGTACCACCCATGGATTTAAATCTAAATCTACGATTATATCAATATCATTGTCATATTACACTTACTTCAAAATGTTTTTACGGATGCTTTACGGTAATATTTTGTCCCTGTGGCATTTCGGAGTAATGTCCAGCTGTAATCGGCAAGCATTGTAGAACTTTTCTATTGTGGCGACGCACAGTGGGCAAAATGGCCATTCTAGGGGGAAATAACTGCCAAATTTTTTCATCACAAAGTCAAAATGTTTGCTTACAATGTTAAGCTTAGGTAAACAAAGAGTCAAGTACAATTGGAATTGGTTGACACAAAGCGGTTTTTCTCCTCTTCGCCACTTGTTGATCGCGTTATTTTTGTATTGATTTCATTTTCCTTTTCACAAGCAAGTGGTCACATAGCTTATTAAATTTGAGCCGAGTACATATTTTTTCAACATATTTTGTAATTTTAAGGTATATTTTAATTGAAATATTTTAGTTCACTGCTGATTTTCGTTAAAATAGCGTTAGCGTGGTCTAAATCGTGGTTTCTCGTTCTTTTGTTGACTTTTAACTAACTCATCCGCCAACTACCGTTAAATGGTTTAAACTAAATATTTTACCACTAAGTGCACAGTAAGTTACAAAAGAAATAAATTGCAACTATCTGCTATTCTAGTTTTCTTCAATACCTATAGGTAATCATGTCGTTTTCCAAAAGGGAGCTTTTCGAAGTTTGGCGAATAGAAGATGTTCCAAAAAAAGGAGTGCGTCTGTTAAAAGCTATGTTTTTAACAAAACTGGGTGAGGTAATAGTGAAATTGAAGAGCAGTACAGGAAGACAAAACAAATTTTGCAAAATTTTACCTCTAAGCTTAATGAAAGGTGGATTAGGGCTAGGCGAAGATTGAATTTTTTTAAGTCTAGTAATGAAAGTGGTTAGATACTGATATTGTGCTACCGCAATTTGAAATAGCCCCTCGTAGTACAGACGCTAAACCATCAGGACTTGGACGTCCTGCGAAATACTTTGTAGAACTGAGCGATCGTGCGTGACGCTTAAAAGTGTCCACCCTTGTAGAAACCGAAAGTTGCAAGAAGTTGCTGAGCGACTGAGTGTCCAAAAGGCCGGTAAACGGGATGCTGCTAAACTAATTAACTTGTTGGAAGCTTCCCCAAATAGGACCACGAAGATAAAAAAGGCATTATCTGCTCCATCTATAGCTATTACTAAATATACACCAGAGGAAGCACTGGCTTTATATGTAGATGGGCATTTTACGAAAAAATCGTACATTTTAATGCAATCGGGTGCTAAATATCGTAATGCAAATATCTATCCACCATACAATGTTTTGCAAGTGGCGAAGACAAAGTGTTACCCGAACGAAGCCTTTATAAGTATAACCGATATTTCGGCAGAAGTCACCCTGCAAGGGCTTGTCGATCTTTTGGAGTCTCAGAAAGAGGTCCTTCAAACAAATATTTCAATTCAAAATAAATCGATTATATATAAGTCTGTCTGTGATGGAAGTGCAAACCATTCAACATATAAGCAAGCCTGTGTGTATTGTTCCACTCCAGGCCAATATGAACGATAACATTATATGGCAAAATTCAAGGCCATCATCAACTAGATTTTGCCGGCCGATCAAACTCATTTTTCAAAGCTCTGCATTGATCCAAGGAGAAATTGAAACGGTCAAAAATCAAATTAATTCATTAACTTCGACACAGGCTACTATTCGTGGTATATATTTTACCATTTCCCATGTTCTTAGTTTGACAATGATAGACGGAAAAACCTTTAGCGTTATTGCAGAATCCTCAACGCGAAAGTGTGGAATTTGCGAGGCTACACCAAAAATAATGAACGATCTAGCTAAGATAACCAAGGTGAGACCCAAAGGAAGCCTATACGAATTCGGTTTGTCTACTTTACACGCTTGAATAAGGTGCTTCGAGTGCCTATTACATATTGAATATCGACTACCTACAAAAAAATGGAAAATTTCAAGTTTAGAAGACAAGCCGTTAACAGAAAACACAAAAAAGAACATCATTGACAGACTTAAGGCTAAAATTAATTTATAAGTCGACATACCTAAACCAGGCTTTGGTACCACGAACGATGGTAACACTGCGAGGAGATTTTTTCAACAGCCTTTTATTGCTTCCTCAAAAACTTGAATCGACCTTAATCTTATTAAACGCTTAGATATTATTTTAAAAACAATGGCTTGTGGTTACGCAGTAAACGTAGAAGCTTTTAGGGAGTATACAATGGAGACCGCCAAGTTGTACGTAGAATTGTATCCATGGTACTACATGCCTTCTAGCGTTCACAAAATACTCATCCATGATGCAGACATTATAAAATCTGCTCTGCTTCCAATTGGAATGCTCTCAGAAGAAGAATCGAGAAATAAAGATTTCAGAAACTTGAAAGAAAAACAAGTCTCGAGAGGAAACTGTGCGGGATCTCCTAAATGCACTATTTGTTTCTTCCGATCCCATTATTTCTTCAATTTCAAGAGCTGTTTCTCTTAAAAAAAAAAATAATAAACATCCTCTTAGCGAAGATGTTCTTCGTTTATTGTCAGATCCGGCAATAATACCTGCAAGGCAAGGCTCTAATGAAGAAGAGGAAGAACAAAATGGTGATGGAGATTATGGAGATTATGATGAAGAAGAGGAAGCAGAAGATTATGATGACGAAGATGATGGAGACGATGAATTTTTGTAAATAATTTTTGTACTATTGAAAAATATTTGAATATTTTTAATGATGATATAAATAGGTATAGCGTTGAAAATTTTGTTATTTTTTTATAAAATGTTAAACTAAGTATTAGATATTTTCAGAATCAATCGTTTAAGACCAAATATTGTCATTCAGATGCAACAAAATCAACAATGCATTCAAATCTGACTTATTTCCTCCTAGATTTGCCATTTGCCAGTGGGTAACTGTGCGACGTCCTGTTAGAAGTTTTGTTCATGTTCGTCGCTTACTGCACCCGAATTCTCAAGAAAGAAATCGAGATGAGCATCCAGAAAGTGAAGTTTTAGTGACATGTTACATCCCATTTCCTTGTAAATACTAAGCTATTCAGTTACAAGATCTCTGTAATTTCCGGCTTGTCACGACCGTTTTAAAAGTTCTTCATGCTCTTTGTTCAAAATCAGTTAGCATGTTGTTAATTCCACTATTTTTCAAATATTTTCGTATTTGCATTTGTTTTAAACGTATTACCCAGATAAATGCTGCATTTATAATGAGTAGGTCCGCCTTCTCGCGCTACTTACATATATACTGGCCGGAAAACGACGTGCTTGACTCTGTTCGAATTTAGTAATGATTTAGTAATTACGATAACCTGCCAATTTATTATTATAGTATTGTTAAAGGGTGATTTATCTGCTTTTTAGTTTTTCAGTGTTCTATTTTTGACAGCTCACGCGTGATTCGGGACATGTGTCGAAGTTAAACATGATCATGTATATGGAAGATTTTACGTAAGGATCTTGATTTAAAACCTTACAAAATACAGCTCGTGCAAGAACCGAAGTCGAACGATCACAGGGTCAAACCTTCGATGGGTGGGCCATAGAAAAGCTGGAGGAAGATTCGATTTTTAAACCCAGAATTGTCTTCAGCAACGGAGCTCATTTCTGATTGATTGTGTATGTAAATAAACAAAATTGCCGTATATACTCCGAGCAACCTCAGACAATACAAGAGCTGCTAATGCAAGCGGAAAATTCACTGTTTGGTGTGGTTTATGGTACGGCGGAATCATTGGCCTGTGTTTTTTCGAAGATTATCTTGAGAATAACGTTACCTACAATAGCGCCCCCTATCGTTTAATGATTTCCAACTTTTTTTGCCCAAAATGCACGATTAAACCTGATTGACACACGGTTCCAGCAAGAAGACGCTACATGCCATATTTTTCATGGGAACACGTCAAACCACTCATTTATGCAACATTTTTAGCGTGTTATTAGCGAGATACCAGTCAATATGCTCGAAAATGTGATTCAAAATTAAACTCACAGTATGGGCCACTAAAAGGTAGTCGAGGTCAATATTTACATGAAATAATCAAATAATCTTTTAGATATCAACTAAAATAAAAATTTTATACATTTTTGCACGTTTCCTGTGTTTTTTTTTTTACAATTGAAAGCCATTATACATATATATTTACGGAAATAAGGCAATTTTGAAACGAATATATATAATTATCCCCTTTGTTCCCTGTTTAGAACAGGGGATCGATTTTAGGAAGTAGTTACATATACATTTACTTTACTTACTTATACACTTACGAAGGTTCGAATTGAAAAGTCTGTTTAATAATATTTTCCAATACAAATTCTGAAATCCCTTTTTATCACCATAGGGTTTCAATTTTATGTATTTATAATCACGCAGTCAACGTCCAAAAAAAACTTAATAACGACACCCTTATACAATAGATTTTTATGCTTATTTTCCCCTTGTTACCCCATAAGGGGTTAATTTTCGGAAAATCTCGAAATACGTGTTTGCTTATTTTTAGTTTCGAGTCAGAGTGGACTGGTTTCCACATCGGAAGGTTTAGTGTTCGAACCCCAACCTCGCCCGCAAGACTTTTATTTTTCCAGTTAACAAAAATCAAGTAAGATTAATAGTTGAATAAAAATCATTAACAATAAGCCAACTCAAATATTAGATGCCACCAATGGAGCGAAATAACCACTAAGCCCAAACATCTTTCATTCTCTTTCTATCCCATTTTCCAAAAAACTTAACTCATGCTGAGACAATATAAATGTAAGTATTCATACTCATTTGAGTGTTAAGCTTTTCAAAAAAAAAAAAAAAAAAAAGTGATTATAGTTGACTGGAAAAATGTAGATCTTTCGGATGCGGTTTGAATTTGAACACCGAACCTTTTGATTTGAAAGCTAATTCGCCATTACTTGTAGAACATTGACCCAACTTGTTGTAGAGATGATATGAATGCAGATATCCGAAATATTTCAAAGCCAGCTAACTATTGTGAGCGAGATTAACTTCGAAAGGTTGCAATCGCAAGAGACCACCAGGGTCTTTTTCGAGGAGTCGCATGAGGAATGAGCATAGAACACCAGTGCCAGTATTACCAAAGAGCAATCAGAGAGGCCGTCTATGAGGTAGTGTGTTTCATCCCATCCTTATATGGAAGCTATTGATTCATTTATGAATGATGAAGGTAACAAATGAGAAAATCAGCGGATGTTCAGAGCGGCCCTGCAAAAAGAACAAAAAGAACGAGAGGGTGTCTCGAACTCTATAAGCATAAGAGAAGAAAAAAATATAGGCTCCTCAAAAGAAAATTGAAAGAGCACAAGAAACACTCGGTCGAGGCCTATGAGAGATGCCTTCAGAAGAATGAAGTTCGAAAGTTTTACAGAGAAATGAAAGGAACATGCCAAAGTTGTTAAGCTCGAACAGAAATCTGAAAAGATGGAAAAGGAAATCTCATAGTAGAACCACAGTTATTATTGACAAACTGCAGAGATTATTTCGGCAGAGTGTTAAACGGTGACAAACAAAATCTCACTATCAGATAGAATAAATCACTCAATCTGTACGATGACGGACAACATTTACATTCACCCAATCAAGATGAAGTAAGGACGGCAATTCCCAAGCTTGAGTCCCTCAAAGCTGCTGGAAACAATGAATTAACATAACTACCGATCTATTTAAAGTAGCAGAGAATTATATAAGAGGATATAGTAAATCAACTCAACTCTAAAAGCTGTGGCAATGAAAGTATACCCGACGAATGGAACCTCATTATATCTTGAAGATGAAACGAAGAAAAATGAAAAAAATAAAAGAAGAACGAACGACACACGACTTGTTCAATTTATTAATTCAATTTGAATACTGATTATACGAGTATCTTCCTACATAAGGACTTACAATAATACAAGGCTTGTTACCTTGGTGGCTACGAACCACATGAACGAGAATTTCCTGTACCATCGTACAAGCAGAATTCGTAAACATGATAGCACAGTTGTCAGTAACATAGATCAATTGAGAGAATCAAAATGTAATTTGGTATCAGAATTAAATGATAAGAGATTGGCTTACAGTGTGACAAGATAATTGATACAAAATATGATTTACGAGTATATAAAAATAATTTTAATGAAAGAACAAATAAGTTATTGAATTTTACAAATGAAGTTAACTAAATAAATTAAAATAAAGTGAATAAATGAAATGAATGTAATCAAACAAGTAACGAAAATTAATGACATGAGTCCGGAACAGGATTATTTGTCTGTTCATAAAAAGGGTAGATCCCCTGAACTGCGCCAACTACAAAGTAATAATTCCCTCAACATACAATATAAAATGTTTTTAGCCGTATTATATGAACATCCCCTATTAGTGGTTAATTTAGAAGGAAAAATTAAGTATGTACATACATATATGCTATGAACAAAGAGGGACGAACAACATCGACACAGTAAAAAACATTGCGATAAGCACCCATAATTTTAAGGGAGTAAGTAACTTAATTTACCTTGGCGTCGCTATCAACTCAAACAATGACACCAGCAAGGAAATAATTCGAAGAATGCATTTAGGTAGTGACGTACCACATTGAGCAACCAACAAATTTTTATAGGGGATGATTATATCAGCCCTGCTTTACGGTTCTGTAGCTTAAATACTGACAAAAGCGGATGAAAATACTCTCAGGCGCTTCAAAAGAAAATTTCTAAGGGAAATTTTTGGTCCCGTTTGGATCAATGGAGAAGGAAGGAGACGTTTTAACAGCAAACCGTAGGTGCTGTACAGCGATGCTCATCTCGTCCGAAAATTTCAGATAACCCGGCTTAAATGGCAAGGTCACCTTACTCGCATGGTACACAGCATCGCAGTGCAAAAAATTTTGTCTTTAACACGAATTATATGGGGTTTTCTAATAACGACTTGACAACTTTTTTTTTTTTTAAATAAAAAGCAAACCATTTGAGATATTTCAAAAACTTTATTATTGGCTTGAAGTACAATCAAAACATTTAAGAATGGAACTCGACTTCTTTCATATGGCCACCGCGGGCACGTTTGCAGCGGTCGATTCATTGGATCCAATTTTAAACGACTCGGCCACACATTTCGGCCGAAACGGCCGCTATTTCGCGTTCAATGTTGGCTTTGAGCTCTTCCAACATCGTCGGCGTGTTGGCATAAACCAATGGCTTAACGTAGCCCCACAGAAAATAGTCAAGCGGCGTTAAATCGCACAAACGAGGCGGCCAATCAACTCGCCCATGTCTTGAGATAACACGCTCACCATACTTACTCTTTAATAAATCGATTGTAGTGTGTGCTGTGTGGCTTGTGGCACCATCCTGTTGAAACCACATGTCGTCCAAATCCATATCTTCCAATTCGGGCCAAAAATAATCGGTGATCATGGCGCGATAATGCTGACCATTCACAGTACCGTGACGATCGTTATCGTCGACGAAAAAATATGGCCCAATAACGCCGTCGGCATGCAAACCGCACCAAACAGTAATTTTTTTTGTGGATAAAGTGGTGATTCATGAAGCGCATGTGGGTTTTCACCCGATCAATAACGCATATTTTGCTTATTGACGAACCCATTGAGCCAAAAATGAGCTTCGTCACTGAAGATGATTTTGCGATGAAATTCATCATCTTGGAGCATCTTCTCCAGAACTCAATCGGAGAACGTACGTCGCTTCAAATGGTCCATCGGCTTCAATTCTTGGGTCAGCTTGATCTTGTATGGGTGTAAACCAAGATCCTTACGCAAAATACGCCATAATGTGGTCTGAGCGATGCCCAATTGACGATGACCCAATTGACGCCGTGGAATTGACTGATTTGGATCGTTTGCTACGGACGTCTGAACGGCAGCGATATTTTCGACACTTCTACCAACCCGTTGTCTCACTGACATGGCAAAATCACACAACGAATATGTAGACTCAAATTTTTGCACTAAACTTGTTATTGCCTGTCTGTTTTGTCCAGGGCGCGGGCGGGTGGTGTAGAAGTTTGAAACTCAGGTGTATTATTGTAGGTTTCGATATTCTTCCCAGAGGTGGTTGTCAAACTGGACGGGACGAGCTTGAGGAGTCTATGCATATACAACTACACCACGGCCACCTAACGGAAAACCCTATATATGTAGAAGGTGTGGTTCATACTTACGTAACCATCGAGAACGTTTTTGGGGTTTAGTTCGATCTTTAAATATGATCGAACTCCATATTTTAATAATAAGGAGAATACGGAAAATTTTCAAAACGGGTTGATCACGTTTTCGATATTGTTACCCGGATGTATAAGAGACAAGCCGAGGCAAACAGGTTTATAATCGTACGCTATTTATTGCACTTTTCATTAATTTTTTTAAGTGAGCATCTGCATATGTTTATACTTTGTAGATGTGCATGAAAAAGAATATTTTCAGTCAGTGCATATCTATCCATCCGTAATATGCATTCATTGCTCTTCTATTGTTAAAGTATCATCACAAGTCATTGCTCACTTTCTTATTGTACAATCGAGGAAGTCACCGACTCACCACCAAATAATCCCAGCCCTAAAATAGTCGGCAGATGAGAAGAACTTAAGTCTAATTATAAACCGAAAACAGCAAACTATTTCACCTTTACATTCAGAATGAATTCGTGCAGTAAGTAAATATAATACAAGCATTTGGCGTCCTATTATTAGGAACATATGTACGTCGGGGAATTCCTATTCCCTGCGTGGCTTATTTCTGTGTGATTTCCGCCAGCGTTAACAGAATTGTCTTTAATGCAATCTCGCGATGAGTTTCATTCTACAGCTAATGCTGTCGCCATAATCAATGCGAACATCTTCATTAAACTCTTTAACTTGCTCTATAAAAAAACATTTACCAGGTCGATCCTTTTGTAACATCTGCTGCTGTTTTTACCACGTTGGTGTTGCTGTTGATTACTAACAAACTAACAAAATAAATAAAAGGAAAAACGGGACTGGGGTCAAGTTTCGTGGTATAGGAGGTGATTAGAAGCCCAATTTACCAACTAACATTGGTGTGGGTCTTCATACATGCACATACTCGAATACGGAGCAGTATAAAACATTCTTTGTGAAGAATTAAATTGATGTTGCCAGTCAATTAATTTTGGGTCTATTAACGAATGGGTTACTTATATTGTGCCTTGTGGCAGATGGCACAATGCTTTCAGCCGGTCGGTCTGCGATGCATCACGATATTACTTCAAATTGATTCTTTGTGGAAAAAAATTAACGTGAATTTTATGTTGCCGTAGGTTATTTAAAATAATGCTGCTATGATGGACTTACTAGTAGGTATATACACACGAGTATGTAATCGTATATACAATATATGCGAGTACGTACATAAACCCATAAACTTGTTTACGTACATGTGATTTGTCAATTATGGGACACTGTAGGTTTGGATCTATTGTTTGATATATAAATATTGTATTGTACATATATTGCAACTATGGCACTCAAATGAAGTACAAACATTAAGTGATTCATTTCTTGGCCTTTGTGACATTTTCGAATCTCTACACTACATGGTATTATGAGCCCATAAAACTACCTGGATGGGCCGCTTTAAGTAGAAGAATTATAATGATAATGGTACGGAGTAATAAATAGCAAATACATACATAGCTAAGGGCCAGTTTTTCAGTGCGAGATCATCCGAATCTCAGGGTTGAACTCAATTTAACTCCAGAAACATATTTTTCAGTCAATTTTAATCCTGAGCTAACACCGAGTTCACCTAGCAAATTTGCTGATTTAACTCGGGATTAACTGAACAAATTTTTTTGACAGATACTGAAAATAGCAAGAAAAAAAGTTGATTTCGCTAATATTTTTGTGAAATATTGTTTCTTTTGCACATTGTTATTGTTATGTACCAAACAAAAAAAGAAAAAAAAAAACAAAACAATAATTAATGAGCAGATGAGAATGCCAGACTTTAATAGTGTTTTGACAACTAAACGATATGATATCAGTGATGCCAAATTAAACCACCACTCATGGAGTTAAAATTAATTCTTTACTGAAAAACTGCTTCATGAGTTAACTCTGGATTAATTTTAGCCTCGAGTAAGTAAACTCTAGCTTAACTCGTAGTTAACTCAGCACTGAAAAACTGGGCCTAAGTGAACCAACAACTCGCTTTTGTGAAGTCGCGAAACTTTTTATATATAAAAATAAAACTGGCTAGTTATGTGGGAATCAATCCCACATCTCGATTGTTCGTCCAATTACATCGGTTATTCGATGTACTTGGTCAACAGTAGAGTTTTGGCTTCTAAAGCCAAATTGATGATCGGGCAAGAGGCGATTTGTGTCAATAATCGGTTTATGATGATTAAGTAAGATTTGCTGAAGACTCTCGATATAATCGGGAGGAGCGATATTGGCCTGTATAATTTGACTTCAGTCAGAGGCTTACCGGGTTCCGGAACCATACTAACTTCGGCAACTTTCCACTGATGCGGTACATGCTCTAGTCTTATGGTGGTATTCTTAAGAAAAAGCTTTAGTAAACCTTGCTCGGGTAGCGCTTTAAGTATCTCTACCGTAATTAAGTCATGTCCGGGGGTCTTATTGGGCTTAAACGTGTCTATAACTTGCCTAAGTTCCTTTAGTGTAGCCTTTTCTATTGGAAGGTTCGTCGTCACGTCTAGCGTATTGATATTCTCTCGAAGCACATCTCCGTTGAATGGTTTGAACGTTCTGCAAGATGGTCGGCGAAAACGTTAGCTTTTTCTTTATCTTCTTGTGCCCAGTCATCCTGGTTTCTTCTTATTAGCGCCACGTGTATTTGGGGCTTTCGAAGACTTTTAACGGGTTTCCATATGGAGTAATTGGTATCTTTTGTCGCTGTGAGGCTTTCTAGGTAGTTATTAATACCTTGGTTATTTTTCAACAAGTTGCGAAGCTTTTAAAGGACGTCTTACCTTATGGAGCACGAGTTTCATGCCACTTTGTCCGACTTTGTATGACTTCAAAAAACCGTTCAACTTCTTTTTCAAGTTGATACGGCGTTCTAAGTTGTACTTTTAACTCAGTATTCTCGACAACCTCTTTTCGGAAATCCTCCCAGTGAGTTTTTTTGTTGGATAATCTGGGTGGTCTTTGTTTCTTAACCAAGGATTCGCACAGTGAAAGGATAACTGGAGAATAATCGGAGGAGAGATCGAAGCTATCTTCTGTAGAGAGTTTTGCCTTTTTGTGAGATACATCTTGAGCGCCAAAAGGTGTGCTTCGCACTAAGGTCGCCACAAATAATAAAGATTGGTCCAAGAGAGTTAGATTCGTGTTTTTCTATTTTGCAGCGCAAAATAGTTGCGGTAACTTTTTAGTTTCACGAGTGATTGTGTTGTCAGGTGAGTTTCAGAAATCAAATATATATCAACTGGTTTTTCCTGAATAAAAATATTAAGTTCATCAAGCCTTTTATGTTAGCCGTTGGAATTCCACGCAAGAATATTGAGCTTCTTTGTCATGATTAGTTACACATATCTGCTTCGGGGTTGAAAACCCGTTCGACTATTTTTGTTTTAGTCAGTTTTTCTAGTCCCTTGAGATCAGGTAATTCACACTTGGTCGTGTCTGCTCGTGCCGCTATTTGCGCGTAAGTTTTTCTACTTTTCACTTGCGCGTTGTTATTTTTTACATTGTTGTTATTGGTGATTTTAGCAGCCATCACGGCGTCTGCTATTTTTGCCCTCTTTAAGGGTATTGGGGTTGGACCACTGTTATAATTTTTCATACTCGCTGCCCCTGCGTTTTTAGAAGACACCGTTTTAGATTAATCCCGTCGTTTTTGCAATTCCTTTGCGACTCGCAGCCTCGATAGTTGGCTAGATGTTTTCCCCTGCAGTAGATGTATATCGCTGGGGAGTCTTTCGCGGCATTGCACTCCCACGTCAGACGTTTTCTGGCGCATTTCACACAGCGAGGTTCCTTCTGGCAGTAGGCCTGAATAGAGCGGAATCCCTGGCAAAGGTTACATTGGGGACACAGCCTCTAGTTTTTTCGCGAAGTTTCAATTTTGACAACAAGTCCCAAAATTGATATTATAGAATAAATCCTTTCTAGGCTTTCGGTTTTATCGAAAGTTAGCCTAAAAAGGGGGAGACCGCATCTTGTGGTTGTCCTCTCGCTTTCAACACTGCGCTGTTTTTGCGCAAGTATATTAACAGCGTCGATTATTTTTAAGTCTTTATTTTTAAGGTCAAATAATATGTTTTCCTTAGGGCAAGAGGTGTGCAAGCCTCTAGCTACCACGCATATGGGTCTTTCCGCTTTATTTTCGTACGTATGCCATTGAATCTTCTTGGCATTTAATTTTTGCGAAAGCGAATTGCGGAATCTTACTCTGCAGTCGGTTGAACACAGTAATTTCAAGATTGTGTGCAACTCGTAATAGTTCGAGACTCCAAGCGTTAATTGGCGGCGGCGGTCTTTGTCTGGGTTTGTTTTTATTGACCTCTATAATATTATAGCTGGCTGGCGTCTCTCTTTGTATATTTTCAGGCGAGAAATCAGCTTCACTTTTCTTACCCGTTTTATTTTTAAGTACCCAGTCTGTTTCTAGGACTAGCTTTTTTTCGGTCAAGTTGCGGATCAGACTCGGTTTTAGATTGCGTCTTAATTGCATCTAGTTCCTTTTTAAGTTCGGCGCAGAGCATTTCCATATTTTGGAGTCTGGCGCGGAGATCCGATCGCGTTCGAGATTTTGTGACTTTTTCGGTTTAATACTATCGCCCAAAGCTACCGATTGTGCTTGATCTTGATTTTTCCAGCGATTCGCGTGTTGGAGATCTCGTAACCCTTGAGCTTTCTTTGAAGGTATTTTGGTTTGTATATGTATTGTATTATATAGTGTTTGTAGAACTCATTTTAGTTCCCACGAGTAGCGGAGAAAGGGTGATCCGCATCAGACAGATTAGGCCGGCTGATCCGGTGGTGACTTTCAAATTTATGTGTTTTATTTTACATTATAAATCAAACCTCACCATGAATTACCAAATAACCAAAGTAACTGTTTAAAAAATTGTAAACTTAGCCGACTTTAACCTTATAATAAAGGGTGACCAGATAAAAACGAAAGGAAAAAAGATTTAAATAAAACAACAATGGTGGGAGATAGAAAATTGATTCTGACTTTATTTTGAAGCTGCGTTCACTCCATAATGTATGGAAAAGCACACCACTCAAATGGCTACCTCGTCTTCGCTGGCAGTGCTTCAAGCGGCCGGTCCAATTTTTGATGGCTCTGTCCAATATGTGCGGAGTGATTCCGATAATAGTGCGTTAAATGTTGCGTTAAATGGTTGGCGTGTTAGCGTAGGCTAAGCACTTCACGTAGCCCCAGAAGAGATAATAATCGATTGGTATCAAACCGCATTTATTCACGTTGCGTATGTAAAACTGAGCTGGAATTTCGATAATAGTTCAATAATAGCGAACTTACCGAAAATTTTGACAGCTGGATGTAATTGGTAACTTTGACAGCTGTTGAACTACAATATGATAATTGGAAAAACCATCATTACTATCTGGTCACCCGTTAATAGATCTTGGAATTTGTACAGATTTTTAGCCATCATGGTTTTTTATTTTTTTCCAAAATTTGTTAAGAAATTATTAAAAAATATAAATACAACATTTAATGGGGAGACTTAATTGTTAGTGGAAGTTGTCTTGTTATTTTCTAGACAACTTCTCATTTTACATGATTATAGTTGACTGAAAAAATGAATGCCTTTTGGGCGCGGTTGGTATTCGAACATCAATCCTTCCAATTTAAAAGTCAATTTATCACCACCCACCACTCCCACTCACCATTAAAACAAAAGTTTGTGACTGAGTAACAGTTTCCCAATAATGCGATGAATGGTGTTATTTACAAAAAGGTAAACAAATTCAAAAATTTAGTGAGAACATACACCAAACTGACAATATTCTTCGGAAGGCATTATACCTATACAATACCTAAACAAATTATTAATAATTTTTGGACAAATTTTAAAAAAAAATTAAAAAAAGTTCTTTATCTAACTGAAAGTATAAAATAAATTCCAAGGAATAGTAAATAGCTACAATACTAATGTGGTGGCAAACGGAAGAATAAAGTAAAACTGAGGTACCAGCTATCAGGAAGTTATTTCTCAAATTTCTACTCTCCCTGTGGGATGCAGGGTCAGGACCAAGGTCATATGCTTTTTATTGTGTGAAAATTTCTGATTTTGTGCCAAATAATCTTCATTTAAAAAAAGTGTTAATTTTCTTTTTTCATTTAAAGAAAATGGCGGATGAAACGCATTGAGAGCTCCAGAAAGCTTACGGAGTAGCTGCTTTAAGTGAAACAACGCAGTGTTATTGTTTTCGTCCCTTCAAAGACGGTGATTTCGATGTTGACGACCGTCCGCGTTAAGGAAGGCCAACATCTTTCAAAAACGCCGAATTGGAGGCTTACTTTAGCATTGGAAGCTACCCACAAGCAAATTCCAAACGATTGCATCCATTGCGAATGACTCAAAAACAAGGAACTTGGGATTCTTATGATTTGAAACCAAGGGACGTTGAGCGTCGTTCTTTCGCCTGTAAACAACTGCCCCAGTGGCAAAAACGGAAGGGTTTTCTTCATCGCATCATGACTGATGATGGAAAATGGATTCATTACAGCAGCTCAAAAAGAATAAAGTCATGGAGACTGCCCGGTCGTGCTTCTACGTCGTCGGCTCGGCCGAATATTCATACTGCAAAGGTTATGCTGTGTATTAGGTGGGACCAGGTCGGTATTATTTATTATGAACTGTTGAAAACCAACTAAACCATCACTGGAGAACGGTATTGCCTTTAATTGATCCGATTGAGCCGAGCACCTGTGTAAAAAACGGCCACAATATGAGAAGAGGTACGAAAAAGTGATTCTACAGCATGACATCGCTCATGGAAACCCCTATCCCAACCGCCATATTTTCCAGATATTGTGCTGTCCGATTATTACTTGTTATGAAGACATTAAAAAACGGCTTGATTCGTAGACAGCCTCAAAAGATAAACACTTTTACCGTAACGGTATTCGAACTCTGCCAGAAAGAAAAAGTTGTACAATAGCTAGCGATGGGCAATACTTAAAATGATTCATTTGAATTAATTTTTTTCACAAAAAAGTTGCATTTTCATTAAAAACAAATAAAAATAGATAATTATGTATTGTACATATATTGTATAGGTTACACTTATAGTTAAACTTTTACAATTTAATGTCTTTTCGCAGTGCATGCATTGTTTTCAATATTAGATGAAATATTGTGAAGTCGTTCTCTTTTCTGCGTTTCAGTCTTAGTTGGTCGACCTGACTGAATTCGTCCAATTGGTGGATTTCTTTCTAGGCATTGTTAAAATATTTTTGTATATTTGTGTCACTGGCCGTTGCATTGTCCTCCATTGTTTATTTCCCAAAGCAAATTTAGTACAATTCTGGTGATCAGAATCATTTAAAAGCAGCAATGCAAGTTTTAATCCGGTTTTTCGTTCTACAGCATAAATATGTTTGCAAAATCGCCCATAGTGCTGTATTGAGAATCACGTTTTCCCATTTTCCCATTTTCCCATTTTCCCATTTCTCCATATTCTCATTTCACAGTCGACAACGTACAAATGTGAATTTCTTGGACAAAGTATGTATGATACTTGAATCCTTTTATCTTAAATTTTTGGAAATTGTTGTTGTTATTGTTTATAGCGCTGTTTTTGTAATTGTTGTTATTTATTGTTAATGTTATCGTTGTTCTGATTTTATGTTTCTATCTTCCCACGTTGCGGGCTGTCACATAACTTGGCCGTCCGCCTACATGCCCTGCTGCTACCTTGGTGCTCCATCGGTGGGGTGCTGGCTTCCAAAGGGTCGTCGTTCCTTTACTCATCTAACCGAACCTTTAAAGTTGATTCGTCGTTGGGATGTGTCTTATTTTGTTGGCCGTCCGCCTTCACAACCGCTGTTGCTCTTCCGTAGCTTCCTAGTTAGAGTGTAACTATCAAAGAGATCGTCATCTCTTCACCCATTGAACATTTGCGTTGCTAGCTTCCTAGCTAGCTAAATCTACATCGAGTGCGAGATGTGATGCCTCTTAATCATTTGATTGGTTATCTTTTGTTTGGGTGTAAGCTCCGGGGATCGTCCTTCCCCACTCGTCATCATTGTGTTGGGGTTTCTGGCTAGAAAGGACAGTCCGTCCCCAACCCGTCGAAGACTTTCAGACGCCCTGTCTAATTCTGTCCGCTGCGAGTCTCCCATCTCCAGCCTACGGGCTCCGACAACAGTGATCCTGGTGGAGTCTATCTACCGTCCTTAGAGCTTTAAGGACCTAACCCCCTCCTCCTTCCCCCAAACAAAATGGAGTGGACGCCATAGAAAAAACCAAAAAATGTTGATAAAATCAGAAAAGCACGTAAACTCCGTCAGTTGGAAATGTTGCAAATGTAATTATAAAGATGCAAGACAAGAATGACGCAATTTAATTGCTAAGGCCCAAAGCAAATATTTTCGGCACAGGTATTTCGATGCATAAGGACTATCCTATGGCTGCAAGAGAGCGAAGGAAGAAAATTGTCAACCTAAGAAACAAAATTACTGCAAAAAACAAGGAATTAATACAAAAAATAAAAGGCGAAACGTTAAGGGTTAATGAAAAAATATATTATTTTGATGGAAACAACAATCTCACAAGTGATATCTCTGATTGGCTCTGATGGACTTTCTTCAGCAACTGATCGGATGTGTTACAGACGTTACAGCTGACTCCACTGCAAATGCTTATGCGGGAAACACAATGGTGACGAGCAGCTACCGTCCCGTTTATAATCGCAATAACAAAAATTGCAATTTTTAATAAAATTTTTATAATTATTTTTATAACTATGTTAACAGCTATCTATCTAATCTAATCTATAATAATATTTTTGTTTGAAACATTTGTAACTGAAGTAGATTATGATTAATTTGAAAGTAAATTTAAGAACCTTGATTTTGTATGGATCCCAGCGGTAAATACAAGATGAAGAGAGAGTAGGGGTTGCTATTTTGGGATAAAAAAACTACAATTTCGAAACCATGGATGAGATTACATTTGCACGCTTAATAATTGCAAACTAAACACTTATAATCTTGCCAATATATGTATTTAAACAACAATAAATGGGAATCAGACTTCGAGAAATTGTATGAGTTTACCATATGATGACAAATGATTATCGAAACGTGTTCTTAGTAGGGGATTTTAACGCTAAATGTGCGAATGAATGCTCCTAGTTGGAAGCAATGAAGAATCTGGTTCTAGAAATTTGTAAATGCTACCAAAACTTAGGTGGAATTTCAGCAACTCAACTAGTTATCCGATCAACCTCAACGTCTTGCTAAACAGAAGTACCGATTTCGAAATAAAATCGATCACAACCTGTATAAGATCTGCTTACTCAACCGGATGCGGTTTTGGATGCGAGTATAACTCGTGAAGAGATTATTAACACCTTGAAAAGCTTAAGAGATGGCAAAGCGGCAGGCTCCGACGAAATACCCATTGAGCTCTATAAGTACAGAGCCATTGAACTTATAAATACTCGTAAGCTCACTATAGCGTTCAATCAAATCTTAGAACATGAAACCATCCCGCAAGAGTTTAATTAGTCCTTAATTTTTCTTATCCACAAAAAAGGAAATACTCAAAATCCGGAGAATTATCGTAGAATAAGGTTTCTTAATGTTTCATACAAAATATTTACCTCAATTCTGCAACAGCGAATCAATATTAACTCAGACTAAGATTAACCAAAAGGGCTTATTAAAATAATTCCAAGCCGGTTTCAGGCCTGGTTACTCTATTACATATTACATTTTTGTGCTAAAGAGCATTGGAGAATCCTTCCTTCAAAACGGGAAAAAACTTTACAGCTTCTTTATCGATTTAAAGGTGGCATTCGATGCGGTGGGTAGACATGCGCTCCTTTACAAGCTCTATCAACTTGGGCTGTCCCCAAAGTTTGGAAAAGTTTTACAAAATCTGTACAAGGAAACTATAGCCGCAATTTGGAATGGAGAAGAAATATCAGAATGGTTTCAAACAGAGTCTGGCGTTCGACAGCGGTATCCATTGAGCCCTCTGCTATTTGCACTTTTCATAGAGGATTTAACGGATTGCATTAGTGTAGGTGTAGAGTTTGCGGGGACCACTATAAAGACCCTCCTTTACACTGACGACTTAGTGATGCTATCTCACTCACCCCAATCGCTCCAATTGATGATCAACCAACTGTATATGTACTGTACTACTTGGAATCTTAAAATTAACCTCAAGAAATCAAAGATAGTAATCTTCAGAAACGGTGGTGGAATAAATAGAATAAGCGAAAGATGGTTCTATAATTTAATACCTATTGAAGTCGTGGACGAATTCAGATACCTAGGAGTGTGCCTTACAAAAAACTTAAGCATGGAAAAGCATCTTGCTTTTTGCTGAGAAGCTTGTTAAGGCCAAGTGTGCTATTGGAGCTACTTGGAAAAACTTTTTTGTCAAGAAAAGTATGGCGCATAGCTGTAAGTTCCGTGTTTGTAATGCTGCTAAGTTTTTTTATTAAAAGGATATTCCATCTGCCTTCGAACACACCAAACTACGCCATAATGCTAGAAACAGCATCCAAACCCTCAAAACCAAGGAAGACTACATTATCAAAGTTGTGAATATGCATAATGAAAGACTACCGAAGAAAACAGCCCTTTACGTAATCAACCGAAGACACAGCTGGTATGCGGAATGGAACAACCTCGCACAATAGTGTGGTATGCAGCTGGACTTGCATATTGAAAATCTCAATGAGTTGAGAGCTAAACCGTATAAGTTAATTGCTATGGTTGATGAGAAGCTTCGAGAGAAGTTTATCAAAGAAGCCAAGAAACTACTTCAGATATGAGAACAGTGTGAAGCATATCTCGATGATGGTGAGATTTCATGAGAGTTTCTACAATTGAATTATTTGCCACATAGGGAGAAATATGCAGTCTGTGTTACCGGAGAGAAAGAGAAGATGTCTTTCATTTTCTAGGAAAGAGCCCGGTCCTAGTAGACACAAGGCGATCCTTCTTTGGCAGCAATTATTTAACAGACACGGAAATGATTTCGTATTTAAACGAAATGGAGGTGCAAAAACTTTTTATGTACTTTTCGGTACATATGTAATATGTATTTTTATGTAATTTTATAATCAATTACAAGTCTATACTGTTTGCTTTCGTTTTCGTCTTCTAAGAGTTTTGAATTTGGTTTTCTTCTTCGTCTTTGAGTGCATCAGGGTAAGGGTAGTATTTGGAGTACACTGGGAAGTCGGATTTGGTACGTATTTTAGCAATTACTCTTGTAGTATAAGTAAGCTTTTCATTTTGCTCGAAAAACTGAGGACGAGATTTTTAAACAAGTTGATTAACAGCTCTTCTTTTTAGGTCAGACATATGATCTTTTTTAACTGTTAAAAAGCTGACCGAAGGCGATTTTAGCTGTTTTATTTTAATATTGACTTTGTTAAGTTAGCCCATTAAGTTTTTTTTTGAATAGATGGCAGTAGACAGTTCTTTCAAATTATCATTTCCAAGAATATCATGAAATGATTTTAGAGAGGGTAATATAAAGAATTCAAATTTTATGTCGTTACGACCATAAAGATTAATGAACGTATTGTCAGTTACTTCAACGTTACCTACTATGGATTTTGAAAGAAAAAATCGCACGTTTGTCAACTGTTTTTTTGTTAAATAGGGTTGGATATAATTTTTACTAGAACTAGCGTCCAGTAAAAATTTAAGGATCTCACCGTTCTTCGTCCTACATTCGAAGTAGGGTAACGAAGAGTCGGCTAGCCTAAAAAATTAATATCGCTTTATTTGAGGGATTGGTTAGGCTGGTTTTGATCCTCATGTGTCAGAATAGATTCAGCTTACTGCCAGGAAGATTCGGCTTGTTATGGGAGGAATTCGACTTGCTGCGAGAAAGATTCAGCTTGCTACGCAAAGGATTCAGAGGTACAAAAATGCATGAATAAGTGATCGGCTGGACGTTTCTAGGTTATTGAATGTTCTGCGGAGGGTTATTCTGTTGGGACAGGTAAAATATTTGAGGATAAAATGTTTTTTTATTAGTTGGAAACTGTTGGTTGTAGTTTTTTCTACGTGGTGGGGGTGGAGGAGTTTGATTTGATTGATGGATAGTGTTTTGCTTACTGTTTGCGTAAGTTAGTAAGATTTATGATGTTGAGGCAGAGGTTGAGGGCAGTTGGTAGGTCGTTAGGCTCACGAATGCCAAGTAGTCTTGACAAATCAGCATTAACACCACGAATAAATATGTGTAATGTCGTATTTCTGTACGTATTAGTGAGAATTACGCCCTATTTGCATACAAGGTATCTTATTTAAGATAAAATACAAGTGGGAGTATACTGTTTAATAAAATTGCTGGACGAAAGAATTGCCTTGTACCAAAGAGGTCATTTGATACTCTAAGGTAACGAGGTCTCTTTGATCGACATAGTGCAGCGTAAGACACTTGGAAATAGCTTTCTAGTTAAATGATGTATTACAAAATTCTAGGATTGCATCGGCATTCCCAATGATCTTAATTCTTATAGCCCTTAAAATGCCGTAGTGTTTTGGTGATCCGTTTAAAGGTTCGTTTACTTGAAGAACGCATTCTACTCTTATAGAGAAAAAGCTGAACTCTCCTGGTTTATCAGAAAAGTCACGTAGACATCTGACTATGTCGGGCACTTAATCTACAATAGGTCTGCAAGTGCACCAAGTTTAGGATTTATGGGCTGATCTTGCTGATGGAACATTCTGATTATGGTTCTAATAAGGATTTCACGATACCATTAATTGTATTAATCAGGTCGACAGAAGGAATAACGCATCGCGGTTAGCTCGTAGGTTGTTGTGGGCCTTTAGAAGGTTTGAAAACACTTGGTTGGGAAATACTAGGTTGGGAAACATGGGGTTCAGAATTATTTGATTCTAGCAGAACAAGAATAGGGGGACGTATCAGATTATAAGGGTTAGACATGATTACTATCTAAATGTATTGAACTTGAGTTATTTAGCATTTTATTAGTTCAAGAGCGGATATGAAAAAGAAATTGTCTTACTTTTGTAAGGCTAGTTACAAATATATTTATTTTTAGAGAAATGTGGAATAAATCAATTTTATATTATATTTTCTGTAAGGAGTTTAATTTTTCAAATTTATTTATCAAATAGGCATTGATGCCGGCATTGATAACACATAACACGGCACAACGCTACTAGAGTGACTGGCAGTGGATGCTGCCTGCTTTTTGTCTTTCGTCTTGAAGTTACTCGGGGGGCTTATATTTCTCCAGCGAGTTTTCACAAACTCGCGCACACTGGCGTTATAAATATTTGTTCGAGTCATTTTTGCTCGCATTTAACTTTTGTCACTTTATTTTGCCCGGTTTAACTTTGCTCACTCTAACTTTAACTTTAACTTTTCTTTTGCTCGGCTGTCAGTTATGATTTTCCGCGGTAACGCGGAATTCGGTTGTTTAAACGTTAAAGCTCAAACTTAATTCTAATTTACAGTTATTTATAAAGGGTGGTTCATCGTAAGGTTTGATTTATAATGTAAAATCAAATACATAAATTTGAAAGTGAACTTAAAATTTTTATTATCGGTTAAAAGAACAATTCATGGCATTTCTTTTTTGAAAATGATATCATGTAAATGTTGGCCACGATTACGTCTGAGGTGGTCCATTCGGAAGGACCATTTTAGGTGACTCGTTCGAACATAGCGACTGGTACCTCGCGGATAACACGAGTAATGTTGGCTTCCAAAGATTCAGTCGTAGCTGACTTATTCCTGAAGACCTGAGATTTAACATACCATATCCCCAGAGACAAAAGTGCAAAGGTATGATACTGCAAGATCTAGGCGGCGGTGAAATTAAGTGCTCACCAAAATGATTTCTCAACAATTCCATTGTTTCACGCGCTGTATGGCTCGTAGCACCGTCTTGTTGAAATCAGAGCTCATAGAGACCATGTACTTGAATTTCAGGAAGCACAAAGTTCGTAACATTCTGATTTTCCTCATTTTTGATGAAATATGGACCAATGATTCCACCAGCCTATGTATAATCCACACCATACCGTTGTTTTTAATGGATGTAATGGTAGCTCTTGATTATCTTCGGGTTGCTCATCAGCCCAGATACGGCAATTTTTTGTTTATATACGTATCCATGGGCTTCATTACTGAACAAAATTTCACGATTAAATACCGGATTTTCATTGAGTTTTTCCAGAGCCCATTCAGTGAAAATATGACGCAAATTCAAGTCGCCTGGCTTCAATTCATGCACAAGTTGAATTTTGTACGCTTTTAGGCAGAGATCCTCACGTAAAATACGCCAAGCCAAGCTGCTGAGATCGACGACAAATCGATTCGTCACGGTCTTCGCGTTCACTCTCAGCTACAGCTTCTAAAGTCTCTTCACTACGTGCTGGATGTGGTCTAACCGGTCGAGTATCATCCACTAATGTAAACTGGGACTCAAATTTGCGAATGGTATTGGCAATAGTGGTTTCAGTAGGTCGATTATCCGCACCGTAAGTTCCTCGAATCGCACGAAAAACATTTCTCACAGAACGCTGATTTTCGTAATACAGCTGAACAATTTGGAGACGCTGTTGAAGTGTGAGTCTTTCCATGATGTCTTGCCAAACGATACTGAACAAAAATAATAAAGCAGTTTGATAGGAGTCACGCGTGATTTGTCAAAACAAGCCTATTGAAAATCAAACCTCACGATGAAACACTTCTTACTTTAAGTTGTGACTAATGAAATGCTGAGTAGGAAGCTTAGGTATCGGAAAAACATTCTGTTGTTTTGCTATTTGAATTCGTTGAACTATGTAATATACATATGCCTCGGGCATGTTCACGGTGTCCGGTGCATGAACTGTGGATGGAACTACATATGTTGGGAATCAGATTTAAAACTTGTGATGGGTTCATGATCTGAGTTGCAGGTGCATTATTTGTATGAATGTTTTGGGTGATAGCATACCTATACCATAAATATGTATGTTCCAACCATCTAAAGTTTTGCAATCTTCATATTTATAACCTTGTTCATTTATCCAATAAGTATTGTATCTATTCCTTATGAACAAGGGGAAATATAGGGTTCGAAGAAACCCATTCAACCCATTCAACCCTATTTACAAATTTTCAGATCGTTTATTACCCAAACATTAGCAAGTATGAGTACTCACATGGTTGTTCTTTTATGTTTTCTCACACTCTTGGCCTAAATAAATATTTCATCTACTCCTAGTTGAATGTATGAATGTATTAAGATACCCGTTCAGTAATAAACCTGTGATCATAGTTTTATTTGTCCTAGGGTAGAGTTATAAATATTTTATTGTGTATCATATCTTGCTCTATCTTTAGTTTAAGAGACACAATAAAATAAAGAAGGAATATAAGAGGAACCATTTACAACCTCCAGATTGAAAATCGATAACTCGTTTCAATAATTTTTTCTAAGATGATAAGAATAAGAATAACCATAAAATAAAGTTATTTAAGCGTTGTAAAAATTCCTTATTAAGAACGACATGCCAACACTTTAATGTCGGTTAGGTGGGTTTTTGAAAAGTGGACTTTTTCTAGTTCCTGCCATTACCATAATACAGATGTACAGGCCAAAGTTTTAAGGCCACCCTCATTGCTTGAAGAAAAAACAAAATCTAACATCGATATAAATGAGCGGGGAATATATGTACTATATTTATGTATATTTACATAAAAAGGCGGTTTTCCCCACATTTGTAAATAAAACGTGCACTGTTTAAAAACGAGGGTGTAACGTTTAACTTTTAATATTTGAATGTACTGTGTATTGTTCAGGTAGAAAATTAAGGTAAAAAATCCAATGTAATTCATAAGGTTCAATCTCCGTGTTAGCAGTGCCGAACATCTTTAAACTTTTTACTAAACTTTTTTAAGCCAACCTTTACTAGACTCCTCTCACAAGATTTAATGAAAGAATGAACTCGCCTTGTGAAGAAAAAGGTTGTACGATCAAACATTCGGAATATGTTTTTAAACATTTTTTGGAACGAAAGTCTGCGCTGACATTTTTAGATCTTAAGTCTAATATTTAAATAACAGGAGTACGAGAAAAACAAGGCTGAAGGTGAATGACATGACAATAAAATTAGAACCACCACCACGAAGTATAAGAGAAAGTGTGTGCACCTCTGCGTACTTTTCAACTATTGCAGTGCAGGATTTCGTGGAGTACTGCCAAGAACATAAAAGGCATCTGACTATTGAAAAGAGTGTTAATACGATTACTTACTTACTAACTTTTGTGGCTCTGTTGGTGAACCTGTGCATCAATTAACAACCCTTCCAGTTCCGCACCCCAATCCGGTTGAGGCCCCCTGCTTGTGCGTGCAACCTAAGGTCAGGTCTTCCTCTACTGCCTGGTTCACACTGGTTCAGATTCGAAGTCTCATCGGGCCGATGCGTTGGTGTCGATTTGCTCTACATGTCCTAGCTATCTCAGGCGTCTGAAACCCAGATTCTTGACTATCGATGTCACACTTACAAATTCATACAGAAGACATCAAGTTCTCATCTCAAATGAAAGTTTTAGTGATATTAGAATAAGTAACAGCAGTCACCACATTGTCTTGCCAAAAACACAACATGGTTCTCAAACACTTCCGATAGATTAGGTACTTGTTTTTTGAAAATTTTGTCAATGACCAAGGCCTTGTTGTTTTAAAAGAGAATCTATGTGAACAGCTTACAGGGGATGTTTCAAGTAATGAGTTTGACATGACCCTATAGCAGCTAAAGGAAACTACCCCAGGAGATGATAAAATCACATTTATTATGATGAAATCATCTGCTGATAGCCCTTAGAACCGAATTTGCTCATTGTATAAAAATATCCTTCAGACTGGTATCTTTCCTTAAAGTTGAGGAAAAAAAAAGCACTGGACAACATGCTTTTAAGCCGACTAGAAGTATTCAATCACTAAACCATCCCATGAAACATAAATTAGCAGACAGTCTCTCAGCTCGTAAACACAGCGTAATCATGTCATCTGTCATCGACAAAGGCTTCGATCGCGTTACAACTTTTCTTATTATTAGACAATTACATAAATTAGGCATCCGAGAGCGAATATTAAAGGTTATTATTTTCTTTTTACCCAGAACAATTTGTTTTTAGTAGAATTCTTTAGCTCTAAAACGTTTATAACGAATAAAATAGAAAACTGAACGCCAGTAGGGGCTCTCTCGGCAGTACATATTTATTATGCCTACATATGTAGTTGAACTCATAGACGAGAGACGAAATACATTTAGTTGGCGTGGATGTAGATAATGTCTTCATGGTAACTTCTTAAGACCTACCATAAGTTAGCGCTGTTTTGCAATCGGCGGACAATATGTATAATTCATTCTTGGATATGAAAAACTGGTGCGATTGTTTCTCACCTCACCTTTGTCACTCAACAGTGGCAATGGGATCTTTATACAGGAAACACTACCAACCAATCAAAAGATCGAAACAATGCTCTAAAAATGATCATGATCCCGTCGATAAAGCCCACACCTAGAAATGGCTCTTAAATTATCTAAACCCTATTTAAAGGTACTCTACATGTGGACATCAAAGAACATCTTAGAAAACATTGATGTATCCATAAACGAATGTTACCGAACGACTACAAGAGGACTAAGTACTGCACTAATTAAGTCTCTTAGAATATAAGCTGGTTACAAATTAACTAACATATTGAGACAAAAAGAGCAGTTAGCTTAATAAGTAATTCTTTTACTGATATGATTCTACAGTTCACACAGTTTTTCTATAAACTTTATATACCTGCTGCCACCTGACACAAAAAAGAAAGCACTACCAATCAATACTTCCGTATGCTTCATCATGAACTTTGAGGGAATCTATTGAGCCTATAACATTCTATACAAATGGATCTTTAAAGACAACAACTCAGCATACTTAGTTATAGAACTGAGAGAAAAAACTGAAGAAATTATCATTTTCCAGGGTCTTCTTCCAGATACAGCTGGAAGCTACTTAGCAGAGGTAACAGCACTATTAAAATCAATATCAATGTCACCATATTCGGAAGAAAAAACACACTTGTACTCACTGACAGCTTAAGTATCCTTACTGGATATAGTGGGTAGTGGTATAAGTGTTTCCAAGATGGCCGTGAGATGGTCGTTGAAGATGATGAACGCCCTGGACGCCCCAGCATATCCACAACCGATAAAATAGTCGCTGATGATGTTGGCATATCGGTTAGCTCATGCCATGAATTTTTTTCGAATGTTTTGGGTATGAAATGCGTGGCAGCAATATTTGCCAGACATGGCTCTGTGACTTTTTCCTATTCCCAAAAATAAAGAGAACTTTAAATGGCCGTCGTTTTACAAGCATAGATGACATGAAAAGCATCGCTGAAAGAGCCAAAAGCTATCCAATAGATCGCGTTTAAGATGTGTTTCGAGGATTGAAAGCGCTGACACAAGTAAATAATATCTAATGGGGACTATTTAGGAGCCGACAACATTAATGTAGACGAATATATAAATATTTTTTTCAAAAAACTAAAAATTTCCTCTTTTTTCTAAACACACCTCATACCTATATATTCGAAGTATCCTTTATAACAAAAGAATTGCGAAATATCCTGCAGCTCATCCGATGAGTTTTCGATGCTAATGAATGTGAAGAACTTGGAGCTCTTGTAAAAATAAACATAACTTTTTTCGAATATTTCCCTCCACACATCTATAAACTCCATACAATAAAACCCTAACTAAAGAAAGATGTATCTCGCTATTTCAAATTCGAGTAGACAAAACTATATTTCGACACTATTTTACAAAGAAACCTCCAGAGGAGTGTGAAAACTGTAGGGAAGTTCTCTCAATGTGACATACTTTTTTCGAATGCCCGATTTCGCATTCGTTTTCGTCAAGGCCTGACGTCAAAACTACCGGATCAACTGAAGAAAAGTAGAAGTAGCTTGCAAAAATTCTAAAACCTTCTGATAACCTTCCAAAACAAGTTAAACGACATCTAAGTATTTAAAAATATGTATATGTATAAGTTAATATATAAATTTTAGAGTAATCGATCCATGGTTTTGCCGCCTTAATGTCTTAAAAATAACTAATGTATAAATTAATTTTAGAGATAATTATTTCATAAATAACTAAATATCTTACGAAGAACGTTTCTCTCGAAACGGCTAACAATATTCTCACCCGCTTGCCTCAGCGCTATAAAGCATTACTAGATCAAGGTCTTATACAAGGTTCGGTATAAGGCCCTAGTACTCAACTGCCTTCTAAGCTTAAAGAAGCAGCCATTGGCAAAAGTGTTTTTTTGCTTTATTTCTATAGTTGCCAACTGTAATATTCATCTCAATTCGTCAATATCGTGTATCCCTTCTTGTTGATAGCATGGCACTTGGTTTTGCCTGCATTTATCACTTAACCCAATTAGTAGCTTCATTTTCAACAACAGCGAACACATCGGTGACAGCCATCAAGGACGTATGCTAGTAGTTGCCTAGAATTTTGAAGGATTGTGCCTCTCCTGTGTTTACTTGCGAGTTCCGCAGAATTCTTTCTTTGTGTCTTTCACAGTGCGTCGTCTTTTCTAAAACTTGTTTTTGACATCAAAGTTCACAGATAAGTCGTTACCGATCTTGTATTCTACGTCTTTCTGCATAGACGGACGAGTTTGACAGGGATGCCAAAATCACACATGGGGCATTTTGAGTTTTTTTCAAAATCTGCCAGAGTGTGAAAATTTATTCGACTATGTACTGGCCTGGCCTGAAACCACACTTCCAACCATATGCCGTTAGATCTTGTAACTTTTTTGGATTTAAGCTTAGATATTGCTATGCTTCGTTTTGGTCAGGTGGGCTGAAGTTCAGGTCTATTTTGCCTGACGGCAGAATTTTGTTCTTCTCAGCAGGGGTTGTGGCTCTAGTGGAAGGTTTTTTCTTCATTTCTGTAGGTTTCTATACGAGTCTGGTCGACACGTTCTTTTTACCTTTTGGTAAAACTTCCGTATGTTGTTGCTCGAGTACAAGCTCTTAATATCTTCGATCCCGCGCCTCTCGTGGTTCTTCTTCTGAAGAAGATATTCTTTCCGTCTCTTTTCCTCATAGATTTCGGGCTGTGCTTCTTCTGATATCTGACGATTGCAGCTTTTTACCTTATATCGTAAAGGTAAAACAGTAATTATTCTTTGTTGCCAGACATGGTGTCGTGTAAGCTATGTTTACAAATTGTCTTACCAAAGATATTCTCCTTTCCTATCCTGGCATATGGTACTAGACGATTTTAGTGTCATACTTAGAATATTGATCAAATATATGTCTTGTCAAGGAGCTCGTAGAAACATTCTCTTGTAGCGTCGTTATTATCTTTCGTGGGGGCATTAGCTATGCGCCAGGCTTACGTTATGTTATGCTAATAAATGTAGCCTCTATACGGACTATTACAAAATGCTCGATTACGTATCGGAAGCTCAAGACTTCTTATATTCACCCTAATAGGCGCCTTTTCTGTTCGTTATAGCAATTACAATAATAGATATTACACTTTTTCATCCTCCTTAAGCTCGGCCCATACCTGAGTAGTAGCAGTCAAGGAGCCCTGCTTTTTGTTCGGGTGCATGTGGCATGTTGAGGGTTCGAACATTTCACGTGCAGATCTTGTGCTGTTAGATGATTCGTCACATTTTTTTATCTCTTCTGTTAAGAGTTGTGAACCCTATGATGACGTAAGCCAGTATTATGATACTAGACGAGCACGCACTAGAAGTAGGACAAGTACTATGCTTCGAACTTGGTTGTGGAGGAGCACAACATGTTATAAGACGTTCAGCAGTTTCAGCACGTTTTAAATGATGCCTCTCCAAACTTCAAAATATACTTCAGAGAATCCACGAATTGTCTGTTCTAAAGAATACCATATATTGTTACTCGACTAATCGAATCAACAGGCAATCTGACAAATTCGTCTCGACTCAATAATATTTTCTCTTGTTGTCTTACATAGAGCAGGTTTTAAAAAAGGATACATATCTCAAGACAGACAGGAGTTATACGTGAGCTTCTTATATAAAATCTTTTAACGGTTTGACATCCTTTTCCTTTAAAACTGCGGAATCGACATAATCATATTCATGCAATCATAATCATTATGCAAACAACAAAGGCCAATCCATCGAAGGACCGTGACACTGGTATTCATGCGCTTAAGTATAACTTAGCCATCAAAGTCGGGTTATGCGAGCTTTTCTAAGGAGGTCCTCATCGCTATACGTACTCCGCGTGTTGTTGACAAAACGCGCCACATGGGCATAGTACCCCGGCGTTAAGGCCCGAACCCTACAAATTAATTTGTATCGTTCCCTTGATAATAATAATAATATATACGCAAAATTTCCTGAATTCATAAGAAGCAAATGGTGGTCCTTTGTCTGTTACAATTTTGATTAGCAACCCGAAAACTAAAAAAATAATAATTATTTTGCTAATGAGGATTTTCGCATAAGTTGTACTGCTATTGTTTATGTCTATATATCTACTAAATGTATCTACTCTCAGCAAAAATATTTCCCTTGAAAATAAAAAGAACTCAAATCTATTCTCTCAAAAGGGTATGTGGTATTAAATCACTTTCTCTTTTGGAACATTACGAGTTGTTTGACAGGCGGTACAGTTTTTTATGAACTGCTTAATGTTAGAATCCAATTTTGGCCACCATATAGATCTAGATGTTTTTTTCATTATTATTAAGCCATTGTGGTTTTCATCCAGAAGATTTAAAATACGCAATTGAAATTCGTGTGGAATTAAAATCCGATCGTTACAATAAATGCATTTGTCCTCGATACTTAAGCAGTTTTTATATTTTTGATACTTTCTTAGCTTCTCATCTACTGGTTTTGGCCAACCTTTCTTAATAGTTTCATATAACTTTTTTAATACTGCATCTTTTTGTGTGGAATCTTGAACTCTGTTAAAGTTAATTGATATTCTATTTCGAATAGGTATAATACATATAAAATATATAAAATTAATACTTTTTGCTTCGGCATTTGTTTCTTCATTAATTGGTAATACGGAGAGAGCGTCAAAGTTAGTCATATTTTTGACTGACCGATGAATTATTTTATATCTAAATATCGATAATTTTACAGCCCACATCAGTATTCTAAAAGCTGTTATAGACAAAGTACTTTTATTTAGACTGGAAATTTCCTTAAAAGCTTGAATATCAGTTTCTTTAATAAACATTTTCCTATAAATATATTTAAATAGTTTATCCGTTGCAAACATTACTGCCAATGGCTCGCGATGCAGCTGCGAATAATTTTTCTGAGCCAGAGATAAGGTACTGCTAGCGATAAGTACTGGCTTCAGAACACCATCTGTCAAATGAGAAAACACTGCAGCTACGCCGTAAGGGCTTACATCGCTCCAAACAATAATAGGTTTTAAAGGGTCAAAAATTAGAATTTCGAAATGCATACATATTCCTTAGGTCTGCCAATAAATTAAGTAGAAAAGTTTATAGTGGTTAATTAGTCCTAGATAGGATTGAACTCTCTCTTCTTTGGGTTCGGTTTAAGCATATTGTAACAACACATGACAACACAATCTTAAACTAAAAACAACTGTGTGAAAATATCATCAGAGATAATTTGATCAATTATCGATTGAAAAATTGATGGTGCACTCGTAACACCAAAAGCCAAGCGAGTAAACTGAAAGAGTCCCTTATTAGTGTTTATGGTAAGAAGCTCTCTGGACTTTTCAAAAAGCATCAGCCAAATCCAACGGGCAAACAAATTTACTATTAATTAGACTTGAAAAAATGTCTTCTTTTTTTGGAAGTGGATAATGTTCTGATTTAACAAATTTATTTATGGTTACCTTACAGTCGACACATAATCTGATACTGCCATCCGAATTTTGCACACATACTACTGGTGAAGCCCAATTGCTATGTTTTACGGAAACTATAACTTTTTCACACGAAATGATCTGTTGCACTGGCCACTGCTTCTCTTAAACGAAAAGTGTAAGCCTTGAAAAATATATGCTTATACTCATCTAAATGAATTTCTGCTTTAAGCCCCACAATCATTTGATTTGGATTCGCAGACAATACATTCTAGCAATAATTTCACTACTTATTAAATCACAAACCTTTTTAACCTCACTAACTCGGTGTTCCCCTAACTTATTTTTCCAATCTGGTACTAGAGATGAGAACCATGTTCTTAAAAACAACGCACGGCTTAAAGTATGAACCGTCAACAACAATTAACTCCAATCTCTCAGCTGCACCGCCAAACTCCTCTATTACAATAATTTTTCCGATCACTTTTAGTTTGTGACCTGAAGTTGTACTCAAATTTATTTCACAAATTTATAAATTTTGAAACTTAAACGTACCCTTGATATCTTTGATATTGATTTTCGAAACACTATGCCCTGTGTCCAGTTTCATTATTAGTTTTACTCCTTCGATTGTAACTTATGTTATACTTCAACAGCATCTCCTTCGTGAACAGCTTCAGATGATTTTGGTCGTGCCTTGTCATTCCGAAAACAGACATGAGACGTGTCAACCACTTTTTTGCATTTAAAGCAAATCTAAAGTTTCGATGGGCATCCTTTTTCAGGATAAAACTGTCCGCTTGTTTGTTTACAGTTTTTTGACATTTTGGTGTTCAGAAACTCAAAATTTCTACTTCGATGTAGAAATAACATCAAAAGATGTTATTTTTCTGACATCTCACAACATTGTTCGAAAGATCTTGATTCATCTGTTAAAAGTGCTTGCTGTGTACGCTAATTTTGAAGTCCCACAATGAATTTGTCTAAATTTTTCCATTTTCCCGCATCTTTCTTAGGCACGCCGCCAGATTTATAAAAAAATCACTTATAGATTTCCCATCTTGTTTCGCTCGTCGGAACTTAAAACGCTCTGCGCTCTTTGGTGAATAATAAACTTATTAACTCCTCAAAAGTCTTGATGCTTCGTAAAGTAAAAGCGGTAATCGATTTTCGCACTTTTTAAACTTCTTAACCCACAAGAGACTTAATTCTTACACACTTATCTTATACTAATACTAATCTACATATTAACCAATGAATGATTTTTTTACTCCGAAAATTGATGATTATCGAAACATATGAAAAGGATGAAACTTATTGACATCTTAATTCATTACACCAACCTCGACTAGAACTTGAGATTCTATTGGCTTTCTGACTGTTTTATATTTTTAACATATACCTAAACTACGAGTCACACTCGCTAAAATTCCCAACATTCTCATTCCCATCGCTACAATTTTTATGTTATACTGTATTGTCCAGTACTCTGAATGGAATGTTTAACCCTCTACCACATGAATTAAAGTGCAAGGAGGAAAAAAAAATAAAATAAAAACGGGTGAAATAGCTTATTTTGATTATTTTTAACGATATTTATTAAAAAAAAAGTAAAAAAATATTTAGTTTAAAAAATAAAAAAACCAAGCCATACATATATGGCTTCGTATGCATTAACGGAAAGAAAAACGAATCTTTACATGAAACTCAAGACAAGATAAGAAACCAAAGGTAATTAAAAAAAGTAAACAACAAACAAATTTCTAATAACATTACATTAAAAGCTTAAAATATAAAAAAAATACATATATTGAATTTATGCTTAATAGAATTCAGAGAAATAATTTTATGTTTCATTCGTAAAGGAAAACTGCATTTTTCGCAAAATGTATAGGAGCGAACGAACATGGATGAAAATGCACTACATCATCCTGGATTACAGAAATTAGAGGAAAATGTTGGTGTCTTGCTGGACGCTGCCGACTTTTGAGTGTTAAAAAATGTATCCGCAGATGTTGCTGGTACTGGAGATCCGATGTTAGTTGGTGTTCCTGGAGCCGATCCAGAGCAAGGTCAGCCACGCATTTTTAGAGGAACTTTACCTGTTTTGCATAAATGCTCGGCAATCACAAGTTTGAAATCGTACAGAGGCATATGATTCTCATTTTGCTGGCGCTAGAGAATTCATGAGTTGACGATACATAAATCAATCATATGGAAGAATATCTCCTAATATTACTTTTTAGATCGAAAGATCTATATAATCCTAACAAAGAGTCAGACAAGTCCCTGTCACCCATGTATTTATTATACACTTCTACAGCTTGTTGAGCAGGGATTTCTTCGTATTGCCGGTCTTTTCTAAAAAAAACGACGTTTAGTTGTAACTGGTTCAATGCCAATATAAGCTGATATCATATTCACAGGTTTGCTGTCAAACCCTGGCCCCCAAACTCAATTGCACTCCATCAATAGTCGCTACTTTTTCTATCATACTTCTCCTACCTTTTTCTTCAGTTATTTTACAGATCGCATTTTTAAATTAGAAACTCAGTCCTAATGACTTTGCGGGGGTTCGTATTTTTTATCAGAGTCTGGAGCTAGTTCGTCATCACTCAAAGATCCATCTCCAGGAACTAACTGGGTAATTCAAAGCTTATCATAAAACTATTGTATACGGATCCATTTCTGTAACAATAAAAACAATTGTACAAATATACATACAGACTACAAAAATACATTAACCAAATCAACGAAAAATAAACTTGAATGCATACGAAGCCATATATGGCTACAGTTATTAAACTCATCAAAAGTATTAGCAATCATTTTTTTACAAAAGAAATACATTAATATTATAGAAAATTAAGTATTTTAACTAAAGTGTATTTTTAAACTGATTGTATTGTACTTACTGATTAAACACAATTATAAGCATCTAAAGTCTAAATTTTTTTCCGACTTTTTATTCCAATGCACACGCGCGAGGAACTAAAGTTGTAAAAATTGCAGGATATAAAAAGTATCGTTTTTTTATTGTTAAGGATGCAAACAAAGAAATCATATTGTGTTTTAGCATAGTCATTTCGAATTTGATGTAATAAAGAAAATGCGTCATAGTTGCGGAAAGCCAACCGACTATTGTTAAGAGCGGATTTTTCGATTTTATGTGTTACAGATTATTGTGTACTTCTTCAGCCACTCCCAAAACCGTATTGATGCCGACGATTCGCCTTTTTCATCAGTAGACGATGGTAGACGATCCTATTACTATTTCCAATTGCTCTTTCTGAAATTAGCGGTTCCTTGAGATCTATTGCTTTAAGATCTGTCTAAACAGGCCATTCGTTCATCTTTAGATATACGTAGAAAAATAATAAATTTTTATTAACAGCAAGTGATTGCATCCTGAGCAAAGAAGACTAGGCGGCATTGTTATGAAACAATAAAGAAAAATTGAATTCATATTTTAACTAACATGGTAGTTCAAAAGTAAATCAAAGACTTGGGCGGCGGTGTTAATATTTCCCAACTCTATTACGATTAAACTTTTTTTTGACAGATCACGCGTGACTCCTATCAAACTGCTTTGTCATTTTTGTTCAGTATGGTTTGGCAAGTCATCATAGAAAGACTCACACCACAAAGGCGTCTCCAAATTGTTCAGCTGCATTACGAAAATCAGCGTTCTGTGAGAAATGTTTTTCGTGCGATTCGAGGAACTTACGGTGGGTATAATCGACTATTTCCAATACCATTCGCAAATTTGAGTTTCAGTTTACATTAATGGATTATACTCGACCGGTTAGACCACATCCAGTATGTAGTGAACAGACTATGGCAGCTCTAGCTGAATGTGTACAAAAAGACCGTGACGAATCGATTCGTCGTCGTTCTCAGCAGCTTGCCTCGGCGTATTCAACAACTTGGGAGTATCTTACGTGAGGATCTGCTTAAAAAAGCAAACAAAATTCATTTTGTGCAAGAATTGAAGCCAGGCGACTTGAATTTGCGACATTTGAATGGGCTCTGGAAAAACTCAATGAAAATCCGGTGTTTTATCGTGAAATTTTGTTCAGTGATGAAGCCCATTTCTGGCTCAATGGATAGGATAATAAACAAAATTGCCGTATTTTGGCTGATGAGCAACCTGAAGAGTACCAAAAGTTACCATTATATCCAATAAAAACAACGTTATGGTGTGATTTATGGGTTGGTGGAATTATTGGTCCATATTTCTTCAAAAGTGAGGCAAATCAGAATGCTACCGTCAATGGTAACAGTTATCGCGCCATGTTACCGGATTGTGTGATTCCTGAAATTCAAGCACATGGTCTCGATGAGCTCTGGCTTAAACAAGACGGCACTACGAGCCATACAGCGCGTGAAACAATAGAATTGTTGAGAAATCATTTTGGAAAGCACTTACTTTCACGTTTTGCTATGGTAAATTGGCCGCCTATATCGTGCGATATCATACCTTTGGACTAGTTTCTCTGGGGATATGTAAAGTCTCACGTCTTCAGGAATAAGCCAGCTACGATTGACGCTTTGGAAGCCAAAATTACTCGTGTTATCCGCGAGATACCAGATATGCTCGAACATGTCTTCCAAAATTGGACCTTCCGAATGGACCACCTCAGACGTAATCATGGCCTATATTTACATGATATCATTTTCAAAAAGGGGGAGAGTACGATAACTTTGCGCCAAGAATTGTAGAGGGGTTGAAAACTAGTATTTTTGTATTTTTTACTATGGGAGGGGGGAGTCTATCTCGCCCCGTTTAGGAGTAAGGTTCAATTTTAGAAAAAAATTACTTAAAATAGGAAAGAAATTATTAAAAAAAAAGGCAACACTTACTTATAAAGTACAATACAGAATATGAAAGCCCGAAACTTGTTCTTTCATATAAAATTTACATCAAATTATTCGTGTGAATAGTTTTTGAATAATTCGCATTCAAACTTAAATTTTTGGTAAAAAATGAAAAAAAATTTTTTTTTTAAACCAATATTTTTCAAAATTATGAGTTGATGGTACTTTGTATTAATGCGCATATCAATTCTGAATCGAACACAAAAAACCGCATGGATTTATATCTTCTAGTTTTTGAGAAAATTGAAAAATACTAAAACTATTTTTTATAAGACGTTTTTTTGTGGTATTTATGGTGATCTCACTTTGAGGATTAATATTGATAATAGGGTCATCTTTGTAAGTAAAGTATAGCAAATCATTTAGCGTGACCCAGAATGGACCACGAGGAGGTAGATTTACATTGCATTCCGCGTCCCAGTCAGTCAGTTTGTGAGTAAGTTAGGTGTTAGTTAAGAGTAGTCAATTAAATGTTCAATGTAATATACGAGTACATATTAAAAGGTATGTAAGTTTCGTCAATGAAGTCATCGTCAGTACTGGTTATAATGTCGAGTTCGTTGAGTTCGTCGATGATGGTGAAGAGCCGAGGTTGTTTTGGTGGTAAAACACCTTCTAAGTGCTCATTGTGAACGGTCGGAGAATCGAAGTCCTTCAGTTGCAAACCCACACTTTTTTTACCTTTTTTTACGTCGATTAAAAATTCCGTAATTTGGGAGACCATGTTGTCCTTATAGTTTTTTTCAAGGCATTATTTCCGGTAAAAGAAAAGTGCCATACACTGGAGAAGGTGCTGGCTTGTTTTGATTCACAAGGTCATTTATAGTATTGGTTGTATAGGTCTTGTCAACATATTCGACTTTGCTGTGGTTTATAATTTCATGAGTCGTAGAAGTAGGGAACATTTTCTCAATACCTATGTATTGGCGTGCGCTGTCGGTACAAATACGACTGCTGTTGGGGTTAACGTATTTGTGTATATAAGGCCACAAGTCTTCTTTACTTTTGGAGTTCACTTTAAAAAAGCGTCTGACTTTATCTTCTTTACAAAATAGCCCCAACACTACGATTTTCATTTGTTCGGTTACACGTCCTCTGTGGTATTTCCTTTTTGTAAGAAAGGTCTCGTCAGTACAGGTACAGTTTTTCCTTCGCCGCCAATGTTAACATCGACGTAAGATTCTATTATTTCGGCTATTTCACGACAATAGTTATAGTAATCTATTATATTATAGTAGATTTACTAAGCTCACTTTTATTGTCGTGATGGCGCCAAGCGATTATATGCTAATTTTAAAATAAAAACATACATGTAATAATATTTTTAAAAAATCCTTAGGTTGTAGCTTAAGGTTTAATTAATTTACCTGAAAAATCGTGTTCACAGGCATTAACCGACATTGAGGTCCATGGAAAAATGTACCGATAGATTGGTTGATTGTATTTCAACAGTTTTTGTCACCTTTTTTTTAGAGCTCTTCTTGGAGCATCGCCAAAGTTCGGTTGGATAACTTTACATTTCTGAACTTTTCTACCTTCATAGGTAAGTTGCAACACAGTGGGGGAATGGATGTTTTAGTGGGAATTAAATCAGATTCTTCTAAAAATTCAATACTTCTTTCGTTGGTCGACACCAAATCTCCGAACGAACAAAACACTAAGAAGTTATTTAGTTTAGGATGGATTAGAGGATGCTTAGCCGTCATTGCTTATTCACAAAAAATATCACTTGATTCGTACTACGGTTGAACACAGAGTGATCTTTGTGAATATTAATTACTACACGCCTTATCACAAAAAGGATTAACGGTATAAAAGCCAAACGTTTGTTCGGTTATATTTTTGCATCATTATCAAGTATTACATATTACATACGTACAAACATAGATATTTCGCAAAGTAAATAATTTACTGCAACATTGGAAGATGTGAATTTTCTATAATGCGAATTAGTGAAACTTTGTTATTAATGGGAACTTTGTAATTTTGTGATGAGTACTGTGGATGAAGAGTATTGATGACATAAGCGCCTGCCTGACGAAAATCACATATCCAGAGCGGAGCAACGAAGTTGCGTGAGCGGGACCTGCCGCCTGCGGAAAGAGAGTTAAAATCCCTTAATCCCCCGTGTACTCTTAATTAAGAAAACTATTGATATAGGCGTCTGCGAGATGTTTAAATAATACTCATTAACTTATTCAAAAGAAGACTACGTACATAAATGTCAAAAAACAAAACTAAAGTATTAATTTCAATTTCAATTTGCTGAAAAACTAGAGGACATAAAGCCATGCGGTTTTTTGTGTTCGATTCAAAATAAATACGCGCATTGAATACCAATTTGGCACATTATTTCACAATTTTGAGTAATATTGTTAAAAAAATTTTTTTATAATTTTTTACCAAGAATTTGAGTTTGAATGTGAATTATTGAAAAACTATTCACACGAATAATTTGATTCATATTCTGTATAGTACTTTATTGTAAGTATCACCGTTGTTTTTTAACTAACTCCTAAACGGGACAAGATGGACCCCCCCCATAGTAAAAAATAGGAGTTTTTAACTCCTCTGCAAAATCCCTTGGATTTTGGTCCTGGTGAAGAAAGATAAAATCTAGTTTAGGTAGAGTGTTGGCAAAATATTATTAAATGGTTTTTAAAAACCACTGTCAATAACATACTCGTGTTAATAAATTAAAAGTCTTTAAGATGTTAAATAAACACACACAGCATATTGCAGTCTACTACATGCAACTAACAAATTCCAAAAAGACCGCTAGATCATCATTTGACCCCGGACAGACGATCACGATGCCCAAAGATCGCCAAAACTCAGCACAAGCAGTGGCCTACTTCCACGAATTCCAAATTCCAAAATTTGTTTTTAAACAAAATTTGTGATTTATTTCACTTATGTCGTTTCACCAAACTCTGGGTGTTACAAATTTGGGTAAATATTTACTGTTAAGAATCAACTTTCAACGATTTTTTATTTTTCAAGTTTTTTGTTTTGACGCCAGATTTGTGATGAAAATCACAGAAATAAGAAAAAAAATTAATATTTTCAATAGTTTTATGGCAACAACAAAATACTATAGTTTTTAGGAATAATCGAATAGAGATAGAAAACTGAAAAGACTCAAACCGTGAATATCAGAAGCGTTACGGTTTAACATTGATAGAACGAATAAGTTGCGACTAAAATGTGGTAGGTGAGTATAAAAATACATTTTTTTTTACGAAATCACTGTGATAAAATATGTAACGAACTTGCAGCTAAATTTTTTGTTTATAAACAAAATTACTACATTAATCAATTTTTAAAGACCAAAGTAGATTTTAAAAATAAATTACTTGGAAAAAACTTATTCTTCAACTCTTCGCCCTGTATTCAGGGAAGACGATATCAACATATAGCCAATGAATTGTTCAATATTGTTGTCTGTAATACAGTTCCTGAAGGACTATTTCAATCCTTTTTCATCCAGCCAATTTCGTCCTACGAAATTTAAAAGATGATTATTGCTCTAGACGATTCTACCTCGTCTTCTCAGAACACCTATTGTAGCAGTTTTATGAAGAAAATATCGCTGATGCCCTAGTCCAGATTTACCATATATTTAAAGCTTTTATTCTGGCATATTTCCTCAAAGCTTAAAAATTGCTAATGCAATACCGATTTGTACAAAGTAAGGATTCTAAAAATGTGAATAATTACTGAGCCATTTTGGTTCTTCTCGATTTTTCTAAAATTCTTCAAAAAGTTATGAAAAACATTATTATTGATTTCCTTAAATACTTATCCTTTTTAAGATCAAATCAATATGAATTTAGATCTGGAAAATCTTCAGAGGATGCCTAATGAGTTTCTCCACCTTCATTTATGATGGGTAAAATAAGAAAAATATGTGCGCAGCTCTGTTCGTTGATATAACAAAAGTATTTGATACTGTTGATAGCAACTTATTATTATCAAAATTATATTAGAGGATTAGAACTTCATTGGTTAAAATTTGTGCTCAGTATAGTGAAATAGGGGACAATCGGATTGGAGTTCCACAGGGATTTTCTACAAAAGTAGAAGTTTATTATACATATGATTGACTGTAACACTTTTTTTTTATAGAATAATTTATTTAAAAATGCCGGCTATGCAGTATTTCTCAGACGACCTCTCTTTTTTGGAAGGGTCTACAACCGTACCATCAGCTCCTGTAAGTTTTGAATTATAAGGAGTCACTAATTTTTTTTTTATTGTATACAGGGTGAGTTTTTTAACTTGAGACATCCAAATTACTCGAAAAGTACCCATTTTTAAGGTCAAACGAAGGTCACTTTTGATTTTTCAAATGATAATTCCTGATTTCAAGTCAAGTCAAGTCAAGCAATACCCTTAATCCGCGATGTGTGCAAATATAATTGACCTTCTAGATTAGTGTCCTGCTCTTCCATTCCATTCCTTTCTATTGGATTTTAATGCGATCCTCCACTCTTTTGCAGCTTCTTTTGTCGATCTCCAAGCCTATTTCATACCAAAGCCGTCATTGTACACGCAAACTGCAATATCCATAGCTAATACATGGGCTGAAAAGTCCGGTTTTAAGAGAGGGCACCACTTAAAATAAATCCATAAAATTTTTAGTTAGTACGAACCTTCAAAAGATACATGTATAAATTTGACAGCTGTCGGACGATTAGTTTTCGAGATATAGCGAGCGTTGTGAGTGAAGCAACTTTTGTTATTGTGAAAAAAAAAAAATGGATTCAAAGCAATTTCGTGTGTTGATTTATCATTGCTCTTTGATGGGAAAAAATGCAGCCGATGCAAAGAAATGCCTTGATAAGTGTTACCCAGACTCTGCACCAGCCGAACGAACCATTCGCAAGTAAAAAACATTGAAAAATTTAAAAGTGGTCATACAAGCACCGAAGATGATGCACGGTGAAAACATCAAAAAACTCCACAAAATAATTACAAATGACCATAAAGTGAAGTTGATCGAAATAGATAAGGCTCTGAGGATATCAAAAGAGCATGTTGGATTTATCATACACGAATATTTGGACATGCAAAAGCTCTGTTCAAAGTGGGTGCCGCGTTTGCTCACAGTCAACAACAACAGGGAATAGTCGCTGTGGGCTAAATCTGGAGAATACGGTGGGTGGGGAAGCAATTCGTAGCCAAATTCATTCAATTTTGCCATAGTTTTCATCGACTTGTGACACGGTGCATTGTCTTGATGAAACAGCACTTTCTTTTTCTTCAAATGCGGCCGTTTTTCTGCGATTTCGTCCTTCAAACGCTATAACAACGCAATGTAATAGTCGCTGTTGATAGTCTGCCCCTTTTGGAGATAGTCGATGAAAATTATTCCATGTGTATCCCAAAATACGGATGCGATAATCTTGCCAGCCGACTGTTGAGTTTCTGGTCGTTTTGGACGAGGTTCATCGCCTGCTCGCCACTCAGCTGACTGCCGACTTGACTCTGGTGTGAAGTAATGGAGCCAAGTTTCATCTATTGTCACACACCGACTTTAAAAAGCTGGCTTTAGCCTTTTGCCACGACCACCATGAATCTCCTCCGATCGGACATTTATCATTCTTCGCTTTTACATCAATAGATAATTTATGATCGAGTGTAGCCCATGCGAGTGTACTATTTTCAATTAAATCACAATTTCTACGAAAGGCTAGAGAATTCGTTTATAAGTTTTCCCTTCAATTTGCTCCTTCCACCGAAATCTTTTGTATTCTTTTTCAAATTACGTACACGGGTACCCATTCGCTTTTGAACGTGATCGATATACTCTCTCTTGAGTACTGTGACATTTTCATAGGGCTTAGCATCAACAATGCCTTTAAAAATCATCGCCTGATACCATAATTATATTTTCTCCTTTTTCAATAGAAATAGTTGTCTCATATTTTGCTGCTTTCAGCATACTATTATATTTTTATAGAAAGAGTAAAACAAACACCGAGGTAATTCCATGAATGCAGAAAACTTTTTTATTCTATGCAAACCAATTCCAAGTAATCGCATGGAACTTACAATTCTATGGTTTATTGCATAGCCTTTTGCAATACATGGATTACTAGGTATCTCAGTCTGTATTTGAATCCCAAACCACCCTTAATACTTTCCGTAAAGTTTACTTGCGATTTGCACACTGCAATACGAAATCCAAAACCTGGATTCACTTCAATATCGTACATGTCTTCCAATTACTTGAATTTTTTTCGCGGATGTACTAGCATTCATTTCACTTGGTGCCTCTAACTCGTGTCAATTCAGCGGTCTTCTTCCAGATATTTTCGATCATTTGCTATATTTACCTGTCTGTTATGCACCCTTTTGACCACAATACACTTTGTCACTCATTATAAAAACAAACTAATAACTTAAAAAAAATTAGCCCAATTATCGATAAAAAAAAACAAACGTTTCTCAAATAGCGTCGCTCTCAAATGTTTCACTGTACAAAACTGACTGAAACCGTATACCTACTCTAGTCCCCTAAAATACCGTCCTTCGTTACGGTCATAACGTAGGCTCGCTGCCTACCTTACGGCCTTGTACTATACTTTGAAAAACAAATACTTTTAGATATTTCCCGGCCATAATCTTTTGGAATATCATTTTCGAGGTCCTAAGAAACTATAGAAAGTAGTGGAAATTTTAGAGTGTCCTAACCCCTTAACGCTTTGCATGTTGAACTCCGCAAATTAAAGAATTCTTTGAAGACACTAGTTCTAAACTATAGAATGCATCTTTTTTATTCTTAGACCACCGACTTTTCATACGACCTAAAAAAGAGTTACTAACATCCATAGACAAAAGTCTACCATATGTTGATGTGCTTACCGAGTTCGTAATACACAGCAATTATTAATTTACTCTTTGAAAATTTTGTATGTTGGTCTAATGAGCACGAAAGCATATGTGAAGGGTTTAACGTAATTTCCGATAAGAACATTTTGTTCTCTCATTCGTAGACCGTTCATACCTGTGTCTCCCGTATAACGCATGCCATATGTTTACAGATGTATGTATAGGCATAGTAAACATAGTAAACATACATAGATGCTCGCAGCGAGTTTGAGTCTGCATATTTTGAATGGTATGGAAAGCATTCCATTAATATTATTACGTGGTTAAATTTACATAATAAATACTAGATACAATGAATTCGAACGTTTTTCATAATAATAGACATCATTCTTTAGTCGCTTAAGGTGACTACTATAGAAGCGAATTCATAATTAACTTTACAGTTGCGAGGTAGATACACATTAGCAAAATTACCAATCTAATAGATTTATAATTTTGGCTTTTTTTTCTAATTTTATTTGATGCTTAATTTAATTTAGATTTTTGTATGAGGACTTTTTGCATTTTTAAGTAATACTTAGTAATAAACTTTTGGCAATTGAATTATCCATCGAAGAAAGACATTTCTTAATTTTCTTTAAAAATCTATTCTTTTCTCTTAAATTTCTTATGGTAACTTATGAAAAGTTTAGGTGCTAAGACTGGCAAAAATTTTGTGAAATGTGTTATATTTGCAGACGATATGTTAAACAACACCAAGGAATTCGTACCCAAACCTTATGAAGGAACGCAGAGTCGTAATTCGTGAAAAAGGGTATTTTCCTTAGAACATGTTTCAACGCAAGGATTTGAAGGAGATGAAACAATGGATGATACATTTGGCGATGTGCAGCCATCATATACTTTTTTAAATCTGATAATCGTATCTTCTGATTTAGATGTCTATCAATGTGGACACCAAGATAACATATTTAAAATTATCAACTGACTCAATTTTAAAGTTTGTGCTGCATATAATTTGACTGCAATAATTATTTTTCCCATGTGTGAAATAAACAATAATAAATACAAAACCCTAGTGCAGTGCAGTGGAGAAAAAAAAAATAACACAATGCGGGTATCCTACCTCGCCCACTCCTGTTGTTTGCAGTCAGTCACTATACTGTATTTATCATACGGCATGAGCAGTGATTAAGTGTATGTAACAATCGATGGATAGCGGATTGTGGGTGTGAATTTTGTTGATGTACTATCTTTTATTTTTCTAAGGGAATAACATCTACAGCAATTTGAATCAGCAAAACGAGAATCTTCACTTCGTAACTTTGCCTAGCATAGTTGGTGTTTGTGTTTTTTATTATTATTGGTGATCATGACTCAGAGCAAATGTAGCCAATATAAGAGAGTAAAACGTAATCACTTTTCTTCGTACGTTCACGTCTGTAAATACAGGTCAGGTTTTTTGGCACTTAGTAAAAAGCAGGGAGATCACGGCCTAAACTTCTGAAATCATTCAGATCTGAAATTACCTGTCTGTCTCGCCATTTAATCCAATTTTCAATTCGGAATTCAACTTCAAGTGGTTAAACTTCCATCGCCGTAAACAAATTATACAGTACTGCCTTATTTATAGAAGCTCCAAACTGCACAGCAATGAATTTGATGAGCTGTCTGACTTCATGTAATGAATTATATCCCTATATCCTCATACTGAAATCGTGATTACGGGTGATTTCAATATACACAATACTGTGTGGCTTCTACAGACAATACCCGAAGGATGATGGGTTGAGATGTTTGTTACGGAAAATAACTTTACGAATATCAGACGTTGATAACCATACCCTAGACTTGTTTTTAACTTCTCAATCTGATAGATATATTGTTCTCGTCGGACCATTGTGTCATATCAGCTAATTTCTCGTACACCTACCAGATAGAAAAAAGATTTCTAAAAGAACCGTACCGCAATACGAGAAAGCCAATTGGAACGGACTTAACAGCTTCTTTATTAATTTTAACTGGTCGTTATGTTTCATCGATAGCGACGTGGATGTCGCTACTGTTCTGATCACAGGCAATATACTCCTTGGAATAAGATCCTTTATTCCTCATCGTGTGAAAAGTATCAAACCAGACGAATAGGCGTAACACGACCCGACCTGTAAAGATGCTGTGAGGATTAGAGAGAGTTTTTTATTTTTCGGTCCTACAAGATCAACCCGACAGAGCAAAACCGAAAAATGTTCAGATGAGCCAGGAATTACTGCAATATCATTCTGCCTTATTCTTCATCCCAACGCTCATTTATAATGACAATTCAGCTATCAGCCCTTTGGACAAGGCCAATCTGTTTGCTACACACTTTGCGGCTAGCTCAACGCTTCCAATTTGTGCTTTTTGTTCGCCTACACGTGAATGCGTCGAATGTTTTATAGGACCAATACAAATTACTGCGTAAGTTTTATTACCAATCCTACCCTTTAGAACTCTTTACCAGCAGATGGAAAAAGGCATATGTTCAATCCGTCCCTAAAAACAGTAAATAGTCTTCTCTCACCTCCTACAGGCCTGCTGCACTTACGTCACTCCTCTCCAAGGTCATGGAAACGTTGATAAACCTTCAGCTCATGGAATATCTCGAAACACGAAAACTTCTTAATAACCGGCAGTACGGTGATCGTAGCAACAGGTCCACTGATGGTTTGATCGTATGTCTTACGGAAAAGTGGAACCAAAGCGGATATCAATTAGGTGAAAGGAAGATGTAGCTGTAATTGACATTTATAGGGCATTTGACAGAGCTTGGCATCTGACGTTTTTGTCGAAATGCGTGCATTTAAGATCAAGGACTCTCTTCTTCAATGAATTAGAAATTACTTTCGGTACGTTCAATGGACGGACAATGGACACCCACAAACATCGACATAATGTCTCGTGTCTCTCTCTGTTTTATTGCTATTTTAACCACCAGTTGTCCATAGAAATCGCCAGTACCATTCCAACCGTTCAAAGTTTTAACAGTAACACGAATGCTCGTCAATAACACTCTAAATATCGTAATTTGTTCCTAACTCGTCTGCTAAGCTCTCTATTAGCTAGTCGTTATAACCTGCAAACATTTAAAACCAATGTACATCGGTACCTCTATATGTGTGCTTTAATAAATAATTTTTTTCATTTTCCTTGGTGATCAATTTGCTCAGTATACATATACTAGATTACAGATCATAACCTTTGTTTCTTCGCTTATAAAATGCTCATATTTTGCGAATCATTGTTGCAGTTTTACAACCGATTCAAACAGAGAGTTTGGTACGAAAGTTAGGGCCATATCATAAGCAAAAGCTGTAGTTTTGCTGTTATATTTTTGTGAGAAGATTGAGTTTATATAAATTAAAAATATAATAGGACTAATGACAGAAACCTATGGTACGCTTATACTAGTTTCAAGTTCCTCACTAACTACTCTTCCGGTAAGATAGGACTTCAACCAATTATGGGTAGAATTTCTAAAACCAGCTTTGTACAATAGAATTTCTAAAACAGAATTCAGTGACTGACCATATCATAAACTTTTGACATGTCGATAAATATATAATGCCATGGTACTTTTTGTGTTATTAAACCCTTCATTTATTTCACAGTATAGCTTCAAAATAAAGTCTTCGTTCATTTTCATTAAAAAAATTTAATTTTTTCAAGAAGAATAAAATACTATGCTTCATGCATTTTTCAAAGATTTTGTAAAACGAACGTCGATGGTATAGAAAAAAGTCGATAGTTATTCATTAGCCTTCAATTACGTTATATTATAAGTGTTAGGACCTCAGCAATATTCAATAAAGACGGGGAACAACCACTGCTAACACGTCTATTAAATAATATTTTTAGCATGTCAGCTACGTACATTTTTTCCGAAGTGCTAGAAAACTTGTTAGCGAATTTCGAAATATATTTGTATATTTCAATAGAGGAAAACTATTTTAAAACAAAGCTATTGCTTAGAAACCTGTCTGCATTAACTATATACATCCGTAAATTGTGTCGGAAGTGTACACCATCCATCATGCTGTTTTACTTCAGGATATGGGATATCCGTAAATCAATTGATTGATTACATAAATTTTTAGAAACTGAACTTCTGAAATGGATCTTTATAATAGAGCACAAAAATCAACTCCAAGAGTAAAAGAAAATGCTATTGGAGTTTTAAAGTAGACATTTTTATGCTTAAATCATAATCTCATAACCAGTGTCATAATTTATTATTCTATCCCGGCTAACATTTTATTAGAAGCAACAGACAACTATTTTGAAGTACCCAATTGAACATGCTGATAATTTGAATGGCAAACAATTTATTATTATTTTGCTATTTTATTCAATTTTTTTGATTTTTTAATTTAATTTCGGGCTCTAAATTTCAAACATTTTTTATTTCAAACATAATTATAATTCAGCGAAAAACGTAAAAAGAAGTAAGTCGAAACAAAATAACAATTTTATTATATTTGATGCTGTGAGAAATGCTTGCAATCGATAAAAGTGCATACAGTTTAAAAAGCGACAATAAACGAATACAATCCGGTGATCTTAATCATATGAGCAACATATAATGGAATAACATGGTTTTAATTGAAATTTTAGAGATTTACAGTATCAACTTTTGAACACAGTCTTTCATTAATCATCAAACTGTCACTGTCAATTTATTCAGTAAACTCAGCATTTTCATCGGGTGAGTTTTTTAACTTGAGACATCCAAATTACTCGAATAATACGCGATATCGCGAAAAATGTTTCAGACAAAAGTCACAAGGTTCTGAAGGTGACATAAGATGGTGGCCACGAGATTGACCTTGAGCCCCGTTTCCAAGGTCAAACGAAGGTCACTTTTGATTTTTTAATGGGAACCCCTATTTTTTTGGCAGATTTGTAATCTGTGTGAAAAATTACAATTCTTTTACATACAACACTTACAACATAAAACTTAAGACATCAAAATTACTCGAAAAGTACGAAATATCGCGAAAAATGTTTCACGCAAAAGTCACAAGGTACTGAAGGGGACAAAAGATGGTGACCACGAGTTTGATATTCAGCCCCATTTTCAAGGTCAAACGAAGGTCACTTTTGATTTTTCAAATGATAATTCCTATTCCTCAATGGGGCACACGACTTTGTCTCAAAGGTCTTATTCATTCAGTGCTAGTTTTGAGGAAGTCATTATTGCCTCGAGTGAAGTTAAAACTCAAAGAAATTTCAGATAGAGACAAATTGTCCTAAACTTATCTGAGAGTGTATGATGTGCACTCTGCCCTTTTTTAATACTTGAACGGAACTGTACTTCATTTAGAAGTTCGATATTTGTTTTGATTTGATTAATAATGCAGGATTTTTTCAATTCAAGAGAAAATTGAAATGATATTGATTTATGGGGAAAGTGGAAGGAACATCGATGGTGCTGTTGCTCTTTACGCCCAAAGTTTCCTAGACCAGATACGATCGCGCGCTTGCTTTTATCGGGTCATCTAACAATTCACTGGTGAAGGAAGTGTGCAACCAAAGAAAAGGAATCGGTCAGATAAGGCGGCTGTTGAGGACAATGAAATAGCAGTGTTAGCTGCCGTTGCACACGATCCTCACAATAGCGCTCGCCAAATAAGTCGTGAATCAGGAATTTCTCAAACGACTGTCTGTAAGATATTAAATCGGCATAAATACCATCTTTATCATGTTTCAATGCATCAAGAACTTTCTAGTGAGAATTTTTGCAACCGGGTCTCCTTTTGTCAATGGACACTTTAGCAAATTGAACGAGACCTCCTTTTCTTCAAGGTGTTATTCTATGATGAGTCGACTTTCACCAATCACGGTACGGTCAATCGACATAATATGAATTACTGAGCTACCGGAAACCCTTTTTGGTTGCGACAAGTTGAACGCCAGCACACTTGGAATGTTAATGTTTGGGCGGGAATTATTGGGGATAAATTAATGGGTCCGTATTTTATTGAAGGCAACTTGAATGGCGAAAAGTATGCAAACTTCTTGCGAAACCATCTTCCAGTATTACTAGAAGAACTGCCATTGAAGTTGCAACAAACAATGTGGTTTCAACATGATGGTTGTCCAGCCCATTATTACCAAGTAGCCTGAAGCGTATTAAACAATGTTTACCATCAAAGATGGATCGGACGAGGGGTCCGAGGCAATTGCCTGCTAGATCACCTGATCTTACGTCACTTGATTTCTTCTTGTGGGGCTACTTAAAAAAGTCAACAACACGTGAGGACATGAAAAGACGAATAACTGAAGCTTGCTGGAAGATTACGCCAGAAATACTTCTCAGTTCTATTGATTCATTTAGAGCGCGGATAGACAAGTGTATTGAAGTGAATGGTCACATTTTCGAGCATTTGTTGAAAAAGTCTCGGGAAATAAACGTCGAAATGGAAAGAATTCAATGATTCAACAGTGGGAGGCAAGGGGACCTACTCTGATTAATCACCCCGAAGGAAACAAAAAACTGCTACGTCCACGTCGTTGTGACCATCGTTTGACCTTGGAAATGGGTCTCAATGTCATACTCGTGGTCACAATCTTATGTCCCCTTCAGAACCTTGTGACTTTTGTCTGAAACATTTTTCGCGATATCGCGTATTTTTCGAGTAGTTTGGATGTCTCAAGTTAAAAAAAACTCACCCCGTATAATTATATCGAATTATTGCACAGTCCTGTTTACCACCCCCAATCAAATGGTTTGGCTGAGCCACATGTGCAAATTATAAAAAAAAGGAAAGAGTGTAAGTAAATAAGAGTTTTTAACTCATCATCGAAATACTCCAAGCTCAGTTTCACCGAACTCTTCTTCCGAACTTTTATTTTCGTTTAAACCTAAAATTCTATTAGATTTAGTAAACAATAAATAACAGGTGTCAATTAATTTAAGGAAAAATACTCGAATTCGAGAAAATAGATTAGAAAAAGCAAATGAAAATTATAAGTTCTATTCGAAGCTATCTTTGTATAAAGTTCCCCCACTTGCATGTATCGCAGTCATATACAGAATAACATAAATTGGATTCATTGTAAAATTTTAAAACAGTTAAGTTTTATTCGATATATTGTTAAAATTGGGAACCAAAATAAAATTATACATGTTAATCAGTTAAGAAAATTCTTTTGAAGTAAACTGTTTAACTACAGTTTTATGAGTATTGCAAAAAATTAAACAAAAGGCGAATGCCAAAAAGAAAATATTGATATCAATTTGCTGGAACCTGTTCGAAGAAGTACAAGACTTGGGTTAAAAAGTAAAATTATGAAAAAATATTAACTGTTAGTAAACCTTGAATTAAAAAAAAAAAACGAGAAAAGTCTAATATAAATTATTTATTATTTTGCTATGAATTTTACAAATACCATAATGTACTCGTAGTATTTCATGTATATATTTAAGTTGCAAGTCATAGAGATGTCAATAAGTTTCACTCTGTTTTCGTAGGTTTTGTATGGTACTGAATGGTTTCGATGGCCATCCCGATGCAGTAATTATGCGGACGCAAGAGAGAGATATATATTTATATATTTAATCAAATAATTTCCAAATAAATTTCCAAAATTATTTACAAAAGGCGTCTGGGCATCAAGGCCACAAAGGATGCCGTTTTTTAGAAAAAAAATTTTTAGATACATATATAGGGTTTTCCAATAGGACTTGACAACTTTGAATTTAATTTGTGAACGCACTCTTTGTTTAATCATCAAACTGTCACTGTCAATTTATTCAGTAAACTCAGCATTTTCATCATGGTAAAGTATACTAACGAGATACGTCTGCAAATTTTAAAAATATTCGGAGTCGCAAAATCATCTTCAGTGACGAAGCTCATTTTTGGCTCAATGGGTTCGTCAATAAGCAAAATATGCATTATTGGTCTGGTGAAAACACTTCATCAACAAAAAATAACTGTTTGGTGCAGTTTGCATGCCGGCGGCGTTATTGGGCCATATTTTTTCGTCGACGATAACAATCGTCACGTTACTGTGAATGGTCAGCGTTATCGCGCCATGATCACCGATTATTTTTGGCCCGAATTGGAAGATATGTACTTGGACGACATGTGGTTTCAACAGGATGGTGCCACAAGTCACACAGCATACGCTACAATCGACTTATTGAAGAGTAAGAATGTGAGCGTGTTATCTCAAGACATGGGCCAGTCGATTAGCCGCCTCGTTCGTGCGATTTAACGCCGCTTGACTATTTTCTGTGGGGCTACGTTAAGTCATTGGTTTATGACGCGGTAACCATATGAACGAAGTCGAGATCCATTCATAAATGTTTTGATTGTACTTCAAACCAAAAATAAAGTTTTTGAAATATCTCAAATGATTTGCTTTTTATTTAAAAAAAATTTGTCAAGTCGTTATTAGAAAACCCTATATTAGGTTTTTTTATACACAGCAATGCGCAAAATTATTTGTGCCGTATTCAATTTATAAGTTTAGTTAGTTTTTAGTTTATTATTGTAGTTTGAGTTATTAAGTCTTATAACTGAATTCTTAACAATGAGTGTGAATGAAAGACATATCCTATTTCCGCGCATCCTATTGCAAGTTATAAATAACTAAAGGCAACAACCATGATTATCCACTTCAAATTATGCCACTCTTCGTATCGAAGCTATTTCTTGTTTATGTTAACTAAAATGCCTTGAGATCTTAGGTGAACCTACTAGTTCATTTTTATCTCATGAGTTAAAAAATCTGAAATCTTTTCAAACAAATGTCATTTTTATCTTTAATTAGTGACGCAATAATGAGCTTATGTTGTTAGTTCATTGATATTAAGTTTTCGCCAAAACGTTCAATAAATCTGTGAAAAAGATTACACGTTATTCACAAATCCGGTGCAACAGAAAATTTTAACACTTGTGATCAAAAATAGTTTTTTTTTATTATATTCTATATTTTTTTTTTAAATTCTAATCATAAATCTGTAGATTATATATTTGTACTTTGTGAAACAAAAAACTATAAATTTGCAGTTGTGTTATACATAATTTGTGATTTGGTAAATTAAACTACTGGTTTACAGAGTGGACTAATGGGCATTTGACTGATGGCAAACCTGATGGCTCGATCTCAGGAATGCCCCTACGTACTAAACCACACCCTATAAACTTCGACCACTTTCTTCGCGGGGCTGGTAAGCAATCTACGTAATATCTCCTATATTTGTTGTATCTGCACGTCTCATTTTTTTGATTATTCGCAAAATTATTTTGCACGTTTATTATGAATGTACAAATCTCCAACCAATTTCCTTCTGACCGTTATTTGGTCTTCATATTATATGTGAGTTCTGCACCACAGAAAGCGTATGCAATGGAATACAAAGAAAGTTTTCGGTATTAATTTAAACGTCTATCTGCCTTTTATTGTATTAATCCAACGGGTCTGCCAAATAGTTGTTGATGCTGCCTTTTATTCAGTTTTTATCGTTTTGATGCCGTTGGCGTCCTGTTGTCTCAAAACTTTTCTAGTGTACGGAGTATGTTCAGATATTAACTGGAATTTTAGTTTTTTGAAAAAAATATTTATTTATTCGTCTACATTAATGTGTTCGCCTTCAAAATAGTCCCTATTAGATATTGTATTATGCACTTGTGCCAGCGCCTCTTCCAATCCTCAAAACATTTCCTAAGCGGGTTCGAATCCCGAGCGAGGCAACTCTCTGAAAAAGTCTTTTCATGGAATTTGTATGTAGTTATATGTAAATCTCGTCGGCAGTCAACTCTGACATGAAGGTATAACACTGATGTTGGATTGGTTGTTGGCTGGGATAAATGTAACGAACTTAAAACTAGCACGTACTAAGACACCCACTGGTTAAGGATATGCACTGGCTTCCAATTTGACAACCACCTCTGGGAAAATACCGAAACCTAACACCTGAGTACCAAAAGTACTACATCACTCGCCCGCGGCCTGGTAAAAAGCCAGTAAAAGGGTGTTCATATCCCCTTGGTGCGCGCGCGGAATTATAAAAAAATCTAGGCTTGTAAAACTACGGCCCTTTTAAGGTTCTCTTTACTTTTGAAAATAGGAAAAAGTCACACGGAGTCATGTCTGGCAAATATTCAAGCTGGAGCATCGTTACAGTATTGTTTTTGGCCAAAAATTCGCTGAAGTTGGAACAAATTTTGCTGCTATGCGTTTCATACCCAAAACATTCGAAAAAATTTCATGGCATAAGTCAATCAATATGCCAACATCCCCGACTTCTCTAACTGCCATTAGGGGATCGTTCATAACCATTTCTTTCACATTTTTCACGTTTTCATCGGTTGTAGATGTGGTATGTCGTTCGGGGCGTTCGTCATCTTCAATGTCTTCACGGCCATCTTGGAAACGCTTATGCCTTATACTCTTGTTTTACTCATAGCAGACTCACCATAGGCCTTTGTTACAAATTTTTTGATCCATTTTTTAACAAACGAAAATCGTTGAGCTCATAAAAGCACGTCTAACCTTAGCGGCTGCCACAGACAAAGTAAACAATGAATACAGATGAAAATTTGATCGTACTTAAGGAGCATGTATACTAACAAAAAATTTACATCGGACTCTCCAAACTCGCAAAAATCGGTGAATTCGATGGTTTTCCGACTTGTTATGAATACTGCTTCTGTTTTATAATAGTCCAGCTCTAGCCCAGCAGTAATAAACCAATATTTTATCTGGGCAATTGCTTCATTTGTAGCTGATTCCACATCATGAATCTATTTTGCTAGTGTCACGATGTCATAATAGTGTCCCTGCTATCGATCACTATGAGACTTCCGCAATGACTCTGTAGTATTTTACGTCTTTATTGGAAGTGTCTGCTGCCTGTTGTTGAGATAGTTCGTTTCTATCCCCAGCAAATAGTACTTTCTAGCAAGTGCCTTTCTGTGTTACTACCAATGGTATCGCCGCATTGAAAGTATCGGTTCCCATTAGATCACCGAAATTAAGCAGTGTTGGACGCGGTAAGTACCAAGATGGGGGGACGCACAGGAACTTAGTACCTATCCGCGCGATGTTGACAGTCGGAAAAGATGTAGCAAATTATATGTGAGTGAAAAAATGTTCATCCTAATTCGCAACATATTTTGCAAAAAAAAGAAAAGAAAAAAAAGTGCCCTTCTTATAGACAACCAGTTCGAAAAGTAAAAATTATTTTTAACGTCCAGTCTAACTACAGTTTGTTCCGTAAATCCATACCGTATACGGATTTCTTCTGGACTAACTTCTGCTATGGATCCCAGTATTTTCGAATATGTTACCGAAAGGATCCTATAGCATTTCAGTTTTGCCATCACGATTTTATATGTCGAACCCCATTGAATAATATCGGCTTCTTGACGGAGACCTTTAAAGCACGTGGATTTGCTTTCTTGGATGGCTCCGGTTAAGTTACGTCTCGACAGTCTAAAAGTATCCAACCGTTGTTGAAAGTCCGCCTTCCTTATTAAACGCTGCATTATGCGCCGAGCCTGTAAGCATTTTGCCTGGAATGCCATTATTTCATCGTTTCACCAGTAACACGGTGAGACCTTCCTAATATTTGACTTTCGCGCACGGCATTGATGATAGCTGTGTAATGAAACGTATACGTTTCCGCTGTTCCATTTAAAATCATATAAACGTTTACCATCTCCTCGTAAGAATTGCTATCAAAAGGTCTATCATTCCATTTTGGGTCCGTAAGTTTTGGGAGATGGACTGACTTCATTTCCTTGACCCTCATTAATATCGCCTGATGTTCGCTATAAAAATATTCCTGAATGACTCTCCACTTGATGGTACCTAGAATTGAGTTGGTTACAAAGGTGATACGGATAATGGAACCTAGCACCACTTTCCGATAAGTGTTCGCCCTACTCACATTAACGACAATCATTGTTAGGAGCACGAAAGTTTCCAGTAGAGTCTGTCCTCTGGCCCTAGTTAGTCTGCTACCCCACTCTGTGGCCCACAGAGATCAGTTTGTATTACATTGTAGGAAGTCCGCCTTTTCGCCCTATACCATTTGAACAGGGATATCCTGAGTTATTATACTCGTGCAGTGGGTCAGATTTATTTATGTTATACATCTTCATTATCCATTAGCTATTGTTTGTAATAGCTCTCCGGAAAACAAGAAATCTACTGCTGTCAGCTATGTTCTTTGTATAGTCTGCATGTTCTTTCTTGTAGAACATACATACATGTAGTTCACCGTCGTCAAGTTAATGAAACACTTCTTTGCAGTTTTTAACCTTTATTAATAAATAAACTTGTAAAACGTCTTATTATTACAATATCAGCTCCGCTGATATCCCCCTTTGAAGTGATTTCATCAACTTCTTTTTTTTTCTTTTTTTTTTCAAAGCGCGCGCTCAAGGGGTTAAGGTATCTTAAATTGTTTGCACACAGCGGGAGCGAAGGAAAATTAGGGAGGAAAGAAAAATAGGTACCGATGTACGTTGATTTTAAAGATCTGAATGTTACAATGACTAGGAAATAGAGAGCTCTGAAAGACATTCCACAGCGAGTTGTACGTCCGAAAGTGGGCTTCAGAGTATACTGATGAGCATTCATAGCGAGACGAGTGTTACGGTTAAAGGTATGAAGGGGTGGAGTGCTTATGTCGATTTTTTTAAAGCACTGATAGTAGAAGTAGCTATAGAACAAAGTGAGACACGAGATATTTCCTCGATGTTCAAGGGTGTCCATTGGCTGGTCATTCCAACGTAAGTTGTCATTGACACACATACCGAGAATGGAGATTTTTTCGGTTTCGACTATGCAAGTGCCATTCATGGATAATGGCTATAATAGATTTCGCTTTAACGACAGAAGACAGCATTGTGTTTTGGAAGCATTAAATTTCATTCTGTTGAAAGTTCCCCAATTGATTACGCTGCCGTTTCTGTTCTACAGCCGAAGAGCAGACGCGTGAGTCCGGGAACGAATATGAAAAGCAGAGAGTTCTGTCGTCAAAAAGAAATATATTGGATTAGAAGTGGCAGAGAAGAGACCATTGCTAAAAAATTTTGTGGGCAGAACAGCATTTATTTTGTGAATATCTGATTTGAAACCATTCAAGACAACTTGAATTGATTTTCTAATTCGTTTAAGAAGAAAGTCTTCGATCCCAAATGCGCGCATTTTCGACAAAAAAGCCTGATGCCAAACTCTGTCAAATGCCTTAGAAATGTCAATGGAAAATTCATGGATTTTTTCTTTAGTGCTTGCTTCTGCTTTTTGACGACTTCGGACCAGGTGTTGTTATGGTCACTTGTAGTTGGTTTATCGGAATCTGGGGCTTAGTTGTTTTATTTCGCATTCCCGCTTTGCTGCGAGGCTTTTTACTTCCATCAGCTGTGGGTGGTTTTTGCATCCATTTCGAGTCTGGCATATCTTCGTGCGGCTCCGGTCTTCATTTTGGGTCCGCTACCATTTCCAGCTATTGAGATGTCTGCGAGGCATTATTTTTCCGAATGAATTTTTTGACCTTGCCGTCGTGCATCTCGATTGCCAACAGCTCGTAAAATACTTTAATCGTTTTGATGGTGTATCTCATTGGTTGGTGGTTGGAACGCCCGTGACCATCCTCCAACTTTTCTACCAGTGTTCTTATCTACTTCCGAGCTTGTGAAGACAGATGGCACGATGGCTGCCTGCTGGGGTATCACCCCCTCCCCATCTTCGAGTGACCTCTGCCCCATGACCACATTTGTAAGGGTTAACACATATGGGTACTCCAATTTAATGGTGATGAGGTCTGCCTGCATTTCACTCCTGCTTTCCATTGTTCAGCATTCCATAATTAAGACCGTCTTCTGTGACGAGGCCCATTTTAATCTTAGCCTATACGTCATTAACCAAAATTATTGCATTTGGGCTAAAGGAATTATTGTTATATTTTATTTTATTGTAAATGTTGTCGATAATGTTGTTACTATGGATGGTACTACTGTACCGTGATAATTAACTTTGTATGGCCAAAATTTGACACCTTTAGACTTCCCCTTTTAAGTGTATGTCAAAAGTAAGGCCTGGTGACATTATCATTTCCGTTGCTGTCATTTTTCCATTATTTGTTCAAGCTATCAGTCAAGACAAAAGACAATTTTATTCTAACTTACTGGCCCCATGCGGGTACTCTAAGAAATACCTAACACTTAAATTATGCCTTTCGACGTATCTTACCTTGCTTCCTTGCCAGACCCCAAGGTATCTGGCTAGATTTTGACAGGCAAATGGCTGCCCGTGCTGGTGTCCTTAGAGGGCCCAGACAAAAAGTAGTTTTCGACTTCTGAAAGTTGATTTTCAACTTCCAGTCCTCGCAATACCGCTAAATTATGTCGAAGTTACGTTGCAAAAGTATATTAATGACCTTAATCTTTGGAAGATGTCGAAACACAATGTTCGGTATTTCATCGGTTCACACATATTTCTTACTCCTAAGTGATTCAAAGATCGTTTGGAGCTCTTCCCTTGAAATGAATGAGGGTAGTACGCTATCGTCGGCGTTGACATTATTTGCAATATTCTCGTCACTGAACTGGGTGAAACCTGATCTCTCGAATCGCCAGTTCACTATTTCATTTCGAAGGTAAAAATTGTGCCCCAGGACTCGATTTGCCAGGTCGTGGTTCGGGCCAATGGTTTCGCCTTGTACACTTCCTAGAAAGTAACTGCTATAGCCTCCACCTTCTACTGCGGATCTTCAATCATAAAGAAGTTGTGCTAAAGCTGCTAAATGTATGTGTTCGTTGCTCGTTTGATCTCCCTGCCGAAATATTTTATTTATTTGCGGGAACATATTCGGGTTGCTGGTGTTTACAGCTGATATATTCGTAAATATGAGTAAATGAAATACACGAATACTTTTGTTTAAACTAATTTATTTAGTACGTCTATGTTATGCCACTGTTAAAATCTCACTGACTCGCTCAGTTATTCCCCAGACAGTAGAACCGTCATTAAGTTTGACTCACTGATCGAATCAAAAGCTTTTAATATACGTTAACTCCTTCCTTAATTAAATAGGTTTTAAATTATAAACAAAAAGTAAAGTAAATAATTCAAATATAGATTGATCCATCGTGAGGTTTAGTTTATAATGTAAAATAAAACACATAAATTTAAAACTGAACTTTAAATTTTTATTATTGGTTAAGAGAACAATTTATGGCACTTACTTTAATGATATCATGTAAATGTTAACCACAACTACATCTGAGGTGTTCTATTCGGAAGGCCCAAATTTGGGCGACTCGTTCGAGCAGCGAATGGTATCTAGCGGATAACATGAGTATTGTTGGCTTCCAAAGCGTCAATCGTAGCTAGCTTATTCCTGAAGACCTGAACTTTACATATTCCTAGAGAATATAGTCCAAAGGTGTGATATCTCACGACCTAGGAGGCCAATTTACCGTAGCAAAACTTGAAATTAAGTGCTCACCAAAATCATTGCTCAACTAGCCCATTGTTTCACCCGCTGTACAGCTCGTAGAGCCACCTTATTGAAACCAGAGCTCACCGAGATCATGTGCTTGAATTTCAGGAAGCACATAGTCCGTTAACATGGCGCGATAACGGTTACCATTGACGGTAACATTCTGATTCGCCTCATTTTTGAAGAAATATGGACCAATGATACCACCAGCCTATGTATAAACCACACCATACCGTTGTTCTTAACGGATGTAATGGTAGCTCTTGGTACTATTCGGGTTGCTCAACAGCCCATATACGGCAATTTTTTGTTTATTAACGTATCCATGGGCTTCATTATTGAACAAAATTTCACGATAAAACACCGGATTTTCGTTGAGTTTTTTCAGAGCCCATTCACTGAAAATAAGACGCAAATTCAAGTCGCCTGGTTTCAATTCTTACACAAGTTAAATTTTGTACATTTTTAGGCCGATATCCTCACATAAAATACGCCAAGCCAAGCTGCTGAGAATGACGACGAAACGATTCGTCACGGTTTTCGCATATACTCTCAGCTAGTGCTGTTATAGTCTCTTCACTACGTACTGGATGTGGTCTAACCGGTCGAGTATAATCCAATAATGTAAACTGGGACTCAAATTCGTGAATGGTATTAGCAATAGTGGTTCAGTAAGTCGATTATGCGCACCGTAAATACCTCGAATCGCACGAAAAACATTTCTCACTGAAATGAATATATATAATACAGCTGAACAATTTGGAGACGCTGTTGTAGTGTGAGTCTTTCCATGATGACTTGTTAAACGATACTCAACAAATATGATAAAGCAATGTACGTGGTGTAGTGGTATATGCATAGACTCCTCAAGCAGAGGGTCGCGGGTTCGAATCCCATAAAGGCATAAATTTGATGTTGGAGTGGTTGCTGGCTGGGCTTAATGTAACGAACAACTAGCACGTACTAAGCAACCAGTTGAGGATGCACTGGTTCGTCCCGTCCAGTTTGACAACCACCTCTGGGGAAAATATTGAAACCAAACACACCTGAGCTTCAAACTACTACACCACCCGCCCGCGCCCTGGAGAAAAGCCAGTAAAAGAGTATTCATATCCCCTTGGTGCGCGCGCGGTATTATACAAAAAAAAAAATCAGTCACGCGTGAATCAAACCTCACGACGAGTCACCTCTTAGTTTATATACTAGGTGGAGTGAAAAGTAACCTCCTCGACCGCCAGAATGCGCTGCTACTGCAAAAAAGGTTATGGTGCCTTGAAGTCCGTTCATATTTAGGCAGACATGCCAAATTTCAGTGCGATACTGTGTTTAGTTTTGTTCTGACAGCTGATTGTTGTTGATGTGTTTGGCATCATGTTGAGTATGGACAAAAACAATTTTCGTTCTCTCATAAAACATTATTTTTTGAGAGGCAAAACTGCGAAAAGTTGGATAAATATTAAGGGGCTAATGATCCGTCAAATTACACCGTCAAATATTGGATTCGAGAGTTTCGTGGTGGTCGCAACTCCACTACCGATCAAGTCCGCAGCGGTAGGCTCTTCGATGCGGTTACAGAGGGCAATGTCAAAAAAATACATGAAATGGCGTTGGGTGACCGGAAAGTGAAGGTGCGCGAGCTAGCGGATACCACAAAGATTAGTACTGAGCACACGCGCCATATTTTGGGCAATATTCTGTCGCTGGGTGCCACGCATACTCACTCCTGACCAAAAACACAAACGTGAGAGCACTTCGAAAGAGTGTTTGGACTTGCTGATGCGAAATCGGGCGGACTTTTGGCATCAATTGGTAATTATTGAACACCAGAGAACAGAAAGAGTGCCTGGCAATGGACTGATCGATGAGTCGGAAAGGTTATGGCTTCGGTTTTCTGGTATTGTCATGGCTTACTCTTTGTAGACTACTTCGGAAAAGGAAAAACCATCGACAGCGAGTATTACAGTGCATTATTGGAGAGATTAAAGGCCGAAATCGCTGCAAAACGGCCTCACATGAAGCGAAAAAAATTTTGTTTTTGCAAGGCAAAAGTTCTCAAGAAGTTGAAAAATCGCTGGAACAAGTGTATCAAACTAAAAGGGGACTATATTGAATAAAATAAAAAATCATTTAAAAAAATTTTTTTTTTTTCATTCCCAAGGAGGTTACTTTTCATCCCACCTAGTATTAATAATTACATTATTATTATTTTTTTTTATTCCAATAATATTAATTTAGATGATTTTTTTCAAACTAATTAGTTACTTACAATTTATGTTGACCTTAGCCTACGGGATATTGGACTATTGTCTGTTTAAACAGGCCCTTTATCATTTTCCTCTTCTATATTTTGGTAATAATAATTTTTTTAAATTAGCAAATTTAACTCTTTTTACATACGTTTTTCGAAGCTGATTTTTGTGAGCTTGTAAATAATTTCCATCTTTTTCTATTAGATATCTTACTAGGCTAAGCTTTATTATAACTGGTACCTGCCTCCAATTCATATAGTTTTTAAATTCACATTTATATATAACAATTTCGTTGGGATTAAACTTCTTAACACTTTCTTTCCATTCATTATAATTTTTTTTTTCAGATTGTACATATTCATTCCTACTATCTTCTTTTTTATTTTTATAATCTTTGTCTTCGCATTACGGTTTTGTAAGGTCGGTTGTAGTTCTTGGCTTGTGCGCGAAAAGTATGTCGGATGGCGACTTTTGAATTGTTTTTGTTGGTGTGTTTCTGTACTTAAACAACACTGCGTTTCAGGTTTTTCGCAAATCGCGTTCTGATCTATGTTCCACGAAAACTTTTTTTGAGTACCTTTAATTGTTTGGACACCCCTTTCCACTAGCTCATTCGATTCGAGATGATACGGAGAACTCTTATGTGCAACGATGCCATTTGCCTCACAATATTTCAAAAACAATCCAGAACCAAAAAGGGGACTTCGAAAAATGATCCACTGGGATTGGGAAATCAATGCCTTCTTACTTAAAGATATCTATATGTACCCGTTCGTAGAGGCAAAACATTTTCGGCCACTTTATTTTACCTCCCTCCGAACCCCTTATTTGTGTTAACTAACATACTGCCAGAATGCTCAGTATGAGTACCTCAAGTAATATATTCTTTTTCTTACTGAACTTGGAACTAATATTTTGTTCCCATAACACAAGGCTCCTTCTTCATAAGATAGAGAATTCCTTTGTTTAAAATAACAACCTATTTCATCAACATACTTTCGGTTTGGCCAACCTTCTTTCACATATTTTAGTACTTCCTGCAGAGCTCTTTCATTTTTAATCTCATGCACTATTTCTGAAAAGCTAGTTGTCTTTCCCTTGTCCAAACAAATCTATGAAATCTTTTTAATAATTCATACAGCGGTCTGAGTTCAAGTGATAATTTAGTCATAAATTTGCCGTAAAAATTTAGTAATCCTAAATATGATTTAAGACTAGTTACATCGTGTGGAGCCGGTGCATTCTTAATTGCCTTTGTTTTTACTTTCTTTGACTTAATACCTTCCTTACAGATTATGTTACATGACCTAGATATTCTACTTTGTCTTTAAAGAATTTGCACTTGCTTTCATTCACTCTTACGTTATAAGCTTCTAGTCTACTTAAAACTTCTTTAAGTTTGCGTACACACTCCTCCTCGGTTTCTTCTCCTACAATAATACCTCCAAATACCCGGCAACACCATCTAACCCCAGTAAAATTTGATCTATAATTGATTGGAAAATAGCAGGTGCTGATTTTAGATCAAATACTAGGCGGGTGGAACGAAATAATTCCTTATGAGTATTGATTGTGAGACATTCTTGGGATTTTTCCGAAATTTTTACTTGTTGATACGCCCCTGAGAAATCAAGAACACAGAACCACGCACAATCTTTGAGTTTTACAAAAATCTTATAAATTCTTGGTATAGTATAATGATCTGTTTCAACAAATTTATTGACTGTGACTTTGCAGTTGGTGCAAATATAATTTTCCATCTTTATTACGCACTACCATTATAGGGGAAGCCCACTCACTGTGCCGAACTGGCACTAGAATTCCCTTTGCAACCAATCGATCTAGCTCTTGCTCTACACTTTTAAGCCCGAAAAAAAGCTACTGCATATGGTTTTTGTTGTAATTTTTGTATGTCTTGTTGGTAAACTTAAAGTTTCTCGCCTTGTGTTATTTTAGGCTTTCTAATCTCTCTGTGGTGTACAGCCCCGACGATGCGTCTGACCTTTATTGTCATATCCCATGTAATGTACTGAGCTTGGGTGTATTTACTGCATGTCTTTTTTTATAAGTTCAAGCGATTTTGCAATCTGGCAAGCCTTCTCAAAGCTCATCAAGCACTCGTTTAGTAACTTTTGTTGTATTGCTTCGTCATTAATGCCAACAACAAATTGATCTCTTAATGATTCATCTAGAAATATCTTGAAGTTACATTTTTCCGCCAAATCTTCAACTCAACCATATAATCTCCGATTGTTTCATAATTTCTTTGAAATCGCTTATGAAACTGAAATCTTTCCGCAATTATACCATATAAGCAGTCGGCTTAAAATGTGTTGTTAGAACTTTAATTAATTCTTTATACGCCTTTGAGTGAGGTTCAGTGGATGCAACAAGTGATTTCATAATTTTGTATGATTCGGGCCCATTAAATACGATGGTCTCAACTAATCATCTTCATCTTAAATTTTGTTGATGATTAATAATTGTTCGAACCTTTCAGAATAGCTATCAAAACTATCACCTGGAAATTGAGCCATGATGCGGTTAACCACGTGTTTCTTTTTTTGAAATCCAAACTTGATTGAGTGTCTTCAAAAATGTCTGAACCACTGCTTTCTTGGTCAGAAAATTGTTCTCTTTTTATTTTATCCACTTTAATTGCTTTCCTTTTTTTTCCTCGTCGCCAAATGAGTAAATGAAAAACTCGAATACTTTTGTTTAAACTAATTTATTTAGTAAAACCTCACTGACTCCTAGACAGGGAAACCTAGACAGTGGAACCGCCATTAAGTTTGTCAGTATAGTACTCACTGAGCCAATCAATAAGCTTTTAATTCATATTAACAGCCTGAATATTGTTGTTCCAATACAAACTTACAGAGTTTCTATATTTTTTTTTCGTTTCGTTGGGAACAGTTATTTCGGTACTAAGACCGCAATGTTCACTGTCATACACAATAGTGCATAGACAGTTTAAAGTATGTTGGTTAGGGGTTGTCAGGTCTATTCATGTGTCGAACAGCAGGAGATCCAAATACGACCCGTGTCTAGGAAACGACGGACTTTTCTTCGCCTTAAGGCCGAGTCGGTACATTAAACTGTGCTGACCCCACAAATTGAATAGTAGGTTCCCTCTAGTATATGGTGTATCTCCGCTGATAATAAAATAGTTCTCCTCCAATGCCAATCTTTGGAATCGAAAGTGTCTCGAGCTCTGAGAAGAATATGGTGGATTGGGTAGCCTTAGGTGTATAAACAGACACCATGTATAACCGCTTTCCACTACGGAGAGAGATATAAAATACGACTGTATACTCTTTTAAAACCCAGTCCTTTTCTTACAAGGATCGCAACGCCTCCTTAGAGCTTAGTTGCGCTTATCAAAAGCACATCAGATGCTTGGTCTTTAAGTAGATTTGATTCACGCGCGTAACCTGCCGCCATTTAGGCGTAGGTAACTTGGTCAGTAACGGCTGGAGTTTGTGTATGCATGGGTAGATGTTTAACTTCCACTTTCTGGTGCCGAGCCAGGTTTACTCTTTCTATGAGGCACAATAGTATGATAGTTAATGCCAGATTTACATACTTACATACATATATATATATATATATATATATGTCTAACTTGTGAAACAAACCTCAGATTTTAAAACGACAGTTCTTACCTTTAATTCTACAAAAAGAAATTTAAGCAACTATGCACAATGAACATGAAATTGACAAGCACGGCCCTACCATAGAACTTACGGGAAAATTGCACGCCACTTTAAGATCATACGAATAACTATCTATTAACATACATATGTAAAAAATTCTAACCCGCTCGATTTGTTTTTTTTCTGTTAAATGTGTATGCCCCGGGCCAACCCTAAATTATATACTTAATACGATGCAATACACGTATATGTACAGACATAGAGTACGTAGCTGTAATCCTTTTCTTTCTGAGACTGAGAGAATCACAAGACTTGTGTAAAGGTCATCTTAAAATTGAACCAACTATCAATAAATAGCAGATCATGCAAAATTGTCTGTTCATATCCTCTCATGCACCATATCCCAAATAAATCTCATGAAACTACGGCATCGGCAAGTACCCGCGGGTTTTATTGAGATACAAAGCAAAAAAGTATATGTATTTGTACAAATACACCTGCAGCGCATCCAATAGTTTGCACGCACTCTTATCGCGTTGCACACTTGTTTGATGCAACATTCACATCAGAAACAGGTATTCGCACCAGAAGCAAAATCAAGGATTGCGGAAGTTCTTGTAATGTACCACGCAATGCAACATCACGAATTCCTTCTGAGTTTTACCATCTAAACAAACAATCCATATGTCGCCTCCACTTGCCACAAACCCACCAACTGGAAATGAGAACTGGAAGCGCATGAAATTTGCCTAGAATTCTCTCTCTCTCTTTTTCGGTGTTTCTCTCTTCATGTATCCTCTCTGCAGCAACCAATACCGTACCACCGTAGCCGTATTAAACATGCACTCAGTTTCATTCGTAAAGTAATCGCTGTTTAGGGCACTTCGGCTGCCGAAATTTTTCGGTCGGACATATAATAGATTCATGTTGTATCTATGTGCCAGTGTATTTGTATCTCACTCCCATAAAAATAAAGCCAGCCAGTGGTATAAAATTAACTCTAAAGAGATTTGTTCCTTTTATTTTTTTTAAAGAAAACAAATAAAAATATCATTATTTTGACAATAGCACAAACATATCCTTGGAAGTGTATCCGCATTCTATTGTCGTCTATAAAATATCTATTGTATGCCGGTATAAATAAAAAAAAGCATCCCATCAAAAGAATTGACAAAAAAAAAAAAAAAAAAATAAAAATAAAATAACCAAGCTTTCCATTATGTGAATGAGTGAGCTTGTATGGTGGTTATCGATTTTTGTGCAGACTCTACGAGTCCTTCCAATCCTTAATGCGAGTATTCATATACTCTAACAACGGCTACGAGAAGGACGACGTCAATCTTTTTGCAGGGCGGTAGTGTGACGGAAGGTAGTCGGAAAATCGGCGACGATACTGTATAAAACTTGAAAACTCAAATAAGGAAACACAGCCATCTCTGGCCTAAAAAAAAAAACAAAAAAAAATAAAAACCCACAAACTAGGGGAGGTGGTTGAATTAAATACGATTGTGTCTACGTGTGTGTGGTAGCAGTGGTAGTAGTCGGTGAATTCGTGCTATCTACCATTAAAGATCGGATAGACATAGTCAACATTGTAGATACTTTGCCCATTGAAAACTGAACTGACTTTGCACACCGGTGGTAAAGAGGTGGGAAAACACATTCCGTCGAAATTTGTTATCCACTCTAGGACTCACCCCATTCTAAGCTAGGATACTACGTACAAGTAACGTAGTGTCAAACTTGGTCCTTTTTCTTGAAGAGTGGTAGATACTAGTATTTCATGGATACGACTTTGACTACGATACGAGTCACGACGTCGAATTTGAAACTAAGGGTGTGTGATTAAATTTAAAGCTGGCTCCTCCGAGAGAAAGGCAGATACCCAGAGCGATAACAGTAAATTTCAACTGCAGATGCAATCTGCCTACAAACTTACATATGTGTTTGTCATAGTGCGGACAAAAAACCGTAACGGCCATCATTAGGAGTGTCTCCAACAATGAGATGTAATTAATTACAAGGAGATTTCAAATAGATAGAATCAGATAAAACACAACATATGTACCTATACATATGTACAGACGAGTAGATCTTGACTGAGCCCTGTTCAGAGTTTGGATTTATTTTGCTGTGTATCCCGATTGCTATTGCCCGTTGTCATTTGTATCTATCGGTGCGTAACGCACAGTGAAGTGCTAATTTGTTTAAATCAATAGTGCGGTTGCATCTACGAGTACATGTAGTACTCACATTTGATGGAATATAATAAATAGTGAGAAAGGGGGTGAAACTAGTGACGCGTCATTCACGCATTTTTGGTTAAATTGTTGAGTGCGTGCGCCTTTTTTGTGAATTGGATTATTGAGGTGGGTGGTGCATTTACTATTCTAAATGTACGGCTAAACTCTAATGGATAAACGTAAACGTAATCATTGGGAAATGTAATTGTTGGTGAGTATCCATTTATTTTTACCGGATTCAAATTATATCTGCCAGCAAGGGACGGATTAGTACTGGGTAGGTATGTGGTTGGCTACCTTTAATGGTTAAAGGAGATTGGATCAGGTTCGATTCTAATTAACTTATAGCGGTCGATTACGTGCACTTCGAAAGGGTAAATGTTACAAATAACGAATTGAATGATTGAACTTTATTGATTGATTTGAATGTCCATTGGTGGTCTATTTAGACTATATGTTTGTATTGTGACATTAGTTCATTAGCTACATTTTTTACCGGTAGTTTGTTGTATGTAGTCTAGGTACATACATTGTACAGATATAAATAGTTTAATGGGGTATTCCCTATCTCAGGTGACAAGGGGTGCTCTAAAACAGATTTCAATAGAATCCGGTGAAAAGAACAAATAATTATTTGCATTAAAAAAATGTAGAACTATGTATGTACAGGGTGCATTGTATGCGTTAAGTAGATTCGGGTGTCATTTTGGTTTGACTGCCATTTCATATATGACAGTTGTGGAGAGTAGTCAATAATAATTTACTATGGAGTTTTTATTACAGCAGAGAATTGGTAAAATTGTTAAAATAATAGTTCGATTGTTTTTATTTTCGTATTAACCATCTGTCAAGGCAAAGTGTTTGCAAACGTCCAGACACCTCTGGTATCGTATTCAAAACTTAATGATGTTACACTGTATGTTTTGTTTTTTGTAGGAAATCGATTTTGTTAAATCACTACAGCTGCCTGCACAGGAGTGGTCTCCCAAGGAGTCTCGTCTTTAATCATAAAGATTATGTAAATTGCTTGTACTTAGGTACAGCATCTTCAACATGCGTGCATAGATGTTTAATGGGATTAAGATTTGGACTTGATTAGGGCCCCTCGACAAAATCTTACTTAGTGTCATTATAATTTTTTATACACAAAACAGGCATGTTTTCCTTAGTCCTCGGCAACATCATATTCTTAAGAATACCAACGTAGTTTTCCTTCGTCAAAACCCATTGATTTTATAAAGCGGTCTAACTTCAAACCACTCTCGGATACTTATTAAGCCTCCGTAATTTTTGACTACAGTCGAGACAAGCTTGAGTCCACTGTCAGGTTTAAAGTGATGCTTAGAAATCTTCTACTATCGGCACCCATGTAGTTTTTTTTGGTCTCGTCATGCCAAACAATGGATTTCTATTGATTTGTTGTTGCATGGTCAGTGCCATGATATTTTACATTCACTGACATCATACCATTTGATATCGTTAGTTTTGTTTACTGTCATCACTCGTGATTTTCAACCAAAAGTCTACGACTCTTCATTTGTTCTACATATCTAAACTATCTCAAACGTTTAATGCTGGGTTTTTCGACTACCTTCAATGATGCTAAATATGATATGTACACAGTTGGTATAGTTCATTTAATCTTCTTCTCGAAAATCTACTACTGGCTATATATAGATTAGGTAAGTTAAGGTTGAAACGGAGATGTGATAGCTATACCATCACACAATACTAGGCACTAAACCGGGCCCATCAGGATCACTGTGGAGCCAGTTGAATTAATATTCAAATGGCAGAAACCTTAACAATCTCCCTGGTGAAACATTCAATTTCTTTGCAAAAGCGAAGAAGGTCTTTAAAGTACGTGCCGTCTATTTCTTCTAAGCTATCGAAAAAGTATTTCCCTAAAAATTTACTTCGACTACGCGATATTGCCTCGCATCCACACAGTATGTGTTTTATGTCCTCAACAGCTAAACAATCTGCAAATATCCGTATCTGAGAATTTGAATCTCTTTGCGTGTTACCACAGGAAACAGTGTCTTATCAGGATTTCTATTATTGTTATCCTATCCCTGCTTAATTTTATTAACTCGATAGATCTTTTGCCGTCTTCATGACTTGACCACCTTAAATTGGCAGTCTTTATGATTTGAAGCTAACAACTTCATTATTATCGAGTAGCCCTCCTCTTGAAAGCTCATCCGCTTGTTCATTTCCCCTTACCAGATATCGCAGTATCCTGGCACCTAGCACAGTCTCACCCATTCTGACTGCATAATACTTTGAGCACTGTGCGACAGCCTCTGACCATATTAAAATTGATATATGCTATTCCACTGCCTTAAGTGTGGCCTGGCTATTGATTTAGTTAGCGATATCTCTTTTAGACACCGATCTCATCTGTATTAGCTCAGTCGCCATGAGGACAGCTATAACCTCTGATTGGAAGCGTCCGGTAGTCTTATAGACACTCTTAGCTCTGGGTACTCCGTTTTCGAACCATCTGGGAAACTTGCAATTTAATTTTTTAAATTTTTTTGTCAGTCCTCCCTCTCCGGATATATAATATTACTCGTATATCATACGGAATGTCGAACTCAACCAAGAAAGGAATTTCATCCGTTAGAATTGGATTAGCTGGCAGTAGCTTCGCTAGGACCGTGCGGTGTCCGAAACTACTGCCTTTGAAGTAACCCAAATTAGTGAATCGCATTGCACTGTTGCCAGGCAATTTTTTGATCTAAAATCAAGCGGTGTTACGTGCATAAAGGTGTCCAATGCTGCCGTAGGGGTAGTACGGAACGTACCTGTAATGCCTATCGAAGCCATTCTTCAAATCGCCGAAAATTTTCCGTAAACTGTTTTTTTGTTTGTTGCTTTCCACCATACTAATGCGCCATATGTTAGTACGGGTTTTATCACCGCCGTATATAGGCAGTGAACCATAGCAGATTTTAAGCCCCACTTTTTAACGGCTTCAATGATTACAAACACCCACTAGAGTTACGATATGGCTTCCCCTTGAGGGTTCCCCTGGTTACCAACATTCTAACCGAGCTTCGCCCAATGGAACAGTTTATTTTTCTCTTTGCAAGCATGTTGCAAACACAATTTGTAATGCCCTGCTCAATATTAGCTCCTAATAGAGTGATTTAATGATGCTGCACTCCACGTTATTGTAGGCTCCTTCTATATCGAGAAGTGTAGACTCTTATATTTTTTCCCACCAAACGCGAAAGACGTAATTCACGACTGGTTTGAACTATGTTCGATTTTCTTCTGTTGGGTTGGTCTTGTAAGAACAAAAAAAAAACTTTTTTCTAACCCTGACAGCCTCCTTACAGTTCAAATCGAATCCCGCCTTTTCTTTTGATTTGATATTATAAATCCGATGAGGGATGAAGTATCTCATTCTGTAGAGAATAGTGTTAATGGTCGGTTAAAATTCCTAAAAAAGCTGTTAATTCCGCTCCAATTCGCATTCTCGTATTACCATACATCTTTTAGGAATCTGTTGTCAATGTACAATAAATAAGCTCGTACGCCATAATAGTCTGATGAGCTTCGAGGTTAAATGACATCAACCGTGTACTTATCGGAGTGAGAAAATTAAATCATTTACAATATGGGTCAAATTGTTTTTCGCAGCGAAGAACTCAACACACCGTTCATCGGGTGTTGTCTGTCAATAATGTCTAAGTGACCCAGAATTGCGTATATTAAAATCGCCCGTAATAATAATTTCATTATGAACATACATGGATACAATATCTTCAATGAAGTCAGACAGCGCATCAAATTTTTTTTAAAGAAAACTTCCGCATCAAATGTTTTAAAATTTGGAGGATATTAGGTCTATAACTTGGGGTTTGCTAAGAGATGGCGTAACTTGTATTATTCCATTGTTATTATTCCATTGGAATATGCGTTAGAAAGCTACTGTCATTGTATGTCATTTCAGTATATGTCATTCATTTGAAGTGTAATCAACAATAATTTTTTTCACTCAAATATGTCGAACTTTGTGCCTGAAAAAGTGTTTTTGCGTGGAGTTCTTCTTCATTACTTTAATATGAAGAAAACTGCTGCCGAAAGTCATCGTATTTTGGTGGAAGTTTATGGTGAACATGCGCTAGCTGAGCGAACGTGCCAAAAGTGGTTTGCACGTTCAAAACGTTTAAAAGCAGCTGGATATATTCAAAAGCAAGGAAATTGGGTTCCACATGAACTCAAGCCGAGAGACGTCGAAAGGCGGTTTTGCATGTCCGAAATGCTGCTGGAATGCCACAAAAGGAAGTCATTTTTGCATCGGATTGTTACTGGTGATAAAAAATGGATCCATTACGACAACCCCAAGCGCAAGAAATCATATGTGAAACCCGGCCAACTAGCCAAATAAACGGCAAAGTCGAATATCCATGGGGCGAAGGTAATGCTCTGTATTTGGTAGAATCAGGGTGTGCTGTATTATGAGCTGCTAAAACCGGGTGAAACCATCAATGGACAACCCACCGAACACAAATAATCCGTTTGAAGGGAGCAGTAACCGAAAAACGCCCAAGATATGCGACCAGATACGAGGCATTAATTTTCCATCATGACAACGCTCGGCCCCATGTTGCTATTCCGGTTAAGAACTATTTGGTAAATACTGGATGGGAAGTCTTACCCCACCCGCATTATAGCCTAGACCTTGCCCATTCTGACTACCATTAGTTCCGGTCGATGCAGAACGCTCTCACTGAAATACGGTTCACATCAGAGCAGAATATCAAAAATTGGCTTGATTCATTCTTGGCTGCCAAGCCGGCGCAGTTCTTTTGGGATGGGATACACAAATTGCCAGAAAGGTGGCAAAAAGTCATAGCTTCAGATGGGCAATACTTTGAATAATACTATTGTACATGTTTTTCTTAATTAAACGTTCAAATTTTGAAAAAAAAAACCGCGCGAATTAAGTTATATACCAGAGGTTTGAAAAAAAATGTCGAATTTTGTCCAAAGATTTGATGATTTTTGGCCCACCAAAATTACCTTTTTCATACAATTAATAAAACTTGATGGTCACTGTATAGAGAAACTATACGAAATAAGCAAGAAAAAAAAATCAAAGCGATCAGATGATTTGTCTTCGATTTACAATTGGAGCAAATTTGAAAAATGACTGATTTCATTGCTATAAATAGATAAAAATCATACTTAAAGCTAATCTGCTATTACAGGCCTATATAAATAACTTTCCTCTTCTTCAAAAACCCGCTGCTGGGCTGTTAAAGCTCTTCTTTGAGATGAACGGCCCTATTTACTCGTAGTCTTCTTTCGTCTTTGGTAGCAACATAATCTCTTGCTACAGGTTCAACTATCACTCCTATCACATTAATATTTTTTTAAAATAAATGTATAATAATTTTTGAATGCCGAAAGAGGAAAGTAATTTGATAATTCAATAGTTTTGAGACCACTGTGGAGATGCTTCAGAGCAAAGTGCCAAAGTAAACCATTGTAGCTTTCGTTATTATTATCAAAAAATTCACGCGGAAATAAGTTTTCGTATATTGGCTTCAGAGTTTTTGAACATTTGGATCAAGTGGAAGATAGTCGTGCTTAAACTTAGTCAAGTTCATTCCTTTAGCTTCCACGCGGCGATAAGCGTACCAACTCTCTGCGCCTTCTAAACAGTTTCCATGGTTTGGATTCTTATCAGTCTAACTTAAATGATGAAATGTATCCTAGATTGCTTTATACATTTCATCCACATTATCTTAATGTCTCATGATCGACAGGCCGTAATACTTTTGAAGTTTTTTACTTCAGTTGACAGTTAATTTTAGCTACATGCATGTAGATAGGATGTAGATAGCACTCTAGTTTTTCTACAGGAATATTACATATATAAATTTAAATCTAATAATCCTTTGTATGTGGAACTATCACCTTCACCAATATATATTACTGCGAATATTTCACGCCGTATTACTAGTCGAGCGACCAAACATGTCTTTTACACTATCGGATTCCATTTTTGAAGCCGATCCCTTATTTCACAATCAGTGACATATCAGCTACATTTTTTGTAAATACAGCTGTATAATTCGTTGCTCGTGTTAAAAGTTATACTGATTTGAATATGAGTGAAATTTCTGAAGAAATACTCTTGCGTGATGCTTCTTTACTATAAAAAAAGGAAAAACGCTGCAAAAATACGGCACTAAACATCAACCGTATGATAGTTTGGAATCATATAAAACGAGCAGGCTACTCAAAGAAGCTAGATGTTTGTGTGCCACATAAAATAGAGCAAAGAAATTTAATTGAACAAATAAACATAAAGTGAAACGCTGCTGAAAGGTAACGAAGTGGAAACGATTTTGAAACGATTCATTACCAGCGATGAAAAATGGATTAAATACGAGAATTTTTCCAATGCAAGCAATCATGTTCAAAGGTCGGTGACCGACCATAAACGACTTCAAAACCTGGATTCACGGCAAACAAGATTATGTTGAGTGTTTGGTGGGATTGGAAGGGAATTGTCTATTATGAGCTGCTAGAACGTAGCGAAACGGTTAATTCGATCCTCTTCTGTGCACAACTTGACCGTTTGAATTAAGCTATCAAGAAAGAGCGACCGGAATTGGCCAACAGAAAGGGAGTTGTCTTCCATCATGACAATGGTAGGCCACACACATTTTTGATGACCCAGAACAAATTGACGGAGGTTGGTTGGGAAGTTATGATGCATCCATCTTATAACCTGGACCTTGCACCCTCTGGTTACCATTTGTTTTGATCTTTGCAAAATTCTCTTTATGGTAAAAAATTGGCCGACCGAAGAGCCGCTGAAATCAATTGGCTAATTTTTTCGCTGATAAACCACAGAAGTTCTACACCGATGGAATTATGAAGCTACCCGGAAAATGGCAAAAGATCATAGATAATAATAGGCAATATGTACTTAATTGAAATTGATTTTGAATAAAGATTTTTTTTTTCAAAAATTAACCAAAATACCGCAGTATATGACCTATTACTATCATTATTTTGGGATAGTTTTTCAGTGGATGTACTGGTACTCTCGGTAGACTGCTAGAATGTATGTTAATTTCCCGTAAACTTTCATGAAGTGCCCGGTATAACGGTCACAGTAAAACTAAATGTGTCTGGCTCCGATAATATCACTACATCACTACACACGAAGATGGCGAGGCTGCGCGCGGTGCGAAAAGGATAATAGGAGTTAGTTTCAGATCTGACTGAACCGAAATGTGTGGGAGGTGATCTACTTGTGTTTTAATAAGTGCCAAAGTACCTGGCCTATATTTATAGAAGTGAACGTACGCGGAAAAGTGATTAATTTTTATACTCGATCCATAATCACAAACAAACATAAAGAACACAAACATTGACGATGCTACCATAAGCAGGACTGCGAAGTGAAGGCTTTTCCGTCGGTTAACTGATTCGAATTTTTGTAGCTGTTATTCCCTTAGAACAATAAGAAACAGTTCATCAACAAAATTCTCAATCACAACCCTCTATCCATCAGTTGTTACATACATTAAGTCATTACTGTTTCCGTATGACTGTTTAATATAGGAGCAACAGTGATAGAGTGTTAGCAATAGTGTTACGACCAGGACCGACAGAGGTGGGATATCCGTACTGTGTTTATTTATTTATTAATTTTTCCTACACTGCACTTATTTTTATTTATTTTTTTTTTTCGCATGAGAGAATAACATGTTTGCCTAATGGGGTTTTTAAAAAGACAACAACTTGGATCACAAAAAGCAACTAAATTTTACGTTTTAATTTCACACAACTAATATTTGTAAGTCTGCCGAAGTGATTCTCAGAATCGGCTTGTCCCGGAAATGCAATGATGCAATGTTTGCCCATTTGCCAATTTGAGGGTCACTTGTGCAATCATTAAGGTGAAATGTTTATTTTTTTGTATCGTGAGAACATGTGGACTACCATGTGTCGTGGGTATTTCCACCCTCTTAAGTTTGAATTCTTGTTGAACTTGATGATCCGGGCAAGAGCGATGTGTCCTGCCTGGCCATGGATAGACTTCTGCATATTAAGATTGAAGCTATTATTCCTATTGATGATAATAGAATTAGAGGATTTAGACATCTCTAAGTGTGCTATTCTTTCTTTTAATAGAACTTAAAATCATTACATTTTTTTTTATTAAGACCTTCTATTGTAATGTTTGATGTTTTGCCATATTATTGTTAATTGCCGGATAAATGTGGATTGTATCCCGTAAGTATTGTTTTTGTGTTTATAAAATATTTACATTGTTAATGATTCCTTCGCTAATTTTGGTACGTGATTAATCCTGAGCCTTCAACATTTTGTTCAAAGTCACAGGTGGAGTTGATGAAAGTTGGAAAATTGGTTGAGTAATTGATCTTATCTCACTGACATCCTTAGTTGGTGAATTCGCTGGCTTTGTTTTCAAGATTCCTTTGACTATTTTAATTGTTGTTGATGGATGGATTTTTTGCATATGAAAATTTCCTCTACTCTTACGGATATGTATTTAAAATACTGTACAACATAATCGTTTAAAGCTATGAAAGGTTTTACAATTTTTCCTTGATTTTGTTACCAGATATTAAGATTATATGAAAAAATGAAAGGTTTTATCGGGATAGGATGACAATGGGGATGTTGAAAATGACTTTGAAACCATTGAAATGCATTGAAATGAAAATACCAATGGCTTGAGTATTTCATATAAATGCTGGTACGTTTTAATCTCACAGTTTCATAAAAAAAAGAAAGTTCCTTTGGATTGAATATCGTTTTGATATGATCGTAACCAGGCATGTTGCTTCAGAAATATTACGTACATGAGTGTATCTGTAGTCGACCATATTGTAATGGTTATTATAGCCTGTCGAATATTTTTGAGCGACATTCTGTTGACAGTTTACATGGGCAGTTATAATTTTAAATCTTTGAATCATTTCTACGTGCAATTTAGCAGAGACTTCGTTAACTAGTTGACTTTGTAATTGTGTCCAACTTTATTTCTCTTTATTAATTTTTTTCTGCTTCGTAGAAGTCCAGATTTCGTGTTTTAAATTTAATGCACTACTTAGTCTGTTATAAGTCCTCTCTCTCATCTTTTACTTGGTAACAAAGAATTAATTTTGACTTGTGATTCTTTAAGTTTAAATTCTATCATTTTGATAGTTGGTTGAAAGTTTTTAAAGATCTTAAATAGGAAAGGGATGTTTGATATTTTTTTATATTTTTCAGATATTTTGAGATTGTAAAATATTGTGGTAGTATTCCTTCTGAGACGTGACATATCTCCAAATTAAGCTTAGCTCAACATGACCAGAGGTAAGAGATAGAGTTTAATTTCTTGGCTGGATGCGATGCGTGATAAGTTCTTATTTTCTGTAAGCCGTTGGCACCTTTTCAATTACATATTTGATGATTGATTCGTTTTGATTGATTTGATCCGTGATGAGTTTTCGATTTCCGTTAAGCTGCTGGTTTTTTTTTTTTCACTATTATTTTGTATGTATATTCTCGGTCATAAGGAATAAAATTCGCTGTTCAATACAATGTATAACATACAACGGAAAATCACAGCTAAAAATATACTTTCGACACTACTAAATAAAAAAAAAAAACATTAATTGGACTATGCGACTGCGCCATTTATATGTTTGCCTAACTTGAATCACAAAAAGTAATTGAACATTTAATTTAACACAAATTATATTTCTAAGTTTGCTTCTCAGATTCGGCTGCAAAAAATGTTGTGAAAGAGATGACTCACGTCTGTGAGTTTCCGGTCTATGCCCGAATTAGGCTGCAGATACTCGGTGCCGATGTGGTGAGTACACTGTAGGCACTTTACTACTGAAGAGCTTATTCATCTTACTTTTTTATAAATAGCGCTCGCTCAAGGAATTTAAGTAGCCTAAAAATGGTTTTATACAGCGCGGTCGAAGTTAAATTAGTAAGGAAGAAAAATGAAATGCTGATTTACATTGGTTTTATAGGTTTGCCAGTTATAGTGACTAGGACATAGAGAGCTCGACAGGGCATTCCATAAGCGAGTTGTACAGCAATATACCCACAGCTGAAAGTGGGTTTGAGGGTATATTTATGAGCATTCATAGAGAGACGGGTGTTACGGTTGAAGGTTTTCACCAGTTGTGAAAATAGCGATAAAACAAAGTAAGAGAGGAGACATTACGTCGGTGTTGGAGGGCGTCAATTGACTGACTGATATAAGTATCACCTATGAGCTTTATCGCACAATTTTGAATCCTATCTGAAAGGTGCAGTCGTGTTTTAGGAGCACCTGATGTGATGTGGACATTCTACTCAAATTTTGGGCTTATTTATTGAGGCTAGATCAGAGGGGTAAAATATTTTTTACATCGCTTGAGGAAAGTTAAACCTTTCGCATCAATTTTGACGACACCGAATATGTGGTCTTTCCAACGTAAGTTGTCATTGACATACATATCGTGAATGGAAAGTTTTTCGGTTTCGATGATGTAAGTGTCATTCATGGATAGTAGCTATCTTTAATGACAGCAGATGCCGTTGTATTTTGAAATCGTTCAAACCCACTTGTTTTGTAGTTACCTATTTAGTAATACTCTTAATTTATTAGTAATGCATTTTATACAAAAGAGTCTGACTCTATCAAATGCCTTAGAAATATCAAGTACAACTGTCTTGCTTTCGCCAGATTTATGTACGCTTTGATTCCATTTTTCAGTGAGACATATCATTAAATCACCAGTGGACTTGTTACTATGAAAACCGTACTGGCGGTTTCGAGATATTTCATGAGCTGATAGCTTGTCAGCGTTTCCATGCTGACGTAAGTGAAATGGGTCAGAAGAAGGAGAGATTTACCATCTGGACCAGCGGATTTGTGTATATTTAAGTACTCTTGCTACTACACGAGTGCGAAAGTGGATTCGTCTCATTGAAGATCCAAGGCACTCAAGAGTATGCGAATACAAAACACTTCCAGATTTTTGTTGAGCTTTCTTGTATTGGCATACGTTTTTGTAAGCAATCTTTTCTCTAACGTTCGATGTATGTGAAATTAGCTGATATGACTAAGTGGTGTGACGAGCTTAGATAGGATAAAATAGCTTATTGACTTTATATTTATCAGGGTGAGAATTTAAAAACAAGTTCATGATGTTGGCGGTATAACTATTAATGTCTGGTATACATGCGGGCTCATTTGCAAGCTCGGTCAAGTTGTTTTCCGCAGCGAGGATCTCAAGATATCGTCCTTCGGGTGTTGTCTGTCCAGAATGTCGAAGCCACCAAGAGTTGGGTATATTAAAATCACCCGTAAAACGATTTCAGTATGTGGATACAGGGTTACAACTCTTTGAATGGAGTTAGATAGCGCATCGAACTCATTAAGGGTCGAATTGCTGTCCAGTTTGGATCTTCTGTAAATAAAGCAGTAGTTGATAATTTACTTACGGAGTTGGAATTGTAACCACATAAAGTTGAATTCCGGATTGGAATACGGATCACATTAAGGTGAAGTTTGGTAAGGTACATAACTGCGTACATAAATGGCGAGACCGCGGTGAGGGAAGAAAAATGGCAATAGTTCGTAGCCAAGTAGCTTCAGATCAGAGTGTTCTGAGAGGTGTAGGCGGGGATCTACTTGTATTTCACTATGTACCAAAACAGCTGACCTGTATTTGCGAACGTGAACATACGAAACAAAGTGATTACTCTTTATCCCGCGTATATTAGCTAGGTCAACTCTAAATTGCTTAGTCATAATCACAAACAAAAACAGAAAATACAAACACCGGTGAGGCTAAGCAAGGTTGCCAAGTGAAAATTCTGACGGTTTACCGAATCAAATTGTTGTAGGTGTTTGCCCTCACAGCAAAACGCAATAGTTCATCAACAAAATTCACACTTGCAACCCGCTATCCATCGGTTATTACATGTACTTAACCACTGCCCGTGCACTATGTTAACGTGTGTGCACTCGTCGGCGGTCACACGGTCACACGGAATTTCAGTAAAAGAAAGAAATGAGGAGTACAAGAGGCTAGTTCTTTGTATGAGTACTCTATTCTGACAGAAAAAAAAATCTACGCTAGGCAAGATCGGTCGTGATCTAAGAAATGTACGTAAAGGATTTCAAGTAATCATAGTTCGCTTGAGGGTGATAGTCTCTATGTGGAGTTTTTCTGAAATGCTCTTTTGCATTTTTCTATTATATCAGTATGACTTCAAGTCAGTAATACCGTGGCATTAAATATCTAATAACAATCTGCTCAGAGATTCGAGGTATTGATGATAAAAGGTCTAAAAATCATAGTTACTAACTTTTTTTTGTAATATGCATTGTTTTCGTCCTAATTAGTTACTAAATCCTAAATGGATTTCACCTCTAGCTCTTGATGTTTATTAAGTAATTACCAAAATTTGAATTCTTATAATATGACACTTTTTATCCCTGGATGGTTATGCATATTTAACACACACTAAGGTTATGTTTCGTCGAATCGACGAAGTTCACATTTAAACCTATCTCATTCTTAAATTTCGGTAACATTGATCCTGAAAATTTTAAATGAAGCTCTTAAACATGTTTTTTGGATAATAAATACGATTTATTAATAGTATCGACATAGTTTCTGCACTTAAAAATAATATTGAAAGGGGTGAATACTTAAAGAGAAAACGAAAGAGGTGTTCGTCGATTCTACGAAGGATAACCATCCAGGTTTAAAACTGTTTTCAATTAATCTTGTGACCCATTTCGGAATGGATAATGAAGCTTAAACCCGACACACATTCCCTAAACCCATATATTAGCACATCAAGTGTCAACTAGTCAAGTTCTTGCTATATAAATGGATTTTACGCCATCTGGTATGGGTTGCCCACTTAATACCACAACTGTCTTTGCAACAGAAATGCGTCCCACAGACACTCCCAAAGCACAGTACCAACCCCTACCACGTTGGGGGTTTCCAATTATGATTTTATTGCCACAAGATAATTGAAAATTAATTCGATTTTGATTTTTCCTTTTTCACTGTATATATACATAAATCTATTCGTGGCTGTATCAAGGCAAACAGCTCTCAGGCTCTCAGGAGTTGTTTGGTATTTCTTTAATTAGTTGCCCATCACATCCCATACCGCGTCCGAGATAAGTAATTTTATACGAATAAACAATAAATCAATTATTTAGCATTGCCCAACAAAATAAAACAGACCCTCCAAGCGAACCGGGCCGGGCTTTCAAACCATCGAAACCGACGAAACGAAGCGCAAGCGACAAATGAAAGGACAAAAGGAATGAAAAATGTAATTAAACGAGAGAACATTCATTGAAAAGGATGTTTAATTTGCCGATCTCAGTGGGTTTATTTTCTCTAGCTTGGTTTGCTCCTCAATTTTTTTTTTTTTTTGGAGAAAAATCCTGCCCGAAAAGGAGGAAAATCATTGCTGAAGTATGTATGAAAATGGACAACGGAAAGGATTCCTCTCTTGAGATGTAATTTAAAAGTTCTCATTGTTTGCTCCTACTTCTCTACTACTGTACATACATACTTATTCTCTCTATATTTGGCTAGATGAAATTTTTGGATTAGTGTGTGCAGTAAACAATAAAAGAGGATGGCTCCAGCGAAAGGGCAAAAAAAAAAATCAAATTGCGATATCAAATCCTGTTGACGATAGTACAAGGAAATACAAATAGTTTACAAATATTTTATTTTTGGATTCATGCCGAAATTTTAATTTTGTATGAATCTCTAACGTCTGACATGAAAAGGATCCCCAGGGATTTGATATCTTTATAAGAAGGGTGTAATGGCAAATAAAAGTTTAGGAAAAGTGGAGCCTAGGGTTCAATTTTCAGAAATCTTCTCGTACCCTCACTTATAAATGTTTCTAACAGAGAAAAATGAATATAAAAGAGTTTCGAACAGTTGATGCTCGATAACATTTCGAGTTTACAAATCTTTTAGAAGTTGGCGAAATTGTTTGGTTCGTTAAATGATGGTAAAGACTTTCTTCAGGACTAAGACAAAGTGATTGGAATTGCCTGTCGACGCCAATGGATTCGATGAGTCGGAACATGGTAATTTTATTTATTTTTTCTGAATAATTACGTTTTGTACTTATTGCTCCTGTGATAGCGTTTTTTATAGTTTAAATGATGATTTTATTCTTTGCCCTTTGGCTTCTAGTACAACTTGACAAATAATGATGTCGAATAAAGAATGCGGAAAGCTTCAATTTTGTTTCAGGTGAAACCCTATCTTTGCAGCTGAAAATAAGCTGAGTAAAACAATAAATTATTAAACAAATAATAATAATCAAAACGAATGTTCTTGTTTCCTTAACACTTTGCCTCAATGACATACATTTGATTGTACTGCATAAGTGTAAAGACTGTCTGCTACCAAATTCCGAATGGTACAGTTGTTTGATAAACAGTGTGCTTTGGATGTGACATCTACTACTGCAACTGCTACAGTAGACAACACATATTTGGATACGGATTATCTATTTCGGCATAAAAACGACTACCCCATAACAATCCACATCAATGGATAACAGAATTAAAGATGAATTTTATGACATCCTAAACCGAACATATGCTCAGTGAACCAGCTATGACACCAAAATTGTGCAAGGATATCTCAACGAAAGCCATCTTTGAGCGATCATCGGAAAATAAAATCTGCATAACACCAAGTCGGACAATGGAATCAAGATTTTAAAATTCGTAACGGAGAGTAACCTCTTAGTAGTCAGCACGTGTTTGTCACTTTTCAACATTCATAAAGGGACTTAGCTATCCCTTGATCAATCTACCATCAACCAGACTGATCATATTTCCATACCCAATATACCCAACATACGAATATGTAAACTCGGATTATTGCCTTGTTGCGGTCAGGAAACGAAAGTAGATATCAAGTGTATAACGAAGTCAAGTGCGACAAATTTCAATTGCTAGAATCTTTGTCGATCGCGTTTTTTCAAGTTCCCTCAAAATGCAAGTCCTCATACATAAATCAGAGAACACCAATGTGAATGTTGTCAACGAGCCATTAGAGATGCTGTATCTGATGTTTCATGATTGGTTTCAAAGCACCGCCACAAAGAAACTTCTGGTTTGACAATGAATGTACCAAACAAGAGCTCTGAGCTCTACGACCAGAAAAGACTGAAGAATACAGGGTTCTCGGAAAGAAAGAGAAAGGGCACGGGAAGCACATGAACGAGGAAATTGAAAGATGTTACTGTAGGAATAACATTAGAAAATTTTACTAGTGAATAAGAAGACCATGCCAGGTTTACAAATCCACAGTATAGTCACAGTCAGTGCTGACAATATGGAAAGACAACTTCTGCAGACTGTATAACGGCACAAATACCGCTATCAGGCAAAATAAACCATTCATATATATATATCGAAATTAAATCTAATAAAGCTACTGGTGCAGATGAACTGTATGCTAAGAAATTTAAAGTAGCTGTAGCTGGACTGGTTGGAAACATACCACAACTTATTTGTAAGATATGGTCAGAGGAAATTATGTCCTAAATAATGCTTCTTACCATTGTTTGTTCACTTGAATGCGCCAACCACATATAAAGGAGTTAGTCTCTAAACATCGCTTATAAAACCTTTTCTACGATATTATGTTCACGAATAATCTGGTTGGTCCAAACCAGTGCGGTTTCAGGTCAAAAAAATCCACCATTCATTAAATATTCACACTTCAAAGACTATTTGTCAACTTCAAACCCGAATGACAGCATGTATAGAGACGAGCTTTACAGAGTTATATCTAGATTTGGTATTCCTGTCAAACTCGCCGGGTTGTGTAGGATGCATATGAAGAATTATCGCTGCTATAATACATCGTCGCGCCTAAGAAAGAATCGAGGAAAACTCACTGGTCAACAAAAGAGGCAGAATCCTTTTTAAATCCGCACTTCCAGGTACATTGAATGAACACAACGAATCGTCAGTGAAGCTTTCGTGAGTATTGAATAGTAAGCGGCAAAAGCTGTCTGACGGCAAACGAGAGCAAAGAAAAGTTCATGCTGTCATTAGAAAAGGACATACACCACCGACCGCGTGGCCAGAAGATCACCGTTGGAAGTTATATCTTTGAAGAAATTCAGGACTTGGTCTATCTGGGCTTCGGAGTTACAAACAGCACGGAAATCAGATGCAGAATTTCTGGTGCCAATCGTTGTTTCTTTGGGTTTAAGTGGTAATTGAGTAACAGAGCCCTCTTTCATAAGATCAAACTATCTTGATTCTATGCAATTGCTTGCGCACGCTGATAACATTGACATTAGTAGCATTTGAGTTATCACTGACGCATTCGCAAGTGTGGAAATAGAAGCATAAAAAAAGAATTTAACTGTACATCAGAGCAAAGTCGAGTATAGATGCACAACATTGACAGTCAGACAGTCACAAAAGACAGCCATTCATGTACATAGTTAGGATTATACAGAGACGTTTAAAAGGGCGGATACAGCTATCTTGGTAGCTTTCAGCTTCCATTGACTAGTTTTGGGGGAAGATGTAACAGCGAAATCTTCTAAAATGGCACGTTGATAGTGAACGGTAATGTTAATGTTGTTCGCATATTTCAGGGAATTTAATAAAAATAGTAAGAAATTTCATCTCATGGCTCATGGCTCAGCAAAGAGCAATGATTAACAATTTTTTGTATCCAAAAGTTTAGTCTTAACAGCATGGTACCACATACCATATTGTCGGCAAAAGCATCCAGATATTAAAGGAAGTGTTCGATGAGAATCTATTTACAGAAATGTACCTGTGGGCTGCCTTTTAAGATCATGTGATTCGATACCACTGGACTTTTTTCTGCCGTTAGTCTATGCGAACAAGCCAACAATAATTTCAGCCTTGGAAACCAACATTAAGCAAACCATTCATTATATACGGCTTCAAATGCCTTAAATGCCTAGAAATGCAGTTATAGAGAAGGTACCGTGAACCTTAGCACATTGCACAAGGATATATAAACAAACCTGTTGAAGTCCACGATATTCTTTATAGTTAATTTATATTTAGAGTTATTACAGTAAAATAATGTAAAAAAAATTGGTAATATACTCATAAGCATGCTTAGTGCCAGCAGATATCACTATCATTCATAGATCATTCAATCTATCGGGATTTTAAATAAAGACATAACAATTTTGTATTTAAGTAAAACACATAATAATTGAGATATCGGGCTGAAATTTATTCCAGGTGTACTATAGTACATACATCAAATTTATGTATGGAATTCAATCTCGTTCACATGACCACCGTAAGCAGGTGTGCAGCGATTGATTGTTCCACCAATCTTCCACACATATCGGCCAGAAAGTTGGCAATTTCGGGTTCGATATTGTTACTGAGCTCCTCTAACGTTGCTGGCTTGTTGATATAAACTAACGACTTAACGTTTCCCGCTTGAGCGATTTGACCATTCGACCGGACCATTCTCCGAGATTACACGATTACGGAACTTCCGCTTCAATAGATCAATTGTTTAACCGGTTGTGTGGCATGTGGCACCATCTTGTGGAGAACCACATATTACTGATGTCAGGTCCCTCTATTTCTACCCAAAAATAGTTTTCCAACATGGAACGATAGATAACTCAATTGACCATAACATGGCGATCATTTTCATTGGCGAAAAAATACCGTCCAATCACACTTCGTCATGAAACCTAATGCAATGGAGTCATAGGAATATTCAATATGTATATGCTGGAATATGTCGACTCAAATTTATTGACTATACACGGACCTGTCTGGTGGAACGATTATTACGACCGAAAATTCGGGTAAGTGCTCTCAAAGTTGCGACCAGCGACTCAGAATTTCGGTAGTAGTTCTTAATAGTTTTCAAACGATGCTCGTTCGATTTGCACCATGATGAAAATGTTTACCTTGACTGACGTTTTGACTTAAACAGATCATAAAAAGGTATTAAAATACAAAATTGTTATGTCCCTATTGAAAAATCCTTTATGCTACTAGGAGTATATTCTAAGCATCTTAAGTCACGAAAAATCAGGCAAGCAATTCTTAATTCTATACCACCCAATTGATTAATAAAGAAATAAGGTTTTTAAATACACATGCGAATAGAATATACTCTTATTTACACCCTGATTGACTCGAACTGCAACCAACTTCAGACTGCTATAATTTCCAAACCGTTCATTACTGTGAGCTCAAATTTAGACACAAACAGATAATTTTATTATTTACAAGCATTTTAAAGGATTTGCGTCTCAATTGTGTTAAAAAATTTTTATCCGCGATGGAATTCAAACGTGATAGTGTAATTGCTTTATATTTGGCTGGAAAATAACAAGTAGCTATCGTTAGAGCCCTCCAGCACCTCAACGTGAATAAATTATTTGTGTCTTGAACCATAGCTTTTTACCATGATACTGGCAGCGTTGCAAAACGACATGGAGGTGGTCATAAAAAAACATCAACATCGGCAGAAATGGTTCGGAAAGTGAAGGCTCGAATTAAGCGAAATCCGCGTTTAAGTGGAAGATAAATGGCTCGTGAGCTCAATATATTGTTGGAACGGATGCAACACATACTGAAAAATGAGCTTGGGCTCAAGCCATTGAAGTTCCAAAAAGCACACGATCTTACACCGCAACAGAAAAAAATTAGAGTCGAAAGAGCGAAGGAGTTGCTGGTGAGTTGCTGAATTTGGTTTTTTCCGATGAGTCGCCATTTGTTATCGAGCAATATGTCAACAAAAAAAATGAGCGAGCTTATTTGTCAGAGAGGTCCTCCAAAAATTTACGCCTTCGGACGGCCACCAGAAAGCAGGCAGCACCGATGGTGATGGTTTGGGCCGCCATAACCGCCGATGGTCGCTCTCCGCTCGTATATTTGGACCGAGGCGTCAAAATTAATACGATCGTATACCGTGAAACTGTTTTAGAGGCAGTATTGAAGCCTTGGGCAAACAATCATTTCGGTCGGAGACCGTGGAAATTTCAACAAGCGCGCGTCAACCAAAATTAGTTAAAAAACAATGTTCCACACTATATTTCTTCGACACAATGGATTGAAAATTCTCCGGATGCAAATCCGTTGGATTTCTCTGTCTGGGGTATTTTAAAGGCGAAGGTTGGCACTACAAGCTGCCAAAGTTTGGATCACCTCAAGCAAGTATTTCGCTGGGAATTGGCCAAAATACCACAGAGCCACTTGCGTGCAGCGTGCGATGCTTTCTTCTGCCGTCTCAAAGCCATTATTCGCGCCAAAGGTGGACGTATTGAAAACTACTGATACAGTTTGAAAATTGATGTATTTTTCAACATTTTTTGATTTGGCACAATTAAATTTTGTCAAAAAATAAAAAAAACTATAGCATTTTAAAAGTTGCAGTTCGAGTCAGTCACCCTGTATATATATCACTATATAAAAAAAGGTTTGAGGTATGCATTTTATTCTAATCATTACTGATGTTCTAAATTCTTTTAGTACATGAGTAGGTAGTAATTAAAACAGAAGTAGGAATCATTAAGACGCGTGAGTAAGTTTATACGTCCATCACAATGGACTACTCATAAAATAAAATAAAATAAAATAAACCACCCCTATTGTGTGGTCGTATAAGACCAACAACAAACGTTATTTCTACAATTTTTGGATAGTCTCACTTAGGGTCATTTATTACCGAACACCATGCAATATCCTCCCCGTCTAAGCCCACAAGGAACTGAATGAAGATTTGTTTTCTTTTCGAACAAAGTTTCCTGGTCATTTGGCGGACTTTTTGTGTTCCACTTCGGGGGCGATTTCATTAGGTTATAAAATACCATAAGCAAATTGAAGAAACGTAACAAAAGCTAGCAGCTCCCCACGAATTTTCGTTTCAAGGGTATTTATTGCTGTGGGGTAGAAAGAAATGTGTTTCTTTTTTTCTTTTTTCTATTTTAAGATGTAGCTCGTATACAGGAAGTTGGAATGTTAAATTTTCAAAATAATGAGAAGTAAACTCCTTTTGTAAGGTTTATGATAACAAAGTATAGCAGTCTGTGTTCTGACACTGTACCTTCGGGCACCCCATCGAATATTTAAGAGTAGAGGAAAAATTATAGAAGAATGCAGTAAAAACAATAATTTGAAAATTACTATATCTTTTTAAAGATACGAATAGAAAATGGTTAGGACAATTGAAAACTGAAAACATTGCAGGTTTTACTCCTTGAACTAATTGCATTTTGTACGGATGCTAGCCACGAGTAAGCAGAAGCGAAAGCAAAATAACTGAAAGGATCCGGTCCGGTGGCCCCTTGAAGTTAATGCGGATAGCTTTGCGCTGAATATTTTCGAAAACATACACAAACAGTGATGACGTAGGTAACACATGGGCTGAAAGATCCGTGCCGTTTTATAGTGAAACACAAAATTTTTGCAACTTTATTTATCAATATAGTTGCCTTCGAGGGCGATACACTGATTGAAACGATTTTTCAATCTTTCGATACCAGTTTTGTAGTACGATTTCGGTTTAGCCTCAAAATAGGCGTCTGTTTCGGCGATTACTGCTTCATCGGTTTGAAATCTCTTTCTGGCGAGCATTCTTTTGAGGTCTGTGAACAGGAAATAGTCGTAGCCGAATTCATTCAATTTTGCCATCGTTTTCATCGACTTGTGACACGCTGCATTGTCTTGATGAAACAGCGTTTTCTTTTTCTTCAAATGCGGCTGTTTTTCTGCGATTTTGTCCTTCAAACGCTCCAACAACGCAATGTAATAGTCGCTGTTGATAGTCTGCCCCTTTTGGAGATAGTCGATGAAAATTATTCCATGTGTATCCCAAAATACGGATGCCATAACCTTGCCAGGCGACTGTTGAGTTTTTGGTCGTTTCGAACGAGGTTAGTCGCCTGCTCGCCACTCAGCTGACTGCCGACTTGACTCTGGTGTGAAGTGATGGAGCCAAGTTTCATCCACTGTCACATACCGAAGCAAAAATTCGGCTTTATTGCCGTTGAACAGTTGATCACTCGTCTGAACCATCAACACGTTGTTGTTTTTGGTCGACTTTGAGCAAACGCGGCACCCACTTTGAACAGAGCTTTCGCATGTCCAAATATTCGTGTATGATATATCTAACACGCTCTTTTTATATCTTCAGAGCCTCAGCTATCACGATCAACTTCACTTTACGGTCATTTGTAATCATTTTGTGGAGTTTTTTGATGTTTTCATCTGAAACAACCTCTTTTGGACGTCTACTGCGTGCATCATCTTCGGTGCTTGTATGACCACTTTTAAATTTTTCACTTGCGAATGGTTCGTTCGGCTGGTGCAGAGTCCGGGTAACACTTATCAAGGCATTTCTTTGCATCGGCTGCATTTTTTCCCATCAAAAAGCAATGATAAATCAACACATGAAATTGCTTTGAATCCATTTTTTTTTTTCACAATAACAAAAGTTGCTTCACTCACAACGCTATATCTCGAGAACTAATCGTCCGACAGCTGTCAAATTTATACACGTATCTTTTGAAGGTTGGTACCAATTGAAAATGGTATGAATGTAATGTAAGTGGTGCCCTCTCTTAGAAACGGACTTTTTAGCCCACGAAACTTTAAATATCATAGAAGAGGGGAATTAAAACGTTGCCACCTTCCAACGCTTGACGCATGAAAACATTCCCAAGCTTAGAGAATGCTGATACAGCTGCCTTTGAACCTGCACATTACCTGGCAAGAGCCAGCTTAGGGTTAGATGATATGTTAAGTTAGCTTTTAATGCTCAGTTTGTGATTAAGAGTTGGAGAATGAACATATTAATCGGGAATCAAATCATTTTATTGATTGTAAGTCGAACGGTTAGCGAAGGTTCAGCCTCTTGATTCGGGTTTATTTTACTATCCTGTAGAAAGGATTCGTTAACTGTCTCCTAACATGAACATAAACATCGCAGTAAGAAAAATAATAATAAACGAATTCAAACAAACTATTCAACAGGAAGTAGATCACAAAAAGTCACAATGATATAATTTTTAAACTGGAAAATTACTTAACAAGCCAACAGTACAGTTTTTATAACATATACAATAGAATTCCCTTACTGCAAAAATTCCCAAAAGTATGAAAAGAAGCTGAGAGAATAGCAATATCTAAATTAAGAAATGACACAACCAACCCTATATTATATACTTACAGATCAGTAAGTCTTTCTGCAATCATTTTAAAATAACTGCTACGGCAGTTTACGCATTTACATATTGAAGTTGACGCATTCATGTTTCGTCTACGGTTACGAAACATCGCAAAAACTTCTGCTTCGTCCTCGCCATCGGTTTTTTAGAATATAGTTCGTTGCCATCAGGATTGCGCATATCTCTGCTTGAAAGAAATAGTTTTCTTAATAAGGAGTAAATCTAACCTTGTCGTCCTCCAAAAAGACATCAGCGCCGCATCTTTGATTGGTTTTAGAGTTATCCGTGTAGACTTGTCTACATTCTTTTCCTGGCTGAGATTCTGGTCGTCACCACTCTTGAGCACAGGGTCAGTCGATTCAGTGTTTTTTTTGCGGAGTAGGAGTTCTGTCAGGCCGAAGACCAACAGCGCTTAGATACTTTCGACGACCACACTCCGGGTCGAAGTAGCGGCGTCAATGAATTCTTTCATTTTTGACCAGGTTGAATGCAACTGTATAGTCCATAGAGTGCGTTTTTATATCGCATTTTCTTCTCATTATTCCGAATGGCTCAAAGAACTTTTTTCTCGAAGCTATCAAGGGAAGATAGGTAAAGTATTTATGATCTAAAATGTATATATTACTTTGCCGTTGTGGTTAGCTGTATGGTGTAGGGTGTCCTTTTTTGACACCTTTTAGACTAAATATATCTGAGCGGCCTCTGGTACAATGGGCGCAAACGCTTCAGTGACATCTAGTTAACTTCTTCCTATAATGTCGATGTCTTCAGGTTTTGCAGAGCTTTGACATGTACTATAATGCCTACGTAATTCTCTTGTGAGTTTCGCACAATTGGTAGAAATTCATTTCTGCAGAAACAGCTCCACGTGGCCTTGATTGCCCTGCTCTACTTCTTATGTGTTTTCTTCCAAGAAGCTGATGTTTTTCACATTTCATTTGTTCATAGAGTTGTCAAACCAGGGGATTGGTTGTGGTGGTAGGTTGAAACAGGGACTGAGATTGAGATGTGTCGAGGAGAAGTGGTAGGGAACCTCAACCAACTTAGCGTGCGAAACTGGAGGCCGCTAGCTAAAGATTGAGCTGGCTGGAGACGCTTCTTAGTTAAGTCCCAGGTCCAACTTGAACTGTAGCGCCAACTTAACCTTAAACCCTGGCCAAGGTGATTTGCTACTCTAGAGTTATAATGGATGCTTTTGTATTCTTGTTGAAAGTGGTTACACACTCCTAATATTTTGTGACAGGTTTAAGCTATGTTGCGAAAACGTTTGATCAGATCTGACTATTATAGATTTGCAACTTTAACTCGTGTAATCCTCGTTTCTATCTCATAAAGTTTTTTTTTTTTTTTTAGATGCGTTATCCATACCATCTTCTGAGCTTGTGCTTTTTCCTGGCATATTTTCTGAAACTCAAGGTTTCGTGGATGCTCCATTTTTTTTTTTGACTTCGGCCACACCGGAAAACTTTAGTTGAACTAGAAGGCATCAGATGCAAGAAAAGAGTCGCGAAGTCTTAATCTCACATACACATAACTCGTGCGACTATAGTATACTAACAGTTTTGCTAAAATAAACTGCATGAACTGTTCGTGTTTGACCATTTTTATTACTCCCGCTTAAAGTCGTTGACTGATTATCGATTATTTAGGCATTCCCGAAGTCGTGTTGGTAATATTGTGGCATCAGTACTGATTTTTTTCTGTAGACGACAGAACTTTACGAGTATTTCATAAAGTATACCACTTTTGCAGATAGATAAAAAGTCTGCGTGTTATGACGTTTATTCCTTAAACACTCTTGATAACTGCTATGTTGAAATGAAAATGTCTGTGTTCACTGCTGCTGCGTTCAATTCCCTGTCAGACATACTGTTTCTCCTGTTAGCTGGATATAACATTGTCGCTACTATCAAATGGCTTTTTTGATAACGTCTCGTTACGAGGTTCTGATTGTTCAGCTAATGCATTCATATCCGTTTTAGACTCGTACACACTCGAATACTGTTCAAATAAGTAAAAGGATAATGAATTTCAATTGTTTTTCCTTGTTCAACTTCTAAAATTGGATTTAATCTTGGTTCAAGAAGAACAGAGCAATTTTCCCACTTTTGTATAGTATTCACACAATACAGACAAAATTTTGTTAAAAGTTCAGTTCTTTGGCCTAGTATTCTTTTACGACTTTAATTTGAACCCATCAGCCGGTGACTTCTGTAGTTAATGTGTCCTTGAGAATAAGGAAATCGGGAGAAAATGAACAAAAAATAAAAAAAATAAATAAATAAATAAATCGAGCCAACTTCAGCTGTAATTTGAGTGGCATAAGTAATGTTCCTCAACATTACTCTGCGGTTGAGTGCTGACTCCCTCCCACCCTGCTAAAAAAATGAAATTTCGCTACAATAAGGGCTGCAAGTGGCACAGGAGGTGAAACGACATGAACTTGGGATTACTAGAGGCATAAACACAAACCAAGGAGGCAAAGAGTGTGCGCATTCAATTTTACGGAATTGTAGATAAAAATTTTAAATTGAATTATTATGGAAATTTTTTGTGGCGCCACTTTTTTTTTTTTTTTTTTTTAAAGTGACATTTGCTGTGGAGCACTTGACTTTTTTGGAATATTTTGACAGAGACACGGCAAAGTTAAAACACTGAACCGGAAAACCAAGTCGTATAAAAGTACATACATAATTTTATTGATGAAGGGTCGGGTCGGCATACATTGGATTTTTTTTTACTTTTGCTTGAAACAGTCAACATTTTGGTTTTTTGTTTTTGGCAGATTTTCCCTTCTTGCTGATGCGATGAGAAATTGTCGAAAATTCAATGGGAAAATTTGATTTGATTGACAAATATTGATGGGGATTTCCGATGATGAAGCTTGAATTTTGGAATCCATTTACTTAGGGCCTACAGAGTATGAGTATATTCGAATTGAATGGGCGTTTGTGCTGAGATTCCTGCTTATTGATGGAAAATATTTGGATATTTCGCACGTTTCGGGACATTGGGTGTGGATGAGTTAAAAGCTGCATTGGTGTGTTGATTCGGTGTTCCCTTGAATTAATTTAAAGTAAATCTGCTTTTGAAAGTCTTTTGGGAGCGGAAAGGATTCGTCTCAACGGATATTTCAAAGGCATTTTACCAATATGCACTTATCTTAATAGCATAAAATAATAAACATTGTCTGTTTTGCAGCCATAGTCTTGAAGTTTTACAGAACTCTAAAAAAAGGTTGAGTTTATGCTAGTATCTTAGGGAACATCTTTCTTTGTATTAGTTTGTTAGCTACGAATAATAACTACAAGCTGTTTTCCAATAGGGACTTGACAACTTTGAACTTAATTTGTGAACGCACAAACATCAAACTGTCACTGTCAATTCATTAAACTCAACATTTTTATCATGGTAAAGTACACTAACGAGCTACGTTCTCCGACTGGGTTCTGGAGAAGATGCGCCAAGATGATGAATTTCATCGCAAAATCATCTTCAGTGACGAAGCTCATTTTTGGCTCAATGGGTTCGTCAATAAGCAAAATATGCGTTATTGGTCGGGTGAAACCCCACATGTGCTTCATGAATCACCACTTCATCCACAAAAAATAACTGTTTGAGGTGGTTTGCATGCCAGCGGCGTTATTGGGTCATATGTTTTCGTCGACGATAACGATCGTCTCATTACTGTGAATGGTCAGCGTTATCGCGCCATGATCACCGATTATTTTTGGCCCGAATTGGAAGATATGGACTTGGACGACATGTGGTTTCAACAAGATGGTGCCACAAGCCACACAGCACAATCGATTTATTGAAGAGTGAGTATGGTGAGCCTGTTATCTCAAGACATGGGCCAGTCGATTGACGCATATTCATCCTAGAAGATTGACAACGGACCATAGAAGGAGCTGTGAAGATGACTGGATTGATTTGGAGTTAGTTCTGCAAACTTTTACGCAAGAATTGGGTATGATAAAGATGGTTGCCAAATTTGCGTTAACGCAGCCGTGCCTATGCGCCTATTTTTAAGCCAAAATGACCCATCCTCTCATAAAACCTGAACGAAAGGAAAGCGTTTTGCCGAAGTTGCTGAGGTGAAGAAAAAAACGGCGGGGATGCTTTACAGAAGAAAAATTTTGAAAATGTTCTGAACAATCGATTAAAAGATTAAACAATTGCTTTCTGGTAAGGTCTTACCAGAAAGACAAGTAAAGCAGATGTGCCGATAGATACTGCCTGGAAGATACACCTGCTTCAACGCCGCATTTCATATTGGGGCCATCAGTAAAGATCGATACTTGGTATTTCGATAGTGGTATATTATAGTATTGTTTCATTCCGTTCATTCCGAAATGTGAACTTGGATATTATTATTAGGATTGAGTTTAGATATGGTATAGTCAGTTATGGTCGAAAACAGATCCCTAGGCAACAGACCAAGTTCAGGGGCAGTATAAGAAATAGCACTTTGAGAGCTTCCGTCGGTCTTAATCGCAGCGTCCCTGTGGTCCCACTATCTGCTCTTCATTGAACTTTGCTAAGTTTTGTGATGCTGTAGGCTTCGCTTAAAGCGGGCCATCAAACGAGCGATACATAATTTAGATTGGGATGAAATTTGGCAGTGTACATTCAGAGGACTATCTTAATATAGGCTGAAGTCGCCAACTTTTACTAAAGGTAGAAAGCGACGCACGCTTTTTTTTATTCTGAATTCTATGTTTAGCTTCTAGTTGAACATGGGGTTCAAGGATGACGCCAAAGTACCTTGATCTGGAAGATAGAATAAGTGTTTGGTTATTAAGACTTAGAGGCTTGAAGTTCGGTATTTTATAATTGGTGGTAAATAGCATTAATTCAGTTTTCCTCGGATTAACGCCAAGTCCACAACTTGTTGCCCGAGCGCTTATATTAGCCATAGGCCTTTCTGTAATGTTTTCACTAAGGGAAACATCCATGATACCATTGTAAAATAACTACATCGTCTGCATACGCATTATCGAACTCTGTGGGATAACTCCCCCCCTCCCTATGATGTGCCTTTGTCTACGGATTTGTTTATGAGGCTGTTCCGCAATTGTGACTTAATGACTCTGGGTTTTTATCATGGATATGATCCAGTTGCTGACGAAATCTTCTGCGCCAAGTTTTGTGAGAGATTTCAGAATGGATTCACTTTTTTTGTCTAAATAGGTGGCTAACGTATACTGTTTATAGTTAATTATCTTCAAGGTAAGCATGTTGTGACTTTGATAGGGGAGATCTTTTGAGAGAGTCCCGGATATGCATGTTCAGGAGGTTTTCGACCAATCAAATCACAAAATACTTCGTTGAAAGTTCAAAAAATCCATTTTGTTTTGAGGTTGATAACTAAATATATTTATTTTTGGAAAGTACTTTCCCAGCCCTTCTTTCTAGGAGTAACACAAATATCAATCTTTTTTGATTGATTTTTAAGGATGTTTCCACTAGGCACCTATATGCGGATGATGTTCAACTATAATAAGGATATTGTCAGTATCTACTTATGGTCAGATACGAATTAATTGCTATTGAATCCGAAAAAAAGGTTATTTTGATATCCAATAAAACGAAACGCCTTTATTCTTTATCCGATGTCCTACTCTCTGTTAATCAACCTAAAATTGTTAACACCGTCTATAGTGTTGGACTTATCATAAATTGTAAATTTTCAAGATACCACCACACTATTATGTAATTAGATGTGTAAACAGTGGTCTTTGTAAAATCTGTATAACTGTAAACAAAGACTAAAAGGAAGCTTAACATTTATCCTGTCACTTAAAAAATATACTGGCGTTTTGTAATATTGACTATTTATCCCAACGAAAGCTTCAGGTAACTTTTTAACTATGCTGTCAGATATACTTACAGCCTTGGAAGATATGAGCAAGCGTCACGTTACTCAAAAAATGTGCTGAAGCATTACATTGATGCTAGAAATTGAATTTTCTTACTTGTATTGTAACAAACGAGACTCTCTTATATTTTTGTGAAAAATTTGATTTCTCTCGTTTACTAAAAACATCACGTTATCGGTACCTTATTTCATCCCGTTTATTTTTATTCCTTTTATTCCTACATTTATACAAACTATCTCTAATTTCACACGTTTTGAACGTTGTGGCCCTTTTCAATTTCACTCCTCAACTTTAAGTACGAGGACTTCGATATTTCCATCATATTTTTCAAATCTCTCTTAAACATTTGCTTCCTACCACCTTTGTTGATATTCACGCTCTCAAGATGTTCCGTACCCTTTTCAACCAAATCTACAGCGCAGGGAAAATGGCAATATGTGTCTCTCACTCTGGTTACAATGAAATGCGCAAACATACCATGATATACATACTTGTTGACAGAAAGTTTTGAAGATAATTATCACAGGGTTACTGTGTTTTAATGATATCATGTTTTTGAGAGCAAAAAAAATTTGCATACTTAGTTTTATTTATTGTACCATATAGTGTGAAAAGTTAGATAATAATATAATGAATTTTAACTAATCCGAAAAAAATACACTGTTGCTGTGGTTCTAATCATCTAAAGTTATAACAATCTCCTCTTAGGTTCAACTTTAAGTTCAACATGTTTTACTCAACTGAGCCATTTTTCACTATCTACTCTCTTAAGTGCTTCTGTTAAAAGTAACTTAACGTCTTTCACTTCGAAAGGTTTTGTTTTGGCTTGCTACAAATCCTTTTACTTGAGCTTTTATTATTTCTATGATATGAAGCTCGCAGTGGTAGGGCGGCAATCGTAGTACTTTGTTTTCTGCCATGTGAGCCAGTTTATCTACCACGTGTAGTTTAAGTTTGTCTTTGTAGCGTTTGACAACATCCAAAAACTCGGTTTTCACCATGTTTTCTCATCTCTCCTACTTCTACTACTTATATAACATCGTAAAAGTGTTCTCGTGACTTTATTGGTCTAAAACTATCTTTAACTTACACATATAAGACCGAGACTTCTAGGTGTCCGATGATCTTATGATAAAACTATTTTCATTAGCCTTAGGCAAACAAACTTGTAATGTGTACAACTAGAACGGATGTATTTGTTTTGTTCAAAACATTTTTTTCCTTTTGTATCTTAAGCTAATCTAAAACTTAAAAATATTAAATATTGCACACATCTATGGAAATCGGTTCTTTAGAATAGTCATATGAAAAATCGAAAGATTCGTATTTACTTATTAATATACAATACATATGTATTGTACTGTATGTATGAATAACGATATCTATACCACGCATTTTCACATCTATTTTATATAAAACTAAATAAACGTATGGTTGGTACATTCACAATATGGCAACACCAACTGCTTTTTTCGATTAGTTAAAACTCGCAACAGCTTCTAAAGATAACAAAAACCAAAATAGCTTGTAAAAAGTCTTTGTATAATACAAGCAAAAAGGCAATATCGCTTTGTTAAAATTAATATTGGTAACTCTGGCCCTGTTTGAAAATCCAGAGGATATCAATGGTGGATACACAAGCAATTGATCATTCTGTCTCTGACTCATAGATGAACCAACATACGGGGGCTGTTTGATGGATCCCCGGATTAGAAATGGCAACGCAACTTTTTTAGGTTTTTTCAATTTATCCCCATTCAACTCGATACACTTTTTGCAGCGGGGCTGCAACTTTTTTAACCCCTCCGTATAGTACGACTTTTGTTGGCCTGCAAAATACTCCTCCGCTGAGGCGATGAATTCCTCGTTCGATGGGGGAGCAATTCGTAGTATAATTCGACCAATTTGGCTGTGGTAACTGGGGAGGTGTTTTTTCTTCAAATCGGCGTAGTATGTGATTGTGTTTCCCTTCTCCAAATAGTCAACGTAGATCACATCTCACGCGTCCCAAAAAAATGGTGGCCATCATCTTTCCGGCTGAAGGCACGGTCTTCGCCTTCTTTGAAGCACGTTCACCGGGTAAAACCCATTGTTTCGATTGTTTTTTGGTTTCTAGTGTTTACCAATGAGTCTATACCAATGAAGCGACACAGAAACAAACAGGGCCAAGCACGTCTTTGAAGTGGTTTTACGATTGCGATTGATTTCCTCGCAGGTTTTGCCACTGAAAAACAAGTATCGGGTCACAGAGCGATACTGCTCTTTTTTCATGGTCGCAAGAAACACTAACACGATGTTTTAGAAATGGGTTGTCCAAACAAAACTAAGTGTCGAATTGTCACCAAATTTTGACAGGCGGCTAAAATAGGTTATAATATTGTAAATCATGGTACACTAATTTTGGCTCAGTAGCGTCATCTATCTTCCAATCCGGGTAGGTACTCATCAGAAAGCCTTCGTAGATGACAAACTTTCCAAATCCAAAAAATTGAACTGATCGCCTCTACCGTGTGACACTTTATGTGCACGTGTGTGAATTATCATTAATTCAATTTATTTCCCATTTTACTCCAAAAACGTCATCCACATTACACACACGTAGTGGACTTTACGTGCAAATCGCCCTCATTCTAGGAACTTTACTTGTAAATTGCTCTCAGTGTAGCAAATTCTGGCAGGTTATAGAGATGCACAATATGTTTGTAGACTTCGAGGTAGAGTGGACACATTGGGGTTGCATCAGATTGTTAGAGGAGTTACAACAACCATTTCAATGTAAACCGGGGGCACATCGGTGGCAATTTCTAGTATTTTTTTAAAGAAATGCCTGAGTACGTGTTAAGTTTTAGGTAATTGAGACAGAGATAAAAAGACCCGAAAACTGAGAAATTTGCACCCGTGTTGGAAAAAAGGCTCTCCCATTAGCCTTTTACTGCTGATTTTGATCCCTGTATAGCCCGTGCAGTTCGATGTTAAATCTTTTAATCCAAATTTAGTCCAAACAAACGAGATACTGAAGAAACTTTATGACTTAATAGTCGACAAAAGGACTGTGATGTTAAGCGTCCTGAAGAAAGCATTCGCAGTTTTTCGCACAACGTTCATTCTTAATCGTTGTTTTGGTTTACAGAAGATTCTGGAGAGACGACACCCTATACGACAGTGGATCAATATAGACCTTAGAGCAGCAGCTTGTAACTGGTCAAATCGGATGCGTTGCACTTTTTTTCTTTGCCATATGGGAACGTGCCTCTGTCAATTTCTTATAAAACCGTTGCAATAATTCACTACTTTGATTTCACTGTAATCGTGCCTATTTTTTCCAAAAGACCAAGGGAATTGATTGAATAGATTCGCACTCTCGCTTGGAGTTTAGTAAAACTTGTGCATATTTCGTTTAAGGGGCTGTAAATATTACTTCAAAGCTGACAACTGTATTCATTTGTTGTACACTGTGAGCAATCGCGAAACCCATCGGGCCGATAGCTTTCTCATGTGTAACTTATCGTGTTGTTCCGTACGATATGCCTATGGCTCTTGCTACTTCATGGTCTTTCGTTTGGCGTATAGCAGTAATCATGTTACGGACCTTTTCAACGATTTCCTCTGTAATTTATTCGGTGTTACTTTTCAAAAGCAGATGTACGGCCACGTTTAAATTCGTTGAATCAATATTTCACGGCTATCATATATGGTGAAACGTCGCTTTTACTTCTGCACATGTGTTTCAATTTAAAAATAAAAAACGAATTAACAATCCATAGATTCATTGTATCAAAAAACACCACATACTTTTAATATTGTACAAATGGCCGTCAAATCAAAACAAACCGATGAATCAATACGAAATTTTGTATGACTTTAAGCCACGCAACGAGGCTACCCTCGCATATATTATTATCTTTGTTTCAAAGCTTTTGACTCAGTGGTCCTTTTTTGTGGGTACATACATATGAGTTGCACAATCCTTTTTATTGACATGACATTCTTTTTTATCAAAATATGACGAAATCTTTGATGAAGTGAGTGTTCTCCAATGGAGATGAAGAATCTTACAGCTGTTCCGAAACAACATATCACTCGTCTCAATATGTGAACTAAAATCAATAAGTAAGGTAAGGGTGCCTAGCCTTCCTTCAAGATTATTGTTCTGTTTCCTCCGTACATTTCCTTAATCTGAAACAAGATTTATCTTATGATAGCCGTAGTATTGTATCTCCGAAATTGCTTGTTTTAACTTTTAAAATACATTTATTCGTTGAACACTCATACCCATATCAACATATACTCATACCAACACTCAAAGATACTTTAATTAGTCTAATTAGACTAACTTACAAAAGAAAGAAGAACAATCGGCTTCATAAAAAATGTTAACCGCTTCTTTTCTTTCACAACATAGTGTCCATATTTTCAACCCCAGGTTCAAGTGTACAATTTTTAATAGTAATGATAATGGGAAAAGAACCGGAAGGCATATTACTTACTCATAACTGTTAGTACGACTTAATTTCTGTTTACCGTTGTCATTCTATTTTTTTCATAACGTTCTATCTGATATTAATATAAATATATACATATGTAAGTACACGAGCTGTGTATATATTTATTTTGCTTCGTCTGTTTAAGGACAATTAAGTGTCAACCCTTATGACATAATGCGGTGCAAGTGGATTAAGCGGTTCACTCAGAAGTGACTTACATCTCACACACGTACTTGTACATGCTTTCGTTGTGTTGCATCGCACAAGGGATATTCAAAGGCAGACTATAGGGTTTAAAACCTCAACAATGCTGCCACTGCCACCCAATTGTGCATTAGAGCATTCAAAAGCAATAAAAAAAAATAGTCCTTGTAGCCGCAAAAAAAAAAAACGGAGTTTGGATTACAATGCAAAGCACCCCACTTTTCCCGGTTCTCTTTTTTCTGTTTTACTCCCTTCCTTTCCCTTTGTCACCATTGTCTCGGCAGAACATTGTAGGATGTTAATAATTAGCATTTACCTGGCTCATTTTAACCGCATATTTTTTGCATAGCAAGGATACGTTGCAAGAAATTGTTCATTTGTATGCAAATTAACGCCAGTACTTTAGCTTTGCCTCGGCTTACCCTCCTTGGCATAAGTAATTAAGGCGTTAGCACACTAGGACGGTTTTTTGAAAGCAGACTGACACGCCTTCTCCTCCTCTTCGATCTCCTCAAATGGTTAATTTCGAAAATAAGAAAAAAAAAACCTTGACGTCATGCTAGGACTTCTCCTTGCTGGTACCTCAGACCTTTTTTTTATCTATAAAGATGCTCTTTGTGTGTTTGTGTTCTATTTTGGTCGTGTGTAAGGGAAGCTGACGTTGTACTGGAAATGATATGAACGTCACGACAAACCAGGCAAGTATAGCAATTCCAATATTTCACAACTGACACTCAGCTCGAGGCGGCCGGATTGTTCCGTGTACAAAATAACGCCATGCCATTATCGGATATTTCCGGAAATAAATTAATTTTGACCGTCATTGTGATTGGAAGCGCCTGGGGGTGAAACAGCTGTTGTTTCAGTTTCAACAACTATAATCGATTCCAAGGGTGGGTAATTCAAATAAATTTTATTTTATAGCGTAACAGCACGATTTTTTATTGGACAAGTGCTCAATAAAGCGAATTATTAGGAATAATGCTAAAGTTTGTCACAACAGCACATAAATTCCAATAATGGGCAAACAAATTTTAAACAAATAGGGTGTATGGTATAAAGACTTATAAGTGGTTCAAAATTGATGAACATTTCACAGCTCATCGGCTTGTTATTGCTTCGAAAACAGTCTTCTAAATCGTTCTATTTTTTTAAATTTCAAACAATCAATTATTCTCAAATATTCACAATATTCGTGAAACTACAGAAATTCGACAAGAAATTTAAATAGCTGATGACTCATTAATTCTGAGTGAGTATGCTTTAAGCAAATAAGTATTAACGGGTTATATTCAGGTTTTGTACCAATAAATGTATAGAAGGATTTTTTTAAAATATCCATGGTAATTTATATTCGTAGAAGGTTTTAGATATGGTGATACGCTGTCATGTGGTATTGAGGCCCTATCCCGCACGACTAAGGAGACTTTAGATATTGACCATTACAGTCCTACTTTAAGTTGCTGAAGCGTGGACCAAATTCAAAGCGGATGAACATATTCTCGGTCGTTTCGAGAAACTGGCCATCAGTGGGCTCAAACGGCCAAGGCTTCGGCGCGCAGAGTCTTCGAATCTAACCCGGAGGGACAACGCAGTAGAGAAAGCACTCACTTTAGGTGCCGCGCATAAGTAAAAGAAGATCTCAGCCGATTTGGAGTGCTCGGCTGGAGGCAGTTACCTACGGATCTGGCTAACACGAGAACCTCGTTAGTTGGGGCCTAGACTCGCCCTGAACTGTGTTGCCTCCTAAGTAAGCATTAAAATAGATTATATATATTATATCTATGGCTTTTTTTTGTAAGTAGCACGCGTTCAACTTAAAATGTTTGCATCCTTAGAATGTTTGCACCCTTAAAATGTTTGCACCCTTAAAATGTTTGCACATAGCGTCGGCGAAGAAAAATTAAGAAAGAAAAAGAGTTACCGATGCACGTTGGTTTTAAATGTTTGCAGCCTATAATGATAAGGAAATAAAGAGCTTGACAGATCATTTCGTAAGTCAGTTCTACGGTTCAGAAAAGAATCATGATATTTTAGATTACGTCAGAAAGGATGATGAACATCGTAGCAAGACGTGTATTATGATTGATGGTTGGGGGCGGTATGCTACAGGCAATATCATTGGAGCAATGTGGATGAAAATATCGATAGAACAGGGTAGGCCAAGCGAACATTTCGCAACATTTTTGGCTAAATTGAATATGTGGTCATTTTAACGTAACGTTTTTTTCAAGAAGACTTAGATAAATTTTCTACTTGGTGTCTAAAAATTGCTTAGAGCTTAGTGCTTCCAAAGGTCAATCTATGACTTTATCATGTAAGTCCAATCAATCTTCTCTTCGACTGTATTCTTTGCATGGCCAACCTGTAACCCAGGTGCAATCCCTATGCGACCTTGGAATATTAAACGACAAAGAGTTAAGTTTCCAACTCATAACTTGGTTTTATCAAACAGTGGTCTAAAGAATTTTGCAAACCATATGTGATAAAGTCACTTTACATTACCCTTGTCAGGCCTCTTCTCGAATATGCCTGCCAAATGTGGTCCCCCTTTTCAGCTAGTTCTTATATCCCCAATCGAAAACATTCATCGTCGTTTGCCTCACGAGGACTACTTCTTTATCTTACCTTCCTATCGTGACCACCTCAAACTTCTTAACCTGGATACCCTCGAACAACTCTGACATTATCTTTATTCATCGACTGTCCTCTGGTTTTGTGGATTTCGCTTCTCTTTACAATTCTTTTTTTTTCAATACTAACCCTTTTAATTTACGCTCTTCTCGTCTCTTCTATATTCCAACCCATCGCACCTCTTATGGTTCCAACGAACCACTCTTTCGCATTCTCCGTAAGGTCAACTTATCTCCCCTATTTTTACTTTAACCTAAGCACTTCTTGTCTCAAACTTGATCTTCTCTACCATTCCCTTATTTCCTAACCCTTAATTTTTGTTACTTTTTAAGTTCATTCATTTTAAGAAATGAATGGGGGCCTTAGCCCCCACCAAAATTAAAAAAAGAATAATTTAAACTCAATTTTAATAATAATACTCAAGTTCATACTCCGGAAAGAACGGAATTAAACAATAATCTACTACTTTCGAAATACCAGGTATCGATCTTCACCGACGTCGGCTCCAAGATGGAATGCGGTGTAGGAGCACATGTCGTATCCAAATCGTACGCGATTAGCGAGTGCTGCAAGATACTTAGCCTCAGCTCCATTACCATAACCAAGATAGAAATTTTTATTAACAGACAGGTTACCATCAAAGTGCTCCTCCACTCACTTACTTTGTCCTCTAAACTAGTAGATCAGTGAAAAATTATCAGGCTGGTAAGCGTTCGGTTTAATATCATTCTCCTCGGGGCTTCCGCCCACAATAACATAGGGTGGGAATGGGTGAACTGATGCGCTAGCCAGATATGGCTCAACTTTCGATGTCTCTCTGACCAAGTCAGCATGCTCCACCCCGGATAAATCAGGGTTAGAACTATAAAACACTTTCTCTCTATTTTCAACTCTAAGTGAAACAGTCAAAAAACCTATACCACAGATAGGCGAGAATCACAGCAATTAGCACGGTTCACTGGCCGATTGGGACACACGCTCCTAAATAAAGTATTCCTTTCAACCTTTGTTGTCATAGCTGTAACCACTCACACTCTTATTCAAGAAACTTACAGATATTTCTTGCATAAAATTATAAATAATATTATAAATTTTCTGAACTTTACAGGATAGATCTGAAAACTACGCTCTTAGCAACACTCTTCAATATCCAGGCCATGTGAGTTGTAGTATCAAAACGGCGCATCCGCGCTACTTATGATTTTTGAATGTCCTACCTACCTACTTAGAGTCTTCAGCACCTTTGGCCTTAAGATTTATTATACCTACAAAGACTTAAAGTTCATGAACCTCATTGAAATCGTTCCGTTCTATCTCAACCTGATTTGAATAGACAGCTTCAAAAGTGTTTTTTAACCGACGGATCTTTCTCTCACTAATACGGGACTTAGATGTTTAACATATGTGAAAATGTCATTCATTTTCAAATGTAACCGCTAAGTGAAAACCTTTACAGAACTAAATTTTCACCATTTCGGTTTCAAGGAATTTGTTGGGCATAAAGGGGATTACTCGTAGAATGCACCCATTCCCTGAACACAGTAAAAAAAAGGAAACGTCATACAATGTAAGGTTGTATAAACTGCTTTCTGAGATATTTGAGATATTTTTCCTCAAGCCAGTTAAAGGACACAATTGGACATCCGTATATGAAAATGTATTACCACCCCTATAGAACCACATCGGGTCGCTACCAAAAAAAAGATTCATTTCGTTACTCGGATTGAATAACCGATTTTCGTTGGTGGTTGGACACGTTTATTTGTGTCGGGATTATTTAGTGAAATATGCATGTGGTGTTGGATTATTATTTTTTCCTTCTTTTTACACAAAGCCAACCATTCTCCTGCCTCCGCTCAGTAAATATATTCACTTCAGCTAAATCTTTTCATTTTTATTGCGAGTAAAATATGATTTTATTTTCGCGAGCTTCGGCATGAGAGAGGTAAAAAAAGAGAAATTAATCGACGGATTTTGTTCGTCCTCTTTTTCAGGAAACGGATACACATAATAATGAATAAAAAAAAACTTTTTAATTGATCACGTTGATTGGAATAAAAAACTTTATCCACATACATATCTAGTCATTTTTAAATGCAGGGAGAGTTTTTAATTCTTTTTTCCTGACTTTGTTTTGGGGTCGCCAATATCCAAGTATCGAGGTTTAGGGTGGGACTATTTAAACAATTTTTATTAATTAAATATGAAATGACTGCTATTTAAAGTTGTTAAGCGTATTTTGTTTATCTCTTGGACTTTATTATACTCTTAGTGTAACTTTTGTGATTACGAATAAGTGATTGTAATGTGAAACTAAAATATAGAAAAAAAAACAATCGTAATTTTGTGGAAAATGCCCATGAATTTGAACTTCGATTACAGAAAGTCCCTTTTATATTAATGAAACAACATATGGTGATATCAATTGTGGAAATTATTTGAAGAATATAAATTAAAAAGAATGGGATTTGTTTCAACCTTCTTTTTTTTTTAATACGCATATGTAAGTAAGTAAGAGATGGTTTTCGAACGTAAAATTAAAAAAGATTGCTCAAAATCATTAAATATAAAAGCGGAGAGGGCAATGCTACATAAGAGGACAGTAGAAAATAAAAGATTGAAGGAGTAGCAGTACTTAAGGGTGGGCCAATAGCTAGTAGGTCTATGGCAATTATGAATAAAACACAACATCGTTCATGTGACCAACTTGACTTCTGTTGCAAGCAACCATCGGAATGTCAAAATTATCGATGACTTTTTAAAGAATAAGTGGTCAATGGCTGCAATTTGTGTTTGAATGTTAAGTTTGAGATCCTGAATTTTCATAGACACTATAGGCCCGGAGCCTCACGGTGAGATTCTTACTCACTAAAAAACACCTCCCTCATGCAAACCACGACTGAGTTCACAATCAACAAGCAGTTCTTCTATCGCATTTTATTTTGTTTTTATAAGATATCCCGCAGGTGATTTTCAATTGACAATTCCTGTGTAATTAAGAAAAATTACGCGCTGCTAATAACCGCGCTACATCGAGAGGCCTAGTCCTTTTCAAACGGCGCAATAAATTTGTCTCGACGAGGATCTGTTGAACAGAAATATTCATATGACCTTGTAATCGATTTTAATTACGTTCTGAACTTTTTCGATTCCAAGTCTCTGAGGATATCATCGTTTCTAATGTACCACGGCGCATTAACAATACCTAGAAGAACTTTGCTTTGGAATGTCTGTAATACATTAATGTTACTATTTTTAGTACAACCCCAAAGTTGTACACCATATGTCCAGATCGGTTTTAGCACTTGCTTATACAACAGCAGTTTGTTCTCTAAGCTATATATAAATATCTCTATATTTGATTTCAAGCTCTTCACGTTTTTTCTTGACGTGTGCTAGAAAGAAATGAACCGATGTATATGGAGCAGATGAGTTGATAGAACGCCAGTGCCAAAATTGGTTTGCAAAATTTCAATCCGGTAATTTTGATGTTGAAGATGCAGCAAATTTTGAGGTGATAAGGACATAATCGATGCAAAACGGCAAATAACAACTCGTGAAATCGCTGAGTCCTCATATAAGTTGGGTAACTCGTCAAAAGCTTTTACAGCTTGGATAGGATCTATTGCCACACCCATCATATTCTCCAGATCTTGCACCATTTGATTATTATTTGTTCCAGTCTCAACAAAATTTTTTAACTGTAATAACTTTACTTCAAATGAGGTAGTAAAAAATCACCTGTATCAGTTTTTTACCATTTTATCATGCTACTGCCACAAAAATAGCAAAAGCTATTGGAGCAGAATGAACAACATACAATATAATTCAATACTTTCCGAACAACCCAATACTTATCATAAAATATATATATAAATATACTTATATTGAATATATATATATTCGAGCATATGACGCTTACGTAAAATACTCGTAGTTTGATACCTTTATTCAAGAAGAGGTGAATATACCAATCAACTAAAAAAGGAAAAAACTTTAGAGATTATTGGTGGGGTTTTTAATAAGGGCGATTAATAAGAAGATACAGGAAATAACTGATATACAAATCTAATCAAAATCATCAAATTAACTTAGACATACCCACTGTCAAATAGATAACTAATTGATAAATGATTAAAAGACAATAACCAAACTTTTATTTTTGCTAAAAATACAGGTTATACTCTCTTGCATCTTAGATTCGCAGGTAATGCATTAGATAGAATTGCGAATTCCTTATTGCACATTTATAAGACTTCCAGTGAGAGATGTGTTCAAAAAGTAAAGTAACTATATTTTTATAAAAAAATATTTACTTACTCATCAATGTTTATGTTGTCCTCTTCAAAGTAATCCCTCTGAGATATAATACAATAATAATTGTGTTAACGCTTTTTCCAATCCTTGAAGCACTTCTCATAATCACTTTTTGGTATAGCCTTGAGCTCTTCTAACGATGCAGTTTTTATTTCCTCAATCGTTGCATAGGTCTCTTCAGTTTTGGTCTCTTTTATTTTTGACTAAAAAATCTCTCGTAATCAACAATAGATGAGCAGGCGCATTATCGTGATGCAAAAGCCATGAGTTGTTTTTTCTCAATTTCGGACGTTTCCTTCGTATTACTTCTCGCAAACGGCGCATAACTTCAAGGTAGTACTCCTTATTGACAATATGGCGTTGAGGTAAAAGCTACTGGTACAGTACACCACGGTAATCGAAAAAAAAAAACAGGGATTAAACTTTGACATTTGATCGAACTTGGCGTGCTTTTTTCCATCTAGGTTCTTTTGAATGCTTCCATAACTATGATTTGTCACTAATTATGACTCTTTCGAGTAAGTCAAGATCATCATTTCATGCAAGAGCTCATGAGCGATGCTCATGCGACGGTTGTTCTGATCAAAATTAAGAAATTGCGAATGAATGAGACACTGACGCATGTCTCTTGCCCAAAACATCCAAAAAAATTGCATGACATGACCCGACCGATATGCAAACATCTACAGCAATTTCTCTTATGGTAACTCGACGATTTTTCAAAACATCGTCATTGGCATCTTTCATCATTGACATCTTCTCACCCATTTTAGAAGAGCTTATACCACTTGCAAACCTTTTTTTTTTTTACTTAGAGCAGACTCCACTGTCATTGTCAACATTTCAAGTATTTTAGAGCACTTGATTCTACTTCTTACACAAAATTTGATGCAATAATACCAGGATTTGTCAAAAAATTTGTTTAAAACTTTAAAAAAATATAGGTGCTTTAAAGGAAATGATTTAAGACATTTGAATAATTCGAAGCTATGAGTTCTACTATCTAATAAATAATAAATTGGAATTGTGTATTTTTGTTTAGTAAGAAAAGGATCAATTTTATTAGGATGTGTACCATTCTAAAAATATATACTCGAAAAGTTTAGACTTAAATAAGGCGTTGTATGCCAACATCAAGATTGACTGATGCCTATACAGACTTAGGTGATAAAGATACCTAACAACTTTGTTAAGATTTGGTTTTAGATAAAAAGTTTGTTCTTCGAAATAATATGCTGATCTAACATGATGCTCAAATGCTTCAAGCACTAGAATAAATATTTCCCTTAAAGGTGGTGGCCAACCTATCATGGCAAACTAGATGCAACCTTGAGCAATTAGGGGAATGATATTCTAGAGTGAGGTCTCTGTGAATTTCATAACGATTATCAAAAATCATAAATTTGGTTTTATCACTTGCAATTAATCCATTCAGTTTAAAACATTTTCGCAGAATATCCAAGTCATTGTTTACATAAAACAGAATATTAAGATAATTATTACTAGAGTAGGTTAACGCAGTGTCGTCAGCGAACGCTGTGACTTTACCTTTGAATAGCTGTATGAATAAAGAATTAAGAAAAATAAGAAACAAGATAAGACCCAGCACAGAGCCCTGTAGAACGCCGATTTTAACAAATTTCTGCTAACAATAGGTAAGATAAACTGGTAAGAACTACTAACTTAGACCTACTAGGCCATTTTGATGCCACGTGGATTTGTGATCCAACTATTGTTGGAACTCATTTGAGCTTATGACGGGTATCATTGTAGAAGAAAGCTCCTAAGTAGAGCTTCCTTCCTTGGCAGAGAACTGGGCATGTACAAAGTAGGTGGATGAATGTTTTCTCCTCCTTCTCGTCCATGTAGCTTCTACAGAAATAATTTGTAAAGACGCCCAGCCTGCCTGACGCATGCTCGTATATAAGGCAGCGTCCAGTTGTGGCACCTACGATAGCGCTGAGATGTTTTCTATTCTGAAAGATCGAACTCTTAGAGCGATTCAGATCCAGCTTTGTCCAGATCTGATTGGTCATAAGGCATGTTGATCCAACGTCCACTTAAGGTTTGTTCTTTTGTTAGCATCCAGCTTTAATATTAGTTTGAATGCAGCGATTGGTATATCGATGCTACTCTTTTCCGGTAGAATAGGTAGATTAGTTTTGATTTTGGCGAGTTTGTTGTCCCTACAATTTTCTGGGATGTCTCTGTTTTTGAAGGTTGAACTGTTCTGCCATTTTTCATAAGAGGTGATCGGCAGTCAAAGGCAGATGTAGAATTTAGTGAAACTGAGTTCAAGGAATTTAAAGCGGCCTGACTATCACAAAAAATGCGCATATGTATCCTTTCAGGCTGGATAAATTTTCCGCTTGGAACACGCTACAGTGATTTGAAAGACTTAAGGAGAGGCTTATATTATGCTTATCTGAGAAAACACCGCCACCAACTTCGGCAACAGTCTTAGATTCATCTGTATAGAAGCAACTTCAATTGTCATGAATAATCTAGGAGGGGATGCTTACATGGAAGTTTAGTCAAATTAATGTTGGAGTGTAGTGTAATCGATGTTTTCTAGGAGGATTCCTAGTATATTACTGTACTCGCTTTAAGACGAATAGTTGCGGTCACAGCTACTTGCATACTGAAAATATCAAGTGAAACAGAATATCCAGTGACGCGGAGCAAGTAGTGTGTAGGTCTCTGCTTATGCACAAACATACTGTTCTTTGGACTCTGCTTAGGGTGCTGCGGTTGATTGGATTGTCTAAGGCCTTCCGCTAGACAACCACACTGGTGAAGTGACTCTTTCTTGAATATAAAGCTTCCAGTTTAGTTTGCTGTCAAAAATGAAACCCAGGTATTTTGCTGTATCAGAGAAGACTAATCTGGTACGGTTGATCGAGAGAGGGTCTATAATTGGATCTCTTTTCTTGGAAAAGAGAAATAGATCAGTTTTATGGGGGCTTACTCACAATCCACAGCGACCCAATGGGTTAATCTGTTAAAATTTAGCTGATGGAGTTGTTTAATGGTATTAAGATGCCTACCTGAGACGGCTATACCAACGTCATCAGCATAGTCAGTTACCCTGCTACCACCCGCTTTCAGGTATATCATCAGCCCCTTAACCACTAAGTTCCAAAGAAAGAGTTTGCGCCGTAAGACTGATAATAAGACTGATCAACTCCCCAAGTGAGTCGTCGGATGTATTGACGTCGTTAAAGGCACATTCTATGTCCTGGAAAGAGACCATTGTGTATTCTCCATATTGTACAGATCTTATGATGTAGTTAGTTAGTGAATGTAGACCGGTTTCCACCGACTTTCCTTTAGAGTTAACATGTTGAGCCGTTGAAAAAAATCGTGTTTCGTTATACTATAGATAGCAATCAAAGGGAAAGATGATACCATAGACTTATAAGTCTGAGGTCATTGAGAACATTATAAGAATATTTACCGGCTTTGAGAATGAAAACTACATTAACATCTCTCCATGAGAATGGGGTGTGGATCATTCATATGCAGCTTTAGAAATTTACCTGGAAAGTGAGTGCTAAGTAACAGGTTGAGTGAGCAAATCACTTGAGGTTGTCCAAGAGCCAACAGTTTTTTTTTTTTTCAAACAGATAAGCATCATATGAATTGTAGAGAGGATTTTTATTAGCCGCGATGCCTCAGAGATTTATGTTATTTTTTCACAGAATGACCTCCAGCTTTGTTGCCTTTGCCTTCCTCAATTCTTTTTTTTTTTATATTTTGAAGGATTCCTTTGCACCTTGCTAAATCTCAGCCACCTATGGCTGTAGTGTAAAGATCGAGAGATATTTAATCGGTACAAGAGATAAATTTGACGTGGCCTTGGTGCCAACCATCGTCGCTTGCGATGGGAGGGTTTTCATTTTTGTTGATTACCACGATCGTCATTGAATCCTTTAAGACTTCACTACAAGACTTCAGATATGTGCTGTTGGTAGGCCCAGGGATGTTTTGGTGTTTTTGGTTTTGGACTTTTTTCCTCCAATGATCTCTGGTGCTTTTAGGAGTCCTTCAGCGGTTTGGGAGCACTAGATTTTAAGGATATTGTTAGCCCACTTTACTTTGCTCTTTAAGTCCGCATTTTTCTCAACTTCCAGAGTGAATCCAAAAGTTTCACAATGCGTAAAACATTTCAGCGTCTGTTATAGAGTGTTTTGGATGGGGCTTGCCGACGCGGCTGAGCTCCTGATTCCTCCTATGATGGAGGAAGGCCGTAGCCTGCCTCAAACTTGCTGCTGCTAAGGGTGAAGTAAGTGATAGGACCATGGCTTGCCACAGTCTTACCACTCCTTGAAGGTGTGGTTTTTGGCTCGTTGCGTTTCCTCAACAATGCTGGAGTCTTACCGGTTATTATTGCAGTCACCATTATACCGCTCGATATTGAAAGAGAATGTATCTATCTTTCATTTTTCTATGAAAACAAAACATGTACTTGGTGCAAAAAAAGCAAAATACAGAACATATCATCCAAATTGTAATAATTGTAGATCGAAATTATTAGTTGGCACATTAATATGGAATAACTTCTATATTTATTCAGGAATATGTGTGGTTGTACTAATGGAAAAATTATGACCCATCTATACAGAGAAACGCTGCATACAGATAAGGTTAGTTAATCTCTAGGCCGCCAGGTATACGTATACTCCGTTAACGACTAATCTTTTTTGGGATATGCCAACCCTCAGCCAGGCTGATCTTCGGCACGGGTTGTATGACACCTTGATCCAGCCCAGGGGAAAAAGGGGTGGAAGGGATGTAAGCATCGTTTTCTTTCGGGACTCATCTGGAGACCTTCTCGAGATTCATTGACCTTACTTTTCGACAAGTTCGATGCTCAAGTAGAGAAACTATCATACGTCTTTATTTTCACAAGCTGTGATAGCAACTGTTTTTTGGAACGTGCGAGGTGTGATTCATGTTGATTATTTAGAGAAGGGAAAAACAATCACAGGAGTATACTCCGTCGATTTGAAAAAAAAAAGCACGACCACATTTGGTGAAGAAAAAAGTGCTCTTCCACCGAGACAACGTACCGGTTCACACCTCCGCAGTCGCCACAGCCAAATTGGTCGAATTGCTCCCCTATCCAAAATATTCTCTGGAGGTGGCTCCCTGCGACTTCGTTTTATTCTCAAACCTAAAAGATCACTCGCCGGAAAAAAGTACGGGTCGAGCGAGGAAGTCATCGCCACCGCGAATTAGTATTTTGCATCAACAAAACTCTTACTATACGTAGGGGTTAAAAAAGTGTATCGAGTTGTAAGGGGATTAAATTGAAAAGTAAATTGTTAAAACCTAAAAAAGTTGCGTTGTCATTTCTAATTCGGGTATTCATTAAAAAGCCCTCGTATATATGTGAACTTCCAAAGGAAAACATAAATGTCTTTTTTAGAGAACTTTAAGCTGTAATTCATAAAAAGTTTATATATTTAGCTTTCTTATATCATTCACTGACGTCACTTTTACTATTTAACTTATACTGCTAATACAGCTCTAGAGAATAGTACTCAGTTAACGAAGCGCCGGAAAAAGTTAAAAAAGGCGTTTTCGAAAAGTAAGGTGACTCTATATTTTTATAAAAAACAGTTTATTTATTCATCAATATTAATGTTGTCATCTTCAAAGTAATCCTCCTCAGTAATTATACACTTGTGCCAACGCTTTTTCCAATCCACGAAGCATTTCTCATAAGCACTTTTTAGTATAGCCTAGAGCACTTGCAGCAATGAGGTTTTTTTTCGTCAATCGTTGCAAATTTCGGTCCTTTCATAGGTTTCTACAGTTTTGGGAACAAGAAAAAATCGCTTGGGGCCAAATCCAGTTGATATGCTGGGTAAGGCATGATTGTCGTGTTGTTTTTGGCAAAAAACCTCTCTCAAACAACAATGTATGAGCAGGTGTATTATCGTGATGCAAAATTCATGAATTGTTTTTCCATAATTCCGGACGTTTTTATCGTATTGCTTCTTGCAAACGGCGCATTACTTGAAGGTAATACTCCTAATTGACCGAACGAGCTTTAAGTAAAAATACTGATGCACTATGCCACGATAATCGAAAAGAACAGTGATCAAAACTTTGACATTTGATCGGACTTGGCGTGCTTTTACGGTCTTGGCTCTCCTGGCTGCTTCCATTTGGACGATTAAGCTTTGGTTTCAACGTCATAACCATATACCCATGGTTTGTCAGCAGTTATGACCTTCTTGAGCAAGTCAGGATCATCATTGACGTCATTCAAGAGCTCCTAAGCGATGCTAATGCGAAGGTTATTCTGATCAAAATTAGGAAGTTTCGGAACGAGCTTCGCTGACATACGTCTCATGCCGAAAACATCTGAAAAAGTTGTATGACACGAGCCGACCAATATGCCAATATTCTCAGCAACTTCTATCATGGTAATTCAAAGATTTTCTAAAACAATTTTCTTCACAACTTCGACGTTATCATATTTTGTTGATGTGCTGGGGCGTTCAAAGCGAGGTTCGTCATTGACATCCTTCGGAAATCTTAAAAAAGCTTGTACCACTTGTATACATTTTTTTTTTTTACTAAGAGCAGACTCACCGTATGCTTCAGTCAACATTATAAATTTCTTTGCTCCTTTTTTTTTTATCAAAATTAAACATCGCCGAACACACCAATTCACGTCTAACCTTTCTTTCTATCAAAAACAAACTAAGTATGTATCTACATATACATATACTTGAAACTGTGAACATATGTTCGCGACATGTGTATCAATTTAGCAAAAAAAAAATTAAATCGATAATGGGATATACGTTGCCTGCGAAATTCCAAAATTCATCTTACTTTTTGAACACACACCTCGTATATCTATTATTATAGACTAAGTTCATGGATTTAAAGAAAAAAAAATGTCAAAGTGCCGTCTAATACGCGGAAAATTATTACTATAAAACACAATACCATATATTTAATACTATATTACATATAATACAAACTTTGTCAGCGTAATGTTTTATGTTACAAAAAAGATTGAACAACATCATCGTTTGAATACTTCGACATCTTCTCGTATTCCTATTGTATTTAATTGTTTGCATGCAAATTCTTTCTTAATCTCTTTCCATTTTTTTAACAAAAAAATACATAGCACACATTTAAAAAAAAAAAAAATTTCTTCAAACAGCAACTGATTCAAACAAAAAATAAAAAAAAATCGTAGCTTCGGAAACGAAGAACGAAATATTTCCCAAAATCGAATTCTCATTTCAAAGAATCACAACAAAAGCTTTTCCGAAAAAGTAAATAAGTTCCGAACTCGTTCAAATAATACAAGCCACATACGTACAAATGCCCTCTCAAACACACATTCACACAAGCATACATATTACAGTGTACCTTGAGGGAATTTGGGGAATCAAATAAATTTTCCGATTTGATTTATGGCAAAAGTTGTACTTTTTTACAAGCAATAAGGATTCCGGTTGTATTTGCCCGTATCTGCTTTGCTCCAATGATATTACCCGATGATTGATTATTTTCGATCACAAGCTCTGTGCGGGAGTATATGGATACCTCAGACTACTGTGCCGAAAAATATACTCAAGGCCTATTGCCCGCATACATGGGTGCCCCGAGTATTTGCAAATAACATCTATTTAAGCGTTTGGGTTTGTCCTTATATTCGAGCATGTTTAGATCCTACCAAGTATGTTTTGCTGGATATGAACTGAAGTTGTAGACGTATTCGTATCGTTCCTACGAAACGTATCCCTTCAATTTTCTATGCGCATAGTCAATTCTGTCATCGTCTCAAAATGTGCATCGGTTGGGAAATCGAAAGGAATTAGGGTGTTGCCATGACAATACGCTACTATACTCCAAAGGACATTCAACGAGAATTTTTCCTTTATGTACGTACATTGTCCACTGCCAAGTACTTGAACATGGGTAGCCCTAGTCTTCCTTCATAAGCCCATCTGGTAAGAGAGGGTGGCATAGGAAATGAACGCGAAGCCATTGTTTCTTCCTTTGAAATCAGTTAAACGGGAAAAAGGAATCGCACTCAAAAATTAATGGAACGGAAAGTGTGTAGATTAATCACAATAAGATCACCATCCCCTTTATGTTCGTACTTGCCCTGGATTTCGCTTTTTTGTTTTCGAATTTCTTTGTCGTTGTCTTAAGATGCTTTCAGTTGCCAACCATGAGTTTTCTTCAGACCAGAATCCACCTTCCTCCCACAATCTATATACGGATACACATAAGAATATAAATATGTATCCTTTCGCCCTAATGAGCGTAAAAGCATTTAACACATGAAACATACTCGTTCATTCCCATTCGCGTTGAGTTTCTTGTACTTTTTTCCATTCACTTTGAGTGAATTGGAGGTGGAGGTGAGGTTTATCCCTTGCTGGAGCTGAATCTGAGGCTGACATACTAAAATGAATGGAACGACCCACGCCCAGAACTGTCGGTTTTGTTACCATTAAAGCGCACATACGACTAGCAGAAAGTAAGTACGGTACTGCTTTAACCCATGAATGATTGCATCAGAAGTGCATCGGCCTGAAGGAACAAAACCGCAAAAAGAACGAAGCAAATACACAAAACGTGCAGCGAAACATCAAGCAGAACATCTAAACTTGGTCAAAGTTTAACGCAGAACTCTGTCATTAGTTAAAAGAAAACTTGGCTATACGATAGTATTCGTATATACTAGGCATTGGGGTTGGGGTCTGCGGAAAGGACTCATTTGTATGCGGATTGTGTGCAGTCGGCCCTATTGGCTTGATGGTGATTTATTGAACCATTGAGTTTGAGTTGCTCGCAACTTGGACTTCTGGACAACGTGCTGGATTCCGTAGGGAATTGTTGGCAGAACCTAAAACTCTTGAAAGTTTGGAAGAAGATTTTGTGTTTAGAAAAATGACCCTAGCTAAGAAGCATTTCATTTGCTACTTATCTTCTTGAAGTGGACAAATTGTAAATCAGCATGTTGGGTAGTGGTGGGAAAATATGTTTTGGAAGTGACAAATTATAGAATGTTCCAATTTTTGCAGTTCGCACTTAATTATGAACTTTAATATAGGAATGGTTAAGTGAAGTCTAAAACAATGATGAAATAATTCTTTTGACTTTTATACATGAGTGTGGTGAAGAGAATTTATTTTCCTCGTTGGAAAACAGGATGACTTTTTCTTCATTGTGAAGAAAATTAATGTTTCAGTTAAATAAGTTAATGAAGCTTAAGATTGTTTCCCCGCTTTAAAATGGCTCGCATACTATGTTAGGCAGTTTGAAATTGACTATTGTCTTTGCCAAAACATTAGTGCAAATGGGGTTGTCGGTATGTTCTCTAGTCCAACTTACTCCTATTTGTATAGGAATAATGATGATAGTAATGATAACACTACATTACATCGTCATTTTGTTATCCGGAATATTCTCATTCATAATTTGACTCAAAAAAAAATCGAGGCAATCTTGGCTACTTTGGAAATTCTGACACTGAAAATACTAATAAAGACTTGTTGTCTGATTTTAATGGGATCGATTTCTTTTATGATATCCTGATTTTTGATAGAACAATTTCTACAAATTACTCGTTTACTTACTAAATATGGCCCAACCATAAACAACTAGTGTCTCCAGCCAACTCAATCTTTAGCTAGCTGCCTCCAGTTTTGCACGCTAAGTTGATTAAGGTCCTCTTCCACTTGCGTCTATCACCTGAGTTGCGGTCTTTCTCTACTGCGCGGTCCCTCGGAGCCGAAAATGAAGGCTTTTCGGACTGGAGCATTGGTGTCCATCCGCTTTACATGACCCAACCGCCTTAGCCGTTTGACATATACATATGGGACCTAAAACCACGCGAAAAATTTTCCTCTCAAAGCAGGCAATATCAACCATTTTTGATAAAGTTCATGCATCTGCGCCGTAGAGCAGGACTAGGATTATTAAGGTCTGTTCGAGAGAGGTCTTTGGTAGTCAATTGACTTCTTAGCTCAAAGACACAGCGATTGGAAATAGTTATTCTTCGTTTGATATAAGTGCTACTGCCGTTGCTTGAATTAATATTGGAGCTTGGTAAGCAAAGTCCTTAACTGCCTCATAGTTATATCTGTCAAAAGTCACGTTCTTTTCGAAACGCCGGTGATTGGTTTCCTTTCTTGTTGACAGCATATACCTGGTTTTGCCCTCATTGACCGTTAAACCCATCTTCGCTCGAATCCATTTTGATACTTGCGAAGGCGCTATTGACTTCATGTTACTTTGTTACGATTATGTCAATATCATCGACGTATGCAGTAATTGGACAGACTTTTGAAAGATTGTAACTCTTGTGTTGTGTTTTTTCCAAAATATGCCAAATTGTGGATGGTGGACTTTCCTGGCATAAAACCACGCTGATATGGACTAATCAGGTTGTTGACGAACAACTTTAGTTGTTCGATGTTAAGAAGTCTGATGCCTCTATTGTTGGAGCACTTTAGAGGGTCTCCTTTCTTGAGGATCGGATAAACAAGGCTTAGGTTCCAGTCGTCGGGCATACTTTCGTCTTACAATATCTTGCAGATGAATTGGTGGAGCATTCCTTACCAGTTCGTCGCTTTGTTTTTTTTTTTATAATACCACGCGCGAACCAAGGGTATATGAATACCTTTTTACTGGCTTTTTCTCCAGGACGCTTGCGAGTGGTGTAGTAGTTTGAAACTCAGGTGTATTATGTTTCGATATTTTCCCAGAGGTGGTTGTCAAACTGGACGGGACGAGCTAGTACATCTTCCTCAACCAGTGGGTTTTAAGTACGTGCTAGTTGTTAGTTCGTTACATTTAGCCCAGCCAGCAACCACTCCAACATCAGTGTTATGCCTTCATGTCAGAGTTGACGCCGACGGGATTTTCATGTAACTACATACTTTTTCACAGAATTGCTTGGCACGGGATTCGAACCCGCGACCCTCTGCTTGAGGAGTCTATGCATATACCACTACACCACGGCCACCCCCAATGTGGCCTTGAAGAGCTCAGCAATTAGCCCGTCCACTCCATCTTTGTTTGACTTACGTATAACTATCTTTATTTCATTCAGGTTGGGTGGATGGAATTGTTGGAGTACATCGTCCAGGTTGAAAACTTTATTCTACCTGATAGTGGTATTTGGTTCGTCATCGCCGTTACACAGTCTACAGAAATGCTCCTTCTAAAGTCTTAGCATCGACTGCGACTCTACTACTATGTTTCCGTGTTCGTCTCTACAGGCTTCGTCTTATCTTATCTGTGATCCATCAAAAATAAAAGTTTTTACTTTTCTGTTCTGAAATCGTGGATTTTTTTTTTGATATATAAAATATTCATATACTGTTTCATCAATTCTATTTTTATATGCAATAGTGGCAGAATTTTTTTTTTCTCTGCGGACCAAAAGTGGGTCTATAACGTTTTGTTTCACAATCGTTAAGGTTTCTCTCACAGCCCAGTCTTTTTTGCTCTGCTGTCCCACAGACAAATGAAGCAGATAAATTTTGTGTAGGCACTTTGTTGTTTGAATTGTCGATAAAAACTCTCCATTCGTCAGGCTGGTAGCTAAGAAGACCGCCGATATCTTTTCAAGGAAAAAAAAATCATTTTGAGAACTAAAGAACGGAAGAAATTCTTTTTCTCGATTACGATAAAATGTAATTTTCGTACCTGTAGAAAGTAAAATGCTCTCTTTCAGTCTGGATACTAATAGCACTGATCATTCTTTTGAAAGGTCTAAGTCTCTTTTACAGCATCTTGAGTGAAAAGTAGGGGCTCCAACGATACTGTCTCAAAATCGATATCATTTTTATAACTATTGCTGCCTTGTGGGCCGCCGCTAAAGGCGGCGTTTCCCCCGGCGAATTTTGAAAAGTAGGAAATGTTATATCTGCTAAGTGAGGCACATGCTTTGTGGCGGACACCAGATAAGGATAGGTAATTTTTTCCAATGCAATTAACAATCATCATAGAAATTTTTTAGTCCCCTCCAAACCAAGCTTCAAATGGCTATGTTTCCATATACCAACTGTCTTAAGTGCTCGCTACACAATTAGCAAACCATGTTTGGAACCCATGGCTTAACAAGGTCCTTAATTTTTTATCAATGTACGCATTTTTCATAGATTCAGATATGGGTTTTCGACATTTTTTTTTACTACATATTCACCACAAAATTAACCAAATGTTTTCGCATTATTTAGGCACCTTCTTTTTGACGAAGACATATTGGAGATTTTAATTGAAAACATAAATAATTTACGAAATGACAAAAACAAACTAGAACGGTTACTTGTACATAAATTTGTTAAGTGAGAACAGTTTTAAAAGTCTACAATTGCACAAAATTATTTCCCTGGCTATTTATCTTTGCTACATAACTTTTGAAATTCAAAAAGTATTCCTAGTAGAAACAGTTTCTATTTTGAATCCGTTTCTTGCTTGGAGGTTTTTAAGTAAATGAATAGCCTCATGCGTTCTAATGGTATTTCAAGTATTTTGTCGAAAGAAATTACATTGTCTATTATACATTTTAGCACATATTTTTTATATAAATGTTACAATGAAAATTTTTCCTGAAGAACGGAACTGTTCAAAAAGTTATCTCCCTTATTACTTATAGACCGATGCTCTTATTGCCGTCAATTTTTAAAACATTTGAAAAAGCTGTAAAAATAGAATTACCCGTTACGGTAATAGTGTACAATATCTTTTGAGGCTATTCACAAATTAAGCCATTTTTTGATGTCTTCATATGAGCGGAAATGCTGACCAGCTTCTAGACCATGTGCCATCGAACGGAACAAGTAATAATCGGACGGCGCAATATCTGGGGAACATGGTGGGTGGGGTAGGGCTTTCCATTTGAACGTTTTCAGGTAGGTTTTAACTGGTTTGTCAGCTTGAGGTTGAGCGTTGTCATGCTGTGGAATCACTTTTTCGTGTCTCTGCTCGAATTGTGGCAGTTTTTGAAATATTCCCAACGCATGCAATCACTGGAAATGACTTGGCGAGTAACTGCTAATGCTGAAGCAAGTTCTTTTTCTGTTTGGCACGAATCATCATCGAGCGATGCCTTCAATTCAGCTTTGGATTATCGAAGGATTTTGGCCTTTCTTCACGTCACAATGAAACTACCGTCTTTGAAGCGACGGAACCAATCACGGCACGTTGCCTCACTAGGAGCAGCATCTCTGTAAACTTTTTTGAGCTCTTAATGCGCTTCAGCCGCCGTTTTCTTCATATGAAGGAAGAAAATCAACACTTCCGCAAATAACGATTATATCTGGCACAAAATCAGACATTTTCACACAATCAAAAGTATATGACGCCAAACTAAAATCACCAATGTAGTAAAACGGTTTGTTTACCTTATGTCTAAGATTGGTTCAAGACGTTTTGCATATGTCAAAATCGACTAGCACTTACTGTTAGAGCACTTAGTTGTGCACCTAATTCAACGATCAGTACTGGATCCTAAGGTGTATTTTGTGTTAAAATGCAATACAATGCATGCAACATTGAAATTTACTTGTTATCACCCTAAAACAATTCGTAATCAAAAAGCTTAACCTTAATGGTATCTGTCATAATCGGATTATATGGTATTTTGACATAATTTGTACTCGTAATCTATTTTCACTCAGTAATCTGAAGTCGTTAAAGTAAATAGTTTGTCATCGTTAAATTTTTTGAAGATCTTATACCTTTTTGAACAGGTTATGGGGCCAGCCTAATTTGAATAAGAAATCGCGCAGAGAAAAACGATTTTTACGAAAACGTTTACCAAAAACTTCCACTTTTCAATGGGGGAAATTACTCTACATGGAGAACTCAAATGGAGGCTGTACTACATAAGAATAGGGTGTTGAAAATCGTGCTAGGGCTGGAACCGATGCTATCGGATACTGCGAAGCTGGTGGAATGGAAAGTAAAAGAAATAAATGCCAGATGTGAGTTATTTATTGCCATTGAACCTGCGCAAGTCAAATCCCAAAAGACTTCAAAAGACACAATCGGAAAGGCACCCGTCAAAACGTAAAGGTATTTCGTAAGTTAACAAATACTAAAATGCATGAAAACCAAATATAGAAGTTTATTTAATTCAATTTAATTGAATTATCAATCGACTGCGAGAGATGGATACGAAATTCGACGAGGTGTGGCTGTCTACTGTACTGCATGATAGCTAGAAGGATATTCAAGTTGGTTTTTATGCATCAATGGGTTTCCCGAAGATGAATGTGTTACGAGCAAAGCTTCTGGAATTAAGTAATAAAAAGAGGAATACTTTTGAATGTAAGGATGATGCATTGCAAGCTAAAATTCACTATAAAAAATCCAGTATTCATCATCAAAGACCAGGTACGTCAAATAATAATTTCCAATACAACTGCCATTTAGTGATCGTAAAGGCCATAAGAAAAGGGACTGCCACGCTTAACTGTATAAACAAAACAGTAGATTAGTTAAAAATTGCATGTCTCAAAATGAAGAACGATTTATAGCTACAGAACTGCGTGAGTGCTCCAGATTTTTTATGAATCTAGGCATAAATTACAAAGGTTTGATATAAGTAGCCAATAAGAAATCTGCAAGCATAGAAGGAATAGGAATGGTGTAATTAGCAGTAGAAAGGAATAGAGAAAGAAAAAACATAACTCTTTATCCAGTCCTTTTTATTTCAAATTTGAAATGTAGTCATGTTTTTGCAAGCAAAGCAACAGATTTTAAGAGCCATTAAAATACTTAAAGAAAATTATATGGTAAAAAGATAACCATTTTTCAATAACTTACCTGTAGATTGTGTAGCGTGCATAAGAAGTAAGCAATCAAGAACTGCATTCCTAATCAAAAAAGAAAAATCTTCTCAAAGCATTTTAGATATTGTATATACAGATCTTTGTGGTCTAAAAATGTAAAATTTTTAGGCAAAAGCCTGTACTTTTGTTTATTTTTTGCGAAAGAAAAGCGAATATTTGAATGTTTTTAAACTATTTACGAAGCTTGTGGAAAACGAAACAAACCGAAAAATTAAAACTATTAGAAGTGAAAATGCACGTGAACTACAAAATCCCCAAATGCGTTATAGTGGCTTGGAGCTATGTAGGATGAGTACTACAGCTTTAAAAAGAATAAAACCTGGGAGCTTTAGGATTTACCTAATGGAAGCGATTGGACGCCGTTGGGTTCTAAGTCTTAGTACGAAGAAGACTTGTTCATTTAAAGGCAAGGCTTGTGACAAAGAGCTATTCGCAAAAAATTAACAGTGATTATAATGAAAACTTATTCACCCGTTATGCGGAAAAGTTCACTTCGTATTATACACTTGCGGTCATAAAAACCGCACCATATCAAAATGATTGAAAAATTGTTAATAACTACGATAATAATTTTTATAATGAAATTAAATTTTTGTTGAGTACTCCGCAGTAGTTTATAAGTATTTCTATCTAATTTCCATATGTTTATTGAATGTTTGAAAAAAGATATTAACAAAGAAAGAAAAACCAGTTAATTTTGTTATTTTTTTAAAATATTTTAATACAGTTATTGGTTAACAAAATCAAACGATACATTTTTTATGTATATGTATATGTCATATATATGCCACTTTTACCAAAAAATTATCAATACCGAGTTGCTCTTCCTTTGGCGGTTATAACCGCTTTTATTCTAGAAGGCATCGAGTTTACTAGAAGTTCAGTAATATCCCTTGAAATTTCAATATTCCATACATGTTCCAGAACTTAATTTATCTTTTTTTTTTACTCTCTGGTTTATGTTCAGCCAACTTACGTTTCATTACGTGCCACAAGTGTTCGATTGGGTTTAAATCGGGCGAATTAACTGGCCAGTCTAGTCTGGTAATTCCGAGGTCATCAAACGTTGTCTTGAGCTGAAAATTATTGAAATACTCTAGTTACTTGTCTGTTTATTATTTATAAAGTAGACATACAACACTTTACTTACGGATTTGGCGCGGTGGCAAGGTGCAGAATCATCTTGAAAAATGCACTTGTCAGTATACGAACGATGCTGTTCAATTGCTGGTACCGAAAACTCCCTTACTACTTCTCAATACTTTTGAGCGTTCATAGTTCCATTAACAAAGTGCAAAGGTCCTAAAACGTAAAAAGAAAAACGTCCCCAAACCATCTGGCTTTGAGGAAACTTCACTATTTTGACTATGCACTTGTCTTTGAACCTTTTACCTGCTGACCGTCGGCACACAACAAAGTAAATTTATTTTCATCGGACCATATCACACATCGCCAATCATCCTGCGTCCAATCTTCGTACTTTTTTTCCCACGTCAAGTGAGCTTTTTTCATTTTTGTGGCTTAGACTAACTTGATGAAATTCACTCAGCTGTGCTCTTATACGGACAGTACTTTTAAAGCGATCTTTCATGCTAATTCGTTGTAATACATTGTTCGTCTTCTGGGTTGTTTTACGTTTTTGTCCCGAGCCTTTTTTCCTTTCCAGTGGATCCAAATTTTCTTTTTTCTTCATCAGTCGTACGATAGTTGAATGATAGCATCCTATTTTATCCGCAATCTTACGATCTTCTTCGACTAAAGTCAATATTTGAACTTTTTCGTCCCGGGTCAGTTGATGATATTTACCAGACATTTCACTTTTTTTTACTTGTCACCGTCACAACCCAATTCAAACAGTTTTTTTTTTTTTACTGAATACGAGGCCGAACTCCACTATGGGGAATACCCTTCATTAGTATTGGAAAAATCCTTACGATCTGATGTAATTAGGCATTTTTTGAGAACTCATAAGGTGGTGCGGTTTTTATGACCGCAAGTGTATATTATATGCGCTATCAATGGAATATGAATTAAATCTACACACTTGAATGTATCAAATACCTTTTTAAATGTTCAGCTTAATGAGGAGATTTGCATGCAACAGCGGTAGGATTTATTGGCACCCAACAAAGGTTTGCCGTTTACTTATGGCAACCTATGAACTCAAACAGGCAAGTAGGCAGTGGCATACAACGTTGGTTAAAACTCTAAGACAAATGGACATTGTGCAATCAAAATATGATCTTCGCTGATCACCCAATATTCAAGCTAGAACTGATTCTACAAAACGAATTAATCATTCAAATGAAAATTTTGATATTCGAGTCCTTGGGCATCCTTCTCGTTGCATTGGTCTAGAAGTTTAAAGAACGGAAGATATTATTATTTTAATCAGTCAAAATGAATACATAAATAATCATTTTAATAAAGTATAACTTACAAAATTCAAAATTTAGAAACATTCCTATGGACGTCAAACTTAAAAAGAACCAAGTATGGCTGGAGAAAATTTTGAAGTGGAAAAAACAAGCTTTCAAAAAATTATCGGGTCTTTGATGCATCTTGCTGTATTTAGTCCACCAAATATAGCATTCAATGTTAGCAACTTGGTTGAGTTCTCACAAATTCCAAAAAGGCAACATATCAACATATCTCTTAACTTATAACGTCATCTAAATTTTAAATAAAATACGTTAAATTAGTTTATTGTAAAACTGGACTACCATTAATAGGCTACGTAGATGATAGCTGGAAAGAAAATATCAACGATAGAAAGTGTGGAAATGGGTTTTGTTTTTTTTTTTTTTCTTCCAGGGGCAGTAATCAATTGAGAGTTCAGAAAGCAAAGCACCAATTGTACATAAAGCAATGAAGCAGCAAAAAAACAAAGCACTTTGGTTTTTATTGAAGAAATCTATACCTAGTTTTGTGTTTCCAACTACCATTTTTTGCGACAACCAAAGTGCGCAATTTATTGCAAAATATGGAGGTAAATACTCACGCACATCGATTACAAATGTCACTTTATGTCACGCTTTTGAAAAAGGCACCGTCACAGTAGAGTATCTTAAGACAGACGAAATGACAGCAGATGCTTTGACCAAGGAAGTTTCAAGGGATAAGCGCCTATTTTGTTTCCAAACATTACGTCTAAATTTCGAATGTCAATTCGATTGACGAAGAGTGTTAAAATACAAAGTACAAATGCGTGCAACATTGCTATTTAAATTTGCATGTTATCACCCTACATCAATTTGTATCTAATCTCTTTTTTTCTCTCAATAAACGCCTTACCTTCTTTTCAGACTCCGCATTTAGAAACGCTTATACTGTTGTGTTGTGCAATTTTATAAATATAAGCCAACTTTTAGAATAATAAAGCCCCTAAGATCTGAATAGCTATGATTTGTCGGTGTAGTGCCCGTGGATTTTTACTACGAAGATGCAATTCGAGCATTACTTATACCGAATGCATAAAGGTAAATCGCTTTGCGATCAATTTTATTTTATATTTTCTCTTCATCAGATAATTACTCGTATTTGCCTGAATATTTACGTAAATTAAATATTTTTCTTGCATAATCCTTTATAAGGTATTGATAAACAATACGAGTACATGCCAAATGCATTGTTTAACGTCGTGAACCATCATAACAATTTATGACCACATTTCTCCGATGGCATTGGATTGATTTATATTCGAAGGACTGCCCAAGGGCTCCAACTCGGTGTCATCTTTAACTATTTGACACCTTTGACTATCCCACTTGGGATTGTGGTTTCCTTGAGGTGAAATTGGGGAAATTATTTAAGTGCGAATCCTGTATGTGATTAGAAAGAGAACTACGAAAGGCATGGGTTTCATCATTGCCTAACTCACTTATTGGCTTTACTACGGAAATTCAAGCAGATCTTATGAAAAGAACGCTTTTCATTTTCTCCGTGTTTCGAATAAGATATTTTACAACCATAAACTACTTCAAAACGCCGAATGTACAAATGAATACCAACCTCATTAATTTATCCCCCAGGGACATGTCTCTTTATTCGGCATACAAGTACTTCCCAAATTTTCTTCCTAATTGTACATACTATACAAACGTAACGTTCAGAACAGATTTTGCAAGTAAACTGTCTACTACTCTCGTTTCTTTGTAACCTTCTACCCTTTTTGTACCATTTTATTTGGTCAGTTCTCATTGTCATCGCTTTGCAATATGTAATCATATCCAACGCAAGGACATACGAAAAAAAAAAAAGAAGATATAGTGAATGTATTTACCATTTACCGCACCGTCATCATTAATATACCTGAGCCGATTAATCTAGCTAACATGAACCAGCACAATACAAATACAAGCAAGCAAAACACAAACGACAGGTGGCAGCCTCAGGTAAATCAAGTTAATGTTCGTTACCTTTTGCACCTGCCGTTAAATCAGAGACAAAGCAAAGAATCCCTGCCAAAACGTGATGGAAACGCACAAAAAAATTAAAAGAAAAAATAAAACAAACTACCAGAACTCGCTTTGAAGCGACATGTGTTCCTCAGCTTAACTGGTACCATCGGACTAAATCTGAGACTGTACCGAGGAAGCTGGAATATTCGGAAAATATGTACAAGGGTTACGTTACGAAATCTATCCTTAACTTAGGTCTAAGTAGGTAGACGGATAGTACAGAATTTGCGAGAATTTCACAAAGAGATTGCTGCTTATAAACATCACAATCATCTTTATCGTTTGAATGTGTGTTGGAGTTGTATTTGTAATATGGTACTCGAAGGTTGCTCTTGTCATTCCATATGGAACCACCTCATATGAGAATATTTGAAGAGCGTGGTCGTGCAGCTGTGCTAACGAACGAACTCTAGAAGTAGAGATTCAGACATACAACAAGGATTTAAAATTCTATATAAATTGTCATCCCCTAATAGATAGGAAGCAGATACCACTCGTAGTTGCTTCATTTACCACCACTGTGGTAGTGGATAAAAGAGGAATTTTTCAAGTGGTTATCGAAAATACTTTGTCTGACCCGTGGAATCGCTTCTAAGTGGTATTCAGTTTTATGGATGCATATAGAGGTCAGCTGAGCATGCTTTAGTATCTTAATTTGGAGTAGAGTAGAAACTAATTGAAAACTTTTTGTTGCTTTTTTTACGAAACCAAGCGCTAGCTTTAGCCCACAATTTTTGGCTGTTCTCCATTCTACTGGTAATTTTTTCGAATGACTTCGAATAATACGCATGGATTTGTCGTTTTGAATCAAAGTCATAAGTGAGCCTTTACGACTGGTTACTAAAATTAGCAATGTCCGTCACACAAAGTATGGTAAGTAAGTAAGTGCATAAGGCTTTGAGATGCAATAGATTGTTGAATTCATTCACACTAAATTAAACATTAAGTACATGAGTAAAGCTAAGGGGACAAAACAAATAAAATTATCTTTTGTAGATTTACCCAGATACCTGTCCTCTCGTCACGTAACTTTCTAAACAATCATCGTTTGTGCCATACTTTTGGATGATATCGTTTGTAATTTGCGTCACATAAACTCACAACCCTGAGTTGTGAATGACATAAGTTCTCTAATTTTCAGTGTTAGTATTGTTTTCTTGGGCTAGCTAAATTATTATTTTCTAAAATTTAAGTAAATATTAAACGATTAATTTAAGAAAATAAAAACATTAATAAAAAAATAATTAATATCTGAGCATAAATAGATGGCTAACCAAAATTTTTCACGAGAAGAATTTGGTTAGAATTGACCGTAAGACTTTATGCACTTGAACTAGCAATTTCGTTCGGATTGTATTTACTTTTTCTTTCTTTCTTAAAAATTCTTCATCGGTCTATTATATCGTAATTGAAAATATACATATTGATGCGTACGTAGATCATAAAAGAACAAACAGGAAAGGATTTTTACGTTTGTTTTTTCAGTGTATGGTTTGTTTGACTGATCGGAAGCTACTGAAAAGTGGGGGAAAAAGAATACAAAAAGTGGAAAGAAATCAAATTGGCAGATTTTGAAAAGTAGTGATCGATGGTGGAATGTGCTTCTCAGTGCCTTCTTCTTGCTTGTTTCTTAGAACTTGAATTTGATAAGAACATTTCTCTGACTTTGAACTTATCAATCATTAAACATCAATTATCCTAACAATGGGCCGCGTCTGTAGTTTCCATCCTCCACTTGATTGGTGGAAAGTTGTCCTCTCGAAGGATCACAAAATCTTCGTCGTGGCTATTTGGAAAGGCGTTGTCCACTTCATAGGGTGCATTGACTTAAAGTTAACGCAGGTCTAGATTTCCATCAGAATAGTCGAAAACTCATCAAATGCCAATAAATGTTCATGCAAAGTCCGTCGTAGATGAAAGTTCAAACGTTTAACGGCAGCTTCTCAATATGCACCCATATGGGAAGGTTAAAATGACAATACATATTGCCATCTCGTAAATATTTAGGCAAACTCTTGTCTTGCTTTGCTTTGAAGAAAATTTCTAATCTCTTTTTTGACTCCAACAAAATTCCTCCCGTTGTCGCTCTACAAAGCTCTACAACACCCCTTTCGGAATACGAACCTTTGCAGAACAGCTATCAAGGTGTTCTTATTTGAGGTGCATGGAACTACTCGACATGGAAATAAAGATGGAAATATAACTTTTCTTGGGTTACCATATCCCTTGGATAAGCGAAGCCAAACTGGTCTTGCAATATTAACGCCATCAGACAAGACTTGGGGCCTTCTCAAGTCGCTCAGCAATTATCGCTCAGATATCAGGCAATTGAAATAAGATCTAAAAATCTTCCATAGTAAATTCCTGCAGTTAATTATTCAACATCGTCCCTGTATGCATGTACATGTACATATGCGAAGTACATTCGATTATCAATTTTTTTTTTTTTTTGCTGTGTTGCTATAGATGTCTCGAACATATGTTTACAGTTTCAAGTATATAACATACATAGTTTGCTTTTGACAGATAGAAAGGTTATACGTGTTTTGGTGTGCTCGGCGATTTCCAGTTATTATAAGAAATGGAGTAAAGAATTTGTACATCAAATTTTGTGTATAAAATGGAATCAAGTGCTCTAAAACACTTGAAATGTTGACATTGGTGAGTCTGCTTTAATTAAAAAATTTTTTTACAATTGGTACAAGCTCTTCCAAGATGGCCGAGAAGATGCCAATTACGAACCTCGCTCTAGGCGTCCCAGTATATCAACAAAAGTTGATAACGTCGAAGCTGTGAGAAAATCGAAAATCGTCGAATTACCATAAGAGAATTTGCTGAGTGTGTTGGCATATCGATCGGCTCGTGTCATGTAACTTTTTCGGATGTTTTGGGCATGAGACGTGTGTCAGCGAAGTTTGTTCCGAAACTTCTTAATTTTGATCAGAAGAACCGTCGCATGTGCATCGCTTAGGAGCTCTTGGATGACGAGCTCAAAAGAATCATGACTGTTTCCTATTCTTGTACCGGTTCCCAAAATTTAAGAGACCTATGAAAGGACGAAGATTTACAACTATTGATGAAATAAAAACGGAATCGCTGGAAGTGCTTCGAGGATTAAGGATCGAGGAAGCGTTGGCACAAGTGTATATATATGAGGGGGACTATTTTCAAGGGGACAACATTAATATTGATGAATAAATAAATATTTTTTTTATAAAAATATAAAGTCATCTTACTTATTGAAGAACACACCTCGTAAGTCTTGTAGCAGCTGGTAATGAATAGGATGCTTTCTATGTACAATGGTACATTTCGAAACCTCCACCCACGCGAAGAAGTCCATTCTCGTCCATAAATGAATTTAATTCTAAGAGATTCCTTATTATTTTAAGAGTATTCTTTATTGTGCATCCGCACACTTCTTTGCGTGGCCTTAATTAATCAACGAGATCCCATATTTGAAGCGGATTTGCAGGATAACATTATCAGCATTCGACTTCTGGTCTATAGAAGCAATAAAAAGTTGTTAGCAAGTTCACGTTTCAGAACATGGAAACAGCCTAGGGGTCCTTTCCATCATGAGTTGAATACATTTAGCTCCTGTTGTGGCTATCTAGTTGATGCGGAACTGCCCGGATTTTGTATAGATGGAACGTGTTACCATATTATTATCAATATACGTATTGATGGTATTGACTCAATCAGTCATTCATTTATTCATTGATGATATCGGTTCAATGGGAGCTACCCTGATTTTCGCAGCAAAGAGATGAACAAGAACACCATTAGCGTTGTTGGTTTTAGTATCCGTGACTGCGGCCGGATCACCAACTCTTATCCACCTTGGTATTTAAATAGCTGCTAATCTTGGTAAGTTCGCACGATAGTCAAGCGACTTTTGTTTAATCGATGCAGAAACTTGACCGTCCCAATTTATTTTCGGCTTCCAAAGACTTTGAAACAGTAGTTTGGAAATAAGTATCGTTGAAGCAAGCAATCCCAACGGATCAAACAGCTTTGCGGCGTCTGAAAGAAGCAACCGTTTAGGAAGATGTAAAATACTTACGAGTATATCAAAAACCTGCACAATGTACGCAAAAGTCCTAACTTTCTAATATTTTCAGAATTGGTCAAGTCAAAGGTTTATTTGATTTCACGATGGCACTGCGAGTGTAGAATCCAGAGTGGCAGTTAAATTTAATAACCATTTACTAAGATGGAAACCACTACGTTTTAAAACATTGGTAATTGCGATTTGTAACCATTGTAGCTTATTTTCATCATAACTGTCTGCTAGCAGATCGTCCATGTAAAATTCCCGCTAAACTTCTTTAGATGCGCCACAAAAATTGTGACTTTCGTCAACAGTAGTTTGTTGTAAGGCTTTAACAACTAAGCTGGTGCAACGCTTTATTAACCTGGGATCTGATTATCTGTAGCTTTTTCCATATGACAAAATTGATGAATTCCTTCATGAACTCTGCGTACTCTCTGTAAAGTTGACGAACCTTCGCGAAAAATTTTTCCATACGATTTAATACTCGAACTAATGCATCTCGAAAGTTTCCAAGCGAAACAGTGGACTTGAAAAGAAGTTTTACCACATAGCGACCATATTCTTAACGAGAATATGTTTAAGAGAAAAGTTCTTCACATAAGATTCTTGGTCGGTGAAATGACTGAATTCGTGGAATTAACCCAGCCTTTAAAACTTGGCTACTGTTGGAATCTTGGCGTACGATGTTTGTAGAAAATGCGAAGGTGGTATCAAGCGTGACTACTTTTCTGAAAAGTACCCAAGCACCCAATCGAGTATTGTTTGCTATGCAATTGAAATGTTTCTTGGGCAACGAATCAACCCATCTAGGAGGAATCTTCTTAGTTGACCACGTCGACTTCAGGAGGTATGTTAAAATTCGGGTTAACATTAATTGGTCAATATTTTGGCATGATCATCTGTGAATGAAAGAGAGCGAAAGAGTGTTTGTTATTCTTGGTAATATGTTTATCTGGATGATTTCTACAAAACTGTTTTTCGAGTGGAATTCTTATTTTTTGGTTTCGACCGGAGTGGTTCATAGCCTTGGCGAGTTCAATTCCTAAACAATTTAGTAATTCGAGAGAAAGAAATTGGATTGAATGTGCCGATCGTCAAGTGAACAAGACAGATTTATCTAGACTTTTTAGTGAACACTAGTTTCCTTAGATATTATCTATATATGCTCAAATAGGTATATGTAGTTGACTCAAATGAAAGTATTGGTAGTGAAATTCAAGCTTGAAAATAGGCATCGACAATCACGCGTTTCGCATTATACCTGTTGTATAATAACTAGCCCAAGTAGGTAGTGAGGCTTCTGTAACCCTGTGTGAGATGGTGCATTTTTAATACAAGATGTAAATGAATCGTGAACCTCTCTCCATTCCAAAAGATTCTCGGTGAATTTTGGCAAGTCTTTATGTTGCAACTGGACGTCTGCATATTGGTGATGTTCTTTCGGATTACCAATGGAGCTACTGCCCGCCTGAAATTGGATAATTTCATTCTGTACCACTCTTCACCCTGTTCATGCTGCCAGAGTATCATAACTAACATATATTTGCACTGTCATGATGCATCTATCGTTAAAACGATGTCATCAGACGATAATCGTCATACGTGATGAGAGCCAACCACTCATAAGGTCGAATCTGTAACGATTAATTTAAATCTTATTGAGTTCTATTTTAATCCAGGTGGTAGTGAGTTATTTTTTCTGATATGATATGGCATATGCAGCCCTTTGTACGAAGTTCGGGTGCACCTTAATATATATTAAGTGAAAACTTTGGAAGCTTATAAGACTAACGGAATGATGGAATGGACCACACAAGAATTTCAATTTAGTCTGAAGATATTAATTGTAATCGTATTCAGCATAATTTTGGATGTGGGTGTGTTATTGGAAGCAGACTTAAGGGTTAGGTCAACTTGTGAAAATCCATATCAGAACTAAATTCATGAACATCAGCCCATCATGCGCAGATAAAAAAGTGGATGCAACCATAGAAAACTTTTCCGAGGTCCTAGAGAGTTCATATGAACAGTGTCTCAAGGAATAGAAAAGGAGGGCACCTATGGTAGTGCCGTGAGCATGCACAGCCTGCACGACATCAGGGGATAGACTTTGTATGGCGATCTTCTCTTCTAAATACGATAAGTCAAACTGATCACATTGCGGTAGACGAAAGACACTCACCAGTATTTTAAACGACTGCGCATTGTGAAGTGCCAATATTTTATAGCAAAGGCAGAATAAAACTAAAGGCAGACTAATTATCCCGGGGTAAAACTGGTTTTATAGAAGAGGGAGTTGAAGTGTAAAGCAAAAAACGGGGTAAAATCTGCAACCAGTGCTGAAGCGGTTGAACATCGGGTGAAAACCAATACACCCATAAGTTGTCAATTTTAAAGGCTAAGAAAAATTATCAGAGATACCACTACCATTATTCATATAGTGTGCGGTTAAAGTATAAGATATCCCAGGGTCAAATTAATCGTTTGTAATACGGTTGGGATGCCCAACCCATGTGAAGCATGGTCGTTATTACTGGTGTAAAAATTCGCAGTATCCGATTGCACTTCTGACTTAATACCGTCCGTTTTGTTTTCCTGCTCAACTGGATCATCAGATCAGATTACGTCTCTTGATTTTTCACATCTGCTAATTATTACCGAAAGAATACTCATATAATACGAGCAATGTGGTAATCAAGAACAAATGGAACAAAAGAAAAACAAAAAAAAAAAAAAAATTTCCTACACGGGGGACTTGATCCTAAAACCGACGACTGCCAGCCGGGTTCGCTTCCCGCAGCCAAATTCCTTGCTACTGATGATGATACATATACATATCCGACTTCAGAGCTTGTGTTATTTGTTTGGCGTGGGATATTAAGCCCGAGTCTAGCCGTTTCATCAGCGAAGCAATTGTATGGGACGATCCGCTCCTAGAACCCCAGAGAGTATGATCTTAGACATGTCGTTGAGTTATGGGCGGCAGTATTCGATGTTATTGATCTGATCGTTGCTTGACTCTCTATGTATATCGTAAATATCTGACGAGTACTCGTATGTTTAATTTAAGCTGAATATATACCCATGCGGCAACCATGCGGCGACGCTCTCGGCTGTTCTAGAGCCGTTTTTGAAGATAGAAACTGACTTACTAGGTAATATGATACTTCATGTTGTTTCTATTTGTTCCTTCCTGGAATCTACTGAATCTGAACTTCTTGAGAAGTTCAGGAGGATACCGATTAATGCGGTTGGTATGGTTGATACCCAGCTCCTTTTTGAGAGGTCTTACGTCAGGGCCACAGGTGAGTATGTCTAAATGTCTAAAACATACGCCTGTAGGTGTTTGCTCGACACAAAAATAGTAGCGTCGTCTGTATAAGCTATCACACCACATTTCGTGTCTTCTAATTCAGTAAGTAAGACTCCATTGGACCTCCTTGTGGTGTCGCCTTATATGTACGTGTTGCCTTATATGTGATTTTTTTCTAGAGCAAACACCAAATGTTGCATTCATGACTGTACTATTGAGAATGACATGAATCAAGCGTTATTGGTGAAAAATCTTGGTATATGGGATGCCTGTTAACTTCCACTTGAGTCACGGCCACCCACAGTTGCAGGTTGTTGATTTATGGGAATAAGAATGGTAAAGCATTGTAGTGGCCAAAAGAACGCCAAAATCCCATCAATAAACGCTAAGAGAAACATTAGTGGGATCGTCGTTAATATATAAGAAATCAAAGCCGGATATAAATTATAAAGGGTGATCAGTAAAAAATCTTCAAGTTTAATATTAAAAAAAAAAAACATAAAAAAAAAAAATGGACTTTAACACATTGACTGCCATGTGACCGGGTCACGCAAAAGTTTTCCAGGAGGCCATGTGACCCACCGGTGGTCACAGTCGGTACATTTCTGAATCGATGTTTTTTATGTGGCTTGCTAGTAAGATTATTTTTTTTTCTTCTTTGGCACCTAGTAGAAAGTCCGTTTTTGATAGTACAAAAGGCGCAATTTACATTTTTAGAAAAATTATGGGTTTTATTGGCCTATTTCTCGCAATGTGTTTTTTTGTGACTTATAGCTTAATTTTACATATAAATAAAAGAAAAATAATAAATTGACTTCATTAGCAAAATAAAAAAGTAAGAAAAGATAATTTGAAAAAAAAACTGATGTTTTTTGTTGAAACAATCAAGGCAGAATGATGGATTTCCCTCACAAGAATTGCAATAAGTTGACACTTTTTTTGCTTATTTTGCAGTAGCTGTTCTTCCTTCATTTTTGCTGAGCTCGTTGTTGCAGTTGAAGCATCGTTTTCTCGTTTTTCTGTTTGTTTTATCCACGGTTTCAAATTCCTTCAATTGATGTTTTCTGATATGTTCTGATTAAGTTTCTTCAACCCCTACGCCACAAAGACTTTCACAAATGGACTGTCTAAACTGGCCAATTTGTATGTTTTTGTGCTTTTTGTAAATAACCAAAGCATTTACAACTGCTGTCGACAATAAGAGCTCAAAAGCAATCTTATGGTACCACCGGATTGTTTTTCATAATGGCGTGAAATAGCTAGCCATTTGGTCGGACACACTCTAAGATCACTTCAAGTTTTATTCTGGCCATTACGAGTTCTTTTTCCAGTCGAACGTTCTTCCAGACCGTGTTTTGTGCTCAACGTCAAAACATCACAGAAACAATCACAGCAGCACACTCCCAGCCAATAGTTTCGTGTTTGCGAAGCTTAGCTACAACATCTTTTGGATTGCCAGCTCTATTTCTCCGAAGAGTTGCGATAATATGCGTTTTACGGCTAAGCAACAATTTTGCAAGGGATACAGATGTATAAAAATTGTCTGTAGCAATTGTTCTTGTCCAAATAACTTTCTGCCAGATCTATGACAATTTGAGTGCTGATCGAAGTTGAAGGTGTTGGTTTTCCTCTCTGATTGTATGAATAATTTTTCCCGGCGTAAATACTGCTAGTGTATGTATAACCATTCGGGTCGCAGAGTTTATAAACCTTGCCTCCGTATTTGTGGAACTTACCCGGATTGTATTGGGGAAAGTTAAGTCTTCCACGCCAGGGAATCATTGACTCATCTACAGCCAGTACTTCTCCTGGGGTCTTAGCCCTGACAAAATTCTGCTCCAACATTTCCAATAAGCCACTTATTTTTCCCAAACGGTTGCTTTCGCCTGCTTAATTGTTCGCAAAATGTATGAACTTCAGAAGCAATTGGAATCTGTTCCGGGACATTATTTCCGGGATAAATGTGTTTTTATAGAAGTTGTCCTTACTCCAATATAGTGATATTTCACAATACCCATGTACATAACTATACCCAGAAACTTTTTTATTTCTTCCACTTCAATGTCCTTCCAATCTTTTGTTCTAGAATTTCTAGTAATTGTATTGTTTTCCATGTACTTTTTGGCGTTCAAATTAGTTTCGGTAACAATTAATTGATATACATCTTCTATTACCATCAGACTAAAGACATCAATAGGCTTCATTTGGGAAAAATTTATGTTTTGCATTGTGTTGAGTTCAGCTGGCTCAAAATTAAATTTCTTCAGTGATACTTTCGTAACCCGTTCCAGATGTAGAAGGAAGAACATCTTCCACTGCAGTTTCTGATTCAAAGTCCTCCATCTGGATATTTTCATTGGAATCGCTCGAATCAAGATCTGATGGAAAATATTCGCCTGATTCAGAAACCTGGAAATCGTTATTATCAGAATCCCGGTTTCGACCTGCGTTTCCATAAATTAAATTGGGTCTAATAGCGAAATTATCATCACTATCCATGGTATTGCGATCAAAATCTAAAAAAAGTGAAAAAAAAATAAGCTGAAAGAAAAACAAGCAAAAAAAAGATGTGACCACCGGTGGGTCACGTAGCACTAACATAAGAGGCCATGTGACCCACCGAACACATTAAAAACACTCAAAATTTGAAACAAAACACACAGAGATATATTTAACAAAAAAAAAAAAAACACTGTTGGCACTCTGGTGATATTTTTTTTCTGTATGGTGGTAGTCAACGTGTTAACATTCGGGAATTGATATTAAAACATTCGTCTTAAAGTGTCCCTATATTGTCCCTATTGCTGATTAATTCATTGTAAAATTGAAATTGTGAAATTGTGTTCCGTTGTTGGGCCCGGAAAATAGTTGCAGTTGCGGTATTAACAAATCGTCGGTCATTCGGCACTTCACATCAGCAGTGACTGTCTCTCGCTGGTTAAATAATTGAGGGCCAATAATAAATCCCAATAATCCGTCGAACTTGACCCACAGGTTCTCGCATCGCTGCTGATGTTAATGGTCCCGGACTATTTGAGTTAAACGCCCTTTTTTGTCTTTCGTCCACGTGCTCAGTTGCGTGCTCAACCCATCACTTACTCGTCGAATATTGAAATGAGTATAAAACGACCGACGCGCACAAATCACCACACTTTAAATGTTGCTGAACCGCAAACATGCGATGCAGTCCCGACCAGTGACTAATTGCATCTTGCAAATTTGCAAATCACGTACTTCGAATGATACCCCTCTCACTTACCTCAACCTTTTACTTTATGAGCACTTACAATTTACACTTGAAAATTTTCCGCTAGACACCATTTACAATGAGCAAAGTTGGAATTTGTATAACAAGTTTAACTTAACGTAGGCAGTCTTTAATCAAAGTGGCCTAGCTAAAATATCCAATTTCATTGTCTCATTTCATTACAGAATATGATAGATATCTTTACTTAATACACTTCAGGAAATACAACTCCACTTTCCAATTCCTTGTTATTCATTCCCAAACCACCTGAGGTAATATACACATAAACATATATAAATATGAGTGTGCTTTCTCAAAGCTACTCTACCCTTCTTCATATGAAGAGAAATCGGAACAAATAAAAAAAGTGTAACAAAGGAGAAACTTCCTCATGTGGAAAAACATCCCACATGTCCAAGCAATCCCATAATGCATTACATTCATGGTCGAATATTTTATATCTGAAGTACCCAATAAAATTTCACAGCGGAGGGTAAATTTATATCATCTAAAGTATATGCTCCCCAAACATCAGCAATCCCCTTTAGAACTTTGTCTTGTCTGCCCAAACAAGGGGTGATAAGAGAATTGCGGATGAGGCTAGTCCAACCTAACTCGACCCATCGTGTGTAGTTATAGTTCAACCACAAAAACATGTCCCCACCAGTGTATTTCGTCTTTTAATTTGACGCCGCACCCAACTTAGAACCGAACAAACCAAACATACCACACACACACCGCACACAATACACAAATACATACTCGTATATGAATGTGTCTAGGCCTTTTAACTCTTAAGGACTACCAAAACCACTACAATTCTGTGTATACTTTTACTGTAGACCTGCTTGTAGAAGACTGCATGGTCTTAACCACATGGTTCTCCAATCACGAGACCTTTAAGGGTCAACAATAGTTCAACTTGTTCCCTGGAATTTGAGGAGGACTAGTTCGAGTATCTGTATCTTTAAACAGGCAAAAGGGATCCTCTAAAAAAATAAAGCAAAGAACGGGAAAAATTTTCAACTGCATTTGGGAGTGGCGCACGTGACTGTGTCTACCGTGCCAACGACAGTCCAAATCCCTTGCCCTGCCCTTTTATTTCTGTGAAACTTACACTATAAAGCTTCATGAAGCACGAGTACAATATGCAACTATGCTACGGAAACGACAGTATATAAATCTTATCGCTTAAGCTCATGCAGCAGATGATTCTGGAGTTTAAGTTGAATTCGGTATGGAATTTATCTTTTCGCATGTCTCCAGTCCGGGGAACATAAGTCAGGCGAGAAGTCTTCGCATACAAAATGCTCGACAGGGTAGCGAAACGAAACGAAACTCCATTGAGTACAAGACTAGCACATTAGCAAGCAAAAAGATAGTTATCATGGTGATGCAGATTACGGATTCAGATATATAGATACGGCTACAGGTAAAGATATATGCTGAATGCATCATCGTTGATGATAATGCTCTTTCCTTCAGCAGGTGTAGAATTGCAGCGGATATGCGTCGGCTTCCATTACAATTTGACAAAAAAAAGGAGAGAACTTAACGTGGGTGTACGAAAAAAAACTTTCGAAAGTCAGTCACTGTAATTTGAACAACAAACGCACTTACGAGTAAGTGCTAAGAGATAAAAAAATAAACAAAAAAAAAAAAAAAAAAAAGCAACAGCAACAGGAACAACAATAAGTGAAGGAAGGTTTAAAGAGACCGAAGCTGTTGTGCACTTTTTTTTTTTAACATGAGCCAGTGAGCATCTAGAGCGTTATACGGACTTATAAAAGAATTGAAAAGAATTTTGTTGGCAGTGGGGAATTTGTTAAAAAGTTATGTGTACCTTAGATGGTATGACTAAAATAATTCAACCCCGAAGGTGTAGAGTATCTCGAGGACGGGTTCTTATTACTTTGTATCCTCTTCTCTTTTTATTTTTTTTCACATCCAACATGAATTGGATCTAATGTAAGTTTTTCTTGAAGGTACATCATAGGCAAGTAGTTGATATTTTTGTTTTCCTTGCAAGTTACCGTTGACAAATGAATGTGAGTTAGAAAATGAAATGCATCTCCATCTTGTCGTTAGCTAGAGATGAGTAAAGACCAATCTTCTTAACCTTTTAAAATATTTTTGTCTATCTTTATTCTTGGAGTGTTTTTTGGCTAAATAAGCGAAAACTCGGATACTTTTGTTGGAAGATAGAGCTAACTTATTACAAAGTATTTATGTTTACTCCTGAGTCTTAAAAATCGAAGACCAAGCACGGTCTTGAAACCGATAACTATTAATATGGTAGTTAAGAAAGGCCTTTTCACAAGCGATTCATAAATTTATTTAAATCCACAAGGCTTATACATATATACTTTTGTTGGTTTCTTCTTTGTTGTTTAACGCGAGGTTAGTTTAGGACTTCCAACCCTATTACATTATTAAGTGAGTGGATTTTGCACGGCGTATTTTACAACGCAACATTAGTTTGTGTCTTTGTATGATGACAGTTATAGATTTTTAACCCGTTTTATCGGGTTAAATCTCATAGGCTCAGCTAAAATATCTCTTAAATACTAGGTAGGGTGAAAAGTAACCTCCTTGGGAATGTTTTTTTTTTATTTTTTTCAATATAGTTCCCTTTTAGTTTGATACACTTATTCTAGCGATTTTCCAACTTCTTGATCCCGTCCGAAAAGTCTGCAAAGTACTCCTCCGTGACGTCGATGATTTCCTCGCGTGAGCTGAATTTTTTATTGATGAACCTTCTTTTGGGGTTTGGGAAGATATAATAGTCCGAGGGAGCCAAATCGGGCGAATACGGTGGATGAGACAGCAATTGGAGCCGTAAGTCATTGATTTTGGCCATGGTTGCGATGCTCTTTTGCGCCGGTGCATTGTCTTGAAAAAACAAAAAAAAATTTTTTCGGCCTTCAATCGCTCCAATAATGCAAAATAATACTCGCTGTTGATGGTTTTCCTTTTTCGAGGTAGTCCACGAAGAGTATGCCATGACAATCCCAGAAAACCGACGCCATTAACCTTCCGACCCATCGAGCCTCCCTCAGCCTCCCTCGGAGCACTCGTACCGGCTTCAGTCCATTGCCGTGCACTCATTCTACTCTCTGGTGTTCAACAGTTACAAATCGACGCCAAAAGTCCGCCCGATTCCGCATCAGCAAGTCGAAACACTCTTTCGAAGTGTTCTCGCGTTCGTGTTTTTGGTCAGGATTGAGTATGCGCGGCACCCAGCGGCAGGATAACATTTTCATATGAAGAATATTGCTAAAATATAGCGTGTGCGCTCAGTACTAATCTTTGTGGTATCTGCTAGCTGACGCACCTTCACTTTCCGGTCAGCCAACACCATTTCATGTATTTTTTTGACATTGTCCTCTGTAACCGCATCAGAGGGCCTGCTGATGCGGACTTGATCGATAGTGAAGTTGTGGCCACCACGAAACTCTCGAAACCAATATTTGACGGTGTAATCTGAAGGAGCATTAGCCCCATAATATTTATCCAACTTTTCTTTGTTTCCCTCACCGTTTTGCCTCTCAAAAAATAATGTTTTATGGGAGAACGAAAATCGTTTTTGGCCATACTCAACATGATGCCAAATACTTCAATAGCAATCAGCTGTCAAAACAAAACTAAAGATAGTATCGCACTGAAATATTTTTATTGTTTTATTTGCTGCAGGTTTTAAAAGAATAATTTGAATACTTATACTAATACTAAAATTACCAGATAGAATTTAAGTTCCAACTGTGGAGTGCTTGTTCGAAGTTAATGAACAGTAATGTAGATACATCGGAGATCCGCATTCAACGTAATTTTCTATGTATAATGATTCAAATACTTATAAATACTATAAATAGAAACACTTATGTACCATAGGGGACGTTACAGTTAAGAGTGAACAGATGCATCAGTAAACGAGTCTCTCCAACTAGCATGATATCTTGTCAGCTGCCTTAGATCCACTTAAAACCTACCGTAGTGTGTATATTAGATCGATGGGGGATTTTCCAGGGCTGAGACCGCACTTGCATGAACCAACCAGATTCTTTGTGAAGAAGACTAGATTTTATAGGTAATTTTTGGGAGACTTTAAAAAAAAGAGTTATTTTATAACTGCGATTTATTTTTTCCTAAATGAAAATACTGCTGCAGGTGGAGTTGGGTGTTTTGTAAAAGAGGACCTCAAGATGCTTGATGTCTTGTAAGTTGATTTATTGACTGCTGATGTTTTAAAGACTTCCGTTGAAATTAAATTTGTAATGTATGTGTTTTTATGTTTCTATAGATTGCATATGTTTTATGTCGTGAATTTTATAATTGAATTTTTTGATCTTTTGGTTAGGGAAAAGACGAAAAAACTCAAAAACTAGAGGTTGCGAATCCCCTGATTCCGTACAAATAACAGTCAAAATTGACTTCAGTAGGCTTAAAAATAGTTTATGCTACGAATCGTGGGAAAGTCTTTATGCTTGTAGCGATTCACATGCTGCATAAACAATCTTCACTGAATCTCAAGAAGCATATTTTATCATGTTCCTCATTTCTGCCCTCCAAAAAAATTTAAACCTTGGATATCTAGATTATTATTAAATAAAATTGAAGCTAAAAATAAACTCAGAATAAAGTGCAACAAGTATCTCGGTAATCAAAGTCTAAAAAGATGATATAAGAAGCTGTGTGTCGAACTCAAAAAATGAGTTTAATACATACTATTACCGTGCTCAATTCAGCTCTGCACAAATTTAAAAAAAAAATTAATTGTGTGTAGTAAATACAATAGCATACTGAATAAATTCACTGCTTTTAAAAAACCTACTATCTTACTATGATAAGCTCCCTATTACTGATGCTTTTAATTATTTTCTTGCTAATATTGGCTGCAGTCTATAAACGAGTCCAATTATATTTTTTTACTTGTCTTTCCATTTGTAGATATGCTAAACATTTACAAAATAGTAGTTTTGTTTTTCAGTCCATTACTTCTTTCGAAATCTTGAAAGCTATAGGTAATTGGCCTAATACGATATTGTGTACATACATATGCAAAATGCATATTTCACAGTAGATGTTTTTGCAAATGTGTATAATCAGCGCGTGTTTGATGGTATCTTTCGTAGAGTTCTTAAATGTGTAGATGTCATTTCTTTATTAAAAACAGATTTTGCTAAGGAAATCTGTAACTATATCCCCATCTCACTTCTCTCAGTTTTTAACAAAATCTTTAAAAAGATTTATGAAAACACTTTCTATAAATAAGTCGACAAAAGATGCGAAATAATGTCACACCTCGATGGGAAAAAATATAAGGCTGGCTTATTTATTAAAATTACCAAAGCATTCGATATGTTCAACCACAAGATCTTATTGAGAAAACGGGAAAAAGCGGGATTTCGTGGTTTAATGTTGCACTGGTTTAGGTCGTATATATATATTGAAAATTGGTAATAAAGAGTGAAGATAGATGATTCAAGGAGCGGAATGAGGTTCTTTAACCTGAGTGTTAAGCTACTTTAAGCTAACTACTACTGGCTTTGTTTTAGGTCCAGTTCTTTTTTTTTTTGGTTTATATCAATTCACTCTTTGCTCTTAGTCTTAAGAGTTCACTGACTGCTTTTGCTGATGACATAGTATAAACTATTAATTTTTAATTGCTCGTGTGGTTTCTCATCGCCCTCTTTTTGTTATATTCTAACCTATAGTGATAAATGTTTCCTGGTAGAGCCGGTGGAAGAATTTAAATATTTAGAGCTTACCACTGAATCTAGGATGAGTTGTGCGGATCACGATACTGGTACTTTGAAAAAGTATTTCTGATGCACCCTGCGTCATTTTTATTATTTGCGAAACGTATGCTCTACCAAGCTTTTAAAGATAATTTATTATGGTACTTTTCATTCCAAGTTAATATACAATATGGAATTGTTCGTTGGAGGGTTGTGTATCGTAATAAATTATAACCACCTAAGAAAATTTTGTCGTAAAACTGGTAGACATTCTAGCTTTCTTTTGTTCTGTACCCTGAAAATTCTCCCTACTCGTCGTTTGTATTGTTTTAAGGTGCTTAAAATATTCTTTATGAAGTCTGGTTATCTTAATTTACATTTCATTTTTTTTTAAACATTTCAAATATATTGTCTGTACTCCGCATATTGTAATTTTTTTTTCTGTTTTTTCTTACCGATTATTTAATGTACTTCTTTAGTCAATCAGTACAATTACTTCACCTGTGACGTTCTTAAAATGCGTAAAAATGTGCCTCTTTAGCTTTATTATGCTGCATTAGAATCTCAGATTTTTGATGTTTTGGCCTAATCCTTCTATTCAATATTTTTTTTTTGCTTATTTTGCAATTACATTTTATTTTTAAATTTGTTTGAATTAAATTATTTTTTGATAATGTTTCTTATTAATTTAAGAGTTTATATTTTGAATTCCCAAAGGATCACTCAACCTAAAAATTTAATTTTGTTTTACTTCAGCCATGTTTGAATACTGGATATCATCTAGACCAGGAAGACTCTGTTTTCTTCATCCATGGTGAAAAGTTTATTTCGTCTCAAAGCTTTGATCATTATCGCCGTTATACAGTCTGTCGAAATAATCTTTCCATATTATCAGCCTTAGTGCGACTCTTCTATCATATTAGTTTTCCATGCTCATGCGATGTCGCACCTGATTGCTCCCTTTGTATCTATTGCGTTAATGTATCTACATGATACAGAGATTTGACCGCGTGATTGATTACTCCTAGATACCACTAGTTCGATGGGTTAGCCACTTTTTCCTAGTATGAGTATCCAACCCCTACTACTAATCTGTCTTTTATCCGCTTTCTCATTGCCGCCTCCCGTCAACTCTATACGACAAAATCATAGATCATACTTAGATATAACGAAGAACACAAAAGAACAGATATCAGGGATAGAATTTCATTGCCAAGATTTTGGCTAAAATCAACTATCAACGAAAATTATGCCCACAGACAAAATATGTAATAATATTTTGTATTAACAGTTCGGTGTAGCTCTCAAAGACAGCCCAGATAGCCCAGGCAGCTCAGAAAAACTATGTATAATTTCTATTAGAATGGTTAAGCCATGCGACCACCAGTTTTAGAAACTGTTTTCGGGACGTTTACGTATCTGGTTGTAACTATGTACTAAACAATGCGTATTTTGGTGACTTGAAATGTGCTATAATACAGAGGTTATTGCGCCACTCACTTGTTCATTCTGAATGACCGTTTTATGAGCAGCTGACCGCTATACACCTTAGTAAATACTAAAGTTTAGAAACCGTATTGTAAAATATTATACTAATAACCTGCTCCGTAGCAAAAACGGTCAGCTTAAGTCCGTTTCCAGACTTTGTGTTATCTGGAATATGCTTTCCGTCTGTCTTATCAACTTAAAAATTTTTAGCGTCATACTTAGGATAATGCTCGAAGGTTTTGTTCTACGAGTTCATAGAAATATTCTTTGAAAGCATTGCTTATTTCGATGTCTACTTTTTTAAATTGATGGAAATAAAATAAGCAAGATTTATATGAAGTATCAGTTATAGTAACGAACATCGCTAAATTGATGCTGCCCAATGCCCATCCTTATCGGTTCACATACAACAAGTAGTTGTGTGCCGAATTGTGTGAACGCCTTGAAACAATTACCGACAATCTTATTGGCCCGTTTTAATAAGCAATTAGTTCCGATAAGTCCACAATTAATCAAACTAAATATTCAAATATAAAAAAACAGAATAACTTTGCAGAACGTTCGCTAAAACGTAAAGAGTCTTAGCGAGACATTTGATGTTAAAAAAGGGTTAAGATAGTGGGATGAGTTTATATATGAATTCCTTAACATCATACTAACCAAAAGTGTGGAAAACTCGCAAACAAATACTAGAGGCATAATTTTCCAAAAGTCTGCGCAATTATTTATGCTTTTACACGGTAATGGTGTTGAATAATTGATTTATTTTAAACTTTAAGGGACCTTTACAGCTGCTTATGCAAAAATTGAAACAGGAGCTTAGATGAAGATAAAACTAAGTATCATCTGCGCTATTAAAAAGAAAGAAAACAACATTAACAAATTGATCAGCACATCACAAATGGCAGCTTTAATTTTAAGGTGGTTAGAAGTTTTATCTACCTCGGTTCTGCTACTAACTCTATTCTTACTTTTTTCACCATAAGAATTCCAATGAAATTGTCAGTAACACAATTGTCAGCTATTAATGCAGCTTATAATCAGTTTAGCCTCAAGCCCACTTTGACGTACTTTAAAATATTATGTGAATTTCCTACATAGTAAAACTTGCTTATGGAATGCCCGGCTGAGCTCCTTTTGTCTTAGTCATTATAATCTTCAAACATTTAAGACCAACGTACATCGGTATCTTCCATTTTTTTCTACCCTTACTTTTCTGCATCCGTGCTGTTTGCAGACACTTTAATGATACACAAAATCTCTTGATCGCGCGTCAACTGTACAAGAAATTGTTAAGGCAACCGCTGTTTCTTTGGCCTAAGAAGGGCTTGCTTTGCGGTTTTAGACGAGTTTAGTACCGGTGGCGTAGTCGGGCTTTGAAGGAAGAGGTGTAAAAGCAAATTTTACAAGTTGTTCATTGACATCGAACTATTAAGAGCCATGTTCGACTGATACGGCTAAGATATGTGAAGCGATCGCTCTGCCCCGAAATGTGTTCGATTACTGACTGGAGGAACAATGCGGTGGAAAAAGACTCTGTTTAAGGCAGCGTAGATGAACCGCCTTGTAGTAAAAATTTCAACTTCTCAAGTTCACAAATTAACATTGAATTAACGATACCGACATCTGGTTTCAAATCTTTACAACTTCGCTATCCTTTGTGTAAGGTTTTTATGAAATACTTTTTTGTTTCCCAAGCGCTTAGATTAATTGATTTCCTGTTTACCAAACCCTTAATTCCATTACTAAAAAGCCAACTTTGAGCACTTTTATGAGGTAAATTACGTTTGATTTACCCAAACAATAATTTAAACGAAAACACAAACACTTTCAACAACATGTACAGGCAAAACCACATCACGTGCCACCTAATTTCATGGTGTAAACCTTAAAAGCCTTTCCACAGAACAATCAGCCTCCTAACTCAATTATTTCATTTATTAACCCCGCTCCTATTCAAGCTGCCGACTCTGCTCCTCCTGTAAGAGCCATAAGTGTCAAAGTAAATGTCAAACATCCAATTAAACCAAAGCAAAACACAACCATCCAATCTCTCCGCGCCAAGAGGACACAAGCCTCCAGCTACATGCTACAGTTTTATAGAACATACATTTTTCTATCTAATATCTAGCATCGATCTAATTTACTGTGCCTTGTGTACTCGTTTAGTGTGGTTCAGCAACAACAATGAAAATGGCTACGACAACGACAATGACAAGGCGAAGATAGCTTTTACGATGGGCACAAGCAAGAACAGCATCGGCATAACTCGCCCTTAGACTCACGACTCCCGGAGATAGCGTTCACAAACATATTTTATAGCTCAAGTCTTGATGTCGTTGATTCACCCTCAGGGATGGTGGTAAGTCAATCTGTCGGTTGAGAGGGTGTAAGATTGTAAGACGACGAAGAATTTCATAGTTTTCCGTGAAGGCGTTCTTTGCCTTACGTACGAATACGTTTTTGCTAAAACGTAGTAATACTCCTTAAATTGCATTTTATCGATCGACCATACTCCATTGAATACACCCACTCATCTGAGAATGAACTGACAGATGGGGTTTAAACACCACCACCACCCCAAAAATCAAATGCCAAGTTCAGGGCACATACTCTGGCATGCAATCAAAAAATCAACCGCAATCATGGGTTTTTACCATTTTACTCGTTTTTACGTTTTTATTTTTTCCGCCGTCGTCCTTGTTATTTTTTTCTCTTTCCCTATTAAAAGCGGTGCCACAAAATTGAGAGTGAGGGTACGAAAGTGTGGGAAACATAAAATGCTGGAAACGGCAAAAAAAAAAAAAAAAAACACACACACACAAAACTGGAAAAGGTAATCCGGTATATTTTAGTATATGCTTTTGACATTTCGGCCATTTCGGAGATTTGATTGGCAGAAAATCGAATAGCTGACAATGAAAGCATTGCATTTGACGGAAAAAAATTACAAAAATTAGTGCGGTTAATTGACTGTTGATAATATTTAATTGCTTATCGCCGGCATAGGGCTCTTAATAATAACTTGAATTATGGCTTAACAATCATTTTCAAAACAACGATCTGTTATGCCAAGAGTTAATACTGTCATATGTTACACAATTTGTCAAGTAAGTGTTTTGGCACCAAAAGAAAAAGCCTATATTAAACTTTTTTCATAAGAAAACCGTTCCTACTTGTTTTCTTTCAATTATCTCTTCTTCTATTTAATTTTGGTTAGTTACTGTATTTATTAAAGAATTAAGTATTAAGTAGTTTTATATACGATTTAGTATTTATCGCGGTGTAAGAAAATTACACCGATATTTTTCCCAGAGGTGTTTGTCAAACTGGACGGGACGAGCCAGTGCATCCTCAACTAGTGGGCCTTAAGTACGTGCTAGTTGTTAGTTCGTTACATTTAGCACAGCCAGCAACTACTCCAACATCATTGTTATGCCTTCATGTCAGAGTTGACGCCGACGTGATTTTTATATAACTATATACAAATTTTATGAAAAGACTTTTTCAGAGAATAGCCTTGCACGGGATTCGAACCCGCGAATTTGCTTGCGAAGTCTATGCATATACCACTACATCATGGCCACCTTTAGCGTCTATCACGGCTGGGAGTTTTGTTATCATTAAATTAATTAATTTCTGCAAAACATTATAGCTCGGTATTTTATGCGTGAAAAATACTCCACAAAAAAATTCCTCAATATTGAAAAATGGCTTCTTTTGTCAAAGAAGAGATTTCTTAAAATACTCGTGATCTAGGATGAGCAATGAGCATCCTCATTTAAACTATTGAAGCTGCATGTAGTTTTACTTTTGTCGGTTAGCTTCTCTCCTTTCTTTTTGTTATTTCTTTTATCTTTTTTATTTTTTTATTTCCTATACATTTACGAGTATGGTTACTTTTCAATGAGTTTAAATTAACATTGCTTATACTTCTTCCAGAGTCCTTTTGTCTTTTTTGTTTTTATTATTCGCTCCGGTAGACTTTAAGGCAGTCGATAACAATAATCTCCTGAACTTTTTGCTCACTGTTCTTGTACTCTCTCCCAAAGAACAGCTAAAGACGATAGTGATAATCACTGGCAAGCGAAGTTTTAAGGAAAGCCCAACGATTCTCGATCGGGTTGAGATCTGGGCTTTGGGATGGACATTCTAAGACATCAAATTTCTGCATTTGAAACCAACCCTACACTTTCTTAAAAGTGAAAAAAACTTCACGCAGAGAATGGGGCATATTTCTTATTGATGTTGTGAGTCGTTGGTCCATTATGCCCTCTATAAGGCATAATTTTCCGGCACCGGAAGTACTCATGCAACCAAACAGCATAATTGAACCAACTCCGCGTTTAACGTGATGCGGCTTTAAAGACTTGTCTCGCCTTTTCCAAGCCCACGATCTTCCATCCGTACAGTAGCAATTGATATTAGTTTCATCTGACCATACTTGATTGCAATCATCTTTCGACCAGTTTGCATACTTTTTTGTAAAGCTTAGTCTTTACATTTTTCTTAGAGAGTGCTGTCTTTTTCTTCTTTTCGATGGCTACCACATCGTACTTAAACAGCGTCCGATTAACTGTCCATCGGATTGTTTCCTTGTACCTGCCTGAAGCTCTTTCGCAGCTTCAGGACTTGAAGCGTCCCTTCCTCCTGGAGATCTATACAATATATGTGCAGCTTACACTTTTTCTTAACCGGGGAGAAACAGAGCATTCTTCCGCTATAAATCGTGTTTATTTGACGTCTTGTAGTAATTTTATAACTTTTTGTACGTTCTTTGCCATTTCTAAAACCAAAAACTACACTATGTTCCAAATTAGAATGCAATGTAGTTATTGTTTTAACCTTCTAATATGCCTACGGAAAATAAATAAAAAGGACGTCTAGTATAAAATCGAAAACTTTTAAAAAGGTTTAAGAATTCCAATACCTTTTGTGGTCAAACAAAGAAAATAGTATTGCAAAACTCAGTCATCGCTAAAGTAACGGCACTTCACAGATAACCAAGGTAGCGTAAAATATAATATGTCGTGTTAATCACTACATCTGCAGCTACATTTAACTAAAGTTAGTGTTGTTTTACATATAAATAAAAACAAATATGGGAACAAATTGAAGATGAAATAAAAAAAAAAACTTTGAACACAGTTTTGAACACAACTGTATCTATATACAAAAATATAAATACAATACATAAATCTATAAAGGGTAATTTCTCTGCTGTTTAGTTCAGTCGAACAGGGACAGTTTTCATTGCCATTCCATCATGGAAAGACATGCACCCGAACAACGTTTATAAATTATTGAATTTTATTATGAAAATTCGTGCTCTGTGAAAAATGTTTTTCGCGCACTTCGACAATCAAGCCATAAAGACAAAGTTTCGCACCAATTTCATGATATTGGACATTAAGCCATTTACCCGTGTGTGTAGAGTGCGTACAGAGGAAAATATTCCTGCTGTATTTTCCAGTGTTAATGAAGACCGTTATTTGTCCATTCGGCGCCGTTTACAGCAATTGGGATTGTGTTACACGACTACGTGGAAGATTTTACGCAAGAATGTTGATCTAAAACTTTACAAAATAAAGCGTGTGCATTAATTGAAGCCGCAGGACCTGGCATAGCGTCGAATTTTTGGTGACGTTTTTGGTCCGATGAGCAACCTCAGGGAATACAAGACCTGCCAATGCACCAGGAAAAATGCGCTGTTTGGTGCGGTTTATGGTTCAGCGTTATCAATGGCCCGTATTTTTTCAAAGATGACCATCAGAACAATGTTACAATGTTATGGCCATTTATCTTTCGTTTTGATCCGGTAAATTGGTCAACTAGATCGTGAGATTTGACGCCTTTAGACCATTTTTTATGGGGATGCGTCAAATCACTCGTCTATGCCAATAGACCAGCGTCAATTGTAGCCTAGGAAGACAATATTACACTTGTTATTAGCGAGATACCAGCCAATATGCTCGAAAAAGTGATTTAAAACTGGATTCTCCGTATGGACCACTTAAAATGTAGACGTGGCTAATATATATATAAAATAATTTATAAAAATAAATGGCAAGCATTGATTTATCAACTTAAATAAAAATTGTGTACACTTTTGCAGTTTTACTGTGCTTTTTTGACAAATAAAAAATAAACGCTTAAGAAATCCCCTATTTTTTCTTTGTAAATAGAATTTGGTTTTGTCTGTTAGTGAAAAGCTTTGAGGAGTCCTTAGTAATCTTCGGTATCTCGTTCTGTTGCATTACTAAGTCTCGGATTACCATCATTATCAACCCCTTGTTACAAATCCATAGATGAATTTGTATCTGCATTTTTTTTTAGTTGTTAATGAAATTACATTAGATTTTGATATTGGCGCAGTCGGTAGAATTGATTATACATTTTAATTAGTGTATGCATATACTATATAAATATATATACACATATTTATATTGTTCACAATAAATATAATTTTCATTCACTATTATTTATATACCCAAACATCTGTCCATTGCGCCTGAGTTCTCCATTGGAAAGCTATAATTTATTGGTAAATAAGGAGACAATAAGTAAATTATAGGCTTTTCGGAACACCACGAGTACGTAGACCATATCTCTAATAACATTCCACCTTGAAGTAATTATTTTCAATTATCCAGAGGCTCGGGGTGTAATCACATCTGATCTCCTCGACTTAATCGGCACAAAACTTTCATGGGTCACATCCCGAAAAAAGGTTGAATGAAAAAATCGTCATTAACATCAAATTCATGTTAATTAATGCTGCCCCCTTCTCCACATTCACACCCATCTGGCTACCCGCTCTCATGCTACAGAATAACAATGTCAATAAAGAAAATCTTCTAAATTATGTGCAGACAAGTTGAAGCTCATTACTTTTGCAATAATACTTTCAGAAATTACGTCGTAAACCATCCTGACAGCCCTTACCCCGACATCAAAAAAAATTTTTTTTTTCTGTTTTAACTTCTATCACCAGCACACACAACAATTGAGAAAACTTTACTCGTCCTTCCAACTTTGACTCTTTTTAACCAGAGACTCAAACACCACAAAGAATAGGCAAACTCCTACCTACATAGTATATAAATATACCTGCACAAATTTACATCCAGTGGTGGGTAAATAGGGAAAGGCTGGAGTGGAAGAACACAAAAGTCACCCTTCTCTAGGCATCGCGTTAGACCGGCTCTGTGGTTTGTCATTAAACCTCTTCCCATCTCTCCCTTTGTTTCTTCTGTTTCCTTTCCGATTCTGTGTCTAAAGTTTTTCTTTAAATTTATGACCACCTTGCACGCAATAGTGTCGAAAATTTCGCAACCCTCTCTATCAGAGGGTAGATCTAAGCCTTCACATAGAAAAGGAAGTTCAGGCATTCGCATGAACAACTTTTAATAACGTTCGGTTGGTATCCTCAACCAGCTATCAGTAATAGGCTACCAGTTACTAGTCACTTACTCATTCCTTAATTGTTGGGCTACCCATCATAATCCGTAAAGAATAACTTTTTGAAAACGAACATAGGAAAAGAGTTCACCCCTTTTTCATCAGGTCTCGAAATCGGTTAGTTACGAGGAAAGTCTGCATGTGTTGCGGGATAAACAGGAACCCGAATACCAGCCTAATGGAACCAAATCGAAGCTAAGGAACTGAAAGTCTGTTCTCAATTAATTGAATTAGGAAATTCATCCACGTTCCAGTGAACTGAAAATTTCATCGATATCCAAAGATATTCGTCACAATCGTAGTATAAACCCCAAAACCATCTCCAAACCATGGGAAACTCATCGAATTCGATTTAATGACCAGTGTATTGAAACAACAACAACCACCGGCATTAGTTATTTTTCATCAATTTTTGTCGAACCCTCAACTAAAGGAATATTACGAGTATGTTGTAGCATGGGGAGGTATTGTTTTTTGTGGGTTTAGATCGAGATCGTTAAAGGTGTTAACGTCAAGTTTACAGATTCTTGAGCAAATATTGATCGAATCTGTGAAGTGCATGAATTGTTTTCCAAATGGAAATATACAAGACTATGAAGTTCGACATTGCGTGAAGAGGTTGTTTCGTATAAGCTTTACGAATAACTTTATCTCCTTGGTAAAACGTCTCTGACGTTAACTGAACTAAACTAAATACACGCTTCGGAGAACTTGAAAAGGGCCCAAGCTCTGGCTGGTTTATCATTGTATTGGTATGAATGTGTAGGAAAGAGCTCTTGTAAAATCCATCTTCCTTCGAATGACGTATATTCGCAATGAACAAGTGGATACTAGAAGAAGACGATGCGAACACGAATGAGTACTGAACAGAAAAAAAAAAAAAAAAAAAAAAAAAAAAAAAAAAAAAAACAAGAGGGAATATTCGTATACCAGAAAAAGAAAAAAAAAAACTGAAGTAGATTGTATAAGAATCCTGTTGCGAGAGGGATTTTGTCAATAAATTGGCCACCCGTAGTATAAGTGGTTGGGGTATGCTCGTCTATGGGGTATCGTATTTGCCTCCTTTAGCTATGCCTACGGGAAAGTGAGTTTGAAAAGCTTAAATTACGTTTATCAGTTCGATGAAAACGGTTTTATGACACCGAAGGAGAAGGGATTAGCTCCTTAAGGATTAGCAACATTTATTCGAGTTTATTTATTCATCTCGATACTATTTGGGCAGCGATTCTTGAGGCAATTATTTCTCAGCGGGTTATCCGGATTGAATTGCGGATTATGGCAAATGTAAAGGGGATTATCGGAGGAGTCGATTCCTCTAACATTTCCCTGTTCTTTATTTGACGTGCATTCAAATTTAGTTTAAGTCAAAAGAAGTTTAGTTAGGGGTGGCTGCATAAAAAGGGTGAAAATCTAGTCATCCGTGCTTAACAACAAATTATAATGATACCCCATAATTGATGTAACATATAACTTTCTTTATTAAATGGAGTGAACTGTATGTCATATTAACTGACATTAACACATGGGCTGAAAAGTCAGTGCCGTTTTATAGTAAAACACAAAAAAAATTGTGCAAAATTCAACTTTATTTATCAATATAGTTGCCTTCGAGGGCGATACACTGATTGAAATGATTTTCCAATCTTTAAATACCAGTTTTTTAGTACGATTTCATCGATCTTAAATCTCTTTCCCGTGAGCATTCTTTTGAGGTCTGCGAACAGGAAATAATCGCTGGGGGCTAAATCTGGAGAATACGGTGGGTGGGGAAGCAATTCGTTTCTGAATTCTTTCAATTTTGCCATCGTTTTCATCGATTTGTGACACAGTGCATTGTCTTGATGAAACAGCACTTTCTTTTTCTTTAAATGCGGCCGTTTTTCTGCGATTTCGTCCTTCAATGTATTAGTCGCTGTTGATAGTCAGCCCCTTTTGGAGATAGTCGATGAAAATTATTCCATGTATATCCCAAAATACGGATGCCATAACTTCGAAATCATTTTGTGGACTTTTTTGATGTTTTCATCTGAAACAGCCTCTTTTGGACGTCTACTGCGTGCATCATCTTCGATGCTTGTATGACCACTTTTAAATTTTTCAATCCACTTGCGAATGGTTCGTTCGGCTGGTGCAGAGTCATTGCCATTTCTTTGCATCGGCTGTATATTTTCCCATCAAAAAGCAATGATAAATCAAGACACGAAATTGCTTTGAATCCATTTTTTTTTTTTCACAATAACAAAAGTTGTTTCATTCACAAATCTCGAGAATTAATCGTCCGGCAGCTGTCAAATTTATACACATATCTTTTGAAGGTTGGTACTAAATGAAAATTGTATGGATTTAATTCAAGTGGTGCCCTCTCTTAGAAACGGCGTGGACCATGTATTACTTAATTTATATATTTTATAAAAGGGCACAATTTTGAACACAGATTATTTGTTTTAAATTTCTGTGTACAAGGATTATTTCAAGCCAATGATAATTTAGCGTAGTCTCTTCGAATAACCAGTTAACCTTATTTTCGCCTGATGCATTCTGGCATGCACGAGCAAGGCTTAATTTCCAATAATCCATAGGAAGATCTATTACAAAAGCCACTAAGAAATATAAACAAAAAACATACTGGATCATAGTTTACGACACGAAGCATTGCTATAAGAGCTATCCTGTCTACCAGAGGCCTAGGAAGATACCGAGAATACAACCAACGTCTCTCGCATATGCTGAGACATATGTAGTATATTTTTGAAATTTTTGATTCACATAGAACTGTAGATTCAGCTAAAGAAAACTAACATAACGCAAATTGTCCTCTGGCGCAAGGATTACTTTAGGATATTTCGAACAGCAACCTCACTGTTCGATCACCGAATAATGTGGTTAGTCGTATAATGTCGCAGACATGCCGTAAAAGCAAAATAAGATTACTCCGTACATCGTAAATTTTGAAAGAAATGGTAAAATGAGTGAAAGACCTACTGAACCAAAAACTAGGATTCAAAGACTGTGAAGCATTGTCGTCCATTTGCTCGATATGGCCAAAAAAGTCATACGGTCTTTGTGTCCATATTTTAGCCCCGCTTTTATACTCAACGTCCAATTCTTGTCACTGTAATGTGAAACTGGTAGTCATGTCATGGAAACACTGATAAATCATGAGCTGATGAAATCTGTACCTAAATATATATGTAAAAATAAAAACTTCTAAATGAACGACTGTACGGATTTCGTAGCAACAGGTCCATCGGTGATGGTGGAACTGAAGCGTACTTCAGCAAGATAATCTAGGAATTGCGCGTAGGAAAACAAACACACCAAACTTTGACAAATTTATTACCACTCTTGTCCTGTCTTACATATGTCACATCTTTTATACCCTGACAGCTAGAGGTTTTCGGAACGATCACTCAGTTAGGTCGACGACCTTACACAGATGATATGAATAGGCGGTAATGACAACCGTTTTTATTACAAACGTTAAGCGTACAGTGTTGAGCAGAAGAATTCGTACTCAACAACTACAACTCGGCCTTTCTGACGGAGTGATCGCCCCGATAACTCGCACATAAATTATTAAATTTGCATCAATTATATTATATAATATTTCAAAGGATAATGCGACTACTTTATATAGATAATTTTAGCATAAGTTCACATATAATATTACAAAAAATCATTTACTATATATGTTTTACCAAAATATTTTGGACTTCAGAAATTGAATTCAATGTGTTTATGCATGAATTTGTTTTTTAATTACTATACACACAGGTAAGATTGGTTCCGCGTACAAAAACCCGAATTCAAATAACTAAAATTATTAATTCAGAACGACTATTTGAAATCTTTTATTTATCATTATCAAGTTCACTTGATATCACGGCATAAGGTCGCATACTGGCTATCGAACAAATGCCTTTATAAGGTAATCGACTTAATTGCATGCCCTCGACATCCCCTATCACATAGTGTTCATTTGTTAGAATTTTCTTAACCTCATAAGGACCACGATACTTAGAAAGAAGCTTTTTATTAATACTTGGTGATGTAACAACATTTCTTATCACGACGAGATCTCCTACATCGTATTCTATTGGCCTCTTGTGACGACTATCAAAATATTTTTTGTTGCGGAACTGATTAATTTCGATGTTCTTTTGAGCTTTGTCCCTAACATCATCTAAGCAGGTGGGGTTCAGTCTTGAAAGCTTTTCGAGATACTCCTTTATTTTATCACAAACCATATCTTTTTGATTTACACCAAGTAAAAGGATATTAGGTGTGAACCCTGTGGATCGTGCTGGACATTGTGATGTTGTACGAATTCAGCGAACTATTTTGAGGTAAAGCAAGCACCTCGATCGGATGCGAATAGTTTTCAAAAAACGAAGTCAAATATAAGACCGCTTCTTTTGACTGTGTAGTTTTAACTGGGTATAATTTGATGAACTTACTAAATTCATTAATAACAATGAAAAGGTGCTTTCTCTTTGATCGAGAAGTAGCGAAGGACCAAGATGGTCAACATGTGTATCAAATGGAAAGTTTTCTTTTAGGATCGGATACAAGATACCTTCTCCTTTTCCTGAATCAGGAGAAAAGAAAATACATTTCAAGCAATTCTTTATATAGGACTTGATCTTATGCTTCATCCGCGGAAACCAGGAAATACTAGATATATGATCACAACACTTGTCTATCCCTAAATGACACAAATCCTCATGATGCGTCCTAATAACTGCTTCTTCCATTTGAGAAGGCACATAAAACAAAACCTTCTCTTTATCTTTAGCCTTGTGATAAATGAGACCATTTATCATTTCAAAAAATTGACTTTTTGATTTTTTTAATTCAGAAGCAATTGACCTAATTTTTGAATCTTTCTTTTGTGCCGCAGCTAGCATAAACTCAAACGATTCACTATCTACATAAAGAACATTGAATTACAGTATCCACATGCGACATCTTGTCGCCTTTTCTATGCTCGACACTATAGTCATAGGTCTGCATTTCTAAAGCCCAACGAGAAATACGAGGATTTAATGTCCTTTTGCTTAACGTCATAGTAAGAGCGTGGCAATCTGTAACTATCTTAAATGGTATACCAGTAAGATATATTCTAAATCGCCTAAGTGCATATATTGGGTCTATAACTGGCGTAACTTGTATTATTCCATTGTTATAAAAGATTTTGGCTTGGGCAGCCAAAAAATTTGAAGATGAAGAACTGGAAGCATTACTCTATGAAGATTGTTTCCAAACACAAGAAGAGCTCGCAGAATCTTTGGGTGTTACTCAAGCAGCTATTTCAAAACGTTTAAAGGCAGCTGGATATATTCAAAAGCAAGGAAATTGGGTTTTGCATGTCCGAAATGCTGCTGTAACGCCACAAAAGGAAGTCATTTTTGCATCGGATTGTTACTGGTGATGAAAAATGGATCCATTACGACAACCCCAAGCGCAAAAAATCATATGTGAAACCCGGACAACTAGCCAAATCAACGGCAAAGCCGAATATCCATGTCGCGAAGGTAGTGCTCTGTATTTGGTGGGATCAGATGGGTGTGCTGTATTATGAGCTGCTAAAACCGGGTGAAACCATCAATGGACAACGCTACTGAACACAATTAATCCGTTTGAAGAGAGCAGTAGCCGAAAAACGCCCGGAATATGCGAACAGACACGAGGAAATAATTTTCCATCATGACAACGCTCAGCCCCACGTTGCTATTCCGGTTAAGAACTATTTGGAAAACAGTGGATGGGAAGTCTTACCCCACCCGCCTTATAGCCCAGACCTTGCCCCTTCTAACTACCATTTGTTCCGGTCGATGCAGAACGTCCTCACTGAAATACGGTTCACATCAGAGCAGAATATCAAAAATTGGCTTGATTCATTCTTGGCTGCCAAGCTGGCGCAGTTCTTTTGGGATGGGGTCCACAAATTGCCAGAAAGATGGGAAAACGTCATAGCTTCAGATGGGCAATACTTTGAATAATACTACTGTTCATGTTTTTCTTAAATAAATTTTCAAATTTTGAAAAAAAAACAGCACGAATTAAAATATATACCCAATACTATTGACAGTGTTTCTAGTTCATAGCTATGATATTTAGATTCAGTTTCCGTAGCCCGTTTGGAAAAATAGAAAACTGGGTGAAACTTGTGATCCTTTTGTTTTTGAAACAAAACTGCTACGAATCCGATACTACTTGCATCGCAATGAAGCTGAGTTATGTTATGTATACTATAAATAGGCAATACCGGAGATGCAACTAATTTGCTCTTCAGGACATTAAAAGCTTCAAGCTCCTTTACTCCAAACATAAACGGATTATTCTTTCGCAAAAGATCATAAAGCGGCTTAGCTATGTTAGCGAAATTATATTGAACTATATGAATATCTTGCTTACAGGTAGGTATAGGAAAGTTATTTATAGCAGATAAATTTGTTTTATTTGGCCGAATACCTACTTCATCTATTTCATAACCTAAATACAAAGTTTTCCCTTGAAGAAAAGAGCATTTATCTAAACGAAGATGGAGATTATGCTTTACAACTATCTCGATCACTTCTCTAAGGATGTCTAAGTTCTCGTTGATCGTTTGGATAGCTATAAGGATATCAGCTAGATAAGTTAAAATCTTAGATCGATTAATGAGATCACCAAACACATGCTTCATAAAGCGTTCAAAGACTGAAAGAGCATTCTTAAGCCCGAATGGCATTCTAGTGAATTCATATTGGCCTAATGGCGTAATGAACGATGTATATTTCACAGAGTCTTCAGATAATTTAACATGATGAAATCCGTTTTTTAAATCAAGGGAAGTGAAATATCGCTTATCCTTCAGGCGATCAATATGATCCTCAATTAGTGGCAAAGGATAATTATCTCTAAGCGTAGCCTTATTTAGATCCCTAAAATCTATACACATCCTAAGTTCTTTGGATTTTTTTTCCACCAAAACAATAGGAGATACATATTTCGAATTTGACTCTCGAATGATGCCTCTTACTAACAAATCGTCTAATATCTTTTGGAGTTGTATTTTGTGGCTAGAGGGCAACCTCCTAAGTGCACAATAAAAGGGGATGTCGGTAGACAAAACAATTTTCATTTCGAAGCCACCTGTGGAGGGAATCTGTTCATTTTCATTGACATTCAAAGCGGTCTCAATAATTTCATAAATACGGTTTTTTATACTACAGGTTAAATCTAAGTTTATGTTAAGAGCTAACTTACTTGAATCACATATATCGATATTTAAAATCTGCTGTAGAAATTCATTATCTTCACCAGCTTCATGAACCTTATCTGCATCCACCGAAGAATGATGATATTGATAAACTTGATTGGTGAGATTAATTTCTTTTTTTTTCTTCATTCTTGATATTCGGTTTTCGGAACACCAAACCAACCTTAGCCATGAAATCACGACCTAGAATTATAGGGTATAACATTGAGAATTTTTTGATAACTAGTAATCTAATTTTTATGATCAAATTTTAAAAACTTATGTAGCTTATGTAGTATTGACTCCGCAATACGTTTGGTCTAATTTATTCAGGGTTGACACCATAGATGTCGGCAAAAATTGCTCTTGAACAAAGCTGATGAGACTCCCAGAGTCCAGAAGGGTGAGTAGGTATGACGAACTCTTCATCCGGTCACACACAAACTGGTAGTCGATGACCCTTTCAAATTCATTGACGACTGGATCAGATTTTTTTGACTTTCAGTGATGTCCTCACTCTTCACTGGTTTATCTTCTTCTGAGTTATGATCTATTGGCTGGATTTTGGTAGTAGATGTGCGGTTATTTATTGCCATAACATTAGCTTCTGGGCAGTTGCTGGATAGATGGCCTCGCTCCCCGCATTTAAAACAAGTAAAGTCTTTCCTTTCTGCTAGGTTACGGGAACTGGTTTGTTGTACTTTGGTTCTTTGATCCGTTTTTCTCATTTGCACTGGTTGCGTACCAGTTGCGCAAAGCAATTTTCAAATCACTTAAACTATTTGCACTATGTAGTATGGATTTGTTCACTTCTGTGTCGATAATACCTCTAATAATGAAGTCAATGAGATCCTCTTACTCGATTGGGCATAGCCAATACATACTGTTGCATAGTTTCGTCACGATTCTTTTTTCTTCCTCGAAGTTCGTTGTAGATATTGGCCTTTGTGACGACCTTCTTGAATTCTTGAAGTAAGGCTGTCCTCAGTTGCTGCCGATTCCTTAATGTGAGGGTCCTTACAAACAGTTTTGCTGTACCGACGAGCAGCCTCTTGCCGTATAGAAACTTAACCCTTTCATAAAGGCCAAAAAGCTCACAGCACTCCCCGAACTGCTCCAATCATCGTCGTACGGGGACATGATTATCGCCACTGAATGGTGTCATGGAATCTTCAACGCCTTTAAAACCGACGGGAACAGTATATCCAACCCTAGGCTCCTCTTCCGTAACTTGCAGTTCCCGTAACTTCCTCTTCAATGACGCGTTTTCCATTTTATTTTTAAGGATCCTTTGTTGCCGTTCCAACTCTTCATTCACTTCGTCTTCTTCAACACTTCCTTCCTGCGCTCCCTCAGCAAACTGTGCCGAATCACTTGCGGAAAATTCTCCGTTTCCTAAACTGTGCTCGCTGAAATGTGTTTTTGACCTGATGAAAACTGATCATTCCATAATAGGGCTCTTGGTAAATGTTCCATGTAAAAATAATAAAAATACTCTGAAACTTCTAGCAAGTTCTTGAAAATCAATTTCTATCAGCTAAAATGCACTCTTCTTCATGAGTTTTGGGAAGAAGTATATTTGTGTGGTAATGCTTCAACTTCTTTTACAATATTTATTAATACCCTTAAGGAGCTCCTCCTCCTGTCTTGCTCCTCCTTTCTGTCCTTTACAAAAGTGGAAAAAAGACTTAAACTTTGGATCTCAAGATAAGTAAAAGGCAAAAACAAAAGAATTATTTGTTATAAGCATCCCCGTAGTACCAATTTAAAAAGAAAATATAAAAAATTGTGCGCTCAACTCAACTCAACAGAGTTTTCGCGATACATACTCGTATTATCGTACCTAGTTTTAGTCTGCAAAAGGTAAATTAAAAAATTAATGGCGTGTATTAAATTCGATTCTAAATAAATTATTACTCTGTAAAAAACCGACTTTTTTTCATACCGAAGATCGTGAAGTCTCTGACAAACTTACTATAGCCATTTAATTCAATAGACATTTTATTAATACCTATAGCTAGCAGCCCACAACCTTGAAGTGTTTACTCGATCTGTTGAACATCTTCACCCTTTCACGGTACTGCTGAAGAATTTCGAACGAACAGTTTTGTTATTGAGCCTATACCTCCCCTCGAGATTCTACAAGTTATCAGAACACTAAAAAAATTCAAATTCATTAAGTGTTAGTAAATAATTTTAATCGCTGCATATTCTTGCAAGGACGAAAGAAGACGTCTTTTTATGAATTTTTTCTGAAAAATTATTTTATTTTACAAATACAAAAAGTATAGGTGTATCTAGTGACATCTAAGTTTATAATGGTACTAATGATTTATAAAAAAATATCAATCTGGTGTGCTCCTGCAGACGATCTCCAAAATGTCCTCCAAAAAAAGGTGTTCGGCCGTGATCACAAATCTCCGGTTCAGTTTATCTGAAATCAAAAACCCGAAAGAAAAGTGGATAGACAAAACTAGTTACTGATCGAAGGAATAATCGAAATTTTAATTTTTGAAAAAATAGCGGCTTCGTAAAAATATCATCGATGGATCAAAATTGCCACGTAACTTTTTTAAAAAAAATAGAAAAAACTATCCAAAATCTTATTGTTTCGGTTAATACCTGAAGAGTATATCTGAGAAGGTTGTTTTTTTTGAAATGTTGATCGCCGACATTAAAGTTTCGGAAGAAGTTTACACACAAATAATTTTTTTTTTTTTTTATTTACATAGTTTTATGATTTACATAGAGTTGATGTTGTCTACGAGCCATTCTTTCCTCTTGCGTACTCGCATGCGCTTTCAAATCAAAGATCATGGCGTGCTCTGTATCCTTTTTCTCGATATGAGCATGGGCATTGGTCCCAATAGATTTTCCAATTGCATTCAAGTAATATGAAATATCTTCAAAATTCATATGAAGATCGCGGGAACGATGTAAGCTGCTATTTCATTAATCTTTGAAAGATAGGCTACATCAGGTGGTAAAGACAGATAATCATGTTTATAAGAAGATAACGTGTCTGAAGACCGCGTTCGCTGCCAACAACACCATGATCTTCTCCGACCAGACACCTATCGTGTTGAGGATTTTCATCAGTTGAACAATATCGATAATAATTTGCCCATATTGCATTATCCATATTTTCAACAGAATCACAGTGTCTCCTGATTGCCAAGCCATATCAATCTATCAACTTATCAATCATTTTACCAGTGAGTTTACCTTTTCCATCAAGTTCTTATTTGTATTACCTTTATCTACGGTTTTAGTAGTTTTATTTACACACTCGCGGAGTCGTGAACCCATTGTATTTTGAACATGTCTAATACATTCATTTTTGACCACTTCAATATATACGGAAGGCTTAGCTTTTAAAATCTCAGAGAATGTTTTTGAGTCACCATCACCGATGTAATTTTTAAAATGAACGACAAATGTAATTATTGAACACCCGAACATTTCAACGATTGCATCGACTTTCATTTTTCCTGAAGAGCCATTATGATTTGCAGAACAATTATCTTTGTGATCTTTTAGCCAATCGTTGTACTCTTCTTTTTCCAAAGTTCGCATTTTTTGAAGTACGAACTTTTTATAACAATATCGATAATTTTCTCTGTATAATATCCAATCAATGATGTTATTCCGTATAAAGAAGTGTATCCCTCTTATTCCAGGTTCCATTGCCATTAACCTTGGTTTTCACCAATCGCGTCTTTTTCTTCAACACAAGCTTTTTCGAAAAGTTTCTTTGTGGCTACTTTCACACAAGAGTAAATATTTTCAATAATCAAGTCATAAGTATTTTGTGTCAAGCAAGCTGGCATGTCCATCAATTAACAGAATTTAGCTGCACCTAAATTTAAATTACCTGTTTATCTCATAAGAATGCTTGACAAAAGGACTGGGGTTAATGGCACACTAATCACATAGTAAAACAATTTTAAAACCAAGACCCCGTTGTAAGTTTTTTTTATTTCTCCGTCACAAGTTTTACACTCTACAAAATCTCTTACTCGTATTGCTGTAAACACTGTTATAAAGTTCAAAATTCTATATCCAATAGAAGAATCACGAATAACTAAAATCTCCTTTTGTAGTTTGAATTTTTTCGTGGACGCATCAAAACTACTTTAATCAGCTGTTTTTTGGATTAAATATATTTTTATTTCCTTTAGATCGTGATAAATACACTTTCTCAGTTGCTCTTTGTTACACTTGCATAGCATTTTAATTCAGATTTTAGGTCAATTTAATTGAATTAAAATTGCAAAACTCAGAACAGAATGTTAAAACTGAACGCACGACTGTACAACATGGCAGAACTGTTTGAAATAATTTTCATTTGTTTCGTACAAGAAATAACTCGAGCTAGTCATCAGGAATAAAATGGACTATTTATAAAGTCATTTAACACCTGGGAACGCAAAAAAGAAAAGAGCAGCTTCTACTACGATTTGTGCTCCGCCTACCTATTTTTTAAAAATTGTAACTGCGGATAACCTCAACAAACTTCCTCTGTCGATCAGATCAATTTCAATATCTGTTATGTTCTTGAAACATGTGAAGCTTTGGCTTTTTAATTTAAAGTACCATATACCAGTTTAGAATAATTTATTATGTGTTGAATCCTTTTTCATAAATAGCTGATATGCTGGTTTCTTTATTTCCTTATTTCTTTATATCTTTGTATCTTCTCTTCTGATTCAGACTTTGTTTTGCTTTCATTGTAATTTAATTTAAACATTGTTTTAATGTTCATAACTTTGGTTTGTTCATTCCATCTTCTTTTTTTTCAAATTTTCATTTCTTAAAGTATGCTACCCAAGGCTACCCCATCCAAACTAAACTAATTAAATAATTATTTGTTGTAATTGACCCCTGAAGTGGCATTCAATACTATTTTTCCATTTATGGTATTGTATTCAAAAATATAGAACCTATTTACTTATCGTAAATTAAAAAAAAAAAGAATTATTACAATATATTTGCAAGCTGTTTAATTGTAATTTATCTATGAGTAATAAACTGTTTTATCTATCTATCTATTTATCTGAAATAAATGCACTTTTTATTTATTTTTTATTTTTTTAAATTATTATCAACGATCTCTTGTCTGCTACTTCTAATCATATATTCCTTGCTGACGACAGTAGTCTATGTTTTTCATATTCGTTCCCGGATTCAGGCCCTGCTTTTATGTTAATCTCATTCAATTCTAATATTTACAGCATAACTATTTGGGGAACCATTAACAAAGTAGAATTTAATGCTTTCGAAAGCGAAATTTAAACACCTAGCTATTGTCCATGAATCACACTTGCATCGTCAAAACCGAAAAACTTTCCATTCCCGGTATGTATGTCAATGACAAGTTACGTTGGAATGACCACATATTTGTTCATTAGCTTTGCAACCCTCAAACATTTAAAACCTGTCTTCATCGATACTTCTCTTTCCTTCCTCCCTGATTTTCCGTCGTCAGCGCTGTGTACAAGTATTTTAAGGTTACTCAAATTTCTTGAGCGTGCGCAAACTATGAAAACAAAACGTTTACTAGTGTCTTGGATTTTATTTTTTTTTTAGGAATATTGAATGAAGAGTTTCCTTAATAAAGTCATACATGTCTGCAGCCACCTACTACAAGTAAAATGGTTTTAGCCTGCTGCATTTTGCATAATTTAGCAGTGAAAAGAGAAGAATTAGCATTGGAGAATAATTAATAGTTATAATAACAATATAATTTTCAGCTCATGTTCCAGTTTAAGAGCTTCCAATTTAGTCTTGTAAATTTCGACCTTCAGCAACTGTTTTTTTAAATCATCCTCAGCTTGAGATTTATTCTTGTTTGAGGAAGGATAATTAAGCTGAGTAGCTTCGGTGGGCTCTGAAAGTGGCCTGACAACTCCATAGGCGCGCTTCTGGAAAATTCAACCATATCAATAGTGCCAATAAATCAATAGTAAGCGAATCAGTCCCTATTATGTTGAGAATAATTTCATCAGCTGCATCAAGAACTACCGCGGGTGGAATAAGACTTCCCATCCACTGCTTTCCAAATAGTTCTTAACCGGAATAGCAACGTGGTCCCGAGCGTTGTCATGATGGAAAATTATTGCCTCGTGTCTGGACGCATATTTTGGGTTTTTTTCGGCTACTGCTCTCTTCAAATGGATTAATTGTGTTCAGTAGCGTTGTCCATAGATGGTTTCACCCGGTTTTAGCAGCTCATCATACAGCACACCCATTGATTTGGCTGGTTGGCCAGGTTTCACATATGAATTTTTGCGCTTGCGGTTGTCGTAATGGATCCATTTTTCATCACCAGTAATAATCCGATGCAAAAATGACTTCCTTTTGTGGCGTTCAAGCAGCATTTCGGACATGCAAAACCGCCTTTCGACGTCTCTCGGCTTGAGTTCATGTGGAACCCAATTTCCTTGGTTTTGAATATGTCCAGCTGCTTTTAAACGTTTTGAAATGGCTGCTTGAGTGACACCAAAAGATTCTGCGAGCTCTTCTTGTGTTTGGCAACAATCTTCATAGAGTAATGCTTCCAGTTCTTTATCTTCAAGCTTTTTTTGGCTGCCCAGGACGTTTATCGTCTTCCAAGCCAAAATCACCACTTTTAAATCGTACAAACCGCTTTTGACACATAAACTTCCACCAAAATACGATGACTTTCGGCAGCAGTTTTCTTCATATTAAAGTAATGAAGAAGAACTCCCCGCAATAACACTTTTTCAGGCACAAAGTTCGACATATTTGAGTGAAAAAAAATTATTGTTGTTTACGCTTCAAATGAATGACATATACTGAAATGACGTACAATGACAGTAGCTTTCCAACGGATGTTCCATTGGATTAATAACAATGGAATAATACAAGTTACGCCATCTCTTAGCAAACCTTACGAATAGTTATAGACCCAATAATTTTTCGTTCGGCGCTATTGATGTGAAGTTGCTTTATCAGGTTAGGGGATAGTATTTCTTCTATTCGGTTGTTGTAAGATGTTGGTTGCAATATGTTGATGTTGACTGACTTCGTCCGCAATTATTAGTTTCCCATCTACCATGGTGTTAAAATGCCGTACTATATAAGTAGGTTTGAGCATGGCAGTTTCCTAGTTTACAAGGTGTATTAAAAAAGTAAAGTGACTTTATATTTTTATAAACAAATATTAATTTCTTCATCAATATTAATGCCGTCCCCTTCGAAGTTATCCTCCTCAAATATAATACACTTATGTCAACACATCCTTGATCCTCAATCCTCGAAGCACTTCTCATAAGCACATTTTTTATAGCCTTGAGCTCTTCCAGCTATGCCGTTTTTATTTCCTCAGTCGTTGCAAATCTCCGTTATTTCATAGATCTCTTCAGTTTTGGAAACAGGTCTTGGCTCTCCTTTCGAAGTCATAACCATAAACATATAATTCGTCACCAGGAATGACCCTTTTAAGAATGTCAGGATCATCATTGAATCATTCAAGAGCTCCTGAGCGATGCTCATGCGACGATTCTTCCGATCAACAAACTTTGTTGATACATGTCTCATGACCAGAACATGCTAAAAAATGGCATGACATGAGCCAACCGCTTTGCCAACATCCTCAGACTCTTCTCTTATAGTAATTCGACGATTTTCCAAAATAATTTTCTTCACAGCTTCGACGTTATCATTTTTGTCGATGTACTGGGGCGAGTGAGTTTCACTATTCGCATCTTCTCGGCCATATTGGAAGAGCCTGTACCATTTGTAAAGATTTTTTTTTTACTTAGAGCAGACATACGGTGAGCCACTGTCAACATTTTAAAAGTTTAAGAGCACTATTGGGAGAATTTTCTAACATATTTAACGAAATCATCAACAAGAACCATCATGTACTGATGAAAATTATGGATTCCAGCAAGGCATTTGACACACTAAATCATGATAAGCTATTATAATTTAAATCAGGTCGGAGAAAACAATAAAAGAAAAAGAAAAATTGTGTTTCAGACATTTTAGTGCTCTTACTTGAAAGAACTCTACTTGCCATTCTAGCTACATACTCGCTATTTCCTTCAAAACTGCCCTGCCAAATATCCAAAAATACGAGTTAATATGCTTACACATGCCAATTTGCTGCTTAGGGTGTTTGTACTGAAATTGGTTAGTCCCAGTTCTTCAAATCCAAATTCCAAATTTCCTTTATTCTATATAGAAAAGTTACAAATTTAAAATAAGATTTAAAATAAGATTTGATACATATAGAATAGTTAGTGGCACCTATATTTATTAAAAATAGAGACGATGGCATGTAGCATGTGGGATGTACAAAGGTAAATAAACTGAAGTTCAATTCAAAGAAAAGAGGAGAGAATAGAAAAAATATTCTTTAACAAAATAAAAGCGGATACATACAAAATCTAATATAAATGGGAGAAATAGGTAAATACGTAGTTGAGAAAATGAGAAAATCATTTTTATTTACTTAATTTACTATATTTTAAATTGAATAACTTAGCAGAGTTTCGATATTAAGATGATTAAAACTAAGAAGCCATGATTTAACTATTTTAGTAAATGCGGACAAATTTCTTATTGATCGAATTTCTAAGGGCAATGTGATAAATAATTTGCATGAAACAATGGAGTAAAAGTTTCTGTAACTTGTAATGCGAAAATCAGGGACGCTCACAACAAAGTCTAAATGGTATGACCTGAAAACCACAAACACTACGAATTGCAGATTTTTGAGAGACAGTTAATTGCTGCAGTTTACTAAAACACCCCAACTACAAAGCCCATATTGCAGTCTTGATTGGAATACACCATAATAAAACCTCTTCAACGTGCTAAGAGAGCAATACTTTTTAAGGCGGGAAAGGCAAAGAGTAGCAGAAAGAAGATATTTTTTCAAGGCAGAAATGTTCTTGGACCAGTTCAAGTTTTGGTCTATGGTAACACCAAGATACTTGAAATTATCCACAACTTCAATTTTAAAACAATCAATACTGCTACTAACAATAAGTTTGTGATTAGCAAACCAGCATCTCAGTAGGAAAATATCATGGCTTATATCAGCGATTAGATCTAGCGGACTAGCAGAACAATATGCAAATCCAAGGTCGTCGGCAAAAGCTATAACTTTACCTAAGAATGGGAGAGAAAATACAGAATTTATGTAAATTATAAATAAAATTGGGCCAAGTACAGAACCTTGGGGTACCCCCAGGTTATTGGTTTTTGAACTGCTTATATTGCTTCCAAGTTTTACCTATTGCATTCTATCTTTAAGATAAGATTCAAACCAATTGAATATGAATCCTCTGATTCCGACTTTATATAGTTTATCTAATAGTATGACGTATGACAACCATGTCAAAAGCCCTAGTTATATCCACAAAAATGTTTTTTATCTAGTTCCTTATCTAAGAAAGAGCAAAAGTCCAAGATCTGAAACCAAACTGCATAGGGCTAAAAAAGTTATTATGATTGAGGTAAGTTAATATTCTCGTTTTAATTATTTTTTAAAAAATTTTTGAAAGTGATGGCAGCAAAGAAATTGGTCCCTCTTAAATAACGGAATTACTGCAGTTCTTCATCCCTTCTTCATATGATATCTTTCTGGTATAGAAGAGAGCTAGCTGTATAGCCTGCAATTTTTTGTCATATAACAAGTTTATATATCTGATTTGATTTAAAATATCATAGCTCACCTTTTGCAATATCTGGAGACCTAATGCATAATTATTTGGTAATTGATTTTGGTCAAATTAGCAATGCCTTTCCAATTAAAGTATTTCCAAATTAAATGAATAAATTAAATTCAGTAAATATCCGAAGAGCAGTTGTAAAGCTAAAGTATCCCTGCAAATACCACCTTTCAAATTCCATTATGTAAATCTTGATTTGACTGTGAGTTCCTCTGTTTTTCAAAAAATAAAAAAATCTGAAAACGTGTTCCCAACAGTAGTATGCTCATACCTAAGGCAATGGGAATTATCATAAACAGCCGTCAAATTAAAGCCAAACGAATTCGAATATGGAACACGACCACTTTGTACCTACTTTGCACATCAAAAAGTTCCGTTGCCTGTTCAAGATGCTGTGCACCGGCATAAAGCCCAAGGCGTTCAATTACAGTCCCTAAACATTAAACTTTCATCTCTCTTAACGGATTAATAATTAAAATATTTTCTAATTTCTATCCTTTGACAGATTGCCATCGCATATTTTCCCCCTTATCATTTTCACATTTTCGATGTCCGTCGTCCATGGCCTTTTATCCGTACTCCGTGTTTCGTATTCCGTTTACCCGGCCGATCCTCTTCTTTGATAACGATAAGGTATTAAGGCCTTGCTTCGCTCTCCAAATACCAACATTCTTCTTTTTAATTAACAAGAAAAAAGGAAATTATTTATTTTAATTTTTTTTTAATGAGCCATGAGTACCTGTTTGGAGTATTTGGCCAACATAATAACGGAAGCCCATCGTCCTTTGCCCGGATATCCTCTTTCGTTACCCGCACAATGTCGACGGTTGTGTGATAAGCCGACTCATTTCTATTTCTCTGCAAAATAAATAAATAAAAAACAAATCTAAAAAAAAAAAAATTGGATCTTAATGGAAGCAGAAAGAAATCTACTCGTGATGAAAACACAATCAGGCAACACAGCTTCCCAACACATGGCACATAGAATGCCATTCGAAGGCTCAAAAACGAGTCGGAATCTAGTCCTGGTGGTCGTAGGACAATCTTTTAAAATTAGTACCTACCATGAACTGTAGTTTGCCTTGGGAATGGAAACTTCTTTGCTCTTCAGTTTTCGTTTATCACTTCTTTTTCTTTGAATTTGTTTTTTTTTTTCTTTTTGTTCTTGCACTCAGTGAGTTTCGACATTTGTGACAAGGATACGTGCTAGGACTATAAAAACACTTTGAGCAGCAGAAAGCTATTTCGTCGAGTAGAACACAAAATAAAATGAAATGTTGGGACGTTGCCTTTATTCAGAAAAAAAAAATGAAAACATAGTTAGGTACGTTATGAGAGGAAACCGTACGTGTGGAAGGATGCGCCGAATTTACACAAACCCTACTAAAATGGCAAAGATACAAACCATCGCCCTGCTTGTCATACAATCTTTTTGTGTGTGCTGTTCGGGTTAGAGTAGTATCTGGAGCCATGTGAAGGATTTATGGATGCTGTTGTCGCAATGACATTTGCATCTATTCCGTAAATTATGCGATTAAAATTTATTTACTCAGATTATGATAATAGAAAAACTTGCAATCAGGACTTAAGGAAGCAGGTCCAGACGTTAGTTCCTCCCTTGGAAAGATACAAAAGGTTTTTTTCTGAGGAATATTTGCAAAAGAGATGAAGAAGAGATATGTTGGAGGTTCACATAATAAAACACAATAGCTTTTGACAAGTGGTCATAGGTCTCGGAAAATAGAAGTCAGAATGGGGTTCAGAATCAAGGTCTCATGGAGGGACTTGTTCAAAACGATATAACCATTAACCCTTCAGAGATATTGATCGGCGTATAAAAAGTGAAAGGGATTTTATGTAGGACGAAAATGGCAGAGGCTAAGTAAATTATGTGATAGTTTTGAGCAGATAAAAGCTACTGTTTTGCAATTGCTGGTTTGGGATACATCAAGATTAAGGATAACTGACTCTCAATGTTTTGAGTAAATATATTTTACTTATAGTAGAAAGTATTTAGGCTTTCAATTATAAATATGTTCATATACTGTAAGATTTAATTGAAATGATTGACAAGGTTCACAATTAATATTATGGACCTAAGAAAAGAGTACTGATATTTGTAGTGGAATAAGTCTAATCGTATGGAATGAATAAGCGCGAGAACTGTACTAGTCGAGTTGCAAGCTTCAATCTTCTGCCAGTAGACTTATCTTCCAGGCAATATTCAACAGTGACCTTACGAACTAGGCCGTCACTGTCTGGATATACAATACTAATGACGCGTCCAAATATCCATTCGGATGGTGGAAGATATTCATAAGGAAGAACGACAACGTCAATCATACGTAGATTTTCAGTTGGTTACCATTTTGAGCGCTTTTGCAACGAGGCTAAGTATTCATTGTGCCAACGATGCCAAAACGATTGATGCATTTGTTGCAGAAGGCTCCAATGTTGAAGTTTATTGAAGGGGAGCCGTAGTTTTAGGTTACGCCACGAGTGAACTACCTACCAACAACTAAACTAGTGAAAACGTCAAACGGTCGCCCGCGCCATTGTGGACTCCAACTCAAGGTCTCAGATTTATGCTAGCCTCAATTCACACGAGTAATGTGTGCAATTGATTAAAGTAGAGCATCTGGTCACCAACTACGTGCACAAAACACTTTTTCACAGATTTCACTTGGGTTTCCCATAGTCCATCTCGATGCGGCGCCGCTGTTGATATAAATTGCCATTGAGTCTTCTGGTTTACCAATTGCAATTGAGCGTATTCACTGTGCCATTAAGCCAAGTCTGCTTTCCATAGTTCCACTGTTCCATTGCCGTTATAGAGATGACTACATGAGCCACGGCGAACAGTATAGTGTAAAAAAATATTGATTAATTCTCTGGCTGACAAATCTTCCGCCAATTCGATATGAACATGCCTTGGTTTCCATATAGAAGAAAATTATCACATTTGTTTTTCTTGCCGTACCTGTTCGCTGCATCCCAAGTCAAATTTTTAAAGATCCACAAAAGTAGACGCTGTAATGATGCGCTTTCGGCAATGATGTCATCTGCTGCATAGCCATCCGCTTAAAGTGTTGTCGACATATGACGAACTCATGTACGAATTGTTTGGCAAGCGCACGGTCAGAAAGGATCCAATGATGTTTGCCGTAATAGTGTGATTGCTTTTGCCACGATGATTGAATGACATTGTTCGGTCTAAAGCTCAACGAGTCGCAGTCCACCGCCGATTTACATCACCGACATCTAAATCAAGCTATGATGCTTCAGATGCCAACTTGCTTGTAGTTGCAACCTGATCAGAATTGGTTAACTGTTTAATTTCATTGTACACTGACATCGACCTGGTCAGTAAAATTTTCATCAGTCACTGATAACTATTCACCCCGGAATGTAGCGTCATCATAGTAATCAAGCTTAAGAGGATGCTTTTTCTACATAAATGTAAACTCCTTGTGGCTAGCCAAATGAAAAAACCCGGTACAAATACCGCGTCTTCTTGGTAAAATTCCGGACTTTACAAATTTATTTGTATTGCATCCTTTGAAAATAAAATATAAGTATAATAAATCATCTTTAAATCATGAGATAATTATACATATGTTTATTCTTAAGATATAGTTTAATGAACCAGAAAAATTTTCTTTTCAGGAAACTTAGATAAATGATCATTAAATATATGACATTGAACTAACTGTAAAAAACGGTTGTTCTAATTATTGACTTCACAGCTAATAGATTTCGTAACCTCCCTATATTTGTTTCCCTATAATAGACGAAATCCGTAAAGTCCAGCATCTGTTCTACTTCTTAAGTGATAATGTGACATCAGAGTTACTTAGATTAAGGACATGTTTAAATACTATAAGGCGACATTTTGCTGTCATGTTTCCTCTGGCAAGAAATGACGTGAATGTAACACAAAAATTCGGTAATTTGTACCGCTATCAATCAAATGAATTGGCAAAAACAGTTTGTGATTTACTCTTACAGAATGCTGGTGGTGTTTTGGAATAAATTTGGTCACGTATTTATTTTATGCCGTACGTGCTATGTTAACCTTTAATGTGGAATAAATAGGTAACATTTTCAGATAGACATGTAAGAGGGTTAAATGATTAAAATATAGAAGGGATCGTTGATACCTACGTGCCATTGTTATTTTGTATATGTGAATACAATTTTGAGCAACAGGAAGGGATATTGAGTTAGAACTGTTTAGGAATCCACATATCTCTATGCGATACTGCCTTTAAATACAGTATATAGAACCTAAAGGTAGCCAGCCTTAGGCAGATACTACAATATACAACAATTTTCCTCAAAATAGTTTTAATTTCTGAGTTTTTTGACTCTTACACCATGTTACTAGTGAAAATTTTAAACCAGTAATGCGGGAACTCGCATGCGCCACCAGAGGTCTGCCACTACATATTGTCAGTTTGAATGTGCCCAATGAATAAATTTTTGTCAGCTGAGTAAGCTGAATTTAGTTTTCACTCTCAAAGTATCTATAAATTAAAACGAAACATGATAATTTCGCCGATCCCACTGTTCTTATTCTTGTTATGATGTAAGTATCCAATAAAGTGGGTGGGGTGCGAATATTTTTAAGGATTTTAAGGATTCCATTTGTTGCATCGTCAATCTTTCCATGATTACATGATTACATTAAGAATTCCTTTTGCTCATAGCTGGCTTTTTTGCATGTTTTCTGTTTTATATTGTACATCCTTTTTTCACTTTCACTCTTTTAACTCACGCTCAAAAATAGAGTGAAAAAATTTCTTCAACTGTGTACACATTTTGTCGTATACACAAGAAAACTCACGCTTGCGGAATTTGGCCTCTGCACTGTGTCTCGGGGTGGATTTGAAGATTGTTCGGACCGAAGCATTAGTGTTCATTCGCTCTAGATGACCCAGCCAACTCAGCCGTCGTATCGTTTGTCGTCTGTGTCTTCCACTCACTAAATATGCTCTCAAAGCAGCCAAGAGCAACCTCATCCATTTTCGATAAAGTCAATTCCTCAACATGTCGGTGTTGAGTGTCCTTTCTTTTTGACAGCATATGTTTGGCTTTGCCCTCATTGTTAAACCCATCTTAGTCGCTTCCGCCCCACTGACAGTATAGGTAGTAGTATTGAAGAGTGTCTTCCGTCTATCATAATATGGTCAGTTTGATTGACGGCTGATTGATCAGGAGATCTCCAGATTCCGCTATGAATATCAAGATGCGGGAAGCGCGTATTAGCTACGACAATGTTTCGCCCCTCCGTAAAGTCGTTTACCCTAAATCCGTTTTTGGAGGTGGTGTCGTAAAGGCTATACTCTCCGACAGTACTACCAAAAGATGGCTTATTGAGCTTGGTTTATCGAAGGAATAGTTTAACGAGTTTTCACGTGATTTTTTGTTATCTCAAATTTTTTTGAAATCAATTTTAACTTTTTTTTGAAGTAACACCATATTAAAGGAAAGTGAATAATATTTTAATTTAGTGAATTATGTTTACACTCACTATGAGCGATACTTAAAGTTCATAATAATTTACTTGGTAAAGCAATTAAATCACTTTGTAATTATCTCTGCAGATTACTAATTGCCGCAGTACCATAAAAGGGCGATGAAATTCCTCATTGTGTTGTTCCACACTTTGTGAATTTGCAAGGCTGTGTTCCATACTAATTGTTGCTAATAGATTTGAATTGGGCCAATGAGCGTTTCCATGAAATAACTCTTTAATTCTAAATGATTTTCCATTCTTCGTAAAGGCAAGATAATTTTATTTAATGTCCTTGATTAATTGTTTCGTAGTGTCGTTCTATGGTACGTGTTTATGTACAATAAGTGCTAATAATAACTATCACTAAGAGTTTATAGAATTAAGATTTTTTTGGTAAACTTGCCAGTTTTCCTTGATTTTAAGTATAAATACGAGAGTGGATCAGTAAGTCCTTGATCTTTTGATTGAATGACAATTTAGTCTTTTTTCCAATTTGTTGATCCATTCGAAATAATAAGAATCGTCGTGGTCCTAAAAACAGGCATTTGTTTGATTTCACCGTAGTAGCCAAATATCTTTTTTCGTAAATTGGAAACAGAAATTATTAACTTGGGGCCATGGCAGATAAAAGAGCAATTTGTAGGCCAATTCATGAAATTTCAGCATGTCATGAAGACAATTTGTAGACAAAGAAGAACAACTTTTTTCCTTGGTAAATGCAGAATTTTTATTTGAAAACACACATCTTAATCAATTTCCTACGAAGGTATACAACTTATTTTCACTGATGGATATAAAACCATGTTCACAGTTGGAATTTATAGACCACCAGATTTTAGTAAAAAAGCATTCATTAAAGAAATAGAAAACAATGAAGAAAAATGAAGAAATGATCGTGATGATCAAGATATAGATGTTGATGTTCCTGGTTAAAATAATATCGTAATTTCGATTCTGAATGCAAAAACTTAAAAAATAAAATAAACAAAGAGATAACAGTATAAAAACCAAATTTCTGTAAAAACTAATTTATTTTGGTGAGATATAAAAATAAAAAATAAAAAATATCTTTGATCTAATTCTGGGCAAATTTGTTAACCACAACTTAACACAAGCAAAAATTCTTAAAACTTCCGTAGTAACGCGAATTTCCATAAAGGTGGAACAAATTAAATATTGTATGGAAGGTTTTCAAAGTTTTCAAAATCTTACATGCAAGCGCTACACAACACTCAGTATGGCATCCAAAAGAACAAAAGCATCAACAGCTTCTAACAGAATTCGCAAACTGTATAAACAAAAGCTTTAATAATAGCCATCTTGTTAAAGTGCTGTTCATGGAATTTAGTAAACATATCCACACCCTGAATCACACGCTTTTTTTTAAGAATCTGATCCGCCAATTGCGGATACCAAAAGATTTTTAGTACCACAAAGCTAGTATTACGTAGCCAAGAGAGGCTCAACTCTTTTGATTTCAGTTCTGTTAATACCTATATGTGTAGGCACCCACCAAAGTTCAATTTGTTCTAATAAGAGAGAAATTATATTTTATTGAAGAAGTGCATGACTGATTTGAAGCCTAATTCTTTAGTAGCTGCTTGACTGTCCGTTAGTTATCGAGGATGAGATTCGCACACACCTGAATGGCATGTATTTCCGTTTGAAATACACTGGGACTTTAGCCTATTGCGAAATTCTGATGTTCGGATCAAAAATACCAACACCCAACCCGGTGTCCATCTTCGATCCATCCGTATTCTACTTGATACCTTTAAGATTTGAGATGGGGTTTTTGTATTGTAGTTCCATGCTTCTCGGCTTGGGATTACTAAATTGAATCTTCTACAGAAGGACGGAATCTTAGGTAGGCGGTCGCTTACCACGCAGATCATGTCACGCTCGGGAATTTTGGGGAAAAGATTCATTTGATCCATGTGATCTGAGTGATTAATTTCTCCTGTTTGTAGTAGCCTGACTGTACTGCGAATTAGCAACAAACTAATGAAGCTGCTGTTGATCATGTGTACATTCTGCGGTGATGCCGAGGCAAACAAGTCTTCAGATTTCTCTTTTGTTTTGTTCCGCCATACTGCTGATGAGTAGGTGATGATAGGTCATATCATGATTGGATTGTATATGTTTATCTAGTAGCTGACCTTTAGGGTTAATCCCAAATCCCAGGTCTTAACTTTCATACGACGGCAAGTCACCATGGTTTTAATCGTTTTTTATTGAGAATCATTCTTAAATATTTAACTTCACTGGAGTACACAATTTGTGTTAAGTAAGATCTGGTCCAGGCTAACATTTCTAAGACTTACGAGTTGGAAGATTTTCTCGAACACACTAGTCATTTACTATCTTTAGAGCAGTCTGCATCTTAAAGCAAACGTCTTTAGGGTGTTTACCCTTTACTACCCGTTTTGGGCATGGCTTCCAAAATGAATTCATAACCGGTATTATCAAAGGCATCTTCAATATTGGAATGCACATATTGCAATCTCCTTTCGTTTGTAGGCCTCATCAACCTGTGTAACCAGATTTAGTAGAGCGTCTTCCACTTATCTTTTTTTCCTGTGTGCATTTTGGTGCGGGTAAATTGGATTTAAATTGCTGTCCAATGTATAAATCTCTAATGTATAAATCGATAAGTCTTTCATGGTTTTCAGAAAAAAATTATGTAAGACTTCTGGGTCAATAAGATTTAGGTAGTTCACTAGGTTTATCTGGTTTGGGGATACAACTACGTCTACCTCCATCCAGGCTTGTGGGATGTATTCCTATACTCAGTTAAAGCAGAACTCTTTGAATCGGTCTGATCCAGGTACTTTACATAGTTTAAATGACTTAACTTTGTCTGTGCTGAAGAATATTTCCAGATAGGCTTTTAGTTCTGCTGTTGGGAGATAAGCTTGTTGTTTTAGAGTTTACAAACTATGTGTTGTTTAAAAGGGTAGAGTCTGGAAAATGAATTTTAAATGTCATTTTTAGAGTTTCCTCTCGACTAGCTATTAAAGTACCATTTTCTTTTTGTAACAGACCTAAGCTATTTGAAGAGTCCTTTGATAGAATTTTTGATGACGCGAGATTTCTGGCAGTTTTTCCATGTTCTCGCAATTTTTTCAGCAAGAAGTTCACTTGGACTTTCTAGTTTTTTTACTGAAGTAAATATCAATTCGGACATGTAAAGGTCCCATTTACTGATGTGTTTGGATTTATTAAAAAAATTATTCACCATTTTACGTATTTGTTCAAGTTTCAAGGCATTGGCATCAGAGGAACGAGATACGAATTGCGACGGTGGCAAAGCTCGATCAGATACTGGACCAAAACAGGATGAATCCCATCTATGTATGCAGGACAATAGGCTGAGGCACACACGAACTCTTGGAATGCATTCCACTCTGGTTTTAAAACCCAGAATGAGAAGATATTTAATTTTGGAGATGATCAGTAAAGCAGCGCTCGGTTTAAAATCTCTGAAAAATTCTAGTTTTCGTTAATTATTATTGAGGCCAAATATCTTACTTAGGGCGATGTTCTCTCTGGCGCATAGTTTTGTACAGGTGCACCTTTAGCATGATGTAGGTTTCCTGCAAAACTTTGAGTGCAGCCATTATCGACTTTCTGCCGTATGGGAACCTCGGCACACTCATCTACAGCCTATTAACAATGTTGTTTTGCAGTCTCTTTGATAGGTCACTGGTGTTGATTTTGGTGGAGGTAACTGAAGTTCTATCTGAGTTATTTTGCTCTTTAATCGGGATATGAAGGTCACCTAACAGCGGAACCCGTTTCGCTGAAAGGAAGGCGGGGGATGTAGATCGGAAGTCTCCTGCTATTCGAAGTTTGGAAAATAGAAACTAAGCATCCACATAGTCATGCATTCTTCGGCGCTTGCTGTTACACCTGGGAATTAAAGTTTTTTTTTTTTAAAGAGATTAGCTCCTCTTCGTCTCTCATTTTTGCCGGTGTTAGGACACTTTTACAGAGAGAAATCCTGAAATATCATACGCATACGCAGTCTGAAATATCAAAGGTAGTTCATTAATCATTAATAACCACCCTTGCTCGAGGCTCACCCCGTGGTGGCAATGATTCTTCTTATGTCGGGTACACCACCAACGATGTATTGGTATAGGGAGAGTAATGGCGGATTGGCTAAGTGAGATGAGTGCGATATTGGTGCCTTGATATTGAGCAATATATGTATATTGTAGGAAGAATTTTATGTTGCTGCGAAGTCCTGAAATGTCAACGGCTTGGTTATCAATGCTGATAAAATAAAAGTCATGCACATATGAGACTCTAGTTTTAAAGCTACACATATGCTAATAAAACTTAGAAACAATGACTGGCACAGTAACATAAATGAGTTTATAGAACTTGTATTCAGTTACATATATTTGGGATAAATTTATCGACAAATTGCGCATGGATCTGAGAAAGGCGGTACATGCACTAGCCCATATGAGGTACCACACTGCTACTAGTCCTGAAGCAAGTGTACTGCATTCTGGTAGAGCCTAAAATTCGGTACGTTGTACTTGCATGCTGCGACGCAACTAAAACCCACAACCTCCAAAGACGTCTAAATACAGCTTTTAAGTAAATAATCGCCTATAATCTTCGACATGATAACAAGATGATAACTCTTCGAGATGGCTCTACCAGCTTACCATGAGGTGAGCACAAGACGACGTCTCCAATATTGATGCCAACAAATTTCAACTGGTACGGAAGAAGATAATTTCAGTACAGCTTTCCATCAACAACAAAGGAATTACCTCGTGAACCTATATAGCTAATTTTAAAACAAAAAAAAAGTAGTAAAAAAAATCTTCCTAAATTGTACTATTAAAATGCATTCAAAAATGAATAATTACGTACTTAAATGGCGTTACATATTGGGGTGAAGCTGGACCTCAACTAACATGCCTCTCCAATTAGTCTTGGCTTTAGCTAAATGCTTCTAGTTGCGTACTTCAAATCGATTGAGGTCCACTTCTACCTGTACTCACCACCTAAGGTGAGGTCTTCCTCTACTCCGTTGTTCCTTCAAGTAAGAACATTCGAATCCATTCGCTCCACATGTCCAAGCGGCTTATGTGCAGTTTTATGACTTGGTCGATGCCGCTGTACAACACGTATAGTACGTAGTTGGAAAATATTTTTCTATCAAAATGACTGACGATATCTTCATCCCCTTTCCATACTTGTTCTTATATAGAGTCTCTTTAGTTTTTCGGGATAGGGATTTGTCTTCTTAGCTCATAGAAACAGTGATTGGCAAGAGTGATTCTTCGTTTAATTTCTACTGAGGTGTTGTTGGGAGAATTCATATTAGATTCAAGGTAGACAAAATCCTTTACTACCTCGAAGTTATAGCTGTCGACTGTGATGCTCTGTCCAATTATTCGACGATATTGTGTGTCCCTTCTTATTGAGAGCATATAGTTGGTTTTGCCACTACACCCATTTTGGCAGCTTCCGTGTCAATACAAACGAAAGGAGCGGTAACAGCCCGTTGAGTTCTCAGATTTATGTCGATACATCAGCGTACGGTAATTGTTACACACACTTTTGAAAGGTTGTGCCTCATGTGTTTACTTGTGAGTTCCGAACAATTCTTTCAAGTGTGATGCTAAAGACGCTATTAGACAGCGCATCGCCCTGTTTTTTTTCCGTTTAGCAATCACCATAGTACAATATACATATATCACAGTTTTTCTTCCTCCTTATGTCTGGCTCATCCCATCGCACTTCCTGAATACCGGTGACATATATGTGAAAGCAGTCAAGGGCCTCTGCTAATTTTTCGGCTGCTCCTTGCCTGTTAAGTATGGGTTGTGAGCCCTATGACAGTATAGAACAGTATATTGCTGCTGGCCGGGCATGCCCTTGCCATTTTAGCCTGCACGAGTAAAGATTTGCTTATGCAATTACCGGAAACAAAGACTGGGAGTTAAGGCTAGTACTTCGCTACGAAATTGATTGTTTTGCTACTGGTCCAATCCAAGTTATAGGATACTCAGCAGTATCCCGATCAATCGCCATATAGGCGAGTAAGAAAATTACTTTCTTTAAAAAAAAAAAAACCTTTAAACTGAGCTCAGAGAAAAAGCACGGCTTTGCAGAAATGCTTATATAAAATATTAAGTTTGTAAACGAAACTTATGTTTTTTCCCGTCGTCGTTATTGAAATGGTCCAAAAAGTTGGCAAAATATTCGCCGTTGATTGTGTTTAACTTTCAAAGGCTCGTAATTGGTTGCATGCCAAAACGAAAGATCCACCTTGGCCTTTCTCGGCCCCAATTCTCCCGGAGATACTGTTTAAATTGGTGCCTGGTCTCTAGTGCTTTCGGGTGGATTCATGTTTCGTTCACGGTTATGAAACGGCGCATAAACTCGTCCGGATTGCCATTAAACAGCGCCAAACACTTCTTTGATATACAAAGTTAGTTTTTTCTCATTTTCGCCAAAATTCAAGTTTTCAATGGCTGTCAAACAAAAACTGAAAGCCACAGCTTGCTTCAAATATGACAGGCGTCTTCTGACAGATAGTAGTTCACTAGAGCAGTATTGCTTTTTAAGTTAAAAAGGCGGATATTCAAAAAGTCACGGTCTTATACACCGCAGTATTTGAAACGTGGTCTACCGTTTAGGAATGTGTAAGAGTTTTGTTAACGGTGAGATTATTTTGCCTGAAAGGTGCATGTATCCTGACTAAGTGATGTGGGTATAACCGGTTCTTGTACCAGTATGTCAGTGTTTCGTTAATTTGGATTAGCTAACTTTCTATAAGGTGTTAGCTCATGGTATTTAAAACTCGTTGTGTGACTGTTGGGAAATCAGTCATTTGTTGTTTCCTTAAACGGGAATATTTATACATAAAATATAGCATACTAAGAGTTAATATAAAAAATATAAGAAAAAAAAAATATAATGCTTTTTGTGTTGAAACTACTAAACGGAATATAATAACATACCATCTTGATCAAAAAGTTCAAAATTATTCAGAAAATTAAAAATACAAGTTTATTCATCTAAAACTATATTATCCCCTTTAAAGTAATCCCCATTGGCTGCAACACACTTATGCCAGCGCTTGATCCAATCCTCGAAACATTTTTTACTATATATTCGGTTTTCGGTATGTCCATCAGTGCTTCCTGCGATTTTTCCATTACTTCCTCTCGGCTGCTGAAACGCGTTGCGCGTAGTGGTTTTTTTAAATCGATTAAACAGAAAAAAATCACAGGGAGCCAAATCAGGTAAATTCGGTGGCCGTGGATGGTATTTGTTGCATTTATCGTTAGGGGGGTGGCCGTGGTGTAGTGGTATATGAATAGACTCCTCAAGCAGAGGGTCGCGGGTTCGAATCCCGTGCGATGCAATTCTCTGAAAAAGTTTCATGAAAATCCTGTTTTCGTCAACTCTGACATGAAGGCATAACACTGATCTTGGAGTGGTTGCTGGCTGGGCTAAATGTAACGAACTAACAACTAGTACGTACTTAAGACCCACTAGTTGAGGATGCACTTGCTCGTCCTGTCCAGTTTGACAACCACCTCTGGGAAAAATATCGAAACCTAACGCCTGAGTTTCAAAACTACTACATCGCCCGCCCGCGCCCTGGTGAAAAGCCAGTAAAAGGGTATTCATACCCCCTTGGTGCGCGCGCGAACTGTGCGACAGTGCGTTATCATCAGGCAAAATCCTCGAGTTTTCTGCTCACATTTCTGGTTTCTTTCGGTGAATTTCTTCACGCAAACGTGAATAATACTCTTTGTTTACTGTCTGGCGTTGTGGAAAAAATTCATGATGCACTACATTGTTGTAATCCATGAAAACCGTGAGCATTGCCTTCTTTTTTGACTGAAAATGACGTGTTTTTTTTTTTTTTTTTTGGTCTCGGCTCATTTGGTGAATGCCATTCACTTGCCTGATGTCTGGATTGCGTGTCGTACTCATTAACCCACGTCTCGTCTCCAGTAATGATCCTTTTGATTAATGTGGGATCAGATTCAGCCTCGCAAATGATCTCTTTTGCGACGTCAACACGTTCTCTTTTTTGCATGAAATTGAAGTCTTTTGGTACCAATTTTGCTGCTACACGACGGAAACCCAAATCATTAATCAAAATGTCTTGGACGGATCCATAGGCAATGTTCAAGTCTTTCGCTATCTCTCTGATGGTTAATTTGCGGTTATTGACCAACATTTCTTTTACTTCATCAATGTTTTCGTCGTTTTTCGATGCCGATGGTCTGCCACTGCGTTCATCATCTTCGATTGACTCACGACCACTTTTGAACCGCTCGTGACACTGGTAAACGACCATTTTCTTTAGAGAATCGTTGCCGAAACACTTTTCCAACATTCCCAACGTTCGCGCAACATTAAATCCGTTTTTTACGTAAAATTTAATACAAGTTCGTTGCAGCAAATTGAAATCCATATCTAAAATTGTAAAAAATAGCCAAAACACACAGAGATAGATGTACTCTTGGCTACGTAACTTTTGCAAATGTCAAGCTGTGACGCTAAGATTTAAAGGGAATGTCAACGGAAGCGCCACACGGTGACGCCACCGTGAACTTTTTGATCAAGGTGGTTTAAATGCTTAGTATATTATTATCGACAGCACTGAACATTCGGCTATGCAAAACATAATGGGTTTGGAGAAGACTTTATTTTGGTTAGGCAGTGGTTTCGCATAGTCGACATTCCTGTCGTGTGTAATGTTCTTCAATTGTTGTTGTTGTTAATTCTAAATTTATTCGCGTATCGGTTGTATGTGACGAAATATGCTCGCTTTAGAATCGCTTCACACTTTTTGCTGATATACTCGTATAAATGAATTTTGTGGGATTTGTTGACCCAGGTAGGTCATATGGAACTCATACAAGCGACCGTGAATAGACTTAGTGTGTAATTCTATATGGACACATTCAACAGACTTCTTCAACAGGTAGGCTGGATCTTTTGCGTTGTCGGGGGACTGAAATCTGCATCAAGGGCTTCGTGAGCGTTATTTGATCGGTCGATCTTCTCGATTTTCAAATCCAGAAGATGATGATTGATACAGTAATGAAAAGTATTATATATCTTACGGAATACTGGTGAAGGTCATGTTTACTAAATTTGTTTGGCAATCGGCTAGGATTTGATTTTTGGTTTTTTGGCTCAGCTCTTCGATTTGCACTAATTCAAATTGACGTGGTGGTGACGAATTGTTGACTAGGTACATGGTAGTTGGTAGTTCTATGTCAGCCAGAGTGTCCAGTTTGGTATAAGATGTTTTTGTGTTGCTTCTGTAGGTCTGATATCCTTGAATCGTTGGAGCATCTTGCTTGAAAACACAGTTTGGTTGGATTTTTAGAAATCCTGATTTCTAGAAAGACATTGATGAAATGCATATGCTTACATAAGCTCCCTTACGGTATAATGGTTATGCTTGCTCGCACAGGTAAGTGGATGGTCCTTTTATCAAGCATGTTGTTTGTTCTTGTTCCGACAACGAGTAGTATTGGTCGCGGTGTTGACTGATAATCAAATACGATAAGTCTGGTTTGATTGCCATGAACAATCCTTTGTTAAATATTGGGATGGGTAGTATTTTTAATATGTCAAACCTTACAATGCTTACAAGAGGAAATTTCATCAAAAACTGAATTTATATAACTGCAGAGCTTCTGATAACAAGCAAAGCGAGGACTTGATGTGACGGGAGCAGTGGGTTGATTTTTCCGTGATAAGTGTCAATTAACACGTTGATTAAGGGTGCTTGTATTCGTTTTGTATTGGATACAATTAACCACAGTCCGATAGATAAAGCCAAATATAAATTGTTAAATATCTCTTGATTAGTGTAATTGACTGTTAGATTAACCTGCTCCTTCAACGTTGTAAATTTTTATCGAATTGTTAGCTGGTTTCCTTTAATTAAGTTTAAAGTGGAGTCTATTATGGACGTAAGATCCTTAAACAGTCGTAAAACGTGGCCTTCTTTTGCCTTTTGTCACTTATTGATTCCGAAAACTCCTGTACATATTCAATATCAAGTACTCAAAATAAAGAGTTCGCTCGTTATGTTGAGTCTGCCGCTCTTCGCTTGGTTTTACCTTCGGATTGACATGCTTATTTCTTTTGTTAGTACTTCCTTTTCTAGTTTAGCGGTTCCCTCATCAAGTGGAAGAGACGCAAACTTGTGAATTGATCACTGCAGAACGCCGGTTGCCGTTTTCACGTCTGCCACGCAAATTTGACCCTCGTTTCCAGTGTGATTTTTTTTGACTCAACCTAGTTGCCACCTCACTGGTGGGGTGTTGTCTTCCTTGATTTTATTCGGCTTATGTTGTTTCTATTTGAACCGCTGTTGTACTTCATTTAAATATTCTCTTGACTATCTCCTCCAAAACTCGTTTTTAAGGTGCGTGACAAATTTGCATCGTGTGCACAGGTTGATTTTTATTGTCTAAGAATTTGAATCAATCGATGCCGTTAATGATTCACCGATTAAGAAATGACCGGGCGTCAAAGCTGTGATATCCTTTTTGTCGAAAGATAAAGGTATTAGAAGCCGAGAGTTAAGAACTGCCTCAATTTCGATCATGAGGGTCTCGAATTCCTCATATGTCATGATGCCGATGTCATAATTAAATTTAACAGAGGTTTCGCTGATTTCACATCAGCTTCCCATAAGTTTTCACCATAATGACGAGACCGAGTTGATATGAAGTGAAAACTGATGCCATTTGTGTTGCAAGAGGAGATAATTGAGTCCTTTTCTTGAGGTATATTGAGTTAAGTCTTAAAATTGATTTCCGGCTCCGATGAAATTTGTCACGTTGTCGCACCATAGAGTTTTGACGTGGTTTAGTCATTCAATGTTTTAGAGCTCCTATGAATGCCTCCGTCGTTAAAGCACTTAGCACCTTAAGGTCGACCTTCTTCGTAGCAAACCAGCAAATCACTGATATACGAGTATATATTTTTTGTGGTCGAGTTTCCCTACCGCGATAATGGATCCAAATTGGTCAACAGGAGTCTATACCTGAATTGACAAATGGGTGGACCGGTTGTATTCTGGTGGTAAATTTTCCATCATCTGAGAAAGCAATTTGGGCTTAGCTGTGGTACATCGAACGCAGCTTTACACTATAGATCGTGCAATGGTTTTATCTTTGACTGACCAGAAGTGTTGGGTTATGACCAGAAGTGTCTGTGGCCCAACATGCTAGTTATCATAATGGATATCCCTTATTATCATCTTTAAGAACAGGTGTTTGTAGGGTATTAGGATAAGGTGTTTTGCATCGTATGGTAAAGCTTATTCTTTTAATCTGCCTTCCACGCATATGATACAATACCTTTTTGGTCCAAAAAAGGGGCGAGACTACTTAGAGAGCTAGTATTCCCGCATTCGTTATACCGGCGTAAATGCGAAATATCGAGGCTGAACTCGTCCTTTTGCATGACTTAAATTATGGCATGAAGTGCGTTTTGTACTTCTTGCCTGGAGAGATTTTTTCGCCGGTTTGTCTTCTCATCTCCTTTTCTTAGATAACGGATTAACCTATGCATATATGCAGTAATCTGCTGTACTTGTTAAATTAATTTCCATGTGAGATTTTGTAAATGAAATATGTTGGCTAACTGCGACTGACGCGCTTTGCTTGACTACCTGCTCGCCCTCTGCTAATTTAATGTATGGTTTTGGCCAAGATGATTTGTGACCATGAAGAAATAAGGGTCCGTAGAACCAAAGAGAGCATTGCTTTAAATTTTCTTGAGCCATTCCCCGTGTCATCAGGTCAGCTAAATTCTCCTTAGATTTAACGTGACGGCCTTGCTGTGGTGTGGTACTAGATTGAATGGAAAACACTCAATTGGCGAAGAATGGAAATGATTTCGCGTTCGAGTTGATCCAGTCAAAAAGAAATTGAGAATCACTCCAAAAATACGTTGCAGCTTCTTTGTATTCGATATCCCTTTTTATTCGTTTAACGAGATCTGCTGCTAACTTTGCTGCGCACAACTCTAATCGGGGTATTGTAGGTTTCTTAGTGTTGTCTTTTTCGAATGGTGCTACACCAGTTTTGGGACACAACGAGCGTAAACGGTGTGCCGTGAGGACTGGACTGTTACTATTATTAGAATTCATTGTCCTGTAAAATCTATCAGGTTCAGTTAGCCCTCGAAGGGGTTTCCATTAATATTCCGATAAATTGTTTTAAGTAATCTTGCGATTTTACGAGTAAAACCCGTTTTCTTCCCTTTAATAAATTTTTGAGAAATAATTAGCTCATATACAGACTTTAAATTATTTTGTCTTTACTCAACCTTAAGTTTTATCGTAGTTAAATTTGGTATCTGACTAATTTTTAATTTTTTAATATATATTGTACTTATTTATATATATACTCATTTCTATAATTACTACTTATAGTAATTATATAATCAAGAATATATTGGGAAATTTTTGTTAATAGATATTGAGAAATGAGCCATTGACAGGGGATCTTCGCAGACGCCTCGAGAAAAAGTTCAGTTGTTGTGCCCCTCATAGCTAATCGTTTTATCATCTGAAATTTAAAAAATCAAAAGAAAAATTTCAAAAGCATCAGTGAACTAAAGAGTTCTCCGACTCTGAAAATGCTATTTGTGCGAGAAACACGTTTAAAGATTTCAAAGATTTTTACACCACAAAACGTATGTTTTATTTTTTTATCGATGCCAGCTGCATAAAGCAAAAGGCTTAAAGCTAAGACGTCTAGTGCATCTTTTTGTTCTTGCCTACGCTGAACTTTGGTTTAGTTACTTTCTTTGGCAGCTTCTTGCTCCACTCGGCTTATTCGAATGCTGTATACTGTACTTGTACCTGTTTTGGTATCCATTTCTTGCATAAATGACAGCAAAGAAAAACAGCTTTCACTGAAAATACAGGCTGCTGCATTTGCTGCATCATCAAAAATAAATGACGAACCACTTATAGTTTTGGGACTAATTTTTCATATAAGTTAGTTCAGTCATTTGAGTGCAGCCTCCCTCCTCACATGTAACTTTGATGTTAAATCCTAGACCTTCCTTTTTGCACGATTTAAAAGTAATTTTTCCATCACACTTTACACACTTCACTTAACATAAGTTAAAATGGTCGAGAAAGAAACAAAAAATCCACGATTCTGTAATGTTTTTCAAAATCCTCTACGACGGCTGCTAGAAATTTCCTTTTTTTTGCGCTACCGAGTAGCCGTCCGAAACAGGTATCAGCGCGAAACCGGACCGGTGAAGCGGAGACTCACAAGTCCATATCTTTGTTAGTTTTACTGCAATCGACTTTAAATTTTGACACAATAATCTTAAAATGTTGTAAGAAAGGCAAAAAATTAACTACACTTTTATCCATTTCAAGTCTATTCAATGAATTAAGTTTAGATTAAGATCTAAACAATATAAACAAGCAAGAAACTGATTTTTTTTCTTTCTTTGTTTCATTTTAGATACTCCAGATTACAGCAACACCTATGGAATCACAGATGTATGACTAACTAAAGGAGATTTTAGTTAAGTAAGTCTCTATATTATTCTATGTTATAAGAACCTGCAAAGTATAATGAGAAGAATAAATTTGGTTAAATCAAGTTTGAGTCTTTTTCTAAAGCGACACGACTCAGGACTTTTACAATGGGTTGATACAAAAGATACTCCCCAAGGATCCGAAAACAATTATTTCCGAAACAAAATTTTTAGTTTCACGTGTAAGAAGTTCATTTTCTTTCACAATAGTTTACACACACATTATAATATTTATATACCTCGCATACCCATTTTAGAGACTTAGATCATATTTTTTGGAATTATTTGGCCAATTCCAGTGGGGCGAATACTTTGAAATGCAAACCGGGAAAATCACTGGAATTGCATGAAAACCGTTTTCGTTAACATTGTACACAGCCACTATTTAAATTAGTTACTGCTGTTAGCTTTGGCGAAGTTTGTATTGCGAAACTGCAGCTCAGATCTGTGTGATTACTTAAATAAAAGTGTTCATCTGAGTTACTGGGGTAATTGCCCCATTGTTGTGGATGAAAACGTGATTAAGTCAGTTTGTAGCTTTTGTGGCATGATAGACATATTGCGATTTTTGTGATATACAGGGTGAGTTTTTTAACTAGAGACACCCAAATACCTCGAAAAGTACGAAATATCGCGAAAAATGTTTCAGACAAAAGTCACAAGGTTCTGAAGGGGACATAAGATGGTGACCACGAGTTTGACCTTGAGACCCATTTTCAAGATCAAACGATGGTCACTTTTGATTTTTCAAATGATAATTCCTGATTTTCATTGCTCAGTCGTATTACTCGTAGGCTTGTCATTTGTTTTTACATACTGCGTTTAGCATAACCCAGAAACAACGACGTGGACGTAGCAGTGTTTTGTTTCCCTAGGTGTGATTAATTAGAGTGGGTCCCCTTGCTTCCCACTGTTAAGTCATTGAGTTCTTCCCATTTCGACGTTTATTTCCCGAGACTATTTCAACAAATGCTCGAAAATGTGACCATTCACTTTAATACACTTGTCTATCCGCGCAGTAAATGAACCAACAGAACTGAGAAGTATTTCTGGCGTAATCTTCCGGCAAGCTTCAGTTATTCGTCTTTTCATGTCCTCACGTGTTGTTGGCTTTTTTCTGTAAGCCTCACTTTTTAAGTAGCCCCACAAGAAGAAAGCAAGTGACGTAAGATCAGGTAATCTAGCAGGCCATTGCCTCGGACCCCCTCGTCCGATACATCGTTGATGGTAAACATTGCTTAATATGCCCCGGGCTACTTGGGAATAATGAGCTGGACAACCATCATGTTGAAACCACATTGTTTGTCGCAACTCCAATGACAGTTCTTCTACTAATACTGGAAGATGGTCCCGCAAGAAGTTTGCATACTTTTCTCCATTCAAGTTGCTTTCAATAAAATATGGACCTATTAATTTATTCCCAATAATTCCCGCCCAAACATTAACATTCCAAGGGTGCTGGCGTTTAACTTGTCGCAACCAAAAAGGGTTTTCGGTAGCCCAGTAATGCATATTATGTCGATTGACCGTACCGTGATTCGTGAAAATCGACTCATCAACACCTCGGCGAAAAAAAGGGTGTCTCGTTTAATTTGCTGAAGTGCCCATTGACAAAAGGAAACCCGGTTGCGAAAATCCACACTAGAAAGTTCTTGATGTATTGAAACATGATAAGGATGGTATTTAAGCCGATGTAATATCTTACAGACAGTTGATTGAAAAATTCCTGATTCACGACTTATTTGGCGAGAGCTTATTTGAGGATCGTGTGCAACGGCAGCTAACACTGCTATTTCATTGTCCTCAACAGCCACCCTATCTGACCGATTCCTCTTATTTGGTTGTACACTTTCTTCACCAGTGAATTGTTAGATGACCCGATAAAAGGAAGCGTGCGATCGTATCTGGTCTGGGAAACGTTGGGCGTGAAGAGCAACAGCACCATCGATGTTCCTTTCACTTTCTGCATAAATCAATTTCACTTCAATTTTTCCTTGAATTGAAATAGCCTGCATTATTAATCTAGAAAATGTTACTAATAATAATCAGTTCCTCAAAACAAATATCGAACTTCTAATTGAAATACAGTTCCGTTCAAGTAGAAAAAAAGGGCAGAGTGCACATCATACACTCTCAGATAAGTTTAGGACAATTTGTCTCTATCTGAAATTTCTTTGAGTTTTGACTTCACTCGAGGCAATAATGACTTCCTCAAAACCAATCTCGACCTTCTTACACCCTAACAACGTTGGAAACCGATTAAAATCAAATGTGACCTTCGTTTGACCTTAAAAATGGGTCTCAAGGTCAAACTCGTGGTCAACATCTTATGTCCCCTTCAGAACCTTGTGACTTTTGTCTGAAACGTTTTTCGCGATATCGCGTATTTTTCGATTAATTTGGATGTCTCAAGTTAAAAAACTCACTCTGTATATCAAAATGTAGACTTATACGATATACACAAGAAGCATTAAATGAATTTTTATCGAAACAAGTGCCAAATTTATCGACGAAATCGAGTAAGTGTGAAAACCCTAAACTTAGTTCCCATGTATCTAACAAGTAAGAACACACAAATCCCTAAAGAGCACTACTTTTGTCCGTTTTTGTATGTTTTGTGATTTTAAAGTTTCTAAACTTCTCTAACAAATTTTGTGGCGTATGGACCAACTTTTTTTTTTATAATTAGTGCGCGCTTAAGGAGTTCTGAGTGCCCTTAAAGTATTTGCACACAGCGGGGGCGAAGGGATGTTAGGTATTAGAGAGAAATACCTACGTACCTTGGTGTTAAGTGCTTGCAGGTTATAACGACTAGAAAATAAAGAGTTCGACAGGGCATTCTATAAGAGAATTATACGGCTAAGGACGTTTCAGAATACGTCCGAAAATGAGCTTAATTGCTAACTGATGAGCATTCATAACAAGACAGGCGTTACTGTTAAATGTTTCAAGGGGCGGAATACAAGAAGCACTAAATGGAGCACTCATAGAACCTGACGAGGAAAAAGACACTTCGTCGGTATTCGAGGGTTCAATTGACCATTTATCGATAATGGCTCGATGTTTAAATTTTGCATTCGCGAAAGAAAACATTCTATTTTGGAAGCATTAAATTCCGCTCGGTTGGTGGTTCCCTAATCAGTTATGATGTTAGTATCGGAATCGGAGGAGCTCAACATATGCTGCAGCTTTCGTTTTATAGCCGAAGAGCAGGTACGTAAGCACGTGAATGAGTAAGAAAGGCACAGAGTACCTACTGTCGTTAGGAAAAGAATATATTATATTTTGAGAAGATGTTGCAGAAAAAAGATAAGAGATGAAAATTAAAAACAGCGTCGGATACACGAAGCCCTGGGGTACAGAAGCATTTATTTTGAAAAGACCAGAACTGAAACCATCCAAAACAACTTGAATTGAACGTTCCGAAAGGTAATTTCTAATCCATTGAAGAAGAGGATCCTTTACAACAAAACAGCCTGATGCCAAACTGTGTCAAATGCCTCCGAAATATCAAGTGCAGCTTTCCTGGTTCTGTCAGATTGATGTACACTTTGTCTCCTCTTTTCAGTGAGGCATGCCACCGAATCACCAATAGACCTGTTGCCACGAAAACCGTACTGCCAGTCATTTAAAAGTTTTCGTGCATGAGCTGAATATTTGCCAGCGATTCCATATCTGCTCGGAAAGAGTCCTAAGTATTAGGAGTGATGAAAAAGCTTGTTGTTTTGCCAGCTTGAAAAAACACTTTTTTAAAAGAAGGGTAGATATACCCGTACCATTTGGTTGGGATAGGAGTGGTATCTGAAGCCGAGTCCATTTTATAACTTATCACACTTAGGTTTGCGTAAGTCCATTGTGCCCAACGGGATAGAGATTTGATTGAGATTCCTTGTTCTGGTTTCCGCTTTCCCCCTCGCTTTGGTTGTCGTTTTGAACCTGAGCGGGTCAAAGCCATATTATTGCATCCACGAATCTTAAAAGAGAAGTAAATGAGGCAGGAGACTGTTCTGAAAGGTTGTGGAAGTAATAACTTTTTAAAGTTTTTTGCTTGAAATTACTGAGGCTGGGACGGACAGTGGCACGAAAAGTGAAGGATAATATCCCGTGAGCCTATGTCCACACAGTCTTTGCAGAGATCGTCATTGAAAAGGCATAGCTTTATGGCGTTAACTCCGACAAGATTATGTCCTGTGAGCAATCCAACATTTGTAGATAGTTATGCTCTGCTTTTTTGGAGTATCTTACTTGTTCTGGATTTGCTGAGTTCCGGCTATAGTTGTTTTGAAGTTTCGTAGGTTGGAGGGTTTTTCCACCTTTTGTTGGCTTTTTTTTTTTTATCGTTCTCAGAGTGCAGAGTGGAGGTTTGATACTTTGATCTGCCAATTCTGTTTCTAGGGAGGATGCTTTTCGAGTTAGGTCATCTGCATTCTCTTTGCTTGCTACTCCTTTGTGGCAAGGGACCCAGCATAGCGTAACCTTATTCTGAACGCAAAGAGCCTTAAGCTCGTAGTGCATATACGGCATTCATAGATATTCCACTGATGTTTTGCACTTTACGTGGTTTTCACAAGTCTGTACTTTTTTCCGAGCAATACCGGAAAAATGTGTTTAAAAACAGTGATTCTGACATATCACATGCTATAATACTTCGAGTCGCAGACGATAAAAAGGAAAGCACAGTAGCTACTGAAATTGTTTGAACGAGCAAATTGTTGCCGAATATTTTATTACTATGGTATAGAGTATATATGGTATAGAGTTATTATCCTGAAATTCTTGAGATGTATGAAGAATCGAGTTCTATTAATTGTATTTTAGTCAATAACCTAAGCGTTAACCCCTGTTTACAGATTTGGTCATCTAGTAATATTCTGCGAAAGCAGCTTTTTTTTTTTTGTATGAAGTTGTGGCTATCATTAATGGCATCCTTATCTAAAACGCGGTTGTGTGATTAACTCATTACAGCAAAGTCAAAAGTGAAAAGCTGTTGGTCAGCCGCAAGTTCCTTCAGTTCAAATGATGTTTTATTGTTTTGGAGCTTTTTTTCATTTTTTTTTTTCAACCATTGAAAGGCTTACACCGCACAGAAGACTCAAAAATATAATCCTTGTGGAGATATGAGGGTTCTGTTTTCAAAGCGTTTTCTTCCATAGATCATTTTAATTTTTTTCTGATCATCATTTGATGGTGAAAAGTGTGCGGTGGTTAAAAAGTAGAGTACGAGGGGTATCTTATATGGGGTTTTCTAATAACGACTTGACAACTTTTTTTTTAAATAAAAGGCAAACCATTTGAGATATTTCAAAAACTTTATTATTGGCTTGAAGTACAACCAAAACATTTATGAATGGAGCTCGACTTCGTTCATATGGCCACCGCGGGCACGTTTGCAGCGGTCGATTTGTTGGATCCAATTTTCAACCACTCGGCCACACATTTCGGCTGAAACGGCCGCTATTTCGCATTCAATGTTGGCTCTGAGCACTTCCAACGTCGTCGGCGTGTTAGCATAACCCAATAACTTAACGTAGCTCCACAGAAAATAGTCAAGCGGCGTTAAATCGCACGAACGAGGCGGCCAATCGACTGGCCCCTGTCTTAAGATAACACGCTCACCATACTTACTCTTCAATAAATCCATTGTAGCGTGTGCTGTGTAGCTTGTGACACCATTCTGTTGAAACCACATGTCGTCCAAGTCCATATCTTCCAGTTCGGGCCAAAAATAATCACAGTAACGTAACGATCGTTATCGTCGACGAAAAAATATGGCCCAATAACGCCACCGGCATGCAAACCGCACCAAACAGTTATTTTTTGTGGATGAAGTTGTGATTCATGAAGCACATGTGGGTTTTCACCCGACCAATAATGCATATTTTGCTTATTGACGAACCAATTGAGCTAAAAATGAGGTTCGTCACTGAAGATGATTTTGCGATGAAATTCATCATCTTGGTGCATCGTCTTCAGAACCCAATCGGAGAACGTACGTCACTTCAAATGGTCCATAGGCTTCAATTATTGAGTCAGCTTGATCTTGATGGGTGTTAACCAAGATCCTTAGGCAAAATACGCCATAATGTGGTCTGAGCGATGCCCAATTCTTGAGAACGCCGTGGAATTGACTAATATTTCGTTGTCACACTGACACGGCAACATCACATAACGAATATGTAGACTCAAATTTTTGCACTAAACTTAGGGCGAGAATTACGACCGGAAATTGGAGTTAACGCCCTTAAAGTTGCAGTCACCGACTTCCGAATATCTGTAGAAAATTTTTATAACTTGCAGACGTTGCTCGTTAGTGTACTTCTCTATGATGAAAATGTTGAGTTTACTGAATAAATTGACAGTAACAGTTTGATGATTAGTGAAAGAGTGCGTTCACAAATTAAATTCAAAGTTGTCAAGTACCTATTGGAAAACCCTATATCTTATGTTTTAAATTTCAGCGTTCCCTATCTCACAGCATTGCTTTCATTTGTATGTATTTTTTCCTATTTTTTTTTGTCAAGCCTATGTTCACATTGACGTGAGCATTAGCATTCTTCGCAAGAGAAAAAAAGTTTTTTATTTAACTGGGAAGAAGAAACGTGACATTTTTTCCCATATCTTTTCATTTCTGACTTGGTTGTTCATTTTAATTTTGGTCGTTGATATGCAGGAAATGTTAAGAAGAGGAAAAAAGGTATCTTTCAGTCCAGCTTCTCACATTTAAAAATTAAAAATGGTCTGATTCATGTGTTCCGCTTATCAAAAACCCTTTCACCTCCATGATGTGAACACAACGATCATGGGCAGAGCTTTCATGCCCACGCCAATGTAAACATGCACCAAGGAAAGGCAAAGAAGAGGAAAAACAGTATGTCTCAGGCCAATTGCTCACATCTAAAAATTTAAAATGGTCCGATTCAAGTGTTCCGCTTGACAAAAACTCTTTCATCCTCTTGAAAATGTGAACATGACGTTCACGACGGGAAGGAATTTCATAATCACTCCAATGAGAATAGGCACTATTGGTAGTATGCGATGTTTGCTCACGCTCGCATAAATTCGAATACCTAACTGTCTACTACTTCACAGGACGATATCCTTGTTGCTATGTCCTTTAATCCTTTTAAATAAAAATCGATTTCTCATTCCTCTTTTTTTCAAACAGATTTACATCAAAATGTTTTTATCAGCTGCCTTAGAAAAAAAACATAGAATTTTTTCTAATGGATAATTACCTGTAAAAAGTGAACATAACTGTAAATTTAAACCCTTTCATAGATTAAGGGAGGATTACAATTTTTCTGAAAGTGAAAGGTACATTTATATGACTTGTAATAGCCATAATAAAAATGGGGGATACTGAGTGTTAATCCTGGTATTGGAATACATTCTTTTCGGGAAGATTAAACGTGTTAGGTTTCACAGGGTAAAAACGAGTTACTTACTTGGTTAACCTTTTTAGAAAGGGTGAGCAGTTATCAATGGCATTAGTAATTGCCCTAGTCTACTTGTTGTGACATGGTTCAGTGGATTTGTAGAAACTGATTAAGCTAGATTTGCACCTAACCCGCTTCGAGAAGTTCAAAGAACCTGGAAAATACGCAAAAGCCTTTTAAAAGCTTTTTTGTATGCAGATGTATCAAAGAAAAGTCTTTGCTGTTCCAACACATATTTTGTGTGGCAACCATGCTACCATCTACGCAGAAATCCCGCTAATAAATTCGCAATAGACTGTACGAATACCATACATGGAGCTGAGTTGAATTGAAAACATTTTTAAAAGCAACAGATATTTAAAACATGCTTCTCATTGACATCTTCAATAAGCAGTTGGCTATTCGCTCAGTTTAACAGCTGAAAAACTTTCAAAAATGGAGAGCAGGTCACTGCTTAAGAATAAAGCAGCATCTCACAAAGTATACCTACCTGCTAATTTCTATTTAGGCTTAATACCTGACGAATCAATGTGGACACTTTTCTTTATCTTCCTGAAATATTGTATTATTGCAGACCGAAATCAGAGCTATTCGATAAACCACTTATTGATTGGTAATAAATATATACTACTCGTACAAATATCCAAAAAAGACATCATATAGGAAACATATGTATTACGACAGTTGGGCGGTTATCAAATCTACACTTCAAAAGCTAAGATAATAATTCAAAATTATTTCAATGATTCTCGTTTGGCATTTTTTTGAGATGCAGTTTGTTTCAGTGCTGCGTGTCGCTCCAGTTAATTCAGTATTTTGCCAACTGCATCCAGTGGCACACACACGATAACGTTGTCCTCTACTGTGACGACCTTTTGTGCTAGATTGGGCTGGTTTGGGTTGGAGTCGAAAACTTTCTGTGGCGGGACACTAGGATCTATGTGCTGATAGTGAGGTAGCGATCCAAACTGGGTTATCCGAGCTTTTTTTGGTGAATATCGCTGTACAACCCGTATAATTCGCTGTTGAAGCGTCTCCTCCATTATCTATTGATGCAAATAGGACCGAAATTTACCCGAAGAACTTTTCATTCGAAGCGCCCGAAAGGATTTTCATCTGCTTTCTTCAGCACCGTAAAGCGGTGCGGAAAATTAGTGTCTTGGATATTATCATTTTGGTTGCTCGAGAAAGGACTTTACTACTCAATTGTTTTCTAAGCCCAAAAAGCAGCGATTAACAAGTGTTTATCTTCACATGATATTCACGCTAGTGTCGTTGTCGGAGTTGATAGCAGAGCTGAAGAAGATAAAGTCCCTTCCTACCTCAAAGTTGTTCTAGGTGTTAATGCTGTGTACCCCTCCTTTTTGACAAAATATACATGACAACGCATCGCTGATTTACATCCGTTTCTAATAATGAAGGTCTCGTTTTTGTTATTACCGACTTTGATGGAGTACTGGTTATTCGAATCAGCTTGGCAGGGATACCTAAAATAAACATGGCTGTGCTTAGTACCTATACAGTGACATTGTAATATAAAGAGATTTTTAGTTAACTCCCCTTATCTTAAACCACACTGATAAACAGGACTTTTATATGCGACGTTAAGAAGACTTATTCCTCTGTAGTTTATATATCTCGATAGTTAAGCCATCGGGCTCTCCAGTTTTGTAAGAGTTAAGCTTGGAAATGGCAGTCCTGACTTCATCTTGGTCGGATTGATGAAAATATAGTCTTTCTATATTTAGGTTGAATAGTTCAATAGTCGTTCATTCACAGTCTATGCAGACGGGACCGAAAATCACTCGAAGAATTTCCGTCTCAAGGCAGCCAAGAGCACCCTCACCCATTTTTGATGAAGTCCATGCCTCTTCACCATAGGATAGGACTGGAATTATTAGGGTATTATATAGAGTCACTTTGGTTGTTCAAGAGAGTGCTTTAGTAGTCAATTGCAGTAGTAGTCCAAAGAAGCAGCGATTAACAAAGTTATTCTTAGTTTGATCTAAGCGTTGGTGTAGTTATCTAAATTAATAGCGGAACCTAGTTAAACAAAGTCCTTAACTACCTCAAAGTCATATCTGATGACGTCGAGAAGTCGGTGTTGTTCTTGTTGATAGTACATACTTGGTTTTGCCCTTATTGACAGCAAAATCCATTTTCGCCGCTTTCGACTCAGTATTTGTCACTCGTACAGCTACTCACATCACGTTGTTTTCTTCCGAATATGACACTATCATCAGCGTATGCTAGTAATTGGACGTACTTTTAATTGGCGCGTGGGTCTTACACTATTTCATGAATGATGTTTAAGAAATCACGTGACATCGCATCGCCTCGTCCAAATCCTTTCTTGATATCAAAGGTCTTGGTAAGTTCTTTACCGACCTTGATGGATCAGAGTGAATTCTCCATCGTTTTCCTGCACAAACGGATGACTTTAGCACGGATTCTGCAAGCAGATATATCTCGGTTTTATAGATCCTGTCATACGCGGCCTTAAAACCGATGCTTAGGTGGTATGTACCGATTTGGAGGTCACGGGCATGGTGAATTCTCCTGGCCGAAAGCCACACTGGTATGGAGCAATCAGGTTGTTGACAAAAAACTTCAGGCATTCGCGCATTACGCCAGGTAGGATATTGTATGCGATGGTAAAAAGACTGTAGTTGGCCAAGTTCAGAGGGTCTCCTTTCATAAGGATCGGAGGAACCATGCTGAGGTTCCATTCATTGGGTATATATCATCCGACCATATTTTACAGATGAGTTGGTATATGCTCCTTACCAAAACATCGCCTGCCGCTTTAAAGAGCTCGGTAGTCAGGTCATCCACTCCAGCAGCTTTGCGTGAACTTAAGCTTAGATATGGTTGCCTTTACTTCATCCATTTCAGGTGGATGGAATTGTTGCTCTACATCGTCCAGGATGAAAGTTTTATTCTGCCTGACAGCGGTATTTGGTTTGTTATCGTGTTATTTAGTCTACAGGAATGATGTTTCACAATCCTTAGCATCGACTGCGACTCTTCTACTATTTTCTTTTGTTCGCGTCTACGGGCTTCTGTTAGATGTTTGTGTACATGTTTATTTTACATTTTGGTAAAATTTTCGAATCTTATTCTTGAAGTAGCATGTCCCAATTTTCTTGGCCGCGCCGACAAACCGATGGTCGCCTCTCCTCTTCTGTGGGTAGAGCTTGTGAGCAGCTGTAGTCTTTCTATGCAGCACCGCTCTGTATGTATCTTGCTTAGTTACATGTATTTACGGTCACTCGTTGTCAAACCAGTGGATTCGTTGTTGTGACCGATTGAAGCCCATCCCATCAGAGGCGGCATCTCTGATAGCCCTTTGGCTATTAAGGGATTAAGGGGAAATCGATCGAAAAAGGTTTTGGCGATTGCCAAATTTTCTCACATTGTTAGCTTGTCTTTTCGGTGTGCTGAATATCCGCAGCCATACCTTGGCTACAAGACGGTAATGGTCTGAGTCGATGTTTGTCCATTCGCAACGTTCGGACATCCGCATTATTGTACCAGTGCCTTACGTCGATTGCAATAAGTTCAGTCTAGTTGACGGTTTATTGATCAGGAGTTCTCCAATTCCGATTACGAGGATCGAGATGTGGGAGTCGCGTACTAGCTACGACAAATTTTTGTTTTCCTTTTTTTAACTTTAATAAACTTTCATCTAGATGCACTTTGCCAAATGAATTAGAGTTCTTACACCATTAATTTGAAGAATTAAATATTTCCTTTAATGTGGTATTCTTATTTCCGGGTCACAGTTACAACGTCATGGACGTTAGGACTTAGGAGTGCCTTGCTTCGATCGCTATGTCATCAATTTGGTTGACGGTTTGTCGATCATTACATTAGTGATGCCGCAAAATCGTTAAGCTTGTATTGCCACGAATGCTTTCCTTGCCTAGTTTTGCATTGAAGTCGCCAAGGACGATTGTCACGTCATACTTAGGTTATTTCGAGAAACTTGTAGAAGCAGTCTTTTGTAAGTTCGTCTGTTTCCTCTTTTAGAACGTGAGAATTTTTTAAGCTAAAGTTGATAAATTTCGCGGAGTTCGCTTACATTCATGAAGCTCAGAACTTGTCCCCTAAGTCTTCTTCTTCCTCATTCTTGTCCGCTCCATTCCACCCCACCTCTTGGATGGCAGTTATGTCTGCTTTCTAACAGTCGAGGAACTCGGTTATTTATTTGGCTACACGCGATCTATTAAGGGTTGTTAACAGTGAATCTGTTATTATCTAATTCTGACATTACACTAAGCTCATTACAGTAAGCAAGCACTCAAGCTGCAGTAACTGAGAATCAAAGTTCCACTTCATATCTCAATTTAAATTAAAAGAGCATGTCATATAAGGCACTTTTGACTAAAGCAAGGCGTTACTAAGACAATCACTTTTTGAGCAATCAATATTAGATCTACAGCTTGTTTAAGGTGACAAAACTCACCAAGGATAAAAGAAAAAAATAGCCTTCTATTCAACAATGATATATGAAAGCTCCAACAACACACTAGGTGCATTTTACATAATTTTTTTTTTTATCGTATTCAATTCTTCGAATATTCGTTAAACTCCGCTCCTGGTAGAGGCAAATTCATGGCCTAGTCTCCTAGCCGAACTTTGTTCACCTGTTTTTCAATAAGCTTAAATGCTTCTATAGATACACATTGGTTGCGACAGATTAATATAAGTTGGACGGAGTTGTGAAAAATAGGAGCTGAATAACACACTGCCTAGCACTAAATTCGAAATGTAACATTCGAAATTTGTGTCGCGTGTGGAGTACCTAGTTATGGGAAAAAGTTTTTAAAACGCATAGCACACTGCCTATTTTCTTATACTCTTGGATAAAATTTAAAAAAAAAATAAAAAAGGAGTTTTGCAAATACTACTTGAAATTCATTGGCTATTTTCAAGATTTTCCCAGATTTGAACATTTGGTCTATATTCGATTCGTTGGATCTGCACCTATCGTATTTTATTGTGCCAAATGTTCACATAGTGTGTAAGATTCTATGCGGTACGTATAAAAGGGCCATGTTTTAGAAAATCTTGTAAGACATTAAATCCGTCAAAGCCTTTCTGTGCTTTTAGGCTCTGAATAAGTGTATTAATCTCTTCCAAGCTGGGTGGAGCGATAACCTACTTATGTGTTGAATCGATGAGAATAGTTTTCTTTAATAAGTAATGTTACTACGCCTTACAAACTAGGCAGTACGCCATCGAATATATTTTGTAGCCTTTTCGGTAAAAAACAAAAAATTTTTTTGACGAATTACGACTTTAAAAAGGCAACACCATTTCATTTGTTTACAGTGGTAAATGTGAAGCGATTATTCTGCATCAATAAAAGCGGATGCAGCAAGTATCGCAAACATGTACAATATTCATCGTCCTCAGTAATTCGCCGTTCAGATTACAGTTCTAAACGTAAAAGATTTCATGTATCCATCCGTGCTCTTGATGCTGGTGCAAACGACATGACAGTGTTTACATTCCAAACATACCCCTAACCACCTCAAACTTCTCAAACTAATAAAAGGGATTCCATCGCATAATCATCCTTTGATGCGTCATCAACCTGATTCTGATTCTTCAGTATGCGAAAGCATATACTCACATCTAACGTATCTATGCATCTACATATAAATCCATCCGACTGCTGTTTCAGTTCGGGAAGGCTGCTTCGAATACTATAAAACAGGAAACTTTGTTACTCAAAAGTATGCAAAAGAAAACAACCCCCATACCCTGACTGTCAGACAGAAAGAACGATAGAAGAAATTAGGGATGGTGCGCAGATTTTCATTTTATCATTGAATGGGGACCGGCTTTGTTGGTTTTGGTATTGCCGTTTGTTGCTCTTTCTTCTACGTGATGCTTCTACTTTTGCTCAGGCCTGTGCTCCCTGCCATAAATGTCGTCGCTCTCAAACCCAATATAAAATTTTCCGGCTGCCGACTTCTACATTCGACATCCCCTGGATGTGGCCACTTCCTTTATGCCCCGTTGTTTTGTTTGATATTTATTATGCCTTTCCCGGCATTTGTCCCGAGTAGAACAGTTTCAAACTCATTGCTGCTGGATATTGATTTTCTGTGTTCCAAGCAATCCCCTTCCGCAGCATCCCTTTCGAACCTTCATCATTGTCGTAGTCGCTTAGTTTATAGAAGGGGATGTGCATTCGTCGTCTATAGCAATTTAAGTTAAATTTTTCGACACTTTGTACACAGCCATTCCAAGGATACGCCTTATGTTTGTTTGTGCACTTTTTACCGCGTAGTGCTGCCATATTCAAGTATTAATGGAATTTGTTGAGCGCAGAAGAGTTCATTAAACGCTTCGCCCGACCCGTGATATCTGTATGCAATTCAACGCCAGCATCAACATCGACATCAACACCCACATCGTAAGGGTTGTTGGATGAGAATCTACCCTCTACCGGTTTTGGATCTTAAGTCCATGGCTCAATGTCTATCCTTGCTGAAAAAAGGGGAACCAATTAATTCTCGATTTGGTAAAATGTCAATTGTACGTTCTTATTAATATTTGCGTTGTCAATTTATTGCTGACAAATTTCATAGAAATTAGCCAAAATTGAGGCCGAGGGCTGAATGCTGAGCGCGGCATGCGTACGCCTCTAATCTAGAGATATTACAAGTACCTTTGTAAAATGTTAAGCATAAACAATTAAGTTCTGTGATGAACAACGAACGAAGGTTGGTAAGAATAAATGCCTGGTGGGCTTCTCCGTTTTTGGGTTAATTTCGTATGATGAAATTGTTCATTTTGACTCGGGTATTAGTAAAGCAATTTAGAGGGTTGAAATGAGGGTTAAATGAAGTAAGCACACTCGATCTCGATGTTCCTTAAATACTTATAAACACCAAGAATATGGCGGCAAATTCGTTAAAAAGAACTTTAAGGTGTATCAGCAAACGTTAAAACTGGTGTGAATATCTTGGTCTCTACATCCTTTTCAACATTTGAACCGGAAGCTGGAGTCCAATTTCAGTAATGCGAACTAGAAAGATTCTCACCTGCTAAACTAATGTCACTAGAATAGAGAGATATGGATCCATATTAGCAGTAGTAAGCCTGATTAAATTTAAAAACAAGTATCACTGGACCAGACATAACACATGAAAATTATGAATGATTGATAGAGTATTCTTATCCTATGTTATATGTTAGTATAGTGTATATCAATGTCACTTTTTCGTCAAGCGAATAAACATGATGCTTATTGTAGTCTACGCTGAATAGTCTATTTTACGTGGTAGTGTAATTTTCCTATATGTCCGAAAGTGTCTGACCTGACCACAACAAAAAATGTATTCATATATACCGTATTTGTAAATATGTACCTTGAACAAAAAGTACAAAAATACAATATATTCATCTAAATCTATATTGTCCCCTTCAACGCAATCTCCGTCGGCTGCAACACTTTTATGCCAGCGCTTGATCCAATCCTCGAAACACTTTTTATATCCGGTTTTCGGTATGTGCTTCCTGCATTACTTGCTCTCGGCTGCTGAAACGCGTTGCGCGTAGTGGTTTTTTAACTCGATTCAACAGAAAGAAGTCACAGGGAGCCAAATCAGGTGAATTCGATGGCTGTTGGATGGTATTTGTTGCACTTTTGTTTCCTGTCTGGCCTTCTGGCAAACATTTATGATGCACTACATCGTGGTAACCCATGAAAACCGTGAGCATTGCCTTCTTTTTTGACTGAAAACGACGTGTTTTTTTGGTCTCGGCTCATTTGGTAAACGCCATTATGATCCTTTTGAAGAATGTGGGATCAGATTCAGTCTCGCAAATGATCTCTTTTGCGACGTCAACGCGGTTTCTTTTTTTGCATGAAATTGAGGTCTTTTGGCACCAACTTTGCTGCTATACGACGGAAACCCAAATCATTAACCAAAATGTCTCGGACGGATCCATAGGTAATGTTCAAGTCCTCCGCTATCTCTAACATTACCAACATTTCTTTTACTTCATCAATGTATTCGTCTGTTTTTGATGTTGATGGTAAACGACCATTTTCTTTGGAGAATCGTTGCCGAAACACTTTTCCAACATTTTCAACGTTCGCGCACCATTAAATCCGTTTTTTACCCAAAATTTAATACAATTTAAATCCTTTTCTAAAATTGTAAAAAAATCGCCAACACACACAGAGATAGATGTACTCTTGCACTTGTACTTGTACTTTTGCAAATGGCAAGGTATTAAGCTAAGATTTGGAGGAAATGTCAATGTACCAACTTTAAAAAAAAAAAAAAAAAAAACAGAACTCAAATCGGAACAATGGGAGCTCCACAAGGTGGTATATACTTAAAAACTCAGGTGTGTCAAGCTGCATTTGATTTGAAGAATTTAGCCAAGATTTATTTTTTCTCTCCAATTCTCTCTTATTCGAGAAGTATATCGCTGTGCAAAGCTACAAACTCAAACCCAAATTTTCATTTTTCTTGTAATGTGTAATTAAATTACTGCTTTTGTTCCAAAATATTGTCATACGATATCTTTTCAGGGATTACAATCACGATTCGCGGTAAAAAAAAAAAAAATCAATTTATGCGCATCTTTAATCAAAATGGGTCACAGTCAATAGGCCGAGAAAGAATTTCAATAGCAACAAGGAATAGTTGGAAAATTGTCTCCATATCTATACTAAATGCACAAAAATAACGTGTTTCTTACCAATTACATCGAAGTCATCAACAAGAAGGTCTAGGAAATCAGTAACTGATTGTCCGATGTTTACAAAAAAAAAACTGCCTAAGCCATAAAGTTTATGAAAGATCATGAAAAGAATAAAGTTGATGTAACCAAGGCAATCTCTGCCGCAAATCCACTACGAGTCAAAACAGTATAAGAAAGCATTTCTGCTCCACAAAAGGAGCTTATCAAATCTAATTATGATAATAGTTTGACTTTGTTTATAGATTTGGGTCTATCAAAAGCAAAATATAAGAATTTGAGAAGTTCCCTGAGAAAATACAACATAGATGTTCTTCCATCCTACAAAATTATAACTTTTGCAACAGAACCAGCAGTACCAGGAAATTACGAAATCATCGAAATATCAGCTAACATGATGGATCGTACTGCAAGGCGACTTTTACAAAATATGTGAGTCTATGTTGAATCAACTGGGCAAGGTGCCTATAAGCAAAAAATAAATACACCAGATGGTGAAACAGATGCAAACATGTTTATGTCCTCAGTTGTTCCATTAAGGCTTAACAGCCGACCCATACTGTTCCAATATGCAAAGAAAACTGGAGAGCTCATAAAAAGTACAGTCAACGATATCAAAATTCAAATTTTCTAATCTTTACTCTATTGCATACAATTAAAAAACTTCAGCAATCAATATGAATCAAATGATGACGAACATAACTGCGAATATGGAATTTTTCTATTACGAGCAAGAATCAGGTGCATGCAATTTATTTTGAAACTTGCATGTACACTTCGACAAAATGGAGAGATCATTATGATGAATCTATTGGAATCAAAGAGGCAACAAAATGAGAAAATAAGAGATTCAAAAAAATTTTTGAGATGAGGTTGAGCTCGATGTGGATAGACCAAACCAAGGATTTGGAAACAAGAATGATGGAAACACTTCGAGGATATTTTTTCCAGAATCAAAGGCAACAGCTTGTATAACTGAAGTCAGTAGAGAGGTAATAATGAAACTTGAAGCAATACTTACTCGTAATGTTTTAAACTTTAGGGAAAAGTTTAACATTCATATTTTGGGAGTATACTAAGAAAACAGCCATAAAACAACTAAGGCGTACTCTTCATAAAGTTTTGGCTTTGTCAGAATTGTCAGAAGAAGCTCAGAAATTCAAAAATAAAGACTACAAAAAATATAGATATCCAAATACGTGCAAGGTTTCAAGGATACGTCAGAATGAAGACATTTACAACATGCTTACATTCTCATCGGACGCTAGAATCGAAAAAGATCCCAAAGCACAATATTCTGTAGAAATGATAAGTTTATTAGACATTACCCCGTATGCTGACGAATGCTTCCAATGAATCAGATCTGATGCATGATTATCGTGTCGTCTTTGGCCAAAAAAGCGATGCACATGCGACGGTTGTTCTGTTCAAAACTAAGAAGTTTCCAAAACAATTCTCTTCACAGTTTTAACGTTATCATCTTTTGTTGATGTGCTTGTATAACTTGTAAACATTTTTTTGACTTACGGCAGACTCACCGTATATCACTGTCAACATTTTAAGTGTTTTTGAGCATTTGATTCCATATTTTACACAAAATTTGATGCAAATTCTTTGCTCCATTTTTAATAATAATTGAAAATTGCCGAGCACACCAAAACACGTCTAACCTTTCTATCTGTCAAAAACGAACTAAGTATGATATATACCTTAAACTCTAAAAATATTTTCGGGACATGTGTACAAACCCAGCAAAAAAAAAAAAAGATAATCAAATGTACTATACTTGTACGGTGCCCGCAAAATTGCAAAAGTCCCTTTACTTTTTGAACACATATTGTATATATTTGGCCCATTTACCTTTTTGTCCACTTTTTGACTTGAAATTAATTACTGAAATATGTAACCATATCTTAATTCATTTAAGAGTTATGATTTTTGCAAGCAAAAAATTCAAAATGAGATACTGTCCGCCGAAAGTTTCTGTTAGAACTTACACAATAGTTCCACCACTTCAACAGCTATGTATATCACATTCCTCATTATTTAACCAAAAGCACTCGTAAACTTCGCTGATGAAGATACTTTAAGTCCTTAAATGTTACAGCTTGAATGGATGTTCTGTAAACGTTATAAAACTCTACTGGCTCAGCTTCTTAGTCTTAACGTCGAGCTGATCTTACGTTTAACTGGGGAACATCTACACATACTTCTAGCTACAAAGAACAGAATCTTTTTCATACGGGCATTGCAGCAGGCGTTGTCGAATATTTCACTTTATAGAGAACGAATTCCAACATAAACAACATTTTGATGTCGTCGATTGAAGCGCTATCATTTACCCATACATCGTTGAATTCGTAAGCAGACATGTAAGGCGCACCTAGCACAGATCTGCAGCGACTAAATTAAAAAAGCAGAAAACTGAAAATTAATTTTTAGGAAGACTGGAATATTTACAGATTAAAGCGAGAAACTTTAGCAAAAAGACCGAAACTTTCGGTAAAACCAGCAGGCTCGTTTCAAAATGGAAAAATCAACCAGGCTGGAATCACTTAGAAAATCGGATGGCACCTACCCTGAGTCGAAAGCAGAGACCTTCCGTCTCATACTTGGGGCTCACTTCACAAGTAACCTTAACAAAACAACGAGCTCCTTTTAACAAGGCTGCTGATGAGCTGAATAACACAAAATGCTGTAGCTGGTTGTGGTGACGGATGAGATCATCAAACATTCTGTGGCTAGCAACAGTTGCTTATTCTCAGTGATGTTACAAAAAGCTATAAATCAGCTGCTGGTATCCTGGCACTGGCATATACTCGTATGCCGAAAGCCTGGCGACGAAGTCGAGAATTCTAACAGACTACTTACAATACCCTCACCAAAAGCTTTATACCCATAAGTCTGGTCAAGCTCTATGTGAGCAAAACTGCTTTGCAAATATATCCCATGTCTATAGACAAAGGAGAATACAATGAGAATGCGTTTCAAAATTTGATAGGAAGAATTGAAGGCGCACTCGACAATTTGAACATTTTCATCGACAGTGAGGGTGCAACTTTTGACGGCATGTGTTATTCGACCACACAACGATGTAGATTTATGGATAAAAGCAATACTTACAAATAGCACACTGATTTCGAACGCTGATTTAGGGAATATGTGATAGCGGGAATAAGCAGAGGTAACCCTCAAGGCGGAGTTTTGTCTACACTGCTATGATGCATGTTGGCCTATTTATTTCTCAACGCCCTCAATAGTTCTGACGTCTATGTCAGAATGTACTGTACATGTACTGTCTGTTAAATTGAGTCTAGCAACCGTTTGCTATGGTGCACTAGAAATGAATTTTCAGTCAATTCTCTCATTTCCTCTTCAGAAGGAACAAGATAACTGGTCTGACTGATCTAGTGCTTAATGGCATCACTTTCCAATTCTCTAAAAAAACCAAATATTTGAATATGATCCTGGATAACAAACTTCTATGGACTAAATATGTTACGGCGAAAGTGGTATTGCAAAGAAGCAAGACAAGTCTCTTAGAAGGGTCCGATGGATCTACATGGCTATGATAAAAAAAAATATATGGTCTGGTGGAACATGCTTTTATAAAAAAGTCACTGTTTTCTTTACAAGACTCCAAAAACTATCTGTCTCGGCTGCAAGCAGGCTTTCCCTAGCACGCCTAATGATATTCTAGAAGCATTGATGAATCTGTATTACTTTAACTTGATCTTCATATCATATATCATATAATTTTTCATCAGTTTAAAGAGAAGCGGTCTTGCTACAAAACGCACTTATGGACTTACCCTGTGCCCAGGAATAGTTTCGGTCAGAATCTGAGTCAGAAAAGGTATGTAGTCGGGTCTTCAGAGATAGCTTCAAAACCGATCTAAGATGCGGCAGTGGTATCTTTCTGGAGGATGACAATATTATATTTCACTCCTTGTTAGAAAACCTGCCTCTGTCTTCTGATCGAAGATAAAGACAATTCTAACGGCAACGAACTATAGTAGTATTGCGTCCAAATCTCTAGAGGGGCGAAGCATGTGCATCTGAACCTACAGTGACACCTCTTCACACTTCCAAGCTAGTTTGAGAATGCAAGATTTCACCGAACGCAGTTGAAAGACTTAATTTTACGGGAAATAAAGTCGCCAATGAACTTTTTAAGCAAGGTTCAGAAAAGTTTTCCAGGATCTGAATCTACGTTAGGATTGCCTGTCTTCGGTAAGAAAAGATAGTTTTCATATGAGCAGAATATCTCCCTCTTTCTCTAAGAGGTCAGTGGTTTTCTTGTTCTTGTTCATTAAGAAAGACTAAAGGGTGCATACTAGCGTCCCGACGGGGCACTATGCTTTTGTTAAGCATTTAAGTATGCTGAGCGCATAGCGACTTAACAAATCTGTGAGTGTACGACCAACACTCGGGCTGCATGTACTGGGCGCTGATATGGTGAGTGCTGGTACTGAAGGAACTTTCGCTCGAAAGACTGACAAGTTTCAGCAAAAGGACCGTACAATTGACTAACATAGTTCTTTATTTAAGGGCTCTATTCCAAACGAAAAAAGGTATCAGAAAGAACCCGAGATAATAAAGTTGCTACGCGATATGTATGATGACGTCGAAATGAAAATAGTATCGACATATGCATACCGGGAACAACAGTTACACCAAGGCTGTGTACAGAGTCCGTTGCTTTATAATATCGTACAAGATTTTCTATTAATTCAGGCAACTCTTCATATGATAATTGGATAAAGGGCGCTATTAGATCTATTTAGAAGAAGTCATTGTACCAAAGTGCGAACAAATTAAATATTTAGGCTCTGTTGACAACAGAAATTGCGATGATGATATCGCACATAAAGTCAGTGTTGGTGGCTTAAATGCAGCTTAAGATCGAAGGTTTGTCACGTCTCAGTAACGAGGTGTTTCAAATAAGTGCCGCCTGTAGAATTATTCTAATGTAGCCAACGCCACAACCAACGCAATAGTAATTGCGTTAAATGTTACTGTATATATTTCATTGGTAATTAAAAGAAGACTGAAAATTTTTGAAGTAAAACTTCTTTACGCATGCTTGACTTTAAAAGTAAGCTGGTGAATGCGTGACGAGAGTGTAACGAAAAGTGTGATCGGGCGAGGCGAACGGAAGTTGAGAGGAAGATATAAGTTAGTGGAGATAGAAAGAGAGAGAGTTACGTTTCGTATAGAGAGAGGTGCGAGCGTACATTTTTTTCTCTTTTCTCTCATAGCCAGTTACGTTTCGTATATCTAAGACACAGTGCAGGCCTATTGTCTGTACCACATTGTAGGAGCAAGAGAGAGCAGTGCGCGTGCACATTTTCTTTCTCTCTTCCTCTCATAACCAGTGCATGAAATATATAAATATCTCAGTTAGTAGTTCGTTTTCAAGTTTGTTAGCAAAAACATGATATATCGATAATATCTTTACAAGATAAATTTCACCAATTATCGTTGAACACATTGTCAACAATAGGAAAAACGATTATTGACTTCATGAATGACAGAAAATAGTTGTCAATGGTTACTTTCAATTACCAAAGTCTCAGAAAACACGTGTTGGATTTGAGTGATGCCGTAATTGATTCAGCCAATATTTTGTTTCTATCAGAAACCTGGTCAAATGACGAAGAAAATGTTGACATCCCGAATTTTGATTGTATTGCGAAATTTAAGCGTAAAAATGTTAGCTCAGCAGGAGTGGCAATTTATCAGTAATCAAATGATGCCTCTCATATACATAATAACTTCGAACATTAACATTTTATTGTGAAATATTGCTAGTTGTTTACATTTCGCCCAATAACACAGCTAATAATATTATAAAGTTTATATATAAAAGACTTATGATTTGCGGTCGAGTAGGCTCTGAAGAATTAGAAGAAAACTATCATACGTGTCCACTTATTTTAGCAGGAGATTTTAATGTTAATTTCGCGTCCGAAGATGGACAACTCTTGGTTAACTTTCTACAAGATAAATTAGAACTATAAATAAATAATAACCGAAATTAGCCTACCATACGACATGGAACAACAATCGATGTAGTTTTCTGTAGATATCTTTCTAATTTTCATTCGAAAACATATGTATCTTCTTTCTCATACCATAAGCCTATTGTCTCGGTCTTGCAATCAACCACAGTAATTACTGATGTATCCGATAATGAAAATAATGAATGAAAATAAAAAATCTATTCAAAAATATTAATTTATCAATGAAAACTCATAATTAACTTAAATATTCGTACGTATATGTATATACATGTATATGTTATACATATGTACATATATAAACATATATGTATTGGGTCTATAACTTAATTCGTGCGGTTTGCTAGGAGATGGCGTAACTTGTATTATTCCATTGCTATTATTCCATTGGAACATGCGTTGGAAAGCTACTGTCATTGTACGTCATTTCAGTATATGTCATTGATTTGAAGCGTAAACAAAAATCTTTTTTTTTCACTCAAATATGTCGAACTTTGTGCCTGAAAAAGTGTTTTTGTGGGGAGTTCTTCTTCATAACTTTAATATGAAGAAAACTGCTGCCGAAAGTCATCGTATTTTGGTGGAAGTTTATGGTGAACATGCGCAAGCTGAGCGAACGTGCCAAAACTGGTTTGCAAGATTTAAAAGTGGTGATTTTGGCTTGGAAGACGATGAACGTCCTGGGCAGCCAAAAAAGTTTGAAAATGAAGAACTGGAAGCATTACTCTATGAAGATTGTTGCCAAACACAAAAGTGGTGATTTTGGCTTGGAAGACGATGAACGTCCTGGGCAGCCAAAAAAGTTTGAAAATGAAGAACTGGAAGCATTACTCTATGAAGATTGTTGCCAAACACAAGAAGAACTCGCAGAATCTTTGGGTGTCACTCAAGCAGCCATTTCAAAACGTTTAAAAGCAGCTGGATATGTTCAAAAGCAAGGAACTTGGGTTCCACATGAACTCAAGCCGGGAGACGTCGAAAGGCGATTTTGCTTGTCCGAAATGCTGCTGGAACGCCACAAAAGGAAGTATGAAAAATGGATCCATTACGATAACCCCAAGCGCAAAAAATCATGTGTGAAACCCGGCCAACCAGCTAAATCAACGGCAAAGCCGAATATTCATGGCGCGACGGTAATGCTCTGTATTTGGTGGGATCAGATTGGTGTGCTGTGTTATGAGCTGCTAAAACCGGGTGATACCATCAATAGACAACGCTACCGAACACAATTAATCCGTTTGAAGAGAGCAGTAGCCGAAAAACGCCTGGAATATGCGACAAGACACGAGGCAATAATTTTCCATCATGACAACGCTCGGCCCCACGTTGCTTTTCCGGTTAAGAACTATTTGGAAAACAGTGGATGGGAAGTCTTACCCCACCCGCTTTATAGCTCAGACCTTGCCCCTTCTGAATACCATTTGTTCCGGTCGATGCAGAACGCCCTCACTGAAATACGGTTCACATCAGAGCAGAATATCAAAAATTGGCTTGATTCATTCTCGGCTGCCAAGCCGGCGCAGTTATTTTGAGATGGGATCCAAAAATTGCCAGAAAGATGGGAAAAAGTCATAGCTTCAGATGGGCAATACTTTGAATAATACTACTATACATATTTTTCTTAAATAAACGTTCAAATTTTGAAAAAAAAACCGCACGAATTTTATATACATATATACAGATGGAGCTAAATAAGTTTTACTTCAGTCGTTTGGTCTAAAGCGCACTCGTTTTGTCTAACGATGGTATATGTACATTTTATTTTCGTTTTCAAATACTTAGACTGATAAATTAACGGCTCTACATTCAGTAAAAAGTTTAATAAAACTCTTTGTAATATTTTATACTAGACCAAACTTTTTAAACATGACTTAAAACATATCTTAATGCTTGAACTAGATTAAAAAGAAGACCATATAAAATAATTCAGTAGTTTGATTCAGAAATGGAGTACAAATTCTCTACAATGCACAAAGATTGTATCCATGGAAGATGTCAAAGGCCTATAGAGGTTCAATCTTTTTGTTCTAATGTACTTTGTATGATATACCTATCCATTGAGTGACTTTATACCATATACGAGCATACTATTTTATAATCTTGCTCATGTATATGTAAAATAAAAATGTTTTCACCAGATGAATGCGGTTCAAGTATATTCGTATCTTCCACATTGCAGCCACATGTGGTGCATCGATTAGGTTTTATGAGTCCCTTCTTATATCTATCACACTTTTGGCAGCTACTAATCCAAATTTTCTACACGGCATCCCTGACTTAAAGCTTTAACAGTATTGTAGGGAAGACTAGGTAGTCAGTCTGTAGACACAAAATAAGACAGATATTGAAACTACAGGAAGTGGTGCCGTTTTAAATGATTCTATTCCTAGACGAACCGCACTTGGAATTACAAAACGGAGAATTCATTGCATCCGTAGATGGAAGTTTCAAAGTCTATGCGCCTGTGGGCCTCATAAGATTTTTCTAACTCCAAAGGCAAACTCGTATAATCCTTGATATTTTCTGTTTCTCCTTACTTTTCTTCTTTTATTCCTTGTTCGTATTGATTTTTTATTTTTTTATTTTTTATTTTTTTTTGTAACGAAGCCAAACGAAAGGACATATCCTGAGGCTGTTGTTGTGTTAAGTTTTGTTGTTACTTCTTTTTTTGTTCCTTGTCAGAAAATCTGTTTCCGTTTAGTTGTTGTAGCATCAAATGCAGAGATTGGAATGCAGATATAAATGCAGAGGATTTCAAGATGTGCAGTTTTTGTTCTCTAATGAAAAAAGTTTAAGGATATTCGCAGTTGAGTTGATAAGATTGAAACGACATTAAGATAAATGGAATCGCATGCAATCTGGTAGCATTGTCAATTGAATGTCGATTGAATTCTGGCAGAAGAAGTGATTCGGTGTAGTTCTACATTAAATAAGTTCTACCGCATTTGAGGCATCTGCCGGGTTACTTGAGCAATTATTGCAATTATTGAACAGTGCTTCAGAATAATTGCACCTCTTGGAAATTAGGTCAAGAGAAGTTTTTTTTTTTTTTCATTGAAAGAAAGTTTTCCAAGTGCTGTTTTTTCGATTGCGTAACAAAAGTATTTGGAAGCATTTTTTTTTTTTTTCAAAATGAAGAACTTAACCATGAAAGCAATGTAATCACACTTATGTTTTAGGGTGTAAACATTCCCTTAGAAGTTGTATTTTCGATTTTAAGTTTTTAATTAGTTTTCCAAGAGTACAAAGGGCAAAAGATTACGAGTACATAAAAAATAGATAAACGAAATGTACATGTAGACACTTCCATTAAATGATTTTCGAGTATCTGTATCGGATTTTGTGAAATGTGGAAACCTACTTCATTAAGATATTTGGAAATGTTTGAAGTTTTGTTGTTGATTACTTTTAGTTTTCGATCGAAATATGTAATTCGATTTTTATTATCAATTTGTTTGGATGAGTTTTAATTATTTCTAAAAAAAGCTGAAAGTTTTTGGAATTGTCATCACGTTTAGAACCAAGGTGGAATCGACATTTATGTTTGAATTAAAGTGTAAGTATGGTATTGGATGTTAGACATTTAAAGTGAAATTTTGCACAATTTGCATATCATTTTCTTCTTAGCCGGAATTCTTAAGATGTGTTCTGGAAATCCGTCAGGACTTAACTTATCTTATGTAAGAAGGTGTATCCAGATGATGTTTTTTTCGACGCAATCAATACAAGCCACATTGGTAGAGTCTGAGTTTGATACTAACATTCGCGTCATTGATTCTGTAATACGATTAAATGTATTACTTAATGTTATAGATTTTTCTAATTTTTTTACCTGATACTCATCAAATTTATCCCCTGTAGGCCCAGGATTTTTCGATAGGAACAAAACCTCGTTCGTCAATTAAGAGCCCTAACGGAGGAATACGAGATATGCCATTTACTTCGTGTCTTGCCGCAAGAACCTTTGGTACATGCTCATTTTCGATAGAATTTTTTAAGAATACTTAAGAAAGCATTTTAAGAAGAAGTAAAGAGAACTTCTGGTGGCTGGTAATCTGTTCGCCAATAAGTTGATGAGAGGATGTTCATTGATTTTTTTCTTTATTTCGTTTTGCTATATAAGGTGACAGGAAAGGATGAGAAACATAGGTTTAGGAGGCCACCTCTTACTTTTTCAGACTATTCTCCATGATTAAAGAAGTCACTACTACTTATGCCTTCTATTAGCGCATCATTGTATAAGTATAAGTCAACAAACCACATACAAAATATCAGATCTACATATATTCTGTAAAGGTTCCGGTCTTTGCATTGATTGATTAAGGATTCAACTTTGAAGTACTAACGAATGTGTTGCTAGACATAAGCTTTTATCTGCCATCCTTTTGTAGATTGAACATCTTCAAAGGCTTCGTGTGAAATATATAGAATTCCATCCCGTCATCAACTTTGACTTTACCGGTGTGGCCGTATACACTTTGAGAGTTGTTGTTTCCTTAAACTTTGTCCTTTACTTGTAGCTATTGCTCCCATATCCTCTATTTGTAGCCTGAAAAAGTCGGTCCTTAAGGTGATAGAATTATCGGAATCTTCGGATTGCTGCTTTAAGATGTATTCCGAATGCTATGTTGAATAGCCGATTGACTTAATTAAATTTATAGAAATTATTTTTGGCATTGTTTTGCTTGCTGAGTGAATATATGTAAGAAAAGATTTCTTTGTGAATACCATTTAATCGTTTACACGTGTACATTCGGGAAAGACCTCCTACGCAGTTTGAACCCAGAATTTTGAATTATTGTAAAGTACTGGAAATTTAAAGATAAAGGTTCAACATAAGATGCAATGCGGGACCTGACCTACATACATAAAACACATCAATAAATTGGAGCAGATCGAAGGCTGTTCTTTCACCCATTCGATGGTCAAATGTCATTGACGACTTACTAGTTCAACTAGAAAATGAAGGCTACAAAGAGATTGGCAATGCCGATTTCTTGGCCATCATGGTGAAAGGTAAACATCCAAAGAAAATTTGTAACAAAATGCCAAGTGTACTAAAAACAGTGTCTGACTGTTGAGTTGGAGAAAATCAAGTCCCCTTCAGTCCTAGAAGAAAGCTAAAATTTTTACCAGATCTCTTTGAGGTCTCTATTGAAGCTAAATATCTAGGAGCACTTTCAGATGCACTAGAGCTGCTTACGAGCTCTACGAACAGAAAAGGAGAGACGGACACCGGCTTCTTAAGACGAAAAAGAAGGAAAATGAAAGCGCATGGTCGAGGATATTGAGAGATGCTACTCCAGGAATAAGATTCGGAAATTTTACCAAAAGGTAAAAAAAATCATGCCACGGATACTCGTAAAAACCCTGCACCAAAGCCTATAGAGACGAAAAAGTGAACATAGTAGTAGATTCGCACTCAATGCTGAGGATTTGGAAAGAGCATTTCTATAGACTGTATGACGGCAATGACGATGTAATTTCGCTGTCAGTCAGAATGAACCTTTCCACCTGAACGATTTAAGCCAACAAATCCTCCCCTCCGACCTGAATGAAGTGAAGATATCCATATCTTAGCTAAAGTCTAACAAAGCTGCTGGAACGGACGGCTGACTGCCGAGCTTTTTAAACCGGAAGGCGATGAATTAGTAAACCAAATCATCTGTGAAATATGATCGGACGAAAGTATGCCCGATGAATAGAACTTCCGCTTGTTTGTCCGATCCCCAAGAAAGAAAATTCTCTGAATTACGCCAACTACAGAGGCATCAGTCTTCATAGTGAACGCCTGGAGCTATTCGTCAACAACCTGATAAGTCCATATCAGTGTGCCTGTAGGCCAGGAAATAATCCATCGTCCATAGTCTAAATGTTCACACTACGCCAGATGGTGGATTGCTCCAAATAAATAAACACCACCTATTCCTCTATTTTAAGGCCACGTATAAAAGCATCTTTAGAAACGAGCTATAGAGAGCAATATCTAGTTTTGGCATCCCTGCAAAAATCACCTATTTATGCAGGATGGCGTCAGTTAAGTAAAAAACTCTTCGAAATCTTTGATGTCAAAAAAGGATTAAGATAAATGACGCGCTGTTATGCAATCTCTTTATCATCATTCTTGTAGTGCAAAACCCATGATTCAACATAAGAGGCACATCCTTTCAAAAACCCGTCCATTTACTCGCATACACCGATAATATTGACATAATAGGAAGAAAGCAAAGTGATGTCAATGGCGAGAGTAGAGAGTATTGGACACCCAACACCAACGTCTCGGACAGAACATCATCCTTGACAGATATAACTTTGAGTTAGTTAAGGACTTTGTCTAGCTAGGCTCCAAAACTTTCCACCTTAAACTTTCAGACAACTTAATTGGAACTCACACATAAATAACAAAATTACCAGATGAAAATTACCAGATCATATTGACTAGTAGACGCATGTTTGTGTAAATCTAATAGATGGCTTTTGGAAATATCCATCATGTCTTACCAATGATGATCAGTTCATAAGTTCAAATCTGTTTGATTCCAAATCGGTGCTACACTGCTTCAATGCTCTTCAGGACTTATCAAAAAGAAACAAAGTCAAGCGTTGGTGGGTCTTGTAGTCTGGGAAGACCACAAGGAAGTGAATTAAGTGAATAGGCCGATGAACTGGCTAGAAAAAATTCAGGTGGTTAAATGGCTCAGAGACTTTTTGCCGCATCCCGTATTCAGCAATAAACTCAACGATCAAAAGTTGGAAGACAAAGGAAAGGAGATATTACTTTCTCAGGGAAATCTTAGTGACTGAAGAATTTCAAATTATCTCCACCAGAGTGAACATCAATCATATTCAGACAGTTTAAGCTCATTTGGCTTCTTAGACTGACTTTGTGGCATAATACATAGATTTTTTATATCGCAGTACCCACAGCAATTGTCGGGCCAGTACCCAAAAAATAAAAAAACGTTCGATGATCACTTGATTTGAATAACCGATCACAGCCAGTCAGGCATTGTTAAAAAATGTGGAGCAATGCAAAGATTTACTTAGATATTTTCACTATTTTTTCCGCAATTGGCTTACGTAATTGTGCATGTCTGACAATATGTTGGAGAGATTAAATAATAACACAGAATGCATATCGACCGACGTAACAACTTAATTCGCAACGATGAATTGATTATTCAGATCTTATGCATTCGTAACAAGTCCCAGCACTCGTCGTCTCGACATTTGCATCGCATTCGTACCTAATTACTCTAGAATCTAAGACGGAACAATGACAATTCGAAGAGGCAATGTTTGTTCAGTAATTCCTATGTCTTGATAGTTAGCATGCCTACACATTGGGGAGGAATCCAAATTTATTGAAGAGAGCACAGATGCTATTCTGCAGAAGGAACATTATTGGAATGTAAATTTTGGGTAAAATACCTAAATACGAGTGAGCCCCATTGGAATGGCTATGTTTCTATGTATGTATTTACGTTATTTTAGGGGAAAATGCACAGACACAAGATACAAGATCCCCATATTTTTTTCTCATAAATCATTTGACATTGCGTTGGGCAAAACCCATGACGGTTGGGTGCTTATGACTGAAATACAGTATTTCTACGATGAGTATTTACATATACATGTCATGTACTAAACGCATAAGATTCTCCCACGCCTAGGATACTACGAGTACTCGTATATCCTTTTCTACATTTGGAAAATGACAGCTCGAACAACAATGAGGTTGTTACGACTTATTCTCACATTTTAGACAGCTGTGCTCAATGCGTGCGTTAGAAATAATTTTATCAAAGCACGATACTAGAGCCGCTTACATTCCGGGCCGTGAGGGTAAAAATACTGAACACAAAGGATGAATAACAGAACAGGGTGTTAAGATTATTACAGCTTGGCTGATGATTGATAGTTGACATTGTTTAAAACTGATGGGTTAACGGATTTAGGAACTTTTAAGAGCGAATTGCCTCAAGGCAATTTTAAAAGAATGCTGCTCTTTCATGCATAACTACGTACGAGTATGTGGTACGTGTTACATGAAAAATATTATAATTCTGTATTGTAACGAGCCTTAAAATGATTTTTCTGTAAAGAAAATTACAATAGATAGTATCTAATTTAGCCTCATTTTATTACACAGAACATTTAAGTAAAACAATCCAACTGGTTAGAGGCCTTCCTCAGGTAGATAAGCGGATACATATATAGGTGAAACCTTTTCTAAAGGGTGCTTCTTTTAAGAGTGCCCGAAAAGTACATTCGGGCTGGCAATTACATTTCATTTTGTTGATATGCTCTTCAAAGAGCTTATACCACTTGCAAACCATTTTTTTTTCTTAACTCATCGTTTACCACAGTCAATATTTCAAGTGTTTTAGAGCACACATTTTTTACACAAAATTTGATGCAAATGGTTTGCTCCATTTTTTATAATAATTGAAAATCGCCGAGCACACAAAAACACGTCTACCTTTTCATCTCTCATAAAACGAACTAAGTATCGGGATATGTGTACGAACACAGCAGTTCCAAAGTTTTAATCGTAAACAAGCAAATGTACGCACTACCAAAGAAAATAATGGAACGTCGTTAGATCGACAAATTTTGGGGGTCACAATCTTACTATAAACTTAACTTAACTATTGTTGGAAATATATAGAGTCCACATTGATGTCTTGTAAATTTGGAAATAATAATAATTTGTCCATTTTTCTGTATCGGTCTCAATTGAGTGCCTCATTTTAAAGAAATAGGCTCTGATGATTCCATCAGTGCATAAACAGTACATTTTTGAGTGCGTAATTATGTCCGAAGAATCACTTGAAGATTGTTCTGTTCAGAAATTCGCCGGTGTTATTATTAAACGAAAGGATTTAATGCTTACACGAATTTCGTCTAAGATGCGTATGCAAAATGTTCCACATTGTGGACGGACAAAGCCCAAACTTCTTTGCACAAATGTTGCGAAGACGCAACTTTAAAACGACGATTTTTTTGGGTCCCATTCAATTCAAGAGTGATTCTTCTCATGATTCCCGCGTTGGTGTCGTTGTCGGAGTTGATAATGGAATCCAGATAGATAATCTCCCTTACTACCTCATAGTTGTAGCTACCTATTATGATGTTTTGTCCTAAGCGTCGATCTTGTATATCCCTCTTTGTTGACAGCATATACTTTGTTTTCCCGCTTTATATACTTCAATGGTCGCAAGCGCTCCATTGAAAATATTGTTTCATTTCTTATTCTTCGACAAGACTTTATTTTTTTAAAATTCGTCCCCCATTTATCGACCAAACTACCATTTGTGCATTAATTGCGGCTTACCTGGCTTTTATAAGACACCGTCATCTTATTCAAGATAACTCCTTTCGATTACTTACTGTAGTTAATCTACCATTGAGATGATAAGGCAAGTGGTTCTGGGCCAACTTAAAAAAAAAAAAAAAAAAGAGCTTCTATAAGACACCGTCATCTTATTCAAGATAACTCCTTTCGATTACTTACTGTAGTTAATCTACCATTGAGATGATAAGGCAAGTGGTTCTGGGCCAACTTCAAAAAAAAAAAAAAAAAAAAAGAGCAGGCAACCACCGAAATTGAAATATGTTTCCTATAAAAAAAAAGTTTTTCACTTGGGAATCGGCAAAAAATCTTTTTTTCCCTCTGCACAAAATAATAAAACAAACAACACAATAAGTGGGGAGATTCGGGAAGACCACTCCGGTGGTCTTTATTTATTTTTAAGTTCACTATTAAAAACATTTTCCTTATGTTCCTAAAGCGTATTTTTGTGTTGTTGTTACCATCAAGCTGCTTCTTTAAGATATAGCCAGACTGTGAAAATTTTCCACGTAATTTTCTTTTCTTTGGGTTATGGTATTGCAGAGCCATTGTTTCAAACTTGGTCCGTTCATATTGTATTGATAAGCTTAAACTAAATTTTTAATTGAATTTTGTTATGATTCACTGAAAATGTCCAGACTTGGGAACCCATTCAGATGTCTGCTAGTTATAGTATTAATAAATGTTATTTTCCCTCGAGCTCATCTGATTCCATATAGTGTCTGTCACCATTATTCTGAAGTTGTCTATCACAAGAAGTAGGCAAAACACATTTATGCACTTCTTCCAAGTTGTTTCATATTTACAGCTCCGCTAAACTACATTTTAAGCGGCTGTCTAGTATCCGAGCATCTGCATTTTCGGGAGCCAACCAAGTATGTTATTGTATCATAGAAAGAGTAGATAAACTTGCTTTGTTGCATTTTCTAGGCCATTCAAAATGTATTCGCGAACCTAAGTTTACTTTTGGGACCGTTGGATAGAAAAATCTGCTGCTTTGGGTTTAAAAGCTACTATCTTTCAGGCAGGGAACTGTATGACCATCGCTGCTATGTATGACCACCGCACTCCCTTCAAAAATGACCATTGGATCATTGAGATTTTGTACCTGAGTCTTTGATGTTTATCGTATCCTTATTCTGGCAACTTTTTATGATAACTTCCGGCAGTTGCGCACTTCGTTGTCCCGTCTTCGGGTTATATTCGAAAACTCAGGTGGGTGAGAGCAATGGTTTCCATTTGCTCTACATGTCTTTACCGTTTCAGGCGATTGTTGCGCAGTTTTCTTACTAGATCGATATACATCTCGTATAGTAAAATATTTTCCGCCAAAATCCACCAACGCAAAGGAGACTGATTTTCTTAAGAGTTTTCTTTTAAAACGACTGAGGATACGAGTACCTTCATCAGCTCTCGAGAAAGTCAATGCTTCAGCGCCATAGAGTAGGACTAGGATAAAACGGTGAATGGCAATCCCACAATTCACAGAATTGATAGCAGAAGCAAGATAGCCCACGTGACCTACTATCTCGAAGTTATACCACTAAGCCTATTTTGGCAGTTTCTGTTTCAATACTAGCAAACTCAACGGTGACAGTCCGTTAAGCTCTGCCAATTATGTCAAAATCATCGGCATACGCTAGAAGTTGCACAGGCCATTGACCGATTGTGTACGCATAAATTTATCAAGTATACATATTATATATACTTAATTCGTGCGGTTTGCAAAGAGATGGCGTAACTTGTATTATTCCATTGGACCATGCGTTGGAAAGCTACTGTCATTGTACGTCATTTCAGTATATGTCATTCATTTTAAGCGAAAACAACAATAATTTTTTTTTCACTCAAATATGTCGAACTTTGTGCCTGAAAAAGTGTTTTTGCGGGAGTTCTTCTTCATAACTTTAATATGAAGAAAACTGCAGCCGAAAGTCATCGTATTTTGGTGGAAGTTTATGGTGAACATGCGCTAGCTGAGCGAACGTGTCAAAAGTGGTTTGCACGATTTAAAAGTGGTGATTTTGGTTTGGAAGACGATGAACTTCCTGGGCAGCCAAAAAAGTTTGAAGATGAAGAACTGGAAGCATTACTCTATGAAGATTGTTGCCAAACACAAGAAAAGCTCGCAGAATCTTTTGGTGTCACTCAAGCAGCCATTTCAAAACGTTTAAAAGCAGCTGGATATATTCAAAAGCAATAAAATTTGGTTCCATATGAACTCAAGCCGAGAAACGTCGAAAGGCGGTTTTACATGTCCGAAATGCTGCTGGAACGCCACAAAAGGAAGTAATTTTTGCATCGGATTGTTACTGGTGGTGAAAAATGGATCCATTACGACAACCCCAAGCGCAAAAAATCATACGTGAAACCCGGCCAACCAGCAAAATCAAAGGCAAAGCCGAATATCCATGTCGCGAAGGTAATGCTCTGTATTTGGTGGGATCAGATGGGTGTGCTGTATTATGAGCTGCTTAAACCGTTTGAAGAGAGCAGTAGCCGAAAAACGCCCGGAATATGTGACCAGACACGAGGCAATAATTTTCCATCATGACAACGCTCGGGCCCACCTTGCCATTCCGGTTAAAAACTATTTGGAAAGCAGTGGATGGGAAATCGTACCCCACCCGCCTTATAGCCCAGACCTTGCCCCTTCTGACTACCATTTGTTCCGGTCGATGCAGAACGCCCTCACTGAAATACGGTTCACATCAGAACAGAATATAAAAAATTGGCTTGATTCATTCTTGGCTGCTAAGCCGGCGCAGTTCTTTTGGGATGGGATCCACAAATTGCCAGAAAGATGGGAAAAAGTCATAGCTTCAGATGAGCAATACTTTGAATAATACTATTGTACATGTTTTTCTTAAATAAACGTTAAAATTTAAAAAAAAAAAAAAACGCACGAATTAAAATATATACCCAATATAATGTTAAAGAAATCGCATGACAGCGCTTTACCTTATCTAAAACCTTTTTCAATATCAGTTTTTTCGTTTAAATCGTTGCCGACCATGATGAAATAGCGATCGTTCTCTGTCGTCATTCTGCACAGGCGGACGAGTTAATCAGGGATGTCAAACTAGACATAGTTCTATATAGCTCGTCTATATAAATGTCATTAACGATGATGAAATCATATCGATTTGAATTTCTTGAGTCAGGTTATGGACAAAAGGGTATTTTTATGCCTCTATAGTGGGCTTAACTGATGGGTCTGATTTTTGTGGATCGGGAAACATATGTTGAGATTTCATTCATCGGGCATATACCCTCCGATCAGGTTTGAGAAATGAGTTGGTAAATGCTTTCACAAGACATTTCCAGCATCTTTGAAAACCTCGAGGTACAGTAGTTTTGTTTGATTTAAGCTTAGACATTGCTATCCTTACTTCATTTTGGTCAGGTGGAGGGAAGTTTTGGCTATCATCGTCTAAATTGAATGATCTATTCCAGGTGAAGGTAAAGTTTTTTCATATTCTCAACACCGACTGTGACTCTACTACAAGATTTACTTTTTTCATATTTACAGGTTTCTGTACGGCTCTTGTTGCCTTGGCACGTTCTTTTTACCTTTTGGTAGAACTTCTGTACATTGTTCCTGGAATACAAACTCTCAGTATCCCGTAGAACTCACAAGCGGCTACGTACTTCGTTGCAGTGCCGCTTTGTACGCATCTTGTTTAGCTGCATGTACTTGCCGGCATTCTACATTAAACCAGGGATTTGTTGGTAACTGTCGGGTGAAATCCAGTGTGTCAATTGAATCGTCTTTGATGGTACGTTGGTAGCGTTACCACTATTCTTCAATGCTGGACTCTGGTGATATTGGAATTGTTGAAAGGTTTTTGAATACGAATTTCTGGTGGCCTTTCTCCTAGTAGCTCTTCTGTGTTATAGCGTTTGTGACATCCGCATTCATACCTTAACAGCACAATGGCAGTGAATCAAGTAAATGTTAGTTCCCCGAAAGGTTTTGACGTCCAGAATACTGAAAAATTCATTACGTGATCGTAAAATAATTAATTAAGCTTAGGGTTTCATCACCAGAGACTACCATGTCTATTGTATATTGAGATGATGAAGCTATGTGCTTTCTATAGAAATAGTATTTCGTCCCACCGCAAAATCTTATGCCAGAGGATATTTATAGTTTTTCTGAGCGAACCTTTTGCAGAAACATCTAGTTGTTGCATATTTGATTGTACTCTAATGCAGTCCGGCAGTGTTGACTACTGTGTATGAGTATAGGTCTAGCAATGACTGAGTATCAAGTGCATTGTGTGATTTCGTTAACAAACATAAAAGAATTGTTGGCATATTTTGGGCATCCTATGGTTCTATGAAATTCAGTTTGAAATTGACCTTACAATGATTTAGTTATTAACCTCACACTTAATATATGAGAAATCTTTCCAGATTTTGGGATTAAGGCAGACTTTATTCGCACTTTAATCGAAATAGGGATTACAATTTGCTCAAACAGCTCAGGTGTGAGTGTGAGAATCGCCACTAAGCAGTTAAAAGATCTTATGTGATAGCTTATGTCTATACGAAAAAAAAAATCGTATAGATGTGGGGGAGGTGTCGGAATTGCATCTCCAACGAGATACAGAGGTTTTAAGTAAAGCCTTACGCTGCCCTGTTTAGATTCATCTTGAAAATAACATCTTTCAAATTTATGCGTCTATGGTATAATAATTGGGGTATCGTTGAGCTCTTAATTATAAGCACTTTAATTATTTCAAAGTGAATATTGCACTAAAATTGCTATGTCAGACGTTATTAAAGAACAAAATTGTTTTTTTTTTTTTTTCTTAAACTAAATATTTGATGTTATCATAATTTTTACCGGAAAAAAATGTACCTAACCTCCACTTTTTGCAACTGTAAAACGTGTGCCTAGTATTTGCAAATATTAGAAGGCCAGGTCATTTCATCTCAAGTAAGCCCCAAAGGGCTAGGGCATTTCGCTATAAAGTAAAAAACGTGCTCTCTTGCACTGTCGTTATACAGATCGCAAAGGATTTACAGATCTGGACGATGCTGATTAAAATTAATTGCGATCAGCTCACATCTTACTTTTAATAACAGGCTTATTTTATCGGTTAAGTTGCTATTCAAAAGTATGATATATCTTGTAGATCATATCTAAGTTGCGAGTAGTGTACCTAGAATGTTTGGAAGTAAAAACATCATTTACTCTCGTCCGAACGAAGTCAATAGCGCGAAAAATTTAGATCTTAAGGCTGTACCCTAGTTCGCCTTTGTTAATCTTAGATTGAAACCGCATTCAGACGCTAAACGTTTCAAATTTTGATAAAGATAACCTATTCGTGAAATGATATAATTGAAGAACAACTAAGGCAGCTTGCCCTGTTCCTTCTCGGTTACTTTAACTATATATTCAAAATGATGTCGTATAGCGCCTAGTTAAAGAGGAGGTACTCCAGTTCCCAAATGCAACATATATTTGGGTGCGTTGTTAGGTAGGCGAACATTTTGTTTTAGGAAGCATCGAAAAGTAAAGTAAGAATACACCTAAGGTCCATACAAAAGAATCGATTATTTTGTTGCACAAAACATTTTCTCTCTTGAGCTGTGGGTTATGCTTTTGTTAATAATACAACGACTACAAATTCATATCATTGCGCGTCTTGCTTTCGATAGTTTTGCATTAGTTGGTTTTTCTATATTAAGATTTGTAGTTATGAGAACATTTAGGTTTTTGATAAGAACCTTCATTTTAAGGCTCCACTTTTCGTTGGGCGACTACCTACCGCCTCCGCCTCTGAATATCATCATCTTCGACTTTTCAATTCGAACACACTCAGCTGCCATATCTTCCATTGCTCAGCTAGTCTGTTTGTCTCAACTGCACCCCGTCGATTGTATAACAGAGGCAGACAATATTGTCTGCACACATAAGCGTAGAGATCTTTGCTTGGTTTAGTTCAATTCCTCCCCTCAAAAAATTTGTTATATCATTGATGAAAAGGATAGATGGAAGCGCATGCAATCTTGCTTCACCCCCATTGATGTTCAAATCTCAGAATAAATAAATTCGTCTTCCCAAACGTAAGCTAAGTTGCTGCAGTATATTTCTCTTAAAATGTTTATGACTTCATTAGACATTCCTATTACGTGGAATTTATAAAATATCGTCTCTCGGGCAATTGATTGAAAGGTTGTACGGAAATCGACAAAGAAGGCATATTACTTGTTGTGTTGTCTTTTGTTAATTTATGCGATGTTAATAAATGAGAAAATTTTATCAATGGTTGAGTATTTCCTTCTCAAACCCCTTGAAATTCTCGAGGAATTTTTTTATCGGAGGCCACTGAATGAGCCTCTTAAACAAAATATTTCCAAACAGATTAGTTCGTGTATTTAGGAAAGATATGTCCCTTTAATTCATTGGATCATCATAGTTTCCTTATTTGCTCAATGGGAAAATAATTGCTCTTCGCAGTAAATGGATTTTTTTAATAGAACTCAAAAGGGTTGTAGAGCTTTTCGAACTTTCGTATCCTTATTGACTAGTAGCACCTCAGAAATTTAGACGAGACTTGGGATTGCTGAAATGTTCTCTCAGTTATAGTGAATGCAATTTGTATCCAATGATATTAGATTTCTTGTATAGTTTACGGCTTTTTAAACCTTTGTTGATGATTTTGATCTGTTGATTACCTCAATGGTAATGATAATTTTTTCCTGTAACAGATGCGCTTAAAGTTCTTTATCAATTCACCATAGAAGGTTTTGAACACATTTGTGTTGTATTTTTGCAGAAGTCCAAGAGCTGCAAAAAATCTCTCTCTTATTCTCAGACCTTCAAAATCAAACCACTTTTGTTTACTTAGAATGATAATCCTTGTTAACTCATTCGATGTAGCTTTATTGATTATATTTGTGAGTTTAGCAATGTTTGACACTTTCAGGCTCGTAAGTACTTAGCTTAGATTTCTCTGGAACTGTCGCTGCCTTTGCAGATCAGTTTTGGCAAATTTTTGTACATGGCAGATGTTGTATTTATATCTGCACTTTGCACGCAATTTGAAGAAGCATGTGATCTGAAAATTTGATAACTGCGATCTTGAAGTCAGATAGGTCCAATCACCAAAAATTAGACAATAATTTATGCATTACGGAGCAAATGTGTATTCTCCTTTAGAGTCGCCTCTACGAAAATCGTTTAAAAATCGACAATCAAACGTGTCCGTAAAACCAAGAACCTACTAATATTTCATCTAGGACCCACAGTTGGGGTGAAGTAAACAGTGCTGCCATTGAAACTATCTCATTCTTATCGTGATTAAATCATTCCATACCATTCTTCTTCTATATTTAATAGAAGAAGACCGTGAATTGGAATCATGTTATTGTGACATGGAAACCGAAAGACATCGATACACAAAACAACCAAAAAATAAGTTCCCAGTATTCTGTCCAATCGGGAAGAAGTGTTAAGGTCTGCACATGCAGCTGATGTGGCCGTCATAACTCAAGTGAAACGTTTCCACGCAGCACAGATGGAAAAGTAACTACACCGCCGACGACAAGTGATTGAGTTATTGATTATCTGTCAATCTATCTAGTAATGCAATAACGACACCTACTTTCAGATACATACGAGTATGTACGTACAAACCTTTTCGGGCTTATATATTATATCAATCAAATAAAAGAGCTGGGAAAAACTAACAGAATCTAAATTTTGTTTTTACTTTGCGAAACATTTGAATTATATCAAAATAAGAAAATCGCGTGAGCAAAATAAAACAATACAATTAAAATTGTCACGTTGAATTTTTCCATCAACAAATTGATATTTTGCATCTTGACAAAGAGGAACAAACAAAAAATCTTCTCGTTGTCAGTTTGATCTTAGAGAAGTTTGGCACAAAACCGCCAGCCATCCTTGCCATATCACATTATAGGTTCTACTCGTATTTTCGAACATTCATCGAGTTGTATTGGATGGGAAGAAAATTGAACAAAATTCCAGAATTTTATTATGAAAGTCATGCAAGCTTGCACTATTTTACCGCAAAAGTATTGATCTGATAGCGATAACATTCCCTTTCCTTTGTTCTTCTTTCAGGAGAACGCATTCTATTTTCCATTAAGTATGTTAGGTCGAACGTGTACTATCCGTTTCATGTTATTCATATTCGTGACATCAGGTCGTTTAGTACTGACCACTAACACCACAAAGCATACAAGCTATCATGATATAGTCATCATGAACATGGAATACAGGAATAGAATTGACTGACTAACTGGCGGTACTGGCAAATAGTTTGTCCTTTGACCTCAATAATCTATCTAGAATTGAGATTCCTTTGTCGAATTCAATTTCAATTTTAGACTTTCTTGCTGATGTGTAAGTGTTTCAAAGGCGTGAGAATCAAAAAAGGAAAACAGCTTATTAAAATGCCTTAAATACGAGCCCTAAATTGTTGGCACTACTTATTTTGCATTACAAATCAGTAGTCCACTTGTCGATATTGAGAACACGAGTTCCTTTTCTATTCTACATCCAAATCTGCTTCAAATGAATAGTCTTAAAAAAATTTAGAAAACATATTGAAAACATCGTTGTGCAATTAAAGAACCTTGCTTCGTATAACGTAAAGAGTGTCTCAAAGTTCACGCAGGAAGTAATTTAAAAAAAAAAAAAACACAAGTTTAATTAAAAATTGTATACAGTACTCGTATAGCGCTATGTATGAGGGAGGACAATATATCGGGTAAATGGCCTCTATGGCATTTGTCTAAATTTTCCATCACAGTTTTGCATAAATTTCATGGATATAGCAATCAAATTGCTCCTTCAAAGTGTTGGTAGTCGTTGACTTCTCGGCTTAAATCTTAGACTTCAAAAAACTCCAAAGCAAAAAGTTCGAGTTCGAGTTCGAGTTTTATCTCACGGTTTTGGTAGCTATCTAGCAAGTGCATATAGGTCTTAGGGGCACCAGATGTGAGCATTGCACTCCAATTTTGGGCTAAAAAACGCCTTATACGAGTATATTGTGGCCAGGTCAGAGGAGATGAGATACTTTTTACACCGGTTAAGGAAACCTAGACATTTAGCAGTCTTTTTGGTGGCATCGAATATATATTAATTCCAAAGTAAATTGTCACTCTGTTGATAGTTACCCAATTGGTTACGCTGCTAATATCAGGATTTGTGCTTAACATACGCTGACGTTTCCGTACTACTGCCAAAGATCAGAGACGTGAGTTCGGGAACGAATAGGAGAAGCAGAGAGTACAGTCATCTGCAAAGGAGTATATTGGATTAGAATAGTAGTTTCTAATCTATTAAAGAAGAGAGTCATCGATCCCAAATGCACGCATTTTCTTCAAAAGAGCCTGATGCCAAACTCGGTTAAATGCCTTAAAAATATCAACTGGAACTATCTTTCTGCAACTAGCTTTCGCTAGATTGATGTACGCTTTCGTTCCAATTTTCGGAAAGATATGCCATCAAATCACCAGTGGACCGTATTGTCGGTAATTGAGAAGTTTTCGTATTTCGAAATATTTCATGAGCTTACGATTTATCAGCGTTTCCATGACCTTGGAAAGAAGTAGCGTAAGTTCAATTGGTCTGTAGGAGGAAGGAGAAGAAGATTTGCCTTTTTTAGGGACGGTCTGTATAAATGCTGTTTTCCATCTGCTCGGAAAGGGTCCTAAAGAGTAAAATGACAGCATAAAAGAACACCTCAGCAAGCAGATTGGCCTAGTCCAAAGAGCTGACAGCTAAAATGTTATTTCAAGCAAAAGTTGGGATGAAGGATGAGGCAGACAACCTTTGAAACATTGTAGTACTTTTTGCTCGTATTGCTCGTATTGGAATCACACGCCTCAAAAAAGCGATGCAGTCACTCCCGACCCGCTTAAATTTTTTTCGGTATTCCTTTGTCGGGTTGGCCTTGTAGGACCGAAAAAACATTGCTTTAACCCTGGTAGCCACTGGTAGCTTTACCATATAGTTCTTTTAGAATGTTTTCTCTAACTGTATGGTGGGTGTACGAGAAATCAGCTGGTATGACACAATGGTCTGATAAGCCTTGAGGAGAGAGTAAATCAACGTCTTGTATTCGCGTGGGCTTATTTACAAGCTATGTCAAGTTATTTTCTGCAGCGAAGATCTAAACAAATGGTCCTTCGGGTGCTATCTGTCCAGAATGTCGAAGCCACTCAGAATTGTGTATATTTAAATCGCCCGTAATAATGATTTTAGTATGAGGATACAGGGATATAATTCTTTGTATAGAGTCAGACAGCGCATCAAACTCGTTAAAAGTTGAATTGCTGTCCAGTTTGGGGCATCTGTAAATAAAGCAGTAGTGGGCAATTTTCTTACACAGATGGAAATCTAATCACATCAAGTTGAATTCCAGATTGGAACACGGATCACATTGTGATGGAATTTGGTAAGCTACGGTGAGAAAATAATAATGGCACTAGTTCGTAACCAGGTGTCTTCAGATCAGAGTGATCTGAGCGGTGTGGGCAGTGATCTACCTGTGTTTCACTAAGCGCCAAGACAGCTGGTCTGTATTTACAGACGCACAAAAGATATTACTTTTTAACCCTTGTGTATTTGCTCTGCCCTCTCTGAATTTCCTAGTCATTATAAAAAACAAACACAAACTAAAATTTGACGTCTTGTTCTTGCCATAATGACAGTTGTTTTGTTACTAGTTGATGTACTATTGTAAATAAACTCCGATGTATCGGATCAGCTGTTTCTATATTCGAATTCGAATACAACTGTCGTATCGGATCTCGGAGCATTGTAAATGGGCCTTAGGTTATAATAGGAACTAACAAAGTTTTCATCCATTTTAGCTTAGTATCACGGGGGATAAAGCAGGCACAAATCCATAACTTGCGAAGGCAGCCAGAGATACGGCCTATTATATAATTTATATGGTCATTACAGAAGAGATTACAGGTTATTATAAAACCTAAGCTGATGACTTTATCAACAAATTTAATTTGTATATTCAATAACATAATATGACGTAGAATTTCTGGCTGACAAAACTGTTTGAAATTAAATTTACCTGGGTCTTAGATGGATTTAAAGTAAGCCCATTTTCTATAGACCATTTGTACTTTGAGGTCGTAATTTATTCGATGGAAAATATCCTCTATTAGTACAATAAATTTGGATGTCATCGGCTTAAAGGTGAAAAATATAAAAATACAAAAAAGAAGAAGACCTAAGATAGAACCTTGAGGTACACCTTCATGCAGATATCTGATATCTGAAAAATCTTCACCAACCATAACTCTCTGAGAACAAATGCTTATATAGCCGCCCTTCAATTTGACTGCCCTATCACTAAAGCCAAAATAATGGCGGAGCTTTTTACATAAGATGCTGTCAAACGTCTTGAGGAATTTTAACAATCATACTGTTGCTTTATATCATTAAAAAAATTTAACCATTGCAGCAGCACGGCAATGTTGAGATCTAAAACCTTACTGAAAATGACAAAGCAGGAATTTCTATTTAAATGACCGACTATTTGTTTTGCCAGTATCTTCTCAAAAACTTTTGACAGGGTAGCAAGAATACTTATATGTTAGGTCGAAAATTGGTAGGAAGTGAGGGCCGTAATTTCTTCTAATTTTCAGGGAAGGTAGATGAAGCTAAGCAATAAGCAAAGTGGATGCCATCTTCACCAACGGTTTTCGATTTAGGGCAACTATACTTTCGACAACATCATTCTTGCTAACTGGTTCAAAATTGCATAGAAGTTCTTGTAATGAGAACTGAGGATTGATATCTGAACTTTTTAAAAATGAGCATTTAAAAATATTTGGATTTAATCGACAATTAGAAACAACTTTTTTATTAACACCTATTTTACGTAAATTTTTCCAGAACTGTTTGGAAGAGAGCGAATCGTTTATTGTAGATGTAAAAAACAATAATTACGCTTAGCACAGTGAGTGACGTAAATACATTGATTACGCTAAAGACAGTAAGTTTGCCAGTTTCTAAGTGTAGGGCTTCTTCTGCAATTTATATATATTTTTCTGCGGTTATTTATTGCATTCAGTCCTTCGTGAGAGAACCACGAACATTTCATATTTCCTAACCGCAGCGGTACATGATTATTATTAAAAAGATCCTCAATTTTCGACTGAAAAAAGCATTGTCAAGATACAAACATTATTATATTGGTATTGCACATGCTTCCCTATATATATATATATATATATCCCCTTAGGTTATGTTTGTGGGAGCAGAACATGTGAAAAATCAAAGTTATAAGAACAAAACAAGAAATCATGTATCACTTCCTTCAAAAACAATCAGAGACTATTAACAAATCTAATAAACTAGAATTAGAGTTCTTTGGTTTTAAAATATTGCTCAAAAATTAAAGCGCGATGTTCTTTTGGGTAGCGCTTAATTTTTAATAACCCTGTAATGTCAGCTGCCACGCTGTTTTTTTTTTTTTTTTTTGTATCACTTTACCGCACAAATTTGGAACGCCCTTTTAGTAAGTACATTTGAAGAACTTTCCACACACACAACAATCGTACATTCGTACGTAAACTTTTTTCAACTCAGTATAAATCAGAAGTAATGAAACAACATCCGAAAAGTTTTGTGACACACGACTACCGCGACGCATGCCATTGCCATAGTACCAGCACCAACACTGGCATCATCGGAAGAATGTTGGCATACAATTTCCAAAAGTCTAAGGGTGTCAAGAAGTTTTCCCTAAGAATCCTTCAAAATGAATGCGGTTATCCTATTAGCGGCTTAGTAAGTACGATTGGGAAATTTCGACATTCAACTATTGTCACGCCATATTACAAATTAATGTAATGGATGCATTATGCAGTCTGTCGGTTGGAGGTAGTTAATTTCAGAGACCCAGTATCAATTTAAAGAAAGTTCACATAAAGATATGTAACAGAGGGGTGCTTTGAAATTAAGTTTTAAAGAGTGCTGAAAAAAGGGACAACGAGGTACAGACTAACTCCTTTCTAAGAGCATAACATTGATGTGGATAGAGGTTTTAACTCTAACGTATTCGTAATTCTCTTTTAATTCAAACGAGTCTGTCAAATAAGGATGCTTGCAGTATTGAAAAAAATCGGACAAAAACTCTTACAGCTGTCCCATAGAAAATATTTCAACAAAATAAACTAGACGTTGTTTAATCTAAAAAATACAGATGTAGCTACAGCAGTAAACAAGGCTCTTAAGAAGCGAACTTGTAAATCCGAACACAAAACGAAAATATAAAACCTGCCACAAATGTAATGCCGACGGGTCTGTTAAATACCCCTTACGGGTACCGTATAGGTAATTGCAAACAGAAGAATGTATAAAGATGTGTTGTCTATCGGGAACAACTTAATGCGAGGTATTATCTTACTTTGCATTCGTACCATTGATGCATCCTTATCACGTAATTCGATGAGTACGAACGGTTTTGACTAAGTTGTCGTCGCAGTATGGTATAACAATTCATTTCTAAGGTGCCGCTACAGTCCGGGGTGGACCTGAGCCTCAACCAACAATCGACTCCAGCCAGCTAAATCTTTAGCTATCTACCTCCAGTCTCGCACGTTAAGTTGGTAAAAGTCCGCTACTACTCTGCTCCTTCTACTTCCAATCACCCTCATTTATTTTTGATATAGTCCATGCCTCTGCGCCATAGAGCAGGACTGGGATTATTAAGGCCTTATATGGGAACACTTTTCTTGTTCGAAAGAAGTTTTTGCTAGCCAATTGCCTCGTCTTGTCAATACATTGACCATCAAACCCATCTTCGCTGCTTCCGCCACAATACTTGCGAAAGCTCCAGTAACATGACGCAGCTTCTTCCGATTATGTTAATATCATCGGCGTATGCGAGAAGTTTAACGGACTTTTAAAAGATTGTGTTTCTTTTGTTGGCGCGTGAGTTTTGTGCTATTCTTTCGAAAATGATGTTAAAGAAATCGCATAATTGCTCTGTATAATTCGTTTCTTTAGGCGCTGTCATACGCGGTGTAAATAGGGGTGTGCTTCGCTTTGGAATTCATGAGCTTTTTCCGAGATCTGACGTAGTGTGAATATTTGGTCGATGGTGAGCTTTCCTGTCCTAAGCCCACACTGCTATGGACCAATCAGCTTGTTGACGAACGGCTTTAGGCGTTCGCACAATATGACAGATAATATCTTAGGGCGATGTTAAGAAGACTAATACCTGTACCTGGGGTAATTTTGAGGGTATCCTTTCTTTCGGATCGAAAAAAAAATGCTGAGGTTCTATTCATAGGTAATATTTTCGCTCGAGCATGTTTTACAGATGAGTTGGTGTATGTTCCTTATTAAGTCATTGCCTGAGCTCAGCAGTCAGTCCTTTCGCTCCAGCAGCTTTGTTGGACTTAAGCTTAGATATGGCGACCTTCACTTCATCTGATTCGGATGGCGGGAATTGTTGAAAGGTTCATTCTGTCTGACAGCGGTATTCGGTCCATCATCGCCGTTATATAGTCTACAGAAATTTTCTTTCTGAATCCTCAACATCGACTGCGACTCTACTTTGGTACGGGGTTTTTGTCTGTGGAATATAAAATTTTTAACTTTGGCAAAAATTCCGAATCTCATTCCTGTAGTAGCATCTCACAATTTCCCCGACTGCGCGCTTTTCTTGTTCCATCTGGCTGTGAAGCCGGTGTTCATCTCTCCTCTTCTCCTCGTAGAGCTCGTGAACAGCTCTATTCCTTCTATGCAGCGCCCCGTTTTATGCCTCTTGCTTAACTGCAACCAGAGGTTTGGTTGTGGTGGCCAAATAAAACCCAGCACATTAAAGGCGGCATTTCTGCAGCAATGTTGCACTGGTCTTCATTACTTGAAGCACTCTTTGTGCAATTGTGGAAATATTGCAGCATTTCAAAGCACCTGAGTTTTTTTTTTTTTAATGAGTTTTACTACTCTTAAAATGACGAAATATGTGTTAATTTTGTTGGAAATTTAGAAATACTTGAAGCATTTTACCGCAATATTACTAATCTTACAATGCCGGAGCAGGTGAGGGAGAGAGAGTGAGAAAAATGTTTAGGCTGAGTCGATATTTCGCTCCATGCGTGGCATCCAACATTTAATGGGGAGAAGCCAATACACTATAAACAATAAGATTTTTGTTACAGCCTAGAATAATATAGAATCTAGTATGAAATAATTTGCATCGTTGCCTTTCGTTTATTAATAATCTTTTCACAATTTTTTTTATTTTACATAATGGCTGGATGCCGATAATTTAATAATCCAATTTTCCAGTAGCTTCTGAAATGCAGATTATTATATATGCCGCCGGTAATTTTATGAAGGCTATCGTACTTCTCATTATTTCTAATTATATTGACAATTTCCAAGCTCTATCTCTGACAGTAAACATGATTCTTCATCAGCTTTTAAAAACTATAAAAAAAAAAAACACTTGACTTTCAAGAGCATATTAGAAATACGTGAATTTTCTATTTCGTGGGAAACGGCACCGAATGAGAAAAAAGATAATTGGGCTTGGCGGCAACATTTAATCAGGAGACTAAACTATTAGTGTAATTGCACTTCTCGTAAAAACCGGGAAGTGTGCCATTTGTTGTTATTTTGGGTAGATCTGAAGAACTATTTTACGTATCGTTTTTTACATCATTCTTATCATCAAGTCCATATTGATGTTTTACTTCAGATCCATAATGATCATTAAACGAAAAATTTCAAAACTTGATAACGTGCTTTGAATTTATCATCGCGAAAAAGTCCAGCTGTTGGAAGACAAGTTGGCTCTCGTCGGTTCTGTTTTACACTGTTCAGTTTTTTCCCTTATAAATGTTGTCCAAGAACTTAGTTTCTTTGACAAAAAGAGTTCCTGGTGAAATATTTTGTTATATATTTCTGCTATCACATGAGACATAATGTAGACACAGAACCGGCTATACTTTAAGGTGATTCATCGTGAAGTTGGATTTTCAATAGGCTCTCTCTGACAGACAACGCGTGACTCCTATCAAACTGCTTTGTCATTTTTCTTCAGTATCGTTTGGCAAATCATAATAGAAAGACTTACACTACAACAGAGTCTCCAAATTGTTTAGCTGTATTACGAAAATCAGCGTTCTGTGAGAAAAGTTTTTCGTGCGATTCGAGAAACTTACGGTACTCATAATCAACCTACTGAAACCACTGTTGACAATACTATTTACAAATTGTTACAGTTTACATAAGTGGATGATACTCAACCGGTTAAACCACATCCAGTACGTACTGAAGACACTATCAACTGTAGCTGAGAGTATACGCGAAGACCGTAACGAATCGATTCGTAGTTGTTCTCAGCATTTTGGCTTGGCGTATTCGACAACTTGGCGTATTTTACGTAAGGACAAAATTCAAGTTGTGCAAGAATTGAAGCCAGGCGACTTGAATTTGCGTCATATTTTGAGTGAATGGGCTCTGGAAAAACTCAATGAAAATCCGGTGTTTTATCGTGAAATTTTGTTCAATGATGAAGCACATCACTCACAGTGCGATATCACACCTTTGGATTATTTTCTCTGGGGATATATAAAGTCTTCAGGAATAAGCCAGCTACGATTGACGCTTTGGAAGCCAACATTACTCGTCCAAAATTGGACCTTCCGAACGGACCACTTCAGACGAAGTTGTGGCCAATATTTACGTGATATCATTTTCAAAAAATAAATGTCATGAATTGTTCTTTTAAATGATAATAAAAATTTTAAGTTCACTTTTAAATTTATGTGTTTTATTTTACATTAAAAATCACACCTCACGATGTATCATCCTATATTTTGAAATCGTTAAAGTCTTTATTCTATCATCAAATTGCGGAAACACTTGAAATATCGAAATGTTGTAATAAAAATGCAATAGAAGAACTATCAGGTATTAGCCTCGACATAGAGTCAAAGTAAAAAAACAAAATTTGATGTCTATATTAACAGACCTCATTTGCTTCTTGTAATCAAAGCAATTAGTCCTGTTTAGTAGAAGAGAATTGCAACCCCGTAGTGCAGTCGTTCCTAAAACTGTACCTCTTTAACTGCCTTAGCAGGTTGAATTGCTCTTGAAAGCTAACTTGTCCTAACTTAACTCTAAATATTAAAGTCCAATCGCATCGCGATTTCTTATATGATATCGAACGTTTGGTGCTTGAAGAATTTTTTTTTTTTTTTTTTTGTTCCAATATCCCATATGCCAGGACTCTTGGAAAAATAATCTTTTAGTTTTTATTTGAGGAAAGTGTAGCAGTATAATAAAAATAAGAAATTTCTTATAACAGCTTCCATTACGTCTAGAGCAGGTCTCTGCAGTTAAAACGATTTTATGTTCCTCTTTTTTAGACATCGAACACAAAGTATTAATTTATAAAACATACACCATACCATGTACTACGTCAACATGTTATAAATTAAAAAAAAAAACAAAAAAAAAAATAAATTGTCATCATAAAGATTTAAATGCATTCACCATCAGCTGTAAGAGTAAAACATCTAGACGGGTAAGCAAAATTAATGCACTTAAATAACTGAAAAGCCATATAAAAATACGTACGTGCAAATGCAATCCAATCAGTATTGTTTAAAATTGGATATTCGAGAGAAAGTGTTGCTACGAGTACCCGTCCAGTAAATGACAAATGAGACCGATTTAATGACTTGATTAACCATTTTCCTGTAATCACAAATTGAAGAATTGCTCATTTCATGCTGAGATAAATGTTAAAATATGTGAGAGAAACACAGTGAAAAGTATTGTGAAAACAGCAGTGCATCCGACGCGGTGTCAGATATTTGGATAGCAATGGATTGTCGTGATTACAAAGGCCACGTTAAAGGTTTACTTAGTTTTCTGTATTTGGCTTGGTAATTAAAAAAATATCTCTTTTTTTTAAGTATACTCTTTTATCCGAATTGTTCTTTAAGTACCAACTGTTCCAATAGATGGATTTTAAAAAAAAAAGAAACAGCGAAGGCAAAAATGATTTTTCGTTTTATTTCTACTGAGATATTGTTGACAGAATTCTTATCAGAGCCAAGGTAGACAAAGTCCTTTACAATCTCGATCTTATAGCTGCCTATTTTGAAATTCTGTGAAATTCGTCGATATTGTATGTCCCTTCTTGTTGATTGGATAAACCTGGTTCGACCACCATTTGCCCCAAAAACCCATTTGACAGCTTCCTTTTTAATTCAGCCCGCTGAGTTCTTCCCAATGATGTCGATATAGTTGCCGTACGCTACAAGTTACACAGACTTTTGAAGGATTGTGCCTCCAGTGTTCCCTTGTGAATTCCACAAAATTCTTTCAAGTATGATGTTGAAGAAGTTAAGTTATCGATCAAAACATGAAGAGCATCAATTTGGCCTTCTTGGGTTTTTTTTCCAGAATTTGGTGGAGTCTGCAGAAAATGTTTTTCCATATTCTTCTCACCGACTGTGACTCTGCTACAAAGTGTACTTCTAAATTTCTACAGACTTCTGTATGAATCTTCTTGTCTTTTCAGCATGTAGAGCGCATGAACAGCTCTCGTCCTTCGTTGCGGCGCTGCTTTGTAGACTTCTTATTCAGCTGCATGTGCTTGCAAACCTAGTATTTTTTGATGAAGGTCGGATTGCGCTCAGCACAGCAGTTTCAGCATCTCTGATGACGTTGCCACTGGTCTTCGGTACTTAACGCTGGTGGCATCGAAATCGTGGAGGGATTTGGCGAAGATTCTGGCGTCTCTTGTGTGTGCAAGAGTCTACGTTGGCTGCCCTCGTGTATATTGAGATGACGAAACCGTGTGCGTGCTATAGTGATATTTTTTCCCACTGCAAGTCAATAAGCTTAAGCTCGTTGCCAGACGTAGTGTCGTATAGGCTATGCATATCAAGTGTCCTACCAAAGATGTATTCCTTTCATATCCTGGCGTTAAAAGTGTACTTAGAACATTGCTCATATGTCGTGTCTAGGAGCTCGGGGAAACATTCTTTGGTAGCGTAGTTGTTTTTTTTTTCTGTAGGGGCATTGACACTTATTAAGCTTATGTTTGCGAAATAAGCCCGGATGTTGTCGAAAGCTCAAAACTTCTTTTGTTAGTGGCCTATTAAGGGCCCGAAAATTCCACATGCAGATCCGGATTTCGTTGTCCTTTAAACGTTTACTAGGATCGTCAACAGGAATTCAATTTTCATCCGAGGCCATTCTAGTCCAAAATTTAAGATTTAAGTGAAAGCATTTAGTAAGTTGAATTTGCAGATCATTTACTGCCTAAAAAAATAACTAATAACTAACTTAAAAGAAATCAAAGGCAGTTTAACCCATTTGCCATTTGATATACATCACAATGTTATAGTCACTCAGGCCTAAAAGTGATTTAAGTGCGACAACGGATTCAGCCAATCGGAGTGCCCTTTTTAAACAATGTTATCGTAGCTCTTTAAGAATATCATAGAATTAAATCCATTTATCTAGACCTCTCTTCAAGGAACCTATTCTACTGTTGCAATCTTCAGTGCGTAATAACCGATTTGCAATATTGTAGATGAATATAGGATAACTTGGATATAGACAGTTCCGTTCTTGCAGTGAATCGCTTTAAATTGGATGTGAGTCTTGCTAAAAAGTGGCAAGCCCCATAGCAGAACATATTAATCTTAATTGCAATGTTTTGCAATGTTTTTTAATAAATTTTAGTACGTATAAATTAAAGACCTCAAATGTGATGACTTCTGTTTCGGGGGTAATTTTTGGCTCCTGAAGGCAAAGCTGATGGCAACATGACATAATTAATATTTTAGAATTTTTTACAGCCTACATTTTAACTTCTTTTGACTGATTGTTCAAAGGCTTTTCGTTTAATTTGTCCTCTTAACTACTAAAAGTTAGTAAAAGTACTTGTCAATCACAATATTAAAAGCCATGGGTTTTTGTTCTTTGTATGCCAAAAAGAACTAAAATAATTTTCATTGTATTTTACTTTGGATTTAAAAAAAAAATCCTACTATGCCTACTATAAGTATTTAACCGAATTGCTTAAAAAAACTATTTACACTAAAATCTTTAAAACAACCTACAAATATTTGGTGAAAAGCTATTTCCTCTATTTCATTTCCATGAGCCAACAACAAAACTTTAACCAACATGCACATAAAAGTTTACCGACATTTCTAGCGTGCATGGACAAAAAAAAAAAAAAAAAAACCGTTGCTTATGAGAAGAGCTCTAAAATCATTTATGTTATACATTCTTAGGTACAACAAAAAAAGGAACTAAAACTATCCGCAAACGGTTTCTGTGCTCTACACAGCCACTTGTTTAATTCAATTTCCCTGTTAACATTGGTATGTGCCCGTTATTCATAGTTTTTGCTCTACGGATTTTCCATGCTCTAGTTGAACCCATGTAATGGGAGGTAGTATAGGTTGGACGAATAAAAAAAACCCTACTGCCAAAGCACAATTACAAGTGTGCATATATGTACGCCCATGAATGAATGGCTCAATCTAAAACTTTGAACAGCTAAAAAAAATCTGCGGATGGTGGTACGCATACTATGATTTAATCAAAATCCATACTACTCCATACTGCAAGAATTTTTTTCGCTGAATAAATTCCATTTCTCGGTATTTCAATGAAAACTCACTTATAGTTATCGAAATCAGGTCCAATCCACTTAAATCTACACTAAGTACCACAATCACGCATTAGCTACTGCTAAACGGATAAACTACCCCAGTTCCAGAGCAAAAAAAAAGTATTTCTGTAAGATTGCGTTGATTTCGATACCCATTTCGATAACCATCAGCATGGGTATAAAAGTACTTCATTGCGCCCTTAAAAACTTCAAGTCGAACCTCTTTAAAGGTTAACTTCAGTCAATGTGATTTAGGTTTGTATTCGGAATCGGCTTTGGATGCGAATTACGATTGCCTGATTCTGATGTCAATGCCAATGTAATTACGGCAGCTAACGAAGGGACACACATATCTACTTACTAGATACCGGAAAATGAATGCCGAAGCCGTAGCTATGGCCACAGCCATGATAAAAGTTGTAACCAAAGTCAAAGGCAAAGCTAAAGCTAAAGTGAAATAAATAAACTGAGAACGATAGCAGGCATTCGTATCGTCGTAACGTCCTATCGCATTATTGAATAAGTTTTCAGAAAGAAATATCTTAAGAATTTTTTGCCAGAGATAAAGAGTAGATATACAGACAGCACGTTCACCACTTGACAGAATTGCAAGAACTTATTGAACACGTTTCCATTCTATTTTCTCGTTTTGTTGACCCGTTTTCTTCCTTCTTCTTCTTTTACTTATACTTTAGCTTAGGCCATCGATGAATTCATTATAGAATTTCCATGTTTTGCATCTCCATTGAAGAAGCGTTTTTTACTTCATCCAGAGTTGGCAAGGGTATGCTTATTTCTTATGATATTATAGGTTACCTCTCGGATGTGAAGAATCTACGAGTATAAGATGTAGATTTCATTCTTAAAAGGGTCAACGGAAATCAATGGCTTCACGGTGTTTTGGGTATGAAAAACAAAATGATTGTTTGTCTAGTTTTAAGACAGTGTTGTCAGCGTTTTATACCGAAATTTCCCAATTGATAGCGAAAAAAGTTTTTTTTTCCCAAAATGCCAAAGTAACCAGTCATTCAACAGAATGTAACTTATTCTTATATTATTCTCTTCTCTTCGATGGTCTGATTGTGTTTTTGGCTAACGGGCCATCTATGATTTAGTTAGGTCACTTAAAGCCATCTGTCTCCCGATGCAGGACTGTTCAAAATATTTTTCTTTTTTTTTTCAAAACTAACATCATCGTGATATGTTTTTTTCGATTAATAAAGTCTTTAAACTTTCCATCGAGGTTAATGCAGTATGTAGGTACTTCCTATATATTTTTTCAATTTATTTAGAGTGTTAATTATTCCTCGACTTTTCAATTTCTTGAGAGTTTGTTCAATGTTTAGTAAGAGAATCTTACTGTCTGAGTTGATAATATTTTTGGGTATCGCCAATTAGTCTCCCAACGTAGATTGCAGTAGAAAAGATTGCTTATGACAAAGGTTGTTGCACCTGACCTTGGATAAAAGCTTTAATTCCAGGATTTCAGAAAGTAATACGACAATCACTGATATAACCACCTAACTTGTCGCCCATCACAATTTTGACGTAAATTAAAACACTCAAATTCTCAAATAAAGCGTTCTGGGAAGCTGGTAGCATTTATATATACGATTAATAGCAATGCTTACAGATATATCGAAGCTGATTCGTCATACAAAGATCGAAATTTTTTGTGATTCACAGGTCTGTGATCGCACGTGAAAGAAAAAATACACCAAAATCACACAGCAGTTAACATCAAATTTGATTAAAAAAGCACGATTTTCAGATATTCACGTGGAATGGTAGGGCACACAGCAGGTCATCTCCAACAGAGCAAACAGAGAAGACCTTCGGGCGCTATAAAATGTATAATGCTGCTTTTCTGGAAGTACAGTAGGATACACCAAATTAAAAAGCGGGTTTTAACCTATTTCAAGTGTTGCAGTGATTGCTATATGTAATATTTAAGAGCAGCAAACATTAAGATTCAAATTTGTTGCCAGAGGTCAACTTAGGTTGGGAATCTTCAGCCTTTGGCATGCTAGCGAACGCCTGACAAGGCATCGCATTTAAACTCACTAGCATTAGTTTTTTATGAGTATATGCACCTAAATGGATGATGGCTGTAAAGGATTGGTTCTACGAGTACCCGGAAAATACATTTATTTTTGACCCCGTAGTCAAAAATGAGACTTAACATCTGCAAACCGACTTCATTTGTTGATTTGATAGCGTGCAATCGGTTACCTTAGGTGTAATGCCGATTAAACAGCTCAATCAGATAGATCGTGTTACCATTGATACAGGACACGCCTCCAGTATTTTAGATATCGTTTTGAGCTTCAAATATTGGCTCTGGATAGGCCAGATACCATAACAATGGACTGATACTCTTCCTTTTCCCTTCACATCAGAATAACTTTAGTTAAAGAAAAGTTAATTTAATATACAACAAAAATTATATACACAAATAAGCCGCGTCATGTTTCATACGCCCGAAACATGGAAATTATCCTTGCTTGTGAGACTGATTTTTGGGACCGTGTGATGACATGACCAACGAAGCTCATTTTACGATCTCTAGAAGCGTTCATACGCAAAATGTTCGTTATTGGAGCACTCAGAACTCAGATATACCTTTGGAAGCGCCTTTAAATTCACCACAAGTTACGGTTTATGCTTTGAAAAAGTCATTAGCCCTTCCTTTTTCGCGCGATTTTTTGGCATCCGAACCAAAAGAAATTGACATGAAAAGTTTGAGCTAACACTCAAATGGGTAACACTTATAATGGCTCAGTATGTGTTAAGTTTTTTTGAAAAATGGAACAGAGAAAGAAAGAATGATGTGTAGGCCCAGAGGTTATTTCGCTCCTTGATCTACGAGAATATATTAATTTTGTACAATCGTACTGACAGAATTGGCAATGATGCCAAAACTAGATATGGCTCCATATAGCTCGTCTTTATAAATGATGTCATACTTTGCCTTAAAATCGATAAAAACGTGATGGATATCGACTTGGATTTCTTGAGTTTTTTTCTGGCCTGAAAACACGCCGATAGAGGCCAATCAGTTTGTTGAAGAAGGCTTCCATAGCAGATAATATCTTGTACGAAATGTAGAGGGGACCTATACGCCTATAGGTGGCGCTATTAAGTGGGTTACCTTTCTTGTGGATCGTCAAAAAATTTTGAGATTCCATTCATCAAGCATACTATGCCCTTCAGACCAGGTCTAAGAAATTAGTTGGTTTATGCTCTACACAAACAAGCCCTCAGGTAAAGTAGTTTTATTTGATTTAAGTTTACATATTGCTATTCTTACTTCATTTTTGTCAGGTGGCTATCATCGTCTAAGTTGAATGGTCTATTTCTGTACGGGTAATAAAACCCGTTGGCACCCGCGTTGGCGCCTTCTTTTTACCTGTAGATAAAACTTTCATATGTTATCCCTGCAGTACAAATACTCACTATCTTCTATCGCGTATTTCTTGTGCTTTTTTTTTATTTTTTCTTTTCTTTATGTTCCCTTAAAATGTTCGTACATAGCACGAGCGAAGGAAATTTAGGGAGGAAGAAAAGACAGGTACCGATGCACATTGTTTTTATATGTTTGTAAATTATAACGATCAGGAAACACAGAGGTCGGTAGGGCATTCCATAGCGAGTTGCACGATATTTTAGAGTACGTCTGAAAATGGGCTTGAGGGTATACTGATGAGCATTCATAGTGGGGAGGGTGTTACGGTTGAAAATTTGAATGGGCGGAATGCTACTGGCTATTTCAATGGAGCACTGGTGATGGAAATATCGATAGCACGTTCAGAGATGTTTTAGTAGCACCTGACCAAATGTGGGCATTGTACATCAATTTTGGGCGGATGAATGCCTTATATATTGTGGCCACATCAGAGGCAAATCTTACATCGCTTGAGGAAACCTAGACATTCCGCAGCATTTTTGGCGACATCGAATATGTGGTCATTCCAACGTAAGTTGTCACTCACACACATAACGAGAATGGAAAGATTATCGGTTTCGACGATGAAAGTGCCATTCGTGGTTAATGGCTGGGTATTTGAATTTCGCTTTAATGACAGCAGACGGCATTGAGTTTTTGAAGCATTAAATTCCACTCAGTTGATGGTTCCCCAATTGGTTATGCTGTTAATATCGGAATTTAATGAATTTAACATACGCTGCTGCAAAGGAATATATTGGATTAGAAGTAGCAGATAAGAGATCATTAATGAAAATTAAAAAGAGTGTCGGAGGCAAAATAGAGCCCTTAGGCACACCAGCATTTAGTTTGTGAATATCAGACTTGAAACCGTCGAAGACAACTTGAATTGAACGTTCCAAAAGGTAATTTCTAATCCATTGAAGAAGAGAGTCATCGAACCCAAAAGCACGCGTTTTCGACAAAAGAGCCTGATGCCAAACTCTGTCAAATGCCTTAGAAATAACACACGGGCTGTCCGTGCCGTTTCTAAGAGAGGGCACCTTTTGAATTAAATGCATACCATTTTCAGTTAGTACCAAACTGAAAATTTGACAGCTGTTGGATGATTAGTGCTCGAGATATAGCGTTGTGAGTGAAGCAACTTTTGTTATTGTGAAAAAAAAATGGATTTAAAGCAATTTCGTGTGTTGATTTATCATTGCTTTTTGATGGGAAAAAATGCAGCCGATGCAAAGAAATGGCTTGATAAGTGTTACCCGGACTCTGCACCAGCCGAGCGAACTATCCGCAAGTGGATTGAAAAATTAAAAGTGTTCATACAAGCACCGAAGATGATGCACGCAAAGGACGTCCAAAAGAGGCTGTTTCAGATGAAAACATCAAAAAAGTCCACAAAATGATTACGGATGACTGTAAAGTGAAGTTGATCGAGATAGCTGAGACTCTGAAGATATCAAAAAAGCGTATTGGATACATTAATATTTGGACTTGCGAGAGCTCTGTTCAAAGTGGGTGCCGCGTTTGCTCACAGTCGACCAAAAACAACAACGTGTTGATGATTCAGAGGAGTGTTTAAAACTGTTTAAACGTAATAAAGCCGAATTTTTTCGGTATGTGACAATGAATAAAACTTGGCTCCATCACTTCACACCAGAGTCAAGTCGGCAGTCAGCTGAGTGGCGAGCAGGCGACGAACCACGTCCAAAATGACCAAAAACCCAACAGTCGGCAAGGTTATGGCATCTGTATTTTGGGATACACATGGAATAATTTTCATCGAATATCTCCAAAAGGGTCAGACTATCAACAGCGACTATTACATTGCGTTGTTGGAGCGTTTAAAGGACGAAATCGAAAAACGGCCGCATTTGAAGAAAAAGAAAGTGCTATTTTGTCAAGACAATGCACAGTGTCACAAGTCGATAAAAACGATGGCAAAATTGAATGAATTCGGCTACGAATTGCTTCCCCACCCACCGTATTCTCCAGATTTGGCCCCAAACGACTATTTCCTGTTCGCAGACCTCAAAAGAATGTTCGCCGGAAAGAGATTTAAGACCGATGAAGAAGTAATCGCCGAAACAGAGGCCTATTTTGAGGCTAAACCGAAATCGTACTACAAAACTGGTGTCGAAAGATTGAAAAATCGTTTCAATCAGCGTATCGCTCTCGAAGGCAACTATATTGATAAAGAAAGTTGAATTTAGCAAAAATTTTGTGTTTTACTATAAAACACTATTCCACTATTCGGTGAGACATGCCATCAAATCACCAGTGGACCTGTTGCTACGAAAACCATATTGCCAGTCATTGAGAAGTTTTCGTGTTTCGAGATATTTTATGATCTGACGGGTTATCAATGGTAAGTGCAAAAAGTCTGTAGGAGGAGAGAGAAAAAGATTCGCTTTTTTTAGATTCAACGCACTAAAGTGTAGGCGGGGACAAAACACAATTTGGGAGTGTTGAGCTAGCCGCAAATTGTGCAGCAAGCAGATTGGTCTTATTCAAAGAGCTGACAGCTGGAATGTCATTGTAAATAAGCATTGGGATGGAGGATGAGGTAGAATTTCTAATGTTTTTGACGAATGACCAAACATTTTTACTGTTTGCAGTCATTTCTAGTTCGTTTAAACTAGTTTAAATCTGTCGGGTTGGTCTTGAAGGACCGAAAAAACAATTCTCTAACCCTGACAGCCTCTTTACAGATCGAATCATACCATGCCTTTTCTTTTGGTTTGATACTCATCAACCGATGAGGGATATAGCATCTCACTCCAAGAGAATAGTTTCTGTGGTCATATCAGCAGCGGCATCCTCGTCTTTATCGAGGAAACATAACGACTGGTTAAAATTCCTAAAGAAGTTATTAAGTCCGCTCCTATTGGCTTTCTCGTATTGCCAATTGTTCTTTTAGGAATCTTTTCTCTATCTGAATGTTAGCAAATTAGGCTTTGATGCGGATTGTTAAATCATAGACGACCGCTCTCTTGCTTATGAGGGTGTCAGAGCATAAGGGGTCTAAGTGCAAATTTTATAAAAATGGATATAGGTGCATAAATGACCACATGAATGACATTATTTCTTTGGTACATAAAATAAACAAGTGTGGGCTTGATTGGTAGTGAGATCTATCGGGATTCATCTATTGTAAATTAGTAGCTTTTTTTTCAGTCAAACTGTTAGTTAGACCCCTTGTGCTCTGACCCCCTCATATGACAAATTCGCACCCGAGTGCAAATCACCGTAATACATTTTACAGTTTTTCATTGTCCATCTGTTGGGCCCATCCCATCGCATTTCCTTGATGATATAATTTTTGCGGGAAAGCAGTCAAGGTTCTATGCTAATTGTTCGACTGCGAGTGACCTATTAAGTATCTGAACATTCCACATGCGGATCCGAAGATCGTTGTCCTTTTTTCGTTTGCCACGATCGTCAATAGTGGATCCGTTATTATCCGAGACTGGTTAGTCATATTTTGTTTATTCCTTCAGAATTGGGTTTTGAGCTCTATGATGCGGTTGAACAGATTTGTGCCAACCAAATAAAGGTACAAATTTAAATATATTATGATAAAGGACTGTACATATGCAATACAAATCTGACAAAACTAACAACAAAAATAACGAAGAAACCTTTTTCAATCTGTTAGGAGAATGGGCAGGTATATGACTAATATTGGAAACTTGGTCTCTTAACTAAACCGTTTCCAAGTGTTATGCTATGCTTTAATTCTGCATATGAGTAAGGGAGATTATGACATTGGCCGCTACATGATTCGTTAAGGAGCTCTGTAACATATGTAAATATGTATTTTCTTTGCCTCTATCACTAATATGGTCTTTGCATAGTCTTACCATGTCCTCTGTTAAAGAGCATTTCTTAAAGATTATGGCAAATTCAATGTTGCATAATGTTGTGGAACAAATGATGCTCCATATTTCTATTCGAAAGCTTTATCATCTTTTCCAAAACTATAACTTTTTTTAATAGTAATCGTCGGTTTCCATGAATAAATTCTAATGATTATCAAATACGAGAAAGCCTGCGAAAAAGGGAATCCTTCAACGCATTTTTGAATTATCGGACCTCTAGTTGTGAATAGTGTTAGAAAATATATTTGAAGCTTTGAAAAAGCTGCAGAAATAACCGGTATATAAAAATATTTGAAAGCTCAAATTTATTAACTGAAAATTCTTTCTTCATTTTTTAGCACAGAAAAAAGTATCTGTTTCTTTTCTCCATAAAAAAAGTAAACTTTCTCTTAGCTATCAGCACTGTATTGATCCGAATATAGTTTTTGCTAAATCATTTAATTGCGGGAGCAATCCTTCGAATGAAAATCAGAGTGAAGTACAATTTTATTTGATGGCAGAGCTCGGATATCATTATTGTTAGAACGATTTTACGCTTGTTATCACTTTAATGGGCAGTTGAAGCTTCTTCAGCAATTCACATCAGCCGCAATGGGCCTTTTATTTTTCCTTTTCCCTTTCTTTGTTTCTTCTTTCTATGGTGAGTGGGAGGGTTATCTCAATTCTGAGGAAGAGGATGTCTTCTCAATTTTTTTTTTTTTTTTTCTCATTTCCTGACATTTAGACTTTCTCGAAAACCCTAAGCATTAAGAAAGTATTTTCTTGTGAAATGGATAAAGATAATGAGAAAGCTGTTGACAAATGAAGACCAGTGTGGATGGGGGAGAGAGGACATTTACAGCCTACAGCTAGCTACCGACGAGGACAACGAGACTGCCGACAACTGGACTCTACTTAATCACAATACGATGAGGATAATAGAACTGGTTAAGGGAAGAGGATATTTTGTTCTCTTGTCTGACCTGTCATTGTGTGCTCCTGACCACGTTACTCGTACCTAGTGGGTTTCACTTTCTCCCATCGCTCTTATTCTTTTTTTAAAGACGGCAAAATGAGGATGACGTCTGTTGAAGGATTTAAAGTGGATAAGATAAATTAATGTAAAACATGAAGGATAACTTTTCTGTCTGGAAGGTAAATTATTTAGAAATCCTTATTCCTATTTGTAGATAGATCATTTGTAGTAGCGGTTTCCCTAGCCTAAGAATGCATTGTGTTTTTGAAACGAGCGCGCTTGGTTCATTAGATGATTGCAGGGGAGAAGATTCTCTTTTTGATCCGAGATTTGAAATCAAGTCGACTTTATTTACTTAAGAAAATACTCTGAGAAAAGGAAATGTTATTATTATATCATCTTATAGAATAATGGAAAGGTTTTCAGGTGCTTTTAAAAATCCCATCACTTGGGTTGACGAAAGTCATCTGAAAAAGTTATAACTTGACACCAATATAATATTTTAGAAATAAAGTTTTTCTGAAATTTTTTCTGCATAGTTTTCCAAGTCGAATTGGCTCTTTAATTGTAAGATCTTTTGTATTTCAAATTTCCTATTGGGTATATATTTTAATTCATCCGTTTTTTTTTTCTAAATTTGAACGTTTATTTAAGAAAAACATGTACTCAAAATAAAAACATGTATTACTCAAAATATTGCCCATCTGAAGCTATGACTTTTTCCCATCTTTCTGGCAATTTGTGGATCCCATCCTAAAAGAACTGCGCCGGCTTGGCAGCCAAGAATGAATCAAGCCAATTTTTGATATTCTGCTCTGATGTGAACCGTATTTCAGTGAGGGTGTTCTGCATCGACCGGAACAAATGGTAGTCAGAAGGGGCAAGGTCTGGGCTATAAGGCGGGTGGGGTAAGACTTCTCATCCACTGTTTTCCAAATAGTTCTTCACCGGAATAGCAACTTGGGCCGAGCGTTGTCATGATGGAAAATTATTGCCTCGTGTCTGGTCGCATATTCCGGGCGTTTTTCGGCTACTGCTCTCTTCAAATGCATTAATTGTGTTCGGTAGCGTTGTCCATTGATGGTTTCACCCAGTTTTAGCAGCTCATAATACAGCACACCTATCTGATCCCACTAAATACAGAGCATTACTTTCGCGCCATGGATATTCGGCTTTTCCGTTGATTTGGCTGGTTGGCCGGGTTTCACATATGATTTTTTGCGCTTAAGGTTATCGTAATGGATTCATTTTTCATCACCAGTAACAATCCGATGCAAAAATGACTTCCTTTTGTGGCGTTCCAGCAGCATTTCGGACATGCAAAACCGCCTTTCGACGTCTCTCTGCTTGAGTTCATGTGGAACCCAATTTCCTTGCTTTTGAATATATCCAGCTGCTTTTAAATGTTTTGAAATGGCTGCTTGAGTGGCACCCAAAGATTCTGTGAGCTCTTCTTGTGTTTGGCAACAATCTTCATAGAGTAATGCTTCCAGTTCTTCATCTTCAAACTTTTTTAGCTGCCCAGGACGTTCATCGTCTTCCAAGCCAAAATCACCACTTTTAAATCGTGCAAACCACTTTTGGCAAGTTCGCTCAGCTGGCGCATGTTCACCATAAACTTCCACCAAAATACGATGACTTTCGGCAGCAGTTTTCTTCATATTAAAGTAATGAAGAATAACTCCCCGCAAAAACACTTTTTCAGGCACAAAGTTCGACATATTTGAGTGAAAAAAAATTATTACGCTTCAAATGGATGACATATACTGAAATGACGTACAATAGCAGTAGTAATACCAAATACGCCATCTCTTAGCAAACCGCACGAGATAGAAGTTATAGACCCAATAATAAACTTAAGTTGAGATGATCTGTATAGTTCCTCAGAACAAACGCGACATTCGGTTTTTTACTAATACTGAGTTTATATTATGTATTGTAAATGATATCAAACAACCTGGCAGTGTCCAGCTAATCAGTCTTTTAATAAAATTTCTTTTTAAATCAGGAGATATTATAGGTTGGTTTTTAAAGAGCTTTATAGCTTTTTTAGCCTATCGAAGAGACCTGAAATGCATACAAAACACTGAAGATCTAAAGAGTTTTTAAATAAGGACATAAGAATTTTGTATTTTAATACAAACGCACCCTTAAACTCTTTTTATGATCTGTCAATGTCAAAACGTTAGTCAAGGCTTACATATACATTACATGTGAAGTTCACAAACGAGCAACGTTTTATTAAAAATAATAAAAATTATAAGAATAACCTCACTGTCCGATTTAACGCCGTTGGATTGCTTTATATGCAATTATGCTAAGTAGTTGGTTTATGCCAGTATTCCTACAATATTAGGAGAGCTTAGGAATAATATCGAAGGCGAAATTTTCAACGTTCCGGCCAATATGTGTAGAAGAGTGGCGGAAAATTGGTTCCAAATAATTGATCGGTGTAAACGTGCTCGCGTTGGTCATATGAACGATATCGACTTTCATACTTACATATAACATGTGTACTACACCTGAAACAAATTTTATTATTAACAAATAATTATTCTGTGTTTTATATTAATACAAAATTGTTTTGTTCTTATTGCAAAACCCGATATAAAATGTTTTCTTAAATTTCTGATATTCTGGTGAAGAATAAAAACATTATCATTACAATAGGAAATATCCGCAAAAGCATTATTAGAATTGAGCATAGAAAATTCATCGAATTCATTTCGTTATTCATTTAAAAAATTAAAAAAAAATCGAGTTAGTTGTACTTTTACCTAATCAACCTTTCTCACAATGTTCATTATCTTTAAACCATACATGTTTTGCGTCTTTCTTCTTTTTTGACTCTCTTGCCTTCTAAAGCAGTCTTATTGTATTTTGTGAGAGAAATATTCATATACATATATCACTGAACCGGTACCTTTATACCGGTCAAATCGGGTGATCTTGCGGGCTAGTATAAACTACCAAAACTCAACATTACATATCCGGGAAACTAAACGCAGCATTGAACAAAAAATGGTCGCGGGCGGCCAGGAAAACGGGAGCGAAATTCACCGACGAAATGTTCATCAAAAACAACCTGAAGATTATTCCGCATTCTTCAGGAGTTCGTCAAAAACATTAGAAATTCTGCTTCATCCTCCATCCCAACGCTCATTTACAATGACATTACAGCTGTCAGCTCTTTGGACAAAACTTATCTGATTGCTGCATATTTTCCAACCAGTTCAACGCTTACAGATTGTGCTTTGTCTCCGCATACAGTGCATAGTGCGTCGAATCTTCAATGGACGAATCCACTTTCGTACTCGTGTAGTAAGCAAGAGTACTTAGAGATCTCAATATACACAAATCCGTTGGGCAGAGTATAGTAAGGGCAAAGAATACGGTCAGTACTACTTAGAAAAAATGTTTCTCAAATAAAAAGTAGCAGTGGCTGAAATTAACATAAGTCCATTTCCTGGAGGGAGGTAGATTGTGTAAATTATATGACCTTGTATCTAAAATAGATAAACAATATATGTAGACAAAACTACATCGATCAGGCTACCTCATTCGTTCGTCGATAAATAAACAATTGCCTTAACCTTAAATTTATGCGAAAGAGCTATTTCCGTAGCAAGCAAAGCCAAGAACTTATTTCATAAATTTTTAAAATGAGGTCCAAACTGACAATGATCAATTATACACCACACCGCGAAGAAATACCCATACCCAAACTTTACTATTTTTACCAAATTGCAATGACTTATTCCAAGCGAATCTAAAATTTATTGTCTCTTCTATTATACCAAACATTACTATTTATATTTGATTTAAAGAAAATTAAAATAAACTTATTTGTTAATTGATATAGATATGTGATTAAAACAAATCTTTAATTTTGGTTATATTAATAAGAACAATTGTCAATCTTGCAGACCGCAAGGCCACGCATAAACGATTTTTATAAAAACAATTTTGTATGTTCTTAAAACAACGACTTCGGAAACATTATGGCCCGAGATGTAGCTTCATCACCAAAAGTCAAAGCAAGTTGGTCAGCAAACTGTTATTGAGTTAATCCACGTCGAAAATCATAAAAACACATCTCATGAAAATGTCCACGATTTAATTCCATGTTTTGGTTGAGATGAAGTCTCTTTAAAAAAAAAAAGCAAATTTCACTCGTACGACAAAACGTTCTGAGCTGTGTAAAACAGGATGAAAAATGAATAAGAAATCCTCGCTATCAATTTTCTCTCCATGAATCCCATTAAAGAACATCCAGTTTTTCGACTCTTATCTACCAGATAACATTGTGTACCCCCATCAGTAATTCATGTTCGTCCGGGTGTCTCTTCTCAAACAAAAGTCCGGCAAAAACAGAAAACAAAGAAAAATAAAAAATAAAATAAAAATAAGAACATATCCACCAGCTCTTGGCTAGCAACCTGCGGTCCAAAACAGATTTTATAACTAAAAGTGTCCAGGAAATTTCACTTTTTGCTAGATTGACATTTTCCACCGATAAAATACAACTCTAAGCCTTGATATGTAGCTTATTCTAGATTGTTCGGCTCCATACCAGATCCAGCCTTCCGTGGTGACTATGTATACACACGCAGTGCCAAGGCTACACCAGAATCTACCAGACATCAGATCACCATTCATTAACCATGCTACTGTGCAAAATGATGTAACTACAAGTACACGGTCGTTGGAAGTTTCAAAAAAAAAAAAAAAAAAAAAGATGGAATCTCTTCCAAGTACAAATACGAGAAGAGGACGTCACAAAAAAAAAGAGAAAAAGCGCAAATGTTGGCATAAATGTTCGGCTATTCCGGCTTTTAAGGGGAAAATTTGTGAAAGGACACACTGAACAGTTCCCAAGGGAAAATAAAAATCTGTGTTCACTCTCAGTGTTCAGTGCGAATGTACTTGTACTCGTATAATAAAAATCTACCAGATGGCTCGCATTTTTTCATTCCTTTTTTAGTTGCCCCTTTATTTGGCTTTATTGTAGAAGCTCGAAGGATGTGAGCTCTGAGCTCAAATCGCTCGCAATTTATCTGCACAAACTGGTCACTGTGTGTACCCTTTTGGAGGCATTTGGAGGCATTCGGAGGCCTTTTTGTCGCTTTTAGAAAACGAAAGCGCTCTTTCTGGTGATTTGAATCAGTTGTTACGGTTTATTTCCCTGTGAAAGAGCCGTGTAATAATTTAATTTTCGGAAAGAAAGGATATGGCACGGGTGTGTAACACGACCAACAAAAATCCCTTGGTGATGTTCATTTCTTGTCGACAGGATGATGGTGATTTGATTGAAGCTACTTTACTTCTTTTTGTTGTTACCTATGGTTCGATTGACACAGCAAAAAGATTGCTCTTATTCGTAAGTGCTTTAGCAGAGTGGACAAAGTGAGTAAATATAATCTTTATTTACTTATTCTTTTTTCTGCTGTGTACTGTTGACGCTGTAGACAAGGTTGGGAATGCAAACAAGATTACGTCATATAATTCATTGTTCGATTTTCAGAACCCTTTTGTTACATAGAGGCATTACTTTGTAATAGATACATTTCATGCCATTAGACCACATTTGTTAAGTAAAAATATTTTAGTTACTGCGGAAATTGTTTTGACCATCTACAATATAAGTCCGGAAGGTGTACTACGAGTATATCTCCACTCAGCAATAACAGAAAGGTTATAATAGAAATCTCGTTTTTATTTCGAGGTGAAAAACGTTCGCTTCTTTTCTACCAAATCCATTAACATTTCAACATTTCTAAATTACTTCTGTTTTGACCTGAAATACGTCAAAAGATTCACCCACCGACTATTTTGACTGTCAATATACTTCAAAAGATAAATATGGACTCACTTAGCGATGCGTGTAAGTGATTTTACTGAAGACCAGTATTGAAGTCCATTAGGAACGTTGTTAGTTGAACTGTTTGGTATTTTTGTGGTTGAAAATGATACTTAGAGATTTATCATCTTTGTGGTACCTTAATCCGGGTTAAATTTGTGCTTTGAAATAAATGAAAAGATGGTGCATATAGAATTGGAACTCTTGGGGTTTTCTACCATAGTACGAACATTTGACCTATGGTGGACTTTCCTGTTACTAAAAGCTAGAAGTCGATGTTAGCTGCTCGGAACGTTTGGACAACCAAAACACTGGAGAAGTGCCTTGTATCGATCGCAACATGATCTATCTGTTTGACGGTCTTTTGATCAGGAGTCAGCCAAGTCTCTTTATGGATATCAAGGTATGGAAACCGTGTTCTGGCTATAGTTACATAACGTTCCGCTTCAAAGCCGTTAGGCATGTGTCCCTTTCCGGAGATGATGACGTGGAGGCTGTATTTGAGCGAGTTTCAGTTGAGATTTGAATTGCTGGATCAGAAGAGCGATTGAATTACAGTGCCCCAAATAAGAAAAACAGCATTTAAAAATATTCATTATTTGGTATTCAACACCCACTGCAGTACCATGGTTTCTCTCCTTGCCAAGCTTGGCACTAGAATAGTGAATAGTGAATAGAAGTCATACTCAGGGCATTACTTGTAGGTTTACTCGAGGAGTTGGTAGAAATAGTCTGCGTCCTCTTCTTACCGCTGCTGATATGATCACAGACACCATTCTCTCTAAAAGGAGATCCTTTATACCGAATCGTATAAAAAGTATCAAGCAAAAGGAAAAGTTAGAGAAAAATTTGTTTTGGTTCTACAAAACCAACCCGGCAGAGGAAAGTTCAAACGAGCCAGAAATGATTGCAATGCCTTTCTTAAGCATCTGAAATTGCAATACGACCAGAAACTGTTACTAAAATGTAACAATGGTGGTAAAAGCTCTTGATCCTTTGTCAAAAACATTAGAAATTCTGCCTCATCCTTCATTCCAACGCTCATCTACAATAACATTCCAGCTGTCAGCTCATTGGACAAGGCCTATCTGATTGCTGCACATTTTGCGACCAGTTTAATGCTTCCATATTGTGCTTTGTCTCCGCATACACTTGAGTGGGTCGAATCTTTAAAGGACGAATCCACTTTCGTACTTGTGTAGTAGTAGGAGTACTTAAAGATTTCAATATACATGTTGGTCCAGCTTGGCCCAGTTGGGCGATATACCAGCCCCTTCTCCTGAAGAGGTGTTCTTCTTCGTTAGTTAACCTATTGCGTAAGCCTTTCCATCAATCCTACTATTTAATTCTCTTTCTGGGCAGAAGGAAAACAGTATTTGTCAATCCCGTCCCCAAAAAAGGCGAATGTTCTTCTTTCTTTTCCTACTTTCACTCCCATTCAGTAAACACCTATCAGTAAAGATACTAAAGAAATGCAAAAGTGCAAAATCAACCGCTTCCCAATCGAGCAGGAAAAATAAAATACTTAAGTGGTCAGAAAAACATAACCAGTCAGAAATAAACATATAGCTTTCCGTAAAGGGCAGTTGGGCGAACTGTTTTGGATAGGACATGGTCTGAGGTACTGAATTTGCTAACTGAGGAGAAACAAACTAATTTACAGGTCATGATGACTTCTAAAAATACGTCCCACGAAAAAAAAGCAACAATTTTGAAGTGATCAGCATTATGATCAGTTCGGATAATTACCCCTATTAGTACTTTTCAAAGTTACAGATATAAAATACGAACATTACTTTCACCCAAATCTAATTGTTTCCTCTCAAAACAAAACGTCTCAAATTTACGATTATCAAAATTCTATTTGTCTGCAGTCTTGTTTTTGTTTTTTTTTTCCAAAAGCAAGTACCATGCAAATCTTGAATTAAGACGTTATAACCCCAAAGGATGTACTCAGCTCTGGAAAGAACAAAGCTTTGCGCTTATTTTCTAATTGTCACCCGACAGCAAGGCAATCATTTTTGCAAGCTAATTTTTCAGTTCTGTCTCTTGTGTATCACACGATTTACAAGAATCCACACTCCCCTTCAGTCCACAGCACATACATCCATAATAGATCCTGTGTAGCTTTAATTAAAAAAAAAAAAAAAAAAAAAAAAAAAAAAAAAAAAAAAAAAACTGCTCAAGTTCAAAAGCCTTTTAACTCATAATCTCTTCGTATCTAGAGAAAGACCAAAGGCGGTATTCATAGCAAGGGGTGTCTAGATGTTGGAAAACCAACTTCTTTTGTGTCGTTTTGTGTATAATACTCTTTATTTGTTTTGTAGAGATGCATTTGAGTAGGAATACCTACTCGTATCTGGTAATTTCAAAAATGTGCATTAAAAAAGGATAATATCCTGCTGTAGATGTGATGTGAAAAAAGGGGATACTGATTAGGATAGTCCTTCTATGTTGAGAGTTGTGAGTCTTGCGTTAATTAACGTCGTATTTTCCGGACATTATCTTCTTATATCCGATCTCTTAGTCCTGTCTTCTCAACTGCCTTGCCCCCTGTTCCGGTCTCTTAGTTCGAGATAAACACTTATACTTCATTTTGTGCTTGCTGCTGAGGACTACGGATGCGACTATAAGTTATATGACTGGGTCGACTGATGGTATGCCTCACCTGATTGCCGTAGGACGCACTGCTTTGTGAAAATGTTAACGAAGTTAAAATTTGCCGAGAGATAGAGATAGAATAATAAATAAAGTTAAATTTGAATTAGAGTTCATGTTTTAACTCGACAACATTTTGAAAATTTGGAATTTCGATGCGTTGGATGGGTCAAATTTTCGTGAGGTCAACGTCGACAATCTTGTTAAAAAGTTTTTAGCTATTTTTAAAATTAATTGGACATGTTTCCAGCATGGCCTTTATTTAGTTACATCGTATCTATAGGTTTTGTTATACATAATTTTACTACACACTTTTATTGGACACATGAAATTCAATAAAAGTGTAAAAAACCGTGAGCGTTTGGTAGTTTAATTTTTTCCGACTGTAGATTTTTTATATTATTATTATATTTAAACTCATTTGAAAGTGGAGTCGTGATGCAATCGGTATCTTGCTGAATCAATCCATTAAGCTTCCTAGTTCTGGTAAGGCAAATGACTCGGTCTTGGGAAAGTAAGTATAGTGACTCAACTTTTTGATCACATGATTAGCAGAATAAAAGGCTTTTGTTCGTAATTTATTTATTTGTGCTTATAATTCAACGAAATTTTGAACAAAAAAAAAATAAAATAATATTATAATTCATTATAAATAATAATGAGGACCAAATTCATCTTTAAACAAAATTTAATACAACAAAAGTAAAAATAAGGCATTTGATCTATTTGTTGACTTTGCGAAACTGTTCCTACTTAGTACTTCGTATGGCTTTTGCTTTGAGGATCACTTTTATTTTTCTGGGCATGGATTCTATTAACTTTTGAATTGACTTGCGGTAATATTTTGCCAAGCAGTTTAAATGCGGTACCATAATTCATGCAAATCCGGACAATCTCCAGGCAAAGCCGAAACTCAACCCAAAGATGTTCGATCGGATTGAGGCCTCGAGATTGTAGTAGCCAATCAAATATTTGAAATTGCTAATTTTGCAGCCACGTTTATGTAATTTTGGCTGTGTGTTTCGGATCATTATCTTGCTGGAAGGTAATGTCCGATAATTTTTATGCCACTTTTAAAAACTTGTAGGAGTCCGTCTTCACGGATAATGATGTAATGAGTGGCATTCATGCGACACACCACTCTAATGCATTCACCAACCCCCTCCACGCACATGCATCCCTAACATAAGATGTCCTCCACCAAATTTTAATGTCGTTTTGATATGGTTTATTTTGTTTCATCCGACCAAATTACCCTTGCCCAACAATAACCCTTATATTTTTGGCGAAATTGTAGCCTTAATTTCTTATAGCGCATCCAAGAAAACCGGTTTTGTCCCAAAATTTTTCGTATAGCCTCAGTTGTTACATTAAGTCCATCGTTTTGGTTTAATGCCTTATTAATCTGGACCACATTTTGATATACTCCATATTTAATCTGCCACACAATACGCCTTTGTATATTTGAATTTAAAATTTTCGTTTGCTTTTGCTGTGCTGATTCATAATCACTCCATTTATTTTGAGTAGAAATTAAGTTGCTCTAACTGTTAAACTTGAATAGTTACAACTAAAAATTATATTTTGCTCTGATCATGTGATCAAAAAGTTGAGTCACTGTATATCGCAAAAAAATCATTGCAGCATATGGCGTGATGCATTTACTTGACTTAACAGATCTCAATAAGTCAATTTCCTTTGTGGTATCGGATCGCCAAGGCAGAATGAGATACAAGAGCAGATGTAACTTTTTTATACAACTTTTGAATTACTTACTTAGGTGAAGCCTCATCTAACATGTTTCCCCAGCTAGCGCTGTCTTTTCTCAGCTGCCTCCAGTTTAACACACGAAGTTGGATGAGATTCCCTTCTACCTGCATGCACCACCTAAGACGACTTCATCCTCTACTGCGTTATCCCTCTGGGTTGGAAATCGAAGAGTCTTTGAGCGCGTTGATGTTCACTTTTTCGGACAAACGGGACTAAAAATCACTGAAAAGATTTTGCGTTCGAAACGGACAATGGTATCTTCAACAACATTAGCTGACGTCTATGCTTCGACTATACAGACCAGGACTGGAATGATGAAGGTCTTATATAAAATTCCCCGATTACCTCAAAGTTATAGCTGTCTATTGTGATGTTCTGTTCTGTGCGTCAATATTGTGTGTCCCTCGGTCCACATAAACCTTATTTTTCCATCATATACCACTAAGCTCATCTTTGGGGCTTCTGCTTCAACGCTCGCAAACGTTCCAGGGAAATCTGCTTATTTTCTTTCCATTATACCAAACTCTGGTCCTCTTGGAGTTGACTTGTGAGTTTCGTAAAATTTTTTCAATAACGAGGCTTAAAAATTCACATGACAAAGTATCGCCTTGTTTAAATTCTTTTCTGATATTGAAGATCTCGGCATTCTCCATCGTTATCCTCCATAGTCGAATGAGCAACAACAGGATTATGCTTTAAGTTGTTGCCAGCTGCTCGGAACATTCAAACATCCGAAACAATGGAGAAATGCCTTGTGTTCATGGCAATATGACCAATTTAGTTGGCGGTTTGTTGATCATTACGTCTGTAGTTACATTACGTCCCTCCATAAAATCAATAAGCTCTGGAAGCTGTGCTACTCTTCTTGCTTAGATTGAAATTAGAATAGTGGGGGACGATTTTCACTACATATTTAGGGCTTTACTCATAGGCTTTGTCGAGAAGTTCTCGTAGAAGCAGTGTTCGGCAAGGTCGCCCTTCTTCTCTGTCGGGTCGTAGCCGTTTATGAGGCTTATGTTGATGTTCGCTTACATGCCTGACGGTCAAGACTTATTCCTTAAGTTTCCGTCTGACAGCGAATTTGCTTCAGAATAAAAAAGTTGTGATTGCTGTTGCAGCTGTTTTCTGTAAGATTCTCCATTGTAGATATCACAATTTTTCATTCTCCTTTTATCCGGTTCACCCCATGGCACTTCTTGGATGGAGGTTATATCTTGTGTGTAGCAGTTGAGGATCTCCACTAGTTGTTCGGCTGCAAGCGATCTGTTCCGCATATTCCACATTGCCCTTTAATGGTTTGCCAGGGTCGCTTATAGTGATTCCGTTATTATCTAATGCTATTAAGTGGTTCTTCAATCAAGGCAGCGGATGCCAATGCTACAGTACAGGTCGAGCATGCACTTGCCATTTTAGCCTGCATGAAGTAAGGAGGTGTTATTATTGAGGACCATCACTGGAAGGTTGAGCAAGCTCTAAGCTATGAATTTGCTTGTTGCACTGCTGCCCCAAACTAAATTTTAGGACAGTCGGCAGTTTTCCGACCAAAGGCCGAGCACTTATTACTACAGCAAAAATCTCTTCGATACAAAACTTCCTATTTTAAGGATTGAAAGGAGTTTTAATGTGACAATTCGAACAGCTCCTTGTAACAAGTGTCAAGTCAAGCCATCGAAACCACGAGCTAATCATCCTGATGAATCACTGAATGATTTTTAGTCTGATTAAAGGACTAACTATCATAGTTGATGATTTTCATGTCCTAGAAAGTGATGCAGCTGATTTTTATCCCAGTCGAAAAAACAAAAAAAAAAATGGTGCATGTCGATAGCGATTTCCTTAAAGTCACTCAGGTCAACAGGCAGGATGTTTTCATTAAAGCAAATTACGCCACTTAAAGGTTTTCTTTGAAATATACTTTACCTTAAAGATGCAATATTACAGCATCTAGCCCTCCACCTGAATGTACAAGTATGCATCTCTAAAGGTTTTCTACTTCGTAGATGTTGCCACAATTTCTACTTTTTATTAACAAGATCATAAGACTTTTCCGATATTGTTATTAATATTTATATTATGTCCATATCTTTTTTTATTTATCTTTAGCTTTTTACTAAAATAAGATCGGACTTCTATACCAATAGGTTTGCCCGTCGTCGCATACTTTTAACGCTGCGTGTAAAACCATAATTGGCAATCTATTTTTTTTTTTTATTTTTATTTTTTTTTACAATTGTTTTGAAGACATATGTAAAAGGGCAGAATATGCATTGGAGTGATGTTCATGGTCCTCAGGTTAAAATTCTCAGTGCACCCAAATCCTGGTCAATTTGATCTATACAGCGGAGATAAATTTCACTAGTGAAATTGTGTGCTGTACTTTCCAGTTTCATTTTAAGCTCGAAAATTCTTGGTTAAAAGATTATTCTGTATATTTAAGCTAGATCCAAACTATGCGATTATATCAAAGACTAATTTTCATGATTAAAAAGATTTAAGATAAGGCATTTTAAATCTTAATCTTAACCTTAAATCTTTTTATTGTTGTGTTTGTTACAACATTTTATTTTCATATTATCAGAATATTCTAGTCAACTTTTACTAAGTTTTCGTGTTCATTTTTGCAGGAAGAGACCACAATTTTTATATAAGATGCCGACGTTTTAAAAATTATAAAGTTTCATTCCTCCAACACTTCAAACTGTTCTAACATACATATATATATACTAGTTTTGTAAAAGCAGGAGTCGGACTAGATATACGATTTCCATTTTAATTGCAATGTAGAGGCCGAAATTATTATCCGTGCCCCGAAATTATTGTATGTTTAATTTATGGGGTCTTTGGTAGGACTAGGTAAACGTATGTATGTACATAAACCATATATCATATATTTAGAAACTAGAACCTATTGCTACAACTACAATGTTTCTTTCTGCGGTGAAGTGAGATGATTTGTCATGTATGTAGAGTTTTTCGATTCTGAAGTAATATAGAATATAGAATTTGCTTTTTTTTTTTTTGAGTGGGGTCGTCAACATAAACGAATGTCCTTTGAATTTGATATGCGGCTCAATGTATAATCAGTCCCCGAACTACGTTACCAACATCTAGCTATTGGCTTTCAAGTATTTCTTTCGTATTACAAAAGTATTGTTAATTTTCGGCGTGTTACATGAGTAGTTTTTAATTTTATTTTTATTGATGATCAAAACAATAATGACCGAATAATAAATTTCGATTGATAGTGGACTGTTAGTTGTTCATTTTTTGCCAATTTATAAATTTTATTAAAGGGTATTATCTTACTGTACAGTAACAACCTACTCTTTTACACGAATGTGAAAAGAGAATTCTCTCCGTCAGCAGGTTACCTATTATACTCGTACAAACTGTACACTAGAATATCGCTTGACGCGCAAGATTTCGAACTTCAAGAATGTATTATGGTAGTACTGTTTAAGAAGTGCTAAAAACTGAGATATACCGACACGCAAAAATTATTTGTGAGTGCACTCGATAATCAAACATGTTATAGGATGCCTTTTTGTTCAAGATAATTAGATATTTTGTAGAACATGATAGATTTGATTGATGCAATCGTCTACCGATACGAAGAATCGAGAATTAAGTTTAAGTTAAGTTTTTAAACGTTTTGAGTTTCTTTGTTAAGTTTAATATGACTGGGCATGTTTAATCAAAAGATTTTTGACATTAAAGAGTTCGAACGTAGGATCCTTACATATTACGGGAGTAAGGTGTTGATACCATTAGCTGGACCTTTGAATGATTTTTTGCCTCTAAGTCTTGAGAAGAAAGATTATCTAGACCAGAAAAACACCACCGATTTTGTCCCTCTCAAGCGAATTGATACCAATCCGTTTGTACTTCCAGCTAATATAGAAGCTAATCTTGATTGGTATACGAGCAGGTATTGAGTCAAAGCCTTACAATTTGATTATAACCTTGCCTGTCTTGAATCCGAGCAAGTGATTTTAGTAGAATTGCACACAGATGTTAGGAGGATTCAAGCGAATTGTTGGTTTATATTCTTGGGCTTGCAGAATCATATACTGGAGGCAATGTTCGTGCTGATGGATTAAAAATGCTCACAATGGCATTATTAGTGAGCAAAATGTTATCAATAATAGGATAGAAAAGTCAGTGATATTTGATTTTACAAAGGTGGTTAAGGCAATCGACATAGCTAGACAAAATATGATGTCCGTTATCACATTTAGGAAACAAGGTGTTCTTTCCTGGAAATGATTTTGTATTGAGTGTGGATTCTTTCGTACTTACGAGTATGTAGCCTGAGAAAGAAAAGAGCAATCGCAATGAGTGTGCTCCTCCCGCAAGTCAACTTTACCAGCTCATGCTTGAATCGAATTTAATATCTTCGTCAGCTGCATATGCTATCTTTCGATAGTGTGCATATTTCTTGTAGCTCATGGTAACGATAAAAAGGCTCGCACAAATGACTGAACTATCAATTGTTTCCTCTCATAAAGTCTCTTAAGCCTATCCTACGCGCTTAAATAATTTTCATGCTGCTCATATATTTTACAAAATTTGCTGCGTCGCAGCGTAGAAATGGCTTTAAATGTTGAAATTCTTGGATTTCCGTTAACGATATGTTTCTATCAACAAACAAAAAAATATAAACAAATTTTTAAAACCTGGTCAATTGATCAATCTTATCACCATCAAAGATTGGAATAGATAAATTTGACAAATCTACCAGATAAAACTTTGACAACCAACTTTTTCACATAATGATACGCAATCATCCAACTTGCTTGGATTTGTTACTGGTCTAGCCAGACAATGAACCTTGAAATATTTTGTTTCATATTCTATGTATTGGTTATGTTATTTAATTCGTGTGGTTTTTTTTTCCAAAATTTGAACGTTTATTGAAGAAAAACATGTACAATATATTATTCAAAGTATTGCCCATCTGAAGCTATGACTTTTTCCCATCTTTCTGGCAATTTATGGATCCCATCTCAAAAGAATTGCGCCGGCTTGGCAGCCAAAAAAGAATCAAGCGAATTTTTGATATTCTGCTCTGATGTGAACCATATTTTAGTGAGGACAACGACCGGAACAAATAGTAGTCAGAAGGGGCAAGGTCTAGGCTATAAGGCGGGTGGGGTAAGACTCCACTGTTTTCCAAATAGTTCTTAACCGGAATAGCAACTTGGGCCGAGCGTTGTCATGATGGAAAATTATTGCCTCGTGTCTGTTCGCATATTCCGGGCGTTTTTCGGCTACTGCTCTCTTCAAACGAATTAATTGTGTTTGGTAGCGTTGTCCATTGATGGTTTCACCCGGTTTTAGCAGCTCATAATACAGCACACCCAACTTATCCCACCAAATACAGAGCATTACCTTCGCGCCATGGATATTCGGCTTTGCCGTTGATTTGGCTGGTTGGCCCGTTTTCACATATGATTTTTTGCCCGATGCAAAAATGACTTCCCTTTGTGGCGTTCATGCATAACCGCCTTTCGACGTCTCTCGGCTTAAGTTCATGTGGAACCAAATTTCCTTGCTTTTGAATATATCCAGCTGCTCTTAAATGTTTTGAAATGGCTGCTTGAGTGACACCCAAAGATTCTGCGAGCTTTTCTTGTGTTTGGCAATAGCCTTCATAGAGTAATGCTTCCAGTTCTTCATCTTCAAACTTTTTTGGCTGCCCAGGACGTTTATCAAAAATCACCACTTTTAAATCGTGTTTACCACTTTTGGCACGTTCGCTCAGCTAGCGTAGTAGCTGAGTAGTAGCTTTCCAACGCATGTTCCAATGGAGTAATAACAATGGAATAAAACAAGTTACGCCATCTCTAAGCAAACCGCACGAATAAGTTATAGACCCAATATATACTCTGGTTCAGGGTCAGTATGGCCTAGTTCCAATAAATACGCAAAAATTCGTTTTGAAAAGAATTGAGCTCATGCTTTCTCAAGTTTTTCTAGCCGGTGTTCAATTAAAAGGGTTGAAATGAATTCTTCAATTCATTTCCCGAAATTGTTAGCATATTATTTATTTTGTTTTTATCAACGAAGATGTACATATACCGAAAATCTAATCATTGTTGATCCCAAGTGTTTTAGGACAAATATTGTATTAATGATTTCAACATAGGGGATGTTCACACACGAATATTAGTATTGTAAAATCATATGAATAAATTTTAATGTCATAAATTATGTAATATATCGTATAAAGATATTAAATTTTTCGCTAAAAATCATACAATTCAGGGTTTATGGTCTGTATAAACCTGCTTCGACTCATGAACATTTCTCAATACAAAGAGCAACAATCAATTTGTATATGCACATGCGTTCCAATAAGTTGATACAAAAAGTCAATAAATTTCTGTATTAGGCAAAATTTCAAACAGTGACTTTCACAAAAGGGTTCAATAAATACGCGAAAGAAGGACCAAAATATATATCTTTGAATTTCAAAGGGGTGAGTTTTACTTTTAAATCAGGATGCGACTGATTTTATTATTGTTGATGGTCAAAACAAGGATGACCGAATAATATAATGCACTATTAAAGGTTCATTATTCGCCAATTAATAAATTTAACTAAACGGTATTAACTTACTGTACAACAATTTACAATACATATTCAAAAAACTTTGAAAGAATTAATTTTATATTTTCATAAGTATTTATGCAATTATATACGCATTATGGAGTTTCTGAACAACTGTTCTTAAGGTAGTGAACGAGAATGTTTTCTTCCTGTGCTATATGCATTCAAAGCCATGAGAAACTTCTCCATGAGCATATCGATACCACCCACGAAGTATCCGCTAATGATACTCGTATGATGATCAATAGGAATTTAGCAGCAACGCCAGGATGCTCTGTAACTCAAAATTTTGAAACTAGTCAGTATATTTACTAGTCAATACTTACAGTGTTTCCTCTATCCTTGGTTAGTATTTAGGCATATTATTGAAAAAAAAATACTGAACATCTGGACAGTCAAATGTGCGTATGAGGAACTGCAAATCCACGTCTGTTCGGGTAATGCATTTAATTATCTTTTGAAATTCCCTAAATATAAAACCAGAGTTTTCTCTCGGAGTCCATATGGTAAAATTACTTTGCAAGTAATTCTTGAGCGTGAACAAATTTTCACAATTTTCTAGGAAACTGTTCAACATTTCTTAATGAAAAAAACGTTCCAAATACTTCTGCGTAAATCTCAAAATTTTACTATTCTCGCAAATGGAAATTAAAGAAATTAAAATACTTTCAACGGCATCCAAGGGCAACCGACGGCACATTAACTCCCTTAAGTCCATTTCGCCTCAAACCGCATACTCGTACACTTATATTTAAATTTTTTTCCCGTTTTTTTTTTTTTTTTTTTTTTTTTTTTAAACGACGTTCCACGTTTTTAACTATAATATTTTTCGTCAGTACCGCAAAGAAGGAGAGAAACGTACTCAGTGGAAGAGTGGTAGGAGCAAGTATTTATGAAGTGCAAGAATTTATCTCGTTTTTTCCTCATTTTTAACTGAAAACTTTTAGATTGCAGCAAAAGTTATGTATTAAAAAAATGTTTAATGTTCGGAAGTAAAAGGTATTCCACCTTAAAAGTAAGTGGTTTTTTTTGGACATTTAGACCATTTAAAACGGATAGAACTCTCTTAATTCAACAACACAATTTAATAATGTTAGTGATGTTTACGTAATGTCAAATCTTTTTCTGTCTTTTTTTTTTTTTTAGATTCAAAAAGGAAACACTACAAATGCACCAAAGTAACACAGCATATCATGCAGGCAAACATAATCATCTTAGACTTCTAAGCGAAACTGTATCTATTTGTAGCTTAATCAAATTTTTTTGATGATCAGCAGCAGCAGCAAACTAATCAAATAGGAATTCTCAGAGGCAGCTGGAATTGCGGAGCACAATGTCAATAACTGGTTCGCTGGTGGGTTATGAGAATAACAACGAAGTCGTCGGCATTGGTATTGGTATCGGCAGCAACAAGAAGTCATCATCCGCAACAGCGTCATCTCGGTCAATTTTGAACACATCAGCTGGTTCAATGGGTAAAACGTGCCCTAGTCTGAATTCCAGTATTAGCAATTCTGTCATCACGACAACTAGCAGTAATCTCAGCCACCACAATGCAAAGTATCCGAACTCGAAGAGAAAAGCCGCCAAGTATCTACAGCATCAGCAGTCTCCCTATGGCAAAGATCACAAAAACTATTTGCATCTGAATTCGTTGTGGTCGATATGGTATGGAGTATTGCTGACACTATTCCAGGGATACTTGGCTGTGCATGGTGCCTATCGATTTTTGGGTAAGTACAACTACCTATATATATATATAGTATTCGCATTTATTGTTGTTGTTGCTTTCAATGCTTTTCTGCATCGTTTATTGAGAATTGAGTTTATAGATGTCGGAGGTTTTTGTGGAGATTGGTGATATTTTCTGTCCTCCCCTTTCCCCCTGTTTTTGATGTTTTGTCCTCTGAAGCTCGAAAAGTGGGTTCTTGTGTATGGAATTTACGAAATCGGATTGTGAATGGTTCATGCATTTACCAGTTTGTGCTTTTGGATGCAGTTGGTAAGTGCACTATCGGTATGACACATTGTAGATACCGATATTCTAGTCTCCTGCGGAGTGTTTGCACAATTCGACTTCAAAGTGCCAGTGTTCAATGGTAAGGATGGGTTTCTACGTTGAGCATATTGGGGATTGATATTTAGATTCAGTTGTATTGTACATACATACGAATATAGTGGATTTTCGGATTTTGATTAACTGATGGCAAATGGCTTAAGGATTTTCGTTACCGGAGTGCTGTTGAGGGGGGACATGATCGATAAAATAAATGCTTGTTAGGGCTGTGATTTTGATTGAGAGAATTATTTATTAGCTACGGGCTGTATAGAATCGCGTTCACCTTGGGGTACTAGTGATATTCAACATGAAAGACTATGGAGATTTTTGATATCAATAAAGCTTAGAAATTCATCATATTTTAGTAAATGACTATTCCGGTTTTATCATATTTGATTTAATGATTAAACTATATTATGAAAAGGAGTACCTCCATCTACTAACCTAAGGCACTTGATAAAATGTTGCCTTTATAACATCAATAATTGTAAAATGGGTGTACAAGTAAACGAATCCGTACTACCACAAGCATTAAAAGAATCCTTAAAACACTTTACCACTTTCTACTTTTTTTCCTAGTTAGCTCTTGGAAAAGCTTTGAAAAGTATTGCTTTCCTTGATTAATAGTCTTCATTACTTATATGTTATTGTATTATACTTGAGTAGATACTTGTGCGGAATTTTTAAGGCAACAGTTTTACAAAAGAAAATGAAAAAAAAAAAAAATTAACAATGCTGGGAGTACATGGTTTTCTGTAGACTTTGGAGTCTTATAAAGGATCACTTGTCTATCACATATGAACCTTACTAAGCTTACTCTAAGAAAGACCTTGTTAGCTAAAGATAAACAATTTCAAGAAAAGAATTATCAGCATAGCGAATATGTCGAACTTTGAACCTGAAAAAGTGTTTTTGCGGGGAGTTCTTCTTCATTAGTTTAATATGAAGAAAACTGCTGCCGAAAGTCATCGTTTTTTGGTGGAAGTTTATGTTGAACATGCGCTAGCTGAGCGAACGTGCCAAAAGTGGTTTGCACGATTTAAAAGTGGTGATTTTGGCTTGGAAGACGATGAACGTCCTGTGCAGCCAAAAAAGTTTGAAGATGAAGAACTGGAAGCATTACTCTATGAAGATTGTTGCCAAAGGCAAGAAGAGCTCGCAGAACGTTTAAAAGCAGCTGGATATATTCAAAAGCAAGGAAATTGGGTTCCACATGAACTCAAGCCGAGAGACTTCGAAAGCGGTTTTGCATGTCCGAAATGCTGCTGGAACGCCACAAAAGGAAGTCATTTTTGCATCGAATTGTTACTGGTGATGAAAAATGGATCCATTACGACAACCCCAAGCGCAAAAAATCATATGTAAAATCCGGCCAACCGGCCAAATCAACGGCAAAGCCGAATATCCATGGCGCGAAGGTAATGCTCTGTATTTGTTGGGATCAGATGGGTGTGCTGTATTATGAGCTACTAAAACCGGGTGAAACCGTCAATGGACAACGCTACCGAACACAATTAATTCGTTTGAAGAGAGCAGTAGCCGAAAAACGCCCGGAATATGCGACCAGACACGAGGCAATAATTTTCCATCATGACAACGCTCGGCCCCACGTTGCTATTCCGGTTAAGAAATATTTGAAAAACAATGGATGTTTGGAAGTCTTACCCCGCCCGATTTATAGCCCAGACCTAACCCCTTCTGACTACCATTTGTTCCTGTCGATGCAGAACGCCCTCACTGAAATACGGTTCACATCAGAGCAGAATATCAAAAATGGCTTGATTCATTTTTGGCTGCCAAGCCGGCGCAGTTCTTTTGGGATGGGATCCGCAAATTGCCAGAAAGATGGGAAAAAGTCATAGCTTCAGATGGGCAATACTTTGAATAATACTATTGTACATGTTTTTCTTAAATAAACGTTCAAATTTTGAAAAAAAAACCCGAATTAAAATATATACCCAATAACATGCACAAAAACCTGTAGAGAAAGTTAAGTAAGGGGCGAGTATCGGCTTGGTCCATACTAAACAGCAAGAATTAGACGTAAGGGGAATTATATTACAAGTCTCAAAATCAACTTATTGCTCTTTTGATCCGGCTTACAAAAATGCTCAACAGTATCCCGAATAAGCTGCAAATATTCTTAAACCGTTGTCTTCAAAACATATTCCAAGTTTTCTAGCTTTATAGGATTTCCTCCACAAGGCTTCATAAAAAGGCGAGCCAGACAGGCATTATAATTTAACGAAGGAGCTGGCAAAAATGGCTCAAAAATGAAATAGGCAGTGAAATGTATATTTCATCATCATCGAACTATCAACACCGCTTGCTGTATATTGAAGCTCCGAGAAATCAAAGCGGAACATTTCCCAAAATGAGATCGTTCGGAGAAATAATTCTCTCGTTGCATTGAGTGGTGAGATTAAGTTTTATTATTCCGCCACATTTTACTTAGAGTCTGTGGTAATGCGGATGTTACGGATCTTAAATAGAATCACCTTAGTAGAGAAATGAGCCATTAAATTGTCAATTATTTTTATGTCAAAAAAAAAAAAAAAATCGATTGAAAAATTTTACCTTACGTTTGATTTCGTTCATTATTAGACAAAATTCCTAACTACCTTTAAATCATTTGAACTGTATTTGTCTTTTACGACAATATGTCCAATTTGTCGACCTTGTATGTCCCTTCTTATTGACAGCATATATACACCCTGACTGACTCGAATTGCAACCAATTTCAGACTACTATAATTTCCAAACCGTTCATGACAGTGAGCTCAAATTTTGACACATGACAGATTTTTTTACAAGCTTTTTAAACGATTTGCGTCTGAGTTATGTTGAAAAATTTTTTCCGTGATGGAATTCAAACGTGATAGTGTGATTGCTTCATATTTGGCTGGAAAACCACAAGTAGCTATCGTTAGAGACCTCCAGCACCTCAACGTGAATAAATCATTTGTGTCTCGAACCATAGCTCGTTACCGTGATACTGGCAGCGTTGCAAAACTCCATGGAGGTGGTCATAAAAAAAACAGCAGCATCGGCAGAAATGGTTCGGAAAGTGAAGGCTCGAATTGAGCGAAATACGCGAAAAATGGCTCGTGAGCTCAACATATCGTTGGAACGGATGCAACACATACTGAAAAATGAGCTTGGGCTCAAGCAATTGAAGTTCCATAAAACACACGATCTTACACCGCAACAGCAAAAAATGAGAGTCGAAAGGGCTAAGGAGTTGCTACGCTTGCACGAAAGTGGTAAGTTGCCGAATTTGTTTTTTTCCGATGAGTCGCCATTTTTTATCGAGCAATATGTCAACAAATAGAATGACCGAGTTTACTTGCCAGAGAGGTCCTTCGAAAACTTACACCTTCGGACGTCCACCAGAAAGCAAGCAGCACCGATGGTGATGGTTTGGGCCGCTATAGCTGTCGATAATCGCTCCCCGCTCGTATTTTTGGACCGTGGCGTCAAAATTAATGCGATCGTGTACCGTGAAACTGTCTTAGAGGCAGTATTGAAGCCTTGGGCAAACAATCATTCCGGTCGCATCCCGTGGACATTTCAAAAAGACTCGGCACCGTCTCACAAAGCGCGCGCCAACCAAGATTGATTAAAAAACAATGTTCCACAGGTCATTTCTTCTACACAATGGATTGCAAAATCTCCGAATGCAAATCCGTTGGATTTCTCTGTCTGGGGTATTTTGAAGACAAAGGTTGGCACTAAAAAATACCAAAGTTTGGACGACCTCAAACAAACACTTCGCCGGGAATGGGCCAAAATACCGCAGAGCCACTTGCGTGAAGCGTGCAATGCTTTCTTCGGCCGTCTCAAGGCCATTATTCGCGCCAAAGGTGGACATATTGAAAAGTACTGATACAATTTAAAAATTGATGTATTTTCCAACATTTTTTGCTTTGACATAATAAAATTTATCAAAAAATAAAAAAAATTATAGAATTTTAAAAAGTTGCAGTTCGAGTCAGATACCCTGTACTAACATACTTGGTTTTACCTTCATTGACAACTTAACCCATTTTTGCTTATTCTCTTTTAACAGAAGTGATTACAACCCAGTGGCAACTCGAGGTGTTCTGGTAACGATGTCGATATCATTAGTTGCTATTATTTATTTAAGAATAACTTACACAAAAAGAATGATTTCTTGTAAGTAGCGTAAGGTTTAAGAAAAATTCGAAAGAGTATTTAAAAGTAAAAGTGTACTAGGCTATTCCAAAATCAACCACCGATGTGTTACAATTCACAACATATGTGTATTTTGGTGACGTGCTTCTGCATGTCGCAACCAGTACATTATTCTCTAATAATATGCCACGTTTCGGCCGTTTTCGTTGAGTATTTTTCTAATAGTTGCCGTTTTAACATGGAAAATACACTTTTATCTCCCACCGCCTGTGATGTACGAAGTGTAATTCGTTTTTTGAAAGCCCAAGGAAATGGCGCAGCTCAAATTCATCGTCAGTTATATGTTGTTTACAGCAATGCAGTGATAAGTGATGGTTCGGTACCTGATTGGTGTAGTCAATTTAAAAACGAACGCACAGATGTGCATAACGAAGGAGGCCAAGGGCGCAAATCGATCATAACCGAAGACCTGGTTCACTAAGTTGACCACTTTGTTCGAGAAAACAGGCGTTATACGATTTCAGATCTTGCGACAAGATTTTTCCGAAATTTCTCGAACTACAGTATACAGAATCGTGTTATCACAAATTCTGTGCCCGTTGGATCCCAAAACAGCTCACGTTCTCAATTCAGGAAAAGCATTTCTCGAACGTTTAGAAATGGAAGGTGAATAATTTTTACAGCAAATTGTGACTGGAGATGAGACTTGGGTCCAGTATGTAAACTTAGATTAAAGACGAGGAATGCTTACCAAAGGTGTGGTGCTTCTGCTGCACGCACAAAAATTTTAGTGGAGGAGTTCTATTGGGATATTTTTGATCACCCTACCTTCAGTCCTGATTTGGCACCAAGTGCTTATCATCTTTTCCCAAAATTGAAATCATCCATTGCATCTCAACATTTTGGAAGTAATGAGGAATTTGTGAACGGTGTGAATCAATACCTCAACACACTGACGGTGTCATTTTTTAAGGAGGGTGTACAAAAGCTTGTCCCACGTTACCAAAAATGTATAGATTTAAACGGAGACTATGTAGAAAAATAATGTACTGTGTTGTTGGTTTTTTTAAAAAAATATTTTTCACTTCGGAGGTTGAAATTGAAATATGGTAGCCCTCGTATTATAAATCTAAGATATAGTAGAATTAAAGTAAGAAAATGAGTTTATCATTCATATGCTATCAGAACTCTATTGATATTTATAAATTTAAAGCTAATATTCAAAGGGAGACTAGAATGATAAAAGGAATTTCAGGAGGGTGGTTCTAAAGGTGATAGGGAATTCCACTGACTTGTAGTATATGGTAAACAAAGAAAGTGCGTTCGGATGCCGAGCAGAAGTATCTTGGTTGAAGATGAAGATAAAAATTGCTAAAGTTCTGGTTTTGATAGGGACGAAGTATTTTGAGGCCCATAAAACGCGATTGACAGCATAAACTTTACCAATGGTAGTGTTTATGTGTTCGGACCAGGTAAGTGTGTCATTAAAGATGATTTCAAGATTCCTTTCTTTTTCAACGTAGGTGATCACGGAGTCACCTAGTTTGATGTGTGGAAGCAGCGACCTATCTAATTTGGTACGGTTTATGGCAATCGATTTACATTTAGCTGGATTAAGACTCAGATTATAACTCTGTGTCCACTGTTTTCGTTCATTGCTCCTTATGCCTGAGAAAGTTCAGCTAGTGGGCTATAATCGGCTACATCATCGGCCTGGGGGAGATCGTTAAAGAGGGTCTAAAACTGATCCCTGTGGTACGCCACTGCACACTGGAAGAAGACCTGACGTCTTATCTCCAACAACCACACATTGATGTCACCTTGTAAGGTTTGATTGAAAAAGCTTGGTTGCGGTTGAAGAGAAGCGAAACAAGCTTTTTAGTTTAGAACTGAGGATCGCATGATCGGCTGAGTCAAAAGCCTTGGAAAAGTCGAGAAGAGTAAGCAAACTTACTTCTTTCCTATCCTTTGCTTGGCGTATCTCATCAACAATATTAAGTAGTACGGTCTTACAGTTCCGATTAGCTCTGAACCCAGATTGAGCACCATTAAGGAGATTATTGACATCGTTAAACCTTTGTATCTGTCTTGAACTCGCATTTTCAAAAACCTTTGACAAAAAGGTTAGAATAGAAATTGGACTAAAATCTACTCAACTTTGCTTTTTTTCTAATCAACTGGGAACTCAGAGGTTGTTAAGTAAGAGTTGTATAGATGTTTGAGGTAAAGCAAAATAAAGGGTTAAAGCAGTTTAACGAACCTGGGATCTATATTGTCCAAACCTATGGCATTTAATTTCACTGACAGTAATGCTGCAACAACATCAGTATCATCGAGCAAGGTAGGTTCTATCAGCTTCTTCGGGTTGGTAAGGAAAAAAAATCAGCAGGTACATTTGAACGGGTTTTTTTTTGTCCAGAAATTTTGCATTCAAAAGGTTACAATCAATGTTGTCTGGGACGTTGAGGTTTTGTTTACCGATACCTACTACTGCCCAATATTGCTGTTCAAAAATAACAGTTTATCGTTAACTGAAGTGAGCCTATACATTCTGCCCCAGTCGATTTAACGAACGTCACTTAATAGACGATTTTAGTAAGTCGATCTAAAATCTCCATATTGGAGATGTTTAACATTTACCTGTACTTAAAAATCGTAGATTAAGAAGATGGGGTCATGTTTGATTATGGTGCATGAAGTTGATTATAAATTACCGCCTATTCAGGATAGTTAGCAAAAAAGACAACAAGTAAGGTGCTGGAGCTACTGATGAAATGAGTTGGTGCCGAGGAGTTGACAGTGGATAAGCCTAGAGAGTTCATATAGCCGATTATAGGTGCAGAGGTGTGCAGAGTATGATCTGAGAGGTAATACAAGAATGCTGTTCTAGGCTTACAAGCAGTGCAGATTTTTATTTGCCATGAACTGCAAGTAATCTTCACGAAAAGATATTGCAAGGGGCACTCGAGGTGCGATTTATGAACGAGATCACATCTAATGCCATCTCTTACATACATTGCGGCTTCCCCACCCGATCGCTCATTCCTGTCAGCATGGAACAAATTGTAACCGTCGACCTCGTAAATTTTATCGCAAAACTCCGGATCAAACCATGTCTCAGAAACACAAACAATATCAACGCCAGACTTTATAAATAAATGCCGAAATTCATCCAATATTGGATTCAGGCTTTGTGCGTTGAAATGGCAAACTTTCAACCCATTGCGCTGCGAACCAAGTACTCTAATCATTGCATGTAAGCTTTTATCTACATCACCGTCAATCGAATCTCTGCTATTTGATTCTAAAAGGGAAATTAAAGATTACTAAAAGAAAATTAATATACAAATAAACAAAACGAAAACCAATCACACATTCATGCCGGAAAAGTGGAAAGAGGGGAAGAAAGGAGGAATTGGTGAACATAGCCAAAACAAGAGGCGTATAAAACATTTAAATATAAAATTTTGTACAAGCAAAAAAAAAAATTTATATAAAGTTATCATAAATGCTGGGGGCGGGGGTAAGAGGTGTTGTCGTGCGATAAAATTTTGGAAACTTCTTACTTAGTCATCTCCTTTCAATACCTTAAAAAGCTCCAGAGGAAAGACATCCGGTCTATCAACCTTGTTATACTCAAGTTCAAATATTGATACATATTGTTCTATTTCGCATTTATGCTTTGTTATTTTTGACATTTTACCCTTTTTAAGAAGTTTTGTTATATCCTTGACAGCTACTGTAACACTACTACTAGGTAGGATCTTGTTGCCTTGACGATTTTTTTAACTTTTGTCACAAATGTCGAACTTTGACACATTCCTACTCTCAATCGTGCGCTTCTCATGCTCTTTCTGATTAGTTTACCTCTTCTTTTGCTCGTTAAGCACATAAGCAACTCTCGTCCTTCTCCGCGGCACCACTTTATACTTCACCAATATAAAAAATATTGAAGAAGCTAATAAAATAAATACTGTGCATCGCTAAGCTTAAGGTACCAAAATAAACGGTTCTTGCGCAGTATAATCAGAAAAGGTTATGATGACAATCTGGTGGACATCAAAATTCATTCACAATTCACTTTTCATTTCTTCAACCAGGGTAAACAATAAATGTAGTCAAATATCATAAATAAATCGATATAATGTATGCGAAGTTGGCTGAAAATCAACCATGGCAAATAGGCATGAAAGTGCTGAACTCCATACTCCATACATCAACGTTCCAAAAACTGCTACAATTGGGATTTGAAACTCTTCCGCATTCACCATACTTTTCTGATGTTTTCACGAAGCCGAGCAGAAGTCATAAATGTCTTTGAAAACTTTATAGCGTCCAAAAATAAAACCTTCTATAAAAAAGAAATAATGCCCCTTGAATCACGTTGGAAAAAAGTTGTAGATGCTAACGGTTCATATTTTGACTGAATAAAAATTTATAAAAAAATATTGACTCTGAAACTTTTATCTTCAAATAAAACATTTCATGTTGTGCAACCTATTAAATAAACTTATGGTGTAACAAATGGACTAAGGCTTGGTTCTTCCATATATTATTCACTTGGTAATTTTTTTTGAAGTAAATACTACCCTCTTTCTCTATTGCACTTTTATAAGAGGGAAAACATTTTTTTTTTTTTTTTAAATGCATTTTTTATTTTCTTATATATTAATTCTTATAGGCTAAACAAAAAAAATGCTTAAAAATTAGCTTAATTAACTTAAAATTATCTTAATCTAACTTACTGGCCCCATGCGGGCACTCTAAGACAAACCTAACACTTAATCTATGTCTTTCGACGTATCTTACAGTCTATTCTTATTTTAATATTTGCATTAATTAAGCCTAAAACTATGAAAACAGATTTTAAAAAAAACTTTTTTTTGTTGAAATATAAAAATTAAAACTAAAGCTTACCAACTACCTAAAATAAATCTTAATATACTTAACCTACTTACATCTAATAAACAATTAAGTTAAATATTATATATATATATATACATAATATATATATACTTAATATATAAATATATGTATATATATATATGTATTTTTTTTATTTTTTTTTTTCTTAAATCTAACTTAATCCTATCTAAAACTATGTAAGTCGGCCATTACTAAAATCTAATAGGCTGGCCAACTTTGCTTCACTCGATGAAGCTACCTAGCAATTGAGGAATTCGACGACGAAGCATCCTCTTCTTCAATAAGCCACCAAAATTGTTGGTGCTGCCGAGCAACATCTCTCATGTCGCGACTCCCTACCGCTCTACTGAACCGGAGACGTTCCGCACTGCCGTGTGCGACATCTCTGTCGTAGTTGAGTCGCCTGTCCGCAGCTGTTCGAGCGACGTGAAAGATTAACGGCACCGCTAATCTGTCCTGGATCAAGCCTTTCTTATCAAGATAGAGGAACGCTTCTGGTGGAATAAAGCCGTCAAGGCGAACTCTCTCGTGATACATATAATTGGGGTAATAAGCCCCAGAGATCAGGTTGTTCGACGAGGTCATTGCTCTTGCAATGTGTCTTCGAATCAACTTAATGACAAAATTGTCCACTCTTATTAGGTTCGCCCTATTGTACAAAACCTCATTAGGATAGAATTTTATCCCAAGGTATCTGACTACATTTCGACCAGCAAGTGGTTGACCGTACTGTCCGACGATCTGAAACTTTCGCCAATTCTTTCTGGTATCCGCAGAGGCCCCAGACAAAGGCGTCCTAAAAAGAATGGTTTCCGACTTCTGAAAGTTGATCTTCAACTTCCAGTCGTCGCAATATTGTTTAATTTTATCGAAGTCACGTTGCAAGAGTATGTTTATGACCTCAATCTTTGGACCTGATCTGTACGCGATTATGTCGTCTGCGTACGCTATGGCATGGTGAAGTGAACCTATCAAATCACTTGTGTAAATGTTGAAAAGAATCGGCGAATTAACCGCACCTTGTTGGAGACCGTTTTTAACATGAAAAGTTCCAGTAGAAGTAACATCGCCATTCTTCACGATGAACTGTCTATCTGAATATACAGCAATGGTCTGCTAATGCCCAGCCTGTTCAATTTGTAGAAGAGCCCCTCTAACCATACGGTATCGAAGGCTTTCTCCAAGTCAATCAGTCAGGCACCAGTGCACTGTTTCTTGGCTTTGTTCCATTGGATATCGGAAACCAGTTTAGACGCGGCGTGAATAATATCATGCCCCGCCTTGAAACCGAATTGATTATCCGGAACTATATTTTTGTCCTCAGCCCACTTAGTCAGAACCCTATTGATAACCTTTTCGAAAACCTTGCTGATGTTTGGAAGGAGACTGATCGACCGGAGATTCGCCGGATTGGAGGTGTCTTTATCCCTTTTGGGGATCGGATGTACCACCGCAGTTTTCCAATGCGTCGGATAATGTGCATTATTCATTGCATTGTTGAACAGGTGGTCTAAATGTCCACCGCTTCTAGAGGGAGATGTCGAAGCACAATGTTTGGTATATCATCAATTCCCACAGATTTCTTTCTTCTGATTGTGTCGAAGATCATTTGGAGCTCTTCCTTCGAAATGAACGGGGGAAGTTCGCTTTCATTGGCGATGACATTATTTGACATATTCTCGTCACTGAACTGTGTGAAACCCGAGTTCTCGATTCGCCAGTTCACTATTTCATTTCGAAGGTAGAAATTGTGCGCAAGGACTCGACTTTCCAAATCGTGCTTAGGGCCAATGATATCATTCGCCCTATATACTTCCTGAAAAGGCGCTCCTATAGCCTCAACTTTCTCCTGCGGATCCTCGATCACAAAGAAGTTGTCATCCTCCACAGCCTCATTTGGATCTATGCCTGCTGCCAAAAGTATGTTTTCGTTGTTTGTCGTTCGGGCGATTTTGAGACGTGAAAGGTCGTTTTGATCTTTCCTCCGAAATATTTTGTTTATTTGCGGGAACATATTCGGGTTGCTGGTATTTACAGCCTGAATTTTATTGTTCCAATGCAAACTTACAGAAGCCCTGTAATTTTCTTTTATTAATGTTTGGAGGTTTTTGATCGACGACTTTAATGTCATAATCTCCGGGTTATGTCTGTCAGTGAACTGTCTGTACAAGGTTTTTAGTCTTGACAGTAGTCTACTTTTATGTCGGTGCAGTGCGTCAATAGTTGAATTGCGGAACAACTCTTCGTTGTCAGTATGTTGATACCGAGGTATCGTTTTGTCCATTGTTTGTTTGATTGTCTCGTCCATTACTTTTAGATATCTGTCAATCTCCTCGTTTGACAGATTTCTGTTGGACGGTGGGTAAAGCGAAGTCGAGGAGAGTGCTCTTGTCAGTGTCCTAAAGAAGTGTGTCCAACGCCCTCTACTATAGTTGTAGGAACGTCGATGAACAAATTCATCTAGTTCCGCATTTTCGTTTGGAACGATTATTTCGGTACTAAGACCGCAATGGTCGCTGTCATACACAAAAGTGCGTAGACAGTTTATAGTTTGTTGGTTCGTACCTGTCAGTTGAATTCGTGAGTCGAACAACAGTAGATCCAAATAGGAACCGTGTCTAGGAAACGACGGGCTGTCCGTAGCCTTAAGGCTGAGTCTATACATCACACTGTGCTGAACCCACTAATTGAGTAGTTGGTTCCCTCTAGTGTTTGGTGTATTATTTCCCCAATCTCTGTGCTTGGCGTTGAAATCTCCGCCGATAATAAAGTAGTTTTCTTCCAATTGAAGTCTCAGCAATCGAAAAAGTGTCTCGAGTTCTGAAATGAATAATGTAGATTGAGTAGCCTCAGGTGCATAGACAGACACCATGTACAGCCGCTTTCCACTTCGGAGAGGGATATAGATGATGCATGCCTCCAGCACCTGAAACCTACGTGCTACACGACTGTATACTCTATTACAACGCAGTTCTTTTCTAACAAAGATTGCAACCCCTCCTCCTTGAATGGAGTTGGGTCGATTACTTCGTATGATTTTATATTTTCTGTGTATCATTTTGTGCTTTTTGGATAGCTTAGTTTCGCTAACCAAAAGCACATCTGGGACTTGGTCTTTAAGCAACTTAAATAATGCGGCTCTTCGCTCAATCCTAATCAGTGAATTAACATTCACTGTAAGGATCTTCAGGGTTTGCTCCGCCATGTTCGTGCCCATTACGACTGGAGGTGCGTTAGACCCGGCAGCAGCGCATATATTTGATCTACCCGCTTCGCCTGCTCCTGTATTTGACGCTGAAGCTGAGCCATTTGTCCTTGAATAGAGAGCAAAATAGCCAGCATGTCAGGTACAGGTTCAGGTGCTCTAGGCGCTTGGGCCTGAGAAGCAGCCTTCTGTTGCTGTACCGCACTTCCGTTACCTGCCGCCATTTGGGCGTAGGTGACTTGGGGAGTAACGGCTGGTGTTTGTATACGCACAGGTGGTCGTTTAACTTCCATCTTCTGCTGCCGAGCCAGATTTACTGTTTTCATGTACTGGAATTTGGGGCAACCCCGATAGTTTGCGGTGTGCCCCGTGTTCCTACATAAAACGCAAGAGAGTTGGCTTTTTTCCGACGCTCCGTCCTTACCTAAAGCGCAATCGTTTGACTTGTGGTTCTTTCCACACTTTACGCATCGAGGCTGCATTTCGCAGTTCGACGCAGCGTGACCGAACCTTTGGCAGCGAACACATTGTAAAATATTTTCGCTCCTCTTTAATTTTTACCAGTGTACAATCTGGTAGTCTAGGACTTTGATGCTCCTTAGACCATCCAGTTTGCTGTCGGGACTTAGCTGGACCAGGAAAAACGGTAATTTCCGATTCTCCCTTTTGGCTCTAGCCGTGACAAATGGCTTAACCCCTACGAATTTTAGCACTTCGCACTCCTTTTCTTTTAGCAGAGCAAGGAGTTCCTCAGGATCAGTCGACGGCTCTAACCCCCTCAGCAGCATTGTCTGCAGCTTCTCCCCCTTCGGGGTGTAGGAGAAGAACTCCGTCGTCGAATCCCTCAATAAACTTTTAATTTTGTTGTAGCGCTCCACTGTGTTACAGTGGATCGCGTGCCTATCTAAGCTAAGTCTTTTAATATAAAAATTATTTCCTATGGCCGACTTACATAGTTCTTTAGTTTCCTTTAGTTCCATTATAAAGGTATTAATAGGTGGAACCCTTTGTTGTTTCTGCTGTTGTTGTTGTTGTTGTCGCTGCTGCTGTTTTTGTTTGTGCTGTTGTTGTTGCTGCTGCTGTTTTTGCTGTTGCCGTTGTTGTGGCTGCTCTTGTTGTTGTTGCTGGTGTTTCGTAAGTTTTTGTTTGTGTTTTAGCATTTGTGCTGTTGTATTTCCTTGCTGTTGTTTTTGATTTGTGCGAGCTGGTTGGAATTGCTCTTGCTCTTCCCTCTTCCTTCTTTCCATTTGTTTTTCTTTAATGGCCAGCACTCTTTGTTGTAGCATTTTAATGCTGCTACTTATTGCCACCATTTCTTCCTCTTCATCGTCTGATTCGCTAGCGGCCAATGAAGCGAAGATGTTCCCTTCCCTCACTCCGCCAAGCAGCTTTACAGTGGTCGTTGGTAGTTCCCTCCTTCTCTTTGTCTTTGGCGTTTGGCTTGAACCACTCGAAGCCTCACCTGACATCTCAGCAGCTCCCGCTATAGTCATAGCGGACCGCTCACCACAATCCATCACGTGATGTTAATCCACTTTTACTTATTTTTATTTAAAAAAAAAAAAATAAATAAATAAATAAAAAAAGAGAGAGACTGTCTTGTCTGCCGACTACTTGGAGTCGAACCCACAACTTTTGCCGTCTCAAGCGAACACACTACCGTTGTGCTAATTGGAGCCTAGGTCCAAATTGTTTAATATCTTAGTTAAGTTAAGTATTACTTCTCACTTATTATTCGAAACAATTAATCTCCGCGGAGGTCTATGAACGACTGAAGAGGGAAAACATCCAGACTTAATGCTGACTGTTTTTGGTTAGCTAGTGAAAGCCTGACCAACCCAATCTTTCTCATCAATGAAACAAAATTAAAATACGTGCCATAGCGTTTGACCTATTAGGAATCCTGCTCGAAACTTAAAACATCAGCAGTTTATTTCAGTAGGCCAACATTTCGATTGTGTAAACATAAGTGGTAGAGTACCTGTATCTGTCATAATAAATCTAAAATTTAATTTTTGTTCAATATTTTAAAAATAATTTAACTTTCCCTTTGTGAAATACATACTTGTAGAACATTTATATTGACACCCACATTTCGAATCCTTTTCAGGTTGTTCCCTCATTCAATGGAAAATAGAACCAGTGGCCGAACTTAATTTACAGATAGTTCTTTGCGGTGTGGTCTTCATACTTCTGCCGCTGTTTTTCACATCTGCAGTATTCAAAGTAAGTACACAAAATTTATTAATTTATCCCCTTTATCTTTTTCATAAAGCTTAGCTCAGTGTCCGCCATTCTATTTGCCATTTTCACAAACAGTCATGGAGTTCCGTTCGTCCTTATAATCACGATTCAATTAGGTCTTGGATGCATTTTTGCTATCTGTTGTTGCTCATGGATGCTCCTGCTAATGAATAAACCAGAAACAATAAAATTCTGTCCAGCAAAAAGCGGTTGAGGTATGCAGTGTGGTGTAGTATGATTAAATATGGTAAGTGAGCAAAGCCAATGCGCAGAGATGGACAATTTTGATAACAGGCACTTTAGACAAAAGGTTTTTCCCATATTGACGTACTTCTACATAGGGTAAATAACAAGTATCTACCACTATTGATGGGATGGTAATTTATACCCGGCTTTAAATTGAGTTCAACCATGCGTCAGCTACAGTGTTGCCACGTCAGAAATAGATAAAAGCAGTGGAAATTGTCTCTTTAATTTCAAGTATTCTAGCTGCAGCATGTTTAAATTTTTTTGATATACAAGTATTCTGGCAATATATGAATGAGAGGACCTTGAACATAGTCATTCAGATTATTTTAATCTTAGAGATACGGATATGCCTGCATTGCTAAAATCTGTTGTGAGTAACGAGAATCGGTTCAACTCTTTAGGTAATAAATGCAAAAAAAAAAAACAACTAAAGCAATCTTATCTCACATTCGCGCTATTATTAACCAAAGCAAAAATCTTTTAATGGATTGTGTGTCTAATAAATGCTAACTTATAAAACTAATTAACTTTGATTTTGAGTTGTCCCCAGTTTTCCACTGATGTAACATTTTCTGGAGATTCAATCTTTCTACATACATACATTCGTAGAACCAAGAGGCTGTGATTTGAAGATCTTCTTAGCTGGAGCGTTATTTTCCCGATATGATCGCGCCAACATTGTCTGGGTATCGCAGATTTTGATCTACATCACGTTTTGGTACAGCTTATAGAATTCAGTTCCTTTTTTTTCTGCTCACTGGAGCTTACTAGATTATCTTACTTTTTCAATCCAGATGTTTTCCCTCAACAAAGAACACATAGTTTTGTAGTTTGGTGACAATTTGCTAGTAGATCTTGATTCAGGTGAATCTTTTAACTTGATGTTTCGTCCTGTCGGGTAGGGGATTATGTGAGGTAACCTGTTCTATCTGCTGAAGGCTTTAGTATATTAGCCCGCGGAAAGCTCTGCAGGTTATAAAAATGGCTTTTTTTCTTTTGCCTGAGATTACTAATAAAAGAATAAGTATTCCCTTCATTTTTGTTGTCTCTGGATGTATCGTCGTCGATAAGAAGCAGTTCTCTTTTCTGTTTTAAAGTGATAAAGATAAATTTTTTATATAGCTTAATATTGCATAGTGTAGGCTTGATACTTTGGTCTGCTAAATATTAATCGGTATCGAATCCATCGCACGTCTATATTTTCGTTGCTTTCTATTTTCTGTAGTCAAGTTCTAGCAGAGCCTATCATTGTGCTGAGCTAATAATGATCATTGATCCATCAGTGAAAAGGGATATCGGGTGGTATACCAAAAGGTTCCTGTAATATGCCAATTTGGTTAAAAAGTCAGTCAAATGCAGTAGTATCTATTGCGTATTAGTGCCTTAACCCAGAAATTGAGATGGGCTCCTTCGAATTTAATTTTTATTCGTTGAGTCCTACAGAACGTTTACAAGTAACCACAAAATCTTTTAAGAATCCGAGGCACTAAATCTGCAATGACAATCTGCAGTCTTGTTGTTAGCATCGTTCTCATGGTTCCAGATGTGCCATTAAGGCTTCTACATTTATAAGCGGATTGCAGCCATACTAAAGCATCGTAAGAAGGGTGTAACAAATGTCATGTACATCCCCATCCCACGTTGTTCTGAATATGCGGGTGCAAGTATAAAAACTAAACACTGTATTGTCAGTTTATTTCAAACTCAACTGGAAGCTTCAGGGGTTCAGCGTACAACACTTCGGCTGTGGTTGACTTCAGATCTTATTTGTCTGTCGACCGCAGACCAGACAGTACCAATGACAAAACTTGAACCAGTCCTGCGTTTGGTAGCATCGGATGCGGGTTTTAAATACACGATACCACCTTTCTGTTATCCCATTTGCCTGAGGATGGAAGGGAGTTTTTTAAAATGCTTGACACAGGTAAGTGGAGTCAGTTCCTTAAAATTCGTGCTTTAAAATTACCTTCCCAAGTCGGTTGTAATTCGCAATGGAGCTCCAAACCTTCAAATCCATCCAGGCACTAATGCTCTTGACAATGTTCTAGCTGTCATATGTTATCTGATGGTAGTGAGCCAACGAGATCCACGTTAATGTGGCCAAAACGACCTTCGCATGAAACCTGAGAATAGGCGTTAAAAAACGGGAATGTCTTTTCGTATACTATGCCATATGTAACGCTCGCTGACAATTTGTATTGTTACTTTTACTCCTGGGTGCGATTAACCGTGTAAGAATTTCGGAAGAATTAGTCGAATTTCGTCTGTTGACACATCATAATAAACAGATGACTTGGACTCTGGAAAGTTGACTCTACATTGACTTCTTGGAACTGTTCACCTTCAATTTGCTCAGAAGTCATTGCTTCCAGATCAATGAATCAGTTACGTTGTTGTCCGCATCTTTATGGAAGCAAATGTCAGTACTAAACTGAGCAGTAAAATCAAGCTGTCGGACGTGTCGTTGCAAAGACTTCTCATGTTTTTGTTTAAAAACAATGATGAGCGACTTGTTGTCTGTTCTTATGCTGTACGAGTATTCTCTGCCTTCGATCAAATGCAGGAAATGCTTCACTATCTATTTAATCCCTAAAAGTTTCCGATCGTAAGTTCTGTATAGTTTTTGCATTTCAATTAGGAAAAAAAAAACAAGTGGTTGTAATACTCCATCGACATTCTGGTGCATCTCGCACCCAACAGCAATCTCTAAAAAGTCCGAACTGCACGCAGGAGTCGCGTTGTTACGCCAAAAGCATAGCGTTCTCAAATCTGCTTTGCTTGGGGTCAAATCGTTTTTTTTTCTTTTATGAGGTTTTGGAGCTCCGTCTGGCTATTAAGTGTTATGTTGTTAAGTATATGATCATGGTCAAAAACCCCTCAATTCTTTGGCTATTGTCGGCTTTTCAAAGTTCTGGATAACTTTCTTTCAAGGGTTGGATTCCCTCACTGCTGATTTTGTGGCCTAAGAACTGTACTTCGTCCCTTCCAGTGACTCACATTAAGGCGTTGATTATAAGGCCATAAGAGCTTAACCTCTTCATAACCACGATGAGCTTTATATTGAGTGCTATCCCGTGATGCTACACATATGATATGTCATCAAGGGAGGGGAATGGTATGGGAATGGGATGGTAATGGGATGGGAATGGTATGCTCTTTGGAGGTTGATCGTCAAAAAGAGTTTTCGTCCATACAAAATATTTAATACGTTTTAAATAAAAGACTTAAACAAAGGGCTTAGCAACACAGTTAAGAGCCCTGCAGTCATGATCTCCAATCACCATTTGCTTTTCCGACCATGTACAACAGTCTCGCCCAATTAATTTTCTAGGGTCAGCAAATTCCTCGTTCCATCACAAAACGGAACTCTTCTTGAGCTGCCTTGAGTTTAGCAGTATCCAACATTCGTTGCCGTGCAAACACATGAGTAGTGTTGTAAAGGAGACTGATTTGTTGACTTTGGACTAAGTGACGTGTTTATATTCTCTTAATATCATCGCATATAAATTATTAGTGTTAAACGTTAGAATTCTTACTTCATCCCTTATAACGGCCACAGCGTTCTCTGCAACGTGCGTACAGCTTGTTACTAAATGTTCTTATCTCGCTACCATTTGCAACGAACAGAGTTGACTTTGACGATGGATAACGGTCGATGACGATTGAAGGAAGCACAGGATCATGATGAATTTGATGTTGAAGTGACAGCTGTAAAGGATAAAGGATAAGCCAGCAGATGGTCACTTACTGCCATTTATTCATTCATTCATTCGTTCAATGTGGTTGATCTCTTTGACAATTGTCATACAATCGTTAAATCCGTGAATTTTTCAGTCAACATAATCGCCCTAGTTAGTCCAAAATTCGTGCAATGGTGAAGCGTTTTGAGAAAACTGGTTCGGTATCGGGTCAAACTCCATCAGCATCCTCGGCCAGCACGTACACGCACAAACTTAACCACTGTGAGTGAAAGTGTTCAAAACAAGTCAGGCTCCTCAATTCGTCGCCGAAGTCAACAATTGGGCCCCATTTATGGCACTTTACGGCGAATTTTAAAAGTTCATCTTTATTTTCACGCCTACAAAATCTAAATTACACAACAATTGAAGCCTTTTGACGGTTTGTCCGATTTGTTAACTGGATGTTGAATCGCCAGAATAATTTGTCATCGAATTGATCTTTTGCGATGAAGCCCATTTTTGGATGGATAGGTAGGTAAATAAACAAAATTGTCATTTCTGGGGATCGGAAAACCCCTACCCCAAAAAAGTCACTGTATGATGCGGATAATAGGTTGGTGGCAGCATAGTCCTGTACTTTTTCAAAAACGAGGCTGGAGAGACAGTTACAGTGAATGGACAACATTACCGCAACATGTTGACCGCCTAGTTTTTTCCAAAATCTAATATATTAGGTCTGAAAGATCTCTGGTTTCAACAGGATTAATCAATTTATTGCATACGAGATTTAAAGATCGCATTATTTCGGTTAGAAATAATGCATTGATTTCACAATAAATGTATGTTTAATTTAATGAAAACTTCTCTCAAATTTCTCAACTCTAAGTTATTACTCGCACACCCGAAACCGCTTACAAGCAAATTGAGAAGTATGATAGTATGGTTTACGTTATACTCTTAGATGGGATGACGTAAGTAATAGTAGTTAATATATTTCAGTTAAGTGCTTAATGAATCCTAATAAATAATTTAATTAGCTAAAGGCCCTGGTGGCCACGGCTGAAAAGTATAATTATTTTGTAATTAATTAACATTGTAATTTTAAAAAAAATAAATAATGTCTACCTTCTCCATTTTAACATTAGTATTCCTGAATGCTAAGGTTTATCCGTAAGTTTAGGTTTGTTAAATGGTTGGTCCATTCTAGAATGATAGATTCTCTGCTTAACCTCTTTGATTAAGGTTCGATATCGACCCAAAGAAACTATGTTACTCATCTCCTCTGCATGAGGATAATAAACAAAATAATATAAAATAAACAAAAATAACAGATGACGTCTGTTCTGGACCTAAAACGAATACAGTGTAGTACTGCACTGTAAGGTAAACATTTCTTTTAATGTACTAGTAAGCATTTACCTGTTACCTACCTTCCTCAGATCTGTATTAATTTAATAACGGCGGGACACCGGTAGATTTATTTAACTTTGTCTTAGAATCTGCCTTAGAAATGTTGGAAACAAAGTAAAATAAATGTATTCCGTTGGAGAATGTCGGCAACCCTGGTTTACAAATTTTCATATCCTGCATCAGTTCATTCACAAATTGTCTCACATTTTTCTTTGTTTTTTTTTTCCAGGTGGGCAACCTAGCCAACGACGGCATCAAGTTGGCTGGCCTGACGGAAAGAAGATGTTCCTTATCGCCGCATGATGGCCTAGTCGAAGAGGCACGGGGTGGAACTTTACGAGCTCTATGGACACATGGTGGTCCAACGGCAGCATTCATTCACATTGTGATTGCAATGTGTCTGCTTCTACCCCGACTTCTATTGGAGGCAAGAATAATTGAAAACGGACTCCTACCACGAGGTAATTAAAACGAAACTTTATGACAACGTACGATTACACAAGGCCACATGAGAGTGTTCAAATGAAGAAGAGTGAAAGGAATATGGGGGAAAACAGGATTATGACCTCACTGTATGATTGGAATTGGTCAGAGAGACTTTCCGCAAATAAAACCGATAGCAAATATTGTATGTCCCCAAATGGTTGGGGCATCTATTGATTTTTTTTATTTGGGAAAGGGGTTTAATCAATTTTCGCGCCGTTTGGTGTTATTTGATAAAAGCAACGTCGTGGGGGATTACGGTCTTTTCTGTTTTTTTTTTTTTTTTTTTTTTTTCTATTTTATTATGGCTGATATTTAAAGGTTTTTTACGAATAGCAAAAGGGTTAAAAACCAAAAGCCATTCAGTCAACTATAACGTAAAAATCAATGGATAAGTTGGAAAATAAATAAATGTGGTAGCTTTGATCCGGAGTAAGAAGGTATCCAGCAGTATTAGCGACTGCTGTTACATAATATAAAAGGCAAGAGGAATTTGCTTGACTTCGATAACAAAAGATTATAGGTCTTTAGATTATTAAATCTTTAACAATTAATTCAATAGAGAACTACATATTTGGTTGGAATTATGGCTACGGTTTTTGCTCACTCAAAACGTACCAGTGTGTTTATAAAATAACGGAAATTTTTAAATTTCGCGGGTTTGAAAAGTCCGATTGTCAACATTTTTTTTTTATTATGTTGGTATATATGCCCAACTGTGTTTATTGTTAACTTTGTCTGTGGCAGACGCTCAGGTTAAACGTGTTTTTATGAGCTCGGCGATTTTCGTCTGTTAAAAGAAAAGGATTACAGAATTTTTATCAAATTTTGTGCAAAAAATATAATCAAGTGCTCTAAAACACTTGAAATGTTGACAGTAGAATGCGATGAGTCTGCTCTAAGTAAAAAAAACTGTTTACAAGTTGAACAAGCTCTGTCAAGATGGCCGAGAAGTTGCCAATGACTAACCTCGCTCTGGACGCCGCAGCACATCAACAAAAGATGATAAAAGATAGAAGAGAAGTTACTGATGATGTTGGCATGTGTCATGCAATTTTTTTAAATTTTTTTGGCATGAGACATGTGTCAGCGAAGTTTGTCCCGAAACTTCTTAATTTTGATCTGAAAAACTGTCGCACGAGCACCGCTCAGGTCAATGTTGATTCTAATTTGCTTAAAAGGGTGATTACTTGCGACGAATAATTTTTATTCTTTCCATAACTGAAGAGACCTATAAAAGTACGGAGATATGCAACGATTGAGTAAATAAAAACGCCATCGAGAAGTGTTTCGAGGATTGGAAGAAGCGCTAGCACAAGTGCATACTATCTAATGGGCACCATTTTGAAGGCAACAACATTAATGTAGACGAATAAATAAATATTTTTTTCAAAAAATTAAAATTCCCATTATTTTCTGAAGACACTGATAGTTTCAACTAGAAATATGGTATGTAAATTACATGTACACTGGTATCATACTAGTTGTAGAGTAACGCCCAGTCGTTTAATTTTGGAACTGGTTCTTTGAAGAAAGGATCTATTGCCCATTAAAAAAATTAGTAACTGAGTGAGGTTTAGACGGTAGATGAACTAACATATATGGCAAACTTTCTATATATTTTAAATCCAAAACCCGCTTTCCAGTGATCGCCTCTATCTGTGTGATTCTGTCTATGAATACGTGTGGATTGTCATCAATGCATCCCATTTTACACAAAATCCGCCCATTTTACTCAAAAAATGTCATTCACATTTCGCATTCGTACATAATGAGCCTTACGTGCAAATCGCTCTTGTTCTAGAAAATTTCCTTGTAAGTTGCTTACATTCTAGCAAATTCTGGCAGAGAATTTGTACAATGTATTGGTTATTCTTGAGATTAAAGTTGTTTTCAACGAATCAAGCATAATGCTTTGTTGCAAATTAAAGTAGTAAAAATTTAAAAATGTTTTAGGTATTGTATTATCAAATTCTTCGAAACAATTCAATTCTAAAGCAGCTAGACTTCCATTCATTTCTTAAGGGGAAAATATTAAAGATTCACATTTTTTTGGTGCTGGGACAAGGACAGTTCAAAAATTTAATTGTAAGACAGATAAGCTCACCAAATATAGTGCTATTTTGTAAGTGGTCCAAAATGTCTACTGACAAAACAAATTATGACGATGTTGGATATGAAACGCTCTTATTTTTCGATCTCTCTCAAGACATTGCTGTTGCAGAGTAAGTATTGTTGCATAATCAAGCAGGCAACAAGTATGTTTACTCAAGCAGTTTTTGCACCAGCTGTATGGAAGACGAGGAGTAGAAGAATAGGTACTATCCTTCCTTTTTTCTGTGTATGTCCTGCTCTTGTGCAAAAAAGAAAACTTTATATTAGAAGTCTATTACCCGACGAACCTAATCTTTTTACTAGTACATAGACCAGGGTGGATCTGGGGATCAATCAACAAACACCTCCATTTAGTTCAGCATTGATATTAAAATATCTTTTTACGCATTCGAAGGTATTATATTTGAGGTTAACTTCCATTTGTGCGCACCATTAAGGCCAAAACTGGAGTGTTAACATAGTTTAGTTTTAGTTTTAAATGCATTTTATTATCTTAATCATTAACCCTTACATACTAACAGAAAATGCTTAAATGCTAGCTTAAAATCACTTAACAATCTTATACTAACTTACTGGCCCCACACAGGCACTCTAAGCTACTCTAAATTCTTAAATATTAGAAAATAAATATATTTATTTTCTATACTTAAGGCTAAGAAAAAAATTGTTGACAAAAACTTAGCATATGGCCTTAATTTTTTATAAAAACTTGGAGTGTTAACATTTCATGCGTTCTATGTACATGCACCCCAGGTCAGTTGTCTTTGAAATAGTATGGTCACACACAGTACGATACAATATGTTTTTTATTTAGTGCAATCGCAATATCTTGTTCTAATTCATGTGATACTTGTGATACTATAAGAATAAGCTGATTGAATTTAATTGTTAAGATATTTAATTTCAGTTGTAGAGTTTATAATTATAAAAAAGAAAGCAAAACTTTTTAAAATGAAAAGGAAGCAATAATATAAAGATAGATAAACTTATCATGATAACTAATACATCTCTAATTATTTTCTAAGTTCCAACTTAAACAGTGTTAAAAAACTTATTAATTTGGTTCTTCGAAGAAGGGAATTATATTGTCGTTTATAAAAATTAACGCTCTGGTATTAGAAAACGATAGCGTACGGAGTCAGGTCGTAGCTTCTTCTAGAAAGGAGAAAACTAATCTTGTAAAAGGTAAGAGGGTTGGTGTGACTGAATAGCATTGTGAAGAGGGGTAAGAAACCTCAACCCAAAGAAATTTTCCAAGGTTAAGCTGTATATTGATCTGGTGAATAAAGAAATATAATCATGTCTTTTGAGACAATATATATAGGGCGCGACATTATTGTAGGCAACACTGAGTCTTCGGCTGTGGACATAATCATAATTGGAAAAAAAAGTTCGTTGCCACTTTATATTTCTTACATTCTTATCAGTTTCTCTCCTATGGTTTGCTACAACTCGACCATCCTGACTTGTAATCGTCCCGATTTCCCCCTTTGTTCTACTACAATTACGTGATTTGTTTTCCCTCGTTTGTAACCATGGTTTGATATTGGCTGCTTCCCATATTCCTTCATACGGGATCTGGCTTACTTGAAATCCTTCTACATCCATCACTGTGTACCGATCATTTGGCAAAATCTTTTTAATTTTATACGGACCCTTAAACTTAGGGCCTATCTTCTTACTAGCACCTGTGATGCTGATAAAGTTCTTCATCATTACATAATCTCCTTTCCCATATGCCTTATGCGTTCTGTAGGGGTCCTTTTGTGACTTATTATATTCCTGATACTTAATCATCTTATTAGCAGCTCTCGTTCGTATTTTCTCTAAATCTCTCTCATTTTCCTCCTTGTAATGCTCATTTAAACTCTCCTTCAGAAAATCAATAACTTCGCCTTTTTGACTTACTCCGAACAGCAATTCACTCGGTGTCGTGCCTATACTTCGGTGTATTGTGTTGTTCATAGCGAATTCTATCCTTGGTAGTATCCCGTCTAGAGAATTTTCGTATCCTACGTCTGTCAGTTTTGCTATCATGGGCGCCAGACTTCTGTTTATCCTTTCCACTTGTCCGTTGGCCTGTGGGGAAGCCGTCGCAATCTTCATGTGATGTACATTCTTATCTTCCGAGAAACTTCTGAAATCCTTTGAAATAAACGCACCAATCTGACACCAACACCTTCGGTCGGCTTTACGAATTAAAATAAGATCTAAGGCAGCTTATTACTTCACTTGTGTTGGTTGTCCTAACATCAAAAAGTCTGACGTACTTAGTAAACGCGTCTACTACTGCACATACTTCTTTTTCGCCCGTTTGAGTGACACTGGGCCAAAGTGATCTACATGTATCATCTAGAAGGGAACATTTGTTTTTGGTATGTTGTGCAAGTAGCCTTCGTACTTTCCAAACTTAGGTGAAAATGCGATACACTTTAAGCAATTCGCTATGTGCGACTTGATTTTACTTTTTATCTAAGGGAACCAATATGTTTTCAGAACCGCGTTCAAGACTTTGTCGCAACCCACATGACCCATCTCGTCATGGTATACATGCAAAATCTTACTTTTTTGCACACTTGTTTGTTTAGTTCAATTTCGTTCTTTATTTTTTCTTTTTTCCACTTTGACAATCGTTATTTTGTATTATTATTATTTTTTGTTGGATTGGATCCCACTTCTGATTTTTAGCCGTTAGTCTTATAGCGAATAAAACAAACACAATCCTTTAGAAAAAAAATAATTTCCGCTCTTTATTTGGTTGCTTATAGGCATCTGTATTCTACAGTGTTTGACTTACGACTAATCTCCTACCTACCGGCAGACTCTTTTCCTAGTGCGGCCACTTTACAATCACTAGTCAGTGTTGCCGCTTCATATTTCTTACATTCTTATTAGTTTCTCTCATATGGCTTGTTACAATAACTAATGTTTTAGTAAGAATCGTCCTTGTTTTGACGGGCGTTATCTTTTGCTCAGTACGCGAAGAACTCCATTTATTCTGCCTAGAATTAGTTTGATATGATAACATATTCCATGTAAGCGTTCTGTTGAAGACAATTCAAAGGTTTATTATCAAGATGGATTTGAGGAAGATATGGTGTGTAAATAAGCTTCATTGATGAAACTAAGCATTTCGATTTGGTCGGGTTTAAACACAGGCCATTGGATCTTGACCATCCTAAGAAATTATTAAGAACTTTCTGTCTGCTGTTTCTGCTGTTGCTTCATCTCATTGCATACAGTGGAAGGGAAGGATCGAGTTGCGTGGCATGGAATCATTTCTTTGCTACTCGTTTCTTATACATAACTTTTTTCCGTATTACTCGATAAACTTTTAAGAGCGCAATAAATCGGTAACGTTTTGCATTAAGGATTTGATGTATCTTAAGAGTCAGGACTGATCTTTTGTTCGAGATGACTCTTTTTTTATTGGTATGTGGGTGTTAAAATGATTAGAATCTTGAACAAAAGAAGTTTAATCTTTAACAGAAATTTCATACATTCGAAACCATTCAATTGCTCTCTAATCTTCTTCTAATAGACTTGAATTTATGTTTTAAAAATCGCGAAAACCATGTATGGGATTTATTATTGTTGGCTTAAAATGAGAAGTTAGATGAGTGAAATAGTGATGGCAAAAACATGAGGCAGATAACTGGCCGAAGTGCGGAAGTTTGTATAAATGGCTTATAATTAATATATTTATAAGGTAAAATATTGAACAATTGTTACGAAGGGCGAAATATATTATACGAATATGTAAGTTCATCTAAAACGACAATGAATAGATCTGTGCCGATATTGCGGCTAGGCCTGTACACACAACCTAATTTTTTATAAATAAGTAATCGATTTCACGGACAGCTAGAGACTCAAGTATTAACCAACAACTAACATTTCTTCGATGCTGGCATCAAACCAAAAACCCACCCAATGCTGTTAGATCGAAAGAGCCATTCAAACAATACAAAGCATCACTAGTATTTGTCTCATCACTGTCATCATCTGATGGAAACCAAGTTTTAGAAACACACATTACATCAAGCAATTTAAACACACATTTAAGCTTACAAGCAATTATCTAAATGTATCCTATTTATTACACAGACTCTGCGCATTTATACGGCAGATCTGAAACTCTGTGCACTGATTACATACGAGTATTACATACATTTAACATTAAACGCGTTGCAACTGTTCGGTGCTATATCTGATCCTCCAAACTCATCAACACATACGGAAACAAGAACCCCGTGAAAAATATAAAATAGAAAATACGCATTCCAACGGTGGAAATGTCATAGAACGTAGAGCCTTTAAAGTATCTTTAGTGTGACTTGGAAAAGCCTTATCGCTTAAATACGTTCTTAGTCCAAAGAAACATGCACTGGCAAGAGCAACTCTTCGATGATGTGCGTTATCGGAGCTTATAGCGGTGCAGAAGACCGTTCTGATCAACCCGTCGATGTGGTGTATTTACCTTTATCGAAAGCATATTCTTAATTTTATCATCATCCACAGCTTAACGCATTTTTACCGCTCCTTTTAAAATACTTGTAAACGTATCAGTGATAGCTCACTACGTTTTGCCAATAAACTCAATGTCATCAGCATATGTAAGTAGTTGTACAGACTTTTGGAAAATAATGCCTCTGGTGTAGACCTGCTACTTCTCAATTATTATGTTCAAACAAGTTATGTGACAGCGTATTTCCTCGCCCAATCTTTTTTTGACATTAAAGGTATCGGGAGGTTATTTCCTACCTTTACGGAGCAGCGAGAATTTTGCACCATAATTCTGCACAATCTGACGAGCTTGCCAGGGATACCAAGGCTAGAATTGGCACTGCATAGCTCGTCTCTATAGATGCGGTTGTAAAACCAATAAAGAGGCGATATGTATTGCTTTGGATTTTAGGGTTTCTTACAGAATCTTCCGTAGTGGGAATATAAAGTCCCACTAAAAGATGGTTTTTGGCGTTCACACAATGTCATGTTTAAAAGACTGATGCCGCTATAATTGGCGCAGTTAAGTTGGTATCCTTTCTTACGGTTTGTTCAAATGGTCCTAAAGTTCCAAACTTCAGGCATACTTTCTGCCGACCAAATCTTGAACATGACGTGGTGCGCGCTCTCTACTAAGTCTTTTCCCGCTGCTTCATATAAATTGGAAAGTAGGCCATCCACTATAGCAGCCTGGTTATACCTGCGCTGAAATATTGCTATCCTTATTTCACTTCATTTTGGTCGGGCGAACGGATCTCTCGATCCTGACACGGAATTTGAGTCCTCTCTACCATTTTACATTCTGCAGAGGCGGTTTTTCCATATTCTTAGCTGCTACTATATTTCCTTGTTCATCTCAAGACGTCTCTGTTCTGGTCTTGTTGGCTTAACGCTTTATTTTTACCTTTTGGTAAAAATTCCAAACGCTGTTCCTATAGAAGCATAATACTAATATTCGCGTTAATCAGATTCCAAGTGAAGTAACTCAGCACAAGTGGCAAAGCGATTAACTCAGTTTGGTGCACTTCAAATTAAGACAGCATAAGAAAGTCTATGCTCTTTTAGGAAAATGCCCATTTTCGGTCTGATGTTTTTCATGCGTTAGAATGAATTCGTAGAGATAGTTATTTCATAGTTATTTCATTTTTTTTTCCCCGTAATTTTATATTTTCTTGTTTCTGTAAGATATCCAGTATAACTGTCGTTTGAAGTAAACTTTTAATTGCCGATGAACTTGCTAGACAAGGCCCAGATAAGAATTTTCAAGACCCGAACCTAAGTTAGGTCTGCCTGTGTCCTGGCTTCCATTGACATTTGGGTTCCATATAAGCACATAAACGAATGCTTCCTGATGCTTCCAAAAGGTCAGCAGCCTTCCTGTTGTACCTCATTAGGAACTTGCAGGAACTTGGCGTTGATATGGTGGCTGCTGATACTGTAGGTACTTTGTCACTGAAACGCTTACTCGTCATCCTTCGTAAGACTGAGAAATTCAAAGGATGTTACGAGGAGTACAATGGACTAGTTCTTTGCCGACGTGGTCTATTCCGGCAGGAAAAAAAACGTTAAGTTAAAGTGACATTAGCTTATAAATTCAGACCATTCTGAAAAGGTCAATATCCCATTATCACATCATCTCCTTCATTTCGAAACGTTTTTAAATTCGCTTTTGATAAGGTCCATGCTTTCACGCTCTTTAGCAGAATTGACACCAAACGAGTCTAATATAGAGTTTAATACTTGCTCCAGTAATATCTTGTTCATGGTAAATCTATCAGACTGAAAACCGTACTAGATCTATGGTATCATAACGTCGAAAAACGGCTTAAGCGTTCACAAACTACTGTATACTCCTAGGATTACGTACGCAATTTTGAGAAGGCTAGTGTTTATTTATTTGGCAAAGTTTAGAGGCTCTGTATCCTTAAGGAATAGCCAAATATTCCAAAGATTACATATATTGGGCACACGATCGACAGACCATATTTTGCAGATGGATTTTTGGATGTTTCTTACCAAATCAATACATGTCTGTTTAAAAAAAAAGAAACTTGCATGTAAGCATGCCTATATTGGTTCCTATTTAGATATCACTTTCCTGGTTATTGTTGAATGTCATCACCATTATCTTTACATGGCTGTATCGCCACAACTCCTTCATTTTTATCAGAGCTGTGTTTTATGATGTCTGATGCTGACGTTCCAGGAGGCTAGGTAGTATTGCGGAAGAACAATTGAATTTTTAAAGAGTTTTTGAGATAAGATGTTCACTGGCATAAGTACAAACTTTCTAAGCTCTCCAACTAAATTTCTGCACTGCCACTTGAATACCATTATCGTTCGCCCATAAACTTGTATTTATCCATATGTATGTATTAGAAGTTACAAAATGTCAAATGAGCCCTTCTTACTAACAAATAAACTGGAGAATCCTTATTCTAATTAGTTACCAAATGCTTAAATTCATCTCATGCTCTGGAGCCAACTTCAACCATACATATACTCTCTCCCTGAATGAACTCATCATTTATAGCATACACACATTTAATTAGTCCTAAGGGAAGCTCAAAGACTTCTCCAACAAGCAATTACGCTCAAAACAGGGCAGTGTCAATAAATCGATTTAATAATCACAAATCATGGCATGAAATACAATAGACACAACTCCAAAGTTATCGCATATATTAGGCCAACCATAGAAGGGTATATTTCCACCTTAAACTGTGTAGTGGTCCTTTGATTCAGCGAAAAGCTCATTAATACTTTGCAATGCATAAGGCAAATTAACAATCTTCAACCTAGTCCGCCCACTTTCAAAAGGAATCTCCTCGTTGAAAACAACTAATATCCGTATTTTATGGGCCAGTCCTTGCTAACTTGTTATCAGCTGCCTCTCATGTGTAAATAAATGATAACCACGCTGTGAGTATTCAATCTCTTGACATCACTACTAACTTATTACGAGCAGTGATGCTATAGTAGGTTTTCATCGAAACCAAACAGTAAGAATGCCACGTAAATAGCAACAGTGCCACAGAGTACTCTACATATGCTTCCAGAAAACGCCTCCTATAGTCCTGCTTCAATCCGATAGGATTGAGGACATCGACCCTAAGAAAAGCAGGACACAGATTACACTTGGATTCTATTTTTGTTATTATTTATTTATTTATTTATCATTATTTTTTTTTTTTTTTTTTTTTTCATACTTGTGCTTTAGTATTCAGCTCAGTTCAGTTCAGTTCAGTTGAGTCTTCAGTTTCACGTTAATAGATTTCATTCCAGGACTTTAGGCAGCATCAGTGCGGCTGCCTGGATACTTTGTGTGTCTCCGTTCTTCTTTCTTCCTATACTTTCTCTGTTCTTTTGTAGGGAATAAAAAAAAAATTAAAAAAAAAAACGAATACGACTCAGGGAGCACATAAAGTTTGCTTATTCCTTGCTTGTTGTTTCGTTTCATTGATGGCTTAGTGGGGCAAGCAAGCATGTTCGCCCTTTCGCTTCTCAGCTCCCAACTTCCCAGTTCCTGACTATCCTCTACGAGGTAGTTACTGCTCCATGGTATGGATCCTCCTTGGGAGTAATGGAGCTGCAGTTGCTTTTGTTTCGCCATCTAACTCTGAAAGATTAATTTTGATGGCAAAATATTAGTTGAAATAGGGGGCCAGCTGTTGCTACCATTCTCCTGGTCTCTTACCACCTTTAGCAAGTCAGTATTGTTCAAAAGTGTTTAACTGACGAGCTTATCAAGATTTTCACAGTTTACTAGTTTGAGGTTATGAATAATTTGTTATACAGAACAAAACTGTCGGAGGATATCTCGATAATGAATCTATGTATACGTTATGCTCTGATTCCTTTGGTCGTTATTTCGAAAATAGCTTTAGAGGCAGTGGCAGGTAGGTAAAATGAAGAGAGATAGAGAGTCTCTGTTCATGGGTAGAATGCAGAAGTCATAACGCTTAAGAGCTTAGATTGGTATTACGAAATATCTGACGAGATGTTTAGGAAAATTGATGAGAATCGTTTGGGCTTTATTGAGCTTCGTTATTTAGAAACAAATTTTTTACGATGACGGTAATTTGAAAATAAATGACACGCACTTAGGAAGATAAGCGTTTAGAACATAAGAAAGAGAAAACTAGGTTAACAATTTGAGGAAGGCCATTGAAAGTTACCCGCACAGTTGGAAATAAGGATCTAAAAGTGTTGCACGTCCGCGAATGGTAAATTTGTGTGTGCAATACTTAATGGGGCATTCACCTTGTGTAGAGTATAATGGGATTCGGTTTTATGAGTGTACATTCGTTGAGTAGCTATTACTTCATTGATATGCTGGTTACAGGATGCGTCTTTTGGTTTTGAAAGCGTTATTTTGTAATTCAGAAGAGAGTTTAATACTTCCTGTCTTAGTATTCGGTGGCCACTTGGTCAATATAAAGACAGAACGAACCAAGAGTGATGTTCGGGAAATTGTTTTATTGTTTTATTGTTTAATTGACAGATTTTCATTATTTTCGACAGAAGTTAGGGCCAATGACACCGCCTTAACATAATGCATATAAAATTCATATAAATCAGAGTAAGGATTCTGTACTTATTAAAATACCCAAAAGGGTCAGATTTGTCCATCACTGAAGACTTAATTCATAGCTTCTTGCTCCAATCAAACACCCAATCTTAGCATTCTCAGCGCTGTCCATGGCCTCTATTATTAACTGAATCTAATATGAAAGATGCAAAAGCCGCCATAATGAACTGCATGAATTGGCTTACTGAAGTGAACATCGTTAAATTGACAATTAATACAACGTGATATTCTTCTTTGAGCGAACATAACGATGTCCACGACCCACCAATCTCTGCGAATCCGTACTGTGCGAATTTGTCGCTATATTAGTCAATTACCACGAAATTGTTCTTTCTTGTTACAATTTAACGATTGAAAACCGATTAAGCATAATTTTTGAATTTATACCATTCATAAATGTTCCATATTTTACCATACTTAATACAAACAAACATATTGGCAGCTGTTAAATTGATAGCGTTGTAAAAGCCTAAAAGACTAAATTGATAACACATTACAAGGCGCTGCACAGTGCGTCGATTATATGTGAATGGTGGATAAAAACCAAAATTTCAAAGGATTTGGTTTTTTTTTGTAAACTAAGCTTTGGAAATAGAAAAGAGGAAATCAATTTTCCTTACACAGTGAATTTGAAAGACTTATGATACTTATAAAACAATCTAATGAGGGAAACAGCTCAAGGAAGGCTTATATTTAACCTTTAAGTATGGACATGTAGTCTCACAGGCTCCGTAACAATGTTGATATCGTTGTTCCAACCATTTATCCCCACCCGCTGCGACTGGGGAGGCCAATAGCTTCAGTTTTAGTGCCAAAACTTTCCTCCAAATCCAAATATTCTCCCAACAAATGTTGTTGCTCTAAACCAAAAGGGACACAAATCTTAAGTCCAAAATTAGATGAGCTGCGAGGTTGACGCAATCTGCGTGTCAGAAACCTGGTTCGTTGACGGTGGAAACGATGACGTATATGGTATGAATGGTTATAGACTTTTTCGAAAGTTTCCTTTTTAAGAAAGGGTGTGCTTTATAAACGAAAATGTCCGTTGTCTAAAGGATCTGCTATACAGTATTTGTTTGCACAAATTATAAACGGGGAGAGAAATATTTGTATTGGCGTTGTTTATAAGCCAAGCCAAAACATCAATTTGACGCCGATATATGAAATTGATGAAGAAATGTCAACTTGTTCAACAAACGTAATTATTTTCAGCAATTTATTGGAAGAAAGTTCTTTAACACAAAATATGCAAGCTTTTGACCTACAGCCGGTCAAAAGCCAAGTTCCTACTCATTTTACCAGTTTTTCCAGTACTCTTTTGTATGTGTTTTTTTGTAAGTAATACTGACAAGGTACTGCTCTATGACCAAATTTCAGCACTTGCCTTTTCAAAACATGATTTTTTTGTTTCTGACATATGATTTTGATATTGGACGATGTGTTAATACTTCAAGTTATACGTGTAGAGACTTTAAAAATGTTGACAGGTTCTCCCTTGAGCGACACATAAAACACATATTATATGCCCTCATCAGATGATCAAGTTGAATTTCTAAACAGAAACATCATTCATCATTTTGATAAGTACGTTCCAATTAAAACACGTACAATTACAGACAAAACAAAAGCATGGCTAACAGACGTAATTAGAGAGTTCATGGTGTAAGGTGACTTGGGAATGCTTTCGTGTGAACGAGTTTCATCAATTTTATAAGAGCTTGCGAAATAGTGTTGTTCGTCAAATTATTCCAGCCGCTTAAGTTCCACTTCAGATAGTCGTAAAGACTGGAATAATATTCGTCAATTAAGAGTCGGAAAGCAGAAGTTAAATTGCCCAAACAATGTTGATCGCAACGATCTTAATCGCAAATATTCATCAAACTCATTTTCATGTGTCTCAGTTCCTATTCAATTTTCTGAAGAAGCTGTTTCACATACTGAAACGTGTTTTGTTTTTAAAAGAGTCATTGACGCAGTCATAGTTGAACGCTTTCAGTCAAATATAATAGTAGTAGATGATATTCATCCAGCCATTTATTACGCACGTTATCAATACAAACTCTATGACTGGGATTTTTCCATTCAATGGAAAGTAGCAAAAATAATTCCGATCCCTAAAAATTCCAATGGTGACGAATTTCGACCAATTTCAATCTTGCCGTTTCTTTCGAAAGTATGCGAAAGGATCATGCACAAGCAGCTTAATGAGTTTTTTAGCGACAACAATTTGTTACTTCCAGTGCAGTCAGGTTTTCATGCTAAACATAGCCGTACAACAGCTTTATTAAAGGTACTTGAAGACATAAGGGATATACTTGACAATGGCAATTTTACGTCCTTAATATTATTAGACTATTCCAAAACATTCGATATGGTAGATCACACTATTCTTATCAAAAAATTAGCATTCTACTTTTCAATTCCGATGAAATGAGCGTTTAGCTCATCTCCAGTGAGAAAAAACAAACTGTATCACTTGAGACTATCTTATCCGACTTCCTTTCAATAAGTAGAGGAGTGCCCCAAGGGTCGATTTTAGGACCTCTCTTGTTCTCAGCTTATATTAATGATATTGTTTCAATTATTTTAAGCTCAACGAAGCATATTTATGCTAATGATGTCCAGCTTTATAGTAGTTGTCCGTTGGGTCTAGTTGAGGATTGTGTCAGAATTTTCGATTGGTCGTGTAAATGTGGCTTGTTGTTCAATCCTGAAAAATGAAAATGTATAGTGATTTCCAAAACAAAATTAGATCTTTCCTGTTTTCAAAGTGTAATTACAACTCAAACATTAATTCTGTTGACTCATCTAAAAACTTAGGAGTAGAACATTAAGTTGGAACATCCATATAAACTCCATTGTGGGAGTTGTTTTATATTGATTAAAACACTTGTTGTTCCTTCGCTTATTTATGGGTGCGAAATTTTTTATAAATGTGACTCCGAGGGCAATAGGAAATTACAAAGTGAATTCAATAGCGTCATTCGGTATATTTATTGTCTCAGAAGATATAACCACGTTTCGCACCTGGCCAAAAACATGTCATTCGAAAATTATATCAAATTCCGCACAGTACTACTTCTCTTTAGCATTCTTAAAAGTAGGCAACCTGTATACCTATACGAAAAAACCAAGTTTGTGGTTTCTAATAGATCGGCTTGATTAGTACTTCCACATTTTTCATGCCTTGCATCTGAAAGACAGTTTTTTTTATTACTGCCATTCGTCCTTGGAACTCTATTCCACGTTACTTACGAGAGGAACATGACGCAAGGTGGTTTTAAAGTAATCTACAAAACTTCTTTTCAAATCAGAGCAACAGAGAAGGGAGTATACCTTCTTCCTCAAGCAACATTATTTTTAATTAAAAAGAAAATATAATATTTTGAATTTGTCATAACTAAGAAACATACCTATGTACATACATATATCTTAATCTAAATTTCTAATTTTAATTACAATTTAAAGTTATATTGTTATCACGGTCACAAAATATATAAGTGTACTCTGAATGTGTCAGTATATAAATAAATGAATAAATGAAAACAATGAAATGGGCAAAGCACCCCCCTTCTGCCAGGGTTCCTGTACCTCGACATAATATTATTTCCCATTCTGTTTCTTCGAAGTTGACGGCTGGCGATGAAAAAGATTCTTTTTTCCATATGGAATAAGCTTTCCGACGATGAAATGTTCCAACATATTTTGACATGGACATGGAAACAGAACGAAGTTTGCGCGTGATGATAGACCTGAACTAAAAGAGTTCGACATTATTGAACAGAAAGCTTTCACCCGGATTTTTTATTACTCAGTTGTATTAAAGTCAAACCATGAGGACACAAGTTACTTATTTATTTTGAATGGTTCAGGATGTGAAATATTTAGATGCTGCATGTCAGAGACAAGATTTCTTGTCCAAATGAACGCAATGAGAGGAAAAGGCTTGAAGATCTGACATCCATAATATGGTGAATGTGTTACAGTGGACGAAATGCTAGTCAATTTTCGAGGAAAAAGTCATATGATTTCCTACATGCCAAAAAAAAAACAGGAAAATATGGACTGGTGATACGAGCACTGTTCTTGAACTAACCTACTGTTTAAATAACTAAAAAAAATACATATTTTTTTTAATTTTGTATTTATGATTATTTTGAATGAAGATGTTGATTTAGTTCTTATTTATTTTTGTTTTTAGAATTCTTTCATTTAACCTAGCTATAATTTGATCGAAATTCAGAATAGTTTTTATAATAATATACTCACTCTTATGAGCCTAAGAGGCTACATGTCCAAGGTAGTGTCATAAAAATAAGATCTCCATACTTAAAGGATAAACACAAATATAGGTATTTTTCTGCATTATAATTTTTAACTTTTATTGATGTATAACAAAACATATTGTACATTTTATAAATATTTTTGGGTTACAAAGTCCAACAAAATTTTGATTTCGTCATGGTTGATACTCAGGAATCATATTTTTACTTTAAGAAAAAAATAATTTAACGTCTTCATTATACGAATGTCTTCGGGAAGAGCATTGAATAGTTTGCAATATACAATTGTGTAAAACTTCCTTAAACTTGAAGTTCGAAATGTTGGAATGCTAACCAGGGAATATGTACAACTACGAAGATTATAGGTATCCTTGAAAGGACTATGTTAGTAACCACTTCTAATAAAGAAAGTTTTTAGTGTAGTTTTTTAGTAGTGTTAATGTGACTCTGCGACACCTAGTTGCATGGAACATAGTGTTAAATTCCAGGGATTTTTTAGCAGTTAATATAGTGTAAATAAGCTTATACTTGCTACTTACTGAGAACTTGTGCTAGGCAAACCCCATTCTTAACAAATAGACATCGAGATTGATTTCCGCAACAAAGTTAAAAAGGGTATGCATATGCAAACGCAAAGTCATCAGCAAAAGCCTTGAGCCTTCCAACAAATGGAAAACTGAAGCATGAGTTTACATAAGAGGTGTGTTCGAAAAGTAAGGTGACTTTTAAAATTTCGCGGATAACGTGTGTCTGCTCTTAGTAAAAAAATTGTTTACAAGTTGAACAAGCTCTGTCAAGATGACAGAAAAGTTGCAATGATAACGTCGAAGGTGTGAAGAAAATTTTTTTAGAAAATCGTCGCATTACTATAAGAGAAGTTGCTGAGGATGTTGGCATATCGATCGGTTCGTGTCATTCAATTTTTTCGAATATTTTGGGCATGAGATGTGTCTTAGAAAAAATTTGATCTTAATTTGGTCAGAAGAATGAAGGGTCATAGTTGGTGACGAATCATGGGTATATGGTTATGATGTCGAAACCATAGTCCAATCGTCCAAAAGCAAGAACCCAGGAAAGCCAAGATCGAAATCGCTGGAAGTGCTCAAGGCTATACCAAAAAGTGCTTATGAGAAGTGCTTCGAGTATTGGAAAAAGCGTTGGCACAAGTGTACGAGTATAATATCTAAGAAGGATTACTTTAAAGGGGACAAAATTTATATTGTTGAATAAATAATTTTTTTTTTATAAAGATTTAATGTCATCTTACTCTTTGAACACAAATTGTGTATATTTTAACCATTTCTTTATTTCCAACATTTTTTGGAATCGCAAAAAGAGCTCAGTCCCTAAAAATAAGGTTGCATATTTTTTAACCAATTTATTTTGTTGGCCAATCTTAATGCTATTTATCCTTTTTATTAATCCTTTCTTTCCTTTTGACCTGACTTTGACCACAGCAAGTACAAGCAATATTATTACATGTTTCTCAATTTAGATTCTTATGAGAGTTTTTGTTAGAACCCCTGCAAGAAGATATATTTGCGTTAAAATTATTTTTTTTCGCCATAGTTTTTTTTTCTTTATTTCTATAAGTAATATATTATAATTACTCCCCCTGTTTTGAAATCTTCTCACCAATTTTGCATTTGTTGAATTAAAGCCACTGCCACTTCAAATGCCATTTCAGATGGAGATAATCCAGTCCAGTCAATGCATTCTACTTCTCCATAACCACATTTCTTAGCCATCTTTTTTAAATCCATCAAAAACTCATCGAATGGCTAGCTTAAAACCTGGCTTGGTATTTGGATTTGCAAGAATTTTGCAATGAATCAACCACTTTGTTATATTTCTTCTTGTCGCCTTCTGTTACATCTAGCGAGTTGTAGACTTTTATCGCTTTCGAGCCCAACGCATTGGGAAAAGTTGCGATTTTAACTGATTTTTGTTAAGTTCAATTGCTATCGCAAACACCTTAAACAAATTTCCGCCAATTTTCTGCTATATTTTCATCTATCTTCATCTAATATACTTTGCGGATGAAGTCCATGTTTGGCATTGAAAAAACTATATTCTGCTTCGATTGTCTACCCCGCCGTCTTCTATTTAGTATGAGATGGTTGCTGCGAATCAAAGTTGATAGTTCTGAAATATTACCTTTACTTCTGCGAAAGTTTACTAAACACAACATTGCCTCAAAATATCTTTCATAGCTAGTATGCATTTTGTCATCAAATTGGAAGATCTCTCTGGTATCAAAAGGCTCTTGCCCTCAGTGTTTAATTTATAAAGTTTATGTTAAATCACGTCTGCGGAATTTCGTTGGCCTCTTTCGGTGAAGATGCCATCTGTATTATTAAGAATTCAGTTTCATGCTTTTATGCTTATACCTAGCTACGATTAATGGTATAACCTATCCACTTTTTTTTCGGTGAATGATATGTAAAGGAATCCAGTTTTAAAAAAACAAATAATGCCCTCGCTGAACAAAAAAAACAACAAGGACGTTCTCGAAACCCATAAATGCTGTGCGTTACAGTTTAAATGGTTATGGGAAGTCATTCGAAATCATGAAAGCTCCCAAAGCCATGGGAAGCAGCACAGTGGTCTGACCCATTTACGCTAAGGAATCATGATGCCTTTTAATGGCATTACAAAGCCGTCTCTAATAGGATTCCCAGCTTCTTGAATTAAATAAAAAAGTACAAAAGTACAAAAAAGTACCCTTAATGTGGAAACTATGTTCCTGGAATGACTTTTTCAATTTACACATTTTGTAATCTGGCTTTTACCATTTTTCCTTCACCCAGCTTATTCTTCTTTTCTTTTGTTTTACTTTCAGAAAACATTTGGCAGACAGAGTTGGATTTCATAGAAGTAAATCGGAGGAATCTAGTCGTACTCTCCGTTATATCATCTCCATATCAAAACATATCAGAGGAAGATGTATTTAACGACACTCTTTTCTCGGCAGCAAATAACAATAAACTAACTGAAAGCAATGAGGATGAGTACAGAATATCTTACCCGAAGTCATCGTTCTTTGAGGTGCCTGACCAACTCGAGGCAAACAATAGCAATGAAAGTAGTGAAGAGAAATCCACTAGGATGCGCATAACAAAACCAATGTCTGCATCCACTTCCAGTACGACTACGATTTCTGGCAAACAATCAAGCTATCGAGCATCGTCACAGCATCTGTCGACAATGAATAGTGCGAAGTCGACAACAATGATAGCTCTAACAGCAACGACAACAATTACAACGCCTATCACTCCAGCTACTTTTAAAGCAGCATCCATAACCAAACCGACTGTAACACACAGCAAACCAACACGAAACGAGCACAGACGAAATGGCAATCGGCAGCATAGGAATAGGTCGCATAGGAAGTATTCCTCAAAGTCCGAGGAATCCCGAACGTCGCGTTCTGAGGAGACCGACAGAGAACTTGAATTCCGCCACTCAAAGGCTATTGACTTTAATCGCTTAGAGGAACCTGATATGGCTCTTACAACACCTCTGCGACCAAACAGCATCGAATATGACCTGGACTATGGAAGGAGACAAATATTACACACAACTTTAACCACAAGCAGCACCACGACTGGCAGCAGTTCCACTTCACTCCGAGATAGTAACATTCATATCGTTAAACCGGAAAAACTGCCAGAAATCATACCTGCCACCCCGCTGGCAACCAATTCGAAAATCTTCGAAATCAAAACAAAGTCCAAGAAAGTCAAACGCATGGCAGATGATGAATTGCAGGTGGAGATCGAACCGGAGTATTTAATTGGTGAACCGCCATTAAATGAGTCCACCGACATTTTCAGCGTCGGCATTGGTGTTGGTATTGCCGATGACGTCGCAGCACCTGGCCTTGTGCGACTGGATGGATTCTCGGGAATGCTGCAGACCTTCTTTGGTATCGAGAAGGAGATCGATGTTAAGGTCTTTGCCCATCCGCCGAGTGCAGAATTTCTGAATCTGGTTGTGGCACTGTTGGTCTGGTCGGTACGATATCCGGCTGTATTCTGGTCAACGACGAAACCCTTTGCCACGATATTCAGCGTTCAAATTGTTGCATCGTCTTTGGAGATCATTTTCAGTTACATTGGCGCGTCGAATTTGTATAAATTACAGATATACAGTGAGGTGATTCCTGTGCATACGCCTGGCCTGATACTTAATGCAGTGGTAACGCTATCACTGTTTATATTGTCCACCATTCTGGTGCTGTCCAGCTCCATGATCATGTATCTGTACGGGCATGGAAGGTTAGCTGCAAAAATGCGAGACCGGTCATTAATCACCATGAAAACCAATGAAACGTGGATATACTTTGCACATTGCGCTTCGTTATGCTTCATCTTGGCACTGGCTGTGGTCAAGGCACCGCTTCTCAATGACTTGAGTGCTACCTACAAGAATAATTTGCATTGTCCAACTTTTATTTCGGGTGAGTAGAGACAATTTCTTTTCTTTTTCGTGTTTGTGTATTTTGTGGTTTTAATGAGAAACGGATACGGTTTCGATTGCTTTTCAGGAATACGAGTACACATTTTGGTCTTTTAATGAATTAAATTTAATTAGTGCAACTAAGCGGTTTTCTGGATATCTAATTTACCCTCGAGATTTGTGATTTTTAATTTATTGTGACATAAAACTACTTGTGTATGTATATGATAAAGTTATACAGCTTATACAATTTAATTCACTTTTTCCCACAATTTATCTTATGTAGTGTTATTGGCATTAATGCTCTTACCATCAAATTTGTATAAAGTCTCCGTAGAAGATGATGAGACGATAAAGGTATAAGTTGACGTAATTGAAGCATTCAATTAGTAAATTCAAGATACTTGCTATCAAGAAGCGCCGGAAAAGAATATTATGGCATAGAAATAAGAAAATTTTATCGTAATGGTTATGCATTTAATCAGAACCTATTTTACGAACCCCTTGAACCAAATTCTACACGGAGTATGCAACGAAGTATTCTTATAGAAAGCACTTTTAAAGAATATAATATAGGGTTATGTATGGAATATCATATATCATTTTCACGATCGTCATTTTTCCTCTACAGTTTAAAATAGTTATTTTACCAGGAGATGAATTCAGATCTATCAATTCCGCCAATTCTATATATCCTTGCATAATTATGCATAAGCAAATAAATGAGTAGCTCATACATAATAATCTACTGGTTTTAGTTCAATCTGAATTTCATGCAAAACATAGCGGTACTACTATTGTAATTTGAAAAGTTTGGTGATGTTACTTTCTTAATCTTTCTAGATTTTTCCAAAGCTTGATATATTCAACTATTTCACTCTCATTCATAAGTTACTTCATTGTTTAAATATATCTCCATTTGCCGTTAAATTACTATTATCTTATCTAAAAGAAAGAAAACAAGCTGTGTTTCTGGAGCGCGTTCTATTAGAATTTCTTCATTTCTCTAATTCTCACTGGATGTCAATGATATGCAAACCATAATTTTAAGTTCAACAAAATACTTTTACGCTGACGATATTCAAATTTATAAAAGTTGTGGCCTTGGTCTTATCGAAGATTACGCTAATGATTTGAATAAAACTCTTCTCGAACTGGGTTTGAAAAATGGTCTGGCATTTAATCCAAACAATTATTTCAAAAAAGAAGGCAGAGGTATCCTGGTTTCTGTCAATCCCATTAAAACGTTTAGCAGTTGAATTTGTTGAATCTCCGAAAAAAACAAGGCACGATATTCAATAGGACATTTACCAACCATATAAATGCGTGAGTGAGTAGGACATATGGCGTTTTTATGGATTCTGATGGATCCTTATGGATTGTTCAAAGGTTTACATCAGCGAAGACGAAGTTAACTCTCGCTTACGCACCAGTAATTCCTGCTTTTATTTATGGTTGCGAAAGTAAAAGAAAGCTTCAATTTGGCTTAACCAGCACTATTCGGTATGTCTACGACCTCAGAAGGTTTGACCACGTGTTACATTTGACTAACAATTGATTGGGTGTTTTTTTACAGAACTACATCAAATTTTGTACTCTCGTTAGCTTTATACCATAGCAATATTAAAACAAGGCTACCGATGTACGAGTATCTATAAAATAAAATCAAATTTTCGGCATACAACAGATCTGCTTGTTTAATTCTGCCGCAATTCTCTTGTGTAACATCTGAAAGACCAATTTCCATTACTGCCATCCGTCCGTGAAATTTACTACCGCGTTACCTGAGAGAAATAAATGGCACGAGTCGGTTTAGAAGTATGCCTTCTCTTTCTATTCGTGCATTTTCCGCTGGAACATTCATTTTCCCTGTCATACTCTAAATTTAATGGCGTAAAGTTTTCATCAATTTTTAGTATTGCCTGATGCAGTGCGGTGTTCTGGCTGTTGAAATAAATGCAAAGATTTGTTGTTTGTTTCCTGCACGTACCTGATATCAATCAGACCGCGACCTCCGAGATACATAGGCAAAGTGATTCTTTCCACGGAAGAAATAGGGTGATGAACTCTATACCTAATTATTAACTGTCGTGTGGATTTTTTAAATTCCTCCAGATCTACCTTAGTCCACTTAACAACACCACACGTGTATGTCAGGATAGGTACGGCGAAAGCCTTAATTGCCTTTTTCAGATTCTTCCCATTAAGCTTATAACTTACCAAGTCCTTCGTTCTTTGAAAATACGCTTTCGAAAGTTTTTGTTTGATATTCTTGTTTTGTATACCTCGAGCTTGGCTAAGTCATAGGTACTTATATGTTTCGTTTGGTATTGGGCTTTCATTGTTTCCCCTGTTACTAACTCATAGTTTCTCTGTACTACAATATTTGGCCTTTAACTACACTTACTCGTATTCGTTGGCATTTATCAATATCAAATGTCGGTACCAGTTTGAGTAGGCTACATATTGTATTATGGGTGAGTATAGAGCTAAATATCATCCATGTACTATACTCGTATAGCAAGTGTGCGAGCATATGGTGATGTCCGTCTTCATCTTTGATGATGTATCAATATCTACTGGAGTTGCGTATAGTGGAGATGGGATTTAGCGCCATACAAAACCACAAGGGACTAAAGCTACGTATTTTTGGAAAGATGATTCGTTCTTCACTATGTTGCAAATGGAGGGTAACTTCCTAAGAGAGCATTAAATGTTTTAGCATAACTATACGAATTGGTGCGATTTTATGGATCTCCATCACCTTGACAAGCCAAGCGTATGGCTTTCTTGTAGTTGATGAAAGCTGTGAATATGTTTTTGCCTCATTTATATGCCTTTTTATTATTATTATTATCGAATAGCATTATCTCTCAGCTTAAATGCTGGAAATTAACCTCTCCCGTTGCACCCGTTGTTATTGTTGCATAAATCGTCTGACGATGTTGCATGACCCAGTACTAAGGCATCTCTTCCATTTGGTGGCGTCCAGTTACAGAGATTGTAAATGGGGTTATGTTCACCCTAATAACGTGGTACATATTCTTCAATTCTTGCGCTAAATTGGTGTATTTATTAAGTTTGTTACTATGCGTTGCATGCATGTTATTGGTTAGTGGGATGGCTATGTCAAATTTTTTTTTTTTTTTTTTTTTTTTTGCGTTTGTTGTGAATAACAATATCTGGGTTATTTGCTTGTTTGGTTTGATCTGTTATTATATTGTAGATCTGTCCCAGTACAGAAGTGTGTTTAGATTTTCGGGACCAGAGGTAGATCGTATTTGTAGTATAAAGTGTTCTGGATGATGAGCTGATTATTGAGATGATTGAGCACCAAGGTAATATGAATACCCTTTTACTTGCTTTCCTCCAGGGCACGGGCTCGCACGGGATTCGAACCCGCGACCCTCTGCCTGAGGAGTCTATGTATATACCACTACACCACGGCCACATCGTGTAATCCGTTGCAACTAGTATTGAGAAGGCACCGATAAAGTGTTCTATTGTTTCAAGTGACATTATACCTTCTGCAGTTGTTGGAAACCATTAATTCTCCTTGAACATGTTTTCTGTAGTTTTTCGTAGCTATAACTTTGTGCTATATTGCAATCATGAACTCTTCAGCCTCGGCGAATAGCTTCCCCTTTTTTAGCCACAGATTGGTTGAGGTATAGTTGACGTGTTTGCTTCCACGCTTTCACTTGTTTTTCCAGTTTTAGACAATGGCGTATAGTTTTGGTCCACTGCAACAATTGTTGTTATGAAATTATTTTTTGTTTGTTCTCTGACATGTCAATGGTGCAGGCTTATTACATCCGTTACACTTCGCCCTCAATTGCTACGAGACTTTTTTGGTAATGTTTTTCGTCATTAGTGTCCTAATACTCCTTGCCACTATGTCGAGGTCAGTATCAGTACAATTTTTGATACAAAATGAATATGCGTATACTGGGATAGTCCACGTATTTATAGCCTTACACTTTTTACCGGTATTCTGAGTACTCAGTTTGTGCAAAATATCTTTTAAAGCTTTGTAAAGAAATCATAAAGCTGCATGAATCCCAGATATTTGTAGGCATTGCCGCTCTGCAGGTCTTCTATTACCTGGTTCTTCTCTAGTGGACATCTTGCATTTGACGAAGCCAAATTTCATAGAGATATCTTTGGTGAATTCATGCACAATCCGCAGCATTTTGTGCAGTTTAACTTTGTTAGATGAGGAAAGTTTTAAGTCGTTAATACACAGGAGGTGATTTATGGTTCTAAGGCAGAACCATAGCAGGCTAAATGCATCTCCTTGGAATATACTGTTTTTATGTATATTGGGTCGCTGGTCACATGTGCGAGGTGGAGTCTGACATTCCAAACGATCATAGCGTGCTGCATAAAGTTGGCTATTTGTTTGTCGACCATACTATATAGATTTTTAATATTCTCAGTAGGCACTCATGTGGGAAAGATTCGAATGTTTTTTTATAGTCCACGTATGCCATGCTGAGGTTAAACTTCCTTTCTGAGGCTTGGCTAACGGCGACAAAACTAACGTTTTTGTGAATAATTTGTTATGGGTCGGTCATGTTTGCATTTTTTGGGAGTAGGTAAGTGTTACCGGCGAGCATAAACAATTGGATCATTTAATATCTCCGTGAAGTATTTTGCTAAGGCGACGTGTATTGCCTTGAGTTTTTTTTGCCATATACGTTGGAATATGTCAGGGCCAGAGGATTTCCAATTACTTGTTTCACTGATTGCATTGCACACTTCATCTGCAGTGATTATTGCTGATTGCATTGGTTGAATTTTTGCAGAATAAGGTTCATCTTCAGCAAGCCATATTGCTTGTTGGTTAAAGCTGTTTGGGATATATTATATATAATATTTTTCCAAATCTCTGAAATTTCTAGCATAGGTGGTTTAAACTTCAGTAAAGCCTTTTTTCGTCTGTGGTAAAGTCAGAATTCTGGACTTTCTTGATCGGTAATTTGTGTATCTTGCTGGTCGTTTGAAACAAGTAGCAAGTTGTTGTCTCTTCTTGTATTTGATATTTATGGCCTCTTGCTGCGTTAGTTGGTGCTTACAGAATGGATAAATGATTTTTGAAATGTGAGAAAAGATATTTGTGGAATATGCTAAAATGCTGTAAGCTGTCAGTGTTTCCATATTTCTCCTCAACTTTTCGGTTCATTGAACTATCCGTTTCCCATTGCAGGTACTTGCCTGCTCTAGAGCGCTGTGATCCTGGCCCGCTTGATCTAAATAATTGTGGTTTTGTATTCATGACTGATTAATGTGGTGGGCCAGTATATCTTGGTTTACAAATCCCGCAAAATTTATTAATCATTGAAGCTTAATGAACCTTTAGAATTTATTCTCTATCCGTTGGACTTTGTCGTCAAAATAGTATTTGAATTTGAGTTCAATAGTAGAGAACAGATTTCCATCGGCTTCTTAAGTCGGGTATATTTCTTGCACGATTCTGTCATTGATTTCTTCTTGTATATTATTATATAGAGGCGGCAAAATGACCATTTTAAAAAGTGGGCGAGAAACTTCATTAGACGATTCTACATCATCGCGTTGGGGGGCAGGTTTGTACGGTGAGGTTATATACTGTGGGTACTGTTCAATGAAAAGATTTCTCATTTTCATTCGGTATACTGTTAATTGTGTTTCAATATGTGTAGAGATGTAGTAACAACGCATAATTGAGCTATTCATTTGATCCGCATTTGTGATTAATAAACTATTGGTTACTAAAACACGTCTATAAAGACCGCTCATCACATTGAGTACAGACGCCCACCTACAAGTTTTCTGGCTGCCAGTTTAAGATGATGGATTTGTTGTTAGCCCGCGGGTGGTATTTTATTTCCCACCTACTCGATATATAGGTGGGAAATATAAACTACCTTCAAGATGCGTCCCCTATTCCGAAGGGATTAGGCTCAGTTGTGGCGTAGACCATGTTCTGGCCCTTTATGGTTCGTTCCTCTCATCAATACACAGATTCTCCCAACACATAGCGATTCCTTGTATGTAGTATTATTAAACGATTCACAATTGCAAGAATTTTCTGACAGTGTTGCATATGTCCAACAGTACCGATTTTTGAATCTGTGCCAATAGCCATTCAATATTGTGTTACTTCAGATTTCTACTCAGATTTTTCGGGACAAGTCCCGTTGTTAAAACAACTATTGGGGTTAAATCTACCCATCTAATACTGTACATGGTTCGCAATTCAATATCTAAGGGAGTGTCTTAGGACATATTTGTGGAGTTCGTGGTTTGTAGGTTACGATTTAGCGTGACTGCTACATCAAAGATATCTATCCATCTCTCCGCTATCTGAAACAGAATAATATCGGGTCTGTTCGCTGGAATTTGCCCAGAAAAGAATTAGATCATCTTTTGTTTTGACGTTTTCAGAAAGAGAATAATCTGCTAAAGCTGAAGTTAAGGGGCATAAAGCTATCATCAACTAGCAAATGGTTCTTATAAGCGGTGATGAGCTACTAAGTATGTTTAGGCATTGCGAGTTTGTTGGTTTCCTCTCACCAGGTGAACCATTTTACATTTTTCCATGCCAAATTCCATCTGAATTTTACGAGATAAGTAAAAGATCTTTCAAGTAATCTGTGAGATAAGCGCCTTTAGCCAAATACTATGCAGCTTGTTAACAACAGGAGCCTTTCAATTTCTGGTTTTCGAGATGACTTCCCTACTTACTTTCTAATAAGGTATAGATGTTGTGTTTTTGAAATTCTCGATTTTATGTGAGTGTGCTTGTTGTGTTGTTTTGGAATACTCCAGATGTTACTACAAAACGTTTAGAAGCGCAGAAGGGTGGATAAACGTCTTCTGCTCTAATTCTTGATGTCATACGGATTTTTGGTCTCTAGAAAATAATGCATTTTCGAAGTTTCGGTTGGAACATTTTTCGTAACATTTAAGGCGTTTTGCTAATGCAGATAATTTCTGAGCTTTCCTACCGAGTATTTCTATAGTCTCATTCCTTGTAAAGTTTCCGGAATGGAGTGGGGCATTCAAGCGTCTGATGTATCTGCAGAGGCGATGTTCTTACTTCTATTCTTACTTATTTTACTTCTGAGTGTTCTGCTCCATTTTGGTTGGAGTCTTTCCACCTTTCTTGGTGTATGTCTGGATGAACTTTATGTCTGTATGTCTGGAATTTCCCAAAGCTGGTCGCCCCTTTCTCAGAGCTCCTAGAGTGGTTATTACACTACCTACGATGAACTTTAGGTAGTTCATAAATTCTTCTGTGTCCGGAAATAAATTTCTAAATCGAAGCCAAAAGTTGAAGATTAGGGCATCTACATTCGAGTCATCAAGCTCATTAGGGTTTCTGCCGTGCAGTGGTTTGCTTTTCCATTTGGTGTAAAGGTGGGTTATATGTCTTTCTGGGTTGTTCGAATAGACCATGTTCTTCATATCAGCTGGTGTTAAGTTGTCGTTCGCTTTGACAATGGCACAGTGAAGTTGAAACGATGGAGCCTTCCTGAAAAAATACCTAAAAAGGTAGTTATTTTGTTTGTTAACAAGGCTTTAGACGTGAACAACGCCTCTTCCTCCCATGGTCCTTGAGATAACCAAACTCTCGACCGCAGCATTGAATTGATGATGGCGGTACTTAGTTATAAGTGACTTTTCTATTCAGACCTTCTAAGACAGTTATACTCCATTTGACTATGTCTGCCGAGTATGTAATTATAGAGATGGCAAAAGTGTTTATTGCCATTACCATATTTCTTGAGCTAAGTGATGTTCTGAGTATCCTTTCCAAGCGATTATTGAATGACATACTCAAGTTGGCTTTGATGGATATGTGATTGATCATTCTTGCTTGCTCAACTCCTAAGTATTTTTAGACGTCGTCTTCTCCCATGGATTCTATGGTCTCGTTGTTAGAGCTAGTATATTCAAACCCCTAGGACCCTAGGACCCCTAGTTTTCGTCTTAACTCGGCTTATTAACATTATTATTATGATTTTGTTGGTTATATATTGTTTTAATGTTGCTGAACTTCTTTAATACAGCCCCTAATTCGCTCCTTCAAGTTGTGGGTGATTGTAAGCTTATTGGCATAAACTTTATACTTCAAAAAATCCCCCCAAAAAAAGTCCAAGTGCGTTAAGTTGCATGTTTAAGGCGAACGATTCTTCGTTCACATCCACATCCACATCTTGTAATTTAAGCACAAAAGCTGAATTATCATGCACCATTAACTGTTATTGGCTGACAAATCACATTTTCAAATGAGAATAATCCGATGATGCCTCCTGCCCAAATTTCGCATTTGTTTCTTAACAATCACTCGTAGATTTTCTGAACCCCAAATTTTACAATTTTGGTGATTAACAAAGCCATAAAGATGAAAATGAGCCTCATTGCTGAAGAAGATTTTATTTGAAAAATCAGCATCCACTTGTTTTCGTTCCATAATCCATTTAAGCTTCAGTTTTCGACTAAATTGAGAATACTTTGTTGAGAGCTCTTCGAAATTGTCAAATTTTTGCCACGGTATCGAATTGATGTTTCTGGACTCAGCAATACTGTCACGAGCTGTTTCGATGTTTTGTGTTGAGCGACTTGTTGAAGGACGGCAAAAGTGTCTAAGATAACTAATTCATCAAGTCCCCTTGATTTTTGAATAAATCTCTTCACACTTGATGACGTCAAAAGGCGGTTTTGCATGTCCGAAATGCTGCTGGAACGCCACAAAAGGAAGTCATTTTTGCATCGGATTGTTAATGGTGATGAAAAATGGATCCATTACGACAACCCCAAGTGCAAAAAATCATATGTGAAACCCGGCCAACCAGCCAAATCAACGGCAAAGCCGAATATCCATGGCGCGTAGGTAATGCTCTGTATTTGGTGTGCTGTATTATGAGCTGCTAAAACCGGGTGAAACCATAAATGGACAACGCTACCGAACACAATCAATCCGTTTGAAGAGAGCAGTAGCCGAAAAACACCAGGAATATGCAACCAGACACGAGGCAATAATTTTCCATGATGGGAAGTTTTACCCCACCCGCCTTATAGCCCAGGCCTTGCCCCTTCTGACTACCATTTGTTCCGGTCGATGCAGAACGCCCTCACTGAAATACGCTTCACAACAGAGCAGAATATTAAAATTGGCTTGATTCATTCTTGGCTGCCAAGCAGTTCTTTTGGGATGGGATCCACAAATTACCAGAAAGATGGGAAAAAGTCATAGCTTCAGATGGGCAATACTTTGAATAATACTATTGTACATGTTTTTCTTAAATAAACGCTCAAATTTTGAAAAAAAAAAACCACACAAATTAAAATATATACCCAATAACACAATCATCAAGGTAGTGCTTCTTGTATAATATTATCGTTAGTTCGTTGCGGATTGTTCCGCAAAAGTCTCTATTTCAACATCTTTAATGGAAGCCAAATTAAAAAAAAAAAAAAAAACAAAATACGTTGAAGCTGAAGAGATTCATAAAATATTGTCTCGAGTAGAAGCCTTATATCTTAAATAAAGGGCTGACCCCCTATTCAGAGACCCTGAGGACGTATAGACTATGCTTGTGATATTTATAAACATCAAAAGTAATAAGCATTCTTTCTTTTTTGAATTTTTAAAAACATTGCAGTTTAGCATTCCCAGCAGATTCAACCCTGAAGTTACCTATTTATTTACGGCTTTTAGATGATCTTACAGCCCACAGTTAACCTGAACACCAGCCTCCAAGCTCTTCTGGCTAGCCTGATCTTTAGCCAATTATTGCAGCACACACAGCTTTAGGCAAAGTGTTTAGCTCTATTCATTCCAGTCATTCAAACCTCGAATATTTTGTAAAAAAATGATCGTTTTGATCATTGTAACTTTTTGTACACTTTCTCTTCAGTTTTCTATCCACAGATGTCATTAAAAAACTATGGACAATTTACCTAAGTGTTTTGTTTGTTTCCATTGGTTATTGGACAGTCTTTGACTGAGGGGTGTTTACGTTATCTCATCCCCATGCTTATGAACATTTAAAAAAACGACAAAACAGTCATTATTTCGACCGAGATTTTTTTTCTATACTTAAATAACTGGAATACTTTAATGGTTTTCCAGATCTTTGACCGAAACCTATTCTTTTTACTCGTACCATATAATGGAACGACGTCACAGACTTGGCAATGGTATGAATCTTTCAGTTAACTAACAGGTCCACTGAAATATTATTTATTAAACTCTGGCAAATTACACAAGAAACAGAATGCTACGTTTTTATTAGGGCCAAATGAGTCAATTGGGGCGAAATTCGCAAACAAGAACGTTAATAATCCCTTTTCCTTTAGAAATTTCTAATTATCTTCTTAGCAAATAAAAAGAAAATGATGTCGAAGAAACCAAACATACCTCCTAGATTAAAATTGAAAGAAATTGAAAAAAAAACGTCAAAAATTAATTTTTTGCTATTCTCTTATACATACTTGTAATATTTTATAACTTTTGTGCTTTCTTTTGTATTCACATTCAGAAAGAAAATAATTTCTAATCAAAAAACAACTTAAATAAATGAGATATACTATACTGAAAACGCCTTCGAATGACCCATTTAAAAGTACTCATTTAGTCTGAAAAGCATGTGCAGTTAAACTCGTGCAACAAGATTGGAAAACATTGTTTTCTATACAACCAATCACACGTGTTTACTGTACCCCGTGCATTGCTGTAATATATCTCAAATTATAATCTTACTGCAAACCCGATGTAATAGAGTTTGTCGAAAAATATTGTATATTGATGAAAATGAAGAAATGTCATGTTTTGCTGCACGTATGTGCGTTACTGCACGCAGTAATGTGAACAGTACTATTTCACATCTGTTTCAGAGATAAGATTAAAGGCAGTTTTTATATTGAGCTAGCTTTTTGAACATACGAGTATTTCAGGTATTGGCGATGGATGCGATTGAAGTTTATTTCTTGTCAATGGTTATTTTTTATCGCTTATAAAGGGTGATTCATAGTGAGGTTTAATTTATAATGTAAAATATAACACAAATTTGAAAGTGAACTTAAAATTTCTATTATCGGTGAATAGAAAAATTAATGTTGTTAATGTTGGCCACGATTACGTCCATTCGGAAGGTCCAATTTTGGGCGACTCATTCGAGCACAGCGACAGGTATCTCTCGGATGACACGAGTAGCAGGCTTATTCCTGAAGACCTGTGACTTTACATATCCCCGGAGAAAACAGTCCAAGGGTGTGATATCGCACCACCTAGGCGGCCAGTTTATCGTAGCAAAAAGTGAAATTAAGTGCTCACCAAAATCATTTCTCAACAAATCCATTGTTTCACGAGCTGTATGGCTCCTAGCGCCGTCTTGTTGAAAAAAGAGCTTACCAAGACCATGTGCTTAAATTTCAGGAAGCACATAGTCCATTAACATGGCGCGATAACGTTTAACATTGACGGTAACATTCTGATTTGCCTCATTTTTGAATAAATATGGAACAATGCTTCCACCAGCCCATAAACCACACCATACCGTTGTTTTTAATGGATATAATGGTAGCTCTCGGTACTCTTCGGGCTGTTCATCAGCCCAAATATGGCAACTTTGTTTATTAACGTATCCATTTAGCCAGAAATGGGCTTCATAACTGAACAAAATTTCACGACTGGAAAAGTTGAATTTTGTACGCTTTTAGGCCGAGATCTTCACGTAAAATACCAAGTTGTCGAATACGCCAAGCCAAGCTGCTGAGAACGACGACGAAACGATTCGTCACGGTCTGCGCGAACACTGTCAGCTAGAGCTACTATAGTCTCTTCACTACGTACTGGATGTAGTCTAACCGGTCAAGTATCATCCACTAATGTTAACTGGGACTCAAATTTGCGAATGGTATTGGCAATAGTGGTTTCAGTAGGTCGATTATGCGCACCGTAAATTCCTCGAATCGAACGAAAAACATTTCTCACAGGACGCTGATTTTCGTAATACAGCTGAACAATTTGGAGACTCTGTTGTGGTGTGAGTCTTTTCACGATGATTTGCCGAACGATAGTGAGCAGAAATGACAAAGCAGTTTGATAGGAGTCATGCGTGACTGTCAAAAAAAGCCTATTGAAAATGAAACCTCACGATGAATCACCCCTTAGTTATCTCAGTTAACACAGTGTACTCCCGACCAGCTGAAAGGGGATATGTCACCTTGGCGCTATCCCAGATGATTATACCTGTGGAAGTACTTGCAACTTACGAGTACACTGCAAATTCGAACTTAATCTCCTGAGGTTCGGATACGTTGTCGTGTCCCACGAAGTGAGGTACAGTCTTTGCACTGAATAGAAGCCGCATGTAGGGCTTAGTAATGACAGAATTAGTTTTTAGTCTAAGTTCGGATTTATAATAGTTTACATGTTTTAATGAAATTATAGGTACTTGTAAAGAAACAAAGTTGTGTGGGGGTTTTGAGCCTCGTCGTTCGCGTTTTGTTGCTTTATCATTCCTACGGGAGGAATGTTATAACTGGTCCCCGAACAGTGACCGATCTAACATTAGATCAATTTTTCATTGGTTGATAGTTGCTAGTCCTTATGCGGGACATAGTGTCAGTAACCCCGCATTCTGACACGCCCATGAGAATATGGACTCGGGGATCGACTAGATAATTTCACCATCAGTGAAGTCATTTGTGCTATAAGAAGGTCGCTTACAATGTTAACGTTCGTAACTGAAAGGGAAAAACACAAACCTACTAAGGCCGTTAAGGAACAGAAATAAATTCGATTTCGACCAAATCGGCTTTTTTTCGGTTTTATTTCTTATTTTGCAGAACCACCCTCTTATCGCGCAAAATCGAGATGATCGTTTTTGCGAAACCTTTGAACGATTTCGTTTATAATTTGCATTATGTAAACTCATGGTCCTTGCGTTGTCTATCGTTTAGACAGTTTCGTTTGAGAGCTAATGTATTGATACGAACATTAAAACAAGAAATGAAAGGCAACACTTTTTACGTTTGCTGGTTCAGCTTATGATTTATTTGACTGACTGGAAGCGACTTAATCGAAATTGAAATTGTTCTGATACGAATCAGATGAGCTTGAGATGGTATGATGAAAGCAACCAAGGTTCTAACGGCTAACCACTGTCACTAGCAATATTGTTCAATTAAATTAATAAATCAGACTTTGGCTTAAGATTTGTATAACCACCTAGAAAGTAATAGGTTAGTAAGAGTTATACAGTACGCATAATTCAAACACACCTCCCGAAATTTTGAACTTTCTGTAAAACCATTGCAGAGTTTTTTTTTACAATGGGCAAATTTAACTTTTAAAGCCTCTGTGGTTTCAAAGATAATCGTTAAAAGTTTGATTTGTGCGTCATAGATATCACAATCATTTCCTATCAATCTCTGGATGTAACTGGCAACCTCCACCACTTAGAATCTCTAGGGTGGCACAAAGTCTCTATATAAGAGAAATGTACATATGTTTACCGAAAACTGCATTCTAAGTTAATTAGTGCCAAAATAAATAAAAAAAAATTAGCTTTTTAGACACAAAAACGCTGTACAATTACAAATTTGCTAGAACTGATAAAGCATCCAATGTGTCCCTCAGTATTCTTCGCATTCGCAACACCTGATTACGGAGGATCATTTCTTTAAAATAAATGTCCACTTTTAGAACTTTTCAACAGCACATGGAAATGCGAGACGACATTAAAAAAGCTATCGTTCAATATATAACGGGCCTAAATTTGTTTGGTTGCTATAACACCTGTCAAACATATTAAGTATACATCAGGTCTTGGGCATCGTGTTTTTCCATCGTGTAAAAAACGTCGAATTTTGTACCAGAAAATGATGACTTGTGAAAAGCATTAATTTTGTGTTTTCATTTGTAGAAAAGTGCTCCAAAGTCGCATCGAATGCTTGTCGAGGCATATAGTGATCATGCTCTATAGTATCAGAAGCAACATGCAAAAGATGGCTTATCAACGGATAATGATTTTGATGTGAGAAATGAAGAACGTGTTATCTTCCACGTTTGAAGACGCCGAATTGCAAACAATATTGGATGAAGATGACACTTTGAGTCAGAAAAAAATGGCAGAAATGTTAAATATTGCACAACAAACAATTTCTGAGCATTTAAAAGCTATGGAAAAGATCCAAAAGTCTGGAAAATGGATGCCACATAAATTGAATGGAAAACAGATGGAAAACCGAAAAACCACTTTTGCTTCAAAGATACGATAAAAAATCAGTTTTGCATCGAATTGTTACTGTCGATGAAAAATGGATTCATTTTCAGAATCCTAAACCAAAAAAATCATGGGTTAATCCGGGACAACCATCAACTTCGACTGCAAAACCAGATCGATTCGGCACGAATCATGAAACCATTAATACAGATCGCTACCGACAACAAATGATCAATTTGAACCATGCATTGATCGTAAAACGACCAGAAAGGGCCAGAAGACACGCCAAGGTAATTTTGCTCCATGACAATGCACCTGCACACAAAGTAAAACTGGTTCAGGGTACAACGAAGGCACTTAGCTAGGAGCTGCCACCTTACCCACCGTGATCACCATACTTGGCTCCTTCCGACCACTTCCAGCACTTCGAATCCTACGAGAAAGTCAAAAATTGGGTGCTTCAAAAGACGAATAGTTTTATTGGCGTGGAAACCATGAATTTTCTGAAAGATGGGAAAAATGTGTAGCTAGCAATGGCCAATGTTTTTAATAAAATTTTTTTCACTTTCCCAGCAAAAATTAGTATTGGGTCTATAACTTATAACTTATAACTATTCGGTTCGTGCGGTTTGCTAAGAGATGGCGTAACTTGTATTACTGTTATTATTCCATTGGAACATGCGTTGGAAAGCTACTGTCATTGTACGTCATTTTAGTATAACATATGTCATTCATTTGAAGCGTAAACAACAATAATTTTTTTTCACTCAAATATGTCGAACTTTGTGCCTGAAAAAGCGTTTTGCGGGGAGTTCTTCTTCATTACCTTAATATGAAGAAAACTGCTGCCGAAAGTCATCGTATTTTGGTGGAAGTTTATGGTGAACATGCGCTAGCTGAGCGAACGTGCCAAAAGTGGTTTGCACGATTTAAAAGTGGTGATTTTGGCTTGGAAGACGATGAACGTCCTGGGCAGCCAACAAAGTTTGAAGTTGAAGAACTGGAAGCATTACTCTATGAAGATTGTTGTCAAACACAAGAAGAGCTCGCAGAATCTTTGGGTGTCACTCAAAGAGCCATTTCAGAACGTTTAAAAGCAGCTGGATGTATTCAAAAGCAAGGAAATTGGGTTCCACATGAACTCAAGCCGAGAGACTTCGAAAGCGGTTTTGCATGTCCGAAATGCTGCTGGCACGCCACAAAAGGAAGTCATTTTTGCATCGGATTGTTACTGGTGATGAAAAATGGATCCATTACGACAACCCCAAGCGCAAAAATGTGAAATCCGGCCAACCAGCCAAATCAACGGCAAAGCCGCATATCCATGGCGCAAAGGTAATGCTCTGTATTTGGTGGGATCAGATGGGTGTGCTGTATTATGAGCTGCTAAAACCGGGTGAAACCATCAATGGACAACGCTACCGAACACAATTAATTCGTTTGAAGAGAGCAGTAGCCGAAAAACACCCGGAATATATGCGATTAGACACAAGGCAATAATTTTCCATCATGACAACGCTCGGCCCCACGTTGCTATTACGGTTAAGAACTATTTGGAAAACAGTGGATGGGAAGTCTTACCCCACCTGCTTTATAGTCCAGACCTTGCCCCTTCTGACTACCATTTGTTCCGGTCGATGCAGAACGCCCTAACTGAAATACGGTTCACAACAGAGCAGAATATTAAAAATTGGCTTGATTCATTCTTGGCTGCCAAGCCGGCGCAGTTCTTTTGGGATGGGATCCACAAATTGCCAGAAAGATGGGAAAAAGTCATAGCTTCAGACGTTTAAATTTTGAAAAAAAAAAAACGCACGCATTAAATTACATATTCAATATTTTATTTTCACAAACAAATCTTCATACCGGTACACCTGGTAAAAAGAGTGCACGACTCGTGAGAGTTGCAGTATATACGAGTATCATAGTTACATTATGTGGAGATGATCTTACGTAATTTCGAAATGGTGAAATCAAAGTCAATGCTCGTATATCGAGCAATTCTTTAGAACATTCGCGGTAAAATTAGGGGTCCGGCGGATGCTGTGCTGGCATCGTATAATATTTTCGACATTGAATGGTCGAAAGTAAAACAATACCATACCATATCTCTGCCTGTACTATGCAGGTATAAGTAATATGCACAGGAATAAAGCGACCAACATATTTAATCCAAAGGATTTTTCTTGCTATACAGTTTTTAATAAAGTATTTGTGTTCAGGGAACAATTATTTAAAAGTTCATAAGATATTATTTAAACTGTTGAAAGAACAACCTCAGAAGTAACAACCTTTTTGTAGTTTTTTTTTATTAAGTCACACTGATTGATGTCTATACTCTTACTACAATGTTTTTCATAGGGAACCAGTTCTAATCAAACTTTCGATTGAGGTGAACCTTTTTTTTTTTTTTAAACATGATAAAGCCAAACCGAACACTTCCACAAAACACAAATACGAAAATTGCTTTTTTATTAGATTCCTGAAAGGCAAAACGGATTCTCGATCTCAATTTCGATGACGTTGTCGTTGTCATTTTATAAAATAAAAACAAAACAAAACCTTTTCCATTCAATTAAACACTAACTCTAGCTAAATATCGATTTTTCCACCTGCAGCTCTTATGTCTGTCGTGCACATTCTCCTCTGGATAGTCATTTGGTTTGGATTGACAGCCAAACGTCGCTGGAGTTTTAAATTGCCACCCATCGAGCAATATGGTATAACCAAAGGTGCAACTCAACCACTTCTAATAACGACCAGGACCAGTACCACCAGCGCTGGAGGAATGGAACAGAAGGGGGCAATTAGCACCACATCCAGTACAGATGGTGTTGAGGACATCTATTGGCCAAAATTGACACCTAGCTCGCCGAAATTAAAAGTAACATTCAACGAAGTTACGAGTACGTGTGACGATGTCCTACTTATTGGGGGCGAACAGGATGGCAAGCGGTAAAAAGTGTTTTTTCCCAAAGGAATGCAATTAAAAAAAATCATAATAATAATCAAAAATGAAATTCGAGTCCCTCTTTGTTTGCCATATTGTTGTTGTTGGTGTGTTATAGTTTCTTATTTCAGTTGCACGAAATAGCTTTAATTAGAAGCCCTTTGTTAAATTTTAATTTTTTTTAATCTTACTTTTTTAATCGATTGATCTTTTGTGTGAGAAAACTTTTTTGTTCCGCTTGTCGCCCGTTTTATTATTTTAATTTTTTTTTTTCATTGATTAATGCTAGAGAGAGTGTTTTTATTCCATGTTTCATGCTATAAAACGAATGCGCATATTTTATAAATTTTTTTTTTTTTGTTTGTTTGTTTATCTTTACTTTTTTTTTTTACTACAGCCATTCGCCCCGTGGAGCCTCGGTATGTATTGCCGGTGTTACGGGGGAAATTGATGACGGAGACTATGCCACATTAAGAGGAGCAGCGACAGTAGGTGGCGGCGGCGGTTGTGGCAGTGGCAATGGAAGTGCTAAAATACTTCACTTAAGTGAATATGATGAACTTCCGCCACCACCGCCATTGTTGATGCCGCCACAGCAGGCCCATGGCGAATTCTTGGATGATAATACCTCGGAAGAAGGAAAGTTGTTAGCCTGTGTTCGTGATGATAGTGTTACATATGCATCGACAAGAGATTTGGAACCACCACACCCACCACCGCCTCCACCTCCACTTTCGAATGCCACCTCACCCATTGGAATTGCCCCACAAGCTCAACCTGAAAATATGCAACTGGCTTCGTCACCAGAACATTTGATTAGTCCTTTGGCACCGGTAACCGTTACTGTACACACAAATGAAGCACACGTAAGTATCCGCATAATCGCATGCATGAAGTTTTGAATTTTGAATTTTGAATTTTGAAATTTGAATTTGAACTTGTACAATATGGTTCAAATTGTTTATTTTGCCTTTGGGTTAGCGGTAATTTGGAAAGTTTGGGGATTAAAATTACGATGCGGACGAGCTTAACATGGGGGATTGCTCTTCCAGCCTCCTATGCACGAGTATGTGTGAAAAAGTAATAGGTTATAGGGAAAGTTTCGGTTCACCGGAAGCGGTGTTGTGGTTATAAAAGAGGCACGTTTTGATTATGAGCTTCAGAATATAGCAGATTGCTATATAATAAATTGCCTCCTAAACGCATTTGAATTTGTATGCTTCCCGCAATAGTTAGTGGATTTTCTAATTGCCCAATCAAAATAATCCATATCAATATAATCTGTAGTGAGACTCAATTAAGTGTCTGCGATTTAAACAACTAATCAAGCCATTTCTGCCTCGTTCTTTCCGAATATCAATATATACAACTTATTCAACATTATATTTCACATTTTGTACAGTTATTGGGGGGCGTAAAACAACAATACGATTTCCTTCTTTTTCTTCATTTACATATCGTTGAAATTTGCAACGCATATATAGGCTGATTCATCGTGATGTTTGATTTTCAGTAGGCTTTATTTGACAGATCACACGTGACTCCTATCAAACTGCTTGGTAACTTTCGTTCAGTATCGTTTGGGACTCACGACACAACAGCGTCTCCAAATTGTTCAGCTGTATTACGAAAATCAGCATTCTGTGAGAAATGTTTTTCGTGCGATTCGAGGAACCAATACCATTCCAAAATTTGAGTTCCAGTTTACATTAGTGGATGATACTCGACCGGTTAGACCACATCCAGTACGTAGTAAAGAGACTATAGCAGCTGTAGCTGAGAGTGTACGCGAAGACCGTGCCGAATCGATTCGTCGTCGTTTTCAGCAGCTTGGCTTGATGTATTCGACAACTAGGCATATTTTACGTAAGGATCTCGGAGTACAAAATTCAACTTGTGCAAGAATTGAAGCCATCTATTTTCGGTGAATAGGCTCTGGAAAAACTCTATGAAAATCCGGTGTTTTATCGTGAAATTTTGTTCAGTGATGAAGCTTATCTCTGTCCCAATGGATACGTTAATAAACAAAGTTGCCATATTTGGGCTGATGAGCAACCCGAAGAATACCAAGACCTATCTTAAGATAAATTTAAAACAGCGGTATGGTGTAGCTTATGGGCTGGTGTAATCATTGGTCCATATTTTTTCAGAAATGAGGCAAATCAGAATGTTACCGTAAATGGTTACCGTTATCGCGCCATTTTAACAGACTATGTGCTTCCTGAAATTTAAGCACATTTCCTCGGTGAGCTCTAGTGAGCCAGTGAAACAATAGACTTGTTGAGAAATGATTTTGGTGAGCACTTAATTTCACATTTTGCTACGGTAAATTGGCCGCCTAGATCGTGCGATGTCACACCTTTGGACTATTTTCTCTGGGGATATGTAAAGCTTTGGAAGCCAAAATTACTCGTGTTATCCGCGAGATACCAGTCGCTATGCTCAAACGAGTCACCCAAAAATTGGACCTTCCGAATGGACCACCTCAGATGTTGTCGTGGCCATATTTTTTCCATGTACGTATGTATCTGCGTTGTTAATGCGCGAGTTATATCTCTATGTATATATATTTAGCACTCTTAAGATGATAAACAAAATATAAAAATGAGAACACTTTTTAAATTTCTTTATTCTTTAACGCCTTCATAGAGAATGAAGAATCGTACGGTAACTTACATACTACATACATACAGACCAAACTAAAAAAAGGCGCAATGACATAGCGCAATGACTAATTTTTTGTTAATTGGTCCTGTTTGTTTTGTATTGTATATATTGTACATAACTCGCGTCTTGTGTGATTTGCTAAATTTCCAAACCTGATCATTCATGAGATCAATATTTTGTTGATGTTTATCTGAAGTTCGTGCGCTATCACTTTCTTAATGTGGATAACTTTGTCTTGCATATGTTAAACCTTTACAAACGATTGTTTTCTATAGCAAACCTTTAAGCTTAAGCGACATTTTTCTGTCTAAAGAATGTTGCACCATTAAGGCCAACTTCTGTGATTTCATGTGCGGCAACGCCATCATAATTTCCTTAGTGGCTAGCGGAAGAACCTAAATATTGGAATGGTTTGTACTTTGGCATGATGATTTTTTTTGTAAATGTGGTAAATGTGAGGAGTTTGATATACGCGTTCAGAAGAGTGACAACCCAGATCTTTGGTCTTAATATGACTGTTTTATAATCTGTTTTCTTCTACCTCCTTTATCGAGATTCTCAATTCAATTTCTCGTGACGTCCTTGCTTTTATACATTCTCCTTTATTGAATTTAACCCAAGATTTCCGGATGTCACACCTCGGAGAGTCCGACAGCACGCCACCGGTTCATTCTTTTTAATACTTTGCTAACTTCGGCTTCAGTAAAATCCGTCGTTTCTTCTTCATGTGCGATAGCTGAGGGACTGGTACTGTTTGTTAATTCTTTGTATAAAAAGGCGTTGATGTATTCTTTTTATCTGTTACAAATCTAGTTGTTTCCCGTTTGTAAATTTTTCCTCTCATCTTCAACAAATTTCAGTGATCGAATTTTCTCTGAGTTTTTCCTTGTTTCGCGACAATCTTAGAAATTGTTAGGTCCCTTAGTCGAGCTTCGACAATGCAATTTTTCTAATACTTTTAGGTGTCCTCATTTCCAATACAATGGCTCTATTGCTATCGCAATATATCCTTTTTAAAATGCTTATAGTCTAACTCAAGAACTCTTATTCGATTTTATTAGTTCCGAACGCATTTGGCTCTTTACCCCCATTTTCGTATCGAGATTCCACCACCACTTTATTTATGTACACCTTGACTGACTCGAGCTGCAACCAACTTCAGACTGCTATAATTTACAAACCGTTCATGACAGTGAGCTCAAATTTAACATGACAGTTAATTTTATTATTTACAAACCTTTTAAATGACTTGCGTCTCAGTTGTGTTAAAAAAATTTTATCCGCGATGGAATTCAAACGTGATAGTGTGATTGCTTTATATTTGGCTGAAAAACCACAAGTAGCTATCGTTAGAGCCCTCCAGCACCTCAACGTGAATAAATCATTTATGTCTTGAACCATAGCTCGTTACCGTGATACTGGCAGCGATACAAAAGGCATAGAGGTGGTCATAAAAAAATACAGCTACAGCGGCAGAAATGGTTCGGAAAGTGAAGGCTCGAATTGAGCGAAATCCGCGTCGAAGTGGAAGAACAATGGCTCATGAGCTCAACATATCGTTGGAACGGATGCAACACATACTGAAAAATGTCATTGGGCTCAAGCCATTGAAGTTCCAAAAAACACACGATCTTACACCGCAACAGAAAAAAGTTAGAGTCGAAGGAGCGAAGGAGTTGCTACGTTTGCACAAAAATAGTAAGTTGCCGAATTTGGTTTCTTACGATGAGTCGCTCTTTGTTATAGAGCAATATTTCAACAAACAAAATGACCGAGTTTACTTGCCAAAGAGGTCCTTCGAAAATTTACACCTTCGGACGGTCACCAGAAAGCAGACAGCACCGACGGTGATGGTTTGGGCCATCATAACCGCCGATGGTCGCTCTCCGCTCGTATTTTTAGACCGTGGCGTCAAAATTAATGCGATCGTATACCGTGAAACTGTCTAAGAGACAGTATTGAAGCCTTGGGCAAACACTCATTTCAGTCGGAGACCGTGGACATTTCAACAAGACTCGGCACAGTCTCACAAAGCGCGCGTCAACCAAAATTGGTTAAAAAACAATGTTCCAAACTTCATTTCTTCGACACAATGGATTGCAAATTCTCCGGATGAAAATCCTTTGGATTTCTCTGTCTAGGGTATTTTGAAGGCGAAGGTTGGCACTAAAAAATACCAAACTTTGGACCACCTCAAACAAGCACTTCGCCGGGAATGGGCCAAAATACCGCAGAGCCACTTGCGTACAGCGTGTGATGCTTTCTTTGGCCGTCTCAAGGCCATTATTTGCGCCAAAGGTAGACATATTGAAAACTACTGATAAAATTTGAAAATTGATGTATTTTCCAATATTTTTTGCTTTGGCACAATAAAATTTATCAAAAAATAAAAAAATTATAGCATTTTAAAAAGTTGCAGTTCGAGTCAGTCACCCTATAAATAGTTTGGATTTCGCCTATCCTCTGAACGCTGCAGTTTGGAATTTGCATTAAGTAGAGTTGTTGAATATTACAATCTTCCATTCCGATTCATTATAAAATTTCTAATGCATGTCTAGCCTATAATATAGTTATTAGATTAGAATTATCGCTTTGTTTAAACTCTAGTCTCAAGCAGAAGTTAATTTTTCCCAGATTTCTCATTTCAAACAGTTTCATAACTTTACATTTCTTTTCGCTGATATCATCTCGATTTTTAGAGACAATAATTAAGTCACCTACATAAATGGCGATCAATATGATATTTGACATCTCTGCCTGATTAACGTAAACCATACAGTGCTTTCATTAATAAACAGGAGTTTAGATAGATAGAAATCGTTCTCATTGGCACCCATACATCGCAATATATAGCTGTGAATTATTTCTAGCAGATCAGTTGCTCGAGTTCTATTCCTCTTCGGATATAATGATTTAGGATGCTTCGCCTTTATACACGTTTTGCACAAAAAATTCGACTTCTTACCGTTTACGTTCAGCCCATAGACACTCATCGATAAAGGACGATGTATTGGCTGTCGAGAAATTTGCAATCTTATTTTGTTTCCTAACATAATACAGATCACCACTTTTATAAGCCGCGACAAGTAATCTTCCATCTGGTGGAATTATGGTTGCTGTTTTTTGTTAAACATTATTTCACATTTTTTGTGCACTACCTTTGCAATAGACATCAAGTTGGTGCTTAAATCCCGGACAAACATTGCCATCATATTTTAGCAAACATCTCCTTACTTTCACTGCTCTGTATTTTCGCCATTTGATGCAGATACGCTTACCGAACCAATGCCATGAATAGATGTTGTTACCCCATTAGTTAAGTTAAAAGATTTTTCGGTAATCTTCAGATGATCAAAAATGTCTTCAGGCACCAGTCATTTATGCTGCAGACCTTGTGTCTTCCAGGATACCAAATCAATTTCGATTCCTGGATCAATGTTGTTATCCTCTGTACATACTCTAGAAAATTCCGTTTGTTCATATAATCTTTGTTTATCCTTCATGCATTCTGATGCCTTGTGGCCGATCTTTCTACAATAATGGCACTTAAATTTAAGTACTTTTGGATAGGACTTATTCTGGGATTTTCGATGATATTTCTTATCTTTTTCTTCCTTGCTAACTAGTGGTCTTCTAATGAACTTGGCTATTTGATGATTTCTCCCAAGATCTCCCAATACCTTAATCGTCAGTGCTTCTAAGCTCAGTAATTTATCACGGGATTCTAGCGCACATCGAAAATTGTCGAAACTTCTAGTCAAACTATAAACCAGCATTATTGCCAGAAGGTTATCATTTATAGAAATGCTCATGTCTAGCAATTTGTCTACATCTTCAAAAAATTCTGCAATGTGTGGCCTGATGTTTGTTCCTTCTCTCATTTTATTCAAAATTGAGCATAGATTGCTAGTATCACCTTTATGCTTTATTGCATCCAAAAGAGTACCGAATCGACCACTAACGAGTGCAGACGTTGGTCAGTGCACTAGTAAATTCTCGTGTGCTGTAAAAAGAAAAAAAAATAAAATAAAAATAAACCCCACAGCGTACAAAAGAAAAAAAAAATAAAAGACTACAAAACAAGGTAACTCCTAGATTAACAAAATAAAGTTAAGGAAAATAAAGTAACAATACTAACAATAGATAATAAAAAATTACATAAGTCTAGAAACAAGAAATAGAAAAAATACACATTTCACAACATATAAACTTAAAATCTTAATTTTTTACAGACAGGATCTAGTAAACGCACAGAAACTAGAAATCTTAGATTTGTCCAAATCACAAGGCATCCTTCCTTTGAAGCTAAGTTCAGCTAGAACTGTTGAAAACTTTAATAATCATATTCACAATCACTTATATATAAACTTGTAGTAATAAAGAAAGCATCGAAAGAATAGAACAAACTTTACGGCACCAGACCACGTTGTGCGCGTGGAACGAGAGTGTATTTTTCATAATTTTTTTCGAGCAAACGATTGATGTTTTTTTTTTTTATTGATAGCAATATTATATTATTATATGAAATGTCCGATTTTCGCTCAGTCGGAAATAACAAGTATTCGAGTGAGCATCTGTGCCAGACCGTTAAATTTTTTTTTTATAAAATAAAGTGGTACCATGCAGTTCAAATTCAAACCCTCTTCCTTAACGAATTTAAAATGGGGCATAATGCGTCATTGGCAATGAGAAACATTAATGACGCATTCGAGTATGTAGATGTCAACGAACGTACTACACGACTTTGATTTGGAAAGTTCCGTTCGGGAGATTTCAGCCTCGAAAATGAACCACGTGGGAAGCCGGAAATGTTAGTTGACGACGATGTCTTAGGAACAACGTAGAATGCGGACCCAACGAAATCGGTAAGGGAGATTGCACAAAGGATGGGAATATCCCCAATGACTTTCCTTTCTCTCATAGGAAAGGTAAAGAAACTGGATAAATGGGTATCTCACGAATTGAACGAATCGCAAAAACTACGGCGCCTGAAAATCAACGCATCGCTTATATTAAGAAACCAAACTGAACCATTTTTGCACCGGATAGTCACCTGTGATGAAAATTGGATACTGTATGTTAATCGTAAAAGATCTGGGCAGTGGTTGGATGCAGATGAAAAACCAAAACACACCCCAAAGCCCAATCTTCACACAAAAAAGGTTATGGTGACAATTTCTTGGACATCGAAAGGACCAATTCACTTTTCATTTCTTCAACCAGGAAAAACTATAAACGCTATCAAATATTGTCAGGAAATCGACGTATTGAATGCTAAATTGGCTCAAAAGTAGCCTGCGTTGGTCCGATCCTTTTGTGTAGCAATGCTAGACCTCATAACACAAGTAACAAGCAAAAACGGTGGGGATTTGAAATTCTTCCGGATTCATTTTACCGTCAGAAGGCCTTACGGAACCGAGCAGAGATCATAAAAGCCGCTGAATAAAAGCCTCAAAAAGTCAGCACTTCTACAACAAAGGGGTATTTGACCTTGTATGACGTAAGAAAAAAGTCATTGATGTAAACGGATCCTATTTTGATTTAATAAAAATTTACGGAAAAATATTATTGGCTTTTAATTTGTTCCTATAAGATCGGACATTTCATGTGGTACAATCCAATAGAAGACACTACACAAATTTTTTTATTCGAATCTTAAGAATAGTTTGCGGTATACGTCGCTTCCAAAAGGACACTCCAACGAAATCGCTGCTTGGTGGTTGACAGTAATTAAGCCATACGGTTCATCCGAAAAATACCAAAAAATATATTTATAAATAAATAAATAAAATATCACGTAGGGACATTTCGATAACAAACAAGCAATTCTATCTAGTCCAATACGTATACCCATTTACATATACAGTATCTCAATCAATTGTACCTTAACATTGATATCCTCACGAATCATATAACAAATATTGCCGAAGCAGTCGTTATTACCAAGTTAGAAATCGTACCCAAAATGATCTTAAACCCTGATGAACTCCTTGAAGTCCCTAACATCATAACTAATCAATGAGTCGAAGTAAAATCTTACGAATATTTACTCGAATTTCAGACTTACATCAACGTACACATCTCAATTTTATCCCATGAAAAATTGTTCCTACTCCACATTATCAAACCTATTCTAACAAAATCCTATATGCTAACTAGTGGACATAGTATAGTATATTGTTTTATGAAAAGATAAGCCCCAGAATAGAAAAAATGTTCCTTTGCAACTGTAATCCAACCTACAGGCAGTCAATGGAAGATTCCATCTGCATCGGAAACCTTATGAGAAACAAGCCAACAAACTGTACACTAAAGGAAGTTGGAAAAATCAAAATGGTAATATATATAAGTTCTTGAAATCAGTTCAGAAAATCAACTTCGTTTTCAAATTATAAAATACACAGTTAGTTCTAATTTAACAGTGAATAAATAAAGTTTCAACAACTAAAAAAATGCACTTAATTAGTTTTTTTTTTTGCATGCACCTTGGCATGTGCTATAATTCGCGCGGGTAGAAAAAAAAGCAGTGCTGTGGAGAAAAAATATCTCACCTCACCCGATCCTAGTTGAAATACTGTTGTTTGCACTCGGTCGCCGCCGTTTCTGTACTGTATAATACGGTACGGGTAGTGACAGAGTGTAGATGCACTTTGTAGATGCACTTTTTCATATTGTTGAAAGGACATAACACCTAAAGCAATTCGATTCTGCGCAAGCTTTTTCGTCAATCCTACTTTTAAGGACTCTTTCCGAGCAGATGGGAAATAGCATATATTCAACTCGAATCTTCTTCTCTCTCTTCCTACAGACCCATTGCACTTACGTCCCTTTTTTCCAAGGTTATGGAAACGCTGATAAACCGTCAGCTCATGAATTATCTCGAAACACGAAAACTTCTCAATAACCGGCAGTATGGTTTTCGTAGCAACAGATCCATAGGTGATTTTATGGCATATCTGACTGAAAAGTGGAAACAAAGCGTACATCAAAACTGATTATTAAACGACTTTTAGTTGTATGGTTTTATAAATTTAGATTATCATGATCTTGATTTTGTTTCTGTATATATAAAATATAATATGTACTTATAATTGATATTTTAGTTGTAGTTAAAATAAAGAAAGAACACAAGTGCATGCGAGTAACAGATTATATAAAAAATCTGAAGTTTTCAAACTTAATGTCCAAAGTACAATATTAATTCTATGTTTTATATTATGGGATTATTCGAATATTTTGGAGAGGCGATAAACTAATATTACATCATATTGTCATTTCGCTTTGAAGTTAGTGATAAACCTCAAACTCCTAGTAAAAAGGCAAGATAGTTTGAACAGGACAGTAAAAGTATCAATTTAAAAAAGCCAATCACAACAGATCCATCTTAACTCAACATTGCAGAGTAAACTTAACAGTTATTTTCATCCTTTTCGAAAATCTTTCGGTACCTAAATCTATCTGTACTCTGCCATAAAAGATTTTTCACTTCCCCGAAGGAGGATAGCACTCTTTATTTGAATACACACATTCAAATAATAGCACTATACCTCCAACTGCTTGTAGGAAAATTTTAATCGACTTTCAAAACAATGTTGATTCCATTTCCAATTGTTGAAAATGGCAGACATTGCTACCGAAGTTTTATATACATATGGATGGTGCTACTATGGATATCAACACATTTCTACAAGCGGTACAGAAGAAATCCTTGATTTCTGATGGGTTGGTTGTTATTCACCCGGCCCCCAAATCCATTAATCCGTGTTGGTTTGCGCAAGGAATCCTCCCAATAGACTATTGTTAGATCAGAAGACAAACCATTACCTGGCTGGTTTACAAACTAGATAACTTATAATGTTTCTTACTTGTAATCGATGATTTTGTGGGAAAAAAAAACACCTCCCGTCGATGTAAAATTAAACTGCTATTCATATGTTAATTGAGTAGCAACCCTCTATTTCATACTCTTTCTTTTTCTCCGGGAAACCGAAGTTTTTTCTTGCGCTTCTGCTTGCAGAGTATGCAAGCAGCTTTCTTCCTTCCACTTTTGGGTTGCATTCTTCATCACACCAAGGTTTCGTGAAGATGGTCCAATAAAACCAAGCGCTTTAGTTGCAGCATTTCAGGCGAGATATTGACATCGATGCCACAAATCATTAGTACTTGATACATGCATAATATTTGTCTAAGGCTTGTGGAAAAATTGACCGATACGTGATCGGCAAACGGTTCTATTGACTTATTGCGATTACAGCCATTCAATATTAAATCTCCTCAATGTATTTCCCCGTTATTGTGGCATTTGAAACAATCATAGGCAAAGATCGCTTACAACAAGATAGTAGTTCGAGTCTATATTGAATATTCAGAGCCTTGTGTCGATTGCAAATGCTTAATTTGGTTGATGATTGAGAGAGCAGTGTCCTAGTTGAAGTGGCGTTCCACCAAAAGCAAAGTCAATTAACCTCGTTTTCCGATTATATTTCCGAAGACTCCCAAGGACGTGCTCAGCACAGCATTTTTCTAGAATATCAAAAATTGGCTTGATTCATTCTTGGATTGAATTCTTCATTGCCAGAAAGATGGGAAAAAGTCATAGCTTCAGATAGGCAATACTTTGAATAATACTATTGTACATGTTTTTCTTAAATAAACGTTCAAATTTTGAAAAAAAAAACCGCACGAATTAAATTACATACCCAATATATAAGAGCTTCTGTTGACCAATTAGGAATTCATCTACCATATCACTTTGTCAGTACCCTGACCAAGCCTAAATATCCATATTGACTTCATATGAGTTTTTGCACTTAAGATTAACAGGTTCGATCTCAGTTAGACGATTGCATTATAAAGTGGCTACTACGTGGGGTAAGATAAGCTTAATTGCTGTGTGATCATACCACATATAGCACTAACCACAACCAAGTTGACACCGGGCAGTGCTTAACCCAATCAATAAACGCCCAACCATCAGGAATTCATACTTGGTACATAATTTCGAGTTTTAGAATTTCACATTCGTTGTTTTTTTATTTGTCACATTCTTTAGCAAAAGTTGAAGCGGGATACTACATCAAGAGTTCAGAGTTGTTATATCAAGCTCTCGAAACGAAGATAGCTACATGAACATGAAATTAAACTCGAAAACTTTCAGCGCTTGCTTTAAACCATATTAAACTTTAAAACTTTGTTCGCTCTTTCTCGTTTACTTTACTAACCATACGCATTAGTTTGAAACAAAATAACTTATCCTAAAAAATTTGAACTATTTCCAGATTGCATCTAGTTCTACACCACGTTGTTTGAGGCGTGCCGATTCCGGTGTACCCAACGAGGCATTAACACCACGTAGTGATACAACTTCAACAACTGAAAGCACAACATCTCCACCAGAACGCGCACCATCCGAATCCTCGAGTGGCGTACATTCTGGTGAGGAACGCGAAGAAGTTGTTATCCGTCCACGTGCTGTATACAAACCACCACCAAAACCACCACAACCAGCTATACAAGAAGAACCCTACGGTCGATCCACTAACATGCGAATGTCCAGCTTTAACAACGACACAAATAGCAATAGCAATAGCAATAGCAACATCAATGGCAACAGTAATAGCAACAGCAACAGTAAATCCAATAGTGCAACCCTGCCATTGACACGAACAATGCCCGAACAGAAAATCGATTATTCCCATTGCAGTACGATGCCACTGCCATTGGGCTGTCATAGTCAAGCATCATTACAGTATAAACCCCAGGGGTCGTACTCACCCCAATCGGTGACATCTTCAATCGGCGTAGTAGCGACTAAGCAACACGTTATTTCGCACACAACACTACCGAATGGTGTTCGTTATTCGAATCCTCACTTCCTTCGACGTATTCCACATGTAACAAAGGCCGAATCTCCATATGGACACTTGGGTCTGGGGGCTGGTCATCATACATTCTCCAAGTTGCTCCAAGACCCAATGCAAATTCATAGTCTGGCGAACACATCGATTCCGGAAGACCGAGACTCGGCTAATTATTCAATGTCCTCCGATCAGGATTGTCTGTATGCAACAACGACAGCGACGCCGGCGGTGACACATCCACTTCCACATCCGCATCCACATCATCATCATCATCATCATCATCAACATCAGCATGCAAACTGAGGCTTACTTCTACTCATATCGAATACTAGTTAATGACTTTTAGTTTTACGTAAAACCCACCATACACAGACATACTCATACCCATACTTATATATGATATTTACACACTTGTGCACCTGTCAAAGCAAACACCAAGGATTTAAACACCCACTCACCGTTAAGTTAAGTTGCATTAAGTTTATGTTTATATTAACTCCCACCCAACTCCCCAAATAGAGCGTTAAATTTTTCGTTTTAGTTTAGACAAATATTTTTTTTTTATTTACTCTTATTTAGACTAATGGTGTTCCTTAAAAAAAATTTAGCACTGATTTAGAGCTTTCCCGGATACAGATTTTAAGTTACAAATGGTAAGTGAACATGTATCATATCATAGTACCTACACAGATTCTTAATGATTAGATTTAAGTTTTAATTTATTTTTAAAGTAACATAACGCACATTGCCCATATGCTGGTGGATGCTTTAAGCCGTGTTGGATGAATTTGAGATGGTATTTAACACAGGGTCTAGGTCTATTATTTGCTTGTTTCATTCGTTACAATAAAAACTTTTATGAGGCTTATCGCTTAAGCAGTTACCCTAACAAAATGGAGAAATATATCTACGAGTATCATATATACAGTAAATACTCAAATAAACAGTGAACACTCAGACTACTAGCATACTCGAATATCTGGTTTCGCCAAACCTTTGAGTTGTGGCAGCTTCGCTTGTTGGTTGATCTACAGGCCCATCAAATCTATACGTAGCAAGACATCTGTAATTTATAAGAGGATTCAAGATATAGGAAATAGTACACTAAAATAAGCGAGCTATGTTCAAGAATCTACCTTGGTGGTGTCTTCTAGGATTCTCTTTCTTCTTCTTTCCAGCAGCATTGGCTTGACATTCTTACTTTAGGCTGGTTCTACCTTAAAATCATTTTAATGTGTGTTCTTATCGTCATTAATTACAACTCTGTTCGATTCCTTGATCCATTAAATTTGCTACACTTTTCTCAAAGAATCAGGAGATTCATAATCAAAATTTTTCATTTAGATATTTTTATCTTAAAGGATCTTAAAGAGAAAGCATCTATTGTACGCAGTACAAACATATTCCCAAACAAAAAACCTCCAGCAGATCTTTCTCACAAAAAAAAAAAAAAACAAGACGTTCTCTCTTACACAGAAAATTGTGTGCTTAGCAGAAATTATTGATTTGTTGAAATTACGGATTTGTTATAAAATCTAAGTCATATACGAATTTAATTAAAAAAATGTTGTGAGCGGAATGTGCCAATGGTTGGCGGCATACTCGTATGTCGAATGTTTAACATTTTTGAAAATTCACAAACGAAGAAAATAGTATCTGGAAGCACTGTTATACATCCGCTGAGCAAATAGCGTATATAAATTGACTTGGCGTATATTATGTTATTGTTATAATTTTAATTTTTTTAGAGGATAGCAGATGTGCAAAAAAGATTTGAGTGCAGAAAGCCAGCTTCTGTCCATAAGCCAGCTTCTGTCTATAGGTATGTCATAGCCTAAAATCGTTATCGCTTTTTCTGTTATTAATAACTCATTTCATTCTAAATTAAAATTTTTTTATGTTTAACTACATAGTACCATTTTAAAAATGGGGTTGCACTAATAAACATGCGAAGATAAATCACTGTATTCGAAATTTCATCTTAAATACGTACTTAGTAGCTGATCCCTAGCTAACTGCCACCGGCTACCAACCTCAACTCAGTTGTTGGAGTATACAATTTTCCAAGACCTTGTTGACGGTTTTTGGGTTGTCCGAATAATATCGATCTTTAAGGGAAGCCTCAAAAAAAAAGTAAAAAAATCAAATCGCAGCTCTGATGAAGCCAGTGGACTTCGCTAAGGCGGCTGATAAAGCGATTAACGAATTTAGCGCAAAAAAAGGTCGGTTATTTGATGGCGCGCCATCGTGCTGAAACAAAAGATCGTAGAAGTATATATCTTCAATTTCAGCCGACAAAAATTCGGTAATCATGGGTCTATAGTGTTCACCGTTGACCAAAATAACTTTTCCAGCAACACTTTCGAAATAAAATAAAAAAAAAAATTCGCACCAAACTATCACTCTCTGCGGATGCATTGGCTTTTCGAAAATCACGTGCGCTTCGTCGTCGAATTGTTCCATTCGAGCTACTCTATGGCTCTATGCTCAAACTGAGAAGCGATAACGAAGCGGATGGTCGTTTGTCTTCAGTTATTAAGTCAATTGGACTTTGTAAGCGAATAATCTGAGATCTTTGTGCAATATTCTTATAAAGCTGATGCGTGAAATGTTGATTCATTTTGTTCGGTGGAGGTATGATACTGACTAAAAGCCAAAATTAAGAGCAGTAAAGGACTCTCAGTGTCAAAATAATATATGATTCAAAATGAAACTTGTATTTGTGCCCCCCACTACTTATGTGCTTATGTGCCCCACGAAAGTCGACGTCTTCCTCTATTATAATCCCATTCGATGTTAAATTCAAAGACCCTGTAGGCCAGAGTGTTGCTGTCCATTCGCTCTACATGTCTTAGCCATCTCAAGCGACTGATTCGCGTTTTTCGTACTAGGTCGATGTCGCCGTATATTTCGTATAGCTCATCGTTGAATCTTCTCCCCCAAATAATTTCTTCTTGAAACGACTTTCGATAAAGTGCATGCTTCAGCGCCATAAAGTAGAACTGGAATGATCAAGGTCTTATAGTTGTTCTAGATATGGCCTTATTACTAAATAGCCTTCCTATCCCAGTAAAGGTACATTACTATCTCAAAATTATAGCTTTTAGACTCTACTCCAGAGTTTACTTCTTCATCTCTATACGTTTTGTAAGATTCTTATTTAGCTGCAGTTGCAGAATTTTTCATTAAAGCAGAGATTTCTTGGTGGTGGTTCGGAATATGATTTAGCATTTCGTGATCTGGAAACCACAATGTCCCTTTGTGTATATTGAAATGAGGAAACCGCGTACTTGCTCTAGCTATATTTCTTCCAGCCGCAAAGTTAATCAACCTAAATCGATTGCCAGACGTGATGTCGTGTAGGCTATCTTTTACAACTGTCATACCAAAGATGTTCACCTTTCTTACCATACTTACTTATGTTACATTGCTCATATGTCTTGTCGAGCAGCCTTGAGAAATGTTCATTGGTGACGTCGTCGCTGCCAATGAGCGGATATTTGGTTTATGTTAGCGAATTTAGACTTTATACGGATTGTCATAAGACTCCCACTTACATGTCGGAAAACCAAAACTCCTTGCATAGGTCTGCCGTGTATGGTAAATCCGAATCCAAATAGATATCATTGTATTTCATCCTCCTTTTTCTCGCCCCATGCCATCGCGCTTCCAGGATGATGGTGATATCTGTGATATCAAGAGCTTCTGCCAATTGTAGATCTGTAGGTCGTCAACAGTAGATCCGTGATTATCAGAGGCTATTAGCTAGTTCGTTTCTTTTTTAATTCTTCCATATAGGGTTGGGAGCCATATGATCCTATTTGCTTCCATACACAATTCCCGGAAACTTTTGACTATTAATACTTTTACATAGCAAAAGGTTTTTCGATAACTCTACAAACCCTTTTTCTTTATTTCTAAAACCTGTTTCATTGAAATTCTATTAACATTTGAGAACCATCTCATTGATTAAATGAAACATAAAGCACATTCAGCTTAACAAAAAAAAGGCCTTAACTGTTCAACGCCTTCATTGAATGCTAAGTATCCTGATGTCTATGTCCCTACAATAGTTAAGCTCGAACAATGACAACTCATCCACCTTTAGATGAAGCATATTGAAATGTATACATAAAACGCAAGTGCCTACTCCGGGCTCAGCTGGCACCTATTGATGCCAAAAGTCAAGTTCCCAAACTATCACGGTGACATTAAACTCTCATACATGTCTTTTTAAGGACTACGACCGTACGTACATATGTATGTACTCAAACTCAACCTCGCACAAAAGACTTTTCCTGTCAAGTTCAAATTCCAAACACGTCCTGCCACTACCAACCAACCACCCATAACTTACTTACGAGTATACCATCACCATCCCCGAGTAAACACCCGTACGTTTCTATTTTGTTACTTAAGTGTTGCATAGTTGTAATAGAATTCTTTGTTCTGTGTTGTTATCCTGTATCTTTTATCCTTTGTTACACATTAATCCAGAATGGAAAGTGATGTCAATAAAGTACTCAATGTTTCTTTAAGCTTTATCCTACGTAGACGTATATAAATTTACATGTGCATATCAATATTGGTACATACTGTAGTTCAACTTGTGTGCTCATTTATCATTTACCTTTAAACAGAAAAAGAGAAGCCGGTTAAAAATGATTTCAAAAAAAAGTAACAGAAGGAAACGGAGAAAAAAAGACAAACGCATGAAAGAAAGACACACACAAAGGACTTGTGTAATAAATTAAAGGATTTCCATCCATTCTTTTGCCTTGTTTCCTTCCATAAAAGTTTCATATTTCGAATGCCAATCGTTGAGAGCCAAGTGCCAGGGATGTGAGTTACAAAGAAAAATGAATAATCGTTCCTGTCAACAGATTGCATTTTAAAACCTAACCAGAGGATTATCCAGAGATATTGGATGCCATCTTTGGTTGACTACAGAGGCACAAGGAATATAAAAGTACGAATAGGGGAGACGAAACTAAAAAAATAAAAAATTTATATGACAAAGAAGATCTATGTTTGGATGAGTCTACAACATTAAAAGGTTCTGGGTTACTGACCTTTCCACAGGTACAAAGTACGAATATTGTTTGGCAAGTAATCCGTGATGGATGGACTTTTTTTTTTTCATTACATTACTATGAGTCTGATGTCTGTCAGATTAGATCAGATTGGATTTAAAATGTTCTTTATTTTGTCAGAGGAAAACAGCAATATGGACTTGTAAAGCTTATTGCTGTCCTTTTGGCAATATCATGGTAAAAAGTCACAACAAGAGATCTGTTCCACAATGTACCATATATGAGTACTATAAAAAAAAAAACACAATATTTTACTCTGTTTAATGTTTTGGGATAAATATGGCTTTTTAAAAAGATTTCATGCCAATATTTCTCTATTTCTTCCTTAGCAACGACATAAATGCAATCAGTAATAACACTTATCATATTTGACACAGATAATAGGGTCTCTTTTCCTATGAATCAGACATAGAATAGTGAGATTCTTTCCTTCAGTAATATTTCCTCCTTACAAGTGTGTTTGTGCACTCTACTTATTCAGTGGTGGCTCCTTTAAAAAATATCTGCAGCTAGATTATCTAAGCTAAAGTTTTTGTTGGAAAATTTAAATTTACCACCATCCATGGTTTGTAAAGTATTCGAATATTTGTTAATATGTGGATTAAAATGTGGATCTAAGGAAGATTTTTGGTGCAGTCCTACGATCCAAATTTGTTAGAAACCTGTAATTGTGTTCTTTTTTTTCTCTCGGAATATTAGTCCATTGTATTCCGTGTATGTTGCTTTGACTGAAATGCAGACTAATGTTAATAGGTTCTGAAACACTCTCCTCAGAGTGTCAGTCAGTCAAAAAATAATCATCTGATGTTATCTTACTGGTGCAATGAATTGATTACATAGTCACCACGATCAATACTCTTATATATATACATGACACTTTGTTGATAAATCTTATTTGCTGTCAAGCCTTTGTTAAAAGAGGTATCGTGCGTATTAAAGACAACCTTTTCATCAGTACTAGTCTTGGCACCCATTAAAGTTAGAATCTTGTGTTTAAAGGCAACCGATCATGTTCTAAGATATAATAGATTCGAAAATAAGTCACATAGCTTAGAAATCGCCTAGCACTTGGATAACCTGGTGATTTTGTTTCAACCAGATTACATAGACATAGTTTAAGTTTAATAGCCCATTACCAGACATATCAGAAGCAATCATTTAAAAGTACCTAGATCTTTGTATAACCCTAGACTAAACCTTTTTAAACTCTAAAAATTGAGACACTTGATATTTACTGTAAGCTTTTAAAAATATTCATTACTCTGACTTCTGTTTAAATTCATTAGAAAAATGCTTGTTTAAAAATTGTTTGCCCTCTTAACACATTTTTTCACCTCAATACAAACACTAGCAAAATATTTCTTATTCTTAAAGGAGAAAACTCACACAAATCTATTTATCAGTCAAATTAGACAACTTAACTAAAATGAAAGTAAAACTTTCATTAGTTAGTATCAAAATAGTCATGCTTTATAGCTTCTTGCTCGCAAATTACTAAACAAAATCACTCGCTTAAGCAATGTTTATATAAAAAAAGAAACTTACATAAATATAAAAAAAAATACAACCAATACATCTAAATGAACCACTAAACCGAAATTACAAAGTAAAAAAAATAACAAACAGAAAGTAAACGTATCAGATACTAACGATTAAATGCAGAACTGTTTAACCTCGGAAAAGCTACAAATTTAAAAAAAAAATAATTAAAAGTAACACAACCAAAAACAAAATACAACCGTAAAAAACAAAAAACAAAGTACTACGATAAATTATAAAACAATTAAAAATTGAGACAAAAAAAAATTTCTAAGATATCATTAGAATTTGTTATACTATATTAAGAATATTTATATATATATAAATGAATAAAAAACAAACCAAAGCAAAATATTATATTTGCGATGGAAGAAAACTTATGTAATTAAATATGTGTCTATATACAGCTCATACGATTTAACAGAAATACTTTAAACTATATCAGCTGAATGGAGAAACGGTAAGAAAGATTATTTTTCAATTGAAATTAAGTTACTTTAATTAAAACAAAAGAATATTTTTCATAAATTGTTATTAAAAAATTCTTAACAGTATTCCTACTTAACTATTGAAGTCTTGTAATTTTCAAGTGTTCATTAGACCGGCCTGCGAGAGGACTTCCATACTGAGCATTCCTTGCTACTAGTACGATATTCGGGGGAGAAATTTGTTGACTGCCCTCTTGTGATACTGAAACTGATTAATTGTCGAAATCTCCTTCAATTTACTGCAAGGGCTGCAAGGGATCCCATTGATTAAACTTCGTACCACAACACAATATAGCCCAGGATAGGCGAAATGTCGCTTTTATTTTCAACAGAATGTGCATTTTGCATTTTCATTCAGTTCAATCTTAGCTTTTACGAAATTGATACCGTATGTCGCCGATAACCGATTTCTGTAGTAAGGGACATATTTCTAATTCTAGTTCTAATTCTAAAGATACTTTGAAGAATCATACGAATGGCATTACAGTCACAATAACCTCCCCTTCATCAATACATTTCGACACTAATTGCGGTCCAAAGACTTATGCAAATCCTTAAAATTTTCACTGAACTCAACCAATAAACTCGGGAAATTACAACGGGCTGAGTTTTTTGTACTACTCTTTAGCGTAATGGTGTTCTTGGACATTTTTCATATTCTAAATAGAAGAAATTAAATTTGTTTTACCAGAAACAGATACGAACTCCAGTTCGTAGTTTTTTTTTGAATACTTGCGGTCGTATAATCTTCAGAAACCTTGCGGCTTCATTATTCTTTTATACTATAATATTTTTTTTTATTTTTTTAAGTTAAAATAGTTGCAGATGTATTTCGTTAACTTACAAAATATTTATATACATAAATCGATTCAGCCCAGTTCTCTAAGTTTCATGCAAGCATTAAGCGGGCATAGATGAAACGCATTTAATAAAATCAGCCTGAGCCTATTTCAAAGTCTTCTTTAAACGATTATTATATTAATGTTTTATAGACAGCTTTTTTAGCTAAGTATATTATTTCTGTTATCGGCTGTATGAGGTCTGCTAAAAATCCAAACATTCTAACTCTCTGTGAAACTTAATCATTGAGTAACTTGGATATCCCTTAAAGTTGATCCCAGTCTTCGGATGCATACTACTCCGGTTGATATCTTTTGCGAATTATCTCGCTTTTTTCAATAATCTTAGACCTCCATTGATAAGTTATATTACTTTTAGATTTCCTTCCATCCTTCTTTTCCTAGATGGCGCTACAGTCCCGGGTGGACCAGGGCTTTAGTTAACATGCCTCTCTAACTAGGGCGGTTTTTTGCCAGTTGCACGTACCAGGTTGGCCGATAATCCATTCCACTTGTGTACGGCACTTAAGATGAGGTGTTCCTCTAATGCGTCGTCATTTGGGTTACAGCCGAAATGTTTCCGGGCTGGGACAATAGTATCCGTGCGCCTATGTGTTGATCTGGCCATCTAATCCATCTAGACTTGTTATCCGTTCTATTCGGACGAGGTCAAGATTGCAGCACAGATTCTGTGCCGTAAAGCGTTCAGTTGCTTTGATGTCATTGTCGTTGGTTACACAGCCGCGGCAGATAAAGCCCCTTAATACCTCAAAGTTGTAGCTGCCTGTTGTGCCATTTTTTCTTAGGCATCTGTGTTGTACATCCCTCTGTATTCACAACATATACTTTGTTTCTCCTTCATTACCCATCAAAACCGAAAACTCCATTACTAGCTCGCCGTGTTCCCGTGTTCCCACTATGTCAATTGCTATAAAAAGCAAAAAAGGTGTTATATCACTGTCCTCCATTCGTTCATTTCTTTTTGGCTTAGTGTTTTCTACTACAACCCTGGTGTGTTTTCCTAGATATTTTAATGCGACTTAGTTCATCATAATGAGTTATATGATTTGTACTACTATTCTATTCCGAACATTAAGATCTTATAACCTAGTCATTGGGTAGGAAGTCATTTTCTTTATGACTCATGACGCAATTTATTTATTACCACTGCTGAGGTAAGTAATCTTAGGTTATCTTTATTTCGAAACCTTAATTTTACTTTAGAAACTCAGCCAATCTGAGCTCGGAATGAATTCAACATGCTCTGTAAAATATTCTGGCGTTTTCTTGTTTTGCTCTGGAGTTGCTGGTTGTCCTTAAATGTTAGACACGTTAAACCAAAATTGTAGTTAAGCCCAAAGTTGAAAAAGTGACCTAAATGTATTATTATTCACTAGCCTTTTTAAACAAATTTTTATAAACAATTTTTTTTTAATCAAAAGACTTAAAACTGAAAACTGAAAAAGGGACAATATCATAATTATTTGTATCTTATTATCATATAATCTAAAATGTAAACTTATTGACAACACTGAAAATTATATAACAATAATATGTTAAATGAAATGAGTCTCATTAAACTTATGGTTTATAGAAGAACCAAAAGTGTGCAATGCAAGTTTCTATCGGTTTAAAAGTAGATGAACGACTTTTATAGTCCCTGTTGGTTGACAAAATTAAACCGCTGGCTGGAAACCACTCTAGTGCTTAAATCAGAGTCTTCTTAAGAAATTGCAAGTTTTGTTGAAGCTCTTCATCGGCTGCAATATAGTACCACAAAGCATTCTGTTTTACAATTATTTTTCACTCAAATTGCACATATCACAATAAGTGTTTAATTAGAAGCACCATATGTATTTTCTTTTGTAAAAAGACTGATTAGCATACCTAAATAAATTTCATAAATCAATTCTACTTTTCAAACACGTTTCACAATCAAACATTTTTTTTTGTATTACGATATTTACACAGAATAAAATAACTATTGTTTTAATGTGTAAAAAAAAGCAATTTTCTTTTGTAAAAGAAATCTTCGACCCATTGGTCATCCGATTTAATCAAATAAAAACATCATCGCACAAAGTAATTTTTTTTATAAAATTTTGTAAATTGGTAACTACTCAAGGGACATTTTTAATATTATCTAATTTTTAATAATACTATTGCTCTTAAATAAAGGTCAAGATGCCAGATAATAACTTATCTTCGTTTTTTTTTTTGTGTAGTATTCAATCCTCTCAAAATTTCTTTTTTTTTTAAATATAATAAAATCAAATTAAAATGTTAAATTAAAATATAAAAAAAAAACAGCAATCATTACGTGTACATTTGAACAATTTAAACGTACTTATTAAGACAAATAAATTTAAGAAAAAATCAAACTTTGAATAAAAGTATTATAACTTATACAATACTAAAATATTTTGTACAGCTGAATAATTAATAATTAAAAGAGAAAATCATTAAAATGTCTACTCATATGTTCCTTTTAAAAATAATAATTTTATAATTGAATGCTAATTTAAGTTGGGTTTTAGTTTCCTTGTATTTGAGTAAGAACACCAATTTGTTATATAAAAATGAAAATGAATGCAGTTAAAGTTATTTTTCTTGAAGAGCTCATAACGCATAGATTTAGTTTTGTATAATGAAAAATAATTAATAAAAGAAGTATGATATATTGCGTTTATTTATGAAATGTTAGTTTATCTTAGAAAGTTTCTTGAACAATAATTTTTTATGATTTTACGTTTGTACAATATTTATTTAGTCAATAAATGTAACTAATGATTTTATTGGGAAATGCAAACAATTTTGTTTAGTATTAACGTAATTCATAATTGAATTTAGCTATATGGTAAATATATATATTATATACATACATAATTACTATTAATAATATAATTCTATTGTAAACGATAGAATATCATTTAAATGAAAAGGTAAATAAAAACCACCGCTTTACGTACTGGAAAAATAGTTTTTTGCATTTTTTTTTTTCAAACTAATATGTATTTATTGTACCATATTTGTTCATCAACATGCGTACATATTTCAAAATATAAGTATCAAGTTCTTGTATTTTTTTGGCTGGGTTATATTCGTCCTCTATTCGAATTTGACTATTATAGACCTCTTTAACAGCTTAAAACTAAAAGATTTATAGTGAACTCTATACCATATATATGCTATTATCTAAATTAGCCACAAGGCTAATAAGATCATTTTAGCAAAAAAAAAATGTATATATATAAAATAAATATACCTTTCGAAAGTTGTCAAGTAATAAAACAAATAACTTTTTACTTACTTGTTAAGCTACTCTTTGGGGCGGAACTGGGCCTCAACCAACAAACGTCACCAGCCAGCTGGAGATTCTAATATATATTTTTTATACTTATACTTAGTAAGCAATATTTTATGTATAAATATTCCCTTTTGTCGGAACAATAAAGCACCGATTTCCCAACAGTCGCTGCACAAAGCACAAAGTCAGGGTTTGCAAAGTGCTACTTCGAACTCAACTCTGTGAAGATTAAGTTGATAAGTCAAGCGTAAGGTTACAGAGCTTACCTGCGATCCAGCGTCGTAGAGGATTCGAGCCAAGCGCTGTTCCAAATCTGCTAACTGAGATGGCTGAGAAGAACGCTGACCCGTGCTTGTTGTGGCCAAAGCGCCGACGTCTGTGCGCGGGGAGAACGGGTAGTTGCACCATAGAATCAAGTCCATTGCAAGACTTTGAGCACGTTTTTCCACATACGTTAACAAATCCGTCAGGCACGGAATCTCCGTAGAAAATCAATCCATTTAGAGGGGTAGTTTGGATACAACGATCAGCACTAGCAGCGCGTCCCACTGATTCACGAGTAAAAGCATTACACGCAGCGCACGAAACGACACCTGTATCATGTCCACAATCGTTAATAATGCTCCTAAAGTCTCGTCTGCTGCAGATCTCAAATTAAGAGACGAAAAACATGTATTTCCGCCAGAAGTTTAGGGTTATCGAAACGAGTCTTGAGCGCTGTCCACACCTCGTTGTACCCACCAAAATACATTCCGCCTATGAGCGACACCTTGCTGGATCAACCGCATTCCTTAGCTTACCAAGTTTGTATGGATCTAGAAACTCCGTGTTGTGCACAAAAGTTTTAAAGGTGTCTCTAAGAGCCAGTCAATTGAATAACGTACCATCAAATGAATGGATTGCCACTAGGTCCAACCGCATTTCCACCTTGTTTGACTGTGTATTAACCATCCCATGTGCAGATTATCCGGTGTTGCATTTCCCAGTTGAGGTATCTGTCACGTGTGCAGCTGGATGATCTGTAACGGGGGCAGTTGGAGCACCTACAACGGGTGCACCTGGATAGCTCCCACTGCTGGAGTATTTCGAAGTTGCGCTAATCTCCGGTTCAGGATCACGCAAACCGCGGCTTAATTAAGTATGACTGCTTGCCACGAGTACAATTTAAATACAAAGGAAAATCACGAAAGGCCTAGAAGAAACCAATCGGAGAAGAGAAGAAACAATTAATTAAAAAGATAGAGTAAAAACGATGTCGGCCAGAGGTGCATCCTACTGTCAGATATCAAAATGTAGAAAGTGCTGTCCAGGGATGACACCGACCTTAGCTTGATTATCCTCGTTGAGGCAAAATAATCTCACTGTCAACAATACCAAAGGTCTCGGTGAGTTCTTTACCGACACTGATGGAGCAACGTGCATTTTCCATTGTCATCCTGTATAAGCCTTCGAGTTCGGCAGGGATGCTAAAGCTAGAGATCATCACTATAAATGATGTCATACGTGGCCTTAAAATCCATAAATTGGTGGTGTGTATCGATTTGGAGCTCATGGGTTTTTTTCCAAGATTTGCTCGATGGTAGACTTTCCTAGCCACACTGATATAGACTAATACTACACGCGTTCAGACAATATGGCTAATGGAATTTTGCAGGCGGTGTTAAGAAGACTGTTGCCACTATAGTTGACGCTGGAGGGTCTCCTCGTTTGAGGATCGGACAAACAATGGTGGGAATGCTTTATCTGAAATATTTTCGGCCGATCATATTTCATAAATAAGTTAGTGTATGCTCCTTATCAAGTCATCGCCTAGTTCAGATTCTACGCGAAATCTTTCCTGGGCAGAAAGAAAGTCAATTTTATATTTTTTTCGCAGCAGGACTTCTAATTTTATTGCATCAGACGGTATGTCAATGAGACGGAAGACAGCAGACAGTCGGCACACAAGATCATCAAAATCACTTCTCTTTAAAGGAAAGATGACTTTTGGTTGCAGGCCATTAGATATATGTCAACGGGAGGGAGATTTATCAATGCTTCTAAAGCAAAGTCAGGCCTGCTAGGGAAAGCTTCAACCAACCGAGATACACCGGTCTTTTAAGTCTGATAAAACTGATAAAATAAGCAATGGCGTATTTCCGCGAGAACTTCTTTTGCCTTCCACTGCCAGCAGGCCAACAGCACTTTATATGCATTCGACGTAACATGTCTAGTCCACATAAGTTTCTTATGCAGGATGACACCTTAATATTTAGCTTCTTTGGAGAATTAGATGGTGAAACCTTTAAGAACTAGATGACTCAGACCAGTCAGTTCCCTTCTTTGCATAAGCGAACCACCTCAGTTTTGAGATGATTGACTGAAAGCTTGTGGTATTAGCAACGCCACTTGTCTTTAAAACGGGTACTTGTTGATTCATATTCATATGCAACATGATTTATTCAATTGGTCGCAGATTTTGAAAATATAACAAAATTTACAATATTTCGCTTCTAAACAATGAAAAATAGAAGACAATCTTAGAGTACTTAGTAAAAAACTAATTAAAGGATAAATTCTTTTACAAGTTATTGGGTGTCAACAATATAAGCACACATGGAATTAAGTTGAATTTTGAAATAATAAATGCACAATCTATTTACTATTTGAAGTAACTAAAATAATCGTATAATATGTTACCTAGATAAATTTTGTAATTATTATAACACTTTACAAAACGTATAGCAGTTTTAAATTTTGCAGTCAGTTGACACAAAACTTAAATTTAAATCTTCAACAAACTCGTAAAGAAGATAATGTATTTTTATTTTCTCAACACTCACTTTTTGAGAATCACGAGATCTTTTATTTGTCTAACTTCATACATCGTTCGGAACAACTAGGATACAACAACTTTTCCCACAAGTAGAGATATCGAGTTAATGTTGAGAAAACGCTCTTAATGAATATTTCTGATGCTCAAACTTGGAATGGAACAATGGAATAAAATCCTTAGTTACAATTGCATCGAGACCGGACATCTTTTCGGAAGTAATTTACAACTGTTTAAAAGAGGGAACATTCCCAGATCACTGAAAACTGCAGCGTTTGTGCTTCTACCCAATGGAAATAAACCTCCAATAGTTCCCTCATCGTATCGCCCCATTTTCCTTCTGGATGCCATAAAAAAAAAAATTTAAAAAGTAATTTAGAATGGACTGATGAAAATAGCAGAAGAGAGAAGTCCACTGTCAGAATACAGCAGGTGTGCTGCAAGCATCCGTCCTAGGCCCCTTGTTGTGAAATATTTTGTATGACGATGTCAACAGGCTTCCAAATCCCCCAAATGTAAAGATAACAGGCTTTGCGGACAATATCGCCATAGTTACTGTAGCTAAACACATATACAAATTACAATCGGCAACAAGCAAAAATCTCCCGATTTAAAACTGAGCTTGAGACAGCAAGCCTGAATTTAGCATAACATAAAACAGCAGCAGTTCTTATCACCATCCGCAAAGCAAAGGCGTTATGATATAACGCTTTAACTTAGCTTTAAGGCTCACCTACATTACGTTGGGAAAAAAATATTGATCACCTAATCTTTGCTGAGGAGATTAATGCCGAACTGAAGCAGTCACAGATTATTACTGTCGATTGTAGTTGTTGCAGGTATACTGTACTGGTGTCGTATATAAGTGGGCGCACTGGCAATAAAATAAAAAACTACGCAAAGATATAGCATTTTTATAAATTAATCATCTTAAGAATATCCTTCGCCTTTCGGATCGTCTCAGAAGAAGCGGCGAGCGTTTTTGCTGGTATGATGCCCATTGAGGAAAGGGATATCACAGTTCAAATGATCCAGAACCGATGGGATAATATCACCAAAGGAAGATGGACATACCAACTTATCCCCAACATGGAACCTTTAGTGAAAAGAAGAGTTGACGAACTACACTTCTATATCCCACAGTTAATAAGCAGCCATAGCGTGTCCAGAAAATATCTGTACGAACTTCTACATGCCTTCTCCCTAATCTGTCCATCCGATCCGGACCAGGATAATCATATACATCACGCAATTTTCTACTTCTCACAGAAGTCTAGGTAGCAGCTTTCCACACGCAAGCGTTATTATTAACGAAATGACCCTCTCAGAGGAAAAATGGAGTGAAGTCAGTCAGTTAATGATAGCCATCCTAATTAAATTAACTGTCAAAGAAGCCAAAATTAGGAAGAAGAAATGCAGAAACTGCTAACCAGCCATGTGAATAAGGAAAGTTCGCGGGAAGAGTAGTGAAAATAAAAGCCGTAGATACACTCCACAACCCCTTTTTAATTCACATATAAGTCATTAAAATAAATCATAATTGATTTATTCCAATCTTTCAAAACCAAATGTAATCAACTCTCAAAATATAAAGGAATATAAAAAAATATTTTTTGGTAACTTCCTTGTACTAAAATTTAGTATAATATTTTGGGCGCTTTATCACAGCCCATTGTCTATCTTAAAAAAGATGTAAGATGTATGTTAAGATGTCATAAATAAAAAAAAAAGAACGAGGGTGCAGTGTGCGCAAAATAAATAAATAATAAAAAAATATATATAAGTCTACGTACACTCTACGATTTCAACAAAACCATTTAGAATTACTTCCAAACCTCAAACAAATTAATCAAAAATACAAATCACGTATAACAATTGTCTTGTATACTATTTTAAATATATTACTATTTCAAAATTTATATGTTATAGAAAAAAAATCCAGGGAAAAAAGGAACAAACGTCTACGTACACATACAATTCACATCTTAATATGCACAATAACTTCCTATCCACTTGAGTACTTATTTGCGCAGCTGCTTCAGCAATGACAGCCTTAATTCCGTTTGTCATTGAATTAATTAGGTTGAAATTTACAACCACTCATGAGTTAAAGCTGCTATAATCTTTTTTGTTACTAATATAATTTTATGTTTTCCGTTTTATATTTGCCGTTCTAGATAATCCCACAAGTGTTCTATGGGGTTGAGATAAGGCGACTGGGGCGGAGAATGAAGTTATTTTGGAGCGCGATAAATAAGTCACTTTTTTACAATCAAGGCCGTATGTTTTAGATCGTTGTCTTAAGGTAACGTCCAAGAAGATCCTTAATTGGTTTTGAGTATATCCGAATATTCCATAGAGTCCATAATTTTACCAATCACTTCCAAATAACACTTCCATGCATGCTGACATGCAGTCCCATACTTAAACGTTACCTCTAGCATATCTAATAGTTTGAATTAAATTTTCTTTTTTAAAGCTTGTATTGGGGTTCTTTCTAACAAAAGATATGCATCCCATCGTGTCCAAACAAAATTAATTTGCTCCCATAACTGAAAGGAACACTCTTCCTTATTTTCATGAAGTCTGGTAAACACTCAACGTTTTTCCTCATTTGCCGCACTGATAAATGGTTTTCTAGCTGTGATCCGCCAATATATCCGGAGTGGTGGAAGAATCTCCGAACATTTATTGGATGCTTCCTTCCGATGTGTGTATGTAAACTTTTGTTCTCTGTCTCGAATGTGATTTTCTGTTTTTATATAATGTAATGGGCGACTGAGTTCACTCTATCTTACGTTTGCTTGTTTGCTTAAGTTAGTAAAGGTGAACGAAAATTAAACGAATCGACTCTGGGCTTATTATGTGTTGGCTCATAAGTTTCTGAGTAATTATATTTTAACAAATGCATATGAGTTCGAATGCTTATTATGGTTCTCACTTAACTTAATCATGAAGCCCATGATTCTTAGCCAAAAAGTACTCCCCTGCCCGACGAAATTATTATTTACGGTTGTTCTGCGGAGCGAAGACAGAGACGATGTTTCTTTGAGTAGGAGTCTCACACTGTCACCTTCACATACATATACATATAACTGCAGATGTATCTCACAGGATAGAAGTCAAAGGAAAGGGAAAGAAATTCTAACCGTAACTGCAATGCCCGGGGGCAAAATATACCACGCTGATCAAAAAGTTCCCGGTGGCGTTACCATGTGGCGCTCCCGTTGTTTCGATTTGAGTTCTTTTCTTTTTTAGTAAGTTGGTACATCTGCTTTTGACATTCACTCTAAATCTTAGCTTCAAAGCTAATAGTACATCTATCTCTGTGTACTATTACACATTTATATTTGCAACAACGAACTTGTATTAAATTTTGCGTAAAAAACGGATTTAATTGTGCGCGAATGTTGGAAATGTTGTAAAGTGTTTCGGCGACGATTCTCTAAGAAAAACGGTCATTTACCAGTAGCACAAGCAGTTCAAAAGTGGTCGTGAGTCAATCGAAGATGATGAACGCAGTAACAGACCATCGGCATCGAAAACCGACGAAAACATTGATAAAGTAAAAGAAATGTTGGTCAATAACCGCAAATTAACCACCAGAGAGATAGCGGAGGACTTGAACATTGCCTATGAACCTAAATTTCATGCAAAAAAGAAACCGTGTTGACGTCGCAAAAGAGATGATTTGCGAGGCTGAATCCGATTCCACATTCATCAAAAGCATCTTTACTGGAGACGAGGCATGGGTTTATGAGTACGACACGAGTACAGACATTAGGCAAGCCAAATGAGCCGAGACCAAAAAAACCACGTCGTTTTCAGTCAAAAAAAAATTCAATGCTCACAGTTTTCATGGATTTTAACGATGTAGTGAATCATAAATGTTTGCCAGAAGGCCAGACAGTAAACAAAGAGTATTATTTGGGCGAATTGTGGGCAGAAAACTCGTGGATTTTGCACCATGATAACGCACCGTCGCATAGTGCCATCATTATTCGTAATTTTTTTGACGAAAAATGCAACAAATACCATCCAACAGCCACCGAATTCACCTGTTTTAGTGGAAGTAATGGAAAAATCGCAGAAAGCACTGATGGACATATCGAAAACCGAATATAAAAAATGTTTCGAGGATTGGATCAAGCGCTGGCATAAATGTGTTGCAGTCGATGGGGAAAACTTCAAAGGGGACAATATAGATTTAGATGAATAAACTTGTATTTTTAATTTTCTAAATAATTTTAGATCAAGTCCAAAGTCCAAAGTCCAAAATAAGGTGGATGAACAAACGCAACTTCGAAGGAATCGCGATATGTACGTAGATAAATAACATACCATATATAGCTTATTGGTATTACTAGGGCAGTTTAATGAATACCCGGATTAAAAATGACAACGGAACTTTTTTAGGTTTTGACAATTTATTTTTCAATAAAATCCCCTTTCAACTCGATATACTTTTCTTAGCGGTGCTGCAGCTTTTTTAACCCCTCCATATAGTACGACTTTTGTTGGCCTGCAAAATACTCCTCGGCAGCGACAATAACCTCCTCGTTCGATCCGTACTTTTTCCGGCGAGCTATCGTTAAAGGTTTGGAAACAAAAATAAGTCACAGGAAGACAAATCCCGAGAATACAGCGGATGGGAGAGCAATTCGACCAATTTGACTGTAGAGGTGTGAACAGGTGCGTAATCGTGGTCGAAGAGAATTTTTTTCTTCGCCAAATTTAGTCATCTTTTCTTCAAATCGGCAATAAATCGGCCCAATAAATCGACGTAGTATGCTTCTGTGATAGTTTCCTCCTCAATACAGTCAACGTGGATGACACCTCGTGTCGGACAAAGGCAAGGTATTAGCCTTCTTTGGAGCACGCTCACCGGGTAAGACCCATTGTTTCAATTGTTCTTTGGTCTCTGGTGTGAACCGATGAATCCATGTTTTATCGACGGTCACGAAACAACGCATTATCTCTAGCGGATTTCAATTAAACAGGCCTAAACACATCTTTGAAGTGGTCTCACTTCAGATTTCTCAGACAGGTTTCTCATGCCAAAAATATCGTGCAGGATATGGCTAACGAGTTCAGTTAAGATGTCTGCTATCTTAGCTAACTCGCAAATTTTGTCCTCGGTTTTCTCTGTGGTAACCGTTTTTTTGGGTACGTTTCATTAAAAACCGACATGCGACCACGGCGAAACTCTGCGAACGGTTGTATTGGAAGGTGAATGGGTTCCATTCACACCGTCGGGAATGGGCTTGATTTCCTCGCAGGTATTGCCACTCAAAAACAAGAATCGGGTCACTGAGCGATATTGCTCTTTTTTAAAACAAAACTAAACGGCGAATTTTCACCAAACTTTGACAAGCGGGCTAAAGGAGGTTATACTAAATACTGTTATACTCAGTATTTTTATTTTTTTTTTTTCGAAACGTTGATAAAAATGAAATGTCCATTTATACTTTTAGTTAGTATTTTGTAATACAAGCGTTTGCTTAAATGTTGTAATTCTGTTAATTTCCGAGTTGGTATCTTTTGACAATATTTTAAAACAAAAGCAATAATTTAATTACTCATTACAAAAAAAAAATTAAAGATTGGGTATGAGTTTATGGATTTGCGAAGCGCTTCTTCAAATCATATATCTCTAGTGCAAAGGGATGCAAGTTGACGCCACTGAGTTTTTAAGTGTATATTTACAAATATATAGGAATTAATTTTCTGTTGAATTTAGGTCGGTCCCTTTCGGACCTTTTTTTTAAGAGCCGGAAATAGTGTTTCAAGAAACATTAAATTAAACAATTTTAGAAAAATTAATAAAAAAAACTATGTCCAATTTAAATTTCACAAATGAGCAAATACTCATATACCAAACAAAATAAAAAAGAAATTATTTTTAAAAACGGTTTGCGTCATAAAATCGATTTTAAACTGATCTTTAAAAATTATTCGACTTTGATTGGCTCTACAGGCGAAACCCTTGATCCAAAAAAAAAATATTTTTTGTTATTTTATTATGTTATTTTATTTTATTTTATTACAGTAAATAAAAAAATTTTCTATTATAGACCCACTCGAAAATTGAATTATGCAAGCACTTTTGGTGAAATGAGCCACTTGTCAAGGAACTCAACTTTAACGAACCACTCTATTGTTTGCCTCATCAATGCATTATTAAACCAGGTAGCGTATCGACAAAACGGTGGGTAGTATTTAATGCTTCATACTGTATATCCATTCAGATTTCTGAATAAGGTCAGCCCAACAATCCACACTGAGTTATTCAATATCCCACTTCGCTTTCGCTTTCATAGGTTTGTAATGACGGTCGAAATAATTAAAATGAATCGACAAGTTTAAGTACATCGTTCTCATTAAAAGTTCCAATACATTATATGGAGGATAGAAGAATTAGCCCCAATACAACTACACATAACACCGCTTCGGCGCTATTTTAAGTCATCCGTTGCCTTAAATATTTAGCGGATAAATACAAAACATCATCGCCATTAGATTCTTCTCTCAAGGAAGATTTTTATACTGGTGATTTCATCAAAGGATATGAAACATTAGTTCGCAAACTTGAAGAAGTCACATCCATTTTAAATACAGTTGGATTAGAGTTCTTTAAATGGAATAGCAATCACCAAAATATAGGCAATGACGTACCGAACGCAAATATTAATAAAGTTGATTGAATCAGGTCTCACTAGCAGTTTGGGGATATCGTGAAATTTTGTTTCCGACCAGTTTTTCTTTTCGTATGAGCCGAATAAAACATGCGAGTACTCTAAGCATACAAAACGTTCCATTCTTTCACTTTCGTCATCCGACCAAGAAAACTAGCTGGGTTGCATCCCTATCACAAAGTATCGAAACCTAATGGGAGCCGTTTTTGGTCGATTTACACTCTATGCAGAATCTGTCAGTTCCCATATTTGTCTTCATCGCAAGGGAGCACAGTGATCAAATTCATGGGTTCGTTGGTACGCATATGATTGCTGTATATACATCAGAGCAGTTTATAGTTCAGAGTTAACACAAGTGTGGCTTTAGGTATCAAAAGCTCGAGTGTCAGCCATGAATAGAAAACAGCTTCCTCTTTTGGAGCTCCGTCAAGCTCACTTTATAACAAAATTACTCATTCCTCAAAATAACAACAGCTGTTGGCAACCGAATTGCTAAGATCCAGGCAAAAACAAGAGGAGTCATTTGGCGCCACGTTCCTATACGGGAGAATCCAACTGATATTGTGATTTTTACTTCACAGCGAAGAAAATTGGTCCTCAAGAGATCACGCTTTTTTCAGAGGAAACCCGCCAATTTTGTATCGCAATAGTCAGAATAGTTCCTATTCTGAAATCCTTCGAGTATTAGCCTATGTAATAAGATTTTGTCATCGGTTAAAGGAGTAGTCATCTAAAATGGATTCGTTTTTAATGGCTGCAGAACTAGACAATGCACTATTGAAATTAATTCAAATCGCACATTTAAACTCGTTAACTGAAGAAATTGACAAAATCAAAAATAATCGTTCTATTTAGGATCTATTAAGAATCCCATCTTGCAAGAAATAAATGGTCTTGTTCAACTGAAAGTTCTGCTAAAACATACGGAGATCCTTGAGAAATGTAAACATCTAGTTTTGTTACCGAAGAATCACCCATTCACAAAAACCTTAGTCGGATATCTTCGCTTATTTAAATACCATACTGACCCAAAAGCTTTGGTTGCCCTGCTGAGACAATAGTTTTGTAGAGTCAACGCTTGAGAAGTCGCACGACATATAGTATGATAAGTTAGTGTGGCCACTATGTTTGATATTGGCTAAAGCTGTTAGACGACTTGCCAAACGAGAGAATGGCTCCATCAAGTTCCTATATACACGTATGTACCTATAGTTCAGAGGCAAGGTAGTTTCCAAAAGCTGTATTGGATAGTTTGTCTATTTTTCATCAAAAGCTCTTCACTGAGAAGTTGTTTCTGATTTTCTGGCCGAGGCATTTATTGCAGCTTTGAAAAGAATGGTTAATCATAGAGGTCTACATTGCGACAACGTAACCAATTTTGTGGAATTACAATCCAAATTAAAAGAGTTTCACTATGTGTTCTTTAAAAAATCTTGCAAATCACACTTTGGCGGAGTTTGGCAAGCGGTCGTCAAGATGCCAAAGGGTCATCTGAAATTAAGTTAAGGCGCAGCAAAACTGAGGTTCGACGAGATTTATATAGTACTTATGGAGATTAAAGTCGTGATGAACTTCAGACCTATCATTCCGATGTCACCCGACCCTGATGATTAGGAAGCTCTTACTCCCGCACGTCTATTGGTAGGGTCGTCTCTGAAAACTATCATAGAACGAGCCATTGAAGTTCCGAAAAAAAAATACCACGACCGATTACGCAAAATCAACGTCGCCGAAACTCATTTCTAGCGCAGATGCTCTATGGAGTACCTTTTTGAGCTACAAGGTAGAGAAAAATGAAAATAGCCTAGCAACAACTGGCGACTTGGTCCTCATTCACAAAAACAACATCCCACCCCAAAGTGGAAATAAAAGCAGCAATCATCTCTGATGGTAAAGTAAGATGAGAAAACAGCTAAAGCAACTATCAGACGAAATATTCGAAGAAAGCAGTTACTTTCAAAGGAGGTGTAATCCATAATATATATATATGATACTATGCGATGTCAATAAAATTATGGAATAATATGTTATTTAGAAAACTTTGTAGAATGTACCTTGAAACAGATTTGAATTTGGCACCACCGTATTTATAGAATATTTCATGACTTGCACCGATCCGTTTGCCGGTCAGTAAGCATAAAACAAAAATTAATTCTTCAACAATCTCGCAAGGAATATGGTGTTTTTTCTTTATTTTTGCAAAGTACGAAATTTTTATTTGTTGAACTTTGTACATCACTCGGAACCACTTAAATGCAACAACTTTTTCCTAGAAGTAGAGATCTCGAGTTAACATTAGAAAACGCTCTTAACGAACGCAAGTTCTAATATTGGATTCGTTGGAAGGTAATTGGCAGTGGGGCTAAGTCTTCGGGGGACTCTATTATTTATAAATATAATTTTATTAACATGTATTCGTACATTCCAATTTAACATAAGCTCCAAGATTCTTTATGTTGCCTACGTATTCTATATTGAAATGGTTAAGGCTCATTGGGACAACAACTCTATACTTTATCCTGCATTTATAGTTACTGCCTTTGTTTTTGTTCGAATAAGTCTTAAACCCTTGGGGAGAACTTACAACTGAATTTAGTTTAGTTATTTTCACGGCAATCTCGAACAAGCAAAAGAGCACAATAATTTCTCTTAAACAAACGTTGTGAATAATTACTGAATCGGATAATGCTGGCTAAAGAAACAGTTTAGGAGTTTAAGAGCTCTAATTTTACAAGCAAGCGAGTTAGAAATGAAGCAGATGCTACGGCATCTGCAGTTGTAGTTTCTATACGGATAATGCTAATAAAAACGAACTGAAAAATTCTTTTTTTTAAGAGAAAATACACGAAAAACTTTCTGCTCCCAAACCAGAGGTGTCGATTCTTTTTTTTTTTTTATAGATGTCCTACTCAATTTAATAATACGCTATTTATTTAAAGATATTATCATATTAGCATTGTCGACATCATCCCTTAATCTAAAAGAGAATTAAATTAAGGGTTTTAAATCATTAAAAGAACGCGTAGCTATAGAAATGTAATAGATGCCGAATGATAAAAAAATCCGTAATACTTTCAAAACAAACCTTTACTATTTCATAAAATTTAAGTTTCACATTCTTTTTTTTTGGGAGATGAGGCATGATAACGAAAACTTTAAATAGGTTAATGTAAAGTTTTCCGAAAGAACTTCGATCATACAACCGCATAGCTAGGGAATACTCTACTGCCCGAAATATAGGGTTTTATAATAACGACTTGACCCTTTTTTTTTTTTTAAATAAAAGGCAAACCATTTGAGGTATTTCAAAAACTTTATTATTGGCTTGAAGTACAATCAAAACATTTATGAATGGAACTCGACTTCGTTCATATGGCCACCGCGGGCACGTTTGCAGCAGTCGATTCCTTGGACCAATTTTCAACGACTCGGCCACACAACCACATGTCGTCCAAGTCCATATCTTCCAATTCGTTCCAAAAATAATCGTTGACCATTCACAGTAACGTGACAATCGTTATCGTCGATGAAAAAAACCGCACCAAACAGTTATTTTTTGTGGATGAAGTGGTGATTCATGAAGCACATGTGGGTTTTCACCCGACCAATAATGCATTTTTTGCTTATTGGCGAACCCATTGAGCCAAAAATGAGCTTCGTCACTGAAGATGATTTTGCAATGAAATTCATCATCTTGGAGCATCTTCTCCAGAACCCAATCGGAGAACGTACGTCGCTTCAAATGGTCCATCGGCTTCCATTCTTGAGTCAGCTTGATCTTGTATGGGTGTAAACCAAGATCCTTACGCAAAATATGCCATAATGTGGTGTGAGCAATGCCCAATTCTTAAGAACGCCGTGGAATTGACTGATTTGGATTATTTGCTACGGACATCTGAACGGCAGCAATATTTTCGACACTTCGACCAAACCCGTTGTCTCACTGACACGGCAACATCACACAACGAATATGTGGACTCAAATTTTTGCACTAAACTTGTTATTGCCTGTCTACTAGGGCTAGAATTACGACCGAAAATTGGAGTTAACGCTCTTAAAGTTGCAGTCACCGACTTCGAATATCTGTAGAAAGTTTTTATAATTTGCAAACGTTGCTCGTTAGTGTACTTTACCATGATGAATTGACAGTGACAGTTTGATGATTAGTGAAAGAGTGCTTTCACAAATTAAATTCAAAGTTGTCCAGTCCCTATTGGAAAACCTTATACTATAAAAAGAAAAATATCATTCAAAATTAAATTTTTGCAAAGGACAAGGAAACATTTCTATCGCATTTAACACATATATCAATATCCACTTGGTCCATAGGACGGATACGAGATGAATTGTCGATATCTCGCGCGCAAGTTATGTATTTGTCCAGCCTTTATCTTAAACTAATTTAGAAAAATAAAGAGTAAAGGAAGCTACATAGGTCTATTTTCTTGCAAGAAAAAAAAAAAAAAAAAAAACAAATTCAGAATTAACGATTTGACCGTTTGGAAGTACTTAATGGAGGGCGATTCCCTTTCAATCTCACAAAATACACGGTATGAAAACTTTCTGCGCTGTCAATTCTGTCTTCGTAAACGCTTGTGACCGCTCACCATTCTTTGGCAAAGATCTTTGACACTTCCTATTGGCAAACATAATCCATTTTTCATCACCAGTTATTACTCGTTTCAGAAATGGTTCGAGATCATTGCATTTCATTAACATATCACAGATGTTATTTATGTCCACCATGCTTTTCGTGCTCAATTCATGAAGAACCCATATATGGACCTTCCCTTTTTATCCAGTTTTCTTTAAATGATTCAAGAAAGTTTTGTAGTCAATGTCTACTTCCATACCAATATCGGAAGTGCTGATATGCCTGGCTGGCACGACTTTTTCTTCTTACTCTTATTCCTCTTTCTCTATTTCGAATAACTTAACAGCCACTACAAAAATAAGGAATAAATATACAAATTCAAGCTTAAACTGTCACCTTTCAAACGAGCTTTCACAATTGTGAAGTCAGCTTCTATGCTTTTAAAAAGAGCACAGAAAGATATTTTTTTCGTCTTGAAAAAGATGTTATTTAGACATGTCCCTTTTTTCACATTCAGCTTTGAACACAAACTTTAATATCTCAGTTTATACAACTCCAACTACATAATCCTTTATATACTCGTAGGTGCTGAATTTGACATAACCCCAATTTCAGGAAATGTTGACTCAGTATTCTTTCAGCGCGCAGTAGCGATATGGTTCTCCCAATTGCATTTCACGGTTCATTGCGTTCAATGTGTGGATGATGCAAATGAGCTAAAATAGACATAAAACTTTCCAGATATTGATTGATTTTTCTGTTTCTTAAGCCTGGTGTACCCATGCGCAGTTGTGGTAATAATAATGTCTGAAGCACAAATATGTGGCTGAGACCGCAATAGTGATACTCTTGGAAGAAAATCGAAAATCATACAATCTCACCAAAATTTCCCCAATTTTTAACATTTGTTGAGTGAGCCGATGTGAGGGTTTTTATGAAAATTAGAAAAATCGAGTATCGAGCTGTCATTAAATATTTGTATCTGCTGGGTCTGAGTAATCATTTACCATCGTGAAATTTTAGGCAGCTGAATTTAAATGTGACAGCACCAGCTTGGGTGAAAATTCAGGACGGTCAAAAATTCTAAATACTGACGATAAGATCGCTCAGGTTCCTCAAATGGCTCTAGACAATGGTTAAATAAAATTATAAAAGTAGCAGAGGCTATGAACATGTCCAAAGAAAATGTTTGTCACATATTGAAGTAAATCATAGTTTCGACGGCGAGTAATTATTGAAGATGAAACTTGAATACACCAAAATACTTCAAAAAAGGCACGGCGAAAACAGTGCAAAGGAATAACTGGTTCGGAAAAAACAAAAGGTATTCCTTTGGCTGGGAAAGTGATAACAACTGTTTTCTGGGATAGTCATGGAGTACTTTTACTCGAGTATCTTGGGAAAGAAAAAAACCATTACAGGAGCATACTACACATAATTATAAAAGCTAAAGAAAGAAATTGCAGAAGAAAATTTTCAAAAAAAAAAAAAAAACAGTTGTCTCACTACTAGGTGGGTTGAAAAGTAACCTCCTTGGGAATGAAAAATTTTTTTTTAAATGTTTTTTATTTTATTCAATATAGTCCCCTTTTAGTTTGATACACTTATTCCAGCGATTTTCCAACTTCTTGATCCCGTCCGAAAAGTAATTTTCTAGAAGGTCTGCAAAATAGTCCTCCGTGGCGTCGATGATTTCCTCGCGTGAGCTGAATTTGTAATTGATGAGCCATCTTTTGAGGTTTGGGAGGAGATAATAGTCCGAGGAAGCCATATCGTGCGAATACGATGGATCTGACAGCAATTGGAGGTGTAAGTCATTGATTTTAGCCGTTGTTGCGATGCTCTTGTGCACCGGTGCATTGTCTTGCAAAAACAATCATGGGAGGGCGTTTTGCAGCGATTTCGGCTTTTAATCGCTCCAGTAATGCACAATAATACTCGCTGCTGATGGTTTTTCCTTTTTCGAGGTAGTCCACGATGAGTATGCCATGACAATTCCAGAAAACTGACGCCATAACCTTTCCGACCCAACGAGCCTCCCTCGGCCGCTTCGGAGCACTCGTGCCGGCTTCAGTCCATTGTCAGGCACTCATTCTGTTCTCTGGTGTGTAAAAGTGGATTCAAGTTTCATCAACAGTTACCAATAGACGCCAAAAGTCCGCCCGATTCCGCATCAGCAAGTTCAGTCAGCTAACACCATTTCACGTATTTTTTTTTTTGACATTCTCCTCTGTAACCGCATCGGAGGGCCTGCCGCTGCGGACTTGATCGGTAGTGGAGTTTCGGCCACCACCAAACTTTCGAAACCAATATTTGACTATGTAATCTGACGGAGCATTAGCTCCATAATATTTATCTGTTTTTGTTTCATTCGCCGTTTTGCCTCTCAAAAAATAATGTTTTATGAGAGAACGAAAATCGTTTGGCATCAACATGATGCCAAACACGTCAACAACAATCAGCTGCCAAAACAAAACTGAAGACAGTATCGTACTGAAATTTGGCATGACTTCAAGGCACCATAACCTTTTTTGCAGTAGCAGCGCATTCTGGCGGTCACTCCACCAGTACAATAAAGATCTACGAATTGCGCAGACAAAAATTTTTGTAGTAAGGTTTGAACTGCTGGACCACTCTCACTAGATCTATCCACAAGCTTGATCCCTAGGATAAAGGTTGTACCCGGAGGATATAGGTTTCCATCGAATAAAAGAGAAAGACGCAGAGAAATATTATTTTGACGGGTTGAAGAGAGAGGAGCATCGCTGAAAGAAAGGTATGTAAAAATATAAATTCAAAGAAGAAATATCTTTTAAATTCTTAGGCTAAGTTAAAAACTATCAGGAATATTACGATGTTAGTATTGCAGATAGAACTAGTGTGAATTGACTTGAACAGCACAAAGCTCTGAAGTTATTTGTGACAGAATAATGCAAATTAAACTTGCCATAAGAAAAGTACCGCGGTGTTGGACAGCGTACCGGAAGCATAAAGGAAAAACTAGAGCGAAATAGTATATATAACAAAATATCATATATTGTATAACATGGGCCCACATTAAGAAATAGGTAGTGGAAAAACACGCTGTCCTGAAAAACAATAGAAGTTCCAGTTCCAGACAAGATACGAAGCAGAGGCCGAAAAAAATAAAAATTGCTAAAAGATCAGCAAAATCTCGGGCGCGCTAGATGATTCAGTCCTGAAGGGCTCCACAAATTTGAACAGCTTCACAAGCGTAGTACGACTACTACAAGATTACGTGAGAAACACGTATATCAATATACTTATTATGTTATTATACTCGTCCCATATGTTCAAATTTAACAAAATAATATACGCTGTTGCGTTGTCTTATAAGGATATCGAAACAAAAACACATAGAAAAGTAATAAACTACCTACCTCAACAAAGAGCATTGTAACAGACATTATGCGTATAAAAATCGTAATATTTCGAAGTCAAATCGCACAACAGCTTCTTACATCTTTTCATTACAATATTGCACAACCTTATAGCTTCACTATGCTCCTAGCTAGTCGCAATCACTTACGCCCCTAAGAGTATGTGATCTTTTTTCACCTTTAAATTGGCATACACCGAATGAATATGATAATCATTAACTCAAAGAATTTGAACATGGGGTAATGCCTAATCGAGAAGACATTTTCGTAACACTATGTACCACTTCCTGCTCCAAAGTCAGTCACAGTTAATAGATATTGGAGTGCACTTCTATGACTATCAATTGAGTTATTCCATTAGGGTTGAAAACAAAAACGAATATTCATACTCCCTTTTCATCTAATATACTTAAAACGTCATTCACTAATATCTTCCTATCTAGTCGCCATTGAAGCACAAATGTTCCTTCTCCAAGCAATTGCATAAATTCTATGAGCAGTGATTAGTTCCAGATGCTATGCTTTCACCATAATTGATACTTGAGGATAAGTGAACAAGCATAGTGACGGTATGATGTACGAGTAGAATCACAACCGGTACCAGGCGAGGAATTAATATTTTTTAATGGAGTGCTTAAGCAGAACAAATTGAATACACACAGATGAGATATTGCATTTACGTTAAGTTCTCCACTTCTAGCTCATTACTAAAGTGTGAAAGAATGAATGTCTGAGTGGGCTTAAATAAAAATTAAGCTAGCTTTGATTGGCAAACTTATTGCTTAAGAGAATAGCCAAAAGCATAAAATACCACTGGTGCCTTACAGTGGAATATTTTTTGAACATCATTTAATCATAGTAAAAAAATAGAAGAACTCCAAGTGCAGATCTCAATACTGAAGGCACTACCTTAACAATTCCATAGAGCTACTGAGACACAAAAGTTTCATTTTGAAAAGTCTGCTACTTTTCTTAGAAATTTGTTGAAAATCTGTTAAAACTAACAATCCTGACAAGTAAGACTTATTCCATATACAAAAATGGAACGATAAATCTTCTCGCTCAGCAATTATTAAAATGGTTCAGAAATTTAAGCTATTCGGACAAATATTTGATGCGAAGAATTAATATAATAATAGTTGCGCAACGACGATTCCAGCTCTACCTCAGAGAATGAGCATATTGCAAAATACTACCATATTGCAAGCATTCTGTATAAAGAGGGTAATGGTGTGCTTGTCATTAGCAGCGTTATAACTTTGAAATTGAAATTGTTCACGAAAATAACCCAAAAATCATTCTTTATAATGAGGCGCATTTCTACTTTCGAAATTTTGTTGAAAAACATTTGGATTGAGCTGTACTACAATGATCCGCCCATTTGTATGGCCGGGTCTTCTAGGCATGTTTATCTCCAGCGAGACCGCTCGGAGTAGTACAAAAATGTCGAAGCCATTACTATTTTAGGATGATGATAGTTGGTCTTTTATTTGTTTAAGTTCTTTGAGTTTATTTTCTCAATTGATGCCGGTTTTGACTGGTTCTTTCCAGTTTCTGTTAACAAAAGTCATCATTGAGTCGCAAGTGGCTTTCCCCAGATCGCTTTAAATTATTTTATCCGCTATTTCGCTTTATTTCAGCGAATATACATATAATTGGTTAATCTGGGTTTAGTGTCAGCCATTGCAGTACGTAATTAAATGTCGTTCTTGCTTAAAAATAAAATATTTAACAGTGTTGAATTGGGTGATTTACAGGAGTTTAGTATGTCACCTTCCGCTGAGGCTTTCTTCCCGAAAAGTTTTCCTACATAGAAAGTTTCGTTCCCCGTTTGATTCCCCGAAGCGTCTAATAGAATAGAAACTCTAGTCGAAATTTGACAAAATCTACATTACTAAAACAACAAAGTTTAAATTCGCAACTAGGAACTAGTAAGTGCACGGTTCAAAAATCATTCATGCTGAAATATCAGACAAATAATCGTAAAAGCTTGTCAAGAAAAGAATCAAACATAGTATAGGTTTTATTTAAACACAACAGAGCCGCAAGCACGATGACAGAACAGACAGACAGACGGAAATGAGTCCTCAAAAGTATATTCTAATTAATAATTGCTATAATCGAATAATGGTGTGTCTTCTTCGTGGGAACACATCTTATGAAATAAAATTACTGATTATATTTTAAAGATCGTCTAGACGATCTTATTCCCCTTTTAAATAATTGTACTTGCCTTATGTGGGAAGAGAAATTAAAACGTCGGCGAACGATTCCATACTCTGGTTATTTAAAGATGCGACTTAGTAATCAGATTTTGTATTCTGTGAAGCTACATTTTTGAGTCTAAGCTGCGTCTCAACTTGCAAAAACCATAAATCTGGTCGATTGTTCCAGAAAGGTGATATTTTAAATTAAACGGCTATAACAGTTATACCATAAATATATGAGGTGTTCTGAAATAGTAAGGTGACTTTTAAAATTTCGCCGGCAACGTACATTCGATTATAGAAATTTTTTTTTTCTTTGTTGTATTAGTACACATGTCAAACAGATGGAAAAGTTAAAGTTAAAAATTTGCATACAATTTTGTGTAAAAAATGGAATCAAGTGCCCTAAAGCACTTTAAATTTTGACAGTGACATACGGTGAGTATGCTTTAAGTAAAAAATTGTTTACAAATAGCACAAACTCTTCCCGCCCCAGCACATCAACAAGAGATGATAACGTCGAAGCTGTGAAGAAAATTGTTTTGGATGTTAACTTAACGTTCGGCTTCCGTCATACAATTTTTTAAGATGTTTTGAGCATGAGACATGTGTCAACGAAGTTTGTTCTAAAACTTCTTAATTTTGATCAGAAGAACCGTCGAATGATCATCGCTCTGGAGCTCTTGAATGATCCTGACTTGCTCAAAATGGTAATAATTGGTGACGAATCATTGGTATTTGGTTATGACTCAATGAAAGCACTCAAGAGAAAAAACAGCGAAAAAAGCAAGTTAAGTTCTATCAAATATCAAAGTTTTGATCAATGTTTTTTTTCGATTAACGTAGAGTAGTGTATCAAGAGTTATTACCTCAAGATAGTACGATCAATAAGGAGTATTGACTTAAAGTTATGAGATGTATACAATTGCATATAATTTTTATTTCTTTTTCATTTTTCTTTATCAATTTTCTTAAAAAAGTCGTAACAGTTTTGATAAAAATAGATTAATATGATCACTTATAATAAGATATGATTTTCGTTTTTTTTTTTTTAGTTTAATCTGATAAATGGTTCTTCTGTAACCTATTTTTTCGCAAATAATTTCTCTGTTAATTATTTCGATTGATATATAATTTCTTAGATCTGACGGTTAATTGTATATAGTACAGTACAATTTTACAGTAATCTATTTTTTTTACAGTTTGGAAAATAACTAAGAATATAAATTTTCCATTTAAATTTGATGTTTTAGCAACGAGTGTGAATAACCTGATTACTACCCGGCACCAGCCTTTTAATATGATGCTAGAGTCTGGTGAGCAAGAGATATTTTATATATTTAAAAGAAAATTTATTAGAAAAATTAGGATGAACGGTTGGAAATAAAGACTTAACATACGTACCAAATAAAATTTGAATTTAAGGCACGGTAGCTAAATGCTAGACGAATAAATGAAAAGTTCATAAAAAATCATGAAAAAGGCTAAGTGCATTAATTTCTTTTCCATATTGTAAAAATCAAAAGTATGGTCGACCAGATTATAATTCTGAAAAATGTTCGGAGCGTACAATAAGACGGAGGACGAAAGACATCAAGGAATAATCAACTAATATCTTATGTTATGCAACCGCAGTAAGCTTGAGAGAGGCAGACAAAACTTAAGCATAAATGCTATTGAGAGATATTGTAAATGTTTCTATTGACCGTGCAAGGAAACACAATTCAGATTTAAAAAGGTGGATTACGCCACAAAAACATTAAACGCCAATCTGTTTCGTTATCAATACAACATAATAATAAAAGATGCTCCGGACAGGTCTCTTACGAAGCTATTCAACCCAAGAAATAGAATTGCTGTCCACAAAATCGTAATATTGATGTTTAATCTTTCTGTGCTGTTTAAACTTTGTAGGCTCTCCCTACCCAGAGAGGTAGAGGTATCTTATAGCACAAAATTCTCTTATAACCAAACTAAAATTGCATGGCGAAACCACAAGCCATCAGGAACAAGATAAGATAAACCATTAAAAATTTATTTTATAAAAGAGTCCACTCAAAAATCTATCGAAGAAAAAAACAAAATAGAATTTGGCGTATATTATTGTAATACCCTTGTTAAAGCACGATCAATTATAACAGAACATAAACTAATGTTTGCGATGGTTGACGGAAAAGTCTACAATGCCCTTACCGAAACATTGTCAGCACAAAAATATTTTTTTATGTAATACAATCTCGAAACCATTCAATTGAGTTGATGATACGATAAAAAAAAAAACTAAATGCTGAGAATATAGAATTCGGATTGTCGATTTTACATGGATGGGTACGTTTCTCCCTGTTCCATATATCTTATAAATTACCGTTAAAAAAGTGACAAGCCCGATTAAAAAGCAATCATTTTAGAAAATAGAGCTCGAATACAAAGAGAATTCAAAAAACGTTGTGGACTAAGTACTAACATGCCAAAGCCAGGATTTGGAAACTCAAATTATAATAATACCGCTAGCTTTTTTTTTTTTTCAAAACGCAGACCAATTAGCTTACATAACCAAAATTGATATCACATTGATAAAAAAAATTCATATAATAATGATTTTGATTTCAACTCGCTATGAAATTAATATCAACAAATTTTGTGAATTTTGTCAACATACCTCTTAATACTTTGTTGATAAGTATCCTTGATATGATATGCCAAATACGGTACATACATGAACCCGAGAGAGTTGATTGTATTTTATTACCTATAGGTTAATTAACTGAAGAAGCACAAAAAGCGATATATAACGAGCTGTAGACTTAAAGTGGATATCACTCTAGGAAATGTAGTCGACAAAAAAGAACTAATATCGAAGTATTTAATTCATTATTATTGATTTATATGATTGATTATTAATAGAAACATTGAAAAATAATAGAAATAAACTCCAAATTATTTAATTCTTATATTTTTACAATATTGTTGTTCTAAGTAGAACTTTTAAGATTGAATGTCTAAAATATTGTTCAAAACATAAAAAATAAAGTTTTTACATCTTTTAGTGTGGATTTTTTTAACGGGCTTAAGTGTTTTTTATATTATACCAACATCAAACCTAAGAGTAAGCCACCTTAAAGGCCATTGTTATACCCCCCTGATTTATTGTCAGGTTTGACGCCATTCTGCCCTACTGTGCGGCGTGGTGATATGACGCCGTTGTGATGTGGTGGCATTGTGCCCTTTAGGCGACGTTTGTGCGGAGTGGTCGCATATTGTTGGCTCCAATTAAACAAATTTAAAACAATAATAATCATTCATCAGGGTCACCAATTTGTGCTTTCTTCGTGGAAATACACTACAGCTACAATAGCTTTTAAACTTAAAATTTTTATTTATTCTTTTTATCACGTCCAGCTGCACCGTCCTGTTACAGAAAACTGACAAAACTAAATTACAATGGTGCTTTTTTATACCTCTTTATTATATAATGATGTGCAGGCCACAAATAGATTACATCCATTCCTATCCGTCTGGTCTCAAATTTTGTAATATGCCTTCCCCTGATCCAAAAACCATAGCCCATTATTTCGTTCTGAATCGTTTTCGGTCCAAACTGCAGACCCTGATCCCCTTAGGTTACCTGAGTAACTACGCTCAGACATCTTTGATGTCTATTGAAATAACACCAACACAGCTACTAGACAAGATAAGCAAACTTTAAGATAATTTTTCTCCCGATGGCTTACCCACTGTTTTTATAAGTATTTTAGACTTAAGATCTCCAGTGGCTTTCTCGTCACGTCTGAAATAGCGCACATAAAATCCCTATTCATAAAAAATAACACACACGAGATATTACCAACTACCGATCCATTGCAAAATTATCCTGCATTCCCAAGATTATTGAGAGCATCATTTATGACGTAAGGTTCTTTTATTCTATCTTTATGCTAAATCAACATGAATTTCTTAATGGCAGGTTAACAACTACCTACCTTATGGTATATATTTTTTATATAATACAATGTGTGCTCTTATTTCTAGGGACAGAAGTGGATGTGATTACTTGATTTTCAACTTGAGAAAAAAGAGCTGGAATTGTTGCTAAGTCTTGAAAAATTCCCCTCCGATAATGGTGCTCCAATTCCGAGGACATATTAAAAGATGTAGCTGTTGCTGATAGTTAGGCGATTGATGAAACACAAGATAACAACTTCATTTAAGCATTAGGAATGGCGTGAAATCCTTTTAATGAAACAATTTTCTTTTCATACTTAGATGAAAATCACAAAACATCGCTCATAACCAAACGTACAGATATTGGAAAATGGGTCAGAATATTATCGAATTTTGGGAAATTCTTTGACCCATTTGGAGAACTAAATCCTCCGCAAAAATCTTTCTTCAACAACTCTGGAAACTAAAACTTAACTGGGACGAAAGCTTGTCACAAGACTTGTATAAAACATGGAAAACTTTCATTAACGATATTTCATATCTTAACACAATTAAAATACCTAGATATGTATTAAATACTCATGCCTTTTCTTCGCTTCGGGTTCATGGATTCAGCGACGCCAGTAAAAAGGCTTATGTGCTTATATATTCGAACTACCAACAAAAATGAAAATGCTCACATTTGCTTGATCTGTGCTAAATTCCGTGTAGCACCAGTAAAAACCGTGACTATTTCACGTCTAGAACTGTGTGCCGGCGTCCTACTATCTGAATTGTTACATCGGATGATTCCACTCATTAAATTTTCATCTGACGCTGTTTTTTCTTGTAGTATCGCGAGGCGCACCAGCTAGAGATCTAGCCAAGTCAAATCCAGAAATATCAATTTCAGGCCAGCTAAATCCATTCCACATGTAAATAACCACTCTTCGGAACAAAAACCACAAACAAAGTGTTCATTTGCAATTCTTTTGAACCCAACAGATTTAATTCTTAACAACATATTCACCAATTCATATTTTCGTCTTCTAATATTTGTTTATATCCGCCGATTTTCATTGAAGAGCCGCATGAAAAATAAAAGTGCAACCATCGACCCTCAGAAAGTGAGCCAAGCACTCAAAGCCATTGGGAGAAATGTACAAATGTTATATTTTCTCAAAAAATATATATTTATATCATTCGTGTTTGTGGACGCTTGGTAAACACCGAACTAGACTTTGACGCCAGACACCTGATACTTCTGCCATAAAGCCATACCTTCACATAATACCTAATTTGGAACCACCGCGTCAAATATCACCACGCTGCTTATTAGACTCTTCTTAATATTCTTCGCCAGCGTTTCTGGATTTTATCAGGAGAGCGTGCCATTAACTCAATACTATCAGGATGCCCTTTATGCTTTTGTTTTCATCCAGATCTTCGCCATGAAATAATGGGAAGCCTACCAGCTGATCGCTTAAAACCATCTCGACCATTTTCGATCTCTGGAATGGATTATTGTGGACCCTTTCACATTATGCCTGGAATCCACGGTACCAAAGGAGATAATATTTATGTGGCGGTATTTACGTGGTTTGCCAGAAATGGTAACAAACCTGACCACCGAAGCCTTTTTAAGAACGCTCAAGTGTTTCATCGCTAGGAGGAGAATTATCACTACAGACTTACTATAAAGTTAAATGTCTTAAGGAAGGCATTGAATGGATCTTTTTTCCATCCAGGTCGCCCCGCTTTGGAGGACTTTTTAAAGCAGCAGTAAAGGTTGCTTAACATCACATGACCACTATGCTATGTGAAATAGAAGCTATATGAACTCAAGACCACTTTCACCGTCGTCTACAATGACTTACAAGTTCTTACACCAGGTAATTTTTTATTTTTTTTATTTTTTTTTTTTGGGGGGGGGGGGGGGGGTTTCCAATTGAGTCGTGTCGCCAAGTTCAACCGAGAATATTAATCTGGCTTGATGTTCTCGCTTAAGTATCTCGAAGGAAGCATTCAGGAAGCTATCAGCGATTAAAACTCAGCTGGAATGGCCTTGCTTGGGCAAGGCGGTGGAAATGAAAAGAAGAAAACATGCCCCTTGCTTACCATATGTGTGATTGCCAAGAAGAGTGGGGCCAAAAGCTGCATCTTCGATTACATTTCCAATATATATTCCTTACATAAATTGCAAATTATTATTAAATCTATTCCAGGTAATTTTGTTGGCTTTTTGAATCCATGTGATACATAACATAGGCGGCTCCCTTGATCGGAAACCGAAACATTTTTGTGACAGCTCTCTTAAAAACGCCCTATTTTGTTTTTACTACAACTTCCCTAATTTTTTGGTGCTTTCCAGGGAACACATTCACTATCCGTCCACTAGGCCATTGACGCGAAGGAGTATTCTCTTTATATAGTAAGACTAGGTCTCCTATTCGTATATTTTGTGCAGGGGTGCTCCACTTTTACAGAAGTTGAATATTGTGTAAAACTTCCTTTTTCCATCGCTTCTAGAAGCAATGCTGCAAATAGGCGACTTGCTGATACCTGGTTAGGTTGGGTTAGGTTGGGTTAATATCCAATAGACCAGTTGGGGAGCTGGTCAAAGTCAAATATGAAAAGTCAAATTTCAATGTTCTGATATTCACTGTGTGTTCTGATTGATTAAGTAATTTAACAGTGCGAACATTGGAAGGGATCTTGTAGTTGACTTTTAGCGACTGTTTCTCTGTGCGATGTGTGCTAGATATACATTTCAGACAAAGCTGCTCAGGAGTTGGTTTTAACTACAAAAGGGCAAATAACTCATCGTATCAAAGTCGAGAAAAGCAAACGTATTCAATTTAATATCGTTGTTGTAAAATGTAACTAGTAGAATTGTGAATAATAAAACAGGTTCCAGTCGATTATGGAATTGGTGTTTGTGCTCATGGACTTGGTTCGAAACCGATGTGGTTTCATCATGTTATTGTAGAAGCTTATGGTGTTTATAAACGCAACCATTCACTTCACATAGCCTCTTGGATGTGCGATATCGGCTACTGTGTCATATTAGGCAAATACGGCAAATGTTAATCTTCTTGACTTGGTGCCACCTATGCTTCGAACATATGCTGGTTAATTGTCTACATCGCTCTATAGATTTGTTGTAGTAAATTAATCTCAGCTGTTCCCTATTGTTGTTAGATATTTCTTCAATAGGATCGCTAAGAAACGATATGCTGTTAGGGATGAGTTCATATCGGTCACTTCACATGCTACCTGACGAACTTTACATGCTGAACGTTGAGAGATCAACTGCATCTGTCCATATTACTATTTTGAAAATACCCCAATTCAAACAAATATATAGATAGGGAACATTTATTGTGAACGAGCCTTAATTTTTTTATTTTATTAATTTATTTATTTATTTATTTTTTTTTTTGTTTGGTTGCTATGATATCTGTCAAACGTATTTAGTATACATCAAGTCATTGAGTAAACAACATCATATTTTTTCATCATGTTAAAAATGTCGAATTTTGTACCAGAAACTGATGACTTGCCGAAAGCATTAACTTTTTGTTTTTATTTGTCGAGGCATATAGTGATCTACTCTATCAGAAGCAACATAGAAAAAGTGGTTTCAACGGTTCAGAGATAACGATTTTGACGTGAGAAATGAAGAACGTGGAAGACCCCAAAAAAAGTTTGAAGACGCCGAATTGCAATATTAGTTGAAGATGACACTTTGAGTAAGAAACAAATTTCAGAAATGTTAAATGTTGCACAACAAACAGTTTCTGACCATTTAAAAGCTATGGAAAAGATCCAAAAGTCTGGAAAATTGGTGCCACATGAATTGAATAAAAGACAGATGGAAAACCGAAAAACCACTTGTGAAATTTTGCTTCAAAGACACGAAAAAAAAAATCAGTTTTGCATCGAAATGTTACTGGCGATAAAAATTGGATTTAGTTTTAGAATCCTAAATGTAAAAAATCATGGGTTAATCCGGGATAACCATCAACTTCGACTGTAAAACCAGATCGATTCGGCAAGAAAACAATGTTGTGTGTCTTTTGGGACCAGAGAGGTGTGGTGTACCACGAGCTCCTAAAATCTGGTGAACCCGTTAATACAGATCGCTACCGATAACAAATGATCAATTTGAGCCATGCATTGATCGAAAAATGACCAGAATGGGCCAGCAAATACGGCAAGGTAATTTTGCTGCATGACAATGCTTCTGCACACAATACAACCAAAGCACTTGGGTGGGAGCTGCCTACCCACCCGCCGTATTCGCTAGACTTGGCTCCTTTTGATTACCATTTGTTTTCATCGAGGGAACACGCATTAGCTGAGTAGCACTTCGAATCCTACGATTCGACGAACAGTTTTATTGGCGTGAAATCCATAAATTTTCTGAAAGATGGGAAAACTGTGTAGCTAGCAATGGCCAATACTTTGAATAAAATGTTTTTTACTTTCCCATTAAAAATTTTTATTGTTAATTTATTTTAATTTTATTTTCACAAAAAAACGGTCACTTCATATCGGTACACCTGGTACTCTCCGAAAACATTCAGGAATTATGGAATAATCTCTTAATAATTTAATCTCCTAATATGGATGAAAACTTCCCAACAATTAACTTAAACAAAACCAAACTAAGGAATCAACTTAATAAGCGCACACTAGAATGAACTGTATGGAACTGAAGACATACATATATTTTTTTAGTTTTTTACTAATTTTAGGGATTCTAGTACCATTAAAGTGTTTGAACACAGCGCGGGCGAAAAAAGCGAGAAACTTATGCACGTTGGTCTTAAATGTTTGCAACTTTTAATGACTAGGAAATGAAGAGTTTGGCAAAGCATTCCAAAAGCGAGTTGAAGGGCTAAAAAAAGGAGCATGATATTTCGGAGTGCGCTTGAAAATGGGTTTGAGGACATACTTATATTATGAGCTTTCTTAGAGAGACGGGTATTACAGTTGAAGGTTTGAAGGTGAAGTTCTGGTGGTGAAAATAGCGATAGAACATTTGCCCGCTCAAAATCAGGTGTTACCAGCTCTAAGGATAATTTAGGAAGAGATCGACGTTCAGACATTTCTGTATCATTACAACTCGAATGCTACCTTAAGGCTTCAATGTCGACCAATCAATGATCCGTCCTCTGAAAAACCACTCAAAGTGTGGAAATTGGCTATATGGCTCCCACACCAATTCTCTGACAACAACGAAGCCAAACGTGTCGGAATTTTTACCAATTTGCTTCAGTGAAACGATCAAAATTCATTCCTGAAAAATCTCATCACTGGGGCTGAATCGTGACTTCTCTTCAAAAACGTCATTAAGAATTTTGGCGTTTCACCAGGTGAAACACCGAAGGCAATGCCTATAGATATCCATTGTAAGAAAAAAATATGTTGTGTTTGGTAGAACAGAAGTTAAATCATCCATTAGATTCATCTTCCATTAGCGAAGATGATGAACGTCAATAGAGGCATATTTGGTCAAAAAACGACAAATGGCAACTCAACACCAACAGCGACGTTTACCTAGCTCAATTTACTCGCTGCCATGCTGCAATATAGGTAAAAAGACATCGCTAAAAAGAGCGAGCTACTTCCTAATCCGCCATACCCTCCCACAGAGGTGGCTTCGGACTAACATGTTAATCGCTCACTGAAAAATTGGCGAGCAAGCAAAGTTGATGGAGATTTGGATAACTTGGTGCCCATGTCGACTTTTCTGCTCGTGAGGTCGACCGTCTGCCAAGCAATCCAGAATCATTTTTTAAGTACTTTTTTTCTGTTAAATATTTATAAAACTGCTTAAATTAATTATGTATCAACCTTATATTTTTTTTTTTAGTTTTTTTTATTAAAAACGAAAACGCGATTTTTTAAGCACAAACGAGAATTTTTTTTTAATTTAATGGAAATAAAGGAAATCAGAAAAAGTCTAGCAGTACACGGGGGTATGATAGTTTCTAGGCCACCATATATTATGGGCAATGTAATTAATATGATTGATGGTACTTGTTTGGGCTCCCTCAGTTTGCACTTCACTATAGCGCATGCATTGTCCTTGAGACGCTTGTTTAATCGTATAGTATTCTCATCATCTGAAAGTCCGCAAAACCGCGACAAAATGTAAAAAAATAAGAAGTGAGTTTGGATGGTCATTACTCATAGGTTTTGAAACTTGTAAATGTATTTCGGATATTTCTGAAAAGCCGATTAATTCATATTTATTTGATTAAAAACATATTTAAATAAATGGCTATCTCGATAAAATTTTGAAGTTCAGTCGGGCAAATTGATCTATGCCGACCGTCCTTTTTAAAATAGAAACTCGGAGAATGTATCTATAAAGATAAACATATATAAATTTGCTGCTCTATGTAGTTATGCGTGTCTTGCTAAACAAAATAAACCGTAAACGTATTAACAATTAAAAATATGAAATTTTATTAATGTACCTACCTGTTACAATTAAAAATTCAGCACCAACCCCCATACTCTGATATCTAATAACAACATATTCGTTCAAAGAGCATGGCCATTCGAGTGTGTTAATTTAAGAGTTTTCCAATGTTTTGGAAGCAAGATTCAAAATCAAATTCATTGCAACTAAAAAATTTTTCAAACACTCGATGGATAGCTAGATCGAAAACAGTCATCGCTGTGTGGATTTCTTTCGAAGGCATTGTGCAAGTTTTGAAAAAGGCACTTTAGTGTCATTTTAACAAATGAACAACGATAACGGCCAAATCAATACATTAATAGAAAGAATTTTAAAAACATTACCAAAGTGGTGTTCAAGTTGAAAAGTGTAATTCCCTTAATGCACAAACCTGTTTGATTCATTTTGACTCCTGTCACGTCAGCTTATTGTGATAATTCATTTAGTAAATTAAAACCAGCTTTAAATTATTCGCATACGACAGTGGGTGATGATCGCTTGAATGCATTGATGCTGTTTTATTCTTCGAAATTCATCTTTGTGAGCTCATCGAAATATGGTCTTTTCTAAAAAACTGCCGAATTAAAGTCTAATATGAAAAAGTTTTAATTTTATATACGAGTTTTATTTATAAAAGGTTCTATGCAGCTAGCATCAAGCTTTGAAGACCAGTGGCAACACTGCCAAAAAGCCATCAGGGACGTCGCCTTTGAAGTGCTTGCTTTCACTCGGCGACCACAACAAAACTCCTGGTTCGACGACGAGTGCCGGCAGGCACATGCAGCGAAACAAGCTGTTCGTGAGTTCTACGCGCAGAAAAGAAGAGACGAACACCGACTTCTCAGGAGAAAAAAGAAAGAGCACGATAGCGCGCGATCGAGATAATAAAGAAATGTTACAACAGGAATGAGGTTCAGAAGTTTTACAAAAAGGTAAAACTACCAAGACTACCGAACCCGAACCGAAGCTTGCAAGGACGTACAAGGGAACATAATAGTAGAATCGTAGTCGATGCTGAGGATATGGAGGAACTATCTCTGAAGGCGATGCAGATAGCTAACCGCCGAGCTATTCAAAGCGGCGGGCGATGACTTGGTGAGCAACATGCACCAACTCATATGTAAAATATGGTCGGAAGAAAGTATGCCTGATGAATAGAACCTCAGCATTGTTTACCCAATCCTCAACAAAGGAGACATTTTGAACTGCGCCAACTACAGAGGCATTAGTCTTCTTAACATCGCTTACAAAATTTTATTTGCCATGTTGTGTATACGCCTAAAGCCTTTCGTCAACAACCTGATTGGTTCCTATTTGCCTTCAAACCAGGAAAATCCACCAACGATCAAATACTCACACTCCGGCAGATCTTGGAGAAAACTCAGGTCCAAATCGATACACACCACCTTTTCATCGATTTTAAGGCTGCCTGTGACAGCATTTATAGAAACAAGCTATACTCGTCCGCTGACTATGGCGAATGCTCGCTGCTCCATCAAGGTCTGTAAATAACTCACCGAGACCTTCGATGTCAAAAAGGGATTAAGACAAGGCGATCTGCTGCCATATGAGTTCATCAACATCAGTCTTGAAAGAATAGTGCAAAACTCAAACGCTAACACCAGAGGCACTATTTTTCAAAAGTCCGTCCATTTACTCGCATATGCCAACGATATCGACATAATCGGCAGAACGCAGCGGGATGTCACTTGCACGTTCGTAAGTATTGAGACGGAAGCAGCGAAGATGGGTTTGAAATGATGAAATGAAAGCAAGACAAAATATATGCTATCATCAAGAAAGGACAACCAACTCCGACGTTTCGGACAGAATGTCACTATAGACAGATATCATTTTGAGGTGGTTAAGGACTTTGCCTACCTAAGCTCCGTTTTGAACTCAGGCAATGACACCAGCGCTTAGATAAATCGAACAATAACTCTTGCCAATCACGGTTTCTTTGGGCTAAGAAGGCAATTGAGTAGGAAAGCAATCTCTCGAACAATTAAAGTGACCTTTTATCTATCTATCAAAAGCGGATAAGTATACTCTTGGTTGTTTTGAGAGGAAAATTTTTCGATTAATGTAGGAAGAGATAGAACGAGGAAATCTAGGGGCTGTACAGCGACATCAATCTAGCCAGAAGTGAGTAGGTCCAACGACTGAGATGGCTGTAGAGCGAGTGGAAGCGAATGCTCCGGCCGGAAAGATCATCGAATCCACTCTTGAGTGACCGCGCAGTAGAGGAAGACAGCAACTCAGTTGGTGCAAGCAAGTAGAAGGAGACCTTAACCAACTTATCGTGCTAAGCTAGGGACACCTGGATAAATATCGTGCTGGCTGGAGAAGCTTGTTGGTTGAGGCACAGGTTCTTCCGAGACTGTAGCGCCACTTTAATTTAATAAGTACCTAAGTAAATATTATTATTTTTTTATTATTGTATAAAAAATTAAAATTGCTGCAATAATAATGCATTAATTTATTTTATTAATAAAAGTTTTCTATTATAAAGATAAATTGCTGCAATAATACAATAATATTCATTTATTTATTTCATCGTTATGAATTATTTATTATAAATAAATACATCGTTGTAGCAATAATATATGACTTATATTTTTTCAACATTATAATCCCTTATAATTTTAAATTGTTTCATATAGAAAATCATTGATTATGCATAACACCACACAATTATTTTTTTTAGTACGGATGCTAATTCTATACAGTCGCCCCCCCCCCCCCCCCACTGATCCTCAAACGCTTGCTACGCTCCTGTCTATAGCCATTCTTCTGAATGTTTTCGCGTTATTTGACAAGATGGTGATTTTAACTCAACACCCTGCTATAAAACGTCTGACAGCCATTAAACAATAGTCCGTTGTCAGAATGGTGAATAACTTGTATAGTGGCACATGTATATAACAATATCTAAGCTTTGTATAGGACATTATCTCTAGGATTCGCGTAATATAATAATCCGGTAAAGTTGGCTCCCACGTTGTCAAAAAGCCTCCACAAAAAGGCACCAAAAAAGGCAATTTCTTGAATTGGAAGAGGAGATATTGGTTGGATGACTGGTTGACCAAATAACTCCAGAATACTTCCCTCAAATTTGCAAGACTAGACCTGTTTCACCATATTAATGAACAATAAAAGAACTTTTATAAAAACTGACAGGAAGTATAAAAGGATGTCTCAGATCCAGCATTTATATTGTAGTCTCCCACACCCTCTTAAAAGGCCATACTGATCGGGAAATAGAACAGGCTCAGAAATTTTTAAATGTGCTGATGGCTATGTGTTCTTCTGCAAATATCTTAAATCAATGACTTGAACTTCTTCTTTTGTTAAAACAGTTTCCAGATACTCTTTCTTTGAATTTGTAATGGTTGACTTATCTTAAGACCCAACAAGTAGCTCGTAAAAGTCTGGACCACCTGTTGAAATCTTCACATGACAGGATGAGCTCTCCTACTTTAAAAAGATCATTTTCTGCAGTTAGCAGCAATGTAGTTGGCTTGATGTCTTTGACATATTGTTGATCTGCACCGTTGATTATATTGACATCACAAAGCTAGTCTGGACCACGTATCGATAGCAGAGATGTTTAAGGCTTTTCACCAGAAGTATCACGCGTTAGCAAGTCAGCTAAGTTACTTTGCCCAGAGTAAGGCCTTCAGTCCGCTACAGAAGTAAGTCGACGCATCTCCAATGGCCGACATTATACATATAGTTTCCACCTTTGCGATAGTCCATATATCGAGTTTTTTTAAAATTTGACCACGAGAAAAAATCTGAAATAGGGAATTGCAAATATATCTTTAAGTAGGCTCATAAACTTGCAGCTATTAAGGCCGCTGTAACCTCTAACTTTGACATGAGATTGACCTTGTTTTTTACAGAACTTTACACTTAAGAGGGTGTGACTTCTAGAATGCCGCAGCACCTGTTAAGTTTTTGGAAAATTGGATAGAGAGATAGAAAAATATTTTAATCAAACATTTAATGAGGAGACAAAATTATTAGTAAAAATTGATTTGTTGTTGTATCATCTCACGAGATTTTATGGTAGTTGCCTGAAAAAAAGTCTTTCGAGCACGGCTGTTATTGAACCCCGAGCCATCCAGTTGGAAAGCCAACACACTACTATTTGAGACACTATCTGTACTTTAACTGTAGTACGTAGAACCATAAATGCAGTCTCCCAATGAGACAACGGATCCCGGATAAGAGGTTCATCTCATACTAACTTCCTCCTCCAATCGTCTTATAATATTTTTAGCTTAATGATGGCAGAGCAGACAAAACCAAGTGGATTATGTTGGAATGGCAGTACGCTGTTGTGTTACAACTTCATCATCTGAATCAACACTAGCTCATGCTCAACAACACTCATGGTGCCCTTAAAAAGCGATGTTATGCGGACATTCCAGAAATGATTCAAGCCCTTAAAAGGAATATCATCTGAGCCATTCATGAAATAGAACCCGAAACAGTTAACAAGGTCTTGTAAAATTGGGTTGAAAGGATTCCTTAGTGCGAAGATAGAGGGGCCAGCCACATGAATGAAATCGTATTACACAACTTATGGGAATGATCATTCTAATGAAGCCATAACATACCAAAAATTAGAATTTTTCGTATTTTAGTATTTTATTAAAGAAATAGTGTAATTGCACATTAAGGTTAAAAACATTTTATAAATTTGTACAATTTTTAGGAAAGGTTGAGTAATTTAAAATTAAAATATAATAGAAATGATGGATATAAATATATAAAAAGGTAAATTAATTGTGATCAATGGCCGAATGTGTAAGGAGTGATTTTTTAAAGTGCTAATTGATTTTGTTTTATTTTATTTTAATTTTAAAAAGTAACTTGCATTTGGACAACCCTGAATAATATATCTCGCATACAGGTATACGAGTCTCTATGCGCCATATTGAATTTCGTGGATAATCGAATGTTAATCGGTTAAAAATGTCTCAATCACTGGTAAAATTGAGATCGGTGTATTGCTTTGGACAACAGTTCTGACACCACCCTTATAAATAGTTCTTGCTATTGAGTTTTTGGCGCAGCTGCTTCAAGCTTCGTTTGAGTTAAAAGTAATGATTGTTGAGGCAATTATAGCAAATACTATACTCGTATATTAGCATGAATTTAACCATCTCTCGCTATTATACCGTCGACAATTTTGAATTCACTTATGTACCTAGTCCTTCTATAGGGTTTTTTAATAACGACTTGACACATTTTTTTTAAATAAAAGACAAACGATTTGAGATATCTCAAAAACTTTATTATTGGCTTGAAGTACAATCAAAACATTTATGAATGGAACTCGACTTCGTTCATATGGCCACCGCGGGCTTGTTTGCATCGGTCGATTCGTTGGACCCAATTTTCAACGACTCGGCCACACATTTCGGCCGCTATTTCGCGTTCAATGTTGACTCTGAGCTCTTCCAACGTCGTCGGCGTGTTGGCATAAACCATTGACTTAACGTAGCCTCACATAAAATAGTCAAGCGGCGTTAAATCACACGAACGTGGCGGCCAATCGACTGGCCCATGTCTTAAGATAACACGCTCACCATACTTACTTTTCAATGAATCGATTTTAGCGTGTGCTGTTTGGCTTGTGGCATCATCCTGTTAAAACCATATGTCGTCCAAGTCCATATCTTCCAATTCGGGCCAAAAATAATCGGTGATCATGGCGCGATAACGCTGAACATTCACAGTAACGTGACGATCGTTATCGTCGACGAAAAAATATGGCCCAATAACGCCGCCAGGATGCAAACCGCACCAAACAGTTATTTTTTATGGATGAAGTGTTGATTCATGAAGCACATGTGGGTTTTCAACTGACCAATAACGCATATTTTGCTTATTGACGAACCCATTGAGCCAAAAATGAGCTTCGTCACTGAAGATGATTTCGCGATGAAATTCATCATCTTGGAGCATCTTCTCCAGAACTCAATCGGAGAACGTACGTCACTTCAAATGGTCCATCGGCTTCAATTCTTGAGTCAGCTTGATCTTGTATGGGTGTAAACCAAGATTCTTACGCAAAATACGCCATAATGTGGTCTGAGCGATGCCCAATTCTTGAGAACACCCTGGAATTGACTGATTTGGATCGTTTGCTACGGACGTCTGAACGGCAGCGATATTTTCGACACTTCGACCAACCCGTTGTCTCATTAACACGGCAACATCACACAACGAATATGTAGACTCAAATTTTTGCACTAAACTTGTTATTGTCTGTCTACTAGGGCGAGAATTACGACCGAAAATTGGAGTTAACGCTCTTAAAGTTGCAGTCACCGACTCCGAATATATGTAGAAATTTTTTTATAATTTGCAGACGTTGCTCGTTAGTGTACTTTATCATGATGAAAATGTTGAGTTTACTGAATAAATTGACAGTGACAGTTTGATGATTAGTAAAAGAGTGCGTTCACAAATTAAATCCAAAATTGTCAAGTCCCTATTGGAAAACCCTATATAAATTCTGTTACACAATTTTCAGCACTTATGGTTCAAAACTTCTTGCGGGAATAGAACCGTTAACTTTTTTCCAAAATACAGCACTGATCATTGAAGAATACTAGTCAGTTTGTTTCATGTTTGGTTTTACTTTGCAAACTATTAACATGAAGAATCGAGTCGCGGTGATAGCGTTGCATAAGTGCGGAAAGAGCGCTGGCCAAATTTTCCCCTTAGGAAGCAGAAAATCATGTCCGATGAATTTGGTATACCAACCGATTCAAGTTTTGGCTAATTCGGGATGATCTGCATATGAAAACTTATCGTCGGTCAACGGGTCATCTTCTAACTCCTCGACTAAAAAAAATTTGGCTGGAAAGATGTAAACGACTTTTGCAGCTGCTCGCCGACAATGGCCGTGAAAACATTCTGCTTACGGATGAGAAAATTTATACCGTGGAAGACTAACAAAATGTTTCACAGATTTTGTTTCATCTAAGAAAGCGAAAAAAATAGTTCTAAAAGTTTAACTTAGACATCTTCCTGGTTTCGTAATGATTTGGTGGGGGGTCTTTTACCATGGTGTTACATCCCTTCACTTCTATGAAAAAGGCGTAAAAACTGATGCAAGGGTTCACCAAAAAGATGTGCTAGAGGGTGTTGTGAAGAGTTTGATTAATACCCTTTTCAATGGATACAGATGGATCTTTAAACAGGACTCTGCTCCAGCGCATAAAGGAGTGGCTCAGAGTCAATATTCCTGGCTTTATAACAGCAGAAAATTGGCCATCGGGGAGTTCAGATCATAATCCACTGGATTTATTCTTTTTATTTATTATGGTGTGTTGTGGCTTCTTTTACTCGCTGCAAGGATCTTATATTGGATGGATCAAGGATTTTGGCTATGCGTAAACATTTTTTTTCTGAAGAAACAGGTTTGGGGTTTAAGACTTGTCGAGAAACTGGACATTACGAAAGGATATGCCAAACAAATAAGACCTCTTTACAATAAACACATTCATCGGGGTGCTCATGGGTGAAAAGATGTCCACTCGAAAATACAGTTTTTCCTACTCTCATTCGAAAGAGAGTTATGCACTCTGCTCTGGAGAAGTTTTTACTGTAGATAATCCTGAGATGTGAGTTCTGAGTTCCTGCTTAAGCCACGATATAAATTAATTCTCCTTTTTCAATTTCATTGACGATTTTGCAGATAAGGTGGGGAATGCCTGGGAGTTATTTTATTAGAGGGAAGCTGATCGCTTCTTTAGCTGCAGCGTCGGCAAATCTCGTTTCCTTGTATACCCACATGGAACCCATGCCAGAGCAATGTTGACGTTGTTGTATAAAACGTCCGGGATGTAGTTAAGGGTTGAACAGTTATTTTTGGCACTTTTGATTCCCGTCTAAATATTTAGGTTATCTGTGAAGATAAGTGTCTTTACATTCCTGGATATATATCCTGGATATATATAAGAAAGCGCTTTTATTAGTGCCACCATTTCAGCTAGATAAATACCAGCTGCATTTGGAAGGATGCCTTGGGAAAGAGTGATGTTTTCATTTGTATCCAAAAGTTCAATCACTGCATAGGAGGTACTGTAATCTTTAATCTTTAAAGGACCCATCCGTGTATAAAGTTTAAAAGTTTGGATTAATTCTCGGTGGATTAAAATGAATTGTTGTTTTGAGGTGTTTTCCTTGCTGTAATTGGAAAGGCTAATGTCGATGGGGGCGATGCGGAATTGATGAGGTGGAATGACTTGTCCAGAGGGGTAAATCCGTATAGAGAGATAAAACTCAGTTTTTTATTCAAAGAGGAGATTGGTTTGACCTGTTTTGTTTTGACCTAGAAACAATTTTAAGTGAATATGAATGAAGTGGGTGGGTGGAATCGGTTATTGCTTTGCTTACTAATTTAACTGATCTTTTTTGTCCAATCTGTTAATTAATTTAAAGCCTGTTTCTAATCTTAAGGTCTCAATTGGTGTTGTTCTTAGGAAACATTGCTTAATGGCTATGTCAATATTCTCCAAGTTTTTCTTAGAGGTCCACATGTTTTGTGTGAGTCCGTACTGTAGTGTGCCTTCCACCAAAGATTTAATTATTACCAAAGCTGTTTCAAAGTGTGGGCCTCTGCGTCAAGATCATATCAATTTTAAAACGTTGTTCCGCTTCTTAAGCAGATTGATGATGTTTTTGATGTGAATCTCCCATTTCAGATTACTACTGAAAGTGACTCCTAGGACTTTTAGTTTTTCTTTACAAAGACATTGGTTTTTCCGAATTACGAGCGGGTTAATTGAAGGGCATTTATGTTTTCTCCAAAGACGTAGCGCTTCAATTTTGAATGATGGAACGATTGCACCGGTTTTTTGAGTCCAGACATGTATAAGTTTATCTGTGGATCTAAGTATGTCGTTCGTTAAGTTGATGTGTTTTGATTTTATTCTATCACAATTATGAATTATCTGCAGTTTCACTTACTATTTTGCCGACGAAAAATTCTTCACCAGTGCATCATCCAAGCTTAGTTTATTTTATTTTCTTAATAACTAATTTTTTTTCCAAAATATCTTTTTAATAAGTTTGTTCCGGAAATATGTGTACTTAGTTTCATATATGGTATGTAGTTTTCTCGGTCTTCTATTCTTCCATCTTCGGTAGAGCTTATAACTCGGTTTACATTTTTAACGAATTCTGGGGGAGATCCAAGGATAAAATCTGATCCTATACCGTGGTATATAAGTTATATATTATATATATATTATATATATACCGTGGTATATAAGTTATATATTATATTATGTGAAATATTCAAATGACACTTTCCCACACACACGCTTCTTCTAATTTGCAGACGTCGTAAGAATAACATAGCTGATCCAGCCAATTATTGAGGAATCTCTTTCTTTAACGCCTCTTACAAGCTGTTTACAACAATTCTCAATGACAGGCTTACAAGTTGGATTTATAGTAAAAAAAATTACTCGACGAATCTCAAGCTGGATTTCAAAGTGGTTATTCGACAATCGATAGTATTTTTGTACTTCAGAGAATAGCCAGTATCAGTAGTCTTTTAAGTCGACTTCAAAGCTGCCTTTGATACAGTAGGGCTTTATTCTGTAAATTGTACAATTATGGAATATCAAGAAAATTTGGAAAAGCGCTTTGGTTTGAATCTAAAATGGGTGTCAAGCATGGATGCACCCTTAGTCCAAAACTTTTCGCCCCTTTCATCGAATTCCTACCTGGTGGAATACAAATTTCGGAAACTCTTATCAAAGCTCTTCAATTTGCGGATGACGTTTTACTGTTTATTCACCTGAAACGCTCCAGTTGATGATTAATCGTCTTGAGGCATACTGCCGATTTTGGAACCTGAGGGTAAATTTAGGTAAATCGAAGGTAATGATTTTTTGAAAAGAATCGGATAGAACAGTCAGGAACGAGAAATGGCATTTTAGCAATGCTAGTCGAAATCGTAAAAGCTTACAAATATCAGAAAGTAACGATTGCGAGCAACCTTAATATGGAAAGTCACGTCAAAGACAAATTAGTTAAATCAAAAAGTGCTATTTAACGCAACATGAAAAAATTGCTTTTCGAACATAACAATAAATCATAGCGCTAAGTATAAAGTTTTTTTTTGCAGTGGCTCAGTTTATTATGTTGTAAACAGCACATTCTGGGGAGGAGAAAAGTATGAAACTGTAGAAAAACTTCTTAGGTACTTTGTAAAAAGATGCTTTCGTTCCAAAAACACCCCTAACTACATAATCATAATTGAGACAGGCATGTCACCACTTTTCATAGGAACACTCAAGTATCATATTGATTATATAGGGTGATTCATCAAAAACTTTGATATATAATGTAAAATAAAACACATAAATTTGAAAGTGAACTTAAAATTTTTATTATTGGTTAAAAGAACAATTTATGGCATTTACATTTTAAAAATTATATTATGTAAATATGTAAATGAAGGTTCAATTTTGGGCGACTCGTTCAAGCATAGCGACTGATATCTCGCGGATAACACGAGTAATGTTAGCTTCCATTGTTTCACCCGCTGTACAGCTCGTGTGCTTGAATTTCAGGAAGCACATAGTCTGTTAACATGGCGCGATAACGCTTACCATTGACGGTAACATTCTAATTAGCCTCATTTTTGAAGAAATATGGATCAATGATACCACCAGCCTATGTATAAACCATACCATATCGTTGTTCTTAACAGATGTAATGGTAACTCTTGGTACTATTCGGGTTGCTCAACAGCCCAGATACGGCAATTTTTTGTTTATAAACGTATCCATGGGCTTCATTATTAAACAAAATTTTACGATAAAACACCGGATTTTCATTGAGTTTTTTCAGAGCTCATTCACTGAAATTATGACGCAAATTCAAGTCGCTTGGATTCAATTCATGCAAAAGTTGAATTTTGTATGCTTTTAGGCCGAGATCCTCATGTAAAATATCACAAGTTGTCGAATACGCCAAGTCAAGGTGCTGAGAACGACGACAAATCGATTCGTCATGGTCTTCGCATACACTCTCAGCTACAACTGCTAAAGTCTCTTCACTACGTGCTGAATGTGGTCTCACCAGTCGAGTGTCATCCACTTATGTAAACTGGGACTCAAATTTGCGAATGGTATTGGCAATAGTGGTTTCAGTAGCGCGCCGTACCGTAAGTTCCCCGAATCGCACGAAAAACATTTCTCACAGAACGCTGATTTTCGTAATACAGCTGAACAATTTGGAGAAGCTGTTGTGGTGTGAATCGTTCCATGATGACTTGCCAAACAGTACTGAACAAAAATGACAAAGCAGTTTGATAGGAGTCACGAGCAGTCTGTCAAAAAAGCCTCACGATGAATCACCCTATATTGCAAAAGTTCTTAATATGCCAAATGAAAGACTTCCTAAAATTCTTTTTGGTGTGTATAACAAATTGGAAGAACTTGTAGGTTACTGTGGAGCCAATTTACAAATAATAGATAGAAATGATTTAAAAAGGACTCTTGACACTTGTTGCTAAAATAGATGAACAATACAGAATGGATTGCATAAACGAGGCTAAATCATCAGTGCACCGATCAATCTACACCCATCCATTACTTCCGTAACGAAAATAAACAGGAACTGATCTCGGCGATCTTTAAAATGAGAGGAGAACTGATATGTTTTCATTACATATCTCATCGAGAAGACCTTCCAATCTACTGTTGTTTATGTAACATGACAGAAAGAGAGGATGTCATCTATTTAGTTGGTAAATGTCCAGTTTTGTGTGAAATAAGGAGAAGCATATTAGGCAGTAATGTCAAATCTGAAGCAAAAGTTATTGGCCTTCTTAACTGAGAATGTGACATAAACCACCTCTCTAGTTATTATCAAACCGCCATGTTCTATGGAGACCAAATTATAAACGAAGAATTCTAAGAGAACAAACGTATTTTTATTATTGTTAATACTTTATTTTAAAACAAACTTTCTGCAAAATATATTATTTTTTAACTGATGTCAATCGAGCAGACGGCACATTCAAGCTTAAACGATTAAAGAAAATCAAACAATTTTGTAAAATGTAAATCAGAAACAATAATAAATTGAATCTATCTATCTATCTATCTATCTATCTATCGTTCTATCACACGTCGTCCGTTCTGCAAATTCAGCATTTCAGCAAACAATCAAAAGTGCAGTGTCTCAATAAAATACTTTTTTTTTTATAAAAAAATAAATAAATAATTTTTTAACTTACATATAATACATGGGCTGAAAAGTCCGTGCCGTGCTGTTTCTAAGAGAGGGCACCACTTGATTTAAATCCATACCATTTTTAGTTGGTACCAACCTTCAAAAGATACGTGTATAAATTTGACAGCTGTCGGACGATTAGTTTTCGAGATATAGCGTTGCGAGTGAAGCAACTTTTGTTATTGTGAAAAAAAAAATGGATTCAAAGCAATTTCGTGTGTTGGTTTATCATTGCTTTTTGATGGAAAATGGCTTGATAAGTATTACCCGGACTCTGCACCAGCCGAACGAACCATTCGCAAGTGGATTGAAAAATTTAAAAGTGGTCATACAAGCACTGAAGATAATGCACGCAGTGGACATCCAAAAGAGGCTGTTTCAGATGAAAACATCAAAAAAGTCCACAAAATGATTACGAACGACCGTAAAGTGAAGTTGATCGAGATAGCTAAGGCTCTGAAGATATCAAAAGAGCGTGTTGGATATATCATACATGAATATTTGGACATGCGAAAGCTCTGTTCAAAGTATGTGCCGCGTTTGCTCACATTCGACCAAAAACAACAACGTGTTGATGATTCAGAGGAGTGTTTAAAGCTGTTCAACCGCAATAAAGCCGAATTTTGCGTCGGTATGTGACAATGGATGAAACCTGGCTCCATCAATTCACAGTCAGTTGAGTGGCGACCAGGCGACGAACCTCGTCTAAAACGACCAAAAACTCAACAGTCGGCTGGCAAGGTTATGGCATCCGTATTTTGGGATACACATGGAATAATTTTCATCGACTATCTCCAAAAGGGGCAGACTATCAACAGCGACTATTACATTGCGTTATTGGAGCGTTTGAAGGACGAAATCGCAGAAAAACGGCCGCATTTGAAGAAAAAGAAAGTCCTGTTTCATCAAGACAATGCACCGTGTCACAAGTCGATTAAAACGATGGCAAAATTGAATGAATTCGGCTACGAACTGCTTCCCCACCCACCGTATTCTCCAGATTCGCAGACCTCAAAAGAATGCTCGCCGGAAAGAGATTTAAGACTGATGAAGAAGTAATCGCCGAAACAGAGGCCTATTTTGAGGCTAAACCGAAATCGTACTACAAAACTGGTATCGGAAGATTGAAAAATCGTTTCAATCAGTGTATCGCCCTCGAAGGCAACTATATTGATAAATAAAGTTTAATTTTGCAAAAACTTTATGTTCTACTATAAAACGGCACTGACTTTTCAGCCAATGTGTTATTCTTCACCTTCGTTGTGAGTTGGCTATAAATCTGCTCAATATTTTTAACCAGTAGTGTCTCTCAGTCTATAAGATGTATTTGTTCAAGTCCTAAATTGTAGTAGTCAGATACTTCACTTTCAATGAATGCTGGTAGCGCTCAGTTGACTGCTATTAGATCAGTTAACGTTGATTTTAATGTTTGATCACTTTCAAGATGTGGACCTTGATAACTTGTTTTTTTCTAATTGGCGCTCGTTCTAGTTATTTTTTGTTAAGTTGCGTGATTGAAGAAGAATAAGGGAGGAAAACAGAGAGACGCTGATGTACATTGGAACCAAATATTTGCAGGTTACAATCAGTAGGAAATGAATAGCTCGACAGAGCATTCCATAAGCGAGTTGTATGACTTACGAATAAATTACGAAATTTCAGGATACGTCCGCAAAAGGCTTGAGGTTAAACTGGTGAGCATTCATGGCGAGACGGTTGTGGAATTTGTACTCCAATTTTAGATGAATACATTCTTATAATGGGTCATATAAAATGTCACTAAATGGTGTTGGTGTTTATATATCTGGAAACACTAATCTGATTATATCGAACGAAAACATATTTGAAAGGTAATATATCAGGCTATGTTTTTTTGTGAAGACAGCTTTGTAATTCGTTGCTCGTGTTAAAAGTTGTGCTGATTTGAATATGAGTGAAATATCCGAAGAAATATGCTATATGATGCTTTTTTACTATAAAAAAGGGGAAAACGCTGCAAAATCATGACAAAAAATTTGTACAACTTACGGTGAAAATTCTGTGAGTGAACGCCGGACCCAGGAAAGGTTTGTTCGATTCTGTTCCGGAAATTTCGATGTAAAAGACGCACCTCGCACTGGTCGCCTTTCACTGAAAGTCGAAAGTCGATGAAATTTTGCAACTGATGGAGTAAGACCGACACGGAAGTTGTCTGGAGATAGCGGAGGCACTAAACATTAACCGCATGACAGTTAAAATTCATCTAAAACGAGAAGGCTACTCAAAGAATCTCGATTTTTGGGTGCCACATGAATTAACGCAAAAAATTTAATTGACCGAATAACCATTACTGAAACGCTGCTGAAACGTAACGAAATGGAACCATTTTTAAAGCGATTAGTTAATTAAATACGAGAACATCTAGTGCAAGCGATCATGGTCAAAGGCCGGTGACTGACCAAAAAAAACTACTTCAAAGCCTGGATTAAAGGCAAACAAGGTTATGTTGAGTGTTTCGTGGGATTGGAAGGGAAATGTCTATAATGAGCTGCGAGAACGTGGCAAAACGGTCAATTCGATCCTCTACTGTGCACAAGTCGACCGTTTGAATGAAGCTATCAAGAAAGAGCGACCAGAATTGGGCAACAGAAAGGGAGTTGTCTTCCATCATGACAATGCTAGGCCACACACACCTTTGATGACCCGGAACAAATTGACGGAGGTTGATTGGGGTGTTGTTATGCATCCACCGTATAGCCCGGACCTTGCACCCTCTGATTACCATTTGTTTTGGTCTTTGCAAAACTTTCTTGATGATAAAAAATTGGCCGACCCGCTGGCTAAGTTTTTCGCTGATATATCACAGAAGTTCTACACCGATGGAATTATGAAGCTACCCGGAAAATGGCAAAAGGCCGTCAATAATAATGGCCAATATGGTATGTACTTGATTGAAATTCATTTTGAATAAAGAAAATTTTTTTTTAAAAATGTACCAAAAAACCGCGGAGACTTTTTATATGACTATATCGTGGTTAGATCAGAAAGGGAAGGTATTTTATTACATACTATTGTAGGTTTCCTCCTAGATATATCGCAGCATTCCAATATAAGTTCTTATTGGCATACATACAAGGTATATTCATAAATAATCCCACTTTTATTCATAAAGTCAACATTTATTGAGGAGCAATAAAAGGAGTCAGAAAGATGGTAAGCAAGATTTTCACATTGTTGCGGACGTACTTTGCCTATAAAACTCCCTTTACATGTGTGGTACAAACTGCTAAATGCTTATTTAATTTTGCTGATTATTTTCACTTGAGAATTCATGAGCTTTAAAAAAAATTTCATAGAATAACGTTGTTAAATTTTTTCTTCCATTCTCTCCCAAAATAAAATCCGACTTACTCACTTATTTACACGCAACTAAGTGGTGCTCTGGTCGTATATGACCATGAACACCAGATATGCCTACTATAATGGTCACTATGCCCCGCCCTTCAAACTTTGTTTTGTTTTTCCAATAAAAATAATGGTGCGATACTTTTTGGACCGATCTCATACACACCGAAAATGGAAACTTTCTAGGTTTTAACGAAATCAGGCAGTATTGTGTTTTTGAACCATTAAAGTCCTCTCTGTTGGTGGTTCCCCAATTGGTTATCCTATTAATCGTATATCGGAATTCAATGAGCCTAACATACGCTGCGGTTCCCCTTCTAGAACCGAAGAGTAGGGACGTGAGTCCAGGAACGAATAAGAAAATCAGAGAGTACTATAGCCATCAAAGGAATATACTGGATTAACAGTAGCAAACAAGAGATCATTATTGAATATTTAAAAAAGTGTTGGAAACAGAACGGCTACCTGGGATACACCAGCATTTACTATATGTTATGTTGTAGATATCAGACTTAAAACAGTCCATGATGGATTGAACTGATCTTTCCGAAATGGAATTTCTAATTCATTGAAAAAGAAAATGCTCGATCACAAATAAACGCATGTCGACAAAAGAGTTTGATGCTTAACTCTGTCAAACCCCTAGTGCAACTATCTACCAAACATACTCGTACCATTAAATTACCAGTGAACTTGTTGCTGCGAAGTTGAGAAGTTTTCGTGTTTCGAGATATTTCATAAGCTGACGAATTATCAGCGTTTTCATAACATAGGAAAGAAGGCATGTAAGTGCAATGGGTGCATTCAAGAGGGTGCAGCGAGAAGAGCTGACAGCTCATACATAGGGTGATTCATCGTGAGGTTTGATTTTCAATAGGTTTTTCTTTGACATATCACGCCTGACTCCTATCAACTGCTTTGTCATTTTTGTTCAGTATTGTTTGGCAAGTCATCATGGAAAGATTCACACCACAACAGCGTCTCCAAATTGTACAGCTGTATTACGAAAATCAGCATTCTGTGAGAAATGTTTTTCGTGCGATTCGAGGAACTTACGGTGCGCATAATCGACCTACTGAAACCACTATTGCCAATAGCATTCGAAAATTTGAGTCCCAGTTTACATAAGTGGATGATATTCGACCAGTAAGACCACATTCAACACGTAGTGAAGAGGCTATAGCAGCTGGAGCTGAGAGTGTACGCGAAGACCGTGACAAATCAATTCGTCGTCGTACTCAGTAGATTGGCTTGGAGTATTCGACAACTTGGCTTATTTTACGTAAGGATCTCTGCCTAAAAGCGTACAAAATTCAACTTTTGCATGAATTGAAGCCAGGCGACTTGAATTTGCGTCATATTTTCAGTGAATGGGCTCTGGAGAACTTAATGAAAATCCTATGTTTTATCGTGAAATTTTTTTCAGTGATGAAGCCCATTTCTGGCTCAATGGATACGTTAATAAACAAAATTGCCGTATTTAGGCTGATGAGCAACCCAAAGAGTACCAAGAGCTACCATTACATCCATCAAAAACAACAGTATGGTGTGGTTTATGGGCTGGTGGAATCATTGGTCCATATTTCTTCAGAAATGAGGCAAATCAGAATGTTACCGTCAATGGTAACCGTTATCGCGCCATGCTAACGAACTATGTGCTTCCTGAAATTCAACCACATGGTCTCGGTGAGCTCTGGTTTCAACAAGACGGCACTACGAACCATACAGGGCGTGAAATAATGGACTTGTTGGGAAATCATTTTGGTGAGCACTTAATTTCACGGATCGTGCGATATCACACCTTTGGACTTTTTTCTCTGCAGATATGTAAAGTCTAAGGTCTTCAAGAATAAGCCAGTTTTGGAAGCCAACATTACTCGTGTTATCCGCAAGACACCGGTCGCTGTCCTCGACTGAGTCGCCCAAAATTGAGCCTTCCGAATTGACCTACTTAGACGTAGTCATGGCCAACGTTTACATAACGTCATTTCTTAAAAGTAAATGCCATGAATTGTTCTTTTAACCAATAATAAAAATATTAAGTTAACTTTCAAATTTATGTGCTTTATTTTACATTATAAATCAAACCGCATGATGAATCTTCCTATATATCATAATAAATGATTGTTAGGATGGAGGATAAAGAAGAATTTCTAGTGTTTTTTGTTGTATGGGCAAAAGTTTTTTTTTTGGGACATTGTAGTACTTTTTGCCCCAGTTTTTGGTCATATAGGAATTTTACATGCTTACGAAAGGCGTTGCAATCATTTTGGTTCGTTTGAAATGTAATCTCAGTAATTCTCTGCCACTTGTCGAAGAAACAAGGATGTTCTTCTACAGTGTCATCAATTGATAGTGTAACTCTTTTAAGGCTATGCTGATGTAAGAATATTTGGAAATCAGTATACAACCTTTTGAGCTTGCTGAAATGTGTTGCGCTTATATGCACTCCGAAAATAAAATAAGTCTATTAGAACATCGTTTGCAATGTAGATAGCAAGTGGGATATTTTGACTTCCACTACCAATTTTCGATATACTTGAGATAGTTAACCGAAAAAAAAAGATTGTCATTTAGCCCAGGTAGGGCGCGAATTTCGTTTGAAAGAAACTTGTGTGCAGAAAACAGTTGTCTTAATTAAGTCAAATTAAGTTCAAATGGTTAGGGGCTTAACAAGACTCTTGAGGTATATGTTTTATACATTTCAGCACTTATATAAAAATACAATCTTAATATTATGCAGTTTATTATATATAACAAGAGACAGATCCTCGTTTTCTTGTTCGAAAATTTAAGATCTATTAAATTTTTATTTCTAAATTTTCCTTTCTAAGAAAAAGAGATTGGCATCATGTGGAGCTAGGCCTACGGGATGGTTAGTGGTAATTTTATCACTAGTAATTTGAGAAAAGCCTTGAACAGAAACCAATTTTCTAACAATCTAAGCCATAAACGCCATCAGCGAGTAAATGTACTATTCAACAATATGAGTTTTCATCAATTATTTTAATATTGATAACCAAATCCACTACATGCGTGAACATGAATAGCTTATTAAAAAGAAACCTAAAGCTAGTGGTTAGCTTATTTGGTGTTGAATCTTTTATATATAAATTATCGGAGACCTTTTTTTCCGTAGAATAAAGGAAAGTACACCCAGTGCTAGAATGAGAATTAAACCGTTCGAAATATCTCTGTTGTCGCTCTTTTTTTTTGAGATAATTGACCCATGACTACGAAAGTATAATAGCATCCTTGGCTTAATTTAGCCATGTATGTCGTACAATCTCATAAATGGCCCTTATTAAGCTTACAATCTGGTGTCTGAACCAGCTTTAAAAAAAAAAAAAAAAAGAACTTAACACTCAAGAGGGTATTAGTTCTCTTAAAATGCCGGAGCACGTGTTAAGTTTTCCAGAAAAAAAAAATTGGATAGATAGAGAGAAAGAGAAAGATGTTTGTGCTCAGTAGTTATTTTGCTACATGGGTGGCATCCAACATATAATAGGGAGATTAAATTATTAGTGGAAATTTGCTTGTTCTTACTTATTCATTTTTGTTAACTGAAAAAAAAAAAAAAACGAATGTCTTTCGGGCGAGGCTGGGATTCGAACACCTAAACTCCAGATTTGGAAGTCAGTCCACTACCACTTGAGCTACGGTCACCCACCTATTTATACATATGGTGAGTTCATGCCAGTGATGAAACGTCATGATGGTTTGCAGTATTCATCAAGGCAATCTAATTTTTTACTATCAGATGATGTTAAAAATAACTAATAAAAGAACATCCAATTTTGGGTCTCAGTAACATCATTTAAATAAATAAACTTTATAGCCGCTTTTATATCCTCGTGACCACTTTTCGACGACACTGTTCCAGGTTTTTGCTCCATTCAAAGTTATTTTCAATGAAAAATCCCACAAACCACCGAATCATCCTTGCCAGCGTAGAAATTTCCATTTCTCCTAAGGAGGTTTTTCGGCGAGGCTCACGTTGTTATCGATTTTTTTTCCTCCTCTTCTGACTTCGGCATCCCGCAGTTGTTTCTAAAAAAAAGGAAACGCAATTTTAAGAATACGTCTACCCATCATGGCCAAGGAGAGGGTTTCTTTCTACTCCGTACTCTAAGGATGTTTACTTATTGTGAATGCTATACACGAATCTAAAGAAATATCCAAATGCACAAGATAAATGGAATGTTGTATGTGTACGAAAACACAATTCTGGCCTGGCAGTGGGCGTATATAGAAATCCCTCCATCCCCCATTACTCAAAATTGGATAAATAGAACTATGTTTGAGATAGCATAGAGACTCACAGCCATATAAACACAGATCCGAGTAAAACTCTACACCCCAGTAATTTTTCGACTTCAATTTCACTGAGACAGTCTGCCGGGAGCGACGACACGATACAGTAGAGTGGTGAAAATAGTCAGAAGGGCTCACTGCTCGTTGTCCGCATGAATTTTTTCCGAGGGAGGGTGCGCCATATGGATGGACTCATTTTCCGCATCATTTGCTAAACAAATTTATTGAACTGTATGACGTTGGATCCTGATACTACTGGACACTGACTCGAGCTGGAACAGGAGCACGAAAAATATCTTAGGGCATGGGTAAACGCATGTACTTGTACCAGTGGCAAAAACAGCGTCCAACAGTGCTTAAAAATGCTTAAACTGAATTGAAGAATCATTGCAATCGTCCGCAGAAAGTTAGTTTCAGGTAGTTTCACCATATCCTGATTGAATTCCAAGATGTTGGTGGAGGACTTAGTAAGGGATTAGGCGCGTTTATAGCTCCCTAATGCGTACCTGAATACCAATTAGAACGTGACCGGGAATTTAATTTCATCCAAAGGTAGATTGAAATTTTCTTTGGGGTTTTCATCGTCATGTTCCAAGGACACGCATGCGAGACTAGAAAAAACAACACCTAAACAAAAAAAAAAAAAAAAAAACGCGAGATTAATGGAAATGCTGTTTGGCAAGGACATAATAATCAGCAGAAGGAAGTGAAAGAGCAGCCTTGTTGCTTGCAGATACGTTATCTAAATCTACACTTAGGACTTATTTATGCTCGAGCATTTGTGAGAACAATTCATTTATGCTAATGGAAAGGCTTAAGTCAAGTTAAGGAGAAGGGCATTTCGGCTTTATTGTCTGGGAAACATGTACATAGTTTTGTTGTTGACAAATTGGCGTTATGTGGAGCATTTCTTTACATTGAGTGTTATTTTTGTGCTACAAAATGGGATAGTTTCTAACTACAGTTGAATAAAGTATTCTTCTGGAGTAGTATGCAGCTTTAAGTGCATTTTTCCTGAAACCGATTTAAGGAATTATTGATATAAATAGCACTTTCTGCTTAATGTCTTTGCCTCAGTGTGGATGAAAGTTTTAATGAGAAACCAAATTCAAGAATTTGTAGTGTCCCTAAGGCATGTCATTTGACTTAAATATATGATATACCATATGTATGTAAATTCTTTATTAGAGTAAAGAAATTCGAATTCATTTGACGTGACATGAATGCATCTTACTTGTATCTATAAGTTATAGTCTCACGTTTTATTATGTGGGTGTTTACGTTAGGGGTTTGTCTTTTGTGCGGGTTTAAACGTATGTATGTTTGTATTTCGAGTTGAATGAACATTTGCAAAGGTCAGGAAACCCGTACTTTCATTTAAATTTACACTTGATATCGTTTTTTTGTGAAATATATATTTTTGTAAATTGAAATTAAATAGGAACAGAGTTCAAACTTCCTATTTACTGCAAATAGAATATAAATAACAGTTTTACAGTGTCACCTATGTAGGTCACACTTTGAAGAGCTTTGAGAGTCAAAGTGTTATAAAAATAAAAATAATTCATTTTAAAAAAAATTGTTTTTTTTTTGGCACAGAACACTCAGACAAGGGGCTTTACATTGTACGCCTTGTATAATACTATTAGTCGAATTTCTCAATCCACCGAAGAAAGACAAGTTAACGCTTCAGTGATAAAATGCTTAAAGTACCAGCACCCACCACATTACCACAGAGTGACTGCAGTCTGATGCGAGTATAGGCCAGATATTCTGTGCGGTGTCGTCATCACTGTCACAGCAAATGTCGTCACAGGATGAGTCAGTTATGCACACTTTCGCGCTAAGTAAGGCGTAGTGTCCGTAGCTTACTGCAGCCATTCCCACTGAAGGACATCAGGAAAATCGTTGACCTCTTAGAAACGTCGGAAAGCATTGGTTTAGACGGCCAGAATCCTGAAAATTCATGCCATCCACAGTTATGCTCACATGAAAACAAACTGTCAATGTAAGCCCTAACTGAGGACCCGAGCATTTCTGACGCAATGAATTCAGTAAGGCATTTGGCACAGCCTGGCTGTCGGATAAAATTACATACTTAGAATCTTCTCTTTCGTAACCGATCATTCACAATATAGTTCATGCCATCAGGTTTGCTTATATTTTCACTTAGAAGACAGAGGCACTCCTCAACACCCTACTATATTCCTTTCCTTTTCCTTTCACTTTCATAGTTCTTGTACTTTCACAGTAATAGAAGTTGTTTCTTCAGACGGCATATCCATAAAATCATTGTCAAAAGGCAGTCGGAGCGTCAAAACCCTACGCATATTGTACCAAGTAAAAAAAAATTAAATTCCTGATAGAAAAGCTTTTGCAAAAAAAAAAATGTTTTATCAAAAAACATCTCTGATACACAAGAGCCAATATGGTTTTCAGAAAAACAAGAATACCGGAAAGTTACTAAGTGAATTCACAAATTGTGTAAATGAGAGTCTAGATAAAGGTCACCATGTGTTAGTGCTTTACATGGATTTGAGTAAGGCATTTGATATGTTGAATCACTCTAATTTTATACAAGCACTACAAAGGATTGGGATACGTGGTAAAATTGGTGATTGGATGACTGACTATATTCAGAACAGAACTTTTAGTGTTAAGATCAAAGATGCTGTCAGCGAGACAAATACAATGAAATTTGAAGTTCCACAGGGGTCAAAATTAGGACCGATTCTCTTCGTACTATATAAAAATGTGTTATTACGAATTTTTAAACAACATATACCATTCGCCTTTACCGATGATACTGCCATTGTAGTACGTTATAGGTCTCTGGATAGAGCAATAAGGGTGATGCAAGAAGAATTTAATTTGGCTGTAATATGGTGTCATGACAACGGGTTAATTATTAACGTTGCCAAAACAAAAATGATGCACATTCGAAATCCTCACTTCAAGTCGACAGAACAGCGCATTTATCTGGACAATTACGATTGTCCCGACACTACGAAAGAATGTATTGAGTTAGTTGACAAATATAAATATTTGGGTGTCGTAATACACTATCATTTTCTCTGGGATAGGCATATTGACAAACTAAGAGTAGATCTCAAGAGATCTTTATTTGCCATTTTGCATTTGAAGAACCATGCTTTCAAAGAGGTCTTGAAGCAAGTATTATGCTCTTATAGAGTCGAAAATACGATATGGAATAATGGCTTGAGGTAACGCTGCTAAAAGACACATTTCCAAAATATAAAAACTTCAAAACGCAGCTCTGAAGCACATAAATAGTATAAAACAACGAGAAAATGAAGAAAATTTCAAAATTCTTTCGATAGAGGATATATTTAAGATGACCACCGCTATTGAATACTTCGATGACAACTGATTTACACAACCGATACAGCATCAAGTCAACACCAGAAGATGTGCCCAAGGAATGCTACAAACTCCCAGAAACTATAATAATTACAATAGACGCAAACTTCAATATACTGTTCCCACAATAATCAACGAATTACCTCATCAAATTTTAAATATTGTTAACTTTAGAAAAAGAAAAAACTTGTTAAAACTTTCTTATTAAGCTTAAATTCAAGAAACTAGGTGTAACTATAATAACTATAAAATAAACTTTAAACTACATTTTTAATACCAATCACAGTTATAACTTTGCTCACTTTATTATGTAATTTGCATTGAAACATAATTTTCTGCAGACAAGCTACAGCTTTGCAGATACTTATATAATTGTTAATAATAATAAAATAATATGTAAATTGTAAAAAAAAACCTAGCCTTTCTATTATCTGTAGCACATTTTGTGGAATTCTTATAAAAATATATATATCCACCAATTCTCCTCTGACTGCACCATGATCGAGGATTAATGACGGACTGGGCAGAGCAGTTCTCCATCCCATGAACCGTGGGCAATAAAATACTGCGTTGTCCGTATCTTCATCTTCATTTGGGAATTTGGTGAGTTTTTATGCCCAAAACGGTGTAGATATTTTCGATACGCACCGTGACCAGAGAGGGGCGGCATAAGTTAGTAGTTACAGTTTTCAAACCTTCGGTTTGTACAACTGTCTGTGGATTTGATAAATCCGTAGTGCCCTTCGTAGTGGTATTCCACCGAGCTTGCCATCAGGTCATGTAAGTCGCTCTTTCTCCTATCTCGATTATTTTGACGACCATCACTTCTTGGTTACTAGAAATTCTCCAATTACGGACTCTGCATCTCATCCGAACTAATATCAATGGGCATCATCCAGCCTATAAAAAAAGTTTTTTCGTCCGAAATCGTTCTTAAGCCACTGATTACTCGTAATACGCTAAGTCGATATATGTATATATTGATGACAGCTTTCTCCTTGCTTCCTTTGTCGCTAAGGCCCAAACCCAAACTGTGGCATATCTTGGATATTTATATTAGAAAGGGCTGCTTAAAGCTTTGACGCTTTTTCGCCCAAAGATTCTATTTGAGACAAAAAACATAATCTATTATCAAGTATAACTCCTACATATTTTATTTAGTCTTTTTATCTAATGATTTAATTTTCTACCCTTATGTCCACTTATTCCACAATTTTCCGGCTGGTTACAAGAACATCTCGCCTTTTGTGAATTGCTAGTTCTACGCCGGCGGATATAAACCGAACTTTAATAAGGTTAATTGCATTATTCGTAGCTGACACTATCTCGTGGATATTTTTGCAACAGTTACAATAGCGATGTCGTCAGCGAATCCGACTATTTTTACTCCTGGTGATAGTGTTAATTGCAGAACTCCCTCGTACATGATATTCCAGAGTTGGGGCCCCATTGCCGATTCTTGTGGTACTCCTAAAGAGATTTTATACCACTTCTCTCCTTTGTCGGTTTCATATCTCAACCTTCTTTTTGCTGAAGAAGCGCAAGTAGTGACTTTCTTACCATATAAATGACCAATTTGCTTATTTAAAGGCATTTTTGATGTCCAGCGTCACAACTGCACAATATTCCTTTGTTCCCCATTGCCATCTTTCTCACTTTATTGTTTCGGCTGCTATTTCAACCACCGCTTTTATGGCATCGACGGTGGAGCGCGATTTTCTGAACCCAAACTATAGTATTGATCTGATAATGCTACCTTTTCTTCGAGTCGTTCGCAGATCTCAGCAGAGAACAGACGTGCTTCAGCTTTACATAAAGTAAAAAAAATTGTGAAACAGTGTCCTCCTTAGTTTCCTCTTTAACATAATTAGTTGAAACTTAGTTGACCCGGTAGTCGTGCGATTAGCGGAGTCGGTTATTGGGTAGTGGAACACGGATTCGAGTCCAGGCCAAACTTGGGACTTTTTTATATATTCTTTTTTTTTTTTTTTTTTTGTTTCCCCTCAAAGTCTTGTTTGATAATAAAAAGTTATCAAACTCAAAAGCAAATCACGTGATGGATGGTGAAGAGCGCTCCGCTCTTCCCATAACGGGAGTGGGAAAAGGCAACAATAGTGTTGCCGGTGCCGTGGCGAAAGCCATTAAAAGGAGGAGGATTCTGAAAACCCCTTCTTATCTTACTAAAAGGAAAGTAAATGCCGTTTTAACGGCTGATGAGGTCAATTATGAGGGGGGCAATAACAACTTTGCCTCTCTAGCGGCATCCGAGTCGGAAGATGAGGATAAAGAATTAAATGACATTAATAGGCAGCATACAAAAGCTGCAAGAAAAAGTGCTTACTATTAAGCAAAAACAAAAAGCACGCAGGCAGAGGGAGCAATTAGAAACTGCGAGCTCCCAACAATAAAACCAGCAGAAGCAGAAACAACAACTGCAGCAAACAAAACAGCAGCAGCAGAAACAACAGCAGCAGCAGAAACAACAGCAGAAGCAGATACAGCAACATCTGCAAAAACAACATCTTAAGCCACAGCAGCTGGAAAAAAAGCAGCAGCAGCAACAACAACAACAGCAGCAGCAGCAGCAGAAGAAGAAGGTGAAGGTGCCTCCCATCAATACCTATAAATTAGAGGAAAATGCAGCCATTGGTAACAATTTTAACATCAAGAGATTGGGGAACGATCGTCATGCCATCCACTTTAATACAGTGGAAGGCTACACGAAAGTGAAAGAGCTCCTAAAAGAAACGACGACGGAGCACTTCTCACTCACACCGAAGTGTGAAAAGCGGCAATCGATGCTGCTGAAGGGGATAGAACCGTCTTCTGATCCTGAGGAGATCCTGGCACTGCTCGAAGAGAAAGAGTGCGAAGGACTCAAGTTTGTGGGGGTAAAGCCATTGACTACAGCAAGAGCCAGGCGGGAGAATCGGAGTCTGCCGTTCTTCCTGGTGCAGCTCAGTCCCGAAAGCCGTCTGGATAGTCTAAGGAGTATCAATGTGGTTTACTGGGAAAAATTAAAAAGTAGCGAAGGCGATATACAATGCGTTCGCTGCCAGAGGTTCGGGCACGCAGCGTCGAACTGCAAAAGCAGGAGCAAGAACAGGCCAAGCGGGTGGATCAGATCAACGCGCTGTTACCGGGCCTAACGCAACACATGTCGTAATGGGTACCCACATGGTGGATCAAACTTTGAAGGTCCTTGCGGTGAATGTTAATTCACTGATTAGGATCGAACGAAGAGCCGCGATGTTTAAATTGCTACAAGACCAAACTCCTGTGCTTCTCGCTAGCGAAACCAAGCTAACCGATAATCACAAACTGGAGTACAATAATTATATTGTTAGAAGAAGAAACCGGCCCACATCCAAACGTGGAGGTGGTGTCGCGATCTTCATTAAAGAAGGCATAAAATTTCACAGAGTGTACAAGGGCGTGTTGCGCAGGTTCCAGGTGTTGGAAGCTGTGGTTATTTACAACCCGCTCCGCAGTGGAAAGCGGCTGTACTTGACCTCTGTTTATGCACCTGAGGCTTCACAATCCACCTTACTCATTACAGAGCTCGAGACGCTTTTTCGAATCGGCGGAGAATTATTTTGTAATCGGCGGAGATTTCAACGCTTAACACAGATTGGGGAAATCATTTGCCAAATACTAGAGGGAACCTACTACTAAATTGGTGGAGTCAGCACGATGTCATGTACAGACTCGATCTTATAGTGACGGATAACCCGTCGTTTCCCAGGGGCGGGTCTTATTTGGATCTACTGCTATACGACGAACGTATACGACTGACAGGTACGTATTTACAAACGCTTAACTGTCTGCGCACATTCGTGTATGACAGCGACAAAATTGCGGAATTGGAGAAGTTTGTCCAAAGATATTCTTACAACTACAGTAAGACTCCGCTACCTTGACAAGAGCGCTCTTCTTGAAGACGCTTCACCCACCTTTCAATAGGAATTTGTCAAACGAGGAGATCGATAATTACCTAAAACAAATGGACGAGACAATTAAACAAACTATGGACACTACAATACCGCGGTATCGACGTACGACTAACGAAGACCTGTTCCGCAATCCTACTATTGACGCACTGCACCGACAGAAAAGTAGACTTCTGTCAAGACTCAAAAACTTGTACAGACAGTTTACCGACAGACAACACCCGGAGATCAGGACATTGAAGTCGTCGATTAAAAATCTGCCAACGTTAATAAAAGAGAATTACAGAATTTCTGTAAGTTTGTATTGGCTGTAAACACCAGTAACCCGAATATGTTCCCGCAAATAAATAAACTATTTCGAAGAAAAAATCAAAACGACCTTTAGTGTCTTAAAATAGCCCGGACATCAGACAACGAACGGTTACTGACAATAGCAGGTATTGATCCAAATGAGGCCGCTGATGATGACGACTTTTTTGTGATCGAGGATCCACAGGAGAAGGTTGAGGCCATAGGGGCGACTTTCCAGGAAGTATACAAGGCCAATGATACCATTGGCCCTAATTATGACCTGGACGATCGCGTCTTGGTGCACGACTTCTACATTCGAAATGAAGTAGAGAGCTGACGATCCGAGGGCTCTGGTTTCACCCAGTTCAGTGACGAAAACATGGCAAATAATGTCATTACCAGAGAGGGTGACCTACCCCCGTTCATTTCGAAGGAAGAACTCCATGACATCTTCGACACAATCAGGGCTAAAAAATCAGTATTCCAAACATCGTGCTTCGACATCTTCGTCTAGAAGCGGTGGACATTTATACCACCCTGTTTAATAATGCAATGAATAATGCACATTATCCAGTGCATTGGAAAACGACGCTGGTTCAACCTATCCCCAAAAAGGGAAAGGATATATCCAATCCGGCGATTCTCCGGTCGATAAGTCTCCTTTGAGGTTTTTGAAAAAGTAATCAATAGAGGTCTGTCTAGGTGGGTTGAGGACAAACATATAGTTCCGGATAATCAATTCGGTTTTAAGGCGAGACATGTTATCTCACATGCCGCGTCTAAACTGGTGTCCGATATTCAATGGATCAAAGGCGAAAACCAATGTACTGGTGCCTGCCTTGTTGACTTGGAGAAGGCCTTCTATAAGCTGACTTGGCTGGGGATCAGTAAACCACTCTTGTACATTCTTTATAATATGCTAACCAACAGACAGTTCATCGTGAAGAATGGTGATGTGACGTCTGTTGGAATATTTCAAATTAAAAATGGTCTTCAGCAAGGCGCGGTCAATTCGCCGATCCTGTTCAACATTTATACAAGCGACTTGATAGGTTTAGTACCCCATACTATTGCGTACGCAGACGATTTGATAGCGTACAGCACAGGTCCAAAAATCGAGGTCATTAATATTAATATATATATTAATAATTCGATAAGATAAGACGATTTTGCGATGACTGGAAGTTGAAAATCAAAATTGGCGAAAGTTCTCGATTATTGCATAACACGGGCAGCCTCTTGCCTGTCGAAATGTGGTCAGATACTTTGGGGTCTGGTTAGATCGGTTTCTGTATTTTGACAAAAACATAGATGCTGCTCTTGCCTAAGCTAAAGGCGCTTTTGCCCTTACAAAGAGACTATTTTATAGCTGCCAACTCGATGCGAGGGTAAAGGTAATCTGCTACATGGCCCTTATCAGGCCCATGCTGGTATTTGGGTGTCCCGTGTGGTTCAATGTACAAGCAAGCATAATGGAAAAGATTCGGGTGTTTGAGAGGGCTTGCCTTAGGGCTTGTCTTCGCTTGTACAGAACACCAGAGGCGGAGTACAAGAAATTTTATCCTAATGAGGTCCTTTACACCAGGGCTAACCTTATACGAGTGGACAACTTCGTAATTAACCTGATATCTGGGGCTTAGTACCTCAATTACCTTTACCACGAGAGTGTGCGCTCTGATGGCTTCGTTCCACCGGAAGCATTCCACTACTTAGATCAGATAGGGTTGATCCAGGATAGATCAGCGGTTCCGTTAATCTTCCATGTCGCTCGGATAGCTGGGGACAGGCGACGCAACTACAACAGAGACGTCGCACATAGAAGTGTGGATCGTCTCAGGTTCAGTAGGGCGGTGGGGAATCGCGATAAGAGGGATGTCGTTCGGCAGCACCAGCATTTCTGGTGGTTGAATGATGGAGAAGATGTTTCGTCGTCGTTTCCGTCAAGTACGGACCAGCCTCACTAATGAGGCAGAGCTGACCAATCTATTTGCTCTCTAAATAGCGATGGCCAGCTTGCATAGGTTTAGGTTAGCACTTAGGAAATATATACATTTATTGGTATATACAAATATATGTATTTAATTGTGTAATATCTATGTGTGTGTATGTGTGTATTGTGTACGTAGGATTAGGTAGACTAAGGTTTATTTTAAGTTAGAAATTAAGTTACTATAAAAAATAAAAAATTACATCCATAGGCTAAGTTTTTTGTTAACAATTTCTTCTTAGCCCTAAGTATATAAAATAAATTTTTTTTAAAAAAAAATGTAAATGAAGTCGAAAGACATAGATATAAGAATTTACAGTAGCTTAGAGTGCCTGTGTGGGGCCAGTAAGTTAGTATAAGATTGTTAAGTAATTGTAAGCTAGCATTTAAGCATTTTTTGTTAGTATGTAAGAGTTAATGTTTAAGAAAATAAAATGCATTTAAACCTAAAAAACCTAAAAAACTAAAAACCTTTTCTTCTACCACAATGAACATATGTACCATATATGATCCGTTCAAGTATTTTCACCAGTATATACAGTAAACATATTGGGAGATATGATGCTGGTTCTCCATGTGGTTTGTTTCCCTTTGATAAAATTATCAAATGTTTCAGCCTCCACTGCACTGGAAAAGCCCCTCTTTCAGACATTTTTGCATCTTTGCTGTAAAAACGTCTAGTCTCTTTTGAACGGCGGATTTCAGTGCCTTATTTGGGATTCCATAGGGTTCAGATGCTTTGTTGATGACTATCTTCTTGCATTAATTTGAAAACTTCGTCTGGTTTATTATTGGAACTGCTTCTGTGCAGGGATTCTTGATTATGTTGCACACAGTCAATCGTCTCCGTGGAATAAATTGCCCTAGAATAGCCCTGAGCGTTGTTGGACAGCCCGTCAGCTTAGTCATTATCATTCTGTACGTCGTGTTCCAAGGATTTATGTCCGCTTTGTTGCACAGGCACTTGAAGCATGTTGCTTTTCTTTCTTTTACTGCATTTTCTAGGTCCCTTCTTGCCAGTCGAAATGTATCTCGCCGTTCTTGAAAATCTGCTCTTCTTCTAGAATGCTGTAATATCCACTGGGCTTCTACGCTGTTTAACCTGAGTGCTTTTATTTCTTGGCTCCACCAAAAGCAAAGTATACCTCTTTTGCTGGGAATTCGTCTGGTAATAGTGCTAGCTCGCTAATATTCATCATTTCATCGAGCATGTCCTTGTTTTTATCTTTCCATTGGAATTGCCTTTTGCTGTTTAATATCAATTATTTTCGCCTGATGGTCAGGTCAGGGTAATATTGATAATCGATTAAATTTCCGCTTTCCTAAAAGTATTTGCTTGACCATTGTTTAAATCATACATCCAAAAATGCGAATGTTTCTATTAGGATATGTCCTTTGGCATTGGTGAGCCTGCTACCAAATTCTATTGCTGAGGAATAAAATTCTCAACATTGAATTCAATTGTTGTCTAACTTATTGATTGCGTTCATTTTTGCACAAATATACTCATCCGCCTGAGCGCTCTCGTCTTGGAAGGCATGTTTTCCACATGTCCAAATTACGGCATCCAGATGTTGCTGTCGAGAGTTTTATATGCCTCGCTGATTGAAATAATGTCCGTTAACTCGTCTCTAGCCGTTTGGGCTAGGATGTCTTGGACTGTCCTACAGTGGTTAAAGTTAATCTGAATTATCTTCATGGTTGTTTGCTAGTAATGGCACTCCTAACCAGGCATTTGATGCCACCGGCTACATGATTAGCCCTCTCCGGGTTGACTTTCTTACAGAAGAACCAAAGAAGGTCTTTGTTCCAGTCTATGTATAGCCTTCTTTATCACATCATCTACATTGCTTGGGGTGGTATTGTGACCGAATTCAAGACATCTGAAACATGTAATTAAGGTTTTTCATTCCAGGACGCGACAGTTTACCTATCCAATTTTGTTTCTGCCTGACTTTAGCATTTTGTGTTCACTGCTTGCAGGCAAGCTAATCGTCACAATTTGGGTATGTCCATAGACGTTTCTTAGATTCTCCTTTCCTCCTTCATCAGGGCCTCGTCGATATGCTTTACTTCCAGAGCAATGCGGTGTGTCAGAGACCTAATTTCTACGTTGTTGCCAACGGTCTCACAGTTATCTTTTTAAATTGGTCTCTTTCTTTTCCTGTCTCCTTCAGTTGCATCAGCAGGTCCCCTTTCTATGCTCGTCTGATATTCGTAACTGATTCATCAAGAACGCTGAGTTTTGGGTCCTCATCACAATTGCGTTTTTGATGACTTTTGTCCAAATGTTGTTGTCGGTTGTTTTACCTTTGTCCGGTTGGTTTTATGATGTTTCGTAATTTTTTCTTTGCTCTATGCACCCAACTTGTTGAAAGGCCTTTGGGAAACTGAAGGTGAATCTTGCCTCCGCATCGAGCCTGGGATCTTCTCGTTCAGCTCCGGTCTTCGTTTTTGGCTCGCTACCATTTTTAGCCATGGCGAAGTCTGTGATGGATTGTTTTGCCGAATGCATTTCGTTGTGTATGTCAATCACTAATAGTTCACTTTGATGGACTCGATGGCATCTCTCATCGATTGGTGGATAGAGCGCTTCTTTATCTGTTCTCCCAGTTTGGTGAAACAGATGACTCGGTGGTTCCCTAATGCTGTGCTACTGCAGATTTCGGGAATAACACGATTTTCTCCATACTCTTCTGAGGGGTTTGTGACTGTCCCTCGGGTTACCTCTGCACCCTCGAGCTCTTCTGGAAGGAGTTAACTCCATCAGCTTCATTAACTTCGTTTGTTTTATTTTCTTTGATTGCATTTGCTATTGTTGAGTCGCTCTCAAAGTCGTTATCGATGCCCTTATGTGTAGTAACTTCAGGATCCCATGGTTGTCTAAGTAAAGAGTAAAGCCATGCGAAGGTTGACACAAGTACTTATGGGGTGCTGCACCAGAGCCAAATCGATTCTAACAAGGAAAGTTACATCTTGACATACACTACCAACCTAATTCCGACGATACATTGTGGGTTCTTTAAGGCCGGCCTGTGTTTTATTGGGACGAGAGTACTTGCAGCACTAGCCTGTTAGTCGTTTCAGGCAGGCTTAAGTCTGACTTACTAAGATTATAAAATATTGGAAATGTCTGCCCACGGATGTCAAAAATTTACATATGTTTTCCGGTATACGAGTACCTTAGTAAAGACATTACTGGGCTCGGGCTCCTCGTACGACCAACAGGGAAACATTGCGGCACTATTCTAAGATCCTGTGCTGTACGGTGCTGTGTGTGTAGGTGAGTGTGTCGCCGCCTTAATAAGTGGCGATTGATCGGGAAATTGCTGACTGGCCTATAACTTGAACAGGGACAGTAGAATCGAACATTAATATAATGCTGGCCTACGCCGTCGTAGGAATCACAACCCTATATTAGCCTCGGCTAGTAAAGGATCCACTGTCTATGTAACTGACAAACAATTAAAGAGCAACGACCTCAGAATCTGCTCGTGGAAGCAAAGGCTTTTGACCGTATCACCGCAATCCAGAAAGTGCGATGGGATCCGAACAAAGAGGCTGAAAAACTGTTATACCTACTATGATAATTGCTATAAGGAAAAAAAACAGCTTATTCGGGTGCTGATTTGTCAAACGCAGTTGACTTAGGCAAAAAGTCTTGAACTGTCGACACATGAGCGAGCGTCTTGTGATAATCCCCATTTAGACTAAATCTGTGTGAGCCATGTTCTAACTAAGTATGACATTAGATTTATGCGAGGCGATTGCGTAAAACATCTCGAGATCCAAATTGATAACCATTTCATTTCATCTTTGTTCGCCGCATATGACAGCATTTATCATTGAACCATGTTTTTGTCATTTTGGCATCCCTACCAAGCTCATTAGTCTGCGCAGAATGGCGATGGAAGACGTCCGTTTCTTCGTCTAAGAATGTCGATTTCAGACGAAGTGCGAAGCTCACAAGCGAACACGAGAGACATAATCTTTCAAAAGTCTGGTCAACAGCGTACGCCTATTCAATCCGAACAGTAGCGCCACCTAAATAAGTAAGAATTATACGTTACTCTCTTTAAGACGGATCTAAGTGCCTTATTAGAAGCTGTATGCACTCTGCTTAGTAAACTACATGAAAGACTCAAAATAATTATATTCTCGAATAGCCAGATGGTACTCAAAGTACTAAGGAGCTATTCGTACCTACTCATCAAAACCCTCCTAGAGTGTCATCAAGCACTCAACAACCTCTTAACGCTAAACAAAGACTGACTAGTGTGAGTACAAGAGCATGAGTGTCATTATGGTAATGAAAACCATCAGGTCAAGAAAGGAGCGAAAATCGGGTCCTGCCCAAGCTTTGGTTTTAGTCATAACGACTTGAAATAGGAATAAAATACTTGGCAAGACTATGCACAGGTAAATATTGAAATAATCTAGCCGATCTTTATCACTCAAAAAAATTCTTCAATCATTATATGATAATAAAATATCCGGATTAGGACTTTTCTTTGATAGGCAACAAGTACTGTGCGGAGCACTAACGGGTCACTTTTCTTGTTATATCTTTACAGATGGGGAATCATCTGTATGAAATTGAGGAATCTGTCTGACACTGTCGGGCAGATGAGCAACATACATATTCCGAATGAAGATGATAAATCTGTTCGCAATGCAGATTTTTTCAACCGAAATGAACCTAGGAATCTTCAAGATGCTTAGGAATTTAAACTCCACGAAACAATTCACGCCAATTACCACACAACTTTGTAACTTGCTACAATTTAATTGAAGTGGCAACAACTTAAGCTTTGTTTTACGACTTAAAAGCATATGAACCCAAATGCCTCTTAGAGCCATTATTATTCTTTTTTCAAGAACACTTAATACTTAAAGTCTTTAAAAATCTTTTCGAATTGCAAATCACTGCTAAAAATCACAAAACAAATTAATTACCCCATGCACTGTGGGGCAGTCCTCGCGCATTACCACTCTCCATAGATACATTGCATTTTGTCTGTGAATAGATGCAACTCGAGCATCTCCATTAAAACGCAAGCACAGCCACAAAATAAACTAAATTTCCCCCACAGCCATTACCGCTATAAATTTACTATCATGGGATCTATAAATTTTCAAAATGGGACCAACAATATAAAAGGCAAAGTCCTTATATCCCCCTTGCGCGATCTAACACTTTTAGAGCATGCATTCTGCATACTCGTATGATACATTTGCCAACCCGAGTATACATAGATACATGAACCAATTTGAATGCGTATCTATTGCGTATCATTGCCCATTTTTCATAAGCAATTGTCGGGCGAATCGAAATGAGAAAATCTCATGCGTTGATAGAAATTGTATAGATACGAATACATTTCAATATTTTGCACCGCTTGTGAGATATTAATTACTTTTAATTTTCAAATCAACCAACAAAAAGTTTCGTCAAAAGTTGGTGTAAGGCAAACATTACGATACTGACTATTTTTTGTGATACTCGTAAGTGGTCACTGAGCGGCTGTAGAAATACTTACTTAATTTACCCATGCTTAGATCGGTGGTGTTGAGCAGATAACCGAGATGGTGACATAAATTTTGTCTCCTCTTCCTCCTCGTATGTTCTGCTAAAATTATCAGGGGATCCATTTTTTAACGTGTGCTTTTCCACCTTATATTCCTTAAGTCGTTTGATTTTAGATTCCTTCTTTTTGCATCTAAATCTATAATAACACCATATAATATATACACATATGTATGTACCTTAAGCATATGTAGGTAGGAGTGGTAGTTTTTGAAGAGAAAAACCCAATATGCAATGGCTAAGTCGTTTTTCTACGCAGGTTGGTTGTCAGCGAGCAATCTGCACGGTGGATGATTGATCGAGAAACTCCTAACTGCCCTATAACTTTTATTGGGTCAGCAGTGCAACAACCAAGTTCGTAACGTTCTGCTTGCTTTACTTGCAATGGTGATCCCCATCTTACAATGAGTAAATTCTTAAGGTCCATTGACAACTCAGCGAATTACGAATAAACTGACTGCGAAGAAATCATGTTTAGTGCATTTAAAGACAATCAAGTGACAATTTTACTATTCCGAAAGCAAAAAACTTAATTTATCTGTGGATTAATAAAAACTAAACTAAACTAAATTCAAGCAGTTTTTGGGGAAGAAATCAACGATTCGCTTATTCGCGGAGAAGTGAATACCTCAAATTCTCCCGTTTTGTTTTGTTTTGTTCACAGTTCGCTGATATTGAATGAAAAATGAGCTGTGAATAAAATGTTAAAATTTGCGAATTCGCTAGTTTGGGCTCACAGTTCACTGAACAGTGAATATATCTTTACTTATTCCAGCTGAAATGTCGAGTGCGACTAGGAGCTAAATAATGGCATACGTCGTCATATGGAAAAGCTAACAAAAATGTGATACAGCTTAATATACTCGTATGTATATATGATAATATATATGTACATGATAACAGATTCACTATCGACCGCAAATTGCTGGCCAACGATTAAAAAGCAACATTCTTCGGATCTGCACACGGAATGTTCGTACCCTTAACAGATTCCTTGCGAACAACTAGCAAAGACCCTCGACTCCTACAAGGCAGACATAATTCCCAACAAGTGTAAAGGGATGAACCGGAAAAAAAGAGGATAAAAACAACTGTGATCTGCTATAGAGAAGGTTACTATACATGTTACCGGCGTGACAAGAATAGCAGTCGCAGCGGTTACTCAGATGCCGACACGCCATAAAAGAAAGGCTAAGAGAACAAGTCTTGAGCTTCAGGCATGCACGCGAACGCCTGACCACGATTCGCAATCACAAGCTTTATAAACCTCCACGCCCCGTCCGAGGAAGAGGACGACCTTACTTACCAAAGACAGCTTCTAAAACTTCCCCGACAAAACTTACGAGCAATTTAATTCTATTCAATTTTTGTCATTTCTATTTTTATAATTAGCGGGGTGGCCGTAGTGTAGTGGTATATGCATAGACTTCTCAAGCAGAGGGTCGTGGGTTCGAATCCCGTGCGAGGCAATTCTGTGAAAAAGTCTTTTCATAGAATTTATATGTAGTTATATGAAAATCCCGTCGGCATCAACTCTGACATGAAAGGCATAACACTGATGTTGGAGTGGTTGCTGGCTGGGCTAAATGTAACGAACTAACAACTAGCACGTACTTAAGTACAACCCACTGGTTGTACTAGCTCGTCCCGACCAGTTTGACAACCACCTCTGGGAAAAATATCGAAACCTAATACACCTGAGTTTCAAGCTATTACCCCACCCGCCCGCGACCTGGCGAAAAAGCCAGTAAAAGGGTATTCATATCCACTTGGTGCGCGTGCGGTATTATAAAAAAAAAAAATAATTAGCGCGCTCTCAAGAGGTTATTATACTTTTAAAATTTTTGCAAAGAGCGTTTGCGATGGAAACTTAGGAAGGAAGAAAAGAGAGGTACCGATGCACATTTGTCTTAGATGTCTGAAAGTTAGGAAATAGAGAGCTCGGCGTGGTATTTCATAAGCGAGTTAGTAATGAATCACGAAATTTCAAGGATATGTCCGAAAATGGACTTGGGGGTACAATGATCAGCATTCATGTGTAGAAGGCTGTTACGTCTGAACTACTGGTAATGAAAATTACTATAAAAAAGGCAAGAAACATTACATCGGTGTTCAAAGACGTCAAGTTATTGTCCAATATTGGCGTCAACTATGAGTTTCATCTCACTGTTTTGAATCTAGCATGTGCAAAGGGGTCCTTGGGCCACCTGATCAAATGTGGGGATTGTACTCCAATTTTTGACGTATATATATGTGGTCACTCTAAGGTAAGCTTTCATTGCCACACAGTCATTCACAGACCATCGTGAAGGTAAAACGTGTTTTGACTTTTCGCAAAAATTTTTTTTTGCAATGTAACTTAAGAGACAGATTACCCCAGTGAAAGTGGTGTCTTGCTCTGTTTTTCTAAAATAGAAGGTAAATTTATAAAAAAAAAACAATATGATAATCGTATCATATGGTATACATACAATAAGTTTGTTAAGGTAGGCTTAGTAGGTTAAGATTTAGTTTCTTAGGTTTTTTTATTTTTAAGTTTTATTATATATGTATTAAAAAAGTAATAAAAGTCCATTTACTAAGTTTTTTTTAACAAAAATAATTTTTTTAGTTTTAATAGTAATAAATGTTACAATAAAATGTACTGTAATGTCGAAAGACATAATTAAAGTGTCATGTTTAAATTAGGGCCAGCAAGTTAGAATAAGAAATTTTAAGTTAATAAAGCTAATTTTAAAGCATTTTTTTTTTTTTTTTTTTGTCTACCATGTAAGAATTAATTGATGATTGAAAATAAAAATGGATTTAAAATGAAATGAAATGGTATCCGACTACCACTTGCGTGGGGCAGGTTCAATTCCTGGCCGGGAATAAAACTTTTAATATTTATTTTAATACTATATATTTGTATGTAAGTAAATCAAAGGTAACTAAGACAAAGTCAATAATGAATGACAAAAAGCGGTTCGTTCCATCTGTAGCGGAGCTAGCAGATGGGATGACTACAGCTACTATCGATCCACCAAGAAAAGGCGACATTAGATAGTATCGGAAGGAGGAGAAGTAAGCCCAAACCAACTCCCAATTTGTAAACTAGTAGAGTGTCTTTCGCTGTCAGCTTCATCTGAAAGTCTATCAGGTGGAGCAGGATAAGGGGCACCTTCAACGAAAGATATGTGCCAAATGTCCGAATACGATGAGTACCCTACCCGATAATGGGAAAGGACGCTTTCTAGGAGACTCGGACTCGAAGGGGAAGTGGAAAGCCTTAACAGAACCATAAGGCAGATGCAGCAAAGGGTATCTGCACTGTTAAATCTCCTAACTATCTAAATCAAGTACATTAAATTTCTTTGCCACATATTTAGTGAATTTGACATTTACTTTTTGTTCATCTTTTTTTATGAAATAAAAATCTTGTTTGGCACTTCATCATTATATTCAGAGTTGTGCGGTTCATTTTTTTAGAGGTTTTGTTTCTGCAAAGAAATCCCGTTCTTTATAATCGTAGCGGAATTTTCATTGGCGACCGTGACAGGACATGCGTCCTCAAATCACATTTTTTTGTTCTTATTTTTTCCAAAACAAAAATTCATCATCGTTGGATTGCGTGGCTTTCTGGCATTTCATTTTTTTTTTTACATCTGTACCTGCTGCGGTTTGAGGAAGAGAAAGTAACCCAACAAATGTGTACATCTTGAAGATAAAAGTACAGTTCCCAAAGCGATAAGGATATATCGAAATATTTTTACTCTTCACAGGGCGTTCAATAAAATCCGTACAAAATGTTCGCAATCATTGTTTCCTTTTGTGCATACCGTCAACGCCTTTGACCGATAATTTCAAATGATAGTCTGGAGAAGGAATCCAAATGAAAACATGGGTTAATATGAGCTGAACACAGTTACATATGGCACGTCAGCTGCACAATATTTAGCTACCTAAATATAGCAATATTAAGCAAGCAGCTATCGAAAAAGAAGGGAAGTTTCCAAGGGCATCATCTGCTGTACAAAATGAGACCTAGGTCGCACTTTGAACTTCGCAAGTTCTGCTCTAATAAACCATGGTTACTGAATAAAATTCTCAAAAAAACACAGGGAACCCTCTCTTAAGATTGGTCAAAACGATATTGTGAAAACTCTTGGACTCGCTTGGGAACCTAAGGCAGATGCTTTCATATTCCACATTTCCGCCACTCATCACGAAAAGGTCACTAAGCGAAGTGCCCCATCAGTGGTAGTACTAGGTAAAATCTTTCAGCAGAAGTTGTGGAAATGTAAATATTCTTATGATTAAGAACTTCCTGGACCCTACCAACAGAAGTGGTTAAATTCTGTCCAGCAGCTACATTTACTCAACGACTTCAAAATTTATCGCCATTTACTCTCTGATGCAGCGCCAAAAACAATTGAAATTCATTCATTCTCTGAAAGCAAAGAATCAGCATATAGATCCTGTTGTTACCTACGCAGAGAGGATAGTAATGGAAACATCACAATTCAGTTGATTTGCTCTAAGTCCAGAGTAGCCCCCACTTAGTTCATAACACTTCCATGTCTAGAGTTGTATACTGCGCTCCTATTGCTTGAATAAGTTAAACGAATTCTTCGGATTTTACCTTTTAAGATTCAGAAAAAATTTGATTGCAGCGACTCCAAGGTAACACTAGCTTGGATTTTGAGGCCTTCATATTTCTGACAAACCTTCGTCGCTAACCGTGTGGCAAAAATTCAAGAGTTAACAGCATCTGACGAATGGGCTTATATAAGCACGAAAGAAAATCCAGCTGAGTATGTAATTTGACGCTCTGCTGGAAAACTATTTTGATGATTTTCCAAAAGCCTAAGTTACTTAGAAAGAACTTTTCCTTGAGCAGAGGAAGATGTGGAATCCTGTGCGACACATGAAACTTCGACGCCTTTGTTTAAATCTGGATTAATGAATTACTATCAATTAATTCCTTCAAGTCTTTTTCCCACGGTTTTAATTGAATTTTTCTGTTTCCTGTTTTGTTCAAATCACATTTCTCCTTAAGTCGAGCTTTTACTATATATTAATAATCTTTTTCGAGACTTGTGCGATTTTAATATTTTTTGCAAATTTAATTTCGAATTCTGTTTTAAAATTTTCTAGGGCAAGTTTCTTTTTCTTTTTTATTTCTGGTACCTGGCTTTTAGATAGTATAACGCAATTGCTTTTGATAAACTGCACGAAAAAGCTGTTTATTTAGTCGTTTACACTTATTCTTTCCGCTTCTTCTTTACTATGTTCGCTTAGCGAACCCATTTTTACAATTAATTAAATGAGATTGAAACTACGAGCTGAGACAAAGGTTTTGCATATGAATTTCAGCTTTTGCTTATTACAAGCTCTCAGTCTCATTAGCTTTCACTCTGTCTCACGTCTCAATCTCCTGAGACTAAGCATGAGGACTGTCTCATCCGTTTAGTAAAAGCTCAGTCTCTGAGATGTGTCTCTTTTTTTTTTTGCATACAAACCCGGGCTAAAACTATAAAAAGTGAAACTTGAGTCTGAGTGGAAGCTCATTGAGGGCTAGCCTTTTATTTGAATTCGGAAATACTTGCAATTTATTAGGACTTAAAAGTCATCCATTAGCTTTACACAAGGATTAGATTTACAAGCAATAAATACTTCAGAGGTCTTCATTTAAATGGGTAACAAGTTAAGTTTTGTCATATGAAAAAGAAAAAACATGCCAGATAGTAGGAAGTGCTTAGCCAAAGTATAGCGCCCCATCACGACGCCAGTAAACAACCCGCAGACTCAACTTCTGAGGGGTTCAGAAAGGCCGCTGCTGAGAGGTTAGACGTCGGAAAGCATTCGTTTGGTCTCTCGTCATTCTGAAGAATCTGAAGACCGAACTGCCAATCCAAGCCCTAAACGAAAAGGTAGACAGACCTAACGTAGGTTCAGGTCCAAAAAAAAACTCTCATTTCATTTTGACCTGAGAACCAGACAAGACTTAGTGAATTTAACTTCCGAGGGTTCAGCAAAGCTCTAAGTGCGGCTTGGCTGTCGCTACAGGAGGTAAATTGTTCGCCCTTTTCACCTATTCTTCACAGTATAACGTACATTGTTCAATGTAGCAAAGGCCACCTTAAACGAAAGATGGCTTTGAAAGTGCAGCCCATAATATGAACATTAGAGGAAAGAGGTCTCATCAATCCATCTAAAGCGGAGCTTTAGCATATATATATACCTAGGCATATATATAGGTATATAGATAAGCAGCAATGGAGCATTTTTGTGAAAGCTTATTCTTCCAGACAAGCGGCGCATAGGATATAATTGACCTTACCATAACATAAACCAAAGAATTTTTTTATACAGGATGACACCTAAATACTTACCTTCTCTGGGAAATTGGATGGTGATGCTTTTAAGCACTTGATTAGTCGGATCAGATAGCTTTCTCTATCACGTTAAGAGAACAGATTAAGTTTTAAGAGGAATTGTTGGAATCTGGAATCACTCGTTCATGAGCTCATACATTCTTTGTAATATTATAAAGTTTTACAGTATCACTTATTTTTGTCTTTTTGGTCTTCTGTTAAATTTAACCGAATACAGTCATGTTGTTATAAGGGCTGATATAACGTGAAGATTGATTTATAATGTAAAATAAAACACATAAATTTGAATATGAACTTAAAAATTTTATTATCGGTTAAAAGAACAATTCATAGCATTTACTTTTTGAAAATGACATCATGTAAATGTTGACCACGACTACGTCTGATGTGGTCCATTCGGAAGGTCGAAATTTAGGCGACTCGTTCGAGCATATCGACTGGTATCTCGCGGATAACACGAGTAATGTTAGATTCCAAAGCGTCAATCGTAGCTGGCTTATTCCTGAAGACCTAAGACTTTAAATTTTTGCCATATCAACTTTGTATTCGTTAATCTTCTCTCAGTTCCATATTACATCCAAAAGTACTACTCGCCTTTTTCTCGCCGGTACAACAAGGAGTTACGCTCTCTCCGTAACAGGAGCATCAAATTGTGGCACAAATTTTAAGAACTCGATCTGAATACAAGTACAGTAACTATGGGTTTGTATACAATCGTTTTTCTGAACTTTGTGATTCTTTTTAACTTGGCTTTCTGATGCGGTAAAGTCATCTGGTTGATGGTTTTCCGGCTGTTAAAAAATAACAAAACAATGTATAAACCATCCCGGCCCTCGCCTCGCTGACCTTATTAACCTACCTGTTTAAACAAGTACTTTTTCGTTCCGCTGGAAACAATCTTATATTATCCGTATCTACGAAAAAGGAAGTAAAGCCGAAGTCAATAATTACGGCCCCATAGTAAAACTCTCTTGTATACCCAAACTTTCGAAAGCATAGTGTATCATAAGTTGCTTCTGTATTGTAGACTAAGTATTTGCATAGATCAGCACAGTATCAGGAAATGTAGATCAACTACCACTTATCTAATTGATCTAGAAGATGGTAAGGAAATCGATGCAAGTCCACAGATTTCAGAAAGGCATTCGACAAAATTTTTCATCAACTTACCATTTTCAAACTTAAAAAACTTGGTTTTTACGCCCAATTTTTGACATGAATTAGATCCTATTTAAAAGAGTAAAAATTTATTTTCAGCTCCTCAATATCCGACCTAATTAAACCAATTTCTGGTATCCCTCAGGGTCGCCATCTAGTACATATACCCTATTGATTAAGGACATAAATTTCGTTTTAACGAATTCTTGTTTTTCTATTTTCGCTGATGACATAGCAACTTTCAAAGTCATTGCGTTGCGTTCTGACTCCCATTGCTTGCAAGACGACTTAAATAGGTTTTCGGTATGGTGTTAGCAAAACTCTTCGGAGCTTAATATCAAAAATGAAAAGCAATGACCTTGTTTCAAAGAATCTATTTTGATTCCAAGGTAATCGTCAAGTACATTAACTGGTCGAAAGCGAAAGTAAAATAAAAACCAAACACCCTCTCTTGTGATTAACTCTTAACAGGTGAAGTTTATTCACTATTTTACAAAAGAAGATCGTGGGAATGGAACCGGGAATTGGTGTGGGAATTAATTTGGAATGATCAAGTTACTAGCGCACGTTGGACAACTGATACTGACACCTTGCGAAAAATCAAATTGCTGAGGTGCATCTGACTTACATTCGCGTATGTAACATTCTGTAGCTAAAAAGGATAGATATGGGAATACAACTGGAATGTGCATTAATTTAATTCATGGGTTATATGGTTAATGGTTATATTTTACAGTCTGATGGGAGAAAAGAAAATATAATATAATTTTTATAGTTATATAAATCTTAACATTCTCTCCCCGTTGAATGGTACATTCAACTGGAATTTGGATTAATATTAATCATAAAATCTGCATCTGTCAGTTGGTCTTCTTGAGACAAGTCCTTAGACATGCCGATTTGATGATTATGTGTTGGAGGGCTTTTATTAGTTATAAAGATGTCTGCTGGTTTCCTTATAAATGTTCGCCCTCCCCTCCATGCAACTTAAACTACTCATGCTGTAGTGATGAACACCGTGTTGGTTTAATGAGTTTGGTAGTTCCTTTTTCATGCGTAATAGTTTGTCCTTGATATTGTCTATCTCATCCGTATGCTAAGTTAGGTTAGGAACCAATGTGTCTGTGATATTAGTGGATGGATATTCTTCTTTCTGATGATAATAAATTGTGTACCTCTATAGTAAATAGATGTTGTTTTATGATACAATCGGATATTGTTTTTAGTAGGCCCGCTCGCCGAAGACTGATTTGCATAACGTTCATTCCGCATGCCACGTTGACTGTTGTTTGTTTTTCCAATGAATATATCCATTGATTTACGGCTCGCAATTGAATTCAATGAGGACCTGCTTCAACCTTTGATATACGACAAGTGTGTGTGTTTTTTCTTCCTTGATTGAAGTGCAAGCATTAAGGGATAATATTGATCCCGAAATAAGTTAACTAGCATGTATAGAAAGCAAGGTTGGATTGCGCTAAATGTATTATTGATATGATGTGGAACAGTTCTAAGCTCCCTGAAGAGAAAATTGGTAAAGTGATTCTGAAGATTATATAATTGGATCTTGATCTTTAATGAACGTGCAGATGGAAGTTTTAATGATGGCGGAAGACTTAATTGTATTGTTTTGATCTCCTCGACGAGCTGAGATGGCCGTAATAACTGTGTGCTCATTTGCTGTGCTATGTATCCATTATGACGTCTAAAATTGCGGTTTGAATACGATTGAAATTTGTGATAAGCAATATTAATTGCATTGCTAATTATATAAATAATTGTGAAAGTTGGGTTTGATAGAGTTCTTGATGTGCGTTGTTTGCGTCCAAGGTAATTCGATTAATGTGGTCTTCTAATTGGTAAAATTGTTGATTTATACCTTGCTTGTCCTTTAGCATGATGTTAAGTGTTGCACCTATTAGTGTTTTCTGATAGTTCAGTTTTTTCTACTCTTCGTTACGTATCTTGCATGCAATCAGCATATTCTGCCAAATAATACGTAAGCTACATTGCCGATGACGTTGACTGCTCCTCGCCTCATCCTGCCCTTCTTTTCCTTTTTTAACAGCTCCTTGTTTTGAGTTAATTCATTGATAAGATGTTAAAATTGTGTTAAGACCTGTTGAGGGTCGTAAGTGGTGTAGTTGAGTAACTTGCATACAGCGTTTAATCTCCCATAATAACCCTTTCGAAGTTTTATCTCCTTCCAGTATATATCTATGTTATAATAGACCACTAAGTTCCACTCACTGCTTATTATTCCTGATAGTCCCAGATTTTCAAAGAATATTCCTTGTTCATTGTAGAATGGTGTAGTTTCAATAGATGTCGCTTGTGTTTTAGTCATTATTAGTCAGGTAATGAACAATGCTACAAGAATAGACGCCAAAGATACCTTCATTTTTCTCATTAGGTTGAAATGCTGTGATTGTCGATCCATTTTTTGGACTTGGATTTTCAGTCGGTATATCTTCAATCGCAAGTGGTGCCAATTTGTGTATGGGGCGTCGTAGAATGTTTTCTTCCTTGATGATAATTATGTTGTCAACGCACTGTTTCCATTTCGATCGATATTACAACTGGTTTGGGTATTCCAGGTGCCGCCGCCTCCAAAATTCATTTCATTCCAAAGTGTGCTACAAGTTTCCATCTCCTGGTACTATTGACATTTAGGGGTTCTGCATGCGAATCAATCGAAGAATTAAGTGGTTCGCCTATCAAAAAGTGGCCTGGAGTTAGCGCCATTAAGTCATTAGGGTCGGTTGACGTTGGTATACTGGGTGGGGTGAAAAGTAACCTCCTTGGGAATGAGGTTAATGTTAATGTTTTTTTATTTTATTCAATATTGTCCCCTTTCATTTTGATTCATTTATTCCAGCGATTTTCAAACTTCTTGATCCCGTCCGAAAAGTAATTTTCCGGAAGGTCTGCAAAATACTCCTCCGTGTCGTCGACGATTTCTTCGCGTGAGCTGAATTTTTTATTGATAAGTCATCTTTTGAGGTTTGGGAAGAGATAATAGTCTGAGGGAGCCAAATCGGGCAAATACCATGGATGCGACAGCAATTGGAGCCGTGAGTTATTGATTTTAGCTGTGGTTGCGATGCTCTTGGGCGCCGGTGCATTATCTTGCAAAAACAAAAAATTTTTTCGCTTCATGTGAGGCCACTTTGCAGCGATTCCGACCTTCAATCGCTCCAATAATGCACAGTAATACTCGCTGTTGATGGTTTTTCCTTTTTCGAGGTAGTCCACGAAGAGTATGCCATAACAATCCTAGAAAACCGACGCCATAACTTTTCCGACCCATCAAGCCTACATCTGTCGCTTCGGAGCACTCGTGCCGGCTTCAGTCCACTGCCGGGCACTCATTCTGTTCTCTGGTGTGTAATAGTGGATCCAAGTTTCCAATCAACGCCAAAGGTCCGCCCGATTGCGCATCAGTAATTTCAAACACTCTTTCGAAGTGCTCTCGCGTTCGTGTTTTAGGTCAGGAGTTAGTATGCGCGGCACCCAGCGGCATTATAACTTTTTCATATGCAGAATATTGCCCAAAATATGGCTTGTGTGCTCAGTACTAATATTTGTTGTATCTGCTAGCTCGCGCACCTTCACTTTCCGGTCAGCCAAAACCATTTCATGTATTTTTTTTTTTGACATTGTCCTCTGTAACCGCATCGGAGGGCCTGCCGCTGCTGACTTCATCGGTAGTGGAGTTGCGGCCACCACGTAACTCTCGAAACCAATGTTTGACGGGGTAATCTGACGGAGCATAAGCTCCATAATATTTATCCAACTTTTCTTTTGTTTCGTTCGCCATTTTACCTCTCAAAAAATAATGTTTTATGAGAGAACGAAAATCGTTTTTGTCCATACTCAGCATGATGCCAAACACGTCAACAACAATTAGCTGTCAAAACAATGCAAAAGACAATGCCGCACTGAAATTTGGCATTCTGGCGGTCAAGGAGGTTACGTTTCACCCTACCTAGTAGTGGGTCTTGAGTTTAATAGAGCTTCAACTTCAGTAACGACTGTTTTCATTTCTTCATACGTTAAAGATGCGGATTCAAGTGTTGAACGGAGTAAGTGCTTGGCGGATTTGACTGCGGATTCCCATAACCCGCTGAAATGTGTTGCTCGTGGAGGGATAAGATGAAAGTCTGTTCCTTTAGAACTACATATTCATGTAACCTTATTGATAGCGTACTGGGATTCCAAAATTTCTTTTACTTTATGAGGTTTGTTCCGTTATCACAAGAAAGATTTCTGCAGTTCCCACGCCTTGTAGTGAATCGCTTTAACGTGATAAATTTCGATCAGTTTTCTTGTAAAGGATTGGAAGAATGATCGGGTCCCGCGTTGTAGTTGTTATCTGACAATGCTAAATGCCTCAAAAGTCTTTCGGCCTCTCTTTTTAAGCTAGTTTTGAGAAAAACACAATGTGTGGTATTTTTTGGCAGCTACTCAATGGCCGCTTATGAACCATCTCGATGTAGAGATCAGAAAATTGACGCCACTTTCCATATTCTCCATCAAATTCTGGAATGGTGATTTTTGGCAGCTGTAGCACGGATGAAGTGGCTTTCTGAACTTGCTGATGAGTGTACATGTGAGCTTCCAGTTTGGTACCCAGCCACACTAGTACTTCTTAAACTTGTTCCTCCAATTCAATGTACTCCTTTATGTCGCAGCCTAATGAACTGTAGTCTTGAGTGAGCTCTCCAAGGTCTTGATGAATTTATTCCATTTGGGTCCAATATTTGTTGATTCCTTGAATTTTAAGTTCAAAGAATAATTTGGATTGGGCTGTTGTATCTGTTGCATCGACAGTGGCGGGGAGCCTTCTTAATGAATGAGATGTTAGCCTTTGTCTTCTTATGTACCTTGTCGCTTCAGCCGGCGTATATCTTGTAGCTTCTTGTGGAGCACGTCTGATCGGTTTCGACCTTGCATCTGTTGTCCTTTGTGTTGATGGACCCGTGTCTGTCAAGGCATCTGCCTCTTCATTAGAGCTTTCTGCTTCTTCAGCATGCGTATAACTAGCAGCTTCTTGTGGAGCTCGTCTTATCGGTTTCGGCTTTGCATCTGTTAATTCTTGTGTTGATGACCCTGCTTCTGCCGAGGCATTAACCCCTTTATTCACATCTTCTGGAGCAATTGCGTCTAGTACAGCCTTCACATCAAGGAACATCTTCTCGACTTTTTCAACAGTATCGCCTTGTATGTAAGGCGTATCGGCTCTCATTGCCGCTGTAAGTCTCTGATGATAGGTTGCAAGTTCTGCCCATATTGCGTCGATTCGTCGTAATCTTTCATCTCGGTATTCAGGGGTCTTTCGCTGTAGATCGTCCTTTTCGAGGTTAATTTTAAGTTTAGTCAATACTTCTGCCAGAGCCTTCTACCGAGAAATGACCTTGTAAATTTCTACTTCCTTCATTGTTCCTTGTTTTTAATCAAGCCTCTCTGATATGTTTGGGACTTTGTTCTTTGTCTCGGACTATCTTACCACTGGTGGGAGGTACTAGGAAACACAATGTTCTAGAACTTTTTAGACTTGATTGACTTACTTCTTACCTCTGGTGGGAGGTAGCAAACAATGCAATGAGAAAAAGCACAAGAGCGGTGATCACGTCGGGGTCACCAAATGTTTGAAAGAATATATTTTGATTCCAAGGTAATCGTCAAGCACATAATCTTGTCGAAAGCGATGATTGTGTAAAACATAAACCAGTACAACTGAGTAAAATAAAAAACAACACACAAACACCGTCTCTTGAGGTTTATTCTGAATATATTCTAACTTGTGAACTATTTTACAAAAGAAAATGGTGAAATGGAACCGGGAATTGGTGTGGGAATTAATTTGGAATGATCAAGTGGCTAGCGCATGTTGGATAACTGATATTGACACCTTGCGAAAAATCAAATTGCTCAAGTGCACCTGATTTATATTCGCGTGTGTGACATTCGGTAGCAAAATAGGATAGATATAGGAATACTACTGGAATGTGCATTAATTTAATTCATGTGGTTATATTTTACAGTCTGGTGGGAAAGAAAGAAAATGGGTTGTTCTAAAATTTAGAGTGAGGTGTGCAAGTAAGTTCGGACAAACTAACTTATAATTTTTCCTATTCCCGTAAACGTTCTACCTAATTTCGTCCACTACCGAAGTATATAATTTATTAATAATTTGTGACAGAGAACTAAATTTCGACTGAAATTCTGCACTTGGCTTTATCAAATGCTGGTCAAAAGAATTGTCAAACCCTTATGTTAGAAGGTCCATTCAAAACACTTTTGTAAGGCCTCTCCTCGAATATTGCAGCTAAATTTAGTCATCCTACAAACAAATTCGCGTTCAAAGAATTGAAGCCGTTCAACGTTTTGATCATCGTGGTGTACGTATATTGAACCGATTGGCGAACATGCGTATCTTTTAATTTAACCCCTGCCATTGATAAGGTCGCTGTTCATACACATGTACCCCTTCATACTAACAACTCTTTTCTCAATTTCGACCTTATAACTGGAGCCCAGTATCCAAACTTTATTAACTCGTATATCTTAAATCACGATTCTTACTCACCCTCTTCCTTGGTTACACGGGCCTCTGTCCCTATTTTCGGTTCCCTTTCGCCACCTATCGTTAAATTGACCCAACATAATGTAGATACAATACCAAGGAATACCGTTAAACACTTCTTTCTCACATATCTTCACGAAAAATTTGACTCTGTTTGCTTTGAGGAAAAAATCAAAACAAGTGTCATGATCTCCATCCATCAGAGAAGCTTTTCTACTGATATAACAATTCTCAAGAATCTTAACAACAGGTACCACGAAATTTTTAACACACCTCCTCAAAAGGTTGCGGATGACTACGCTGCTTTCCAGAACTACATATGTACACTCTAAAAAAGTCAAACTTTTTCGTTCCTAAGTTGCCTTCTTTGTCTGCGTCTCAACTACAATTCTTACAAAAACCAATCTGATAAAGAGGCAGGAGTTATTGCTATCTTCTTATTGATGATCTCGGCCTCCTTAAAATGATTTTCCATGCCGAGGAGTGCTACTTGCCACAACAGCCTTATCTCCCCCTTATCGCTATCTCTTCTTTTAAACTTGACTTTGTGACAATTAAAATAACACTCCCTAATATGTGTTGTGTTGCTACATTTTTCCGACTAAGCCCATCGAATCCTCCATCCTTGCTATAAAGCAGATTGACAAACTTATTGAACTAAGTGATTCCATCGACGATATCCCTATCTTTCGTAACTTTAGTCCGTAAGCAACTAGACTTTATTTTCACTAGCGATTCCGTTAACTCCACAACACTGTTTTGTCTCTTAACGCTATCAAATATCGATAACTTAAACCCCTCACCCCCTTACTCGTTCTTCTTAGGACTTCTATTAAGCTAATTTTCGTAAAACCTTATCAACGATCCAAAGTCTTTTTTTTTCTTTCAATTCATCAACTACAAGAAAAAATATGACGGTTACATACCCTTTCTCTCTCGTTCGATAATATTGTACATCAGCTACGGACCCACATAGGTACTATTGCCAACTATTTTGCACCCCTATTTCAACAATCATTAGCAGACAACTTTTTCGTAAATGACCCCCATATTTTTTAAGTACCCTCCCAATGTGTCTATTGGTCCCTGTCCCTCACAATCTTTTAATCCTTTCTTTATCGAAGAAAAGTAACAAAATTTCATTTTCCTATTTCATTTATCCCACACACAAGGAGAATTTTCCCAAGTTTGAAAGACTTCTTTCATAACCCCGGTTCAGAAAAATGGATTAAAAGATGACGTTACCAACTACCGTCGAAGTGCTTAGTTTTTTCATATACCTAAAGTGTTCAAAGATATTTTATATGAAGTCCTAAGCTTTCAATGCACATCATTTATATCACCCAGCTTGCATGAATTTTTAAAAAGTATATTTACTACTACAAACTTGAATTTGTTAAGGCCTTCAAATAAATATCAATTGATTATTTTCAAATTGTTTTCCCTAGATTTGGGCCCATATTATTAAAATTGATATCTTCTTATCTAGAGAACCGTTATTATATAGTTCGCTTGAGATCGGCACTCCGTTTTTAGCCATCTAGGTCCCCTTCTTTTTATTTTAACTATAAGCAGTCTTGAGAGGATAATTGAAAGCTGTCCCTATCAATTAACCCTGACGACACTAAGTTCTCCAAAACTATCTCTTTACCCAAGACTCTATTCTCCGTCAAGAAAACCTACTTGGTATATAACAACTTGCTTAGAACTTAGTGTCTTCAAATGTCAATCTACTTACAACTTTGTCACGTAAGTGCAACAACCTATACACCATATTGATTAGATAATCCTTAAAGCCAATTTATCCCCTATTTATAGGTTTAGTTCTGCAACCCCTATGTGACAAGGTCACTTAAGGAGTAAATTACCCTTGTCCGTCCCTTTCTCGAATATTCCAGCTCAAGGAATTTGAGTACCCTTTTCTAGGGACGGGCTGAACAAATGCTGTTTTCCATCTGCTCGGAAAGAGCTCTAAGAGTAGCATTGACAAAAAAGCTAACGTAGTGGATTTGCCGACAAAGAAGAACTCCTCTTCAGAAGGATTTTTGTATATTAAGATCTTTAAGTACTTTTTCTACTACATGAGTGTGAAAGTGGATTGATTTGTCCCTTTGAAGTTCGGACGCACTTAAATGTAGGCGGGAAAAAAGCACAATATGAAAGTGTTGAGCTAATGGCAAAGTGTGCAGGAAGCAGATTGGCCTTGTCCAAGAAGCTGACAGCTGGAATATCATTGTAAATGGAGGGATGGAGGATGAGGCAGAATTTCTAATGTTTTTGACGAACAACCAAAAATGTTTACTACCATTGAGACATTGTAGTATTTTTTACCTCAGTTTTTGGGATATTGGAATTTCACATGCTAAGAAAGGCGTCGCAATCATTTCTGGCTCATTTGATCTCTCTTCTTCCTCTGTCGCATTGATCTTGTAGGACAGAAAAAACATTTCTCTCTTTACAGCTCGAGTCATACCACGTCTTTTCTAATGGGTTGATGTTCTTCATCCGATGGAGGATAAAGGATCTTATTCCAAAAAGAATGGTGTCTGTGATCATATCAGCGGCGGCATCCACGTTCTTATCGAGAAACCATAACGACCAGTTAAGCTTTTAAGTCCATTCAAATTGACTTTCTCTTATTACCATAATGTTATTTTAGGAATCTTTTCTCTAACTGTGTGGTCGATGTACAAATTAGCTGATATTACGCAGTGGTCCGACGAGCCTAGAGGGAATATCTCATTGACCTTGTATTTATTAGGGTGAGAAGTTAAAGGCAAGTCCAGATTGTTGGCGATATGTCTACCAATGTCTGGTACAAGTGTGTGTTCATTTACAAGCTCGATCAAGTTATTTTCCGTAACGAAGATCTCAACATACCATCCTTCGGGTCGTCGAGTGTTATCTGTCTAGAACATCAAAACCACCCAGAGTTGTGTTTATTTAAATCGTCCAAATTAATAACGATTTCAGCATCAGAATAGTCGAATTGTCCAGTTTGAGGCTTCTGTATAGTAAACAAAGCAATAATGAATAAATTGATAACGAAGATGGAATTTTAACTAGAAAAAATTGTTTTTCGGATTGGGCCACGGATCACATTGTGGTGGATTTTGGTAAGCTACATCACTACGCACGTAAATGGCGATATCGCGGTGAGAGATCGTAAGGTTTGATTTTTAATAGGCTTTTTCGACAGATCACGCTTGACTCCTATCAAACAGCTTTGTCATTTGTCAGTATCGTTTGGCAAGTCATCATGGAAAGAGTCACACCACATCAGCGTTTTCAAATTGTTCAGCTGTATTACGAAAATCAACGTTCTGTGAGAAATGTTTTTCATGCGATTCGAGGAACATACGGTGCGCATAATCGACCTACTGAAACCACTATTGCTAATACTATTCGCAAACTTGAGTCCCAGTTTACATTAGTGGAAGACCACATTCAGCAGGTAGTGAAGAGACTATAACAGCTGGAGCTGAGAGTATACGCGAAGACCGTGACGAATTGATTCTTCGTCGTACTCAGCAGATTGGCTTGGGGTATTCGACAACTTGGAGTATTTTACGGATCTCTGCCTAAAAGCATATAAAATTCAACCTGTGCAAGAATTGAAGCTAAGCGACTTGAATTTGCGTTATATTTTCAGTGAATGGGCTCTAGAAAAACTCAGTGAAAATCCGATGTTTTATCGTTAAATTTTGTTCAGTGATGAAGCCCATTTCTGGTTCAATACGTTAATAAACAAAATTGCCATATTTGGGCTGATGAGTACTAAGAGCTACCATTACATCCATTAAAAACAACGGTATGGTGTGGTTTATGGGCTGGTGGAATCATTGGTCCACATTTTTTTCAAAAATGTGGGCTATGTGCTTTCTGAAATTCAAGCACATGGTTTTGGTGAGCTCTGGTTTCAACAAGACGGTGCTACAAGTTATACAGCGCGTGAAACAATGAACTTGTTGAGAAATCATTTTGGTGAGCACTTAATTTCACGTTCTGCTACGGTAAGTTGGCCGCCTAGATCGTGTGATATCACAATTTTTTACTATTTTCTCTAAAGATATGCAAAGTCTTAGGTCTTTAGGAATAAGCCAGCTACGATTGAAGCTTTGGAACCCAACATTACTCGTATTATCCGCGAGATATCAGTCGCTATGCTCGAACGAGTCGCCCAAAATTTGACCTGCCGAATGGACCACCCCAGACGTAGTCATGGCCATCATTTACATAATATCATTTTCAGAAAGTAAATGCCATGAATTGTTCTTTTAAACGATAATAAAAAAATTTAAGTTCGCTTTCTTATTTATGTATTTTATTTTACATTATAAATGTAAAAAAAACCCTTTATTTGTCACTATGATCTTCTAAATTTTTAAATTTTGATACGAATACTTAGGAATATATTTTTCAAGTATAACATTATGTATTTTCCACATTTTTGTGGCATTATTGAAGAGATGCCGTATGTTCTTGCAGGTTTAAACATTAAAAAAAACTCGTATACTTTCATCCGTTATCATTTCCTCTAGTACAATATAGGTTTCCACCCTGAAAATTAGTGTTACGTTTCGAGTTTCGACCTTTTTCAATTACTTTTATGAGCTTACCTGATTTGCTTCATTTCTTTTGTTTCAAATTTTGTATAATTCTTCTGTCGACCACAGGATAGGACATGGTTGTCCTACTGATTATTCGAGCATTATACTTATTTTGTGGGTTTTTTGTGTAAAGACACATTCAAGGTCATGTAGAGGTATCTCAACACGTTCTCTACGATACCTCCATGTAAATGTATCCCAGTTAATTTACGTGTGTTTTTGGTGAAGGTTCGACCTTAGCACCTTCTATTATTTTTTGTTTTTTGTTACATTTGCTTTACTTAATGGAAAAAACCTTTATAAACTAAAAAAACTGGTTCTTTGCCTCGTTTTGTATATTATTTTGCTATTTGTGCTTGTGCTACTTCATTGTACGTAAATTATATACATCCTAGCTATAAGTCCAATTTTCTCCACATTCGACATAAGACTGTTTGCTGTTTCTAGACGAGTTTAACTCTTAAGCTTTGTTCGTCGTATGTCCAACATTAGTGTATTAAGGCACACTAAAGGCTCAAGTTTTTCAGTAGCAGCCAAAAAAAATTTTTTGCGGAGCAGTAGTACACTCTCCTACAAAAAAAAACACTAAATTCACTCTCTGAAGGCTTTCACAACATGTTTCCAGCATAGTTGAAGTTTTTGTTCGGCTGTGTACTTGAATTCTGGACAATTTAATCTATTCCGTATCTATTCCGACGACGTTGGAAGAGCTCAGAGCCAACATTGAATGCGAAATAGTGGCCGTTTCGATCGAAATGTGTGGCCGAGTCGTTGAAAATTGGGTCCAACGAATCGACCGCTGCAAACGTGCCCACGGTGGCCATATGAACGATGTCGAGTTCCATTCATAAATGTTTTCATTGTACTTCAAGCTAATAATAAAGTTTTTGAAATATCTCAAATGGTTTGCCTTTTATTTAAAAAAAAAAGTTGTCAAGTCGTTATTAGAAAACCCTATATATTGCACGGTCTTTATCAGGCCATTCTTTGTTTATGAATGTACTAAGTGGTTCAATGTACCAGCTATTACACGGAACTGGTCCGTCTGTTTGAGAAGCAGTGTCTTAGGATCCAACTCTCACTTTACAGAACACCGGAGTCTGCGTACATAAAATATTATCCCAGCAACAATTTCGTTATTAAGGTGACTCAAAAGCAAGTCTCAAGAGCGATGACTAGTGACAATTGTTTGATCCTTGTAGGTAATTATCCCAAAGAAATGAATTTCTTTATTTATTTGTTTTATTTATTTATTGAAAGAGTGTTCGAAAATAGATATTTCTTTAGTTGTAAGGGGGTTAAGTTTTGGACCATTGCGTGATGACCAGTTTTCTATGGAAGATACATATATACTCGTTTTTATGTATTACGTGTATAACCATTCCAATGGGAAAACTCAGGTACAACTGGACATTGTCGGCGTGTTAGAAAAATTGGAATGTGTAGTCAGTTTATCACAGAGAAGAGTTTGAGTTAACACAGTCAAATGCTTTAGAAAATATAAAGCAAAAAATGTTGTTTCACTGTTATCAAAAACCTTTAAAAGAACTAAGTAACAGCAGACCACAGGGCAGAAGTCTAATTGAAAAGCATTTAGTAATTTTTGCTTTTTGATTTTTGTGCTCAGAATTTATTCAAAAGCTTTGGACAGAAAAGGAAGAATAGCAATAGGTTTAAGGTAAAAGGGAATATGATAATTTTTCTAGGGATTGGGATAATCTTTGTTTACTTTTTCAGTCAGTAGGGTAAGTTGAGGTCAATATAGTTACGTTGAAGATGTGGGTGATATAAGGAAGTATAAGATTAAGCTGTATTTTTAAGACGTCCGAATGAAAGTTGTCAAGGCATATATGTAAATAGATATGCTCTTTTTATCGAAAATAGCACGACTAACGCTATATTCAACACCTGCAAACAGAGAAAAAGGGCAATTATGTGGTTTGTTAATGTCAGCCTTAGGAGGAATATGTTTATCAAAAAGTTCGCCAAGCTTGGTGTTAAAAAATCTACTAGTCAGTGCCATGACAGTAAACTCTGATCTGGTTTGATTCCGCCAGAAGCATTTTTATATATTGATGCCAAAAGGTTACTGTAGAGTAGTGTATCATTGTTAGCTTTAGAACATTTGGTAAGAATCATTAAGCTAAAGTTAATTGTTTTTGTTGATTTGGATTTAAGAAATTTTGTCTAGAATTAATAAAAATGAATTTACTTGAAGTAAAAAACCAAAGGCTCCGATGTTAACTAACGACGTTTAACTAACCACATATGACAAAAGACTACACCGACATAGTAGCACAAGCACCCGTTGATGTAGGAGCTGATCGAAAGTTGTTAGATTTTCCGATTCCGATAACTCCTACAGCCCCTTTTACGATACAGTTGGTAAATTGACCTAATATGATGGTAAGAGCGCCGAAACATCTCAACCTGCTGCATGTGAACTACAGTAGGCAGGCCGTTTGACGGAGTTCCACACTTACTGACGTGACTCAGAGACCGAAGGGTTCCAGAAAAGCCTTCTTGTGAAAACGGTTAGAGGTAGTCGAAAATGACAAAAAGGCGTAAGAATGGCTCAAAGAAAAAGCTGTAATCAAAGACCATACTGAAACTTACACCCCTCCGAAAAAAAAATGAAACAAGAGAAAGGCTTCTGGCATTCCGTTGATAGTTTTTTCTACCCACGATGCCTGAATTGGATCGATGCTGCAGTTACGTTGAATGTTTGAATTCAACGACAAACAATACAATACCAGTGTTGATTTAATTCGCACGTAATGTCCGGCTTAAATTGGTGCTAAAACTAAGTTAGTTGTAGACAAAAGGCCTTGATATTTCGCAGCATTTTTAGCGAAATCGAATATGTGCCATTGTCACTGACACACATACAGAAAATGGAAAGTTTTTCTGTTTCGAAGATGCGAGTACCGTTATGAATAATGACTGGGCATTTAAATTTCACTTTATCGACAGCAGATAGCTTTGTGTTTTGGAAGCATTAAATTCCACTCTGTGGTGGTGCTTGCCCATTTAGAAATACTGTTTATATCGAAATTTAAATAGCTTAGCATACGCTGCTGTTCCCGTTTTACAGCCGAAGGAAAAGAACATGAGTCCGGGAACGAATATGAAAAGCCTTTTGCCTTTGTCATCGGCAGAGGATTATATTGGATTATATAATAAGTAGCAGACAAGAGATTAATGCGGAAAATTTAAAGGTTTCAGAGGCAGAACGGAGCCCTTAGGCACACCAACATGTATTTTGTAAATATCAGACTTGAAACCATTCAATAAAGGTAATTTCTTATCTATAGAAGAAAAGATAGATCGAAATTCGTCGATCCCAAATGCATGCATTTTCGATAAAAGAGTCAGATGCTAAACTCTGTTAAATGTCTTAGAGAAATCAAGTGCAACTAGCTTGCTTTCACCAGATTGATGTATGCTGTGGTTAAACTTTCCAGTGAGACATGCTATCGAATCACCAGTGGACCCGTTGCTACGAAAACCGTACTGCCGCTCAATGAAAAGTTTTCATGTTTCGACATATTGCATCGGCTAACGTTTCCATAACCATGGAAAGAAGGGACGTTAGTGCAATTGGTCTATAGGAGGAGAGCGAAGAATATTCGCTTTTTTGGAGATGGAATGGACAAATGTTGTCTTTCATTTGCTCGGAAAGAGTTCTGCCAGCATAGAAGAACATATCTTCAGAAGAAGGGGAGATATACTATACATACCATATAGACCAACAGATTTGTATAAGAGCTTGTATTCAAGAGCTCTTGCTACTACACGAGTGCGAAAGTGTATTTATTTCATTGGAGATTCGAAACACTCAAGTGTAGGCGGTTAAAAATGATGCAGCAAATAGATTGGCATTTTCCAAAAAGCTGGCAGCTATAGTGTCATTATAAATGATCGTTGGTAAGGAGGATGAGGAAGTATTTCTAATGTTTTTCACGAACGAACAAAAATTATTACTAACTTTGCGACATTGTTATATTTTTGGCCTGCGTTTTTAGTCGTGTTGAAATGTTTAGGAAAGACGTTGCAGTTATTCTTAGCTAGTTTGAACTTTGTTCAATTTTTCTCTTTCGAGTTAAACTTGTAGGACCGAAAAAATATTTCTCTTACCCTGACATCCTCTTTATAGCTCGAGTTGTATCACGTCTTGTCTTTTGGTTTGACACTCTTCATCTAATCAGGGACAAAGGATCTCATTCCAAATAGAATACTGTCTTTGATCATATCAGCAGAGGCATCTACGGTAACGAGGAAACGAATGCTACAAACACCCTCTCAATCTAAACTTAACAAACCGTTTTAATCAGCCATCAATATCTAAAGGTTTTTGAGAAAGCCGGTAAGTTCCACATTTTGTGTTACCTCAGTAGAAATAATTTTTCTAGTTCTAACATAGTTAATTTTATTTTCGATTTGGCGTTTCTATTGAGAATGCTCTGTTAGATTTTTGGTCTGCAGTATGTAAAGGACTTGATGAGAAACGGTTTTGCTCGGACCTTTCTGTTGACATAATTAAAGCTTTCGCTATGGTTAATCATCTTTGAGTTAAATAACATAAAGTAGAGTTTTGTGGATTTATTTTAGATTGGATCTTAAAAAAGATAGATAAGGTGTTAGATCACAGAAAGTTAATATTGGTAACAGAAATAGTAGTTCTTAAGTAATTAACAAAGGTGTCCCGTAAGGTTCAGTACTCGTCGAATTTTGTTCATTATACATATATGTTAACTTTTTATTCTCTCTGCCTTTAGACCTTACCTATAGGTCACATCATTTTCCGATGACCTGGGAATTGCATATCAGTCCGATAGCCCACTGAACTTAGTGGCCGACATAACTCATGACATCCTCACACCTATGGTGTGACTATGACTACGACTATGGTTTCCGAAACACAAGCAATAAAACGAAAATTATGTTTTTTAACTTAAGTGTCCGATATCCCCGGATATAGATGTATTTTTTTATGTAGGACTTGCAAATATAATCAACTAATTTTAAAAGTATAACTATTTTGCAAAATGCTACCTTTTCAAGTATTTTTTTTAGATTATTAATCAAAAGCTAAAGTGCAACACTGCCCACCGAAGTGCCTTACATCAGGACGATAATTTCAAATTTTGAATTCCTAAATCAAACTCATAATTCACATCAAACGAAAGGCACCGTTTCATAAATCAGATTCGATTGTGAACAACTAAGCAGGTGCATAACAATAATTATCCGCTCAATTACATTGGCAACGAATTACATTGAATAACGGTACGGCTACAATAATTTCATGGCAAAAGTATTTATCATTTAAGCGTGAATTTATTGCTGCTGTTGATGTTAGAAGCGCATAGCCGTCGATACATTCTGCACTCTGTATTCAAAATTATGCATTATCAAGCTACTAAACCGAACAGATACGAGTACATATTATTTTGTGGCATTTTATAAGGAAGCATAATTAATGTTACCGAATTGGGGTTATTCCTATTTTTGGTTAGCGCATTGATTTAGATGCTGCACTTTGCGCATCACTGGTATTTAATTAGAAACGGATAACAGATGAAACCATGAAACCGTTGAGCGTATTTATGAATTATTTATTCTTATTATTAATATTTTTCTTTTTGTCTTATTAGTAATTTAACGATTGACTGGTTGCACATTAATCGCGTTTTTAAATGGACCGAGTAAATGGAAACGTGGAAAATACAGTAAATATCATAATTTGCGTTCATGGTAGATATGTAGGTAGATATGATCAGAGATGAGGTTCTATATCACAGATATATAAACGTTTTTACTGTTCATCTATTTTAAAACGCAAGTTCTTATATGGAGAATCCAGAAGAATTGGAGCAGTTTAACAATGACACGCTAATTTTGTATTGAAGAAATGCCATTACCACCATATTATATCCCGCTTATATTTAAAAAAAAGACATCCTAACTATTGGATTAGGCAAAGATTTTTGGACATGTGAACGAACGCCTGTTTACAAATTGGCATAAGGATCAAACTCGAAAACAAAACTTTGCCGCCCCTATGGGTTCATACTCCTAAAGGAGGAAAAATAAAGCACATTTCAAATCAGTAACTAGAGTATTCGAAGTACGACATCAAAATCACACAAGACAATTACAAGCCAACGTTCTCAAAGACATTATCTTTGTGCCTCCAGCACATCTTTCGGAAATCTCAAAATTCATAACGAAACACCACGTTAAATGAAGAGTGGCGGAAAGGGCACATAATATTAAATATTAAATATCGACAGCCAAAGGTGAAAGGCCAAAGAACAACTCTGACGTTTGTCTTCAAATTTTGCACGAAAGAGGGAGGTATGACTTTTATCTTTAGACCGACGATATTTCGTATGCTACCTTGTCTGTCACTGTGCTGACTTTTAACTTGCATTTCTTTATTTATCAAAACTATCACTCCTCTTGGAGATTAACTTCTATGACGACGTAATTTCGTACTTTTCTCCTTTCATCCATCCTTTCATTTGCGCTGCTATGCGGAAATGTATGAATATGTAATCACTTTTCCTTTGCCCCACCGGTAAACTCCAGACGTAGGAACCCGGTCAGGGACACAGACTTTGGGAAGTCTTATAACATGTTAGTGTGCCTCAGGCTTAGGTGTTAAAGTACTGTGAGAATGTTGCGCATAGAGATTTAGACGTTTTAGCTTTTTAGACAAAAGTATCGTTCCTTATAACCAAATAATATCATTACGTTTATTATGCGGATTGCCACGCTGGAAAAAGCAGCGACTACAGGAAGTCGCAACCACAGCCTCCAAGACCATAATGGTGATATAGACAGATTGTTGGTGGTCTTTATCATTAGCATGATAAACAGATAGAGCATCAGAGCTCTATATCTGCAACAGAACAAATAAGGTGGGCTTACATAGATCACTTAGCCATGAAATGGTATTGTAGAAACCCACTTAATTTAATAAATTGTCACCTCGAAACGTGTACTTAAACTCATTACAAACAACAAGTCGCAACATAGGCTGCTTCGTTATTACTTAGTTCACCAACGATTAAAGCTCAACTGTGGATCAAATGTATGCCTTATGCAATCTTTTTGGAAACTAAATAATACATCTATAAAAAGCCGATTAGTATCATTCACAGCAAATACATAAAACCTAGAATTAGGAATCGAATATCATGCAAAGAATAAGGATATGCACCATACATGGTGTTATACAAATATGAGCATACAAATTATAACATACATACATACATACATACATACATACTGTCGAAAAAATGTGCAAATTATTTAGATCATGCCCTTACAACTCCCTTTCAGCTTTCCAACTCCAAAGGAATTTTTACACAATTCTTCTACGCAAAAAAGACGTCAAAGCCAAAATCTCGAACTATCGAACTCATTGTTTTCTATCTGTTTTTTTTTTTTTTTTAATCAACATGGATTTCTAAAAGGTCTATCTACGATTACAAACCTAACCGAATTCGTGTCTAGTACTTTGTGCGCAATTGAACGTGAAATAGAAGTTGCTGTGATCACAACCGATTTCTGCAAAGTCTTTGATAAAGTCTCTCATAAAATCATTCCGGTCAAACTGAAGACTTTAGGCGTTCAATCTTAAATCAACCCGTTACCTTGGTATTTGAATTGCGTGACAGAGATATAATCTGCGATAGCGAACTTAATTTTCGTTCCCATATATCATTATTTAAAATGTCATAAATGTCATAAAAGAAACCAACTCGTCTTTTGACTTTATCAAACTATGCGATAAGGAATTTTCCAATTTTACAATAAATTTCTCCACCGCCTTTTTGAATACGCCAGCCAAGTCTGGTCACCTTATTACACAACCTACATTCTCCGGGTAGAAACTTATCAACGTAGGTTTCTTATATGATGACATGATCGACTAACTAACAACCTCTCTTTGTACCCCAAAAAGTTGCAGATATTTTTTTTTGTTTGTTTGTTTAATAGATTTTAGCTGTCGACATTGACAGCCTCTTTTTACTTTAAGTTATCTCTTTCAACACTCACCTACTTAATCTTAGTTTCATTTCTTTTTTCGCCTCAATCTTCACGGAACAAATTACTTATACCTTGAACCAATATCTAAAATGCTACCAAAAGTCAACGATGTCCAACCTCTCTTCGACTTCCACCTCAACAAGCTGTCCAAAAAAAAAATGTACTTTAGCCTCTCATCCTACTCCTCCCACCCGCTGATTTTAGCTATAGTTTATATTCTTAATTAATTTTGTTAGTTTCAAGTCTAGGATTTGAGCTTTAGCTAGGACTAAGCCTTAGTAAACCTGTCAAATATTTTAACATACTTCAAATCTAAATGAAGAACAAAAGAAATAAAAGTACCAACGTGTATATGGTTTTGAATGTTTGCAGATTATAATCAGTCAGAAATAGAGAGTCTGGCAGGGCACTCTATAAACGAACGGACTGAGAATGATTTTTTAGAGTTTGTCCAAATTTTGGAGTAAGCTGATGAGCATTCATAGCAAGATGGCTATTACAGTTTCAAGTTTGAAGAACAAAAATGCTTCTGGCAGTTCCCTTATCACACGGTCCTGTAACAATCTCTTGTAAAAATTTGTAAGAATTGACAAGATGGAAAAATGAATTAATTCATCAAATGTGTTCTCTTTTACAATTTTTCAGCTTACAAATGTAATCAAAAAAATGAGAAATACAAAAATATTTTACCCAGCTTAAACTTTGAAAGAAAACCAACAACACTTTTACTGTTCCACTTTAATAAACATTAATATTAGAATATTAAGAACAATTAACAATAATTTGCGACAATTGTTTGTCTAGTTTTCCCGATCTCTTCTAATTTAGGATTTTCACAAGAACTCTCCACCGGGCTTGATGATTATGTCCTGAATCTACAATTAAACCCACGCATAAGCTCGTACACATTAAAATTCAGATAATATAAAATCATGGTACCTTACCAAAACATTTTCTGGAGTACAAATGGCGAAAATCAATGCTTTCGCAACTTCGGCTGGAGCTAATCGTGGCATTAGTGTTACCAAATCGTTATCTGAATTAGTCGTAACTATGTCGTTCTCCACCAGACCTGGACTAATATTCTGTGTGAATAAGCAAATTTTAATTAATTGTCATGTCACACAATTTGCTTCATTTACTGGCAAACTACACTATAGTAGAACTTGTGCAACACTCTTACCATAATTTTAGCAGCAATTTCAAAATACATCACTTCCTGCCTGAGGCACTCTGTTATTGCAGTCATTGCGAATTTACATGCCGGGTACATTCCGTTGACGGGCTTTGTTCCCGGCACACAAGTATTCATTTTGTGTCCAAGGATGCTGCAATGCAATTTGAATATTAAATACATTTATGCCATTACAATACGTTCAAGCAAATAGACAGTTAGATATACAGACAGACCTATTGATATTGACCACAACGCCGGAAACGTCGCGAGCTTTCATCATATTCAGGGCTTGTTTTGTGCAGATAATAAGTCCTATTATGTTTGTGTCCAGCATAGTACGAAAGTCCTTAATATTGTTGTTGTCCAGCAGAAGAAATTTACTTGTAATCCCTGCATTATTCACCAGCAAATCGATACCGCCGAATGTCTTTTCGATCCATGTAAATGAAGAACTTACCGATGTCTCTGAGGTAATGTCACATTCCACAGCGTTAAGCTGACCCTTAGCTCCAACAACACTGACACGTAGAGCCTTTTGGAAGATACATTTAAAACATCGAGGGTGATAGGATGACTGCAACTGACCTCAACTTTATCCTTTCGTCTAGCGAGTCCGCAGACAATCATTCCAGCTTTGACGAGCTCGATCACTATAGCTGAACCGACTCCACTTGTAGCACCAGTTATTACCGCGACTTTACCAATCCAGCGATCCATGGCAGTAACTACGATTTCAAGTTATCGATTTTGAATCAGGCAAAGAAATCCCACTTCCACTTAAGAACAGATTTCAATTAGATTGGGGAAGTACGCGATAGAGGAACTCACGACGAACTGAGGACTCGATCGGTTGTGGTTCCTCTATTTATATTATTGAGGATCATCGACGCGATCGAGCATGGGATTATGAACAGCTTTCATTAACCCATTAATTGGATTGTGATATTTTTGGATCAAAGAAAGTACACCGAGCTATGTATGTGGAGGCCTATAATCAAGGTGATTGATTAGATTTAAGAATGTAGTGAATCGGTTTTAAATTGGTGTCCTCTTTTGTGTATGATGAACGAAGCGAAGATTTCTTTGGCTGTTTAAATATGAGCTTTGATTATTTCAGGAGGACAGGAAGTGTCAATACACAAGAACCGAATTTAGAATTTATATAATTGTTTTGGCGAAAATATGACTATGAGTCACTTGCGATTCAATTACCGTTCACACTAGACAATTAAATTATTTCAAAAACATTTCTTTATAAATAGAGCCATGGGATTTTCGAATGATCAATTGATTTGAAGATTTTTCAAATCTAGATATTATCTCTTTAACTAAACGAAAAGTGAAGAATCTTCATTTTGTTGCATTGACAAACGATACGTTTATATTAATGTTGTTAAATTTGTGTACTCTTTAAGGCAATTTCAAATGTTAAAATTAACACTTCAAGGTATTTCGAGAATTATTTGACTTGCAGACACACTTTCCAAAATATTAACTGATGAGTAAATTTTAATGACCACATGGTTCTGGAGTTCAATATTACTATCTTGTTGTTGCTAACATATGAGTACGGACACAGAATGCGAATATTTTTAGCAGCTCTGAACTATTCAAATTCTGTAGAGATGTTTAAAGTTAGATAACTGCAATCGGATTGAACCAAGGTGTTTGCAGATTAAGGCCTCTTACTTGCTTTCTTTCCATAGTGCGCATTCTACCTGTGAATAATGTCCTTATTTGATATGGCATTCTTCCGTTTTCTTTGATCCTGAGCACATTGCTTTTAATTCTCTCTTAACGCAATGTTCTGAAGTTTTGTCCTAGAAAGTGGAATAAACTTCTATGTTTGTGGAAACCGTATACTTGTTAAGGATAGTAATAGTAAGAATACTTAATAGGTGGAGTGAAAAGTAACATCTTTGACCGCCAGAATGCACTGCTACTGCAAAAAGGGTTATGGTGCCTTGAAGTCCGTTCATATTTAGACAGTGCCAAATTTCAGTGCGATACTGTCTTTAGTTTTGTTTTGACAGCTGGTTGTTGTTGACGTGTTTGGCATCATGTTGAGTATGGACAAAAACGTTTTTCGTTCTCTCATAAAACATTATTTTTTGAGAGGCAAAACGGCGAAGGAAACAAAAGAAAAGTTGGATAAATATTATGGGGCTAATGCTCCGTCATATTACACCGTCAAATATTAGTTTCTAGAGTAACCGATCCACTACCGATCAAGTCCGCAGCGGCAGGCCCACCGATGCGATTACAAAGGACAATGTCAAAAAAATACATGAAATGGTGTTGGCTGACTGGAAAGTGAAGGTGCGCGAGCTAGCAGATACCACAAAGATTAGTACTGAGCGCACACGCCATATTTTAACAATATTCTGCATATGAAAATGTTATCCTGCCGCTGGGTGCCGCTGGGTGCCGCTGGGTGCCGCTGGGTGCCGCTGGGTGCCGCTGGGTGCCGCTGGGTGCCGCGCATACTCAATCCTGACCAAAAACACGAACGCGAGAGCACTTCGAAAGAGTGTTTGTACTTGCTGATGCGGAATCGGGCGGAGTTTTGGCGTCGATTGGTAACTGTTGATGAAACTTGGATCCAGTATTACACACTAAAGAACAAAATGAGGGCCCGGCAATGAACTGAAGCCGGGATGAGTGCTCCGAAGCAGCCGAGGGAGGCTTGATGGCTCGGAAAGTTTATGACGTCGGTTTTCTGGGATTGTCATGGCTACCTCGAAAAAGGAAAAACCATCAACAGCGAGTATTGAAGGCCGAAATCGCTGCAAAACGGCCTCACATGAAGCGAAAAAAATTTTTGCTTTTGCAAGACAATGCACTGGCGCACAAGAGCATCGCAACCATGGCTAAAATCAATGACTTACGGCTCCAATTGCTGTCGCATCCACCGTATTCGCCCGATTTGGCTCCCTCGGATTATTATCTCTTTCCAAACCCCAAAAGATGGCTCATCAATAACATATTCAGCTCACGCGAGGAAATCATCGACGGAGGAGTGTTTTGCAGACCTTCCGGAAAATTACTTTTCGGACGGGATCAAGAAGTTGGAAAATCGCTAGAATATGTGTATCAAACTTAAATAATTAAAAACTTAAATGAATAAAATAAAAACATATTTAAAAAAAAATTTTTTTCATTCCCAAAGAGGTTACTTTTCTCCCCATCTAGTACTTAAAGCATAAAACCCGTTTGATGTATGGCAGCACACTGGGAATGATCAATGATATTGCAGCAACTGCTATAATTCCTAATCAGACACACCGAGGAACCACCAGAGTAACAAAACCATATGGACTGACTGTGTCGAAGGTTTTCGAGAAGTCTAGCAAGCAGAGCAGTAAGAGATATTCCTTGTTATATTGGATTCTAATATCGTCAAGCACTTTGATTATAGCTGTAATATAGCTATGGCTAGGAAGCACTGACGATAATAAATTGAAACCATTAAGACGATCGTAAATCTGTTTCGCGAAAATGTTTAAAACAATTTTAAGCAAACATGATAAAATACTAAATGGATAAAAATCGGTGACTCATAGATGGCTATTCTTTTTGGGGACAGGGATGCCTTTTAGTTTTTTCCAACAATCTGAAAAAGTTGAAGAAGTATTGCAGAAATTAAAAAAGTTCAATTCCGTCCTCACCAATGGCGATAGATTTAAGGACAAGAACCTGCAGGATCACATCCGAATCAAGTACAACTTTATTTTCCATAGAGTGTGATCTACCAAAGCAATGCTGATTCTCGGGCGAAAACGACGAATTATTGTATAACTAGCATTTTAGTTAGTATTTCACTTTTTCCTATCCCAATAAAATGCAAATTTGCCAAAATTTCTTCGACTAAGTTTCTAAGCATAAGCTTAGAAAGAAAGTATCTTTTATTTGCTCTACTGATAACAAATGAAGAGTAAATTCTTTCTTTCCAAAAAATCTTGAAAAAACTTGAAATTTAGCATAAAGTTTTCGACGTGCTTTGATAGCATCAGTGGCAATGGACATTTACAATTGCCCACTGTACCAGTCTTAAGAGGTGCATGTAAATAAAAAAGATCATTAATAAGGGTCTGAACGATTTCTATTTTTTGATTTACGTCCGATCAAAATAACGGGATTAACAATTTCATTTCTTTTCGATGATCGCATTGGGTTATTAACCGGATGCAGCTTATCGAAGAATGTCTTGGAAAGGATTTTTAACAACAATTCGGCAGGTAATTTTTCCGTCATTGATGATGGCGTAGTATGCTGATGGAGCAAGAGCCTCGCTAGCCTAAGTTTCATACAACCATCGCTTAAGGTAATCTTTTGTAGTGCGACGGTGTAATTAAAATTCGAAAAATGAGGTTACGTTTGCCGAAATCGTTGAACTCCTCTGATAGAAAAGCCGCTCCATTATAGGATACAATGTAGTTCATGCTTCGCAAATATTGATCGAAGACTACTTACTGCAAACTGTGTACGTATGGTAAATACCAGCTTTACTTCCAGCTACTTAGAAAATTAATTTACTGCAACAAAGAACGTTTTGCTTTGGAAACGGCCAGCGAAGTCTATATGGAGACGTAACCAAAGCCCCGACAGCCCTTCCATTTTCACCATTCCAGGAAGACCGTCCTTGAGTATGACATGACTGGAGTGACAATTCGAATACCCAGTAGTAAACATCCCTTATTTATACCGTGATTTCATTTCCATGATGATGAAATGGTTTGAATTATTCATCTAAAGTGTGATTCATCGTAAGGTTTGATTTATAATGTAAGATAGAACACATAAATTTGAAAGTAAACTTAAAATTGTTATAATTGCTTAAAATAGCAATTCATGGCATTTACTTTTCAAAAATGATATCATATAAATGTTAGCCACGACTAAGTCTGAGGTTCGTGCATAGCGACTGGTATCTAGCGGATAACACAAGTAATGTTGGCTTTCAAAGCGTCAATCGTAGTTGGCTTATTCCTGAAGACCTGAGACTTTACATATCCCCAAAGAAAATAGTCCAAAGATGTGATATCGCATGATCTAGGCGGCCAATTTACCGCAGCAAAACGTGAAATTAAATGCTCACCAAAATGATTTCTCAACAAGTCCATTGTTTTACGCGTTGTATGGCTTGTAACGCCGTCTTGAGCTGAAACCAGAACTCACCGAGACCATGTACTTGAATTTCAGGAGGCACATAGTCCGTTTATATGGCGCAATAACGATTACCATTGACGGTAACATTCTGAATTGCCTCATTTTTGAAGAAATATGGACCAATGACTCCACCAGCTCATAAACCACACCATACCGTTGTTCTTAATGGATGTAATGGTAGCTATTGGTACTCTTCGGGTTGCTTATCAGCCCAAAAACGGCTATTTTGTATATTAACGTATCCATTGAGCCAGAAATGGACTTCATGACTGAACAAAATTTTACGATAAAACACCGGATTTTCATTGAGTTTTTCCAGAGCCCATTCGCTGAAAATATGACGCAAATTCAAGTCGCCTGGCTTCAATTCTTGCACAAGGTGAACTTTATATGCTTTTAGGCTGAGTTGTCGAATACGCCAAGCCAAGCTGATGAGAACGACGACGAATCGATTCGTCACGGTCTTCGCGTACACTCTTCTTCGCGTAGTCTCTTCACTTACTGGTCGAGTATCATCCACTAATGTGAACTGGGACTCAAATTTGCGAATTTTATTGACAATAATTGTTTCAGTAGGTCGATTATACGTACCGTTAGTTCCTCGAATCGCACGAAAAACATTACTCACAGAACGCTTATTTTCGTAATACAGCTGAACAATTTAGAGACGCTGTTGTGGAGCGAGTCTTTCCATGATGACTTTGCCAAACGATACTGAATAAAAATGACAAAGCACAGTCACGCGTAATCTCTCAAAAAAAGCCTATTGAAAATCAAACCTCACTATTAATCACCCTATACATGAACAACTGGCCAACCTTTTAACATCCATTGAAAAACCCGCTATAGTGATTTGTCCTTCAAAATCGTTCTTTCAAACATTCTTCATTTATATTGATGTGATTTTCATGTCCAATGTCTACGCAAGTATTTGGTAATCGATTGAGCCCATCCGCTCTGCAATTTTTACCACCATGCCTATGTACATATATTATTCTGAAACTACAAGTATATGGTACTAGGATATGCGTCATAAATAAGAGGATGACTGTTTAGGGCTTGTGGATAAAACAAACCAATTAATGCTTTATGATCCGTTGTTTTACCCTACAGAAAGTTTTATAATTGTTTAACGCCCGCAAAAATCGCCTTATCTATTTGCGCATCATTCCGTTGAACAGAACGAGATAAGTTATTCTTGTCCCCTTGGTATTGTTTGCGTTAAAACCACACGTATTCCGTATGATGATCAGGATATCCTGATCTTGATGCTTTCCCACTGCAGCGTCGCTTCCTAGTCCAGCAAACTATTAAGGGCGATTGTTGCTTTTTTATTTGTGAGTTATTAACATGAGAATTTTTGATCCTTTGTTATCCACTGAAATCTGCTGATTTACTTGAGCCGTACGTAAGAGACTTTCCTAGCTGGAAGCTTGATTGGAGATATTGTTGGGTTAAGAATTAAGTTAAAAGTTAAGAACTTGTTGTACCCAAGTTCATCAGAAAATAACATTACGCCAATTGGAGAGAAAATTTGGTGAACACTTTGTACCATAATGCCTAAGTGATCAAACCAGTTACACCCAACAATGTTTGTTCGCTGTACCTCAGTTATGTACATATAGAGGAAGTCTTTGAATTGTATTTTTGTTGTAGACAAACTCGACGTATGTCGAAGCTATTTTATAAAGGGAATACGATTATTTTCATAATCAAGCAGATGCAAACTTGGATTAATTACCGTTGACAGATTATTATTGCAAATTTTTCCTGCGTTCGTCGTGAAGTTAAAGCCGGTGTCAACCTCGAACTCGAATTGGAATCTGTTGATTACATGTTGTAGCTATTTCGTTTGCATTTTGTTGTGGATGGATGACATTGACTTGCTGACGCTTGATAGTCTTACCACCATATGAAGAATTTGCATTTGGCTTGGATTGGCAGACCCTCTTAATATGGCTTATACAGCCAGAACTGTTGCACCTTGCTGAGGGAAAAGGACAGGCCATCCTCATGTGTTTGTTATCACAGCCATAACAGTTGAGTGTCTTCTAAGTTGTGTCAGATTTGATATTGTCTACACTTCGGAAATGTTGTTTCGTCATTCTGATCATTATTGAATGCACATGCGTAGTTGATGCATTTTCTTAGATCACCAGTTGGTTCTTTGCCACAGTCTCTGCAGCAATCGCTGGGTCTTGTACAGATTGAAGAGTTAGTTTACTCTCAGCCTATTGAGCTTATTACAGGCTATTATTCCGTAGCTCATAAACAAGTCGATCTCTTAGCATTCGATCTACCACTTTTTTTACTGAAGTTGCGATCTATGATTAAGTGAAGAAGTTCTTCAATATATTCAGGAACTGATTCAGAAGGTTGATGATCGCGCTTCAAACACTTTAAAATTTAGGCTATCTCCGATGAGCAGGGTGTGAGATTTTTTGTCCATTCCTCAAGTATTAACGCGCACTCTACATCTTCAATTCCTTCAAGACGAAACACTGTACTCCTATTTCTTCTCTTTCCCGATACCTTTGGCTGCCAGCTTAATTTCAAAGCGCCGTTTGAACTGGGTTAGCAATGTCGAATATTTATATGGATCCAGTAGAACCCATTGTCCGGCGATTAAACTTATTTGATGAGCTTGTAAAACCTGTATTCTCTTCTAACGTCACCTTATGTTACGCCTTTCTTGATTTATCCATATGGTTTTGTACATTATAGAATGACCGCCAAAACTTGTAGTAAAATGTCAAACAAACGAAAGATTGCTTTAATAATTGAATCCCATCCTCGTCGCCAGTGATATGTTTAACGTTTACAAAAATAACTCTATTTATTTAAGTGCATAACAATTCTTACATTTAAGCTATCTTATACATATATTTTAATAAAAATAAATTGTTCCACTGACAACTGATTGTTATCATTTATGACGTCTGATGGAATGGCAGAGTTAAAACACTACAATATCCTTCGTACATATCTTCCAATTACCACCTATATCTACTTCATACCACTCGAGGAAAGCTTCAGGTTTCTGGGTAGCACATGGTGTAGATTACGTACTAATTTTCCAAGTGTACCTAACATATTTGTATCAGGGTTCCTGTCATAAATTAGTCTTGGTAGGAGTGATAGAGAGAAAGTGGTACGAAATCTACCCCAATGCCACAATCTTCCACTTGAAGACCAGTTTCCTTATTGAAAGTGCTGAAGCGAGGCTTAGATTGAAACCAAGGTTAGTAACCCTTTTCAAGCTCATGAACGCTTCCAGTTAGAACTCATCCGCTTGAATCTTTTTTCCTAGAAGTTGGAAGTCTTTATCGGTCTGAGCTTTGAATATGTAGAAAGGGCCCAGATAAGGAGTAATACCGTGGCGTTTCTTTTGACGTCATCGCTATCTTCGCCTACAAAATTTCTCCGCTAGTACTAGTACTAATTTTGTCCCTTGGTCTGGGTGGATAGCAAGCCATATCAGATCAATATCTTACTTACTTAGGTGGCGCTGCAGTTTAGAAAGAACGTTGGCCTCAACTAACAAGCCTCTAAAGTTAGTCCAGCCTTAATCTTGCGCATCTGGGATTGATTCCAAGACTCTGCGGGCCGGAGCATAGCTAATGGCCTACAATAGATATCACTTGGAGGTAAAATAAGCTATAGCCAAAGTTATAATACTTGACATCGCCAAGTTGCCGCTAGTTAATATCTATCCTATCTTCACAACATCCAGTCATTTTGTTGGAATAAAAATTTATGTACATACTACAATACATATATATACGAACCACAAAAAAAAGTCAACCAGTGGCAATTAAAACCAGGCTCGACCATACATCTTCCATCTGCATCATGAACTTTAGATGCAAAAAGTTGTCAAGATATATTTCCCACAGGTACAAAACGGATGAGGATATATCAGAATCATTAAAAAGAGTGGTGTATGGTCAGGTAGAAGAAATGTGGTCCCTATAATGTAAAAGCACGAAACTTCCAGTAAGGATATGGCCTTAAAAAAAGTACACAAAGAAAAAGAATTTAACATAAGAAATAGTGATACTAATTCCATAAAAATGGTGGCCGTTCTATTTATGGTGACGAGTTCAAGCAATGAGATGTGATGAGATGAGATACGCTAGGGTGAATTCTTAAGGACGACTCTTAAACCAATAAGATATGCGTGGCTGGCATCTTCATGGATAATCCTTATAATAATTCAGGATATGAATACCCTTTTACTGGCTTCTCATCAGGGCGCGGGCGAGTGGTGTAGTAGTTTGAAACTCAGGTATATTAGGTTTCGATATTTTTCCCAGAGGTGGTTGTCAAACTGGAACCAGTGTATCCTTAACCAGTGGGTCTTAGTACGTGCTAGTTGTTAGTTCGTTACATTTAGCCCAGCCAGCAACCACTTCAACATTAGTGTTATGCCTTCATGTCAGAGTAAACGCCAACGGTTTTACATATAACTACATACAAATTCCAAGAAAAGACTTTTTCAGAGAATTGCTTCGCACGGGATTCGAACCCGCGACCCTCTACTTAAGGAGTCTACGCATATAACATACCACTTACACCACGGCCACCCGTTTTCATGAAAAACAACATAAAGAGGCAAGCCACCTACGTTTTAATTCCTTATTTAACCTTTTAACCACAACTTTTCAAATCCGTTTTATCAAATTTAAAAATTCTCTGGACGGCCATAACTCCAGTTCCATTTGCAACATTTGTCGTAGAAAAGGAGCAGCAGATATCTTTGGTATTGTGAGCACATTATTTACAATGCTTTTTCTTTACAGCGTTGTCCCTGCGCAATGGATTCTAAGTCATTCCGAGCTCTACATGTCCCAACTACCAGAGCCAATAAATTCTACTGTACGTTGAAATGGACCCACGCCCAACTATCAAGACTTCACCTATCAATGAACTTAGGGTCTTAAACTCACTCAAAAAGCTTTTGTCTCGTATTAACCAAGAAGATTTCCATTCCTTTCAGATAAAGTAAATGCTTCCATGCCATACAATAGGATTCCAATGATAAGAGTCTTATACAGTTCTTTCTGCATTGTTTGTGAAACAGATGATTACTTCTCAATTGCTTTCTTAGTCAAAATAAACAGCACCTCGCAGGTGTAATTCTTCGCTTGGTCTTTTTGGTGACGTCTTATACTACCTCAAAGTCACAGTTTTCAGGTGTAGCGTGCTATCTGTGATATTGGTGTTGGGTGTATTTTCTTGTCAACAAACGTCGCAATGAGAAATCACTTATTTGTTCCTATAATGTTAAAGTCATACGCATTTGTAAAGATTTGTACAGACTTTTCAAGCAATGTGCCGATGGTATTTTCTATGATGTTGATTCACATGACAGCAGATTACCTTGTCGAAATTATTTTTTGGCGTCAAATTCCTCAGTGATGCCAATGCCGTCTTTTATGTGACACTGAGTCATCTTACAAAGAGGAATAAGCTTGGGACTCTACTATATATTATGTGTCCATCCTTAAACCTTGCATGCTTATGTTCAGATTTCGAAACACGGTTCTTTGCTTCTTTCTTTCTCTTTTTAAGAAGCTGATTTCCTTATTATCTCCTTTGCTTATAAAGTTCTTGAGCAGTTAGTTTTCGTTTTCTGTATAACTTGCCACATCAAATCCAGCAGGCCTTTACTGTAGACTCCTTACCACTTAAGTGAATACTCATTTTGCTTGAAAGGTTTAAACTGCAAAACGAACGGATAAGTGTTCCTTCCTTGGCAGATACTTTCGTCGGACCTCTCTCGTTGGCCACTATCACAATTAATTTGAATCATCTGGTTATATTAATTCGACAAGAGGCTAGTGATTCGATTAAAATCTACCATATAGTATGTAGAAAGCCCATAGCATTTTATGTAATCGCAATTTAGATTCTAATTTTAGGTGCAAGCTGATACATCTTCGCCCACATCTGAAATGATTTTATTTTACATTTCAAATAAGTACATATTTATGCCTAACTTAATATATGTTAATGTCCTTCCAGGGTATTTGCTTATCACTTTAGAGAAAATGTCAAAATATGTAATTACCGAAAAGCACCACAACTTTCCCTCTGAAAACTTTCCCAAATGACCTAATTGACTTTTCCAGCACTATCTGGAGGAATTTTAAAACTTCGTGGCAACTACCTAATGCTTAATGCTCATTAATTTTGCTTGCATGTATAAGTAGCGCCCATTAATTTTGCATATCAGAAAGCTTGCGATGATTGTAAAAGTTTTTCCTTAATTCAGCGAACTCATTTTAATAGAAGTTCGTTAATAACTTTTCAAAACTTCAATTTCGTTCTGGGGAAGATAATTTTTCTTCGCACATTTTCATTAGTTTTTCATAAATATTTTCTCTTATAAATTTCTATAACACTTAAGGTATAATTTTTGTTTCGATTTTTATGTCTACACTAGGCTCTGTGTGATTACTGCTCACTAGATACTGGCACATATACCGAAAACCTGGTTCGCTTGTCAAGAGCTTCAGACCTAATATTCTGATTTTCTTCGTGTTGAGGAATATGGATACAATGGTCGAGTTTCACCAGCGCAAAACTGCTTTGGGAATACATCCTTCATCTAAAATGCAACATGTTTATCAAAGCGGAAAATCCTGTGAGAGTGCACTCGAAAATGTGATGGGGAAAATTGACGATATTGACAAGCTTTTGATAACACATGTTTTGACGTCATGTGTAACTCGGTCATCAAATAGGTAGTAGATGTTCTGACATATATGTTCAAGCATATGCAGATGATGTCGCTTTACTGTCTGTTGGATCATGTTGTATCAACACTCCCAAAACTGATCACTTTACAAGAAGGAGGAAGCTGACTGGTCTGATTCGTATAACATAGCGCTCAATCAAATTCTCCAATGAAGCTAGTATTTGGATGTCATCTTAGATAACTAACTTCCTTGAACTAAATATGTTATGTCGAAAGCCTCTAAAACGCTTTCTATTGTATCTTATGGCAATGTAAGAGAGCTGTCGTTAAGATATGAAGCTTCTAACCGAAAAGGATCTAGACGCACTGATTAATCTCCCTCATCTTGATATTCGTGTCGTGGGCTGGACTCTTAAAGTCATCTTCAGTTTAAAGAGCAGCAGCAGCACTGCAGCTTTGATTACCTTACACGCCGACTGTCTTTTGACTCTGGTCTTACTGACATGGCGTCTAATACAATGACACAAGGTCTCGTATGGAAGAAAAAAAAATAGTCGTTTATAGACCTCCGTTGAGTATAGTCGTGTTTCGGCTTTAGAGTTAATAGCTAGTGAAAGTAATAATAAATAAGGCATTTGAAAGTATTTTATATACAGTCCGATTAGCGGGGAGGTAGTACGTTCGCCTGAGGGTACAGAGGTTCTTGGTTCGGCTCTGAGTCGGACGAACCGTTTTTTTTTTTTCACAAGGTAAAACAGTAAAAAAAACAGTTTTTTTTACCACATCATTACGCGATGGATTGTGGTGATCGGTCCGCTATGCAAATAGCGGCATCAGCTGAAAAACCGGAAGTGGCGTCAAGTGGTTCAAGACAAACAGTAGCTGTTGAAGAACCAAAGACGAAGAGAAGGAGGAAACTAAGACCAATTCTCAAACTGGTACAACGTTCCTCCCTTCCAACTGTCACTGTGAAGCTACCCAGTGGAGTGGGGGAAGTGGCGAAATCAACGTCATCAGCTGCAGCAGCTAAGAAACGCACTTATCAAGATGACAACTTCCCATACGTCTCAGACGATTCCGAAGGTCGCTACATAGGAGCAGAAAATAACTTCGCATCTCTAGCTGCCTCTGAGTCAGATGACGAAGAGGACTAGGTCGAAACTCTCAAAAACCACATCAAGCAGCTACAACAGAAGGTGCTGTCTATAAAAGCAAAACAGGTGGCTAGGAGGGAGATGGAGAAACAGCAACAACTCCAGAACCCTCATCAACAACAAAGTGTAATTGTGGATCTACCAAAACAACAAAAACAGAAGCAGTCACCAAATCAATAAAAAGTACAGAAACCGATACAAGAATTAAAAAAAAGCGCTATCACAGCAAAAACTACAACAGCAATAAAAATCGCAACAGCAAAAGCAGCAACAACAGCAGCAGCAAAATCAACATCAACAACAACAACATCAGAAATCAACAAAGCTACGAGTACCACCAATCAACACATTTAAGATGGAATTGAAGGATACAACGACTGAGTTCTTCTCCTATACCCCGAAGGGAGAGAAGATGCAAATAATGCTGCTGAAAGGGTTAGAACCGTCGACTAATCCGCACTGCTGAAAGAGAAAGAGTGCGAAAAGCTCAAATTCGTGGGGGTTAGGCCTTTCATCACGGCTAGAGCCAAAAGGGAGAAGCTGAAACTACCGTTTTTCCTAGTTCAGCTAAGTCCCAACAGCAAACTGGATGGTCTAAGGAGTATAAAAGTCCTAGACTACCAGGTTGTACATTGGGAAAAATTAAAGAGGAGTCAAAACATTTTACAATGTTTTCGTTGCCTGCGAAATTCAGCCTCGATGCGTGAAGTGTGGAAAGAACCACAAGTCAGAGGAATACGCTCTAGGTATGGATGGAGCGTCAGAAAAAAGCCAACTCTCTTATACCTTATGTAGGAACAAGGGGCATACCGCAAATTATCGGGGTTGTCCTAAATTCCAATACATAAAAAGAGTAAATCTGGCTCGACAGCAGAAGGTGGCAGGTAGGGGAACTACGGTACAACAAGCAAAGGTAGCTTGTCATGCCCCAGCGCCTAGAGCACCAGAACCTGTACCTGGCATGCTGGCTACCTTGCTCTCTATTCAGGGGCAAATGGCTCAGCTTCAACGTCAAATACAGGAACAGGCTACGCGGGTAGGTCAAATATACACGCTGCTGCCGGGCCTAACGCACCTCCAGTCGTAATGGTTACGTACGTGGCGGAGCAAACCCTGAAAGAAGTGAATGTTAATGCACTGATTAGGTTCGAACGAAGAACGAATTTGCTTAAAGACCAAGTCCCTGATGTGCTTTTGGTAAGCAAAACTATGAGGCACAGAAGATATAAAATATTAAGAAGAAACCGACCCAACTCCATTCAAGGAGGAGGTGTTGCAATCTTTGTAAGAAAAGGATTGCATTCCAAAAGAGTATACAGTCGTGTAGTACTTAGGTTTCAGGTGCTGGAAGCATGCGTCATGTACATCCCTCTCCGTAGTGGAAAGCGGCTGTACATGGTGTCTGTCTATGCACCTAAGGCTACTCAATCCACCTTATTCACCTCAGAGCTCGCGACACTTTTGCGATTCCTTAGGCTGAAATTGGAAGACAACTATTTTATTATCGAAGGAGATTTCAACGCCAAACATAGAGATTGGGGAAATAATACATCAAATACTAGAGGGAACCTACTATTCAATTGGTAGGGTCAGCAGAGTATAACGTATCGACTCGGGCTTAAGGCGACAGATAGTTCGTCGTTTCCCAGACATGGGTCGTATTGGGATCTTCTGCTGTTCGACTCACGAATACAACTGAAGTGCACTAACCAACAAACTACAAACTGTCTACGCACTTTCGCGTATGACAGTGACCATTGCGGTTTCAGCACCGAAATAACTATTCCCAACGAAACTGCGGAATCGGAAGAGTTTGTTCAAAGGCATTCCTACAATTATAGTAGGGTGCGTTGGACATACTTCTCCAGAATACTGACAAGGGCACTCTCCTCGAATTCGCTCTACCCGCCGTCCAACAGAAATCTGTCAAATAAGGAGATTGACGGAAATCGAAAACTAATGGACGAGACAATTAAACGAACTATGGACAAAACGATACCTCGGTATCAACACACAGACAACGAAGACATATTCCGCAACGCAACTTTTGACGCACTGCACCGACATTAAAGTAAACTACTCTCAAGACTAAAAACCTTGTACAGACAATTTACTGACAGACATAACCCGGAAATCATGACATTCAAGTCGTCGATTAAAAACCTCCAGGTATTAATAAAGGAAAATTACAGAAATTCTGTAAGTTTGAATTGGAACAATAAAATTCGGGCTGTAAACACCAGCAACCCGAATATGTTCCCGCAAATAAATAAAATATTCCGGAGAAATAATCAAAACGACCTTCCATGTTTCAAAATCGCCCGAACGACGAACAACGAACAAATACTTGTAGCAGCGGGTATCGATCCAAATGAGGCAGTTAATGATGACAACTTCTTTGTGATCGAGGATCCGCAGGAGAAGGAAGAGGCTATAGGAGCGACTTTCCAGGAAGTGTACAAGGCGAATGACATCATTGGCCCGAACCACAACCACGAGAGTTGAGTCCTTGTGCACAATTTCTGCCTTCGAAATGAAATTATGAATTGGCGATTCGAAAGCTCGAGTTTCACCCAGTTCAGTGACGAGAACATGGCAAATAATGTCATCACCAACGAAAGGGTATTACCACCGTTCATTTCGAAGGAAGAGCTCCAAATGATCTTCGAATCACTTAGAATTAAGAAATCAGTGGGAACCGATATATCGAACATTGTGCTCCGACATCGCCTACTAGAAGCGGTGAACATTTATACCACCCTCTTTAACAATGCGATGAATAATGCCCATTATCCAGCGCATTGGAAAACTGCGGTATTACATCTAATCCCTAAAAGGGATTAAGACACATCCAATCCAGATAATCTCCGCTCGATCAGTCTTCTTCCAAATATCAGTAAGGTTTTTGAGAAGGTGATCAATAGAGTCCTGACTAAGTGGGTTGAGGACAAAAATATAGTTCCGGATAATCAATTCTGTTTCAAGGCTTGGCATGATATCATTCATGCTGCGTCTAAACTGGTTTCTGATATTCAATGGAACAAAGGCAAGAAACAGTACACTGGTGCCTGTCTGATTGACTTGGAAAGGGCCTTCGATACCGTATGGTTAGAGGGACTCTTCTTTAAGCTTCACAGGTTGGGCATTAGTAAAGCAATGCTGTATATTCTTTTTAATATGCTCTCCAGTAGACAGTTCATTGTGAAGAATGGCGATGTGACTACTGCTGGAACATTTAACATTAAAAACGGTCTGCAACAAGGTGTGGTAAATTCGCCGATCCTGTTCAACATTTACACAAGTGATCTGATAGGTTCACACTTAATCGCTTACAGATCGGGTCCAAAGATTCAGGTCATTAATACACTTTTGCAACGTGACTTGCAATTTTGAAAATTAACTTTCAGAAGTCGGAAACCATTCTGTTTAGGACGCCTTTGTCTGAGGCCTCTAGGGATACCAAAATTGGCGAAAGTTCTCTATCTTAGGATAACTTGGACAGCCACTTGCTTGTCGAAATGTAGTCAGATACCTTGGGATCTGGCTAGATCAATATCTGTATTTTAACAAACATATAGATGTTGCTCTGGCCAGAGCCAAAGGTGCTTTTGCCCTCACAAAGCGACTGTTTTATAACAGCCAACTCGATGCAAGGGTGAAGGTAATCTGCTACATGGCCCTTATCCGGCCCATGCTCGTATTTGGATGTCCTGTGTGGTTCAACGTGAGAGCAAGTTTATTGGAAAAGATTCGGGTGTTTGAGATGGCTTGTCTTAGGACTTGTCTTCGCTTATACAGAACACCAGAATCTGAGTACATAAAATTCTATCGTAATGAGGTCTTGTACAATAGGGCGAACCTAATAAGAGTGGACAATTTCGTCATTAAGTTGACTCGAAGGCATATTGCAAGAGCAATGACCTCATCGAACAACCTAATCTCAGGGGCTTACTACCCTAATTATATGTATCACGAGAGTGTTCGCTTTAACGGCTTTATTCCTCCAGAAGCGTTTCTCAACATAAGTAAAGGTCTGATCCAGGAAAGATTGGCGGTAACGCTTATCTTTCACGTCGCTCGAACAGCTGAACTGAAAAACTGGAAGAAAAAAAAACGAAATCGACTTTCTCTGTGCCCAGGAATGGTTTCGACCAAAAGCTGAGCTAGGAAAGAAATGTCGTGGGGTATTACAGATGGCTCAAAAACCAATTTACGATGGAGTAGGAGAAGCATCTGTAGTAAGAGCTAAGTTCTACTTAATAACTTTCTGAAATTTAGATCGAGAATGCAAGACTCCAGTGAACGCAGGCGGAAGGCTGAATGATGTCTAAAATGGGATCTCGGAATTGAAATCGCAAAGTTAGGCAAAGTTCTACGGGAACCAAACCTACTTTGGATCTGCCTAGATCCTCGTTTATGAGTTCAATTGACAGTTAAATTTCACATAAACATAACTGCAAATGACATAACACGTTATTAACAACGAAATTCTGGAAAATGTGATGGAGCCATATGCCATTGATCATTTACCAATGATCCTAATCATTTACCAATGATCAATGATCAGCAGGACAATGATCCTAAACACACTGCATGGTTGGTGAAGTGTTGGTTTAAGGAGAAGCAAATTTATATTTTGACTTGACCAGCGCAAATCTACATCCGATTGAGAACTTTTGATCGGATGCCGAGAGAGGTTTGGTACAAAAGAAGTCCAATAATTCTGGTGAACTCTTTCAAAATATTGAAGAATCATGAAGGAATATTATTTGATGTCTGGATGTGGTAGCCAACTTATAAATGAGTTGTTCTGCTGTTATCCAGAATAAAAGATACCCCATTAGGTACTGCACTTTATAATAAATAAAAAAAAATTTCAACATCAGTTTAACTTGGAGATGTGCTTTACATGCTTAGTAGTTCGAGTCAAAAACATTTTATTTCTAATTGTAATTCCGAATTCAAAATGCACTTATGGCAACTTCAGGAAATACAAAGCTAAAAAGGTATTTTATTCCCAAAAAAAAAAGTAGAACGCACCGCATATTTGAATATCCCGACGCTACAAGAAGCCAACATGTTTCCCGAACAGTTATGTCATGGAATGAGTTACTTTAAATAGACCTATAAATAGACCTATTTCAATATGTATTAGAATCTATGATTCACTAGCTAACAAAAAACAGGATTCTTTGAAAATAAGCTCATACTTTAGTTGCAAATTACAAAAACAAAATACCACAAGACCTGAAGTTCCTCTATCTATCGTTCAAAACCTCACTTTTTAAAGAAATACTTATCCATTTGTGCCAAAAAGTCTTTCAAGTGCTGTTTTATTGCATCTGGATTTATAAACTGTCTATTCCGAAGGTGATTGCGCAAACTTTGGAAACGGTCGTAGTTGTACGAAGACAAGTCTGATGATTAGGGTCGAGGAGAAAAAGTATCATACCCCTTCTAGTCTCATGAGCTTTAACTTAACGACATTGAAAATTGTTTTTGGCAAATTTATTTACGCATTATGTTGATTTTTTTTAAAAATTACCGTATTGTGATTGTTTTCCCGCGTTTAGTATACGAATACTGTACAACTCCCTCGCTCGTCCACCAAACTTCCACTGACACTTTTTTTTAGAAGTAGTTCATTTACGTGCGTCTAACCATTCACCTAACTTCTTCCTATTATCATGCTGGGTATATATTTTAATTCGTGCGGTTTTTTTTCAAAATTTGAACGTTTATTTAAGAAAAACATGTACAATAGTATTATTCAAAGTATTACCCATCTGAAGCTATGACTTTTTCCCATCTTTCTGGCAATTTGTGGATCCTATCCCAAAAGAACTGCGCCGGCTTGGCAGCCAAGAATGAATCAAGCCAATTTTTGATATTCTGCTCTGATGTGAACCGTATTTCAGTGAGGGCGTTCTGCATCGACCGGAACAAATGGTAGTCAGAAGGGGCAAGGTCTGGGCTATAAGGCGGGTGGGGTAAGACTTTCCATCCACTGTTTTCCAAATAGTTCTTAACCGGAATAGCAACGTGGGGCCGAGCGTTGTCATGATGGAAAATTATTGCCTCGTGTCTGGTCGCATATTCCGGGCGTTTTTCGGCTACTGCTCTCTTCAAACGGATAAATTGTGTTCGATAGCGTTGTCTATTGATGGTTTCACCCGGACCAATAACAAACCAAATTCCCAAGTCAAGGTGTCGTGGAATACGTGCCGAGCGCTGAGTTCTGCACATACCTCGAAATCAAATATTTTCGCTTACGTAATGTCCATATGAGACACCGGGCACCCTCTCATAGTAACCTTATTCATGGACATGAGCTTTGTAGGTGCAGTCTAACATTTCTCGCTATACTCGTGAGTCCAAAAATTAGCCAAAACATAAACAAAACTAACATTCAATGTACAGCATCAGAAAAAGAATCTCTGCTCCGGGCCCCAGCATCTCAAATTGCGATGGACTTAGAAGAGTTAACTCTTCCATCTTTATGCGCAGAGACAAAATGTACTGGGGACTGTTTGCAAAGCAGCAAACAGGACTCACTCACAAACCAATAACCGCTCTAGTGCAGTTAAGAAATGGGATGGCCCATTAAGTGTAAAAACGAATCCACGAGCGAAACCAAGTACATTAGGATTATTCTACAGGGATGGTAGTTGGTATCATGGTAGATATAAAGTTGTCATTACGCACTCAATACACCCGTAAGAGTCGCTGACCGTTTAACAAATTCATCATATCAAAAAATGCCTGCAGGAGGAGGTAGATAAATGAGACAAAAACGGTAAAATATGAAAATAAAACCGTGGACAAATGCGGACCTTTTCATAATCCATAGCGATAATAACCCCATATCATATAAATGTGTCGTATATGTATCGCCCAAAACCAAACACTCTGTGAAAAACGCAAGTAGTCTGATAAAAAAACCCAATGCACCTGCATCAAAAACGGAACAAAAACTCAGTGACTTAATGGATTATGACTGGTTGTTTCAATTTCGTAAGGTGCAGACAGCATTGTGCTTTGGATGGAAGCATTAAATTTTACTCTATTGATAGTGCCCCAATTGGTTATGCTGGTAATATCGGAATTTAATGAGTCTAACATACGCTGCCGTTCCCGTAAAAGAAGAGACTATAGTCGTCAGCAAAGGATTATATTGCATTAGCAGTGGTTGATAAGAGATCATTGATAGCATTAAAAGGAGTGTCAGCGACAGAACGGGGCACACCAGCACTTATTTTGTGAATATCAGACTTGAAGCCATCCAAGACAACTTGAATTAAAGGTAGTTTCCAATCCATTGATGAAAAGAATCGGAGATCCCAAATGCACACATTTTTGACAAAAGAGCCTGATAACAAACTCTGTCAAATGTCATAGACATATCAAGTGCAACTATCTTGTCGGTGAGACATGCCATGAAATCACTAGTGACCTGTTGCTACTAAAACCTTACTGCCGGTCATTGAGAAATTTTCGAGTTTCGAGATATTTTGTGAGCTGACGATTTATCGGCGTTTCCATGACCTTGGAAAGAAAGGACGTTAGTGCAATGGGTCTGTAGGAGGAGAGAAAGGAAAGGGAGGAACTTTACAAACGCTGTTTTCCATCTGCTCGGAAAAAGTCTTAAAGAGTAAGATTGATGGAAAAGCTTAAGCAGTGATTTTGCCAGCGTGCCTTCTTAAAAAGAAGGGAGATATACCACCTGGACAAGCGGATTTATGTATGCTAAGATCTTTAAGTACTCTTGCTACTACACGAGCGCGAAAGTGGATTTGGCCTATTGAAGATTCGACTCATTCAAGTGTAGGCGGAAACAAAGCACAATCTGGAAAGGTTGAGCTGGCCGCAAAGTGTGCAGTTTGGCCTTGTCTAAAGAGCTGACAGCTAGAATGTCATTATGAATGAGCGTTGAGAAAGAGGATGTGAAAAAGTTTCAGATGTTTTTACCAAGCGACCAAAAGCTGTCTTTTTAAGACATTGTAGTATTTTTGGCTAAGCTTTTAGTCGTATTGAAATGTAAACACGCTTCAGAAAAATGTTGCAGTCATATCTCGATATCTCGCACGTTCAAACTTTTTTCTGTTTTCCTCTGTCGAGTTGGTCTTGAAGGGCTGAAGAAACATTTCCCTAACCCTTACAGCCCCTTTACAGTTCTAGTCGTACCACGCCTTTTCTTTTCGTTTGATACTCTTCATCCCATGAGGTATAAAGGACCTCATTCCAAAGAGAATAGTGTCTGTAATCATATCAGCGGCCACATGGTTTTGTGAGCTTACTTTCTCTAACTAACGAGAAATTCTTTGATATATGTCGGACGAGCCTAGAGGGGAAAGCACATCAGCAGTGCACTTATCACGGTGATCAACACATCGTTCTTTGGGTTTTGTCTGTCCAGAATGTCGTAGCCCATTATGTAAACAAGAACACAATTCTATAAATGGAGTCAGACAGTGAATCAAAATCATTAAAGATCGAATTGCTGTCCAGTTTGGAGTTTCTGGAGATAAAGCAATGGTGGATAATTTGCTTTCGGAGATGGAGTTTTCATCATATGAAGTTTAATTCCGGATTGGGCTATGGATAACATTGTGATAGAGTTTGGTAAGCAACATCATTACGCACGTAAATGGCGGTGAGAAAAGAATAATGTCACTAGTTTGTAGTCAAGCAGCATCAAATCAGCGTGATCTGACAAGTGTAGGTGGGGATCTACCTGTGTAGTGCCAAAATAGCTGTTGTGTATTTAAATACGTCAACGTACGCAGAAATGTGATTAGTTTTTAGCCCGATTATGCTTGCTATATCAACCCTTAATTTCCGAGTCATTATAAGAAAAAAAAAACACAAAAAACCGCAAACACCGACGGTGCAAAGCAAGGCTGCGAAGTAAAAATTCTGACGTTAGTTTACCAAATAAAATTGTTGTAGGTGTTATGCCCTTACAACAAAATGAACCAGTGCATCAACAAAATTTTCACTCATAACCCGGTATCCATCAGTCAGCTACTGCCCGTGTTGAATGACAAATAACGCAACGCGAGTGACTGAGTACAAGCAACAGTACTTATGACCAGGAGCGGAAGAGGTTAGATATCCGTACTGTGCAATTTTGTTTTTTGTTCCTTCTACACTACACTAGTTGTTTTGTTATTCACAAGCGCGTGCGGTATTTTTATTTTTTTTTTTCCTTTTTTTTTTTTGCAAAGCAGAAGAAAATCTACACTGATTTACATGTGCATTCGGCGGTGTTCGACACGGTAATTCAAACAGAAAAAAATAAAATAGGATCTCCTTAGGAACCAGCAGACGTCTAGTGGGTAAAAATTGGGGCCCTTTCCCAAATAAGACACTGTGGATATATACAGCAATTGCTAGACCTATAGTTACTTCTTTATAACTACATCACACAAAAAAACGAAGCTTTGGCTAACGCCTATATGCTTACCTCAGTTTATGAAATAACCTACAAAATAGTTAGAATAAACTCCTATTTACAAAAGAAAAAATTAAGAAACCTTTCTTGGAATCGCTCGGCACCTGTGCAAACTATGAACTTTTTATGCACAATTTAAAAGCTAGGTAGTAAGCTATTTTAAAACTGTTAGATCAGTCTTAAGAAAGATTCAAAACGAACATGTTGACTTCAAATAAATATATCAAATAATTTTGTTTTTATATTTCAATAAAAACTTTTAACTATTAATCATGTTGAAGTACAGGAAAGTAGAAGTGGTACTGAGCAAGAGGATAATTTTTATATTGGTAAAGATAGTTTCACAAAATAGGACAAAACTACTCCTTCAATGCTAGTAAAAGGTGTTCTAGGGACATTGTGACTCTACTACCAAGTGTAAACGGCGAGGCTAAGCATTTGAAGGAACTTTGTGAAATTTGGAAGCTGTTTTTCTCTGAAAATATTATAAACTATGTCAAAAAGTATATCAATGAACAGCTTATATGCATATTGCATCTGTTTGAAAGAGAACTGTATTGCAACGGATAACAAAGAAATATGAACGCTTCTATTTTAGATCTTTTAACTCTTTGCTGTGGTTAAAAGAAATAGTCGATTGAACGCTAAAGATTTATTTAAACTGCTAACTCATTATCAGAGATCTTTTGCTTCTTCTTCTCCCTCTTATCTTCGCTGGTTCATAAAAAAATTCTCTATCTTGTTATCGCTGACAGAATACAACTAACCCAACATAGGCAGCAAAACATATCAGGCCTTATTTCTGGAAAGCATGTCTAAGCTTAAAACTAAGATGGATGGAATCTTATTTTCACAGATGGCCCAAAAACTGAAAATCACCTCCTTTGCTGTCACTTTGATATTAAGAGAAGGCATTTTATTTTAGTAGAAACCACATCTTCTTTTACCGCTGAAGCTTTCGCATTACTCGAAGCGACAAAAATATCTATAAATCTTAGTGAGAAATTCATATTATGCACTGACAATTTATCTGCCCTGACCACCACAAGCAATCTAAACCATAAAAGTGAACTTATTAACCACATAAGTGATATAGTAGAACATTTCCCCAACAAAATAAAACTAATGTGGATTCCAGGCCACATGGGGATATAAAGTATGATAAGGCCGCAAAATCGTACATCAATATTCCCGTTTTTACTTTTAACATATTTTCAAAGCTCGATCTGAATAAACAAATCATCAGAAAATTAAAAATGTGTCCCCTTTTGGATTGTGAAAGTCAAGATAGTCACTACACAAAAATTAACACCAACCGTTCTACTCCCATCTACCCTAAATATTCCACGAAAGCAATGAATACAAATTTCATCCAGATTTCATAAGGATTAAATAATAATAATAATAATACTAATATTATACTTATTAAAAATAATAACTATCATTAATCCAAGTTCTTGCACTATTTTCTCATTATTAATAGTAAAATTACAATGGTTATTTTTTTCTTTTTCAAATTTCTTATACAATTGCTGCTGTGTAACTTAAGATTTTTTTTATTTATTGTACATATCGCTTGTATTCTCAAAAATATTTTGTTCCGAAACAATTGCTTTCCCCAACAGTAACTCTTGATTTTTTGATTTTGACTTGGTAACGGGATTTTAGGAGCCAGAAAAGAAACAATATGTTGATTGATATTTGTATAGGGTTTTACTAATAACAACTTGACAACTTTTTTTTTAAATAAAAGGCAAACCATTTGAGATATTTCAAAAACTTTATTATTGGCTTGAAGTACAATCAAAACATTTATGAATGGAACTCGACTTCGTTCATATGGCCACCGCGGGCACGTTTGCAGCGATCGATTCGTTGAACCCAATTTTTAACGATTCGGCCACACATTTCGGCCGAAACGGCCGCTATTTCGTGTTCAATGTTGACTATGAGCTCTTCCAACATCGCCGGCGTGTTGGCAGTGACCTAGAAAATAGTCAAGCGGCGTTAAATCGCACGAAAGAGGCGGCCAATCGACTGGCCCATGTCTTGAGATCACACGCTCACCATACTTACTCTTCAATAAATCGATTGTAGCACGTTCTGTGTGGCTTGTGGCGCCATCCTGTTTACACCACATGTCGTCCAAGTCCATATCTTCCAACTCGGGCGAAAAATAGTCGGTGATCATGGCGCGATAACGCTGAACATTCACAGTAACGTGACAATCGTTGTCGTCGACGAAAAAATATGGCCCAATAACGCCGCCGGTATGCAAACCACACCAAACAGTTATTTTTTGTGGATGAAGTGGTGATTCATGAAGCACATGTGGGTTTTTACCCGACCAATAACGCATATTTTGCTGACTGACGAACCCATTGTGCCAAAAATAAGCTTCGTCACTGAAGATGATTTTGCGATGAAATTCATTATCTTGGCGCATCTTCTCCAGAACCCAATCGGAGAACGTACGTTGCTTCAAATGGTCCATCGGCTTCAATTCTTGAGTCAGCTTGATCCTTACGCAAAATACGCCATAATGTGGTCTGAGCGATGCGATGCCCAATTCTTGAGAGCTCCGTGGAATTGACTGATTTGGATCATTTGCTACGGACGTCTGAACGCCAGCGATATTTTCGACACTTCGACCAACCCGTTGTCTTACTGACACGATAACATCACACAACGAAAATGTAGACTCAAATTTTTGCACTAAACTTGTTATTGCCTGTCTACTAGGGCGAGAATTACAACCGAAAATTGGAGTTAACGCTCTTAAAGTTGCAGTCATCGACTCCGAATATCTTTAGAAAATTTTTATAATTTGCAGACGTTGCTCGTTAGTGTACTTTACCATGATGAAAATGTTGAGTTTACTGAATAAATTGACAGTTTGATGATTAGTGAAAGAGTGCGTTCACAAATTAAATTCCAAGTTGTCAAGTCCCTAATGAAAAACCCTATATATAAGGGGTGATTCATTGTGTGGTTTGATTTTCAATACGCTTTTTTTGACAGATCACTCGTGACTGTGCTTTGTCATTTCTGTTTAGTATCGTTTGGCAAGTCATCATGGAAAGACTCACTCCACAACAGCGTCTCCAAATTGTTCACCTGTATTACGAAAATCAGTGTTCTGTGAGAAAGTTTTTCGTGCGATTCGAGGAACTTACGGTGCGCATAATCGACCTACTGAAACCACTATTGACAATACCATTCGCAAATTTGGATCCCAGTTTAAATAAGTGGATGATACTCGACCGGTTGGACCACATCCAGCACGTAGTGAAGATACTATAGCACCTGTAGCTGAGAGTGTACGCGAAGACCGTGGTGATTCGTCGTCGTTCTTAGCAACTTGGCTTGGCGTATTCGACAACTTGGAGTATTTTACGTGAGGATCTGCTTAAAAGCATACAAAATTCAACTTGTGCAAAAATAAACAAAATTGCCATATTTAAGCTGATGAGCAACCCGAAGAGAACCAGGAGATACCATTACATCCATTAAAAACAACGGTATGGTGTGGTTTATGGGCTGGTGGAATCATTGGTTCATATTTCTTCAAAAATTAGGCAAACCATAATGTTACCGTCAATTTTAACTATTGATGCTTCCTGAAATTCAAGCACATGGTCTCGGTGAGCTCTGGTTTCAACAAGACGGCGCTACGAGCCATACAGCGCCTGGAACAATGGACTTTTTGAGTAATCATTTTGGTGAGCACTTAATTTCACGTTTTGTTACGGTAAATAGGCCACCTAGAATGTGCGATATCACACCTTTGGATTATTTTCTCTGGGGATATGCTAAGTTTCAGGTCTTTAGGAATAAGCCAGCTACAATTGACGCTTTGGAAGCCAACATTACTCGTGTTATCCACGAGATACCAGTCGCTATGCTCGAACACGTTGTCGTGGCCAATATTTACATGATATAATTTTCAAAAGGTAAATGCTATGAGTTGTTCTTTTAACAGAGTTCAAGTACAGAGTACAGAGTTTAAGTTCACTTTCAAATTTATGTGCTTTACTTTACATTATAAATCAAAGCTCACGATGAATCACCCTTTACTATCACTTTCATTAGTTTTGATGATAGCTTGTATTTCCTTTAGTTGATTTATCTATCATATAGTACAGTAATGTTTGAACAAAAAAAATTATAAAGTTTTCTGTACTTAGGGTTTGTTTCTACTATAGTTTTCATTGGTTAAATGAAGATTTAATATTTCTATTTATTGTAAATGATCTATTATTTTGATTTTTTCCTCATGAAATTTTTCTTTATGAGGTCGATGATTTTCATTTTTGTTGTTGAGTGAATAGTGTTGCTGTAGATAGACAGAGCTTTAAAAATTGTTCCTCCTAAATCCGAAGTATCTTTGTCTGCACTCTATATCCTAAGGTGTTCGTTTAATGTGTCGGAGAGTCTTTAGAGATCTGCATTACTGCATTACTGCTCTTTAGAGATGCTGTATTCTTATAAACTGCAATATTATTGTATTTTCTTTAAGATATTTACTGACTGCCGAATCAATTATACATCTAAAATAATTTTATTGGGTTTAATAAAAATTGAATCCTTTATTTAGTTGCATTTAGGAATAATAGCCAATTTCCATCTTCAAGTAAGTGTACTATTGCATATTTTGAAATTATCTTTATCGTAGTTAAGCACATTACGTTGCATTGTGGGTACCAAATATCTAAGTGCATTATGTTGTTGAAATGCAGTTTTTGTTACTTGAAATAGAATTTTTATTGGGTTGCGATCATGCATAGTCAACTTGCAGACATCATATTTTTTTTTTTATGATTTCAAGTGCTTCATTCATGTCCTTTATGTTAATTGATCTTTTCTAAGCTTTTATTACACAAAAATTATTTTACGTACAAGTTTTGGAATTTGAATCTTCACATGTCTGACGGATTATAAGTACTATTGATAGCAACGTAGACGATGTTTTGTCCTTTTTATGCACAATTTTCTGAGTTATTTTTTCCTATTTTCGTAATAGAGAAATAATTGATTTTTGTAAAATTTTATTGATTTTTCGATAATAGAAATTTATTATTCTTGTCAGTAGTACGTCCTTCCATTTGACTTTAGTTATGCTTCTTCATAAATTTGACGAATTCGCAACTCATGTCGTTGTTTTTATCATAAGTTCTTTTTCATTATTGTTTACTTCTATTTCATTTTTGACTGATAATCTGCCACTATAGCAAGCAACTAACATACTCTTCTACTGTTGAATACTGCTTTTCGTGGTCATTTAAGGTTCTGCTGATATGATCGCTTTGCAGAGGAATCACTAGGACAAAGTTTTTATTTAAGTCCGAGGATTTAAGGATTGATTCACTGGTTAGATAGAGTTTTCCCTTGTTAAACGCATTTACGTAGTCTTTATTATTTAGGTCTACTCTTGCATTTATTTATTTTTTTAGATATTACCCATAATTATTGGATATACGATTCGTTATCAGTGCTTAATAAAACACCTGTAATTACGAATTCACATTTTTGAAGTTGAATTTTTAAGTTCGCATTATGTATAAGGTTTTCGTAGCATTCAGTTTTAGTACCTGATTTATCATTCATTGAAAGGTTGCCGGCGAGTTCTTTAAGCCAAACGGCATTCGGGTTCACGTGGAAAATCTAGTTTTGTGCTGATCACTTTTGTCCATTTCGATCTGGTGAAAGCCTTTGGCCAGCTCCAACTTTGAAACTTCCCCAGTTTATCAAAAATGTCTTCCAGGTTTATCTCTTGTGTTCAAATTAAGTTTAATGTAGTCGATAACAATAAGCCATTTACATTTTCCTGACACAGGGACTATTGTAAGCCCTATTTGACTCCTTTATTATTCCTTGACATAACATCTGGTTAATTTGTGAATCCACCTCTTCTGCGCACCTATAGAGTTTACCATAAATTGGCATATCACTTTTGTTAAGATTCTGTGTTTAGCCTCACTTCTGAACATGAGATTATTGTTCTCTTTTTAAAAGACACTTTTATTTTGATTAATGAGTTTATTTAACAAACTCGTTTCTTCAGAATTTAGGTGAACACCTCTTATGAATTCTAAAATGTTTCATTTCTTGATTTCATTATTGCACATTTGGACTTCGTTTTCTTTATTTGCATTATGGTAATTTTTTTCGTCGGGGTTAAGACTGTTAAAATAGTTTTTCGGTTTTTACATTCTTTCTTAGCATTAAGACCACATAGAATATTATTTGCTATGCTATATATAAATTTACGTAATATTCAATCAAATTAAATTCTCGAAATATTGGAAAACGACAGATCGTATCTATAGTATTGTATTTGAAATGTTATTTCAAATGACCTTATTCTGATTTCAATTTTGGGATACATTCCACACATTTCTGTTCGCTATATTCTAATTGTAAATTGTAAAAAAAAATTCATTGTTCCTATTCCCATGGTTATCTTTAAGCGTGAAATTTCACTTGTAACATAATTAATTTTTTTAGATGAATCATAAAATTCTTTTTTCGGAACTCTTTTATAAAGTTGTCCATTAGGTCCTAAGTGCTGATGATTTATTTCTAATATTATATTAAATTGAGCTTGTTTGAGTAACGTGAAAGAATAATAGTTCGAGATGGATCATGAAGATTACTTTTGAAGCACTCAAAAGCTATATAGTTTTTCGAGTTGATGAGGTGCTAGAATCCGGATATAGGAATATTGTGATAACCACTTAAAATGTGAACAGCTTCATTTATGTTCGAATAGCAGAAGATTTTCATACTTGAATAGAAGAAGATTGAACCATTCTATGATTACCTTACCTTACTTTACATTACCCTCTCCGGGGTAGACCTGAGCCTCAACTAATAAGCGTTTCCAGCCAGCACGATCTTTGGCCAGCTGTCTCCAATTTCGCACACTAAGTTGGTTAAGGTCCCCTCCCTATTGCGTGCGCCATCTGAGCCGCGGTCTTCCTCTATTGAGCCGTCCTTTGGGACTGGATTCGAAAATCTTTCTTCCCATTCTCTCTACATGACCCAGAAATCTCAGTCGTTGGACCTTCACTATTCTGGCGAGATAATGTCGCTGTACAGCCCAAACTGTTCATCGTTGTATCTCCTCCTCTATTCATCGTCTATGCAGACGGGACCGAAAACTACTCGAAGAATTTTCCTCTCAAAACAACCAAGAGTAACCTCATCCGCTTTTGATAGAGTCCATGCCTCTCCACCATAGCGAAAGACTGGGATGATTAGAATCTTATAAAGGATCACTTTAGTTGTTCAAGAGAGGGCTTTGCTACTCAATTGCCTTCTTAGCCCAGAGAAACAACTATTGGCAAGAGTTATTCTTCGTTTAATCTCAGCGCTGGTGTCATTGCCTAAGTTCATAGCGAAGCCTAGGTAGACAAATGTCTTTAGTGACATTCCGTTCGAGACGTCGGTGTTGGGTGTCTTTTCTTGATGGCAGTATACTTTGTCTTGACCTCATTGTTTGTCAAGCCCATCTTAGCCGACTCCGTCCCAATACTCACGAAAGAGCCAGTGACATTCCGCTGCGTTCTGCCCATTATGTCGATGTCGTCGGCACAGGCGAGTAGATGGACGGACTTTTGAAAGATGTTAGCATTTGAGTTTTGCACTATTCTTTCAAGAAGGATGTTGAGGAAGTTACATTACGTCTTATCTAAATCCCTTTTTGACATCGAAATCCTCGGTGAGTTCTTTATCGACCTTGATTCAGGCGTTCATACAACACAGCAAATAAGATTTTGTAAGTGATATTAAGAAGACTAATACCTCTGAAATTGGTGCAGTTCAGAGGGTATCCTTTCTTGAGGATCAAGTAAACAATGCTGAGGTTTCATTCATCGGGCATACTTTCTCCCGACCATATTTTACATATGAGTTAGTGCATGTTCCTAACCAAGTCATCGCCTGCCGTTTTGAATAGCTCGGCATTTAGGACATCTCCTCCAGCGGCTTTGTTAGATATGGCTATCTTCCAGGTTGGGTAGACGAAATTGTTGGTCTTCATCGTCCAGGTTGAATGGTTTATTCTGCTTGACAGCGGAATTTAATTCATCACCGCCGTTAAACAGTCTGCAGAAGTAGTTCTTTCATATCCTCAGCATCGACTGCGATTCTACTATGATGTTCCCTTGTTTGTCCTTGCAGGCTTCGGTTCGGGCTCTGTAGCCTTGGCAGGTTCTTTTTACCTTTTAGTAAAACTTCTGAACCTTATTCCTGCTTTAATATCTCTCTATTTCCTCGATCGCGCGCTTCTCGTGGTCTTTCTTTTTTCTCATGAGAAGTCGGTGTTCGTCTCTTCTTTTCTGCGCATAGAACTCACGAACAGCTCTGGTTCTTCTTTGCAGCGCCGCTTTGTATGCCTCTTGTTTCGTTGTATGTGCTTGCCGGCACTCGTCGTCCCACCAAGGGTTTCGTTGTAATAGTCGAGTGAAACCAAGCACCTCAGAGGCGGCGTCTCTGATGGCTTTTTAGCAGTGCTAGCACTTGTTTTCAGTGCTGGCTGCATAGAACCTCTTGAGAGGTTGGGAGAGACTCGATCGGAGAAGGGTCTGGTGCTTTCTTGCGACTTAAGCCGTCTGAATTCAAACTTCCTCACAGTATTGACTTGTCTTGGTGGTGTTCGAGATATCCGAAGCCGTACCTTGGCTACAACAAGGTGGTGGTCCGAGTCAATGTTGGCCCCTTGGAACGTCTTGCGTCGATCGCAATGTAGTAAATCTGGTTGACAGTTGACATGAGGGAACTGCGTACTAGCTATGACACTTCTTCGCTCCGCCGCGAAGGCGATCAGCCTAAATCCGTTATCGGAGGGATGTCGTGTAAGCCGTACTTTCCGACAGTACTACCAAAGATGCCCGCTCTTCCTATCTTTGCATTAAAAGTCTACTGTATCAAACGCCTTTGAGAAGTCTAGTAAGATGAGAAATGTTACTTTCTCATCATCGATCGCTTGCAGTATATCTTCGCCAGCACTTAATAAGGCTGTACTATAGCTATGTTTATTTATTATTATTATTTATTTAGAACATTATCGCTTACAATTTAAGATAACAAGCATCTTTTAAGGTTTGCAAACCTTTAGAATTAATTTAAGTATATGTGTAAGCAAAATTTAATATACAACAGACAAGTAGAAAAAAATGGAGATTGTAATATATATAATTAATAACAACAGATTTAAAAAAAAAAAAAGATCAAGAAAATGTTTTCCATAAAAGAGTTTAAGGGCATTTATGATTATATGTTTGTGGCCAGATATTTCAAGAAAGATGATCTAAAATTATTAGTGCTACCAATCTTTCTAATGTTTATGGGCAGAAAATTCTACACTCGTACTGTTTCAACCAGCAAACGCGATCTAGTTGACTAAAGGATTGGAAGCTTATTGAACAAATAGTTCGGTTGTCTTCTTTGCAAGACGTCATGCAACAGACAGGCTCTATAGTATATATAAGCAGATTGTCGAACGTACAAGCACTTATTTGCTTTGTGCACTGGGAAACATGATCATATCATTTTAAATTGAAAACCAATTGGACAATATTATTATACACGACATTAAGCTTTCTAGTATTGTAATCTGGGCAGCAGAAGATCTCACAGCAAAACAGTAGCATGGGTAAAAGAAGAGTTTTCGCTAGTAGAAGTTTTCTTTGTATAGGAATGAAATGTTTAGTAGCCCAAAGAGCGCGTAGCCCACCATATACTTTTCCAATAAATAAAAAATAAATCATTTTTAGTTGACCAGTTCAGTATACGCTGAAGATCTTCATTTATTAACCTTGGGGCTTCGATTTACTGTTTTGAAGGAAAACTTAGATAGATCTGGGCGGTCCAGAAAAGTAGCGGTCCTAAAATTGAACCACACCATGCCTTACTGGCAAAGACCTTGAAAATCATTCACCCACTGCAACCGGTTGCTGCCTCCCGTGTACGATTAGGTTGGAGAAGATAAGTTTTATTGAATCGAGTGAAAAAATGAACTTTTTTCTGAGCAAAAAATTGTGTGGTTGACAGTATCAAAGGCTTTTGAAAAGTCAAACGAGAATGGTGGCTCTTTTTTCATCTACAGCTTTTCTGATATCGTCGACTACCAACAATACGGCCGTCTTACAGCTCCTCTTTGCGGAGCTGCGGAAACCCGACTGATCTTCACTTAGCAGTTTTTTACATAAGAGATGACTCTGCATTTGTGTAAAGATGGTTTTCTCAAATACCTTTGAAACAAACGAGAGTATTGAAATCGGCTGATAATCAATTGAGTTTCCGTTAGTTTTCTTTAGTATTGGAATAACTTTAGCTTCCTTCCATTGCGAAGGGAGAGAAGACGTTGTTAGGATGGTGTCAAAAATGTGAATTATAAGGGCAGTATATAAGGGAGCAGAAGCTTAACAAATTTTGAGTGGATTTCGTCAAGTCCCATGGCATTAGATTTAATTCCTAGTAGAGCTTCAGCAACATCTTCTTTATGTACACTACAAAAATTTAAAAAGGAATTACTGTCATCATCCGGCGACAAATCTAGCGGAGGTGGGTTAATAGAGTTTGAATTTCCTGATGAATACCGAGTTAAGTTTGTCACAATCGACATTTACAGAAGTTCTTGGCTTACCTTTACCTATGCCAATTTCACGGATTTGTTTCCACACCTCTTTTCCGGACAAATAGGCACCAAATTTTCTGCTGTAGAAAGCACGATTTGCATTTCTAATTTTATGAGTTGTTTTATTACGGAGTGGTCGATGTCGATTGAACAACTCTTTAATCTTGTACTTCTACCAACTTCCAACTATTTGGAGTTGGCCACTGGATTGAAGCTGATTAGACAGTTTTGCTTTTAAAGGCAGGGGTTCGTTAAATAGTGAAACGATTTTATGTTGGAGGAAGTTTATGTTACTTGATCATCAATCAAAAGCATCCGATATATACTATCCCAATTATTACTGGAAACGTCATATCGCTATGCTTCGTAATTCATGTTCCAGAAATCTCCAAACATGATTTTGCACTCAGTATATTTATTTTCAAAAAAGTATATTAGAAACAACAACATCATACGATTTCATTCATGAAATCTATTGGACGGGGATTGTTCAGCAGATTACAGTTAATATCGCCAATTATGACTAGTTGGTATGCTGCAGGATTTTTTCTTTATAACAGCGTAAAGTGGAGCAAGTGAAATACCATTTAATTGTACGGCCTATAGACAACGCCCACCAAAATGTTATTTTTACGAACATATATCGCAACTCCACCTCCCATACGACCGATCCTATCAGATCAAAAAAGCTCGTAACCTTCAACGTTATAGATGTCCCTAGCCACTGTAGAGTTTGAATCTGTGTGGAACCATGTTTTAGAAACGCAAATAATATCTATCCTAGAATAGATGCCTTCGTATTGTACTTGAAGAACCCTAACCATTTCAGCCAGATTTTGATTTGGCCCAGCAAGCACAGAGTCTCCATTCCCAGCAACTGAAAAGCTATCCGTATTCATCGTGTTTTCGGGAGCTTTTTGTTGAAAAATTAGTAGCACAGAATAATTTAGTTAATGAAAAAAGATAATTAAAAGTAGTTTAAAATCTTACCATGGTCAGTAAAACTATTAAAATATTACAACAGCTAGAGGGAAAGATTAAGTGATGAAAGCATAAATGAACGAAAGAAGAAAAAGAAAAAAACCTTAAAAGCGTAAGATAACAAGTTATAAAATATTATAATTCAATAATAAGCAAGGCTGGCAATTCTGGAGCATTTAACATCTTCCATCTCTCTTCAGTTTAACGTAAACTTTGGTAGACCCGCCATGCTGTATACCGAAGAAAGCATTTTATTCTTCTGGAGATGCACTGCAGAGCGGAGAACTTAGCAATTTTTTTCTGTAAGATTTTCATTTATATAGCAGCTAGCATCTGAATTGATCCCCAAATCTCGCAGCATAGTTCTTTTTGTTTTTCTTTCCTGTATTGAGCTGCGGCACGCAGCAATGAGTTTTTTCCTCGCTGGTCAGGAAATCGCAGAATTATCGGCGATGGTGAGCGGCTGTTATGGTTCCTGCGCTGTTGTATCTGAAAGATGTTTCTCATTGTTGGTGGCTCACAATGAAGCGCATTACATAGTGTATTAAAATAGGCAAGCAATTTTTCGTCATTCAATTGAGACACCCCAAAGAAGACAGCATCAGCAGCAAATTCCTTTCTTTGCAGTGCATCAACGTGTAGATTGATAACGTTTATTTTTTCGTTGATTGCTTTTGCTCCCTTTTCGATATTGGCTTCAATACTCTCTACGCGTTTTACTATATCAGACACAGTTGAGGTGACTCTCTCGAGTTGTGAAGACCTAAATTCCATCAGTTCAGAAAATTTGCGTTCCATGTCCTCACGCAGGTTGTTTATTTTATTCGTTAGAGCTGCGATAAGCATTTGACTCTGCTTGCTCAGTTGTTCGTCTAATACTTTCATGGAGAGTTCGGTGGCAGGGCCGTCTACGACTGATGCGGTATGAGTTGTTGTTGTTGCGATGTCAGTGGCAGTGAGCGTAGCAGTAACAGCGTTTGCTGGGCTGAGTGCGAGCGTAGCGATGGTGGGACTGTTTGTGACGGCTGCAATATAAGAAGACGCGGTTGCGGTTGCAATTGCTGTGTCAGCGAAAGTTGGTTCAATGGTGGCGACGGTTGGACGGGAGCACTGTAGTTTTGGTATTAAAGAGACTGAGGGAGGGCGTTTGGGTATTGGTGTTATATTGTTGATTCTACCTTTTTGGCGTGTGTGTGGCATTGGGAGTGTTTGAATATCTTGTGTGCATGGGTAATGAAAATCATACAACGATACATTCTTTGAATTCAGATTTAAATATCCGGTTTAATTGCTGTGAGTTAAGTAAAGTAAAGATATTTAAACTACAAAACTGACTTTCTTGCCGATTTACCGCACTGTTTAATATATTTTTTCAGCAATGAAACACCAGATTTTTGGCGATAAAACATCAAGCGAAAATTAAATGCGTCTATTTGTTCAAGACGAGATAAAAAGCGAATAAATAAAAACACAACATAGGTATTTTTTTTGTGTTGGGAAAAAGAGACTTGCTCAGAAAAAACCTAACCGTTTATTTTACTATCCGATTTTACTGAATGCCCGAGTGAGTCACTTTCGTGCGCGCAGAAGCACTACGGTGGCAAGAGCACACCCAATACTACTACATATACTCTACATATACTCGTGTGCTTCGCATAAGATACACTGTTCACGTTTGCACAGGCAGGCTTGAACAAAGTCATTTGTTCCTTCAATAATTTTTCAAAAACTTTTGATAAATAAAGCAAAATTGGAATTGGCCTTGTAGTTTTCAATAATATTGAAAATATACCTGTTCTTAGTGTGACATGGGTAATAAAGCACGCAAACATAGCTGTTGGTTTGTTTTTCTTCCATACGACGAAATTGACGCAAAAACATAATCTCTTTCATAAGGTGAATCGAATTTTAAATATCTTGGTCGCTGACTCCTTCGAATTTGATTTTAGGCGAGTACGATATATGTTCGGGAGAATTGACGGTTGGATGCCAGTTACATGACAGATGAAGTTAAATATCGACAGATTTTCATCGAGTGAATAGAGGATACAACATAAAAATGCAATTACCTGTATGTGAAGTTCATACTTAACATCGTTTAATTCGTTAATGGATCTCGAATACATCTTTTAAAATATAGAGTTCTTTGTTTTTGTTAGTGAGGTCTGTTGTTACGCATGTGACTTGTTTGTTTATGTCAGAGAGTGCCGATAGTACAGTGGAAAGTTCGGTTGTCGACACTGATGTGTTTTTTTTTTTTTTTTTTTTTTTTTATGTTTGCCTTTCAATGAAAGCAGAGGTATTATCTACTCACTTTGTTTAGTTAACTTTCCATCCATCTTCTCTTCCCAATTTTTGTTGTCTTCTTCCATGTGTTTTTTCTTTACCTTGGGGGATGGTAAGCGGAACGAATTTTTTGGCGAATCCCTTTGGGTCAAGCGAGTACCGGTGCGTTTAAGTAGAGAAGACATACGTTATATTAAGAGAGCACAAAGGAATACAAAATGGAATCGTCACACTAAGTTTTAAAAAGACTTTTTTTTCGTTTTTTCCAATTTTTCAATCACTTATCGCATGAAAATTCTTCTAAAATACGTTTAATGCCACTTATTTAAGCTTTAAAAGGGAAATATTTAGGGAACTCTACGAGCAGAGAAATGTTTCACCATAGCCAGGATAAAGAGTACGATTACTCTTTAGCTCTTTTCTGATATCTATATAAGAAAATTTTAGTTTTTGATTTTTAGAAATCAATTAGTCCAAAGATAAATAGCAATAATTTTAAAATTCCTGCAGAAGAGAGTCAGACCTTATATTTGAATTAGGGTTTCGATTGAGAAAAAATTCTATTAATGTAGGTCTTTTGACTTAGACCAAAAAAAAAAAAAAATGGACAAGATTTTTGCAGCATTTTACTAAGAACAAAATAATAGCGCAATTTTTTGCAAAGTATTTCGTGATTTATTGTATCAAACGCTTTTAAGAAATAAATATGTAATAAGACTGTCAAATATCCCCGTCCAAATTCTTGTCTAATATCACCATAGCTCTTTCACAACTATGAGGTCTAAATTTTGACTGATATCGGGAAATTCGGGAATTTTTTTAACGAAAGCTGATCGGCAATCTTACCTTAGACAGAATTGGAAATATGCTTATAGGTTTATAATCAGAGGGTTTCTTTGAATTGAGTTTTGTAGCAACAGGAATAACTCTAACCATTTTCCAAGAGTCCGGAAAAGTCGATGAGGTGCAACAGAAAGAAAATATTGTGTATCAATACACCTACAATATATGGCAAAATTAACTTTAAGAACCGAAGATTTACTCCATCTTCACGGATTACGTTTTGACTTAAGATTAGTTATAACTTAAATGACGTCACTAACCGTTGCAACCGTCACAACCATTGCAAAATCTTTGTTTAAATAAAGTACACAAATTACTATTTAACTTCATTTCTTTTGCCAACATCGAATCAAGCGAAAAGTGAATTTTATAAGTCAGAAAAATTAAATCGTGGTCAGGTATACCGAGATTTGATCAAAAATCAGAAATAACATTTCCCGCATCTTACATAGCGATGAAATCGAATTATCTTGGAATTACGTTCGATATATACCGACTTGATATTAACATTTGTAAACAATGTTCTCAACATTAGGGTTGAACCATGTTTTGCTAACTCAGATAGCATCCACTAAATAGTCCTTAAAAATGTGTTTCAGATCAGAGCAATTTAAAACCCTCTATGAGCCCTACACAATATATCCACAACAATACCTACGTTGTTATTACCTGCACCATGGACATTGAAGTTAATAGAAGAACACATAGTTACACAATCAAGAACTTGAGAGTCAATATTCATCCATTACTGTGAAAACAATACGCACACTTAAACAGCAACAGTATAAGAAAATATATGGAAAAGATGATACGAGTAAAATAAAAGGTAGAAAATTGAGAACAAATAAAACATAAGGATTGAATTATCACATATAGGGTTTTCCAATAGGGACTTGACAACTTTGAATTTAATTTGTGAACGCAAATTTCACTAATCATCAAACTGCCACTGTCAATTTATTCAGTAAACTCAACATTTTCATCATGATAAAGTACACTAATGAGCAACGTCTGCAAACGTTCTCCGATTGGGTTCTAAAGAAGATGCTCCAAGATGATGAATTTCATCGCAAATTCATCTTCAGTGGCGAAGCTCATTTTTGGCTCAATGGGTTCGTCAATAAGCAAAATATGCGTTATTGGTCGGGTGAAAACCCACATGTGCTTCATGAATCACAACTTCATCCACAAAAAATAACTGATTGATGAGGTTTGCATGCCGGCGGTGTTATTGGGCTATATTTTTTCGTCGACGATAACGATCGTCACGTTACTGTAAATATTCAGCGTTATCGCGCCATGATCACCGATTATTTTTGAGCCGAATTGGAAGATATGGACTCGGACGACATATGGTTTTAACAGGATGATGCCACAAGCCAAACAGCACACGCTAAAATCGATTCATTGAAGAGTAAGTATTGTGAGCGTGTTATTTCAAGACATGGGCCAGTCGATTGGCCGAATCGTTCGTGCGACTTAACGCCGCTTGACTATTTTCTGTGGGGCTACGTTAAGTCATTGGTTTATGCCAACACGCCGACGACGTTGAAAAAGCTCAGAGCCAACATTGAGTCGTTGAAAATTGGATCCAATGAATCGACCGCTGCAAACGTAAACGCGGTGGCCATATGAACGAAGTCGAGTTCCATTCATAAATGTTTTGATTGTACTTCAAGCCAATAATAAAGTTTTTGAAATATCTCAAATGGTTTGCCTTTTATTTAAAAAAAAAAAAATTGTCAAATCGTTATTAGAAAATCATATAGGATAATATGGTCTAAATTGGCCTAACTCACTCACCATATATTCTACAAGTAGCTTGAAGTTATTTTCTGGATACTGAAGGATTATATGGCACAGAAAATCATTTGCATTCAGCGGGATTGTTTAATTACACAGCCCAGGAATGGGTTTGATACAGAAAACTCTCAAAGTATCTCTTTAATCGTCTGTAAAGTGTCTGAAAGTGTCCTTGCGAAAAAATGCACAAATCCAAAAAGACCAACTGAGCACGGAGCACGGATCAAAGAGGACCCAGCGCGGATCGAGGAACTCTCCAAAACACGAAGGAGAGCCACAATCAGCTGAAGATAAAGGAAAATAATTTAATATGAATGGTACCGGTACCGGTACCGGTTAGAAAAGTTACAAAGGACTGAAGAGAGGGGACTTGTTGTATACACACTTTCAGTTCCATTATTATAGGAAATTTGTTGCTAAAGTGTCTGGAAACCATTAAATTCGTTTCGTATATCTTGTAGTAATTCTTGATGGAGGAGCCATGCTCTATCTCCAAAGGTGGCAGACAAACTGCTGGTATGAATACCATGGTATATCGAATACCACAACCACTGCCAAATATCACATCGTAGTACACGCAGATTTTGGCATTAAATAGTAAACTTTAAGGTTTGTCTTGTTTCGCATTTTGATGAAATAGTTCTCTTCGAATTCATTGTACACAAAAAATGATATACTTTTTCACTGTGATAATTTTTTTTGAATTGTCAAAGAATCTACGAAGAATCGTCAACGAAAAATTCCGAATACTATGTATGTTTCGTGGTACTTGCCTTAACGTGGTATTGTAGTGACAGACATGTGATATAATACATGGGCTGAAAAGTCCGTCTCTCCGTTTCTAAGAGAGGGCACCACTTGAATTAAATTCATACCATTCAGTTAGTACCAACCTTCAAAAGATACGTGTATAGATTTGACAGCTGTCGGACTATTAGTTCTCGAGATATAGCATTGTGAGTGAAGCAACTTTTGTTATTGTGAAAAAAATGGGTTCAAAGCAATTTCATGTGTTGATTTAGCATTGCTTTTTGATGGGAAAAAATGCAGCCGATGCAAAGAACTGGCTTGATAAGTGTTAACCGGACTCTGCACCAGCCGAACGAACCATTCGCAAGTGGATTGAAAAATTTAAAAGTGGTCATACAAGCACCAAAGATGATGCACGCAGTGGACGTCCAAAAGAGGCTGTTTCAGATAAAAACATCATAAAAGTCCACAAAATGATTACGAATGACCGTAAAGTGATGTTGATCAAGATAGCTGAGGCTCTGAAGATATCAAAGAGCGTGTTGGATATATCATACACGAATATTTGGACATGCGAAAGCTCTGTTCAAAGTGGGTGCCGCGTTTGCTCACAGTAGACCAAAAACAACAACGTGTTAATGATTCAGAGGAGTGTTTAAAGCTGTTCAACCGCAATAAAGCCGAATTGTTGCTTCGGTATGTGACAATGGATGAAATTGAAATTGATGGCAAAATGGAATGAATTCGGCTACGAATTGCTTCCCCACCTACCATATTCTCCAGATTTGGCCCACAGCGACTATTTCCTGTTCGCAGACCTCAAAAGAATGCTCGCCGGAAAGAGATTTAAGACCGATGAAGAAGTAATCGCCAAAACAGAGGCCTATTTTGAGGCTAAACCGAAATCGTACTACAAAACTTGTATCGAAAGATTGAAAAATCGTTTTAATCAGTGTATCGCCCTCGAAGGCAACTATATTGATAAATAAAGTTGAATTTTACAAAAAATTTGTGTTTTACTATAAAACGGTCTTTTCAGCCCATGTGTTATGTAGAACACAATATTACTATACCATGGTATTAACACCAGCAGTCTGTCCACCAAATAATTCAGCGTAGCCAGAAGCTATGGGCAAAGAAAAAGCAAGGTCTCTGGTGTGTACCAATGAATCCATACCTCATCGACGGTCACGAAACGACGCACAAACTCTTCCAGACTTCGATTAAACAGGGCCAATCACGTCTTTGAAGTGGTCTCATGATTGCGCTTGTTCTCCGGTGTAAGCAAACGTGGTACCCATCGCGCGAACAGCTTTCTCATACCCAAAATCTAATGCAGGATAAGGCTAACGTATTCAGTTGAGATGCCTGCTATCTGAGCCAACTCGCGAATTCTAATTAGGCTGTCCGCCAATACAAGATGATGGATTTTGACCACGGTTTCCTTTGTGGTAACCGTTTTTGGGATACCTGGACGTGGTTCATCAAAAATCGACATGCGGCCACGGCGAAATTCTGCAAACCAATGGTAAACGGTTGTAATGGAAGGTGGATGAACCCATACACACCATTGAGAATGGGCTTGATCGGATTGGAACGGAACAGAGCGATACTTCTCTTTTCCCATTATTACAAAACACACTAATACGATATTTTGAAATGGGCCAAAACAAAACTTAGCATCGGAATGTCACCAAATTTCGTCGGGAGGGCTAAAAGTGGTTATACTAAATGATGGTACACTCATTTGTTTCGCTATAAATAAATTTTTTTTTAATTTAGTTTATTCATTCGTTCATAATCATAAAGTCTGGTCCTTCTCAGTCGGATTTGTTTAAAAATCCACAAAGTACAAATAAAAAAAATAAAATAAATCTTTTTTTAGATCGTGGTTTGAAAGATTACAGTTGGTATTGGCATTCGTGCATTCGGCAGTTTTAACAAAAAGCTAAAGAAAAACATCATTGGAGCACAAGAGAAAGCAGCGATATTGGAGATCATTTGGAGCATCGAAACATAAAGAAAGCAAGCAATTGGAGCATCAGACAGCAATGAAAAGGGCAGGTTGTAAGTGGAATAACAAGAAATTTTAAGAAGTTGGTAATTGACACCAACGTGAAGATATTTCTTTGACATTTTACTTACATATTTTACGTACATATATCGTGAGGAAAGCCCAGAAATTCGATATGCATTTTTTGCATGCGACTAGAAGTCGTTTGAAGGACACTATCACGCGTTTGCTAACCTTTGCTGAAGAGTTAACGGATGATGATCCCCTCGAGTTTATTAAAGTTAAGTCGGCGAAATTAACGTACACGTTTCAATTAGAACCTGATTACACAGATCCGGGTTCCGATTTCGAAGTCTACTATATTTTAAGGCACGTTTGGTAATGTTGGTTGCAACTCGTGGTCGGCCTGCTGTTTCGCCAGCACCGTTAGCAGCAAGCGGTAATGATAACAGTAGTGGTGCAATCAATCCCTTAGTGGAACAGATAGCTTTGTTTTTACAACAGTTAACCAGCACTCCACCATCGCGCCAGCAGACTACGGCTATTAAAGAATGTTGAAATTGACAACTTCATGAATCTCCCCTCCTGCAATGACCCCGATTTGGGCATTCTACGTAAAATCTCTGATGGAGCCATGAAATAAAGTGAAAGAGATTATTGGCTGATCTTTCTTTTGCTTAAAAAAATTGATCCACACACTCGTCAGGCACGGGCAGAATCTGGCGTTGCCAAACTCAATCGCAATATTACTGCTTTTTTAAACTTTTTGAATACGAGCTGCGATGCATTGGAATTAAGCTGCAGCAATGTCCGTTTGAGTCAAAAGAAATCTCCTACATCGGCTCGAACTTTTCTAGCAAAACCCTCTGGACTCAACTAAGTGCATAAAATGTACTAACGAATATTTTTTGTTTCAATGCACACAATTCCGCGAAATGGATATCACTTCTCGGCGACAATATGTGAAACAACAGGGTCTCTGTTTTAATTGTCTCCGCAAATGGCATTCATCGAAAAAATGTAAATCATCACATTGTTGCAATGAATGCGGTAATCGTAACCATTCTCTTGTTCATTCGAATATTCTAAATTCAGCAGATGATTGCTCGGCTTAAAACACTTCTTCGTCGCATTTCACTCAACTACCATCTTCGTCATCTCACTCATCGATACTTCACTCGTCGCTTCCTCATTCATCGACAATTGAAACTGTATTATCACCCACTTCGCCATCATACACTTCGCCAAATCCGTCCCGTATTTCATCTGAAGTCAGTTAACTTCGAATATCATCTCACATTGACTTCTTATCTCACCGCACTTTCACTAGATATTAAAACATTAAACAAGGTTAGGTCATAACCTAATGACAAACTATTTGACGACGATGGCCATCCTATAGCACAGTCCTTGATATTCGGTTGGATAGTCATAGGGGCAACATCTACTTGTATTGAGTCTACTCGTGTATCCTTGTTCAGCAATACTATAAATATTGACAACACTTTAAGGCTGTTTTGGGAACTAGAGGAAGAAACGTCAATGCCAAGGAAAACTTCGGAAGATGATGACCTCGTTGAAGCTCATTTCAAATCCACTGTGAGCAGATCTACAGATGGGAAAAACTGTATATTTTTACCGTTTAAGGCTGAAAGACCAGTTTTTGGCAATACATACATTGGTGCTCTCTCTCGCTTACTATCCGTCTAACGTAGGTTTACAAAGGATTCGTCTTTAAAGGGTCAGAACATCCAATTCATGCGTGAATACTTAAAGATGGGACACATGAAGGAGTTGTTCACCCATGACAAAGGTTCTAAATCTGGCGATGTGTTTTACCTTCCTCATCATCCAGTCATTGGAAAGAAGCTCAGGGTGGTATTCGATGACTCTTACCGAAATTCATCCGGCAAATCGCTGAATGATCAGCTACATATAGGCCCCAACATTCAAAGCAATCTCGTAGCTGTGTTGTCTATCTTCGATTCCATTTGCACCGATAAGACAGACATAGTAAAAATGTTCAGACAAATTTGGGTAGCTGAACCTCATCGTCGTTATCAGCAATTCTCTGGAGGTAGAACTCTACAGACGTAGTTAAACATTTTTAACTTTGCACAGTTACGTATGGAACTTCATGTGCTCCGTTTTTATCAGTCAGAGTCCTTGAACAGTTGGAAAAGGATTATGCAATCGAGTTTCTCCTTATTGATTTCTATGTGGACGATTTACTTAAGGGAGCAGACACAGAACCTGACCTTATTAATAAATAGAAAGAGTTAGTCAAACTACTATCACTAGGTGGTCTGGAGCTAAGTAAATGATGATTCGTTATATTTGGTGAATCCAACACGGTCATGTTAACATAACATCCCTACTATAAGATAGTAATAGCTTATAAGCAAAGGTCTTAGGAATTTTTTGGAACCCTTTTGATGACAATCTACTATTCAAAGTAAATCTTGACGATACTATTTAGCCGACCAAGAAGGAACTTCTATCCGATGTTGCAGGGATATGTTATATTTGACACTCTTGGATTGCTAGCGCTAATTGTCATATCATTTTAATTATTGTTTCGATATTTTTGGCTCCAAAATCTTGGCTGGAATGATGAATTACCAAACTAGTTCGCAGATACTTGGCTGAAATATCAAAAAGATATCTATACTGTAAACAATTTCAAAATTCTTCGTTATATTCCTAACTCATCGCTTCCCTCGGATTTTCCGATGAATCACTAAAATCGTATTCAGCTGCTGTGTATAGTATTGTCGCCATCGCGAGGTAAATGGAAATTATCGGGTCACACTAATTTCAGCTAAAACTCGTGTCGCTCCACTTAAACAAATATCAATTCCACGATTGGAACTTTCTGGCGCGTTGCTTTTGGCACGTTTGATTTGGCAACAATACTATCTTCGTTGCAAGTGGAAAATGTTAAGTTGCGTGCATGGTGCGATTCTAGCATAGTGTTGGCGTAGCTGTCATCCCCACCGGGACAACTTAAGACTTTCTTAGGAAACAGGACCTCCGAAATTTTGGTTATCTTGCCTAGATCTATATAGAGATATGTACCATCAAAGGAAAACTCACATTTCATCTCTTGTGGAATGGGCCTTCGTGGCTAAATGGAGGCTTCGATGTTCGGCAAAAAGACATACAGTAACTCACAATATTGATCACGCTTTTTCTTTAAAAATGCAGTATGCCCTTAAACGACTTGAAAGTAGATGGGTTTAACTTTTATGATATGATGTTATTGCACTCGAAATTCCTCCTAACGGTCTATGAAGGTTTTTTTGTTTTTTCAATCAAAAGTTTGGCTTTTTTGTACGAATGCACTTGCAGTGGTACGGTGATCAATTTTGTGAGCTCGAAGCAGCCGTCAAAAAAAAATGTTTGCGTTACGAATAAAAAAAAGTATCAAGGTAACAAATTGGAAACATTCTTTGTTATGTTTTGTGATTAAATTTAAATACTGGTGTTTTTTTATTTAGCTTCTGAATAATGGGTTCAAGCAGAAAGAAACAAGTTGAGGACCTTTTAAGAAAAGGAAAAGGCGGCAAACTCTTCAAATTTTGCCCTGCAGAAACCAAGCCGGAAGCAAAAAGAACTTGTCTGCAGTTCAAGACCGCAAGATTGTTCGAGATTTGAGGATGCAAAAATTTGAAACTGCAATCAAGCACGCACTGAAACGGGAACAGAATATTACCGTTTCGGCGGAAACCGTTCGCAGGACTCTAAGGGTAGCTGGTTTAAGAGGAAGGGCCAAATAAAAATAGCCCTTGATTACAAAACGACACCAAGACTTAAGGCTGAAATTTGCAAGGGGATATTCCGGTTGGACATCTGAGGATTGGGCGAGAGTGATCTGGTCAGATGAAAGCAAAATTAACCGTTTGGGCTAAGGTGGGCGAGAGTGGGTATGTAAAACTCCTGGTGAAAAATTACAACCTTGTCACGTTAATCCCACTTTGAAATTCGGTGAAGGATCCATTATGATCTGGGGTTGCATGATGACACAAGGTGTTGGAAACATTCACAGCATCCAAGGACATATGACGTCATCATCGTATAGAGAGATTTTGAGTTATCATTAATTGGAATCGTTGATGAAATCCGGTGTTGAAGCTTCGGACATTGTCTTCCACCAAGACAATGATCCAAGGCACACAGCTAAAATAACTCAGAAATGGTTAAATAATAACAATTTAACAATGTTATCATGGACACCGCGATTCCCGGATCTAAACCCTATTGAACACCTATGGGGGGCTTTGAAGAGATCCCTTGCTTTCGAAATCGGCAATTTAGACGAACTCTGGGCCAAAGTCAGAACCGCATGGGAAAACATAACGCCAGAGACTTGCAAGAACTTGGTCGATAGCATGCCCAATCGAATTCAAGCGGTTATTGATGCTCGTGGTAGATACACGAAATATGGAAGGAAACCTTTCTTTTTTGAAACTCACAAAACTGATCAAGCTTGGTGAACTTTGGATTTATTTTCTTATTTTTTCTACAGCGAAGAAAAATGTTACTAATTTTTATGTTATGAATTGAAATTATTGAAATAAAATATTTAAAAAAAAACTTAAATCTTTAAATCCTTATTTGTTTCTTAAACCAAATATTTTCATTTTTCATTTACATAGCGTGATCAATTTTGTGAGTTACTGTAGATTTATCGGATACTTTACAATCCCCAGAAGTGCTGTTGGAGACAAAAGTCTAATTATTTCCTATTCAAGCATCATCCGCCGTCTACAAGACCCTTTCTGGATCGCTTACTTCAACACGTTTCCACATGAGGAAAGCCTATTCGAATTCTTGCCTTCGTGAAACGATTTTTACATAACTGCAAAAAAGATAAGGAAAAATGATAAATTAGTAGCTTGTCCTTTGAGAAGTTGGACTGAGCTCGTCACGCCTGCTTATGCTTTTTACAAAGATTGCTAAGCTCTGATGGAAGATCTTTGTAGTCATTGGACTTAAGTCGAAACTCAAAATTTTTTCTCCATTTTTCGATAGTAGTAGTCTACTACGAGTGGGTGGAAGAATAAAACATGCACATATAAACTTCAGATCTCAACACTTAATAATTCTCCCCAAGCATTCTTATATTCACCCTTATTCCGCGTAGCATTTTAAAGGCGATCTAAAACGCCACTTTTCGTTAGTAAAACGCCACACTGCAATTATTCGTGACGTTTTAACACAGTTGAACGCCATTTGTCGTTGAATGGTTTATGGAACCCATTGTTTGACGACTGACGCCTTCAGTGCACTTTAACTGTTATTCAATAAGGCGTTGAACGCATCAACAAATATGCAAACAATTCTAGAGGTTCAACCTGAAGCAGAAAAAATAAGCCGTCAGAAAATACCTCAAATAAAAACAGGATGTTAGAATTGCTACAGACGCAGACGCAAGTAGAGGAGAATTTGTACAAGGAAGTAAGGAGTCCCTAAACCGTATTGAAAACTATTTAAAAGAAAGTATCAGGTACGACAACCTAACCTAACAACCATTTATGTACATACAATCATGGCATTTAGACTATAATATCCTTTTCTGTTATATTATAAAAGCTGTTCCGTTTTGTTGGGTGGCACGATTTGTATGTGGGTCCCGTCAACACAGCCAATAATACCTGGAATTCCAGCTTTTTCAAAAAAAATATAATTTGGCTTGATTTTTCTCTTGCTCGGTATACTCTAATTTTACCCATTGAGGACAGACGTGGGTCTCAATTGCATCGAACATTTCTGTTAATATTTTGCTAAAGATTGGCTGGCTACTCCTAAGTTGAAATCATTTCCCACACCCTTTTGGTACCCACTTTCAGCCAAAGAGCGCAAAGTAGCAGCAAGCTTCAATACTAAAGGCACCGATGACGAGCTCTTAGTTTCAGGGATATAATTCTTTGTTTCGTTCAGCAAATATACGAACGCTTCCTTGGACATTGGAAAAAAACATTTTAAATCTGAATATTAGGTAAGATATATCAGTTTTGAAGTGAACTTTTTTTTACCACTTACTTTGCATCCGGCAAATCTAATGGAATAGATTTTGTTCTTATACTTCTTCGTATGCGAATAAGCTCTTGTTTTCGCACATACTCGTCTCGTCTACGAAATAATAAACACGTATATTTTTGAAAACTTTGTTTTGATTAATTTGAAATTTATTTGTCATGGAGGTAAATCAGCTTTTGCAATGATAGTGAATCGTTTAACCTTGTTTGTCGTCAATCCAGGCTTTGAAGTCGTTTGTGGTCGGTCACTGGCCTTTGACTATGATCGCTTACGTTGTATGATTAGAGGGGTCGTGTTAATAGTGAGATAAAGATTCTAAAATCTCATGAAGGATTGTGTGAACAGTTCTATAGAAATTTCTTTTGATATTTTCCCTGAATCTATTAATGGTGTGGTCTATTTGTTATCCTTCCATTAAAACAAATAGCATGGTCCGACGGAGTGTAACGTGTTAAATTACATATCTCATGCTTCATTCAATGGCATCGGTCTATGTGATTTTTACTTTATTGAGATCCTGAATGGTGAATACAAATATATTACTAGAACTGCCTATATGCCACCACATGTAGCACATCCATGTTTAATATACCAAATTGTCTAAACTCACCCTGCACCTAAGCTAATTTTTTGCGGTAACTGAAATATAACACTTCTTTACTCCGCATCAATCGCTTAAAATCTTTAATGAACTCTCTGTACTTTTTGTCAATTCCGTTGAACCCACTTATTCCAAACCTAACTGTATTCCTTCCTTACTGGATGTATTTTGTGAAACATTTTTAATATTTGTTCCTTGTGTAGTTGGCGTACAATTTTCCAACATCTGACCTCGACAGACAAATAGATAACACCAACTTTGGCAAACCTTTTAATAAACATGTTCCTATTAAGACTGGTATTAGTAAGCCAGTTGGTTCTTAACTGAGATATTGAGTGCAATCAGAAGGAGGTACACCCTATACCGAAGATGAAAGTGATATGGATGCGCAGACATGCATATAGATTTCATAATTTCTCAAAATCTTGTAGGAAGGCTGATTCGGTCGGTTAAATACGACTTCCAAACCAGTAAATTTAACACCAATTGACCCTCGAAGTTTCTTTAGAATCAAGTTCATAATATTAGCCTTATCAATAAGACTACACTCACGTTTGACGAAAGTATGATACCTGATGACAGATATGATACCTTTTCTTTGTCTGTAATTGATTATTTTCGGTATAAAGAGCATCATACATACTCCTTAAAAATACACCTTCCTCTAATACTTCTTTACATCACCCACATCTTCAATACAATTATAATGACCTCAATTTACTGGAAAAAAAAATGTTCCCAATCCCTAAAAAAGGTAATTCTTCTGACCATAGATTTATTGCAATCCTTCCTGAAGCCTAAGGCCTTTTCATCATATCTCAGTTCTCAAACTAAGGAATATATTGAAAAGAAAAACTATTAAATGCTCCTCAATTAGGCTTTCGATTTGGTTACAACAATGTCTCAGCGTTTTAAATTTTTCTGATAATATAAGACGGGCAATTGATCCCCATAAAACAACTGTTTTCAATTTATTGGAATTTTCTTAATTTTTAACTCAACTCTGTGATAAACTGACTACAAATTTCAATTCTTCTATAATATCATGTAAACTAATTTTTCCATATTTGTCTAACCAGACTCATGCTTCAACTCTTTTCAATATTTATTAGTGACCTTCCAACCGTGTTATCCTCTTGTCATTATCATATCTACGCAGACGATGTCCAGTTATACCCAAGTTAGAATAACTAACAGAAGACATATCTTCCATAGTCACATAACGGTCTACAGCTGAACCCACTTAAAACTAAAGCGATATCCACCACACTTTTCAAAATTTCCCGCAATCCAAATAAACTTTTCTCAAGTTGACTATGTTTCTAAACCAATAAATCTCGGTATTATTTTATAAACTACATCACATTCAAAGTCTATACTTCGCTCCGAGAGCTGTCTATTGCATAAAAATATCTCCCGGTTGAAGTCAAATAGAAATTGGTAAATTCACTTATTATTCCAATAATAACGTACAGCTACGATTTGTTCGCCGATTGTGACTCTTATTCGTTTTTAAGACTTAAGGTTGCCTTCAATACAATTGCTCGGTTTGTTTTAACCTCCGCCGGTTCTGTTATGTCTTAACAGATGCGCGTCATTTTTTTTAGACACCGATTTTAAACATCGGTGCTGCGTTCACCTATTTAAAATTTTTCACTTGAAGCAACCAATCCGTTACACAAAATTACTTTCTGTGCATCTAATCGGTATTTTATTTTAAGACCACTCAACCATCACTGTTTGACATCAGGAAGACAATTTTTCATATATGCATGCTGTCTAACTGTGGAATAATATGCCAAATCTTACTTACTTACTTACTTTTTGTTACACGAGGTGGGTTCAATAAGTAAGGTGACTTTTGAAATTTTGCGAGCAAGGTACATTAGATTATCGAACATGTCCCTTACTCAGGTACTCATAAATAGCATACTTAGTTTGTTTTGACAGATAAAAAGCTGAGACGTGTTTTTGTATGCTCGGCGATTTTTAATTATTATAAAAAAAATTACAAGTGGTACAAGCTCTACCCAGATTACCAAGAAGATGACCAAAGACGTACCTCGCTCTGGACGTCCCAACACATCAACAAAAGATGATAACGTCGAAGCTGTGAAGAAAATTGTTTTGGAAAATCTACGAATTATCATAAGAGAAGTTGCTGAGGATGTTGGCACATCGATCGGCTCGTGTCATGCAAGTTTGTTCCGAAACTTCTTGAAGCTCTTAAGTGACGTCAATGGTGATCCTGACTTGTTCAAAAGGGTCATAACTGGTAATGAATCATGGATATATAGTTATGACGCCGAAATCAAAGCCCAATAGTTCCAATGGAAGCATTCTTGACAGCCAAGACCGAAAAAGGCACGCCAAGTTCTACTGTTTCTCGCGATAACAGTATCGTAGTGCATAAGGAGTTTTTACCTTAAGCTCCTCTTTAAGTTATGCACCGTTTGCGAGAAGTAATACGAAAAAATTGCCCGGAATTGTGGAAAAGCAATTCATGGCTTTTGCATCACGATAATGCACCTGCTCATTCATCGTTGCTTGTGAGAGATTTTTTTGGCCAAAAAACACGACAATCATGCCTCAGCCACTATATTCAAGTGAGACGCGACTTACGAAAACTACAATAGTTAGTTTCAGCGATCTCGGGATTGTGAACTGGGAACTGGGATTGTCTAAGAGCAAATTCATGGAGAAATATCCTCACTGATCTTCATTTTACACATTTGTTTCATATTTTATGTCTTCCTCATCCAACATACCCGTCAAAGGAATCTTAAATTGCGGAATTATCAAAATATATTACCTATTGAAATCATTGACCATAACCAAATAGACGAAGCTGTAGATTATTTTACAAGTTCAGTACTCTTTTGTATTGATCAGTTAATTCGTAAGAAACTAAATGGTTAAAATAGCGCTAATATTTTCCCACGTGATATCCTAGAACTAGATGAGAATCAGAATTGAGTCTTATTTGACAGAAACAAAAGCTTTAGCAGCAACAATAAAGTCCCTCATTTCGAGTTTAAGAAATAAGTATTGGAATAAAAAACTGCAAGGTCTAGATAAATACAACAAACCATTCTGGAATATAATAAACGTAACTAAAAAGCAAAACTATATTATCCTACAGTCAATAAAAAAATTTGCTTAATCCAATCAGACTTGTTTACCTTAAATTGTAATCGCTTTTACCACAAACGTATGCTAACTTAGATGTGGAGTTTGCCCTAGTTCATCTTCTATTCTAAGTCATCAGATTTCGATAGGATAAAAAATTTATTTATTGGGTATATATTTTAATTCGTCCGGTTTTTTTTTCTAAATTTGAACGTTTATTTAAGAAAAACATGAACAAGAATATTATTCAAAGTATTGCCCATCTGAAGCTATGACCTTTTCCCATCTTTCTGGCAATTTGTGGATCCCATCCCAAAAGAACTGCGCCGGCTTGGCAGCCAAGAATGAATCAAGATAATTTTTAATATTCTGCTCTGATGTGAACCGTATTTCAGTGAGGGCGTTCTGCATCGACCGGAACAAATGGTAGTCAGAAGGGGCAAGGTCTGGGCTATAAGGCGGGTGGGGTAAGACTTCCCATCCACTGTTTTCCAAATAGTTCTTAACCGGAATAGCAACGTGGGGCCGAGCGTTGTCATGATGGAAAATTATTGCCTCGTGTCTGGTCGCATATTCCGGGCGTTTTTCGGCTACTGCTCTCTTCAAACGGATTAATTGTGTTCGGTAGCGTTGTCCATTGATGGTTTCACCCGGTTTTAGCAGCTCATAATACAGCACACCCATCTGATCCCACCAAATATAGAGCATTACCTTCGCACCATGAATATTCGGCTTTGCCGTTGATTTAGATGGTTGGCCGGGTTTTTTTCACGTATGATTTTTTGCGCTTAGGGTTGTCGTAATGGATCCATTTTTCATCACCAGTAACAATCCGATGCAAAAATGACTTCCTTTTGTGGCGTTCCAGCAGTATTTCGGACATGCAAAACCGCCTTTCGACGTCTCTCGGCTTGAGTTCATGTGGAACCCAATTTCCTTGCTTTTGAATATATCCAGTTGCTTTTAAACGTTTTGAAATGGCTGCTTGAGTAACACCGAAAGATTCTGAGAACTCTTCTTGTGTTTGGCAACAATTTTCATAAAGTAATGCTTCCAGTTCTTCATCTTCAAGCTTTTTTGGCTGCCGAGGACGTTCATCGCCTTCCAAGCCAAAATCACCACTTTTAAATCGTGCAAACTACTTTTGGCACGTTCGCTCAGCTAGCGCATGTTCACCTTAAACTTCCACCAAAATACCATGACTTTTGGCAGCAGTTTTCTTCATATTAAAGTAATGAAGTAGAACTCCCCACAAAAATACTTTTTCAGGCACAAAGTTCGACAAATTTGAGTGAAAAAAAATTATTATTGTTTACGCTTCAAATGTACTGAATATTAAAAGCTTTCCAAAATGCTGTTTGAATTTTGTACATGAGTTCTATAACTGATGCTTTTAGGGAAATATTTTCCTAAGGAATGCAAAACGGCAAAACTTATACCCATAAAGCCAGGTAAGAACACTTGTTTAAACTTACTTAGTTCGATAAGCAAGTTCTTTGGAAAAATAATTAAGATGAAATGAACAACCCATTTAACTGATAATAATGTATTGCCTTCAAAAAATTTTGGTTTTAGACCGAATCATCCCATATTCATCGCATAGCTAATCACATAAAAATTAAATTTGTAATAAGAAAAAGTACTGGTATGGTACACGTTGTTAAAACAACTTTCGGCACTGTTAGCAAAATAGTTTGCTGTACAAACTACTACGTCTAAATTCCCCAATGTATTTGAATAAGATAGTTTAGTCATCTTTATTAGATCGTACTTTCATAGTGTCAGTAAACAACTTGCTATCAACTGCGTTCCTAATTGAAGCAGAGGTACCACAAGGCCCAGTGTCCGGGCCAACCCTTTTAAATATGTACAATACATCTATTATTTTTAAGACTAGGTTATTGCGAATCTATCTTCACTGATGACACATGCATTTATTCCACAGATTCAATTGTTTTAATTACTGAAATATTAATTTACAGGCTTGTTTAAACGTAATTCAAACATATGTACTTCAGCGATTGGAAGATTAAAATAATTCCTTCAAAGACACAGACTATCATTTTTACAAGGAAAAGAAAACTGCTTCTTACCAAGCTCTCAATAACATATAAATATGTAGATTGGAAATTTAATGCAAGGTATCTTGAGGTACTACCTTGACAAGTCACTAACGTTTGTCTTCGTATCCAGGAAACGAATAAGAAAGTTAATAGCATAATAAAAACTTTCAAAAACAATTTTTCAAGCTGATATATTTAATGGATCGCCAGTCTGGGGTAAATGTGCAAAAACACACCTGCATAGGTTACAAGTAATACAAAATACCAGGTGTACCGGTATGAAGAGAACGTCAAGACACAAATGTCTCGATAGGGAACATTTATTGTTAACGGGCCTTAATTTTTTTTTTTTTTTTTTTTTTTTTTTTTTTTGTTTGATTGCTATGACACATGTCAAACATATTTATTATACATGAAGTCATTGAGCAAACAACATCATATTTTTTCATCATGTTAAAAATGTCGAATTTCGTACCAGAAAATGATGACTTGTAGAAAGCATTATTTTCTTGTTTTCATTTGAAGAAAAGTGCAGCAGAGTCGCATCGAATGCTTGTCGAGGCATATGGTGATTATGCTTTATCAGAAGCAACATGCAAAAGATGGTTTCAACGGTTCAGAGATAACCATATTGATGTAAGAAATGAAGAACGTGGAAGACCACCAAAAAAGACGCTGAATTGCAAACAATATTGGATAAAGATGACACTTCTGGTCATAAACAAATGGCAGAAATGTTAAATGTTGCACAACAAACAATTCTTTACCGTTTAAAAGCTATGGGAAAGATCCAAAAATCTGGAAAATGGGTGCCACATGAATTGAATGAAAGACAGATGGAAAACCGAAAAACCACTTGTGAAATTTTGCTTCAAAGACACGATAAAAAATCAATTTTGCATCGAATTGTTACTGGCGATGAAAAATGGATTTATTTTCGAAAAAAAAAACCAACAATGCTATGTGTCTGGTGGAACCAGAAAGGTGTGGTGTTACAGATCGCTACCGACAACAAATGATCAATCTGTTCCATGACAATGCACCTGCACATAAAGCAAAACTGGTTCAGGATACAACCAAAGCATTTGGCTGGGAGCTGCTACCCCACCCGCCGTATTTACCAGACTTGCAACCTTCCGATTACCATTTGTTTTCATCGATGGGACACGCATTAGCTGAGCAGCACTTCAAATCCTACGAGGAAGTCGAAAATTGGGTGACTTTTTGCTTTGCTTCAAAAGACGAACAGTTTTATTGGCGTGGAATCCATAACTTGCCTGAAAGATGGGAAAAATGTGTAGCTAGCATTGTCCAATACTTTGAATAAAATGTTTTTTACTTTCCTAATAAAAATTAGTGTTTTTTTTTTACAAAAAATGCTCACTTCATACCGGTACACCTGGTAAGCTCATGAAAATGATTTTAAACTTGCCTTGGCATTTTGCGACTGAAGGGTTACATGTCATCGCAAAAATTGAAATGGTATCCATAAGAGTGAACAAATTATTTGGGCTCTACAACTCGTCTTGCAGATAATTTAACTAATTTATTTATTAATTTTTTTTTTTTTTTTTTTTTTTTTTTGAAATTAAGTTATAAATTGGTTTTATAACTCAATTCGTGCGTTTTCCATACATATGGCGTACCTTGTATTGTTCTATTGTTATTATTCCATTGGAACACGCGTTGGAAAGCTACTGTCATTATACCTCATTTCAGTATATGTCATTAATTGAAGCGTAAACAACAATAATTTTTTTTTTCACTTAAATATGTCGAACTTTGTGCCTGAAAAAGTGTTTTTGCGGGGAGTTCTTCTTTATTACTTTAATATGAAGAAAATTGCTGCCGAAAGTCATCGTATTTTGGTAGAAGTTTATGGTGAACATGCGCTAGCTGAGCGAACGTGCCAAAAGTGGTTTGTACGATTTAAAAGTGGTGATTTTGGCTTGGAAGACGATGAACGTCCTGGGCAGCCAAAAAAGTTTGAAGATGAAGAACTAGAAGCATCACTCTATGAAGATTGTTGCGAAACACAAGGAGGGCTCGCAGAATCTTGGGCTGTCACTCAAGCAGCCATTTCAAAACGTTTAAAAGCAGCTGGATATATTTAAAAGCAAGGAAATTGGGTTCCACATAAACTCAAGCCGAGAAAGGTCGAAAGGCGGTTTTGCATGTGCGAAATGCTGCTAGAACGCCACAAAAGGAGGTCATTTTTTCATCGGATTGTTACTGGTGATGAAAAATGGATCCATTACGATAACCCCAAGCGCAAAAAATTATATGTGAAACCCGACCAACCAGCCAAATCAACGGCAAAGCCGAATAACCACGGCGCGAAGGTAATGCTCTATATTTGGGGGAATCAGATGGGTGTGCTGTATTATGAGCTACTAAAACCGGGTGAAACCATCAATGGACAACGCTACCGAACACAATTAATCCGTTTGAAGAGAGCAGTAGCCGAGAAATGCCCGGAATATGCGACCAGACACGAGGCAATAATTTTCCATCATGACAACGCTCGGCCCCACGTTGCTATTTAGGTTAAGAACTATTTGGAAAACAGTGGATAGGAAGTCTTACCGCACACGCTTTATAGCCCAGACCTTGCCCCTTCTGACTACCATTTGTTCCGGTCGATGCAGAACGCCCTCACTGAAATACGGTTCACATCAGAGCAGAATATCGAAAATTGCCTTGATTCATTCGTGGCTGCCAAGCCGGCGCAGTTCTTTTGGGATGGGATCCACAAATTGCCAGAAAGATGGGAAAAAGTCATAGCTTCAAATGGGCAATACCTTGAATAATACTATTGTACATGTTTTTCTTAAATAAACGTTAAAATTTTGAAAAAAAAACCGCACGAATTAAATTACATACCCAATATTTATTTATTGTTCATTAATTTTTCATTATTTATTTGTTTATTTTTTAATTGTACGAGTTATATAAAATTGAGGTCGTAACATATGCCACCACTTCTTTCATTTTGTACCTCAATTTTGTATTTTTTTTTTCCTTAAACGCTCTATTAAATATATGCAATAATTTTGTTAATATTTTATAAATTTTTAGTAGTAAGGTAACAATAGCCGGATCTCTGTAAATTATGCAATAGTAGTCTTAAAAATTTTTGCTGGAAATAAAGATAAGATAAGATAATTAGGAAAATCTCGTGAACTGCTTCAGATACAGATGAATAAGTCTCATAAACATCTTCACTGATTTCAAAGCCGCATATGACACTATTAATAAAGACTATCGAGCCAATCCTAGTTTTCGCAACTATATTTTCAACTTTCAGGTAATAAAGGGCTTTACCTACCTCTGCTCCACTATCAAAAACGACACCAGCTAGGAATCACTCTCGTTTTTTACTGCTTCTTTGGGCTTGAAAGTCATTAAACAAGACCCTGATTATCCTATTCCTGCTTTGACACTCACGAAAGTACACCGGGCCCGGAAACATTTCGATTCCAGTACAGAGAAACAATCCAGTAGAAAAAAAAAATGCTACTTTATCGTGTTTTTTAATACAATATTTTAAAATTAGTATTAACAATTTCATTTATTTCATTTTCCATCATAGGTCTGTCAGACTAAGTCTTTAAAAGGATTCTTTCTTCAATTTTCTTTACAGATTGCACTTCATCTTAACGTGGTTAAATTCCCAAATATTAACATCTTTGCAACCCTAGTCCGCTTATTAGCGACTAAAATTCAACTTCCATCACGAGCTATAATACTTATTCCAAATTAACCATAACCAAATTACTCTCGTTTTCATTAGAACGTGCATACATCAGATAATAATTTTTCCCAGGATTCCTTCCGCAAAGTGAGGCAGCATTCCAGGAACTTCCCTTAGAAAAAATACTCATACGTTCATCCAAGCTATCTTTAGCTGTGATGCTATGATTCCACCTAAGGACGCAATATCATGGGATCATCCTTGTCTAATATTGTACCACATATCCTTCAGGAAATCATGAAAAATCCTTAAAAAGCAAAACTGACAGCTTAGATTAGACGATATATCACATGAAATTTGTTACACTCATATACCTGCGGGAGAAGGTGTACGAATATGTCGGAGTATGATATTTACTTCCTCTTCCTCTTCCATGATACACTCAACTCAGAACTTCTTGAGAAATATCCCATTTGTTAGACTTTTAGATAAGGCCTCTCTTGGATGCAAAAAGAAGCATTGAAGTGAAATCTCAATTCCACTTCCCATATAGAAAATTTTCATTCGTTTTCTTTTCTGTTTTTATTTTTATTATTCTCTTTTTATTTTTATTTTTTTTTTTTTTTTTCTATTTTCTTTCCTAAGGACGACCGACATTCGGATTGTGAGATTACTAAAGGATTGACTTATGTTTGCCATCAGCACACTGAAATGTCAAAGGATTACTCCGTATTGCAAGAGTGTAGTGTAGTTATTAGATTAAAGCAATTTATTTAGCTCCGATTGTCACTTAAAGGCGCTCAGAGACAGTGTCAGTAGTGGGATTTAAATTCCATAGTGGAAAGTCTTCCTTGAGAGAGGAGGAGTGAGTGGGCAGGATTAAAAAGTGTTTTTTTTTCGTTTAATTTCCTCAATTTACATAAGCTTTTCTTTAGCTGTAGAAAGATATGAAGAAGTTTAAGGACTCTGTGTTAAGATACTCCTAAGAGCATACGAATAAGAGTTCGAGGACTGATATATGGTACCAGTCCTAACGAAGTTTGCTTTTTTCGCTGGGAAGTTCTGAACAATGTGTGCACACATCTGTAATGACTTCCGCTGTGGAACTTGAATTAATTTTTGCAATAAGAACATATGAAGTTTGGTAAACATATTTTACTTTTTGTTTTTTTGTTTTATAATTTTTTGATTCCATGAAATTTGTGCGAATTTAAATTCTCCTTAACCAAACGATGGGAAGAGCTTGGCAAATTTTTTAACCGTTTTACCACAGATTACCACGGCATCCACGAGTATGTAAATTCCTTTCTTCCAAGAATATATGGGTGTAAAGGAAATCAGATACCATCAGCTCCTACAAAGAAGAGTAGGGATGTAAGCAGCAATACCTAGTAGGTATAGTTACTCGCTGTAATTCAGAATTCTCATGTCTGGTTTCCTGGTAAAATAATTTTAAAGCGATAACAGAGAACATATATTTCAGGATAGGAATATCGTGATAGAGGAAACCTAAATCGAACAAGAAGATTTACAAATTTAAGTGTTAATTTTTACATAACTGACCAAATCGAGCACTGGCAAGTGAACAAGCTAAGATAATAGAGTTACTTGTAGGCACTCATAACTTGGAAGGAACTTAAATCCGATTCAATTTCTCGTATAAACAATAGTTGTAGGAGAAATGTGAAATCCGTTTATGGTGAAATGTAAACAATTTCTTTGGACGAGTGTAATCGTTGAACAATAGTTGGCAATGATTAGAGCTGCACGTATTCTGAACAATCTTAAATTGTAAAACTGATATTAAAATATGACATACACATAACCAAATCCTATAAAGGTAAGCTTCTTCCGAATGATGTTGTTCAAAGTACTTTTCCTAATTATGTTGCACTTTATAGTGAGCTGACCAGATGCTAAAATGCATCTTCGATAAAGATGCAAGTACATCGATACTTGCCTCAGATATCGGGCTGACTGAATAAAGATCATGATCAGGAATGAGAATGAATAAGGAATTCAGGGTAGACTCTGGAACTACTAAAGTATGCACTTGCATACTTCAAAAAAATTTCTAAAGGAATCTGCAAGACTACGTGAGCTTTTGTCCAAAGGCAATAGTTTCCTATCTAGTCTAAGGCAGATAAGGGGATATACAATTTCAACTACGGAATTGAAAGAGTTCAAAGAGCACTCCAGAGAGTTTTATCAAAAATGTACGCTAAAAAGATACCCGCTAGCTAACTTCTTAGACATAAAGGTGCTTTTAATAACGTATTCATCGAGGCTATTTTAGAATTCCTTAACAATCTAGATTAAGATGAATCCATTAGCCAATAAATTATAGCTGCGCTGAAAAATAGAATTCTAAAGACCAAAAAATTGGTATCAAGCACGAGAAGCTGGCTTGTATAAGACAGAATGATCTTTGTGACCATGGGAATGAATGATTTGATGAATATAATTTAGAATCTTGTTTTTAAGAAAGTCATTCAATGTACATCCGAAAACTTTTCTGACGTGCTCAGAAATGTGATCATACCTTCTTAAGTGAAAGATGTATCAAGCAATGTTGTTGAAAAGAATGTTAAGCTTGTTCATGGTTTCTTAATCAGGGTTACTAACAGTATAGTGTGCTTGGAAGCAGCAGAGTTTTAGCAAGCATAAGTTAAGGTTTTGCTGGTATAACCGAGTAGTGTTCCAAAGAAATCCTAGACTACCGTAAACTGTTTCTAACATTGTGGTAATGAGGTTTGTCCAAGTAATTTTTATTCCTTAATTCCGTGCAGAATCAAAATAAATTATTAAGAATCCGATTTTAATTGGGGGAAAACTAAATGAGCTAAGATTGTCTTTGGACATTGCCACGCTTAACGGACTACTTTGGCATATGTCATCGTTCGTTTTCGACGTACTCTCGGCAATCAAAAAGGCAGCATTAGCAAACATGTACTTTTTTGAATGTTAGACGATATTTGGAAGTTAATTTACATACATTAAAAACAACAGCGGTTACGAACGACTTTTTTTTTCAAATCTTAGGAAACTCGCTGGTGGTTAACACACTATGAAAGAGATTAGTTATGAAGGGAAGAGTATAATGAACGATAACCTTTATGAATTTTGGGTCTACACCATCTAAAGCTAAAGCCATTGTTGTCACTAGATGATTCAGATGCCGTTAAAGGATTATGGGAAACTGATGTAGGTCTAGTTAACAACACATTAATATTAGATGATGTGACAAAATTGGCGTTTAACTGGTCACAGTGAAATAGTCAAAATACCATGTTGACGTACGTTCTTCCATAGTCTTTTTCCTGGTAGCAAGGTTTTTTAAAACCTTGCCTTTGCTATTTGTAATTTACAAGCCACCTACCTCCGCAAATTTCGGTATGTGTTACTTAACTTCTCCAGATCATACTATTTCCATCGGTTGCAAGCAACATCGTGCTCACATGTATGTTGCTTGATGGCATCGTGAAATCAGGGATTTGAAGGACATTTTATAATCTTGTTTTTCGGGGGAAAATGCTTATAGAAGAGAAAATTTATGGAAACCTGTAAAAAAGCAGCCTGTAAGTCAACTGTCTTCGTTGCAGTAAAGTTGTCGAAGGACTTTGAAATACGTGATTTGACAAAATGTCTACCAATCTCTTTTGAATTGAACCTTGTCGATAATTTTTTGTTCTACAGTAAATATATCTTTGGTGTTGAACCGTTTCTGATATCCGCATTCTTGTCTTGTTAACTAGAAAAGAGTAGTCGAATCTAATATTGGAGTACTGTGTCTTGCATCGACCTCGATTCATTAAGGTGAGAAAAGCAGGTCCTTGCTTTAGTAACGCTTCGATGATCCTCAGTTTATTTCCAGTGGGAATCCTACTGTTCTGCAAACAATTTTGGTGTTACAATCCAAAACCGTTTTATCGTAATGTTTCAGAATACCAAAGATGTGGAAGATTAGATAGATATATTCTTCAATTTAACTTCTTATTGATAACGATAAATACGACAATTGATTGTATAGGATCAAGTGCTCGTATATATCACTATTTTGTAGAATACGGTCCAAAAATATATTTTCTCCTACATATATTACCTATATATTGACTATAAAGCTTTGTAGAAAAGAAGTCCAAACTTTATCCTTAAAACTTGTTCAAAGAAATTGATACGTGTCTAAATATTTTTTGTTTTGTTTTGTGTTTCTACATTTAACAGAAAACATTTCGTTAGTTCGTCAATACAAAGAAATTGTAGTAACTCATAGTTAATGCATTAATTTATATTCCACTGAATTTTCGTTATCCTTAGTTCCTCGTCATATTCACATACGAATACGACTATTTCTAACCAACCTCACTGTTGCACCTCAAATTCCCACCTAAGCTTCAATAACCGAGTTCCCAAGTCCCTTACATGACATCGCAGAGATAATTTCAAGCAACCTAAACCCATGTGTACTGGCTTTTATTTTCGACTCTGAATACTATTCCATTCGTCCTTAATTCGATCACTCTATTTCCCATACGTCCTGATTGTGTACAGCCAGATACTCATACCAGTATGTTATGTAACAAGCGTTGTTAGTGTTGCTCTACTGGATACTGGATTTTAAAATCTCCAGGGAGTAAACCCTTTCTTTGAAATCGAAGCGACGATTTATTTCCTATGACTCTAGTCGGAATATCCAAGACCATATACACAAAGCCAAACCAGCTTAACATTGTATCCGGCAAGACCTTAAATGCAATCAAGCCGCCCTGAGATACGAACACTATCTGATTCGGATGTTTCTGTGCAATGGAGTGGGATAACATGGGGATATTGGGAGGTTATATGAAGGTGGCAGCAAGAAAATAAATTTATCCCTTTCTCCTCTTGGTCGTTTTCTTTTCCTTTATTTTTTCCAATACAAAAAGAAAAACGAAAATAGGAAAGCCATTTCTGCAGTAAAGGGGTTTCATCCTTTTTCTTATTGAACCATTTTTCTTTTCATCTATTTTGCTCAATGAAAGATGAAACAAGAGAAGCAAACAAGTACAAAGCGCTTACAGTCTGACAGTCATTGCTGCTGACTGCTGCTCGAAACAGTATTCGGAATGTGAAGCAATCAACCATTTTTCACTATCAACCGCAAACTACTTGGGTACTCAGTCGTCGGTACTCGTTTACGTATTCGAGCTCTGTATTGTATGGATAGGAATCCGGATACATCCGAAATAATAATAATAGTTGTTCCCGCAAGTAGAAATTTTCATCAGTGGAAATGATGTGACCTACTTTTAGGCTGGTGCAAAAAATATCACTCTTCTGGGTTAGTCATGTTCTTTGGTTCAACTACCCGTTCGGCTGGAGCTTGGGCCCAGATTTGGGCCCAACTGTGTGAAATGAATATTTGCAATAAGCTACACGAAATCGGAACAATAACTCTGTGGTGTGCGCATTCATCGCTTGGAGCCAAATTTTAATTTAAAGCTGCCAATCGCGGTGACTTTTTTCTTTTTTTTCTCATTATAGTAAACTTTTTTCGCTTTGTTTGTTTTTCTGTTTCCTTCCATTTTCTCCTTTTCTGTTATTTCAGAATATTTTATTCTAGATGATGTCTTGATAAAAATTAACGGATACATATTGATGTTTGTAGGTAAATTAAACGAGATAGCATTACTCGTAGAACCCATACTTGCGGAAGTTAAGTTCGAGAGAGTGAGAAGTTAATAGATTAAAATTTCAATATGACAGATACAGGATGTTTTCTCGTTTTAAAGTAACATTTCTATATCAATGACACGTGGATACAATATTTCATTAAATCGAAAATGATGGCAAATACTTAGGTCCGCATGGATTCGAAAAGGCAAAGGTGGCAATATCGAAATTGATGCCGAATAAATTGACCAAAACTGATTAGTCAACGGTTTAAAACAGCGCTTGCATTATTACACATCCTTTAAAATGTTTTGCAAGATTCTGCCCAATACTCAAGAAGAAACAGCAGACGTCTTAAGCCCTTGGTCATCAACCTAAAACCCATATACCCAACATCGATAGGATGAAAAAGAAAGAAGTAAACCGCGTAATACGGGTATTGTGCAATTTTAATTAAACATTCGCACATACGCAAGCTGAGTGAACCTTAGTGGATGTCTTCGACCCAATCACTAATTTGATGAAGTCAACGGCAAATCCACTGGTCGGTTCAGCCGCAAATTTATTTGAACTTCCAACTTCGGAGCTAATTTAAGAATTGTTTTGCATTTGTATAGTGATAATGTTGAAATATATATTTTTACGTGCCCTAAAAATTCCATGTAGTGGATTAGAAAATGTCCCAGGCATAGCATATAAAAACATAAGAGAAGAAGCAAAGCTGTCAAACATATACAAACATATTTTCTTCAATCTAAGAAAATATCCCCGGCGACTGTTCAGTTGTAATTTTCATAACTTTTTCTTTAAAATAATCTTGTTTTTGCTAAAAAAAAATTTTTTTTTTTCTACCATGTGCTGTTGCAATTAGTGTCGGATTTGGGATACGATCGATTGAATCGTAACTACCTTGGATTAAAAAAAAACAAAAGAAAATAAAAAGTTGGGTGAGCTCGCCAATAATTTCCAAGAAATCTTGGAAGTCAACCTGAATGGAGAAGCTGCACAATATCTTGTGCATAAAAGTTCGCGGGTAGTGCGAGTGGAAACCATATACCAGGAATTATTTAACATTCTGAAGCAGAGTCGTAGCCATGCACTGCCTTCTCTAGTCTCTCTAAAATTGCCCGGGTGATTTTATAACCATCAACTAGTTCTGTTCATATACCAATCGAAGAAACGCGGCTTGGCCCACGAGCAATAATTTTGAGAATCAGCAAAGCCTCGGAATATTAATAAAACTCCTATGTTATTTTGGAACACACTAGTTCGAGAAGGGCAGATTTAGTAAGAACGGAAGCCCCTCTACCAGGTGCTCCTTCGATCTAACAACAACCCTCACAACCTTCTCTACCTAATTAAAATCAACGACATGAAATCAAATCAAATCAAATGCTCATCCTTGATATAGGTGCAACCCGAACTATTTTGAAAACGTTAGTGCTCGAGAAAGTGGACCTCTGCACTGCGATAAAAACATCACATAATATACTTCAGACCATTAGCGCTGACGTCACTCCTATTGAAGGAATCCTTGTAGGCAATTTAGAAACAGGAATGTTTTAAACACATCATTTGTGGCTCCAATAATCGACGACTGCATTATCGACATTATCGATTTCCTACGCTGGTACTCATGTGCAATCAATTTACAAAAAGATTTTTTGCAAATCGACTATAACAATATTTGTTTATAACGGATAGTTGATCTATTGGCTGTGACAACGAACTCAGGAAACATGCGGTTACCAGCTGTAGCCAATTTACGTGTGTGATTGACAACCACCACGATCGAAAACGAAACAATAACAGCAATTGCCATGCCCACAATAAACCGCTTTACCACATCAGATTCCATATTCCAAGTAAAATATGAAATGTTATGGGTAAGCATGATTATTATTATATTTCGGAAGGCGATATTTGAATACCCCAGAATACGACCTTATTGTAGCTAGACACACAGTGTTTTTCAATCGTCACAATCATAGACGTATGTGAAAACTTAATACTAGAAGTGAAAGAAATGACACAAAGTAACATATTGCGTCCTGCCTGACAACTGAACAACAAAAAAGGTTAGCTTCACAAGTTTCTCAATATAGTTCTGTATTGGCAGGCACAAATGATCCACCAGGATTGACGTCCATCACCCTGTATCGAATCAGTACAGGAAAAGTCCATCCAATCAAACAACCTCCCACTGGAAGCTGAAGAAATCCTGAATGACATGAAGACTCAGAAAGTTATACAACCATCCCGGAGCCCTTAATGTTCTCCCGCTTGTCTTAGTGCGCGAAAAGGGTGGGTCTTTAGATTCTGTGTACATTATTAGACATTAGACATAATCATGCCACCAACAAAGATTATTACTCCCTTAATCGGATCAATCTTACTTTGGAAACATTAAGACGATCAATTTGGTTGGCCATACTCGATCTTAAATGTGGTTATTGGGAGGTGGAGAAAAAACGGCTTTTTTGATTGACACTGGCTTGTATGTGTGACTCATAGATGCCAACCCTCTAGATCTTCGTCACTGAGTTTTCCTGGTTTACCTTGAAGACATGTCCAGAGGAAAACATTTGAAGAATAAATTTGCAATTAACAACTGGTATTTACTCGCTTGTTAAACGCTGGTCTACGACCTTCGCCAAAAACGATGTTAACTTTCTAGGGCACATTGCTATAGACGAAGGCATAGCAGTTGACTCAATTAAGGTATCAGCAGTTCACACGTGACCAACTCACAAGATGAAGACCGAAGTTTAGTCGTTCTTCGGCCTATATGCCTACTGTCGTCGCTTCATCTACGATTTTTCAACTATTGCCAAGCCTCTTACGAGTCTGGCCGAAGAAGGTAAGCAGTTAAGATGATTTTAACGTTTTAAAGTATGAACTCTCAACACTCTCAATTCTTACCAGCCCCATGACAGGTGTTAGTGAAAATCAGATTCAAACTATAGTACAAGAATGTCATTGAGAATATGTATAAACCGAAAAGATTTTTTTTAAATAATCATAAAATTGTATCGTATAATGTTGGTGGACTTGGTATGAAATTAATATTTCCTGGATTTTTAAAATATTTGTATCGAATTAAAGAATTTCGAAAAATATTTTTCTTCGCATGAATGTTTTTGGATTCCTGCAAAGAAGACAGCACACAGAGGCAGAGCAAATGGTGGTACACTAACTGCAATAAAAAAAGAAATATTTTCGGCATATGATATTAAAACTACAAAGAAAATGGTGTACATGAAATTAAAAAACGCTAATAATTTTCTATATATTGTGCCTATCTACTTAAATTGCAACCATTGGCAGCATGACTATGAAATATTTTATGACTTTTTGTGCTTCCTTAAAACGCATAACTTAATAATAATGGGAGACTTAATGCAAGGACAGCGGACTTAGAACCGGATATGGTACTTGGAAGCCGTAAATGGAGCTCTAAAGACGCAAAAGTTAATGCTGAAGGAAAAAAACTCATTGAATTGTGCAATGAATTTTGATTGAAGCGCGGACGGATATAAAAGTGGGGAATTAACATTTATTGGGAATCAGGACAGCTCCACAATTGATTGTGGGCATATTGGTGGTGATTGTCACTTCATCCTTAAAGACTTTGCGGTTGGGGATGCAACATATTCGGATCATCTTCCAATCACGATCATGATTGGAAGCGATCTTATCCAAGAATCTCTCTCAAATGAAAAACCTGCTCAAAACATCAATCTTAAGTGGAACAAATACAAAAAAAAATTTCAAGTAAAAATGGATATTATGCTAAGGGTCAAGGAAAATGTTTCAGTAGCAAATAAATATAACTTTATACGAACTTGAATCAATAATTCGTGAAGTGACTGGTTCGGTAAAAAAACCCCTACTTTACGAAAAAAATCTGAATGTGAAAAATTAAGAATAAGATCCTTAGCACTTCTTAACCTTTTGCGGAGATACGATTTAAGGAGCATCAAAATAGGATATGTGGAAACTAGCAAACAATATAAACAGACGTGTAAAGAAAAGAAACGAGCACAGGAAGAAAAATGGGCATTGTTATTGAGCCAAAGCAGAGATTCAGCTGAATTTTGGACCGTGACAAGCAAATTAAATGGGAACCCAAAATCAAAAGAAGTTGCTAGTTTCCTTACTTTACCCCTCGGAACAAATTAATTGGAATTGCGCACAACCTGATCAAAAGGACGAAATTTTGGATGCAAAATTAGTAATTGAAGAAGTCGAAATAGTGCTCTAATCCTTGAAAGACGGAATACCGGCAGAAAGATGGAATACCGGCAGAGATTTTTAAATACAATGCAGAATTATTTAAAGAAAATTTGACTAAGGCTTTTAATATCATTTTTAATTTTGACACTCTTCCTGAACACTTTTACGAAACGCTACTTTGGCCAATTTATAAAAAAAGTGATCCATGTGATCCAACAAACTATAGAGGAATATCTTTTTTAAGTTCGGCATTGAAAGTAAATACCACTTTGCTATATAATAAACTAATAAAAATAATAAAAATAAAAAAAAAAATAATATATATATATAACAAAAAATACAGCAAATTTAATGCTGGTTTTCGAAATTCCCAAATTTTTTCAAGTTTGGGAACAGAAAATAATACGAGGGGGCTAAACTTTAATTCATTAATTTTGGCCATTGCAATAACAGATTTGTGAGCTGGTGCATTGTCTTGATGAAACAACACTTTCTTCTTAGCCAAATGCGGCCATTTTTGCTTGATTTTTCGCTCAAACGTTTTTCAAAATAGTCGATGAAAATTATCCCACGCGCATCCCAAAAAATCGACGCCATGACCTTGCCTGCAGAGAAAACGGTCTTCGACTTTTTTGAAGCCAGTTCTCCCTTTTGAATCATTTGAACCATTGTTTTGTTTGTTCTTTTGTCTCGGGTGTAAAGTGTTGGACCCATGTTTAATCCACTGCTATGAAACGGCGCAAAAATTTTGCTTTATTGCTGTGAAACTTCACTAAATACTCAATTGAGTATGTAATTTAATTCATGCGGTTTTTTTTTCAAAATTTGAACGTTTATTTAAGAAAAACATGTACAATAGTATTATTCAAAGTATTGCCCATCTGAAGCTATGACTTTTTCCCATCTTACTGGCAATTTGTGGATCCCATCCCAAAAGAACTGCGCCGGCTTGGCAGCCAAGAATGAATCAAGACAATTTTTAATATTCTGCTCTGATGTGAACCGTATTTCAGTGAGGGCGTTCTGCATCGACCGGAACAAATGATAGTCAGAAGGGGCAAGGTCTGGGCTATAAAGCGGGTGGGGTAAGACTTCCCATAGTCTGTTTTCCAAATAGTTTTTAGCCGGAATAGCAACGTGGGGCCGACCGTTGTCACGATGGAAAATTATTGCCTCCTGTCTGGTCGCATATTCCGGGCGTTTTTCGGCTACTGCTCTCTTCAAACGGATTAATTGTGTTCGGTAGCGTTGTCCATTGATGGTTTCACCCGATTTTAGTAGCTCATTATACAGCACACTTATCTGATCCCACCAAATACAGAGCATTACCTTCGTGCCATGGATATTAGGCTTTGCCGTTGATTTGGCTGGTTGGCCGGGTTTCACATCTGATTTTTTGCGCATGGGGTTTTCGTAATGGATCCATTTTTTATCACCAGTAAATCCGATGCAAAAATTACTTCTTTTTGTGGCGTTCCAGAAGCATTTCGTACATGAAAAACCGCCTTTCGACGTCTCTCGGCTTGAGTTCATGGTGAACCCAATTTTCTTGCTTTTGAATATATCCAGCTACTTTTAAACGTTTTGAAATGGCTGCTTGAGTGACACCCAAAGATTCTGCGAGCTCTTCTTGTGTTTGGCAACAATCTTCATAGAGTAATGCTTCCAGTTCTTCATCTTCAAACTTTTTTGGCTGCCCAGGACGTTCATCGTCTTCCAAGCCAAAATCACCACTTTTAAATCGCGGAAACCACTTTTGGCACGTTCGCTCAGCTAGCGCATGTTCACCATAAACTTCCACTAAAATACGATGACTTTCGACAGCAGTTTTCTTCATATTAAAGTAATGAAGAAAAACTCCCCGCAAAAAAACTTTTTCAGGCACAAAGTTCGACATATTTGAGTGAAAAAAAATTATTGTTGTTTACGCTTCAAATGAATGACATATACTGAAATGACGTACAATGACAGTAGCTTTCCAACGCATGTTCCAATGGAATAATAACAATGGAATAATACAAGTTACGCCATCTCTTAGCAAACCGCACGAGTTATAAGTTATAGACCCAATAATATGCGATGTATAGCACTTTTTGAAATGCCTACAATATCTGCTAGCTCGCGCACTTTCAGTCGACGATCATCCAGTACCGCTTTGTGGATTTACTTCACCATTTCTGAAGTCGTCACCTCATTTGGTCGACCACTGCGATACTCGTCTTGGCAGCTCGTACGGCCTCATTTAAACTCAGCAACCCAAAATTTTACTATTGTTAACGAAGGAGTAGACTTACCCAGAGTAAAATCCAGTTCATTTTTTATATTGGTTGGGCTGAGACCTTTCAAATAAAAGTATTGTATCACATAACGATGACCAATTTTTCTCCATTTTCACAAATTCACTGACATCGTTCACTAATATACTAATTAACGTGACGCTATCAAACTTGAAACATATGCTTTATAGACTGCGTACCAATACAGTAATATTTTTAAACAACTACCGTCATGCTTTGGTCAGGCCGGGTAATTCTGGGACCGCCATCGTACAATAGACAATATCTTACTTGGTACTTGGAAGCCGTAAATGGAGCTCTAAAGACGCAAAAGTTAATGCTGAAGGAAAAAAACTCATTGAATTGTGCAATGAATTTTGATTGAAGCGCGGACGGATATAAAAGTGGGGAATTAACATTTATTGGGAATCAGGACAGCTCCACAATTGATTGTGGGCATATTGGTGGTGATTGTCACTTCATCCTTAAAGACTTTGCGGTTGGGGATGCAACATATTCGGATCATCTTCCAATCACGATCATGATTGGAAGCGATCTTATCCAAGAATCTCTCTCAAATGAAAAACCTGCTCAAAACATCAATCTTAAGTGGAACAAATACAAAAAAAAATTTCAAGTAAAAATGGATATTATGCTAAGGGTCAAGGAAAATGTTTCAGTAGCAAATAAATATAACTTTATACGAACTTGAATCAATAATTCGTGAAGTGACTGGTTCGGTAAAAAAACCCCTACTTTACGAAAAAAATCTGAATGTGAAAAATTAAGAATAAGATCCTTAGCACTTCTTAACCTTTTGCGGAGATACGATTTAAGGAGCATCAAAATAGGATATGTGGAAACTAGCAAACAATATAAACAGACGTGTAAAGAAAAGAAACGAGCACAGGAAGAAAAATGGGCATTGTTATTGAGCCAAAGCAGAGATTCAGCTGAATTTTGGACCGTGACAAGCAAATTAAATGGGAACCCAAAATCAAAAGAAGTTGCTAGTTTCCTTACTTTACCCCTCGGAACAAATTAATTGGAATTGCGCACAACCTGATCAAAAGGACGAAATTTTGGATGCAAAATTAGTAATTGAAGAAGTCGAAATAGTGCTCTAATCCTTGAAAGACGGAATACCGGCAGAAAGATGGAATACCGGCAGAGATTTTTAAATACAATGCAGAATTATTTAAAGAAAATTTGACTAAGGCTTTTAATATCATTTTTAATTTTGACACTCTTCCTGAACACTTTTACGAAACGCTACTTTGGCCAATTTATAAAAAAAGTGATCCATGTGATCCAACAAACTATAGAGGAATATCTTTTTTAAGTTCGGCATTGAAAGTAAATACCACTTTGCTATATAATAAACTAATAAAAATAATAAAAATAAAAAAAATAATAATATATATATATATAACAAAAAATACAGCAAATTTAATGCTGGTTTTCGAAATTCCCAAATTTTTTCAAGTTTGGGAACAGAAAATAATACGAGGGGGCTAAACTTTAATTCATTAATTTTGGCCATTGCAATAACAGATTTGTGAGCTGGTGCATTGTCTTGATGAAACAACACTTTCTTCTTAGCCAAATGCGGCCATTTTTGCTTGATTTTTCGCTCAAACGTTTTTCAAAATAGTCGATGAAAATTATCCCACGCGCATCCCAAAAAATCGACGCCATGACCTTGCCTGCAGAGAAAACGGTCTTCGCCTTTTTTGAAGCCAGTTCTCCCTTTTGAATCCATTGTTTTGTTTGTTCTTTTGTCTCGGGTGTAAAGTGTTGGACCCATGTTTAATCCACTGCTATGAAACGGCGCAAAAATTTTGCTTTATTGCTGTGAAACTTCACTAAATACTCAATTGAGTATGTAATTTAATTCATGCGGTTTTTTTTTCAAAATTTGAACGTTTATTTAAGAAAAACATGTACAATAGTATTATTCAAAGTATTGCCCATCTGAAGCTATGACTTTTTCCCATCTTACTGGCAATTTGTGGATCCCATCCCAAAAGAACTGCGCCGGCTTGGCAGCCAAGAATGAATCAAGACAATTTTTAATATTCTGCTCTGATGTGAACCGTATTTCAGTGAGGGCGTTCTGCATCGACCGGAACAAATGATAGTCAGAAGGGGCAAGGTCTGGGCTATAAAGCGGGTGGGGTAAGACTTCCCATAGTCTGTTTTCCAAATAGTTTTTAGCCGGAATAGCAACGTGGGGCCGACCGTTGTCACGATGGAAAATTATTGCCTCGTGTCTGGTCGCATATTCCGGGCGTTTTTCGGCTACTGCTCTCTTCAAACGGATTAATTGTGTTCGGTAGCGTTGTCCATTGATGGTTTCACCCGATTTTAGTAGCTCATTATACAGCACACTTATCTGATCCCACCAAATACAGAGCATTACCTTCGTGCCATGGATATTAGGCTTTGCCGTTGATTTGGCTGGTTGGCCGGGTTTCACATATGATTTTTTGCGCATGGGGTTTTCGTAATGGATCCATTTTTTATCACCAGTAAATCCGATGCAAAAATTACTTCTTTTTGTGGCGTTCCAGAAGCATTTCGTACATGAAAAACCGCCTTTCGACGTCTCTCGGCTTGAGTTCATGGTGAACCCAATTTTCTTGCTTTTGAATATATCCAGCTACTTTTAAACGTTTTGAAATGGCTGCTTGAGTGACACCCAAAGATTCTGCGAGCTCTTCTTGTGTTTGGCAACAATCTTCATAGAGTAATGCTTCCAGTTCTTCATCTTCAAACTTTTTTGGCTGCCCAGGACGTTCATCGTCTTCCAAGCCAAAATCACCACTTTTAAATCGTGGAAACCACTTTTGGCACGTTCGCTCAGCTAGCGCATGTTCACCATAAACTTCCACTAAAATACGATGACTTTCGACAGCAGTTTTCTTCATATTAAAGTAATGAAGAAAAACTCCCCGCAAAAAAACTTTTTCAGGCACAAAGTTCGACATATTTGAGTGAAAAAAAATTATTGTTGTTTACGCTTCAAATGAATGACATACACTGAAATGACGTACAATGACAGTAGCTTTCCAACGCATGTTCCAATGGAATAATAACAATGGAATAATACAAGTTACGCCATCTCTTAGCAAACCGCACGAGTTATAAGTTATAGACCCAATAATATGCGATGTATAGCACTTTTTGAAATGCCTACAATATCTGCTAGCTCGCGCACTTTCAGTCGACGATCATCCAGTACCGCTTTGTGGATTTACTTCACCATTTCTGAAGTCGTCACCTCATTTGGTCGACCACCGCGATACTCGTCTTGGCAGCTCGTACGGCCTCATTTAAACTCAGCAACCCAAAATTTTACTATTGTTAACGAAGGAGTAGACTTACCCAGAGTAAAATCCAGTTCATTTTTTATATTGGTTGGGCTGAGACCTTTCAAATAAAAGTATTGTATCACATAACGATGACCAATTTTTCTCCATTTTCACAAATTCACTGACATCGTTAACTAATATACTAATTAACGTGACGCTATCAAACTTGAAACATATGCTTTATAGACTGCGTACCAATACAGTAATATTTTTAAACAACTACCGTCATGCTTTGGTCAGGCCGGGTAATTCTGGGACCGCCATCGCACAATAGACAATATCTTGGTACCAACATCTATATAAGGTGGACCAAAGTAAGAAGCTTTTCACCTTTTATATTGATTTTAGAGCAGCATTCGATACGATAATTCGAAATGCGTTGTTTTACAAACTGAAACTGCATTAGAAAAGTTGTACCAACAAACTACGGCAACGTATATATTGGCAAGGAACAATCTGAGAAGCTTGTGATAAACCGAGGAGTCAAACAAGGCTATAAACTGAGTCCCCTACTTTTCGCTCTGTTTCTGGATGATCTCGTGGAATTGCTTATATGTGGTGTAGAAATTGGCAGTACGAAAACTGAAGTTATCATGTATGCAGATGACATAGTCATACTTGCAGAATCACCTTGTTCTCTTCAGATGATGATAAACAAACTTTTCGAGTACTGTGGAGTTTGGAGGCTAACGTCGAACAATCGAAAGTTATGATATTTCAAAAAGGGTCTGGCAGAATAGCAAGAGGCGAAAAATGGAAATATGGTGAACCCGAGTTGAAAGTATTAAAAAAAAATACTTACCTAGGAATGGAACTGACGTTCAACTTAAAAATTAAAAAACATCTCAAAACAAAACTGGATAAGGCGAAAAAAGCAATCTGTTCGAATTGGAATAGGATTTTCAGCAATAAATTAATAGCTGTTAGCTCGAAATTTAGCGTATTTAATGCAATCGCGTTTCTTTCTGCGTAAAATCTTCTACTTGTCAATTAGTACACCAAAATACAAGTATCATCTCTAAAACTTAATGCAGATTATCTGTCAGAGGACTAAAAATGAGCGATTCCAGACTACCAAAGTTGATTCTGCGATACGCAGCACTGAAGAAAACTCTTTATGTCAAAGATTGGACTAAATAAGCAGCGAATTGTGGTGTGACGATAAACTTCGCCGAAAGTAATGATGATGGATGGAAAAAGGCTTTTTATGAGGTTATCAAGCTCACAGATGAAAATGAGAGGTACTCCTTTATTGAAAAAGCGCGGGAGTCAACAGAGTGGCAATACTATTCAAAGGTTAATTATAACCTAAATCAAAACAATTACTTCAAAAGCAGTTTTATGATTGGAAAATTTTTCAAAATTAGAGGAGAGATGGTTAAACTAAACTACGTACCACATCGAAACGAACGGACTATCAATTTCACTCTTTGCAACTTACATGAGAGGGAAGACGTAATGCATTTCATTGGCGTGTGTCCGGTACTGAAAGAGTTGAGACGTTTCCACTTTGGGATGAATATCTTTAATATTGATGAGGTTAAATATTATCTTAACGGTTTGAACTGGATACAATTGTTTAAGTATAACATCGCAGCCAGTGCTTACAGAACGAGAATAATCAAGGAAAATTTTTACCAATCAAAATTGTTAACATTCCTAAATTGTTTTTAACTAAACTAAAAAACTTTAATCTCTAAAAATACATTTCGGTTTCAGCTAAACTAAAAGCGAAGGAAAGTCTTCCTTTCTTTGTTTTAACTAAACTAAAAGTCATTTACTTTCGTTTAACCAAAAACACATGGAAATGTTATTAAAATGCATTTTAAATTTCGTTTAATGATTAATATATATTAAAACTTATGAAAATGTTGTTACTCAGGCAAACAATATAAATGTCATGCCTATTATATTCATTTTTTTTTCTTCTCAATGATTATAATGTGTAATTTATTATATTGAATAAAGAAATCTATCTAGTCTACCAGCTAATCTGCATATGGATCCATTTTATCCCAGTTACAAGATGGTGAGGATGGTGGGCAAAAGGTTATTGAGTACCCCAGCAAGGCCTTCAGCCGCCCGAAGAGAAACTTTTGCGTCACTCGACGTAGTGAGTGTAGGAATGCACTTCCGTTTAAAAACAGGTTATAGCATTCTGCGCTGGATAATAAACTTTCGAGAACTATAAGGTCAGATGGCACGATGGATGAAAATGTCGCAGGAGTTCGATTTTACCGTGGAAGATCGCTCTGGGAAGAACCACCAGTACATCGTAATTTTTGGGATTTTTTTTAAAAGAAAACTACTACTTCCTTCCTAATCATTATAACCTTTAAGCATTTAAAACCAACGTTCATCGGTACTTCTCTTCCCATCCTCCCTGATTTTCCTCCGCCGAAATTAAAAAAAACCAAAAATGATTATTTAACTAAAAGGTAATGTCTATACATTTTTGGCCGGCCAAAATCGAAAAATAAAACGAATGATTTGTCATCGAGTTACAACTGCAGCAAACTTGGAAAATGTATTGTAGTTTCGAGAAATAATGATTAATTTCATTGTTATAAGTAGATTAAAATCATACTTAGAGCTAATCTGCTATTCCAGGCCCATTTAATTTATTTTCCTCTTCTTCAAAAAGCACCTGCTGGGCTGTTCAAGCTCTTCTTCGAGATGATCGGCCGCCTTCCAAGACAGGCTGTTAGCGATGCTCTGCTACTCGTAGTCTTGTTTCATCTTTGCTTACGACATAATCTCTTGCTTCAGGTCAAACTATCACTCCCATCACATTAATTAAAGATGCGAAGTAATTTGTTAATTCAATAGTTATGAGACCATTGTGGAGGTGTTTCGGAGCAAAAGCGCCAAAGAAAACCATTGTAGCTTTCGTTATTATTCTGCGTATTATTACCCCTACATCTACCAAGCAACTCACGCTGAGACAACTTTTTGAACATTTGGATCAAATGGGAGATAATCGTGCTGGAACTTAGACAAGTTTATTACTTCAGCTTCCACGCGGCGATAAACGCACCAACTTCTGGATAGTTTCCATGGTTTAAATTCTTATCAGTCGAAATCATGTAATGAAATGTAGCCTTATACATTTCGTCGACATTATCCTGATGTTTCATGGTCGCTAGGCCGTAATACTTTTGAAGTATATTAATTAAGTTGAAAATTAATTTTAGCGTGGTTTTACTTTTTCCTCCTAAGCTCTTATCGGCTTTTTTCAAACTACGGCATCGTGATACCATTATTTTGTTAACATGTAGTAACTACACAAAACGTAAAATATGGCCACGTTTTTTCCACGTACGATCTTCCGCAACTGTCAAATTTGTCTTTGAATTTTCTTTCTCTAATTTAATAGTTCTTTTTATAATTAATTTACAAACTGATTCTGCTGCTATCCATAAATTCGTGAAACTTGCTAAATCCATAAAACCGCAAAAAAGATAAAAGCCCCTAAACGTCTGTTTATTTCAAATGCATTTTCAATCATAAGCCCAGAATTGATGTACGAAACACCGTATTCACACGTGACAGCAATTTTGAATCCTAAACCTCGCTTTAACACTTTCACCAAATTGCTAATTGCATGAAAAACCGAAACAAACCGAATAATGCAATATCCATAAGTTGGATCAATCGCAATATTATAATCATTATTTTGTGATAGTTTTTCAGGTGACGCACTGGTATTTGCGGTAGACTGCTAGAATGTATATTGATTGGAATATCGGTGGCGGCGCTACTACAAAATGCGTATATGGTACTATCCTTTAGTAAAACCTCTTTAAGCTCGCCTGTAAAAATTTGGTGACAATCCGACACTTAGTTTTGTTTTGATACCTATTTCAAAACATAGTGTTTGTGTTTTTTGCGACCATGGCAACGTGTTGTATGACTCGTAACTCTATCCTGTAAACAATAAAGATAGTCTGTGTTTATTACTTCAATTTGAGGCCACAAAAAATTTTAAATTATTTGTCAACATATATAGCTCTACATTGGCAGTTACAGCTCTTTTATTTGAATTTTTGAAGAAAAATGGACCAAGGAACCTACCAGCCCAAAAACCTCAAAAAGCAATACATTTTTGTGGTTGTAATGATTTTTGTGAAATTATTCAAGGATTTTCTTCTCTCCAGATTCAAAAATTTTGTTTGTTGATGAATCCATCTAATTTAAAACAAGCTTCGTCACTTAAGGTAATTTTGCGTGAAAAACTAGCATAAAGAAAGTTCTGCGTTGATTTGTATTAATTGGATTGTAAATATATCTTTTTCACAAATATCAAACATGACATCAAAAAAAGTAGGGTTCAGAAATTATTCACTACTGACATCTAGGTGCACCTTTGAAAGACCCTTTAGTTCTATTAAAAAAAATTCGACATCATTAAAAGCATCCACCTGCCAACTTATTTCTACCATTGAACATGCACCTCTTGATGAACCAATGGTATCGTTTCAAACGGTGTACGAAGAGATTTTGGAATTACAACCATTAAAAACTCCAATGTACTTGCTTAAATTAGATCTCTGGAAGATAGTAATGCTTGGTTTAGAAAGAAGATTGATGCATTGGAAATAAAGATCGACGTGTTAGAGCAGCGAGAAAAACAATGTGAAGTGGACGTTATTGGTATTCCTGGTGTCTGCATTGAAAATATGAAAGAGAATGTCAACATATTTCTTACATTTGTGAACAGAGAGGAAATCAGTTAGCATAGCATTATATGGAATAATGCTATATGAAGAGCATATGAGCAAAAAAGAAATCAATAACATAGTATGCGTTAAATTCTCAACTCTTTTACAAAAAAAAAAAATCGAATGCTTAAGATGAGAGACAATGAAAATAACATTTTCAACTTTTTTTTTGATAAATTTAACAGCATAAAACGTGAAGTTCATTGGCAGCAGTAATACATACAGCAGGAAGATATACAGTTATGACAATGACTTACGTCACGGTTCCCAAACACCCACACAATATTTTTAGCGTCTATGGTAACCATAAGAGTCATTAGCCATCACTCATCTATTCTTATCAACGCCGATTTAAACTAAAACAGTAAGTCGTAAACCACTGTCATCTATTAGATGCATTTGCATCCGCACAATAGATCAATATCCACAAGAATCGCCGAATCTATTGTTGGCACAAGTGAATCCACTTGCAAGATCATACTGCACACCATTCAAGGGCAGTGCAATACAAGCTCAACATATAACTTATAAAATCCTAGGATCTTTCAGCAATAAGATAGTTAGTAGATAGTGCCGTACTCAACTGAACTTAGTTCATCAGATTCTCCCCCACACACCCCCAGTGGTAATGGGTCCTCAACATAAAAAGGCTTAAAATCTAAAAATAAAATAAAAATAAAAATAAATTAAAGTGTAATTTGTTCCAACTTCAACACAAATGGAAATTCGTCTTGATAAGGAACTCTTCGAAACTTTTGGGTCAAATAAAAAGGCTCCGCGGTTTTTTTTCACTAGATGGTGTTAGTGTCCATTTATAGTATCTGGAAAAACTAATCTGATTTTGTCAAATGAACATTTGAACATTTTTTGTGAAGACAGCTGTGTAATTCGTTGCTCGTGTTAAAAGTTATACTGATTTGAATATGAGTGAAATATCTGTAGAAATACGCTATGTGATGCTTTTTTACTATAAAAAAGGAAAAACGCTGCAAAATCATGCCAAAAAATTTGTGCAGCTTACAGTGAAAATTCTGTGAGTGAACGCCGGACCCAGGAGTGGTTTGTTCGATTCTGTTCCAGAAATTTCGATGTAAAAGATGCACCTCGCACTGCTCGGCCTGTTACTGAAAAAGTCGATGAAATTTTGCAACTAATGGAGCAAGACTGGCACGGAAACTGTCTGGAGATAGTGGAAGCACTAAACATCAACCGTATGACAGTTTGGAATCATCTAAAACGAGCAAGCTACTCAAAAAAGCTCGATGCTTGTGTGCCACTTGAATTAACGCAAAGAAATTTAATTGACCGAATAACCATCAGTGAAACGCTGCTGAAACTTAACGAAATGGAACCATTTTTGAAGCGATTCATTACGGGGGATGAAAAATGGAATACTATAAATACGGGAATATCCAACACAAGCGATCATGGTTAAAGGCCGACTTCAAAGCCTTGATTGACGGCAAACAAGGTTATGTTGAGTGTTTGGTGGGATTTGAAGGGATTTGCCTTTCATCATGTGAATACTAGGCCACACACATCTTTAATGAAAAACTAATCTGAACTGCGCTGAAATTATAAGTGTAAGTTGCAACAATTCTGGTGTGGATTAAAGTACATTTTTCTTTGTATTTATAGATTGCTTTCTTTCGAAAATTTTCAGGATTTTTAAAAGGCCAAACAAGTAAAAATCTAATGTTTTTGGGTAATCTTAACGTCAGCCTATTAGCGATATACCTGAAGTTGAGTCCTGCGTGCCAATTTTGACTTCAATTGGTTTTATTCTCTAGTATCACAGAGGTGTGAAAGCTCCTGTTTGGATCACGTTTTCATTGGGCTCCATCATAACAATAATTTAAGTTAACAAACGGCGGTATATGACGAACTTAACGAGCATTCAATTTTATTTCAAGATATCGGGGGAAAGGCAGAGTGATGTCAATGAATTTATAAAAATTGGATATGGTGGCTTAAGATCAGCTTTAACCTTTAAATTTTGAAATGGCGTTGACTGTGAATCTGAACCATCCATTTCCTTTGATAAGTTTCCTAATGCAGTAGAAGTGGGAATATCAAAAATAAGAGTTTTAAATGTATTAAGTATTATTAAGAATGAAAACTCATTTATTAAAACAAAAAATTAAAAAAAAAATTGCTTTATTCACGCAGATTTAAGTACTATTCTAATAAGACTAAAATCATATTATCTCAAGTTGTGTAATAAGTTGAAAACTGACTTTCCACTATATAACTCTAAAAACGAATGGCAGGCAGTCAATGAAGTTCTAAATAAATATCAAGCAAATGTTGATATCATTTTCTTAAATAATAATATATCTGTATCTGAACCTTGTGTTGTTGCTAATTAATTTATGGATTTCGTCTCGGACATTAAAAATTACCTTCCGAATTTTTAGAATGTTAACAACTCGTTTTGTAATTGCGATAAGACTATCTTGCAGGAGCATTACGAATATAATCCAGAAAGCTTTGTGATTTAAAATTGCACTGCTGGAGAAATTCATAAGATCACAATGTCACTGAAACATTTAACTGGGTTATTTTATGATGGTAGAACCTCTAGAAAAACTTTACATTGCTGGTTTTGAAGACTTTGTATATGATTGGTTTGATTCCTATTTAAAGAATCGGAAACAGGTAATTTAAATAAAGAGGTACTTGTATTATAGTCTGAAGACATTTATTAATATTGGCGTCTCACAAGGCTGAGTGCTGTGTCCTATCTTCTTTCTCATATTTGTTAGTTCTTTATTCATACAACCAATCAAAAGTAAAATTTCAGCATTTGCTGATGACACTGCATTAACGTATTCTAATAACAATTATCTATATCTGCTTGACCATTAAACGAGTAAACAACTTTAAGTAGGTATTTGGGCATCATATCAGATCAACATATTAGTTGGAAAAAATATACTTCTTATCTGAAACGATAGTCGTTAGGCAATTTTATCACCTATTGCCACCAATCTTGATGTTGGCATACAATGCCTTTGTTGGTGCCTTACATCATACCTATTTATTATATGGTATATTTATGCTTATCAATATTATTTGCTTTAATTCTATGATCTAAGATTGTAATCGATTGTTTTTTCGATGAATTTTGTAGAATCTAAGCTATATGTAAACGGTATAAAAGAGCGAAGCTACGGCGAAATAAAACTATTTTTTTCTTCTTTGCCGAATATATATCTGATTTTTTTCTTATTAAAAGTTGGAAGTCCAAAAATCGTTTTGGACAGCCTTATTTAAGTCTTTGCTTCAATATGGTTTATCTTGTTGGTATGGTACACATCCTTATTTAAGTCTATGCTTCAATATGGTATATCTTGTTGGTGTGGTACACATCCTTATTTAGGTCTATGCTTCAATATGGTATATCTTGTTGGTGTGGTACACATCTTACTATTGTATAATTTAACCTTTGCTCAAGCCACTCTGGAGGCCGTAAAAATAGCCTTTTTTGTGATTTGGTGTAAAACATAATTTTTATAGAATAATTTATTTAAAAATGGCAGCTGGGTCTACGGCCGTACCAACACCTCCTGTAAATTTTGAACTATGATGAATCATTTAATTTTTTACATAACAACAGAAGTTCACAGGATTTTTTTGATATATTGATAGTAACAAATGAACTATTCCATATAAAAAAAAATCCTACGTACTTATTTAGACAAAATGTCTAGTTAAAATTTGAAGTGATTTGGTTGAAAAGTGTTCAAATTGTGGGTGCGGCCAATTTGAAAAATGCAGTTTTGAGATATACCTTGAGGCCTTATACTATACATTGAAAAACAAATACTTTGAGATATTTCCCGGCCTTAATCAATTGGTATATAATTTTTGAGGTGCCTATGAAAATCATAGGGTGGCCTTATTACTTAAACAAAAACACGTATTTCGAATTTTGTGTAAGACAAATCGTAGAACTCATCTTTCGAATTATTCAGAGGTCCTAAATTACTTCCGCTAAAGCACCTATATTTTTCTAAAGTTTTTTGAATTTTTTGTAAAATAAAATATTTAAAACGTTGACAAAGATAAAAAAAGAGTACTAATGAGTCGGCTGTTCCATGCTGTAGAACAATATTGCGGATTAATCTATACGATATCAGTAGCGTAGAGGCCCAACCAAGAAAAGCCATACTCGACTACATCCCGCGCATCGGTGAACCCTTTGAACGGATATTTTTGGATTTTTTTTAGTAACTACTCCGGGACAAAAATACGTCTTTGTTTTCGGTGACTACTTCACTAAGTGGCCTGAAGCCATTTTTCTCCCAGACCAAACATCCGAAACAGTCGGAGATGCTTTAATGACACATGTATTTTTTTAATTTGAAGCCCAGCTTCAACTGCATTCGGACCAATTGGGGAATAATAATGGGAATCGATAACGCACCACCGCTCTACATCAGCAGTCAAATGGTATGGTGTAGCGCTTCAATCGCACTATTAAATTATCAATCAAATGCGTCGAAATTTTTGTTATTAGCTTATCAAACTTGGATGCATGAAGATACCAAGCAGATACCAGCGTTTCTAACTTTCGGACACGAACTACGATAACCCGCAGAGCTTTATATGGGTTCTCCCCCGCAGCGATCTACGACAACATCCAACTCTGGTTGTACACAGAGACAGACTAGTACTCTGCCAGTTTTGTTCATAAAAACTGTGTGCCAACCTCCGCCACACCGAAGGACGAGAGCTGTTCGTGAACTCTAAAACCAAAAAAAAGTAAAGAGCACAGGCTTCTCGGAAGGAAAACAAAAAGGAACACGAGGAGCTCGCTAACGAGGAAATGTTACTGCAGGAATAACGTTTGAAAGATTTAACAGAGAATAAAGCGAACATGTCAAGAGTACAAAGGCAGAATGGGCGTGTATAGTACAACTAGTTGCATAGTCACAGTCTGTGTTCAGAATATGGAAAAACTTCTTCTGCAGACCGTACTATGGTAGTGATGATCAAAATACTGTTGTCAGAAAGTAGGAATCAATCACCATAGACGAAGACGGCAGAGAATTCTGGCAGTACTGGCCAGGAAAGTCCATCATGAATCAAAAGTTAACACTTTAGCAGATCTAGATTAAGACCCGGGAATTTCATGTCGACACTCACCATCTATTTGTCGACTTCAGAGCCGGATAAAGACGAGCTATACAAAGTCATGTCAAGTTTTAGCATCCCTGTCAAACTCGTCAGGTGATATAGGATGACTATGGAGAATTCTCGTTGCTCCACTAAGGTTGGTAATAAATGAGAAATGAGAAATGAGAAAACGTTAAACATCACCCTGGAAAGATTAGTGCTATAACTAACCAACAAAAGAGACAGGTTTTGTTTAAGTCCGCACAATTACTTGCGTACTCGTACGTGGATGGCATTGATGGGTTCAACCAAACACTGCAAGCTGTCAAAAAAGCTTTTTAATATAGAGGCTGACGCTCTAAAAATGAATCTGAGGCTAAACGAGACCAAAACCAAGTACATACTGTCATCAGAAAAGGACGCAGACCACCAACGGCTTAGTTAAGAATTCTTCTACACTGGCTCCGCAACAAACAGCAACGAAATCAACGCAGAAATAGGTAGGGTAGGTAGGTAAGAGTAGTGGTTGAATAAGACCAACCCACTAAAACCTATTGGCCCATTGTGCTGCCACGTGAATCTATGATCCTCTTACTCATGGAACCAGGTTGAGCTTATGATGAAGCGCAGGAGACTGTTAACTCTATATACTTTCGATCATTTAAGTCATTTTAGGAGTCACTTAGGAGTTTTTTGCTAATTGGAGAGAGCTGAACATGTACAGAGAAGATAGATTGTATCCCCTCCCTCCTCGTCCATGCAACTTCTACAGAAATCGTGTGTAAGGGCGCCAAGCCTTCTTGCGTGTTTGCCTATAAGGCAGTGTTCAGTGATGACACTGTGACACTATGATGGCGCTGAGTTATGTCCTGTTTAGGAGGACCAGACTCTTGGAACGATTCAGATCCAGCTTTGGCCAGATCTAGTTAATCGCTAGACATGTTGACCCACCGGTCCACCTAAAGTCTGTTTTTTTATTAGCATCCAGCTTTAATAATGATTTGCACGTACCGATTGGTATGTCTATGCTAACCGTCTCTGGTAGATTAGGTACAGTGGTTCCAATTTGGGCGAGCTCATCAGCCCTACAATTCCTTGGAATGTCTTTTTGACCCGACATCCAACAAAGATGAAGGTTGAACTGCTCTGCCATCTCCGTAAGATATGACCGGCATTCAAGGGCGGTTTGAGAACTAAAGGAGACTGAATCCGAGGACTGATAGCGGCCTAACTATCCAAAAAGGTGCAGATATCGGGCACAAAATTAAGATGCATAAGTTCTCTCTCGTAAGACCAAACTGGTTTTATATGTACAAGACCCTGATCATCCCGGTCCTGCTCTACGGGGTAGAGGCTTGGACCTTGCCGAAAGCGTATGAAGAAGCACTTAGCTATTTCGAAAGAAAGATACTACGTATGATTTTCGGTCCTGTTTGTATTAACGGTTAATGGAGGAGCAGATTCAACCTAGGATAGGTTGGCTATGGACCATTTAAAACTACACTCCGGCTCAAAGTGTTTTCGATTTAATTCCAAGGGACGGCACAGCAGAGGACAACCGCACCCAATGTTGGAAAGAGACCCAAACCAGCTGCACTCGCACTGAAGGCGAGGAGCAAGAGATCGTGATAGCCGGAGGAGCTTGTTGGTTGAGATGAGTAAGTAAGTAAGTAATTATCGGACCCGTAGTGGGTTACTGGAACAATCCATCTGATTTTTCATGATGAAAATTTTACATTATATTAACAGTCTAAGATCGATCGAACTAAGAGAACATAGCGCAGTTTGGTTATACACATAGAATTTCTGAACGCTTAACTTAACTGCATGCTACAAAAGGAATGTTATTGCGTTCCTATGAAGTCTAAACAACTAAAACAAGGATGAAATAACATCTATTAAGAGAAAAAGAAAACCTTTTAAGATGGGGACTCGTTATCAAAAAAAGACTAATATACCAGGTTTACCAGTATGAAGTGAGCATCAAGATACAAATTTCTCGATAAGGAACATTTATTGTGAACGGGCCTTAATTTTATTTTTTTTTTTTTTTTTTTTTTTTGGTTGCTATGACACCTTCCAAACATATTTAGTACACATCAAGTCATTGAGTAAACAACATCATATTTTTTCATCGTGTTAAAAATGTCAAATTTTGTAACAGAAAATGATGACTTGCAGAAAGCATTAATTTTTTGTTTTCATTTGAAAAAAAGTGCTGCAGAGTCGCATCGAATGCTTGTCGAGGCATATAGTGATTATGCTCTATCAGAAGCAACATGCAAAAGATGATTTCAACTGTTCAGTGATAACGATTTTGATGTCAGAAATGAATAACGTGGATGGATCACTTCATCCTAAGTCTGAGGTACGACATAAAAGCGAAATTTCCCGGCTGCAATAAAGGAGTCAGTTGCTGCTGAAACCACAGTAGCAGTTGTATATTGGAGACCGTTCTTGAATTTTCGCGCTCACGCCAGTGCAAAGTTCTTACTCCATACGCTACCTGATGAGGGTTCCTCTGCCACCATAATCAGTGAAGTTTTGGCAAAATAATTACGATTAAACGACTAGCCAAACAAATTAACAACCCAATGGTTCGATAAAGAGACTATGGAAACGTAATCGCTTATAGTAAACAACGGCATTAGTCCAGGTGCGAAAAGTCCCAGATGCGAGGAAAACAGACCATCAGCGGCTTGAACTTACCGTCATAAATAGTCACCCTTAAAGATTTACAACTGTCTAACCGTCATACAGACACCATCCCATTCGCGCAGTACAATAACGCCACAGATCCTAATTTGGCTCGACAACTCCCAGTTTGGTGCACCGTTACGAAGGCTATAGATAATGGGAAAGAGGCCTATTATAGTCGAAATCATTCTTGGATGGATCGTTTACGGGAAGATATCAGAAGAGGCCGAAGCCCAGCGAAAAGATGAGGTGATTCTTCTAGCAGTCAACTTAATCATGACTAGGATGCTCAAGCATAAAGGGCTACAGTAAAAAGAAATAAATGGTCGATACCAAACGTGCCTCCTCTGGAAAGAGAATGTTTAAGCTAAAAACGTGATGATGAAGCGAAGTTTCTGAATAAAATAGTGGTTTGCAATAACTTCCGTTGTTCGTAGGTGAAAAAGTTATACATAAAAATCGTAGATAATGAAGGGAAGACAAAAGTTTTAATAAAAAAAAATAACATAAAAGTTAAAAATTTCGAGATAAACGCATTTTTCTGATGAAATTGTTCCAACGATTTTCCAAAATGTTTGGCTTTTTGGCTGGAGTTCATCGAACTCGACGAAATTCTAGTATTTTATTCACACTAAAATTCTCTTTCAAAAATGCACACAATGGTTTCTTAAGCTAAATCCATTAAAAAGCTACGGCCTTTTAAGAAGTTTTACCTCGAAATCAGGGGTACCTCACTTTAACTGCCTATAATTTGAAAGGGGGTGAAAATATACCTCCCAAATACACAAATACAATTTTATGTTCGCCATAATTTCAGGAATATTCAGCCTTCAGGATAAAAACCTAACCGGGACACCCTGTATGTCTTACAAAAAGAGAAGTTTTAAGGATCGCCATGTCTATACGAACCGTTTAAAATTGTGGCAATTTTTTTAATCCACATGGAGCTGTAACTACTGAACTGTTACACTCAGTCTGGGCACATGCGATCGAATGGGACGATTCAATTTCATAGGAAATTTTATAAGCAATGAAATCGGTGAAAGGTCGATCTCACGATATTTACTTAAATCATAATGCTAAGATGTTACATTCATCACCTAACGTTAGCAGAAGACATCGTTCTTCACACATTCGTTGATGGAACTGAAAAGCCGCTAAGTGCAGTTTCATTTCTTCGGATGGAAGTTGGTGGAAGAGTTCGACTTTCATTTGTCTGCAGCAAAACCAAAGACGAACTAACATAGATGGCAAACTTTCCACTTTTGCCCTTCCAGAAACCGCTTTTCATTGGATGTAACAATGTCTGTCAATACGGGTGAATTGCCAATAATGACAATTCCCTCACATTTTACACAAAAATGTAATCACTATACATAGTGAACTTTACATATAAAGTTCTGTCATTTTAGCTAATTTTGACAGTTTCAGGCTCGGACAAGCTTGGTTATTCACTTGCTGTTTATTTGTGAGTTGTTTAAGGGATTGCAAAAGTATTAGTAGAGTTTACCGTACATCTTAGAACATATATTTTCAAAACTAAAAGCAATCCAAAGTAGCTTATGTCAATTCCCCGCCTTCAATTATTAGCAGAGATCTTGGTCATTACGCTAAGCAACGCAATTATTGAAAGTCATAGCTTGCCAATCACGGACAGACTCAAGGAACGTCGTTATAAACAAGATTTCGTATTGCTGAAACGGTCTAAACCCAGCCAATAGGGCAACAAGAGTGTGCCCCACATTTACCAATCGACAAAAACCGTGTAACCTGATGCCGTATATAGACAATACCGGTCTCCTCAGAGCATATAGACCCCAGACGTCCTATTATCCATCCGCAAAATCATTGTTTTGCAATATTGATCGTGAACCATTTTCACAGTGGCTTATGCCACCAGAATGAGGACAGCATCGCTAACCAAGTGCGATTACGCTATTGTGTTCGAAACTCACCTACAGCCATTAGAAAGGCCAACAATTATTGCCTTTATAGCCAAATTCATTCCGTTAAGTCACAACTACCGCCGATGGGACAGCTTCTAAGAGACTGCCTTACACCATTTGCGATACCCTTTACATATACGGGACTCGAAAATTTTGGTCCCGTATGTATTACTTTTGGACGACACAACGAGAAGAGATGGTATAGCCTGTTCACATGTTCACATTCCTGCGATAGTTGAGTATGGGAATCTTCGAAAACGATGCCGTGAAAGCCGAATCGTCTTCAAATGGTATCGATTGGTGGTCTTTCAACTGCCCTCTGAATCCTCATGCGGGCGGCTGTTGGGGGGAAGCCTAGTAAAAAACGTCAAGCATGCACTAAAGGAGATTGCGCCTAGATTCAAAATGCCTTGATAGAGACTGAGAATACCATAAATGGACGTCTCTTTACACATCTGCCCGTGTCAGCTGAAGATAAGGAGCCCTTACCTTGGTAGGCCTTTGCTCGGTGTCCCGAACTCGACGCAAGCTCCAGGAAGGATTGAACAAAGAGCTTTTCGTTTCCGAAAACAATGGAGCATCAGTCAACAACCCAAGGACCGCCTTTGGAAGAATCCAGCAATATTTGTCAGATTTAACTCGACGATGTAAGTGGTTTCGCGTGTAGGCACCTTGATTTGCAGTAACCCCAAACTTGACAGCAATTTTATGTTTAATGCGCTGCCTGACTCCAATTAAAGAATTGTACCCTTTGTCATCATACCAGAATAGTTATTGCGTTGAATTGATATTCTGGGCGGTTAACAACTAAGGACCCGTATACTAAAATTAATCCACCTTGAATGGATTTTAACTTCTTATTCTGATAAGTTAACCGTTGATGTGTTCCCCCCACTAGGCTCGTCAGACCACTAAGTCATATCAAATAATTTCTCGTATATGGACCACATGATTAGGGAAAAGATTCCTAAAATAACTTTTTTATAATAGTTCATCGATAACGACATTGCTAATATGATCAAAAGCACTATTCTCATTTCACTTTATCTTTCATCGTATAAAGAATATCAAGCCAAAAGAAAAGGCGTGGTATGACTCTGGCTGTAAATAGGCTTTCAGAATTGCTTATTTACTTACTTAGATGACGCCACATTCCAGGTTGGATCAGGGCATCAGCTAACATGCTTTTCCGACTAAAGGATCTTTTCACAGCTGCTTTTAGTTGCGCACACGAAGTTATCAGTGCTGCGTCAACTAATAAAAAGTTGCCTTAACTGCGTTGTCTCATTGAATTGGAGTCGAAAACTTTCCGGGCCGAGATACTGGTATCCATGTTTTAAAGTAACCTAGCCATCTACATCGAGTTTCTCTGACAACATGGCTGCAGAAAAGGAACCAAATAGCACTTGTCCCTCAAAGCACCCAAAAGAATATCAGGGCTCTATATAAAGCATTTACTGCTCAATTTCCTTCTAGGCCCAAGTAAGCGGCGATTAGCAAGAATGATACTTCGCATGATTTCTGCATTAGCGTCGTTGTTTGTGAGATAATAGCGGATCCAAAGTAGATAAAGAGATTTACTATCACAAAACTGTAGCTGCCTACCGTGGCTCTTTGTCTTAGGCATCAATGTTGTGCGTCCCTCTTTATTATCGGCAAATACTTTGCTTTTCCTTCGTTGACCATTGAACTCAAATTTTCCGTTTCTGCTCGATGTGTTATTCTTATGATGTCAATGTCGCTTGCGTATGCGAGTAACTAAACAGACTTTTGAAGATAGTTTCTCTAGAGTTGGCTTACGAGTTTCGCAAAATTCTTTGAAAACCGATGTAAAAAAATAATCATATGACAACAGAACGCCTAGTTTAAGTCCTTTTCTAACATTGAAGGTCTCAGTTTTGTCATTAGCGATCTTGACGGAGCAGAGTGAATTCTCAATCGTCATCCTGCACGGTCGAAAAATCTCGAAAGGGATGCCAAATCTATACATGGTTCTGTATAGTTCATCTTTGTAGACGTTGTAATATGCGCCTTTAAAGTCAATGAGGAGGTGATGTGTATAGAATTAGTACTCTTGGGGTTTTTCCATAATGCGATTTTAGATGTTCCTGATCTAAAACAACACTTATTGGGGCTAATGAGACTGTTGGCGAAGGTTCTTGGACAGAAAGGATTTCATAAGCGATGCTGAGGAGAGTTATTGGGCCAGTGTTAGGAAACTGTATCTTCGGTCTTACAATACCGACCGACAAAGTTCAAATGAACAAGGAATGACAGTGTGTTCCCAAGCTCACGTTCCGGATTTTCGGCTGTATTGCGGGAACGGCAGCGTAAATTATTAAATTCCTACATTAACAACATCACTAAATGAAGAACCATTAACCGAGTGGAATTGAATACTTCCACAGTTCAATGACCATACACTCATTTCATTTAAGCACTCAGCCATTGTATAGGGTGATTCATCATAAGGTTTAATTTATAATCTAAAATAAAACACATAAATTTGAAAGTGAACTTAAAATTGTTATTATCGATTAAAAGGACAATTCATGGCATATACTGTTTAGAAATGATCTCATGTAAATGTTGGCTGCGACTACGTCTGAGGTGGTCTATTCTAAAGGTCTAATTTTGGGCGACTCGTTCGTGCATAGCGACTGGTAACTCGCGGATAACACGAGTAATGTTGGCTTCCAAAGCGTCAATCGTAGCTAGCTTATTCTTGAAGACCTGAGACTTTACCGTTTTTCTGCGATATCGTTGTCTGCGATTTCGTCCTTCAAACGATCATTCGTAATCATTTTGTGGACTTTTTTGATGTTTTCATCTGAAACAGCCTCTTTTGGACTGCGTGCATCATCTTCGGTGCATGTATGACCACTTTTAAATTTTTCAATCCACTTGCGAATGGTTCGTTCGGCTGGTGCAGAGTCCGGGTAACACTTATCAAGCCATTTGTTTGCATCGGCTGCGTTTTTTCCCATCAAAAAGCAATCAACTCACGAAATTGCTTTGAATCCATTTTTTTTCACAATAACAAAAGTTGCTTCACTCACAACGCTGTATCTTTTGAAGGTTGGTACTAACTGAAAATACTATGGATTTAATTCAAGTGGTACCCTCTCTTTTCAGCCCATGTATTAGGTTCGACTTAAAATCGTGATATAATACTCATAGGTGCCCCCATTACTGTTGAGTCTGTTAACGCTTTCCAATATTCGCCATACAGCCCTTCTCCGCGAAGCAGAATTATGTCAGACATAAAATCTGCTTTTTCCACAAAATTTCCAGTAACATTGTCGTACAACTCGCTAATAGAATGCGTTACAGAAGTCCTTATAAGCTGCAAATACTTAAGACCAAGACAAGTGAAAAAAAGTAATATTTTTTCAAGATCTGACTTTTAAAGTTATATTCACCGAAGATACGTTACTGATGTCAGTTTTGAATTCCAATCAAATAAACCCTTTTTCTAACCTAAATCGACACCATTCTATCTATGATAGTATAGCTACTTTCCTCGAACCGTTTTCCAACGGTCAGTAAGTCAGAATGGAGTTTATTATTATTTCGGTTGGATAATTCTTGGAAAAGTGTTTAGTATAGTATCCAGGAAGTGCAGTGAAATAGGAGGATGAAAAAGTGTGACCGTGACTGCTACAGAGAACAGAAGGAACGTCCATTTTTAATCTTGAGTTTTCAGTACGTGAGCGAATACACATCAATGCTAAATTTGCTAACATAAGCTAGATATGTATTCACATGTCAACAGAAAATGTAGACGATGCCACCGAAAAAATTCCTATGAGTGTAACAATAAAATCGTATTAGGTGACTCTAACAAAATCAAATAGCATAGTTTGCACAACACCACGTCTTCAAATGCACTTAGGCAAATTAACTTTCTATGACACGGTTTTCTCACCTCAATATTTACAAAATCACATGCGATCACCAGTCATAAAACAGTCAACAAAATTCATCATGTTTCAATCGACTCAAGGAACTCATCCAGCATTGTAAATATATGAACATTCCGAAGAACCTATACAGACTCAGATCACTACCCATTGTAACTAAAATACGATTACGGATGTTTCTGATGCCACAAGAATAGAGAAATACATTGAAGAGATTAAAAGTTGAACGGCTTCAATCACAACAAATCGCTAAAACATTTGGCGATCGCGTGTCTCTCAATGTCTCGACAAATCTTAGGCAAATGCTATAAATCAAGTACTGAAGACCGGTAGCGTCGATGCCAAAAATCTATCAGCAATGTCAGAACTACAGAACTAATGTGCTTGGTTTTATTCTGCTAACCCACAACCCTCACATTTGATGAAAATGCCATGCTAACACAAGCAACACTACTTCGCCTACGGAGTGAAACTGCATAGAAGGACAAGAGCGGCTCCTGGGCTTCTCTGAGAAGTGGTACTTCAGAGATAACATTCAGAAGATTCCAACAGAAACCTGTAGATATGAACAAGGAAATCTAAAACCAGAGTCACACATAGGTGACATTTTCGAGGACTTTTAATTGACCGGAAAAACCTAAACTTCGTTGTCTGGCAGAATGAACTATTACCATCCCCCACACCAAAATGAACTAATGATAGCAATATTAAAACTTAATTATAATAAGGCTTCCTCCAGACCCGATGACTGAACTACCGAGCTTTTTATGGAAGGAGATGATTTGGTAAAGAGCATACACTAAATCATTTCCAAAATTTTATCGAGGAAAAGTATGCCCGATGAATAAAACCCCGGCACCATTTGTCCGATCTATAAAAAGGAGAGCTTGTAAGCTGAGTCTCCAAGCAAGATTTTGCTTGGGCCTGAAACCATTTGTCTACAATCTGGTTGGTCCCTATGAGAGCGATTTGATTCCGATTTGATTTCAATAGAAAAAACACATCCAACTGCCCCATCATAGCTGTTCAATAGGTTCTCCAAAATTGTATCTACCAGAATGATTTTGAACGAATCGTGACGCGTTTAAAAGGATAGATAATGTACTACTTATTGTAGAAAAGTGTTAAGTGGTGTCGTCATTAATCCGGCAACGTGCGATGTTGCCCATAGAGTAGTTAAGCAAAACCGTAGTACCCTCTTAAGGAGGCACAAAGTGGTTTCTAAGCAGAAACAAACTCGAATATGAACTAAGTCGCATAGTACCGTTAACATGATTTTTTGATTCTATGTATATATAAATATGTTCCCATACGCAAAGAGAATACACTTAATGCTTCTTTCTTAAAAGCATTTAAGTCCGAAGAACAGTTAACACAAAATAGCTTCTCCCAAAATTTTCAAAACATAAAGGTTTTTATTAGCAGTTTTGATAAGCTTATTTTCTTTACTAATAGCTCTGATCTCTATAAAAGGAAACCTTAGTTTTATTAATAGGATATATTGCTTTAACAGTACTTTTAGCTTTTACCGAAATTTTTTCTCAATCTGAAAACAAACACTCTTAAGTGGAGCTACCTCAGAAGCTAGTCATTTACGCTTTTTTTACTTATGATTACTTACTTAATGTAGCGCTACAGTCCAAGGTGGACCTGAGTCTCAACCAACAAGTATCTCCAGCCAGCTGGATCTTTACTTAGCTGCATCTTGGTAAGTTGGTTGAGGTCCCCTTCCACCTGCGTTCCATTATAACTTCTCTTCACTCACCTTCTATGCAGACGAGACCGAAAACCATCCGAAGAATTTTCCTCTTAAAGCAACCAAGAGCACCCTCATGCATTTTTGATAAAGTCCATGCTTCAGCGCCAAAGGTCTTTTATAGGGTCACTTTTTTTGTTCGAGAGAGGGCTTCGCAAAGAAGCAGCGTTTAAATAGAGGTTATTCTTCGTTCCATCTCAGCGCTGGTATTTTTGTTTAAAAAGCTTATGTAGATAAAGTCCTTAGCTACGTCAAAGTTATATCTGCCGATGGTGACGTTTTGTCCGAGACGTCGGCGTTAGGTGTCAATTCTTGTTGACAGCATGTACTCGTGCTTGGACTTACCCTCTTTCCCAATACTCGTGATCACGCTGCTTTCTTCCGATTAAGCCAATATCCTCGGCGTATGCGAGTAATTCGACGAACTTGTGGGGGCGAGTTAGTTTTGCATCATTCTTTCAAGAATGATGGCGCATGGCAGCGCATTACCTTGTCTAAATTCTTTTTAGACATCAAACTTATCGGTGAGTTCTCCACCAATCTTGTTGCATCAATGTTCATTCTCTATGGTCATCCTGCACAAAGGGACGACTTTGACAGAGATATCAAAACTAGACATTGCTCTGTATAGCTCGTATAGATGATGTCGTACGAGACTTTAAAATCTGTGAATGGGAGGCGTATATGGATTTGAAGTTCATTGGTTTTTTTCAAGATATTTCATAGTATTTCACACTAATATGGACTAATCAGATTGTTGACGAACGACTACAGCCGTTCACACAATATTAGTATTTTGTAAGCGATGTTAAGGTTCCATTTATCGGGTATATTCTCGTCCAACCATATATTACAGTCAAGCCGTCCGCTTCAGCAGCTTTGTTGGATTATAGCTTACATATTATAATCTTCACCTCACCTAGGTCGGGTGGAAACGATCGTTGATTGTCTAGATTGTCAAAGTTGAAAGGTTCAACTTTCGTTCGTCAACGCCATTGTACTGTATACAGAAATGGTCTTTCCAAATCATCAGCATGGATTATGAGTCCACTACTATGTTCCCATAACACGGGCTCCTTATTTTTGCGATTTTAGCCGTCTAAAGTCGAAATGCCTTTGCCAGGTTCGAGTCGATGTTGGCCCCTCGGAACGTTCAGACATCCATAATACTAGAGTATTGTCTTGCATCAATCGCAATGTGGTCAAGTTCAAGTCGAGTTCGAACATAATTGATGTGTGGGAAGAGTTAAACACTGAGAATTGCCAAATTGACACCTTCATGTTGCTCCAAGCTGGCTCCAACCTTTTTAGGTTGGTTTTAGCATTATTGCTTTATAATAAACCTAGTGATCTATCCAAAGCATCTGCAGGTGCACGTGTTTCTTTTGACTATGTGAATAATCAAAATCATATAAAGATCACCATAATTCCTATAACAAAAACAACTAATAAAAATATAGAAGTGAACCCTTCATACATGTTGCGCATCATGCAGTCACCAAGCAGCAGTGTGGCTAGGTCAGCAGACGAACAATCAGAAATGGAAGTATGTAATTCTAGTCATAAAAACAAACAACATAATTTTGAAAGTCAACAAAACCCGTTCGAGTGAATGGACAACTGTCATCGTCAATCTTAAACGTGCTGCCAGAAATTACCAATACAGTGCCGGGAAAAGAAGAAAGAACTTATTTTCTGAAGGATCTTCACCTAAGAGTGTCAAATTGGTAAATAACCGAGTTTCGCCATTACTGGATATTGTTCAATAAGTCGATAAACCTACGGGAAATTAGTCAATCGCAAATAATGGGAAGAGTAATAATCCTGATAGTCAATCCGATGAAATGCCGAATATAAGTAGTGATGCTTCATTAATCGCTGTAAATAAATTACCTTTTTGTCCACATATATTCATATTTAGTGCTAACTGTAGTCTTACGATTATAAGTGATGTTGTAAGACTCGCCGCATAAGAATGTAAAACTTAAATTTGTCAATTTACTATAAGTTATCAAAAAAGTAAGATCTATTAGAATAATTCAAAGGTTCATAGTTTAATTATCGATCGTTTACGTGGGACGGAAATAGTAGATTTTTCATTTTCTCTTAAGACAAAAAAAGGGTTCCCATCTCATTAAAAAGATCTTGATGGGGATACTTCAATAGAAGTATTAAATAATATCCTAATATTAGGATAAGTAAAATCACACTTTTCGTGACTCATAAATCCAAAGAAATTAACATAAAATTAAATATGTTCACTGTACAGCTGGAGATAGGTAAATCCACTAAAGATCTAATCACAATTTGGTATTTGTTTTATTATAGATACGTACTTTGCGGAAAATCTCATGACTCATGAGTCCAATCAGAATCCCAAAGTGCGTTTACGGTCATGCGCAAATGGTCATGTTTGTAAAGGCGCTGTCCAGTCCAGTGTCCAGTGATGAGGCCAATGATGGCGCTAAGATGTTTATTGTTAAGAAGGATCAAACTCTTAGAGCGATTCAGATCCAGCTTTGGCCAGATCTGTTCCAGCTTTAATATTGATTTGCACTTAGCAACTGGTATACCTATGCTACCCTTTTCCGGTAAATAGAGTGCTTCCAATTTTGGCGCGTTCGTTCTCTGGTATGTCTCTGTTGCCCGGCACCCAACAAAGGTGAAGGTTGAACTGTTCTGCCATCTCCGTAAGAGATGATCGGCATTCAAGGGCAGTTTTAGAATATAATGGAACTGAGTCCAATGACTTGATAGCGGCCTGAATATCCAAAAAAAAAATGCGGATTACCTTTGCAGATATCACGTTTTTCTTCATCCAGGACAGGGCTTCTGTAATCGCCAAAAATTTCCACCTGGAACACGCTACAGTAATATGGAAGACGAAAGAAGAGACTTGTATTCAGCTTATCTGAGAAAACACCACCACCAACCCCGCTATCGGTTTTAGATTCACCTGTGTAAAAGTGGATTTACTTGTCCTCCATGAAAGCATCTTCCTCCCAGAAGTATCTAGAGGGGAAGCTTACATGAAAGTCTTTGTCAAACCAAAGTTTAGGTATGGTGAAGATTCCTAATATATTAAGAATATTAGCGTTGCGAAATAAGTTATTTTTACACTGTGTAGTCGCTTTAAGGAGAAAAGCTGCTGTTGCAACTTTATATTGTAATTTCTCATGTAAGAAGAGTTGCGATTTTAAGCATCCTTAATAACTATAAGCCTCATATATGTTTCCTTTTTGGAACTAGATTTAAAAAAAATCATAAGTCCTTATTGGAAGGCTAAAATATATAAAAGATAGTTACAAATATGACGAAGCGCCTTTTCAGAGCGATGTTTTTTCAGACAATAACGTGCCATAATTCTAATGGCTCAGTAAAAAAAAAAAAATTGTAATTGGAAGTCTATGCATTCCGTGTAATGTCTGCATTCACCTTTCAACAGAACTTGATAGATTTTATGCCTTAATAAATACATTCGATGAGGCGTTAATTGGTGGAGACTTTAATGCACATCATCCTGCTTGGGAAGAAAATTTCATCAATAGTAATGGTAACCTAATTCATAACTGGTTCTTCAACGGTCTTTTTCTGAACCTGGATATAATACCTCCAATTGATTCAACATCTCCTAGATCCTCATCAATGCTGGATTTTTCCATTATATCCTCCTCCTTTAATATTGCAAGTTCATTGAATTCTTTAACGTTTGCATCACCATCTGATCATTTTGGAATCCTATTAGAGCTGAATATTACTTACTTTGCTCTTCTTTTACAACCACCGACTACACATTTTTGTTTCGAAAAAACAAACTGGGAAGCTTTCAGAACTTGTCTTCACCACCGACTCTCCCATATTCATTGATATCTCGAACAAATGAACATATTTCTTTTAGTGTGAAAACTAACTCTTCAATTCAATACAATAACATGTCGATTTTTACTACAAAGTTATTAAAACTTCAATATATTTAGCTCACACAATTCAAAAGACTGTTTCATCGTCATCTAAATTAAATAAATGATGAATATCTTCAACTACACTCCAGGATTCAGTGTCTCAGCAGAATTATCAAAGAGAGGATCGCGTTAGATACCAACAATTAATTCAAGAAACGACTGCAAAAAATTAAGTCATCTCCCTATACATTTAAAGAAATTGACAAAATAACTGATATGAAACTCGTTGGAAGGAAATCCCAAAAAAAACTAAAGCCCTTAAGAGACTTTTATTGTTGTTTATATTCGGATACAGAGCCGATAATTAAATTCTAATAACAATAACGAAATCTCGTCAACAGTAGATGCATTTTGTGACACACAGCTCATTTAATCAAACAGTTACCATACGTTTACGGTGGTTACCCTCAAAACCATTCTACGATCATTAAAGTTGCAAATGGATGATTCTAAAGCTGAAGAAGATCTAACAGAAGAAGACGAAGTGAATGAAGAGCTGGAACGGCTACATAGGATCGCGTCATTGAAGGGGAAGTGACGGGAACTACAAGTTATGGAAGAGAAAAATAGAGTTGGATATACTGTTCTTTTTGGTTTTAAAGACGTAGAAGATTCCATGAAACCGTTCAGTTGCGATGATCATGTTCCCGTACAACGATGGTTGGAGCAATTTAAGAAGTGCTGTGAACTTTTTGGCCTTGATGAAAAGATTAAGTTCCTATACGGCAAGAGGCTGCTCCCTTGGTACAGCAAAACTGTTCTTAAGGAACCTCACATTAAGGAATTGGGAGCAACTGGACAGCTTAACTTCAGAAATTAGAGGAGGTCGTCAGATAGGCCAATATCTACAACGAACTTCGTGGAAGAAGAAAAAATCGTGACGAAACTATGCAACTATACCTCATGAACTTCATTATTAGAGGTATTACCGACACAGAAGTGCACTATATAGTGCAAACAGTTTAAGTGATTTGAAAATTGTTTTGCGCAAATATGAAAGGTTGAAAAGAGACGGTCGCGATTACTCCTTGGATCGGGCTTCCAAAAGTTGATTTTCTCATCATGGTACGCAACCAGTCCAGGTGAGAAAAACGGATCAAAGAACTTAAGTACAGCAAACCAGCAGAAAAGAAAGACGTTACTTGTTTTAAATGCTGAAAGGGAGGCCATATATCCAGCAACTGTCCAAGAAGCTAATGTTATGGCAATAAATAACAATGGAGAGTGAGGACTTCACTGAAAGTCAAAAAAAAATCTGATCCAGTCGTCAATGAATTCGAAAGGGTCATCGACTACCAGTTTGTGTGTGACTGGAGGAAAAGTTCGATAGACCAACTTATCCTTCAGAACCTTGAGAGTTCCATCAGCTTTGTTCAAGTTAGCTTGATTAGCTAGCTTGTTAGCTAGATTGAACTTGTAGTATAAGAAACCGTATTTATTAAATAAGATCAGCCCGTTTTGAATGTCAAAAAAAAATGAGTAGAGTCCCTTCACAGGTGACTTTGAAATAAAAATTGTTTTGTCTACCAACATCCCCTTTCATTGTGCACTTAGGAAATTGCTCTATTGTCACAAAATACAACTCCAAAAGATATTAGACTATTTGTTAGTAAGAAACATCATTCAATATTTAAATTTTGAATATGTAACTCCTATTGTTTTGTTAAAGAAGAGTTCCAAAGAACTTAGAATGTGTATAGATTTTAGGGATCTAAATAAAGTTACGCTAAGAGATAATTATCCTTTGCCAATAATTGAGGATCATATTGATCGCCTGAAAGATAAGCGATATTTCACTATCAATGAAAATAAAAAAACGGATTTCATCATGTTAAATTATCTGAAGACTCTGTGAAATATACATCGTTCATTACGCCATTAGGCCAATATGAATTCACTAGAATGCCATTCCGGGTTATGAATGCTCCTTCAGTCTTTGAACGCTTTATGAAGCATGTGTTTGGTGATCTCATTAAACAATCAACGATTTTAACTTATCTACGAGAATTTCGTAATCCTTAGAGAAGTAATCGAGATAGTTGCAAAGCACAATCTCCATCTTCGTTTAGATAAATGCTCTTCTCTTCAGCGGAAAGCCTTGTAATCGTATTTAGGTTACGAAATAGATGATAAGTATTCGGCTAAATAAAACAAATTTATCTGTTATAAATAACATTCCTATACCAACCTATAAGCGAGATGTTCATAGTTTCATTGGGTTGTTCTCTTACTTTAGAAAGTTTATCCAGAATTTCGCTAACATAGCTAAGCCGCTGTATGATCTTTTGCGAAATAATAATCCGTTTGTGTTTGGAATAAAGGAGCTTGAAGCTTTTAATATCTTGAAGAGCAAATTAATTGCATCTCCGATATTGTCTTTTTACAGTCCCATAATATAACTCAGCTTCATTGCGATGCAAGTAGTATCGTCTTCGATGCAGTTTTGTTTCAAAAACAAAAGAATAAAAAGTTTCACCCAGTTTTCTATTTCTCCAAACGAGCTACGGAAACTGTTTCGAAATATCACAGCTATAAATTAAACACTGTCAATGCACTTAAGCGATTTAGAATATACCTTACAGGTATACCATTTAAAATAGTTACAGATTGCCAAGCTCTGACGTTGAACAAAAAGACATTGAATCCTCGCTTTTCTCATTGGGCTTTAGAAATGCCGACCTATGACTATAGTGTCGAACATAGAAAAGGCGACAAGATATCGCATATGGATTCTCTGTGTAGGTCGTTCAATATTCTTTATGTATGTTAGATAGTGAATCGTTTGAGTTTATGCTAGCTGCGGCACAAAAGAAAGATTCAAAAATTATGTCAATTGCTTCAGAATTGGAGAAATCAGAAAGTGAATTTTTTTAAATGATAAATGGTCCTTTATCTCAAGGTTAAAGATAAGGAGAAGGTCATGTTTTATGTGCCATCTCAAATGGAAAAAGCAGTTATTAGACAAATGTTATGATCATATATCTAGTATTTACTGGTTTCCACGGATGAAGGATAAGATCAAGTCGTATATAAAGAATTGCTTGAAATGTATTTTCTTTTCCCCTGATTAAGGAAAAGGAGACGGTACTTTGCATTCGATCCTACAAGAAAATTTTCCATTTGATACACTACATGTTGAGAAAGCACCTTCTCATCATTATCGGTGGATTTACTAAGTTCATCAAATTATACCCAGTTAAAACTACACAGTCAAAAGAAGCGGTCTTAAGTTTGACTTCGTTTTTTGAAAACTATTTGCGTCCGAGCGGGGTATTTGCTTTACCTCAAAATAGTTCGCTGAATTCGTACAACATCACAATGTCCAGCACGATCCACAGGGTTCACACCTAGAATCTTTTTATTTGGTGTAAATCAAAAAGGTATAGTTTGTGATAAAATAAAGGAGTATCTCGAAAAGCTTTCAAAGCTGAACCCCTGCTTATATGATGTTAGATACAAAGCTCAAAAGAACATCGAAACTAATGAGTTCCGCAACAAAAAATACTTTAATAATCATTACAAGAGGCCGATAGAATACGATGTAGGAGATCTTATCGTGATAAGAAACGTTGTTACAACACCAGGTATTAATAAAACGCTTCTTTCTGAGTATCGTGGTCCTTATGAGGTTAAGAAAGTTCTACCAAATGATCACTATGTGACTGGGGATGTCGAGGACATGCAATGAAGTCGATTACCTTATAAAGGCATTTAATCACCAGCCAATTTGCGACCTTATGTCGTGAAACCAAGTGAACTTGATAATGATGAATAAAAGATTTCAAATATTCGTTTTAAATAATTAATTTTAGTTATTTCAGTTCGGGTCCTTGTACACGGAACCAATTTTAGCTGTGTATATAGTAATTGAAAAAACATTCACTTATGTATAAACACATTGAATTTAATTTCTGATATCTAGAATATTTTGTTAAAACATGTAAATGATTTTTTTTTTGTAATATTATATGTGAACTTATGTTTAAATTATCTATATAAAGAAGTCGACTTATCCTTTGAAATATTTGAAATATAAATCAACCTAACTGAGTGATTGTTCCGAAAACCTCTAGCTTCCAGGGTATAAAAAATGTGACATATGTTAGACAGACAAAGAGTGGTAATAAACTTGTCAAAGTCAGTTTGAGGTGTTTGTTTATTTTTCCTACGCGCACTTCCTACAAATGGTTACTTTTTTGTTGCTTGGAAAAAAGCAACGCTACCTGTTGCTATTGCTGTTCAACTGAATTGAATCAATTGTAATTCAAAATAACCAATTCGGTTTTAAGAAAGAACATTCTACGAAACATGCACTAATTACTTAGAACAATGAAGTTATTTAAAACTTAAGAAATAGGCAATGTACTGTAAGCTTAGACATAGATCTCGAACAAGCATTCGATTCCGTTTGGTATAAATATTGTGTCTATAACTTCGTGCGGTTTGCTAAAAGATGGCGTAACTTGTATTATTCCTTTGTTATTAATCCATTGGAACATGCATTTTAAAGCTACTGTCATTGTACGTCATTTCAGTATATGTCATTCATTTAAAGCGTAAGCAACAATAATTTTTTTCACTCAAATATGTCGAAATTTGTGAATGAAAAAGTGTTTTTGCTGGGAGTTCTTCTTCATTACTTTAATATGAAGAAAACTGCTGCCGAAAGTCATCGTATTTTGGTGGAAGTTTATGGTGAACATACGCTAGCTGAGCGAACGTACCAAAAGTGGTTTGCACGATTTAAAAGTGGTGATTTTTGACAATTAGCTTAAAATTGTTAAAATTTCTGGTGACCATACTCACGATCCTGTCGCATATGAAAAAGAAATCATAAAAACTATAGCAAAAATTAGAGGTGATGCAAAAAATAGTACAGCAAAACGTAGTCAAATAATTACTAATAATGTTGTTAACTGTAAGCAGACATGCAGATCTTATCTGCAAAACACTCAAGCTTTAAACCAAAGAATTTTTCTCTAATTTAAAAGAACTATAATGTGTGAAAGATATCAGTATTTCGGAGTCCTTAAGACATTTAGACGGCATCCGTTTTATGTAAAACAAAATAAACGGTTAAATTAATATAATCCTTGGGACATAGTTCAGCTTAAAGCTTTTAAGTGAATCAAAATGTTGGATTATGGACGGAACTTTCAACGTTGTACCCTCTACTACACTGGTACATATTCGTTTAAACGCAGATACCTTTTTAAACATATTTCTTAATAAAAAAAAAAAACAATGCAAGAAAACCTTTTTTTTATTATTTGTTTTAATATTATTTAATAAGCAAATTAAATTTGTGGCAAAAGTTTCCCTCAATTCAAATTCATTTTATTTATTTTTTTTGTTAATTTATTTTTTTACAAAAGCAAAATGGGAAGCATGTTCGTTTAAGCGCACTCACGATCAACTTGAAAATCCTGTTTGGCATCGATTTAAAAAGGTTTTTGGAGGATTTCGGTACTAATTTCATCCCAAACTTGCTTTATTTTGATTTTAAGCTCATTTACTGTTAAAAAGCTTCCAGTTTTTTTGTTTTCCCGCGTATATTTTGCGCACCATGATACCCCATAGATTTTCTATGGGGCTTAAGTCAGGACTGCAAGCTGGCCATTGCAAAAGTGGGATATTTCGCTCTCTAAACCACTCCAAAGACGCCTGTGAGACATGGATAAAGGCGTTGTCCTGTTGGAAAATGAAGTCATCTTCTTTTTTATTTTTAATGAAATTTATGAGGACGTCATCCAACATATCTGTGTAAGTCTGTGAATTCATTTTTGTGGGTACAAAGCCAATTGTGGCTTTCCCTCGGGCAGAGAAAGCCGCCCACACCATCACACTGCCACCTCCAAAATTTCGCTTGGACATACGGACCTCTTTGTTTCGCAAATCATGCCAATAACTTGCCATCGAGTCGGGACCATCTAAATTGAATTTCTTCTCGTCCGAAAATATAATTTTGTCCCACTGAAATGTCCAGTGCATGTATCTGCGACCAAATTTCAGACGGGCTGCAATATGATGCGATCTTCAAAAGGGTTTGCACTTAAGCTTCTCCATTTGATGTTAGGAGTTGGTCGGAGAATATTTGCGATGTGTTTTTTTGTAACAGGAAGATTGCGTTTTTGTTTTATTTGACTGAAGTTAAGTTTATTTTCTGTTGCCTCTCGTATAATGGTTTCAATTTGTCGTTTGTTTAGTTTCCGGTTACCTTTCGTTGGCTTTTTAACTCCATATTTTTCTTCGAAAAATTACGAATAACACATTCTGATCTGTTAATGCGACGCCCAATTTCTCGATTAGAATAATTTTCCTTGTGCAGAAGATCAAATTGAGCTTTTTCAGCATCGGTAAGATACTTTGCTTTAGGCATTTTTCCAATAACCTTAAAAAAGAAATAAAACTTACTGCTAATGCATCTTAAATAGACTAAGTACGCTCTGTTAAGTTATTAACCGGAAGCAAATCAATTTCAACAATCAAAAAATTACTAAAAATTGAATAAAAACTTCCTGCGTTTAAACGAATATGCCGACAATTCGTTTACTATAAAGAAATTTGCCAATTGCGAAGTATTTAGTGTAAAATCGAAAATCATAGTTGTGCGCTTAAACGAATATGTACCAGTGTATGCGACAATTATACGAGCATGCAATACACGGAAAAATTCTATCAGAAATAATTCCTCTAAGTTTCTGTTTGATGACCCAAAAAAGTAAAGTTTTATACACTAAATTTTTTTATGAATTACATCATCTGATCGCCAATATGAAGTTTAGTTTAGTCTCTAAACAAATCATAAGTTACTTTGAGAAACGTATATCTGCCGTTGCAAAAGAATTCTTTCTATTATGCATATTCAAGGGCTGCCTTTTTCACTTTAGTCTAATAATTTGAAGAGAGAAAAACTAAATTTTATAAATATTAGGTCTATAACTTAATTCTTGCGGTTTGCTAAGAGATGGCGTAACTTGTATTATTCCATTGGAACATGCGTTGGATAGCTACTGTCATTGTACGTCATTTCAGTATATGTCATTCATTTGAAGCGTAAACAACAATAATTTTTTTTCACTCAAATATGTCGAACTTTGTGCCTGAAAAAGTGTTTTTGCGGGGAGTTCTTCTTCATGAAGAAAACTGCTGCCGAAAGTCATCGTATTTTGGTGGAAGTTTATGGTGAACATGTACTAGCTGAGCGAACGCGCCAAAAATGGTTTGCACGATTTAAAAGTGGTGATTTTGGCTTGGAAGACGATGAACGTCCTGGGCAGCAAAAAAGCTTGAAGATGAAGAACTGGAAGCATTACTCTATGAAGATTGTTGCCAAACAAGAAGAGCTCTCAAAATCTTTCGGTGTTACTCAAGCAGCCATTTCAAAACGTTTAAAAGCAGCTGGATATATTCAAAAGCAAGGAAATTGGGTTTCACATGAACTCAAGCCGACAGACGTCGAAAGGCGGTTTTGCATGTCCGAAATACTGCTAGAACGCCACAAAAGGAAGTCATTTTTGCATCGGATTGTTACTGGTGATGAAAAATGGATCCATTACGACAAGCCCAAGCGCAAAAAATCATATGTGAAACCCGGCCAACCAGCCAAATCAACGGCAAAGCCGAATATCCATGGCGCGAAGGTAATGCTCTGTATTTGGTGGAATCAGATGGGTGTGCTGTATTATAAGCTGCTAAAACCGGGTGAAACCATCAATGGACAACGCTACCGAACACAAATAATCCGTTTGAAGAGATCAGTAGCCGAAAAACGGCCGGAGTATGCGACCAGACATGAGGCAATAATTTTACATCATGACAACGCTCGGCCCCACGTTGCTTGTAAGGTTAAGAACTATTTGGAAAACAGTGGATGGGAAGTCTTACCCCACCCGCCTTATAGCCCAGACCTTGCCCCTTCTGACTACCATTTATTCCGGTCGATGCAGAACGCTCTCACTGAAATACGGTTGACATCAGAGCAGAATATTAAAAATTGTCTTGATTCATTCTTGGCTGCCAAGCCGGCGCAGTTCTTTTGGGATGGGATCCACAAATTGCCAGAAAGATGGAAAAAAGTCATAGCTTCAGATGGGCAATACTTTTAATAATACTATTGTAAAGTTTTTCTTAAATAAACGTTCAAATTTTGAAAAAAAAAACCTCACGAATTAAAATATAAATCAACCTAACTGAGTGATTGTTCCGAAAACCTCTAGCTTCCAGGGTATAAAAAATGTGACATATGTTAGACAGACAAAGAGTGGTAATAAACTTGTCAAAGTCAGTTTGAGGTGTTTGTTTATTTTTCCTACGCGCACTTCCTACAAATGGTTACTTTTTTGTTGCTTGGAAAAAAGCAACGCTACCTGTTGCTATTGCTGTTCAACTGAATTGAATCAATTGTAATTCAAAATAACCAATTCGGTTTTAAGAAAGAACATTCTACGAAACATGCACTAATTACTTAGAACAATGAAGTTATTTAAAACTTAAGAAATAGGCAATGTACTGTAAGCTTAGACATAGATCTCGAACAAGCATTCGATTCCGTTTGGTATAAATATTGTGTCTATAACTTCGTGCGGTTTGCTAAAAGATGGCGTAACTTGTATTATTCCTTTGTTATTAATCCATTGGAACATGCATTTTAAAGCTACTGTCATTGTACGTCATTTCAGTATATGTCATTCATTTAAAGCGTAAGCAACAATAATTTTTTTCACTCAAATATGTCGAAATTTGTGAATGAAAAAGTGTTTTTGCGGGGAGTTCTTCTTCATTACTTTAATATGAAGAAAACTGCTGCCGAAAGTCATCGTATTTTGGTGGAAGTTTATGGTGAACATACGCTAGCTGAGCGAACGTACCAAAAGTGGTTTGCACGATTTAAAAGTGGTGATTTCTGACAATTAGCTTAAAATTGTTAAAATTTCTGGTGACCATACTCACGATCCTGTCGCATATGAAAAAGAAATCATAAAAACTATAGCAAAAAATAGAGGTGATGCAAAAAATAGTACAGCAAAACGTAGTCAAATAATTACTAATAATGTTGTTAACTGTAAGCAGACATGCAGATCTTATCTGCAAAACACTCAAGCTTTAAACCAAAGAATTTTTCTCTAATTTAAAAGAACTATAATGTGTGAAAGATATCAGTATTTCGGAGTCCTTAAGACATTTAGACGGCATCCGTTTTATGTAAAACAAAATAAACGGTTAAATTAATATAATCCTTGGGACATAGTTCAGCTTAAAGCTTTTAAGTGAATCAAAATGTTGGATTATGGACGGAACTTTCAACGTTGTACCCTCTACTACACTGGTACATATTCGTTTAAACGCAGATACCTTTTTAAACATATTTCTTAATAAAAAAAAAAAAACAATGCAAGAAAACCTTTTTTTTATTATTTGTTTTAATATTATTTAATAAGCAAACTAAATTTGTGGCAAAAGTTTCCCTCAATTCAAATTCATTTTATTTATTTTTTTTGTTAATTTATTTTTTTACAAAAGCAAAATGGGAAGCATGTTCGTTTAAGCGCACTCACGATCAACTTGAAAATCCTGTTTGGCATCGATTTAAAAAGGTTTTTGGAGGATTTCGGTACTAATTTCATCCCAAACTTGCTTTATTTTGATTTTAAGCTCATTTACTGTTAAAAAGCTTCCAGTTTTTTTGTTTTCCCGCGTATATTTTGCGCACCATGATACCCCATAGATTTTCTATGGGGCTTAAGTCAGGACTGCAAGCTGGCCATTGCAAAAGTGGGATATTTCGCTCTCTAAACCACTCCAAAGACGCCTGTGAGACATGGATAAAGGCGTTGTCCTGTTGGAAAATGAAGTCATCTTCTTTTTTATTTTTAATGAAATTTATGAGGACGTCATCCAACATATCTGTGTAAGTCTGTGAATTCATTTTTGTGGGTACAAAGCCAATTGTGGCTTTCCCTCGGGCAGAGAAAGCCGCCCACACCATCACACTGCCACCTCCAAAATTTCGCTTGGACATACGGACCTCTTTGTTTCGCAAATCATGCCAATAACTTGCCATCGAGTCGGGACCATCTAAATTGAATTTCTTCTCGTCCGAAAATATAATTTTGTCCCACTGAAATGTCCAGTGCATGTATCTGCGACCAAATTTCAGACGGGCTGCAATATGATGCGATCTTCAAAAGGGTTTGCACTTAAGCTTCTCCATTTGATGTTAGGAGTTGGTCGGAGAATATTTGCGATGTGTTTTTTTGTAACAGGAAGATTGCGTTTTTGTTTTATTTGACTGAAGTTAAGTTTATTTTCTGTTGCCTCTCGTATAATGGTTTCAATTTGTCGTTTGTTTAGTTTCCGGTTACCTTTCGTTGGCTTTTTAACTCCATATTTTTCTTCGAAAAATTACGAATAACACATTCTGATCTATTAATGCGACGCCCAATTTCTCGATTAGAATAATTTTCCTTGTGCAGAAGATCAAATTGAGCTTTTTCAGCATCGGTAAGATACTTTGCTTTAGGCATTTTTCCAATAACTTTAAAAAAGAAATAAAACTTACTGCTAATGCATCTTAAATAGACTAAGTACGCTCTGTTAAGTTATTAACCGGAAGCAAATCACTTTCAACAATCAAAAAATTACTAAAAATTGAATAAAAACTTCCTGCGTTTAAACGAATATGCCGACAATTCGTTTACTATAAAGAAATTTGCCAATTGCGAAGTATTTAGTGTAAAATCGAAAATCATAGTTGTGCGCTTAAACGAATATGTACCAGTGTATGCGACAATTATACGAGCATGCAATACACGGAAAAATTCTATCAGAAATAATTCCTCTAAGTTTCTGTTTGATGACCCAAAAAAGTAAAGTTTTATACACTAAATTTTTTTATGAATTACATCATCTGATCGCCAATATGAAGTTTAGTTTAGTCTCTAAACAAATCATAAGTTACTTTGAGAAACGTATATCTGCCGTTGCAAAAGAATTCTTTCTATTATGCATATTCAAGGGCTGCCTTTTTCACTTTAGTCTAATAATTTGAAGAGAGAAAAACTAAATTTTATAAATATTAGGTCTATAACTTAATTCTTGCGGTTTGCTAAGAGATGGCGTAACTTGTATTATTCCATTGGAACATGCGTTGGATAGCTACTGTCATTGTACGTCATTTCAGTATATGTCATTCATTTGAAGCGTAAACAACAATAATTTTTTTTCACTCAAATATGTCGAACTTTGTGCCTGAAAAAGTGTTTTTGCGGGGAGTTCTTCTTCATGAAGAAAACTGCTGCCGAAAGTCATCGTATTTTGGTGGAAGTTTATGGTGAACATGTACTAGCTGAGCGAACGCGCCAGAAATGGTTTGCACGATTTAAAAGTGGTGATTTTGGCTTGGAAGACGATGAACGTCCTGGGCAGCAAAAAAGCTTGAAGATGAAGAACTGGAAGCATTACTCTATGAAGATTGTTGCCAAACAAGAAGAGCTCTCAAAATCTTTCGGTGTTACTCAAGCAGCCATTTCAAAACGTTTAAAAGCAGCTGGATATATTCAAAAGCAAGGAAATTGGGTTTCACATGAACTCAAGCCGACAGACGTCGAAAGGCGGTTTTGCATGTCCGAAATACTGCTAGAACGCCACAAAAGGAAGTCATTTTTGCATCGGATTGTTACTGGTGATGAAAAATGGATCCATTACGACAAGCCCAAGCGCAAAAAATCATATGTGAAACCCGGCCAACCAGCCAAATCAACGGCAAAGCCGAATATCCATGGCGCGAAGGTAATGCTCTGTATTTGGTGGAATCAGATGGGTGTGCTGTATTATAAGCTGCTAAAACCGGGTGAAACCATCAATGGACAACGCTACCGAACACAAATAATCCGTTTGAAGAGATCAGTAGCCGAAAAACGGCCGGAGTATGCGACCAGACATGAGGCAATAATTTTACATCATGACAACGCTCGGCCCCACGTTGCTTGTAAGGTTAAGAACTATTTGGAAAACAGTGGATGGGAAGTCTTACCCCACCCGCCTTATAGCCCAGACCTTGCCCCTTCTGACTACCATTTATTCCGGTCGATGCAGAACGCTCTCACTGAAATACGGTTGACATCAGAGCAGAATATTAAAAATTGTCTTGATTCATTCTTGGCTGCCAAGCCGGCGCAGTTCTTTTGGGATGGGATCCACAAATTGCCAGAAAGATGGAAAAAAGTCATAGCTTCAGATGGGCAATACTTTTAATAATACTATTGTAAAGTTTTTCTTAAATAAACGTTCAAATTTTGAAAAAAAAAACCTCACGAATTAAAATATAAATCAACCTAACTGAGTGATTGTTCCGAAAACCTCTAGCTTCCAGGTTTATTTTTCCTACGCGCACTTCCTACAAATGGTTACTTTTTTGTTGCTTGGAAAAAAGCAACGCTACCTGTTGCTATTGCTGTTCAACTGAATTGAATCAATTGTAATTCAAAATAACCAATTCGGTTTTAAGAAAGAACATTCTACGAAACATGCACTAATTACTTAGAACAATGAAGTTATTTAAAACTTAAGAAATAGGCAATGTACTGTAAGCTTAGACATAGATCTCGAACAAGCATTCGATTCCGTTTGGTATAAATATTGTGTCTATAACTTCGTGCGGTTTGCTAAAAGATGGCGTAACTTGTATTATTCCTTTGTTATTAATCCATTGGAACATGCATTTTAAAGCTACTGTCATTGTACGTCATTTCAGTATATGTCATTCATTTAAAGCGTAAGCAACAATAATTTTTTTCACTCAAATATGTCGAAATTTGTGAATGAAAAAGTGTTTTTGCGGGGAGTTCTTCTTCATGAAGAAAACTGCTGCCGAAAGTCATCGTATTTTGGTGGAAGTTTATGGTGAACATACGCTAGCTGAGCGAACGTACCAAAAGTGGTTTGCACGATTTAAAAGTGGTGATTTCTGACAATTAGCTTAAAATTGTTAAAATTTCTGGTGACCATACTCACGATCCTGTCGCATATGAAAAAGAAATCATAAAAACTATAGCAAAAAATAGAGGTGATGCAAAAAATAGTACAGCAAAACGTAGTCAAATAATTACTAATAATGTTGTTAACTGTAAGCAGACATGCAGATCTTATCTGCAAAACACTCAAGCTTTAAACCAAAGAATTTTTCTCTAATTTAAAAGAACTATAATGTGTGAAAGATATCAGTATTTCGGAGTCCTTAAGACATTTAGACGGCATCCGTTTTATGTAAAACAAAATAAACGGTTAAATTAATATAATCCTTGGGACATAGTTCAGCTTAAAGCTTTTAAGTGAATCAAAATGTTGGATTATGGACGGAACTTTCAACGTTGTACCCTCTACTACACTGGTACATATTCGTTTAAACGCAGATACCTTTTTAAACATATTTCTTAATAAAAAAAAAAAAACAATGCAAGAAAACCTTTTTTTTATTATTTGTTTTAATATTATTTAATAAGCAAATTAAATTTGTGGCAAAAGTTTCCCTCAATTCAAATTCATTTTATTTATTTTTTTTGTTAATTTATTTTTTTACAAAAGCAAAATGGGAAGCATGTTCGTTTAAGCGCACTCACGATCAACTTGAAAATCCTGTTTGGCATCGATTTAAAAAGGTTTTTGGAGGATTTCGGTACTAATTTCATCCCAAACTTGCTTTATTTTGATTTTAAGCTCATTTACTGTTAAAAAGCTTCCAGTTTTTTTGTTTTCCCGCGTATATTTTGCGCACCATGATACCCCATAGATTTTCTATGGGGCTTAAGTCAGGACTGCAAGCTGGCCATTGCAAAAGTGGGATATTTCGCTCTCTAAACCACTCCAAAGACGCCTGTGAGACATGGATAAAGGCGTTGTCCTGTTGGAAAATGAAGTCATCTTCTTTTTTATTTTTAATGAAATTTATGAGGACGTCATCCAACATATCTGTGTAAGTCTGTGAATTCATTTTTGTGGGTACAAAGCCAATTGTGGCTTTCCCTCGGGCAGAGAAAGCCGCCCACACCATCACACTGCCACCTCCAAAATTTCGCTTGGACATACGGACCTCTTTGTTTCGCAAATCATGCCAATAACTTGCCATCGAGTCGGGACCATCTAAATTGAATTTCTTCTCGTCCGAAAATATAATTTTGTCCCACTGAAATGTCCAGTGCATGTATCTGCGACCAAATTTCAGACGGGCTGCAATATGATGCGATCTTCAAAAGGGTTTGCACTTAAGCTTCTCCATTTGATGTTAGGAGTTGGTCGGAGAATATTTGCGATGTGTTTTTTTGTAACAGGAAGATTGCGTTTTTGTTTTATTTGACTGAAGTTAAGTTTATTTTCTGTTGCCTCTCGTATAATGGTTTCAATTTGTCGTTTGTTTAGTTTCCGGTTACCTTTCGTTGGCTTTTTAACTCCATATTTTTCTTCGAAAAATTACGAATAACACATTCTGATCTATTAATGCGACGCCCAATTTCTCGATTAGAATAATTTTCCTTGTGCAGAAGATCAAATTGAGCTTTTTCAGCATCGGTAAGATACTTTGCTTTAGGCATTTTTCCAATAACTTTAAAAAAGAAATAAAACTTACTGCTAATGCATCTTAAATAGACTAAGTACGCTCTGTTAAGTTATTAACCGGAAGCAAATCAATTTCAACAATCAAAAAATTACTAAAAATTGAATAAAAACTTCCTGCGTTTAAACGAATATGCCGACAATTCGTTTACTATAAAGAAATTTGCCAATTGCGAAGTATTTAGTGTAAAATCGAAAATCATAGTTGTGCGCTTAAACGAATATGTACCAGTGTATGCGACAATTATACGAGCATGCAATACACGGAAAAATTCTATCAGAAATAATTCCTCTAAGTTTCTGTTTGATGACCCAAAAAAGTAAAGTTTTATACACTAAATTTTTTTATGAATTACATCATCTGATCGCCAATATGAAGTTTAGTTTAGTCTCTAAACAAATCATAAGTTACTTTGAGAAACGTATATCTGCCGTTGCAAAAGAATTCTTTCTATTATGCATATTCAAGGGCTGCCTTTTTCACTTTAGTCTAATAATTTGAAGAGAGAAAAACTAAATTTTATAAATATTAGGTCTATAACTTAATTCTTGCGGTTTGCTAAGAGATGGCGTAACTTGTATTATTCCATTGGAACATGCGTTGGATAGCTACTGTCATTGTACGTCATTTCAGTATATGTCATTCATTTGAAGCGTAAACAACAATAATTTTTTTTCACTCAAATATGTCGAACTTTGTGCCTGAAAAAGTGTTTTTGCGGGGAGTTCTTCTTCATGAAGAAAACTGCTGCCGAAAGTCATCGTATTTTGGTGGAAGTTTATGGTGAACATGTACTAGCTGAGCGAACGCGCCAAAAATGGTTTGCACGATTTAAAAGTGGTGATTTTGGCTTGGAAGACGATGAACGTCCTGGGCAGCAAAAAAGCTTGAAGATGAAGAACTGGAAGCATTACTCTATGAAGATTGTTGCCAAACAAGAAGAGCTCTCAAAATCTTTCGGTGTTACTCAAGCAGCCATTTCAAAACGTTTAAAAGCAGCTGGATATATTCAAAAGCAAGGAAATTGGGTTTCACATGAACTCAAGCCGACAGACGTCGAAAGGCGGTTTTGCATGTCCGAAATACTGCTAGAACGCCACAAAAGGAAGTCATTTTTGCATCGGATTGTTACTGGTGATGAAAAATGGATCCATTACGACAAGCCCAAGCGCAAAAAATCATATGTGAAACCCGGCCAACCAGCCAAATCAACGGCAAAGCCGAATATCCATGGCGCGAAGGTAATGCTCTGTATTTGGTGGAATCAGATGGGTGTGCTGTATTATAAGCTGCTAAAACCGGGTGAAACCATCAATGGACAACGCTACCGAACACAAATAATCCGTTTGAAGAGATCAGTAGCCGAAAAACGGCCGGAGTATGCGACCAGACATGAGGCAATAATTTTACATCATGACAACGCTCGGCCCCACGTTGCTTGTAAGGTTAAGAACTATTTGGAAAACAGTGGATGGGAAGTCTTACCCCACCCGCCTTATAGCCCAGACCTTGCCCCTTCTGACTACCATTTATTCCGGTCGATGCAGAACGCTCTCACTGAAATACGGTTGACATCAGAGCAGAATATTAAAAATTGTCTTGATTCATTCTTGGCTGCCAAGCCGGCGCAGTTCTTTTGGGATGGGATCCACAAATTGCCAGAAAGATGGAAAAAAGTCATAGCTTCAGATGGGCAATACTTTTAATAATACTATTGTAAAGTTTTTCTTAAATAAACGTTCAAATTTTGAAAAAAAAAACCTCACGAATTAAAATATAAATCAACCTAACTGAGTGATTGTTCCGAAAACCTCTAGCTTCCAGGTTTATTTTTCCTACGCGCACTTCCTACAAATGGTTACTTTTTTGTTGCTTGGAAAAAAGCAACGCTACCTGTTGCTATTGCTGTTCAACTGAATTGAATCAATTGTAATTCAAAATAACCAATTCGGTTTTAAGAAAGAACATTCTACGAAACATGCACTAATTACTTAGAACAATGAAGTTATTTAAAACTTAAGAAATAGGCAATGTACTGTAAGCTTAGACATAGATCTCGAACAAGCATTCGATTCCGTTTGGTATAAATATTGTGTCTATAACTTCGTGCGGTTTGCTAAAAGATGGCGTAACTTGTATTATTCCTTTGTTATTAATCCATTGGAACATGCATTTTAAAGCTACTGTCATTGTACGTCATTTCAGTATATGTCATTCATTTAAAGCGTAAGCAACAATAATTTTTTTCACTCAAATATGTCGAAATTTGTGAATGAAAAAGTGTTTTTGCGGGGAGTTCTTCTTCATTACTTTAATATGAAGAAAACTGCTGCCGAAAGTCATCGTATTTTGGTGGAAGTTTATGGTGAACATACGCTAGCTGAGCGAACGTACCAAAAGTGGTTTGCACGATTTAAAAGTGGTGATTTCTGACAATTAGCTTAAAATTGTTAAAATTTCTGGTGACCATACTCACGATCCTGTCGCATATGAAAAAGAAATCATAAAAACTATAGCAAAAAATAGAGGTGATGCAAAAAATAGTACAGCAAAACGTAGTCAAATAATTACTAATAATGTTGTTAACTGTAAGCAGACATGCAGATCTTATCTGCAAAACACTCAAGCTTTAAACCAAAGAATTTTTCTCTAATTTAAAAGAACTATAATGTGTGAAAGATATCAGTATTTCGGAGTCCTTAAGACATTTAGACGGCATCCGTTTTATGTAAAACAAAATAAACGGTTAAATTAATATAATCCTTGGGACATAGTTCAGCTTAAAGCTTTTAAGTGAATCAAAATGTTGGATTATGGACGGAACTTTCAACGTTGTACCCTCTACTACACTGGTACATATTCGTTTAAACGCAGATACCTTTTTAAACATATTTCTTAATAAAAAAAAAAAAACAATGCAAGAAAACCTTTTTTTTATTATTTGTTTTAATATTATTTAATAAGCAAACTAAATTTGTGGCAAAAGTTTCCCTCAATTCAAATTCATTTTATTTATTTTTTTTGTTAATTTATTTTTTTACAAAAGCAAAATGGGAAGCATGTTCGTTTAAGCGCACTCACGATCAACTTGAAAATCCTGTTTGGCATCGATTTAAAAAGGTTTTTGGAGGATTTCGGTACTAATTTCATCCCAAACTTGCTTTATTTTGATTTTAAGCTCATTTACTGTTAAAAAGCTTCCAGTTTTTTTGTTTTCCCGCGTATATTTTGCGCACCATGATACCCCATAGATTTTCTATGGGGCTTAAGTCAGGACTGCAAGCTGGCCATTGCAAAAGTGGGATATTTCGCTCTCTAAACCACTCCAAAGACGCCTGTGAGACATGGATAAAGGCGTTGTCCTGTTGGAAAATGAAGTCATCTTCTTTTTTATTTTTAATGAAATTTATGAGGACGTCATCCAACATATCTGTGTAAGTCTGTGAATTCATTTTTGTGGGTACAAAGCCAATTGTGGCTTTCCCTCGGGCAGAGAAAGCCGCCCACACCATCACACTGCCACCTCCAAAATTTCGCTTGGACATACGGACCTCTTTGTTTCGCAAATCATGCCAATAACTTGCCATCGAGTCGGGACCATCTAAATTGAATTTCTTCTCGTCCGAAAATATAATTTTGTCCCACTGAAATGTCCAGTGCATGTATCTGCGACCAAATTTCAGACGGGCTGCAATATGATGCGATCTTCAAAAGGGTTTGCACTTAAGCTTCTCCATTTGATGTTAGGAGTTGGTCGGAGAATATTTGCGATGTGTTTTTTTGTAACAGGAAGATTGCGTTTTTGTTTTATTTGACTGAAGTTAAGTTTATTTTCTGTTGCCTCTCGTATAATGGTTTCAATTTGTCGTTTGTTTAGTTTCCGGTTACCTTTCGTTGGCTTTTTAACTCCATATTTTTCTTCGAAAAATTACGAATAACACATTCTGATCTATTAATGCGACGCCCAATTTCTCGATTAGAATAATTTTCCTTGTGCAGAAGATCAAATTGAGCTTTTTCAGCATCGGTAAGATACTTTGCTTTAGGCATTTTTCCAATAACTTTAAAAAAGAAATAAAACTTACTGCTAATGCATCTTAAATAGACTAAGTACGCTCTGTTAAGTTATTAACCGGAAGCAAATCAATTTCAACAATCAAAAAATTACTAAAAATTGAATAAAAACTTCCTGCGTTTAAACGAATATGCCGACAATTCGTTTACTATAAAGAAATTTGCCAATTGCGAAGTATTTAGTGTAAAATCGAAAATCATAGTTGTGCGCTTAAACGAATATGTACCAGTGTATGCGACAATTATACGAGCATGCAATACACGGAAAAATTCTATCAGAAATAATTCCTCTAAGTTTCTGTTTGATGACCCAAAAAAGTAAAGTTTTATACACTAAATTTTTTTATGAATTACATCATCTGATCGCCAATATGAAGTTTAGTTTAGTCTCTAAACAAATCATAAGTTACTTTGAGAAACGTATATCTGCCGTTGCAAAAGAATTCTTTCTATTATGCATATTCAAGGGCTGCCTTTTTCACTTTAGTCTAATAATTTGAAGAGAGAAAAACTAAATTTTATAAATATTAGGTCTATAACTTAATTCTTGCGGTTTGCTAAGAGATGGCGTAACTTGTATTATTCCATTGGAACATGCGTTGGATAGCTACTGTCATTGTACGTCATTTCAGTATATGTCATTCATTTGAAGCGTAAACAACAATAATTTTTTTTCACTCAAATATGTCGAACTTTGTGCCTGAAAAAGTGTTTTTGCGGGGAGTTCTTCTTCATGAAGAAAACTGCTGCCGAAAGTCATCGTATTTTGGTGGAAGTTTATGGTGAACATGTACTAGCTGAGCGAACGCGCCAAAAATGGTTTGCACGATTTAAAAGTGGTGATTTTGGCTTGGAAGACGATGAACGTCCTGGGCAGCAAAAAAGCTTGAAGATGAAGAACTGGAAGCATTACTCTATGAAGATTGTTGCCAAACAAGAAGAGCTCTCAAAATCTTTCGGTGTTACTCAAGCAGCCATTTCAAAACGTTTAAAAGCAGCTGGATATATTCAAAAGCAAGGAAATTGGGTTTCACATGAACTCAAGCCGACAGACGTCGAAAGGCGGTTTTGCATGTCCGAAATACTGCTAGAACGCCACAAAAGGAAGTCATTTTTGCATCGGATTGTTACTGGTGATGAAAAATGGATCCATTACGACAAGCCCAAGCGCAAAAAATCATATGTGAAACCCGGCCAACCAGCCAAATCAACGGCAAAGCCGAATATCCATGGCGCGAAGGTAATGCTCTGTATTTGGTGGAATCAGATGGGTGTGCTGTATTATAAGCTGCTAAAACCGGGTGAAACCATCAATGGACAACGCTACCGAACACAAATAATCCGTTTGAAGAGATCAGTAGCCGAAAAACGGCCGGAGTATGCGACCAGACATGAGGCAATAATTTTACATCATGACAACGCTCGGCCCCACGTTGCTTGTAAGGTTAAGAACTATTTGGAAAACAGTGGATGGGAAGTCTTACCCCACCCGCCTTATAGCCCAGACCTTGCCCCTTCTGACTACCATTTATTCCGGTCGATGCAGAACGCTCTCACTGAAATACGGTTGACATCAGAGCAGAATATTAAAAATTGTCTTGATTCATTCTTGGCTGCCAAGCCGGCGCAGTTCTTTTGGGATGGGATCCACAAAATGCCAGAAAGATGGGAAAAAGTCATAGCTTCAGATGGGCAATACTTTTAATAATACTATTGTAAAGTTTTTCTTAAATAAACGTTCAAATTTTGAAAAAAAAAACCTCACGAATTAAAATATAAATCAACCTAACTGAGTGATTGTTCCGAAAACCTCTAGCTTCCAGGGTATAAAAAATGTGACATATGTTAGACAGACAAAGAGTGGTAATAAACTTGTCAAAGTCAGTTTGAGGTGTTTGTTTATTTTTCCTACGCGCACTTCCTACAAATGGTTACTTTTTTGTTGCTTGGAAAAAAGCAACGCTACCTGTTGCTATTGCTGTTCAACTGAATTGAATCAATTGTAATTCAAAATAACCAATTCGGTTTTAAGAAAGAACATTCTACGAAACATGCACTAATTACTTAGAACAATGAAGTTATTTAAAACTTAAGAAATAGGCAATGTACTGTAAGCTTAGACATAGATCTCGAACAAGCATTCGATTCCGTTTGGTATAAATATTGTGTCTATAACTTCGTGCGGTTTGCTAAAAGATGGCGTAACTTGTATTATTCCTTTGTTATTAATCCATTGGAACATGCATTTTAAAGCTACTGTCATTGTACGTCATTTCAGTATATGTCATTCATTTAAAGCGTAAGCAACAATAATTTTTTTCACTCAAATATGTCGAAATTTGTGAATGAAAAAGTGTTTTTGCGGGGAGTTCTTCTTCATTACTTTAATATGAAGAAAACTGCTGCCGAAAGTCATCGTATTTTGGTGGAAGTTTATGGTGAACATACGCTAGCTGAGCGAACGTACCAAAAGTGGTTTGCACGATTTAAAAGTGGTGATTTCTGACAATTAGCTTAAAATTGTTAAAATTTCTGGTGACCATACTCACGATCCTGTCGCATATGAAAAAGAAATCATAAAAACTATAGCAAAAAATAGAGGTGATGCAAAAAATAGTACAGCAAAACGTAGTCAAATAATTACTAATAATGTTGTTAACTGTAAGCAGACATGCAGATCTTATCTGCAAAACACTCAAGCTTTAAACCAAAGAATTTTTCTCTAATTTAAAAGAACTATAATGTGTGAAAGATATCAGTATTTCGGAGTCCTTAAGACATTTAGACGGCATCCGTTTTATGTAAAACAAAATAAACGGTTAAATTAATATAATCCTTGGGACATAGTTCAGCTTAAAGCTTTTAAGTGAATCAAAATGTTGGATTATGGACGGAACTTTCAACGTTGTACCCTCTACTACACTGGTACATATTCGTTTAAACGCAGATACCTTTTTAAACATATTTCTTAATAAAAAAAAAAAAAACAATGCAAGAAAACCTTTTTTTTATTATTTGTTTTAATATTATTTAATAAGCAAACTAAATTTGTGGCAAAAGTTTCCCTCAATTCAAATTCATTTTATTTATTTTTTTTGTTAATTTATTTTTTTACAAAAGCAAAATGGGAAGCATGTTCGTTTAAGCGCACTCACGATCAACTTGAAAATCCTGTTTGGCATCGATTTAAAAAGGTTTTTGGAGGATTTCGGTACTAATTTCATCCCAAACTTGCTTTATTTTGATTTTAAGCTCATTTACTGTTAAAAAGCTTCCAGTTTTTTTGTTTTCCCGCGTATATTTTGCGCACCATGATACCCCATAGATTTTCTATGGGGCTTAAGTCAGGACTGCAAGCTGGCCATTGCAAAAGTGGGATATTTCGCTCTCTAAACCACTCCAAAGACGCCTGTGAGACATGGATAAAGGCGTTGTCCTGTTGGAAAATGAAGTCATCTTCTTTTTTATTTTTAATGAAATTTATGAGGACGTCATCCAACATATCTGTGTAAGTCTGTGAATTCATTTTTGTGGGTACAAAGCCAATTGTGGCTTTCCCTCGGGCAGAGAAAGCCGCCCACACCATCACACTGCCACCTCCAAAATTTCGCTTGGACATACGGACCTCTTTGTTTCGCAAATCATGCCAATAACTTGCCATCGAGTCGGGACCATCTAAATTGAATTTCTTCTCGTCCGAAAATATAATTTTGTCCCACTGAAATGTCCAGTGCATGTATCTGCGACCAAATTTCAGACGGGCTGCAATATGATGCGATCTTCAAAAGGGTTTGCACTTAAGCTTCTCCATTTGATGTTAGGAGTTGGTCGGAGAATATTTGCGATGTGTTTTTTTGTAACAGGAAGATTGCGTTTTTGTTTTATTTGACTGAAGTTAAGTTTATTTTCTGTTGCCTCTCGTATAATGGTTTCAATTTGTCGTTTGTTTAGTTTCCGGTTACCTTTCGTTGGCTTTTTAACTCCATATTTTTCTTCGAAAAATTACGAATAACACATTCTGATCTATTAATGCGACGCCCAATTTCTCGATTAGAATAATTTTCCTTGTGCAGAAGATCAAATTGAGCTTTTTCAGCATCGGTAAGATACTTTGCTTTAGGCATTTTTCCAATAACTTTAAAAAAGAAATAAAACTTACTGCTAATGCATCTTAAATAGACTAAGTACGCTCTGTTAAGTTATTAACCGGAAGCAAATCAATTTCAACAATCAAAAAATTACTAAAAATTGAATAAAAACTTCCTGCGTTTAAACGAATATGCCGACAATTCGTTTACTATAAAGAAATTTGCCAATTGCGAAGTATTTAGTGTAAAATCGAAAATCATAGTTGTGCGCTTAAACGAATATGTACCAGTGTATGCGACAATTATACGAGCATGCAATACACGGAAAAATTCTATCAGAAATAATTCCTCTAAGTTTCTGTTTGATGACCCAAAAAAGTAAAGTTTTATACACTAAATTTTTTTATGAATTACATCATCTGATCGCCAATATGAAGTTTAGTTTAGTCTCTAAACAAATCATAAGTTACTTTGAGAAACGTATATCTGCCGTTGCAAAAGAATTCTTTCTATTATGCATATTCAAGGGCTGCCTTTTTCACTTTAGTCTAATAATTTGAAGAGAGAAAAACTAAATTTTATAAATATTAGGTCTATAACTTAATTCTTGCGGTTTGCTAAGAGATGGCGTAACTTGTATTATTCCATTGGAACATGCGTTGGATAGCTACTGTCATTGTACGTCATTTCAGTATATGTCATTCATTTGAAGCGTAAACATCAATAATTTTTTTTCACTCAAATATGTCGAACTTTGTGCCTGAAAAAGTGTTTTTGCGGGGAGTTCTTCTTCATGAAGAAAACTGCTGCCGAAAGTCATCGTATTTTGGTGGAAGTTTATGGTGAACATGTACTAGCTGAGCGAACGCGCCAAAAATGGTTTGCACGATTTAAAAGTGGTGATTTTGGCTTGGAAGACGATGAACGTCCTGGGCAGCAAAAAAGCTTGAAGATGAAGAACTGGAAGCATTACTCTATGAAGATTGTTGCCAAACAAGAAGAGCTCTCAAAATCTTTCGGTGTTACTCAAGCAGCCATTTCAAAACGTTTAAAAGCAGCTGGATATATTCAAAAGCAAGGAAATTGGGTTTCACATGAACTCAAGCCGACAGACGTCGAAAGGCGGTTTTGCATGTCCGAAATACTGCTAGAACGCCACAAAAGGAAGTCATTTTTGCATCGGATTGTTACTGGTGATGAAAAATGGATCCATTACGACAAGCCCAAGCGCAAAAAATCATATGTGAAACCCGGCCAACCAGCCAAATCAACGGCAAAGCCGAATATCCATGGCGCGAAGGTAATGCTCTGTATTTGGTGGAATCAGATGGGTGTGCTGTATTATAAGCTGCTAAAACCGGGTGAAACCATCAATGGACAACGCTACCGAACACAAATAATCCGTTTGAAGAGATCAGTAGCCGAAAAACGGCCGGAGTATGCGACCAGACATGAGGCAATAATTTTACATCATGACAACGCTCGGCCCCACGTTGCTTGTAAGGTTAAGAACTATTTGGAAAACAGTGGATGGGAAGTCTTACCCCACCCGCCTTATAGCCCAGACCTTGCCCCTTCTGACTACCATTTATTCCGGTCGATGCAGAACGCTCTCACTGAAATACGGTTGACATCAGAGCAGAATATTAAAAATTGTCTTGATTCATTCTTGGCTGCCAAGCCGGCGCAGTTCTTTTGGGATGGGATCCACAAATTGCCAGAAAGATGGAAAAAAGTCATAGCTTCAGATGGGCAATACTTTTAATAATACTATTGTAAAGTTTTTCTTAAATAAACGTTCAAATTTTGAAAAAAAAAACCTCACGAATTAAAATATAAATCAACCTAACTGAGTGATTGTTCCGAAAACCTCTAGCTTCCAGGGTATAAAAAATGTGACATATGTTAGACAGACAAAGAGTGGTAATAAACTTGTCAAAGTCAGTTTGAGGTGTTTGTTTATTTTTCCTACGCGCACTTCCTACAAATGGTTACTTTTTTGTTGCTTGGAAAAAAGCAACGCTACCTGTTGCTATTGCTGTTCAACTGAATTGAATCAATTGTAATTCAAAATAACCAATTCGGTTTTAAGAAAGAACATTCTACGAAACATGCACTAATTACTTAGAACAATGAAGTTATTTAAAACTTAAGAAATAGGCAATGTACTGTAAGCTTAGACATAGATCTCGAACAAGCATTCGATTCCGTTTGGTATAAATATTGTGTCTATAACTTCGTGCGGTTTGCTAAAAGATGGCGTAACTTGTATTATTCCTTTGTTATTAATCCATTGGAACATGCATTTTAAAGCTACTGTCATTGTACGTCATTTCAGTATATGTCATTCATTTAAAGCGTAAGCAACAATAATTTTTTTCACTCAAATATGTCGAAATTTGTGAATGAAAAAGTGTTTTTGCGGGGAGTTCTTCTTCATGAAGAAAACTGCTGCCGAAAGTCATCGTATTTTGGTGGAAGTTTATGGTGAACATACGCTAGCTGAGCGAACGTACCAAAAGTGGTTTGCACGATTTAAAAGTGGTGATTTCTGACAATTAGCTTAAAATTGTTAAAATTTCTGGTGACCATACTCACGATCCTGTCGCATATGAAAAAGAAATCATAAAAACTATAGCAAAAAATAGAGGTGATGCAAAAAATAGTACAGCAAAACGTAGTCAAATAATTACTAATAATGTTGTTAACTGTAAGCAGACATGCAGATCTTATCTGCAAAACACTCAAGCTTTAAACCAAAGAATTTTTCTCTAATTTAAAAGAACTATAATGTGTGAAAGATATCAGTATTTCGGAGTCCTTAAGACATTTAGACGGCATCCGTTTTATGTAAAACAAAATAAACGGTTAAATTAATATAATCCTTGGGACATAGTTCAGCTTAAAGCTTTTAAGTGAATCAAAATGTTGGATTATGGACGGAACTTTCAACGTTGTACCCTCTACTACACTGGTACATATTCGTTTAAACGCAGATACCTTTTTAAACATATTTCTTAATAAAAAAAAAAAACAATGCAAGAAAACCTTTTTTTTATTATTTGTTTTAATATTATTTAATAAGCAAATTAAATTTGTGGCAAAAGTTTCCCTCAATTCAAATTCATTTTATTTATTTTTTTTGTTAATTTATTTTTTTACAAAAGCAAAATGGGAAGCATGTTCGTTTAAGCGCACTCACGATCAACTTGAAAATCCTGTTTGGCATCGATTTAAAAAGGTTTTTGGAGGATTTCGGTACTAATTTCATCCCAAACTTGCTTTATTTTGATTTTAAGCTCATTTACTGTTAAAAAGCTTCCAGTTTTTTTGTTTTCCCGCGTATATTTTGCGCACCATGATACCCCATAGATTTTCTATGGGGCTTAAGTCAGGACTGCAAGCTGGCCATTGCAAAAGTGGGATATTTCGCTCTCTAAACCACTCCAAAGACGCCTGTGAGACATGGATAAAGGCGTTGTCCTGTTGGAAAATGAAGTCATCTTCTTTTTTATTTTTAATGAAATTTATGAGGACGTCATCCAACATATCTGTGTAAGTCTGTGAATTCATTTTTGTGGGTACAAAGCCAATTGTGGCTTTCCCTCGGGCAGAGAAAGCCGCCCACACCATCACACTGCCACCTCCAAAATTTCGCTTGGACATACGGACCTCTTTGTTTCGCAAATCATGCCAATAACTTGCCATCGAGTCGGGACCATCTAAATTGAATTTCTTCTCGTCCGAAAATATAATTTTGTCCCACTGAAATGTCCAGTGCATGTATCTGCGACCAAATTTCAGACGGGCTGCAATATGATGCGATCTTCAAAAGGGTTTGCACTTAAGCTTCTCCATTTGATGTTAGGAGTTGGTCGGAGAATATTTGCGATGTGTTTTTTTGTAACAGGAAGATTGCGTTTTTGTTTTATTTGACTGAAGTTAAGTTTATTTTCTGTTGCCTCTCGTATAATGGTTTCAATTTGTCGTTTGTTTAGTTTCCGGTTACCTTTCGTTGGCTTTTTAACTCCATATTTTTCTTCGAAAAATTACGAATAACACATTCTGATCTGTTAATGCGACGCCCAATTTCTCAATTAGAATAATTTTCCTTGTGCAGAAGATCAAATTGAGCTTTTTCAGCATCGGTAAGATACTTTGCTTTAGGCATTTTTCCAATAACCTTAAAAAAGAAATAAAACTTACTGCTAATGCATCTTAAATAGACTAAGTACGCTCTGTTAAGTTATTAACCGGAAGCAAATCAATTTCAACAATCAAAAAATTACTAAAAATTGAATAAAAACTTCCTGCGTTTAAACGAATATGCCGACAATTCGTTTACTATAAAGAAATTTGCCAATTGCGAAGTATTTAGTGTAAAATCGAAAATCATAGTTGTGCGCTTAAACGAATATGTACCAGTGTATGCGACAATTATACGAGCATGCAATACACGGAAAAATTCTATCAGAAATAATTCCTCTAAGTTTCTGTTTGATGACCCAAAAAAGTAAAGTTTTATACACTAAATTTTTTTATGAATTACATCATCTGATCGCCAATATGAAGTTTAGTTTAGTCTCTAAACAAATCATAAGTTACTTTGAGAAACGTATATCTGCCGTTGCAAAAGAATTCTTTCTATTATGCATATTCAAGGGCTGCCTTTTTCACTTTAGTCTAATAATTTGAAGAGAGAAAAACTAAATTTTATAAATATTAGGTCTATAACTTAATTCTTGCGGTTTGCTAAGAGATGGCGTAACTTGTATTATTCCATTGGAACATGCGTTGGATAGCTACTGTCATTGTACGTCATTTCAGTATATGTCATTCATTTGAAGCGTAAACAACAATAATTTTTTTTCACTCAAATATGTCGAACTTTGTGCCTGAAAAAGTGTTTTTGCGGGGAGTTCTTCTTCATGAAGAAAACTGCTGCCGAAAGTCATCGTATTTTGGTGGAAGTTTATGGTGAACATGTACTAGCTGAGCGAACGCGCCAAAAATGGTTTGCACGATTTAAAAGTGGTGATTTTGGCTTGGAAGACGATGAACGTCCTGGGCAGCAAAAAAGCTTGAAGATGAAGAACTGGAAGCATTACTCTATGAAGATTGTTGCCAAACAAGAAGAGCTCTCAAAATCTTTCGGTGTTACTCAAGCAGCCATTTCAAAACGTTTAAAAGCAGCTGGATATATTCAAAAGCAAGGAAATTGGGTTTCACATGAACTCAAGCCGACAGACGTCGAAAGGCGGTTTTGCATGTCCGAAATACTGCTAGAACGCCACAAAAGGAAGTCATTTTTGCATCGGATTGTTACTGGTGATGAAAAATGGATCCATTACGACAAGCCCAAGCGCAAAAAATCATATGTGAAACCCGGCCAACCAGCCAAATCAACGGCAAAGCCGAATATCCATGGCGCGAAGGTAATGCTCTGTATTTGGTGGAATCAGATGGGTGTGCTGTATTATAAGCTGCTAAAACCGGGTGAAACCATCAATGGACAACGCTACCGAACACAAATAATCCGTTTGAAGAGATCAGTAGCCGAAAAACGGCCGGAGTATGCGACCAGACATGAGGCAATAATTTTAGATCATGACAACGCTCGGCCCCACGTTGCTTGTAAGGTTAAGAACTATTTGGAAAACGGTGGATGGGAAGTCTTACCCCATCCGCCTTATAGCCCAGACCTTGCCCCTTCTGACTACCATTTATTCCGGTCGATGCAGAACGCTCTCACTGAAATACGGTTGACATCAGAGCAGAATATTAAAAATTGTGTTGATTCATTCTTGGCTGCCAAGCCGGCGCAGTTCTTTTGGGATGGGATCCACAAATTGCCAGAAAGATGGGAAAAAGTCATAGCTTCAGATGGGCAATACTTTTAATAATACTATTGTAAAGTTTTTCTTAAATAAACGTTCAAATTTTGAAAAAAAAAAAACCTCACGAATTAAAATATATATCCAATAGTTCGATAAAAATTATTATACTAGAGAAAAAAAATCTAAGCATAGCTAGATTACAACCACGCAAAACGATCCAAGTTTCTGGAATGTTGTTAACATAGGTATTTTCAACTAACTTTCCCAGGACACAAAACAATGTAGATGACTGGCATACGCATTTAAATTTCATTGTTAATAGAAGGCATATTGGTGTATACAGTTTGGTCAGCCATCTTTCTAATGAATTATTTATGAGGAGAAATCGAAATCGAGTTGCAAAACGAAAAAATAAAAATATTAAGCGTAATATACATATGTTAGCTTTACGAAATATATTTAATAAAAGACACCATCTCTCTTTTGCTTGAAGTTATAAAATATAAATTGAATTACATATATATTTTTGTTAGATATAAAAAAGAATTGCAAAACATTAACATTTTGCATAAAACAATTTTTTTAAATTTTGCGTTTTACTTATGGTAACTTTTTTAAAGACAAATTAACTCAACAAAGGATATGTTCTGACAGGTGCAATATCTTAACAGAACTTCGATTGTCGTATAATAATACTATACCACCAAATTACTGACAGACATTTAATTTAGGTATTTTAGCACTTAAAATTTATTTAACTTACCTTACTCGAACGGTTTTTGTAATTGCTTTTAACGGTGAGATTGTCAATGCAAGAACTTCTGATATTTGATTTATCACTACAAGCGAGATTTTGTTGCTCCAAAATTTTAATAATGCGAGATTTGGAGTTATGAGTTTGAGCTTGAAACAGATGATATACAGAAAAGTGTTACTAGCTGTATAAATTTTAAGCAACATCATCTAGTATCTACACAGTCGTTACCTTCTATTCGGCTTGGTATTTGATAGATAAATGAGACAAATCTTTCAAATTGGTAATCTTCATGATATGCTTTGAAATAAACTTAAGTGGCGTATACCATATACTTTTACTTTGTGCTGATCTGGACCTTTGTTAATAAACAAATCTGCCCATGATATTAAGTCTGAAAGAAAATTAACTCTTACACAGTAATTATTTAAAGTATAAGCATCGCAAAATGAGCAATTCCAAATTTTCTAGAATCACAATATTAAAACTATGACTAATTCATTTGGAGGTTGTTGCAATAGTGAATCATAACAAATTTAAGAACAAATTTTTGCTTTTTTCTGCTCGCTTCGAAAGTTTTGTATTGAGCAACCAAATCTTGGCATGGCTTGGATTCTTTTTTTTTATTACTGTGCTGTCGTTTTTATATATCTTACGCGAGAGCTTTAACGGACTATTTGGGTAAATAATACCTGGGACATAAAAGTTTATAACTAGGGAATCCAGAATCTTTTCCCAGAGTATTTATGAGGTATTGAAGAAATAATCAGAAGAAAAAAAAGAAAAAAAGATATCTTGCTAAGGCCAATTTAAGCATGCACGGCATTACATCCCAAATCAAGGTACATTCCTCTTGTGAGATAGAATTATGACTTTTTGGAATTAACAACCAAAGGATCCCCAAACAATATTTCATCTGTTGAATTTGTTTTCTGCCCTTAGAACTTCGTTCACAGATTTTCCAAAACTTGAATTGGATGAGTACCACCTACCATGACAGTCCACGGAAAATATATCTATAAGCCCCTAAACTTAATTTATATGTGCGGCCAGTCTAGCGCACTGTTAATTATAGCTTCAGTTATTGCACGGAAATAGATATGAAATATCGAAAGTGAAGTAGTCTGTGAATTGTTCATGGTTACGTAGTGGAGTCCAGTACTCAACTCACAACCGTTCAATGTTTATGTGAGCTATGCCAGAGGATTAGACCAAGAAATTTTCTTTCATATCAATATTGAATAATGGATCTCCATGTTTTCTTACCAGCTTTTGAACTATCTTCCATCGGTTTTTTCTGTCCCTCTCCGTTCATTTCCCTATTTTTTGTTTTTCAAGGAGTGGACAATTTCAGCCAAAGAAAAGGTATTTGACACTACTAAAAAGGCTGGGCAGAAACGCAATCAAACGCGTTTCGCTTTGTTTTTTTTAAGGGGCACACCTAGTGCGAACGCAAAAAAAATTAGATTTTTTGGATGCATCAAATGTTTTAAAATTTGGAGGATATAAGTATTTATACGTAAATAATGAATACACAATGCATATATTTCAGCGAGTTATTCGCTATCTCTCAAGTCAAAAAAATGTCCTCCACTGCTACAGTGATTGCGGCCTTCACCATAGAAATCACTTTGGAAATCAAAAAAAAAACAAAAAAGATTATTAAACTAGAAGGTATTGCCTATACAATGACCCACGATTGTGAAAAAAATTCAAATTTGACGAAATGACAGAAAAAAATTCTAATTTTGCCCGAATATTTGATGATTTTTGACCTGCCAATAATACATTTTTCATACAATGAAAAACATATACAAAATAAGCAAAAAAAAATAAAACCGATTGGATAATTTGTCTTCGAGTTACAACTGTAGCAAATTTGAAAAATGTAGTTTCGAGAAAAACGCGTTTCCTGCCACTAAGGGGCTACTCTCTAGAAGGCTGTAACTCAAAAAATATTTGAGACATTCATTTTAAATTTTAGTGTGTTATTTTTAAAGGTACTAGGTGGGGTGAAAAGTAACCTCCTTGGGAATTTTTTTTAATATTTTTTTTATTGGGGACTATTTTAGTTTGATACACTTATTCTAGCGATTTTCCAACTTCTTGATCCCGTCCGAAAAGTAATTTTCCGGAAGGTCTGCAAAATACTCTTTCGTGGCGTCGATGATTTCCTCGCGTGAGCTGAATTTTTTATTGATGAGCCATCTCTTTAGATTTGGAAAGAGATAATAGTCCGAGGGAGCCAAATCGGGCGAATACGGTAGATGCGACAGCAATTGGAGCCGTAAGTCATTGATTTTAGTCGTAGTTGCGATGCTCTTGTGCGCCGGTGCATTGTCTTGCAAAAATAAAATTTTTTTTCGCTTCATGTGAGGCCGTTTTGCAGCGATTTCGGCCTTCAATCGCTACAATAATGCACAGTTGTACTCGCTGTTGATGGTTTTTCCTTTTTCGAGGTAGTCCACGAAGAGTATGCCATGACAATCCCAGAAAACCAATGCCATAAACTTTCCGAACCACCGAGCCTTCCTCGGCAGCTTCGGAGCACTCGTGGCGGCTTAATTCCATTGCCGGGCACTCATTCTGATCTCTGGTGTGCAATAGTGGATCCAAGTTTCATCAACAGTTACCAATCGACGCCAAAAGTCCGCCCGATACCTCATCAGCAAGTCCAAACACTCTTTCGAAGTGTTCTCTCGTTTTGGTCAGGAGTGAGTATGCGCGCCACCCAGCGGCAGGATAACTTTTTCATATGCAGAATATTGTACAAAATATGGCGTGTGCGCTCAACACTAATCTTTATGGTATTTGCTAGCTCGTGCACCATCACTTTCCGGTCAGTCAACACCATTTTCGCCGTTTTGCCTCTCAAAAAATAATGTTTTATGAGAGAATGAAAATCGTTTTTGTCCATACTCAACATGATGCCAAACACGTCAACAACAATCAACTGTCAAAACAAAATTAAAGACAGTATCGCACTGAAATTTGGCATGGTGCATGCATAACCATTTTTGCAGTAGCAGCGCATTCTGGCGGTCAAGGAGGTTATTTTTCACTCCACCTAGTATAGACTATCGAAATATGAAAAAAGAGCACTAGGTGTGCCACTTACGGTAACAGCTAGCGGTTGCTATCTCGAGGTTTCTGGGAGGTAAGGCGCTGGAGGTAAGGGTGATTCATCGAAAGTTTTTTATTTATAATATAAAATAAAATACATAAATTTGAAAGTGAACTTAAAATTTTTGTTAACAGTGAGAAGAACAATTCATGGCATTTACTTTTTGAAAATGATATCATGTAAATGTTAGCCACAACTACGTCTGAGGTGGTCCATTTGGAAGGTACAATTTTGGACGACTCATTCGAGCATAGCGACTGGTATCTTGCGGATAATACGAGTAATGTTTTCTTCCAAAGTGTCAATCGTAGCTGGCTCATTCCTGAAGACCTGAGAGTTTACATATCTCCAGAGAAAATATTCCAAAGGTGTTATATCGTACGATCTAGGCGGCCAATTTACCGCAGCAAAACGTGAAATTAAATGCTCACCATTATGATTTCTCAACAAGTCCATTGTTTTACGCGCTGTATGGCTCTTAACGCCGTCTTGTTGAAACCAGAGCTCACCGCAGCCATGTGCTTCAATTACAGGAAATACAAGGTCGGTTAACATGGCGCGATAACGGTTACCATTGACGGTTACATTCTGATTTGCCTCATGTAACCAAAATGCTGAGATGTCATTTACCCGACTGAACTTGGTGAGGCTGTAAGCGGTTCTATTGTCGCAAGAACTTGATGTTTTTCCCACCTTCTCTGTCTTCGTTCTTCCCTCATTTTTAAGCTTTCAGCTCATAGTTTTCTAACATTAGACAGCTGGAATTCGACCTTAGGAACAATATCCTCATCGATCTGTTACTGCTTTGTATTAAAAGCCATGTGCTGTGATTTTTTTGTGAATGAGGTCAGATCGTCGCCGCACGCCATTCCAATATCAAAACCGCGTTGGATACTAACGTCTAGAGCTGCAAAACATCTGGTTATGTTGAAAAAAGAATCAGCTATCAAAGTTCTCTCCACCAGTGGAGATATTATTGGTTCTGTTTTTAATAACTCAACAATATTGCCATTAAATTTTGCTCTCTTGGCTTTGCTTTTGCTTTGGCTTTCAGTGGCTTTATTGCGGAAATTGTCTCACTTTTGCTAATACACCAAATTGTTGATCCAGACATATCATTCGGATTTAGTAATAAACTTATGCTTCCAGAATGTACACTTCTTCTTATCTCCTTTTCGGACCAGAGTACGGGCTTAGCCCGTGCCTCGATTAAGAGTTCCTTCCATTTATGGCGATCTTGCGCCAATCGTCTCTTGTTTCGACATTATTTTTCTCGGGCAAAGAATGGAGCAAAATAACAACTAAGCCCAAATATATATATCTCTCTCTCTCGCTCGCTCTCTATTAAAAAAAAATTTAAAACATGTTTGTTTAGTTACTTAGGAGGCGCTACAAGCTAACAAGCCTCTCCAACTACCTGATCCTTGGCTAACTACCTAACTAACTATCAATTCTAAGGAGTCTCTTAATGAATCCGTAACTTATATTACATTCCAAATAAGATCCGATCCTTTATCCACCTTACTCGAACCAATTTTTGGTTTTTGTTATCATCACCAAATACAGCCACATACAGCTTAGTAATTTTCTATTCATTCAGTAATTAACTTTCAACGAGTTTGACAGGATGCCCAAACTAGACATGGTTCTATATATCCTTTTTTTTAATAACTTACCACTCAAGAGGGTGTGACTACTCTTATATAGCCGTAGCACGTGTTAAGTTTTTCGGAAAATTGTATAGAGAAAGAGAGACAGAAAGGTATTTGGGCTCAGTGGTTATTTCGCTCCATGAGTGGCATCCAACATTTAATGGGGAAACTAAATTATTAGTGTAAATTGACTTAATGTCTTATTTAGGCAACCATTCATTGCACGAGATTTTAGTTAAATAAAGAAAAAAGTCTTTTGAGCTCGGCAGATATTTAACCCCGAACCGTCCGATTGGGAAGCCAATACACTACCGAATGAGCCACGGCAACCCATGACATGCTGCGTAATAATAGCGTTGATTCGCTTGAAACTCTTCCTTGACCCTACCTATTTCGATATCGCGGCTAAATGCCGAAGATTAGTTCCCAACTGATTTGTGCTCCAAATAATGCGAAGTAGCTTAAATGAGGCTATCACTGAATATGCATCTGACGTGGCCGTTACAATTCACCCAGCGGTGCATACGTACGCCAGAGTGCTCAGGTACATTATAAGCTTAGACTCAGCAAACTGCAATGTGACGTTATTTCAGAGACTACCCTGCTTCTAAAATGAAAATAAAATGTTTTTTTTTTATCAACATAGTTTGTTCTGTCCAGGATTCAATAGCAGATTACGTAAAGATTTAAACACATCTCCCCTTTTTTGCGATTATGTAAATGTTTCTGCTGACGGCCTTATTTTTGTATCAATTTCACCTCAGGTCTCGATATTATTTATTTATTAGAACTAAAACTTACGACATCTTGTATATATGTCGATCTTATTTGTCTATTTATCCCAAATAAACAGATTGTCTTATCCACTAGTGCTTTAACAGAACCCTGATTTTTAAGATTAAAAACAAGTTTATGGTATACCATATTTGGTTTTCAAATTTCCAACGAATAAAAGAATATGTAACATATATCTACTACAATTAAATATAAGCAATCTACTACTATTTTATAACAGTTTGATGCATTTTTCATTTTCTTTTCACTTGCCCTACCTCAAACTGTCAAACAATTCAAGTTTTGCTGTCATGTTGGCTTGACACATTCCATTGCACAAAGTTTATTTTTCTCTTTACTTTCGTATAAATTTATTGTTTTTCTCTTGTTTTAATTCATATGTTGTGTTTAATTACAATCCGAACATGTGCTGGAACACCTACAAACCCACCACACACTTCGTATACAATGTTTAGTCGATCAAAAATGTAATGAAACCCTACATAGACAAGTGCCCCAAATAATTGTAATTACTGTCCCTGAACTGAAAGTGAAAAGAATTCTTTCAATTCTTTTTTGTTGTTACTCCTAGTTATAAGTTATTTAGATCGGTCCAAACAAGCAAAACACAATTAAAGGACTACGAGCAATGCATCATCATCACCATCAGCATAGGCGGAGGAAAAAACGCCCCAACTATGGTACACGCACTGTGGAGGTCAGCCGTGGCTATAATGGCTTTGGTTTCACAATATCTGGTCAACAGCCGTGCATTCTTTCGTGCATTGTGGCCAATTCACCAGCCGATCAGGCGGGTCTCCGTGCTGGAGACTTCTTAATCTCGGTAAATAATTTAAATGTTTCGAAACTGCCGCACGAGACGGTGGTGCAACTGATTGGAAACTCGTTTGGGAGCATTAAAATGCAAATCGCCGAAAATTACTTCTCCGACAGTTCGGATGAAGAAAATGCTATTCAGCATATGAATCGCGGTAAACCGAGTTATCTGCATCACAAGTTAAAGATGAATCGATTGAGAAATTCTCCGCAAAAGCATCGTGAGGCAAATGGTGGTGGAGTGAACAGGGATCATGCGTTGCGACCGGTCATAGAAGACATACCATTGCCTGCTTCATTGGCTTCGGCGCATAACATTATTCACTCGGCAAACGCGAGCACATCGAAGGACATTTCGAATGTTAGTGCAATGGTTCCGGTCCACTTGGAGCAGGAGATCGCAAATGGGAATGCCAATGGTGGTATTTCACTTGAATATCGAGCCATTGTGGGATATTTAGGAACAATTGAAATGCCGAAGCAAATAGCTATTAGTTCGAAACTACAGACCGTTCGAAGCTGCATACGTAAGCTAAGACAAGAGAAACGTAATCCAACAACGGTCCTGATGACAATTCTCCCTAACTGCCTGACACTACAAAGTGCAAACGCCACAATATTAGCAACATATCCGTCTTCGCGCTTGAACTACGTGAGTTCCTCGTCAGAGAGCGAAAATCGTTTCTTCGGGCTCGTGACAAGTGCAATTTACTCTTCCAACGCCGATGACGACGACCAAGATGCGCATGGAATACAGCGAGACGTTTCTATTTCAAATAGTTGTCATGTATTTGTTGTTGATACGAAAATTTGCGAACACCACGTGCATGAGCAAAAGGCTAATGAATTCCGCATCACATGCACCAAAGATCCAATCTCGAATCTATGCTTGGAGTTCCCAAATAACTCTGAATATGTTGTGAATCTAATAAGAAGCATGTACACAATGAGAATTCTTCCACCAGCTGCAAGAAATCCCGGCCGTAATGCAGACATCAATCGGCAGCCACATGATATACAGGCAAACTCCCCTCAACCCAGTAATCACAGTGAAGTAACGACAACCTCATCAAACTCAGACTCCGGCATTGGTTTCCACAATGACTGCACTAATATCTCGGATAGAATTCTGGTTGTGGACTTTTTAGGAATTCAAGCCTTAGGAAATCGCGGAGTAAATCCTGCCCCTGCTAGACCGATCGGCATATTTAACAACATCGAACAAAGTGCACCGCCTGCTGTAGACACTAGGCTAACAGTCCGTGCAATGCCAGATCCGAAGGCAACTCCTCCACCGCCATTGCCAAAAACTGCTCCACCAGCTGCAGCTGGGCCAAATTTGCTAGCTAGTTTTAATTTGATCAAGAGTCCCATCTCCAGTTTGGTGGCGACGAGGTCATGTGACGATGTACTCTCCTTAATGGACAGAAATGCCAACCACACAAATCGCAGGTCGTTGCAAATGTCAATGGACGATATCTCCATACATTCCACAAGCCATCAGCAGTATGATAACGTATCGGGGCGGTCACCGACTAAGGATCACGTTTTTATTCCTCCACTTCCGACCAGAGTGAAGCAACCTAAGAAGGCGAAACAGAACAAAGGGACGCCGCATGAGGACAAACTGAGTCCGAAGGTTTACGGAATGATACAATCAAAAGGGAATTCAGCGAGTGTAGAGAATCTGACGACAGAGAACATGCGCAAATCATTGGGTTACTCCCAAAATGATCACAACTTGGAAAACAGGAAGTGTGCTGAAGACTTCGACACTTGGGGCAGCCTGCAGGACATTCACAAGGCGGACATGGATCGTTTAACACCACAGAAAGCAGCGATCTTAGAGGCAACCTACAGTGAACCAGATCTGGGGGTAAGTGAAAGTTATTTTGTATTCAATTTTAGATTAACTGATTTTATTGACAAACCTGTTATTTTTAAAATTAAAATTATGCTTTCATTTTAAGTGGAGTAGATAGTTATAACAACTTACCATATCCTACATACTTCAGTTTTACTCGCGCTGAATGAAATTAATTAAATGATGATTCTTCATTTTCCTTGTTTTCGAGGTAGAATAAACCAATTGATTACTTTCTTGTCAGATCGGCTAATGCTCCATTTTATTATTCACTTTCCCTGACATCAAATCCCGATCTGAACATATTAGCCAACTCCTTGTTTAGGCAAACTCATTACATATAACCACTCTACAGCGAATTTTTTTTTCTTGATGCTAGCAAATTCCCACTACATTATGTCAATATTATCATCATATGCGCACTGATTTGTAAAAGATTGTGCCAGTGAAGTTTTACAAAATCTGCCGAAAATGAGGCTTAAAAAGTTGAGATGCTCATCTTCGCTTAATGCTTTGCTGTAAACAAAACAAACAAAGTTTAAAATTAAAACAATATAGCGGGTGGGTCTGGGAATTCTCTGTCGTACAGTAAAGAATTGGTCGGAGTGTAACTTCTGAAGCATAAAACACTGATAACGACATTCACAAAACATTGCAAAAGGCATATTGTAGATAATGTTCAGGAGACCAGTATCTTTATAGTTGTTGCAATTTAGAGGTTTCACATTCTTACAGATTGTGCAAACAGTACTAACATCCTATCTACCAGGCATACTTTCGTATGAAATAGAAAAGCAGAGCGGTTGGTGCTGCTTCCGTGACTACTGCTCTCCTGCTGTTTTCAATTGTTGGGCAGGCATAGTTATTTAGTTATATTATGTAACTCCTAGTGAGTTCCATGACCATTAATACCTCTATACGCCATCGTTAGTTGTGTAGTCAAGATGTCTGCGTTAAGTTATAAGCTTAAAAACTATTCCTTCGTTTCATGTTGACAAAGAAGCACAAAGCACATCTCTGGTCACCAGCAAGAACAATGTAGCGTGACATTTAGACCAATCGTGTTTAGTTTTGATTATAGCTATCCAAGGCAATCTAAATTAGTTTCTTTGTTATCAACCTCGAACGCCTTTTTAAAATCTATGAACAACTAACTACAACTATGAAGGCATTCCTATATAATCAATGAGAGTGGTAATAATTAGAAGAGCTAGTTCTATCAAATTAACAGTGATAAAAATGTTGATTGGCTCATATAACTCATTTGTGCAGTTTGCTAAGAGATGGCTAAGTTGTATTATTTCGTTGTTATTATCCCATTGGAACATGCGTTGGAAAGTTACTGTCATTGTACGTCATTTTAGTATATGTCATTCATTTGGAGTGTAAACAACTATTTTTTTCTTTTCACTCAAATATGTCGAACTTTGTGCCTGAAAAAGTGTTTTTGCGGGGAGTTCTTCTTCATGAAGAAAACTGCTGCCGAAAGTTATTGTACTTTGGTGGAAGTTTATGGTGAACATGCGCTGGCTGAGCGAACGTGCCAAAAGTAGTTTGCACAATTTAAAAGTGGTGATTTTGACTTGGAAGACGATGAACGTACTGGGCAGCCAAAAAAGTTTGAAGATGAAGAACTGAAAGCATTACTCTATGAAGATTGTTGCCAAACACAAGAAGAGCTCGCAGAATCTTTGGGTGTCACTCAAGCAGATATTTCAAAACGTTTAAAGGCGAAAGGCGGTTTTGTATGTCCGAAATGCTGCTGGAACGCCACAAAAGGAAGTCATTTTTGCATCGGATTGTTACTGGTGACGAAAAATAGATCCATTACGACAACCCCAAGCGCAAAAAATCATATGTGAAACTCGGCCAACCAGACAAATCAACGGCAAAGCCGAATATCCATGACGCGAAGGTAATGCTCTGTATTTGGTGGGATCAAATGGGTGTGCTGTATTATGAGCTGCTAAAACAGGGTGAAATCATCAATGGACAACGCTACCGAACATAATTAATCCGTTTGAAGAGGGCAGTAGACGAAAAATGCCCGGAATATGCGACCAGACACGAAGCAATAATTTTCCATCATGACAACGCTCGGCCCCACGTTGCTATTCCGGTTAAGAACTATTTGGAAAACAGTGGATGGGAGATCTTACCCCACCCGCCTTATAGCCCAGACCTTGCCTATTCTGACTATCATTTGTTCCGGTCGATGCAGAACGCCCTCACTGAAATACGGTTCATATCAGAGCAGAACATCAAAAATTGGCTTGATTCATTCTTGGCTGCCAAGCCGGCGCAGTTCTTTTGGGATGGGATCCACAAATTGCCAAAAAGATTCGAAAAAGTCATAGCTTGAGATGGGCAATACTTTGCTTTCAAATTTTGAAAAAAAAACCGCACGAATTAAATTACATACCCAATAATAAGCGGTTTTTAAGCGTTTGATTTTTAATTTTCAGAAAAAAACATAACATTTTTATTTGAGTTACAATAATAAATCAATGATTGTCATTTACTTTTAAAAACTTATTTCCTGAAAATTTTGATCACGAATACGTTTTAAGGGGTTCATACGGAGAGTGCAATTTTAAATCACTTTTTTGAGCATATTGGCTGGTATCTCGCTAATAACACGTGTAATGTTGTCTGCCAATGCTGCAATTGACGCTGGTTTATCGGCGTAGCTGAGTGATTTGACGAATCCTCATAAAAAATTGTCTAAGAGCGTCAGATCGTACGATCTAGCCAGCCAATGCACCGATCCAAAACGAGAGATAAATTGCTCACCGAACTCATGATCCGAATATCATGATCATCATGATCATGGTCTAAATACGAACCAATGATTCTACCGGACCACAAACCGCACCAAACAATGTTTTTTTCCGGATGCATTGGATGCTCTTGTATTGTCTGGGGTTACTTATCGGACCAAATTTAATAGTTTTGTTTATTAATAAACCCATTCAAACAGAAATAAGCTTTTGTCGTTGAAGACAATTTTTCGATAAAAGATCGGATCTTCCTCCAGTCCTTCCAAGTCCAATTCTGTGACAGGTCATTTGGCTTCAGTTCTTGCACGGGCTATATTTTGTAAGGTTTTGGACTAAGCTCCTTGCGCAAAATCTTCAACATAGTCGAGTAACACAATCAAATTACGGTCTTTATTAACATTGGCAGATAAAGAAGCGATATTTTCCTCTATACGCACTCTACGTATACGTATAGGTGGCTTGATGTCCAATAGCTTAAAATTGGTGCAATCCACCACCAAGTCCACTCTGACTTGGACTGCTTCCTCAATTGGCCGATTAAGAAGACTGTAAAATGGTCGAAGCGCGTAGCAAGAATTTTGATAATAATATTAAATAAACGTTTTTTGGGTGTAAATTTTTCCATGATGAAATGGCAATGCTAACACGCATAAGCTTTCAAAAATAGAACATTAAAAAAACAAACAGCAAAGAAATCACCCTTTACAAGAAAAATAAAGCACACAATTAAAGTTTTTTAGACAAATCATAACTGACTTCGCAAGAATATCAAACTCTAGTTAAACGTGAGAACCTGCGGCAAATGAATGGGTCACCAGTTTTAGAAAAAGTTCTAGAAAAAAATAATTCAAATTCAACTGGAGGAATACTTCGAAACAAACAATCTGTTTCTCGAAAGCCAATCAGGTTTCCGAGAAAGGCACTCGTGCGAGACAGCCCTAAAGAACATTCTTTTTTTTTTCGCTTGGAAACAGGAGCTGGCTGACAAAAACTGTGTAAAGACCATTTGAGACGATTGATCAATAGTGTACATCATTTCTAAGAGGAAGGTCCCAGCGAACAAGGATCAATGGACCTTTATCGAACCATATTGAAACGATCCCTGCCTATATAAACGACATCAATCGACATAGGGCAGGTTGCCCTATATGCCTATGATGCTCTATTATTTATATCCGGGAAAAACATGGATGATTGTAAGCGCAAGATGCAAGAGGATTTATTCAGATTAAATACGTGGCAAGTTGAAATAAAATGTTAATAAATCCGAAAGTATAATTCTTATCCTTAAGTATAGAAAATAAATATTATAAAATAAAATAAAATGTAAATAAAGTCAAAAGACATGGATATAAGAATTTAGAGCAACTTAGAGTGCCTGAGTGGGGGCAGAAAGTTAGTATAAGATTGTTAAGTAATTTTAATTTAGCATTTAAGTTTTTTTTTTTTGCTGGCCAAATTTTCGAGTTGCTTAAACCACTCGGAATATCGAGAATATTCGTTTATCGGGCTATTGCTTGCTTTGTCGAATTGTGTAGAGTAGAAACACGCCAAGAAGTGGTCGCCTACGCGTCGTCTGTACGAATGCGGTAATAAAGGCAGTGCGTAAACGAATCCGGAGAAATCCTCTTAAGAAGCAGAAGATCATGTCCAAGGAATTGGATATATCAACTAGATCCATGTCTAGGCTGATTCGGAATGATCTGCATGTGAAAGCTTATCGTCGGTCCACGGGTGATCTTCTAACTCCTCAACTAAAAAAAATTAGACTGGAAGGGCGCAAGTGACTTTTGCACGCGGACAATGTTCATGACATTCTGTTTACGGGTGAGAAAATTTTTACCGTGGAAGTTTTCGGCAAACAAAATGGCAAAATGCCACTTCGTCTAAGGAAGCGAAAAAAGTTGTTCCAAGCGTTCAACGTGGACATCATCCCGGTTCCGTAATGGTTTGGTGAGAGGTCACTCACTATAGTGTCACGTCCCTCTTTTTCTATGAAAAAGGCGTAAAAACTGGCTTAAAACAAAGGCTTACCAAGAAAATGTGCTAGAGGATGTTGTGAATGGTTTGACCAATACCCTTTTCAATGAATACAGATACAGCACACAAAACCAAAACCACGCAGGAGTGACTCAGAGTCAATATTCCTGGCTTTAAAACATCAGAAGATTGGCCGTCTGGGAGTTCAGATCTGGATCCACTGGATTATGGTTTGTCATCAGAATTGGAGAACATGGCCTGCAAGACTCCCTTTAGAAATTTCGAAAGCCTTAAAACAGCATTAACCAAAGCAGCGTCCACGATCTCCATGAAACCTTACGTGCCGCTATAGGCCAATGGCCACACCGTATGGAAACTTGTGTTAATGCAAAAGTCATTTCGAGTGAGTCTAATTTTTTTTTTTTAATAATCAATAGACTAGGTATTATTAAAAAATAAATACCAAGAAAAGCAGGATTCTCTGGAAGAATTATAAATAAGGTTTCGTTATTGAGGGCAATACATATGTACATATATATAAACCCATGATTGAACCACACTTTTAATACTATTTTTCAATATTATATATCTCATGTGAAAGTAAGATTATTAACTTGTACTATATAATATTAAAGTGTTAAAAACTTTTGAAAGTATTTTCGGTCTATTTTCCTGGTGGCTCTAGAAATATGGTATGTCCCGTAAACGGGAAACCCTAAGTACAGATATTAGAAAACTTATAAGCTGTAATGGATGTTTCTTATAGGTAATGATCGTAACTCCCGCCATGAAATTGGAACTGCCTTCGTGCTAACAGTTACATTTTCAATATTATTTCTACTAAGCCCTGCATATTACCCAGATAATGGTAGGGGAAAATCCCTTTACTCTTGATTTGTTTACGAAGGGTCTCTTTAGTTAACATTTAGTTCTAAATGATCTTAGTTCGGATCATTTGCCTGTTAAATTTTCTGCGTTAGGTTCCCCAATTCTAAACGATAGATGGATTAAGGATATAAGAAATACCATTTGGTTGCGATAAAAATCATTACTTAAACGGAAACAATGAAGTGTATTTATCGATGAAAACATATATTACTTAAAGTCACAGTTGAAGTTCTAACTTTATCCATTTATAGATAGTTAGTACAAACATACTCCCGCGGCACATGCAATGGTTTATTAAACTACGTAACTGCTTGCATAGACTGTGGTAAGAACTTAGAAACGTAACTTATCGAAACATGGAGTGGAGTGGAGGCGTAAATTGAGAGAATTAGATAAGTCAAGTAAACCTTTTTTAGAATTTTATGAGAGTTATACTATAAAATGCCATCGTGCTTATATTGCTTTTTGAGAACTGGTAACACTGATGCAGTATCTAACTTAGAAAAGGCAAATATAAAAATATTAGCTGAAATATTTATGTCAAATCACCTACTTTCAAGTCCCGCTGTAAGCGAAGCCGATAGTATAGTTGAAGATAAGATATATAGGGTGATTCATTGTAAGGTTTGATTTTCAATAGGCTTTTTTGATAGATCACGCGTGACTCCTATCATTGTTTTTCAGTATCGTTTGGCAAGTCATCATGGAAAGGCTCACATCACAACAACGTCTCCAAATTGTTCAGCTGTATTACGAAAATCAGCGTTCTGTGAGAAATGTTTTTTGTGAGATTCGAGGAACTAACGGTTCGCATAATCGACCTACTGAAACCACTATTGCCAAAACCATTCGCAAATTTTAGTCCCAGTTTACATTAGTGGATGATACACGACCGGTTAGACTACATTCAGTACGTAGTGAAGAGACTATAGCAGCTGTAGCTGAGAGTGTACGCGAAGACCGTGAGGAATCTATTCGTCGTCGTTCTGAGCAGCTTGGCTTGGCGTATTCGACGACTTGGCGTATTTTACCTGAAGATCTCGACCTAAAAGCGTACAAAATTCAACTTGAGCAAGAATTGAAGCCAGGCGACTTGAATTTGAGTCATATTTTTAGTGAACGGGCTCTGGAAAAACTCAATGAAAATCCGGTGTTTTATCGTGAAATTTTATTCAGTGATGAAACCCATTTCTGGCTTAATGGATACGTTAATAAACAAAATTACCGTATTTGGACTGATGAGCAACCCGAAGAGTACCAAGAGCTACCATTATATCCATTAAAAACAACAGTATGGTGTGGTATATGGGCTGGTGGAATCATTGGTCCATATTTCTTCAAAAATGAGGCAAATCAGAATGTTACCGTCAATGGTAACCGTTATTGCGCCATGTTAAAGCACTATGTGCTTCCTGAAATTCAAGCACATGATTTCGGTGAGCTCTGGTTTCAACGAAACGGCGCTACGAGCCATACAGCGCGTGAAACAATGGACTTGTTGAGAAATCATTTTGGTTTTTGCCAACGTTTTGCTACGGTAAATTGACCGCCTAGATCGTGCGATATTATACCTTTGGACCATTTTCTCTGAGGATATGTAAAGTCTCAGGTCTTCAGGAATAAGCCAACTACGATTGACGCTTTGCAAGCCAACATTACTCTTGCTATCTGCAAGATACCAGTCTCTATGCTCGAACGAGTCGCCCATAATTGGACCTTCCGAATGGACCACCTCAAACGTAATCGTGGCCAACATTTACATGATATCATTTTCAAAAAGTAAATGCCATGAATTGTTCTTTTAACCGATTCAAGTTCACTTTCAAATTTAGGTGTTTTATTTTACATTATAAATCAAACCTCACGATGAAACACCCTATATAATATAGACGATCTAATCTTACCAGAGGATAATAACTTAATCTCTATCGATAAGCTTAAAAATATTTTATCTCCAATTACTCGAAAATCTAGCATGGCATTAAAAACATTTATCTAAAAAACCTTAGCTTCACAAACAAATGCTACGAAAAAGTTATAAAGAATAAACGTATATAGTATACCGTATTGGAGATTTAATTTGAGCTTAGTGCTAATCACAGCACTTCCCATCAAGTTTTCAAAATCAAAAAACATGTGTTTTAGCAAATTTTCCGTAGAACAAAGTACTGGTATGTTTCTCTTAGATGTTGAAAAGTCTTTTGACTTTGTGTGGCATAATGGTCTGATCTATAAGACCCATAAGTCTGGATTTTTATTTCATCTGATCAAAATTATTCAATCCTTTTTAGCGGTAAGAAGTTTTAAAGTCCTTATGGATCAAACCCTCTCTGAAGTTCAATTAATTCACCTATAGGTCCAATTCCTTACAACATACATATATAGATCTGGTTTCCCAGAATTCTCAAACTGTTATTCTGCAATTTTCGCAGATGACACTTGCATATGTGGTATTCGTCGGATTCGATTAGTTTTACATTTAGAAATTAACTTGCAATCCGCACTTAATGCTCTGATAACATATTTGACAATGCTTGTTTTTTAATCGGAAAAGAAAAGTTTTTTTTTTTTTTTGCTGAGTAATAGTTTAATAATAATTAGGTAAAATGACAATCGCATCTTAAGTATCTAGAAATCGTACTGTACAAAAGACTTACCTTACTTAATGCTGTGAACAAAATCAACAACCGTACATACTTCATACTAAATGGAAAATCAAAACTGGCGAAAATAAGCTTGTATAAGACTATTTTTCAAGTCAAGTTTTTCAAGTTTTTTCAAGCTGTCATATAAGGTTGACATCAAGGTTTTAAAAATGATCTTGAAACTACCATGACATTTTTCTACTCCTCTTCTTCATGACATACCAAACATCAGGACAATATCTAATTGAATCGTTAAGCTCTACTAGTTTCACTTGCTACTTACTTGTTACTTGTTAGTTACACTTGTTTCTAGTTTAATTAGTAGCTGGAATATTAAATATTAAAAAATATATACGAACATACAGGGTGTCCCAAAAATCAACGTCAAGCCGGAAACTGGTGGTAGGGCAAGTGGTGTCGGTTATCACAAAATTACATCGAAAAAAAAACTTAGTAATGAACTTATTAACCCTAGAATACTAAGCCTTTTTTTGTCCTAAGACACTAACCCTCGTCTGTGGGGCTACTTTAAAGAAAAACCGCGATAAATCATAGAAAAAAAAAACAGTTTTCATAATTTAAAAGCACTCGTATTTAGATGCCCTTTTTAGAGTTTTTTGTAAACAGAAGAAACATCTTGTTAACTTCATTTAAAAATTTTTTCGCTAAAATTTAATAAAAAATTGTATTTTGCACCTCTTAAGTACTACAAGCTTTACAAAAAAAGAATCAAAAAAAAAATTTATTCCAAAAATTTAAAAAAAAAAAAATGCTATTCATTACTCAAAAAAACTGAACCTAAATAAAAAAATTGTGCATTCGACATAAATATAAAAATCTGCTTTTTTTACTTATTTTTTATCGCATCCGAAACAATTTGATGATCTGTGCTCCAGACAGTAGGTGCTGCCGCATTTTGCACACTTGTTCACGCTCATGAGGCGTTTTTTGGTAGGACAAAAGCTGCAGACTGACCTTTTTTCTTTTTGTATTAGGGGTTCGTCAGACCCAGGCGAAGAACTTTCGGCAGCACTAGTGTCCACATTCAGCACTCAATGGAGAGCTTTACGAATTCGTTTGTTCATTGTTGGCCTTTCTGTTAGTCAATTTTCAAACAAGTCATTTTCAAGCTTTTGAGCAAGTTGCGTCTACTCATTGGCTTAATTTTACAACCATGACTGTTGAAAACATGTAAAATATAGCTGTTCAAAACCGCCATATTCAGCATCCCGTAAAATACACACAGTGGCCAACGAATTGTTCTACGACTTGTACTTTAATGGCCAATAGCTGGCTTACTGTGCATAGTTGAAAGTAGAAAAATGGTCTTTTGAGGCTTACCATAGGTTTGAAGCTGACAAAGGTCAGTTTATCATGAAAGCCAACACAATGAGATTTGTTGTGCTTAAATTCTTCGGGTATTTTCTTTTTATTGTTCTTGATTGTTCCAAGATGAGTTAATTCGTATGGTTCACCAAGCAATTCTTCAGCTAAAGGTAGCAATGCAAACCAATTGTCGGTTGTAATATTGCGGTTGGTCCCATGTACAGTTCTTGTAAGCAGCTTGCAAAAAAAAATAAAAGCACCAGTAGCAGACATGTTATTGTTTTTTTTTCTTTCAGATATGGGCAGGGATCACGTGCTAAAACGATTTTTATCCCATATTTAGCTGGTTTATTTGGTATATACATTCTGAAGGGACAGCGCAATCTGAATGCAAGAAGTTTTTCATCTATTGTAAGATATGATCCTGATTTGTATAAATCGCGACATTGTTGGATAAATGTTTCCCAAATATTCCTTATTGGAGCAAATCTATCGTCCTTTCTTCTAAGCTCTTGGCTGCTATACTATCATCAAAACGAAGACATGGAATGAGAAAATCAAAGCAAACCATTTGAGATATTTCAAAAACTTTATTATTGATTATTGAAATACAATCAAAACATTTATGAATGGAACTCGACTTCGTTCATATGGCCACCGCGGGCACGTTTGCAGCGGTCGATTCGTTGGACCCAATTTTCAACGACTCGGTCACACATTTCGGCCGAAGCAGCCGCTATTTCGCGTTCAATGTTGGCTCTGAGCTCTTCCAACGTCGTCGGCGTGTTGGCATAAACCAATTACTTAACGTAGCCCCACAGAAAGTAGTCAAGCGGCGTTAAATCACACGAACGAGGCGGCCAATCGACTGGCCCATGTCTTGAGATAACACGCTCACCATACTTACTCTTCAACAAATCGATTGTAGCGCGTGCTGTGTGACTTGTGGCACCATCCTATTGAAACTACATGTCGTCCGAGTCCATATCTTCCAATTCGGGCCAAAAATAATCGGTGATCATGGCGCGATAACGCTGAACATTCACAGTAACGTGACGATCGTTATCGTCGACGAAAAAATATGGCCCAATAACGCCGCCGGCATGCAAACCGCATCAAACAGTTATTTTTTGTGGTTGAAGTGGTGATTCATGAAGCACATGTGGGTTTTCACCCGACCAATAACGCATATTTTCCTTATTGACGAACCCATCGAGCCAAAAACGATCTTCGTCACTGAAGATGATTTTGCGACTCCGAATATTTGTAGAAAATTTTTATAATTTGCAGACGTTGCTCGTTAGTGCACTTTACCATGATGAAAATGTTGAGTTTATTGAATAAATTGACAGTGACAGTTTGATGATTAGTGAAAGAGTGCGTTCACAAATTAAATTCAAAGTTGTCAAGTCCCTTATGGAAAACCCTATATTTAGATCCGCAAAGTGAAAGATCAAAGAGTTCCTTGCTTGGCAGGTGATTATTTTTCATTGCATCACTTAAAATCAAAAGGCCATGAAGTGCATGAAGCTCTTCTTTTCTAGCAGCGGATACAGTAGCGACATGTACTTTATATTTACTTGATTTGCTTTCAATGGCTTGATTAGTGTATGAAAGTATTTCACTGATCATGAAAAATTGAAAAACTGAGCGTGAAAAATTTCTTAAATAACTCCAATGGCTTTGTAAAATTTTAGTTGTTTTTGCCTCGCATAACGGGTTTCGAGGGCAAAATGATGTAACTTTCTTATTGTCGAAGCTCTGCATTTGGTGAAGCTGCTGCTGGAATGATTCGCTACGAAGCTATTGCGTTTGATATCGATGGCAAGTTAGCATTATCTTGCTCGTCTACTGCTATATAAACCAATTCCTTATCAGAATCAGCAAGATATGCGGGGTCAGTTAGACTGTCATATGAATCAAGGTCCTCAATTTCCAAATTATCTTAACTTCGCTCTCGTCGTCGGACGGTTCCTCCAACCACCTTATATGTAACTTTTTTTCCTTGGGGACCCATCTTAAATATATCCCAATTTTCTCCATGCAAGTCACGCAAATATTTAAAAATTCTATGAAAACTAATAAGTAAATGTGAAAAAAAATTACTTTTGTCACTAAGGCTCGCCTCTCAGGCGACTACCCACGACGTCTCATAGTAAAATGAGTTGGCAAAGAGTTGCAACCCGATGTAACTGGGAAAAGTACAGTTAAATGCAAAAAAACAAATTCTGAACAGCCTCGCAGGCGAGGGTTAGGGTTCTATGGTTAAATTATTGGCAATTAAAAATAAATCGCGAAATCTGATACCCTGTGATCTCTATCTGTTTCCCTCACACTAGTCGAAATGGCGTATTCATCCGTCTCAACCACGACGTCACTGTCTGTCTCGCTCACACTTGGTACTCATTTTAACTTATTAAAAAGAATTAACTATGAATCGGGTTTCTTTAACAAAATATGTTTTTTGATAGGTCATCACCGGTTTCCGGCTTGACGTTGATTTTTGGGACACCCTATATACTCGTATATATTTTTATCATATTTTATACTATTCTTTTCGCATTTTTAGTTTTGTGGATTTGTGGATATGGATTGTGGTAACAGATACGGTCTGAACATGTATATTCTTGTTATAATAAATAATAGCAATAATCTAAAACAAAATTGTTTATTTTTTAATTGGTCACTCACATGTTCCGTGAACTGTATAGTGTTAGCGTTGCAGACTGATATCGGCCCGCTTCTAATCACCTTATTTTGCTTATGTCAAAAACGTTCACTTTATATCACATTTAATTTTGTTCAAGCCGAAGGAATCTGTCGTGCGAAGTGCGTTTTACAAAAAAGGGTAGAAAAGCCACCTTTGCTCGGAAGGTTCGATCACCCAAAAGAATGGAGTCGTTTCTTGCACCGATCGCTTCAGGCTCTATCTTGTTAACAGTTTGATGATCTCGACACTTTATATTGGGTATATATTTTAATTCGTGCGGTTTTTTTTTTTAAATTTGAACGTTTATTTAAGAAAAACATGTACAATAGTATTATTCAAAGTATTGCCCATCTGAAGCTATGACTTTTTCCCATCTTTCTGGCAATTTGTAGATCCCATCCCAAAAGAACTGCGCCGGCTTGGCAGCCAATAATGAATAAAGCCAATTTTTGATATTCTGCTCTGATGTGAACCGTATTTCAGTGAGGGCGTTCTGCATCGACCGGAACAAATGGTAGTCAGAAGGGGCAAGGTCTGGGCTATAAGGCGGGTGGGGTAAGACTTCCCATTCACTGTTTTCCAAATAGTACTTAACCGGAATAGCAACGTGGGGCCGAGCGTTGTCATGATGGAATATTATTGCCTCGTATCTGGTCGCATATTCCGGGCGTTTTTCGGCTACTGCTCTCTTCAAACGGATTAATTGGTTTCGGTAGCGTTGTCCATTGATGGTTTCACCCGGTTTTAGCAGCTCATAATACAGCACACCCATCTGATCCCACCAAATACAGAGCTTTGCCGTTGATTTGGCTGGTTGGCCGGGTTTCAAATATGATTTTTTGCGCTTGGGGTTGTGGTAACGGATCCATTTTTCACCACAAGTAACAATCCGATGCAAAAATGACTTTCTTTTGTGGCTTTCCAGCAGCATTTCGGACATGCAAAACCGCCTTTCGACGTCTCTCGGCTGAGTTCATGTGGAACCCAATTTCCTTCCTTTTGAATATATCCAGCTGCCTTTAAACGTTTTGAAATGGCTGCTTGAGTGACACCCAAAAATTCTGCGAACTCTTCTTGTGTTTGGCAACAATCTTCATAGAGTAATGCTTCCAGTTCTTCATCTTCAAACTTTTTTGACTTTTGACGTTCATCGTCTTCCAACCCAAAATCACCACTTTTAAATCGTGCAAACCATTTTTGGCACGTTTGCTCAGCTAACGCATGTTCACCATAAACTTCCACCAAAATACGATGACTTTCGGCAGCAGTTTTCTTCATATTAAAGTAATGAAGAAGAACTTCCCGCAAAAACACTTTTTCAGGCACAAAGTTCGACATATCTGAGTGACAAAAAATTATTGTTGTTTACGCTTCAAATGAATAACATATACTGAAATGACGTAGCTTTCCAACGCATGTTCCAATGGAATAATACAAGTTACACCATCTCTTAGCAAACCGTTATAGACCCAATAAGTACCTAAACACTTGTATAGTATAGCATATTCCAGATATTTTATGTGCCTGATAAAGTTTGAGTCTAGACCACGGCACGTATGGTCAAAAGACCATAAAGACCAAATCAAGAATATTATGGCTAAATTACAATGTGACATTAGACATGTTAGCGTGTGTTGGCATTCTTTATACCGACTTTAATTCGTACTTACAATTATCTCTATCAAAAGCGCGATCTATGTAGACATTTGAAAAGTAAAATGTCGCGTTGGCGTTGACGGGTAATGAATAAATAAAAACTAATAAACGCTAGCTGCAAAGGTTATCACCTTTATTTTAATTATTTTCAAATTTTCAAATTGCACATTTTAATTGTATCTGTACGCTAATGTTTTCAGATGAAAGGTCTCGTAATGATGATGATTTTTCCATTTAAAAGAGGTGATGATGGGATGTGCAGGTATGTCATATGTATGATGAGCTTGTGATAGCAGGGCAGTTAGGCAAGGACTTATCCAAATCCATTGAAATGTATTAGTGTCTATATTAAGACCATCTAGGAGCATTTGTGCATTTATCTTGATGTTTGTTTTCTTTAATAGGTCCTTCTTACTGAGATGTTGTAGGCATATATGGCGACTGTATCGGCGTGTTCATTTGGGTTCGTAGGGTCTTATTAGATAGTCTCTAATTTTGTCAATCAGTTCTGTACTGTAGTCGGGGTTTTTTTTATTGTATTTATGACCGAAACGCTATCGGAACATAGTACATATTTTCCTTGTTCATTCCAAAAGTAAACCAGTGTCCATGAATGGAAGCATCTTCGGCGTTCAATATAGAAACAGCAGAAGCATGGAGGCAAAATAAGTACCAGATTTAATTTGGAAGCCATCTGTGAAGTTTAAAATCCAGCTTCTATTCTTTGATTCTCCTGAAATCTTAAGTAACAATTTCTGGATTGTTGTGCCTGGAGTTTTCGCTTTCTAGATATAGATTTGTAGTTCCTTTATCAAACGTAGAGGATGAGAGGTGGTTGAATCGATCCGTTTTGATCTACTGTGCTTAATTACAGAGTAAACTTCACTATCAATGATAGAATCTAATGAGTAGATAAGTTTCAAAATCAGTTTGGTTGTTGAATCTGTAAAGCTTTCTTCTATACTTAGCAGAACTGCTTTTGCTAGCATGTTTTTGATTGGGCTAGTTTTAAAGGCTTTGAGGTGTTTAGTGTACTTTTATGTGCGCTACAGAAAATTAATAAATAATAATCTACAATATTTTACTTCAAACTAAGTATTTAGTTATCTGACAGAGTGGTAAAGTGTCTATTAAATTTTCCTTAAGGAAATATTTAATAATACTCGTTCTAGCTTTTCTTAAATCTATTGACATGTAAGAGAAGAGCAAGAAGTTTAGCTTTAAGAGTATGTCTAAGAGTTGTATATGGTAGTTGTTAGTTTTTAAACATAGTATAATAAAAGCAATTGCCAGTTGACCGCCAACCGTGTCTATATATTTAATCCACTCCACCTCCTACATATCATCTATACAATTTTTTTGCATCAGAATATTAGAAACATTAAGGAGTATTTTTCTTCTCTTTCTATTCACCTAAATTAAGCATTCCAGATATAGTCGTTTCTTTAAAGAAAAATCATTTCGAATATTTCTTTTTGTGTGTTTATAGATTAAATATATTCAACGTTATTTCAGTCTATTAGAAAATCTTAAATCTAAGAACTTGCTTATCTTTGCGGATATAAACATCAACATATTAGGTAGAAGCGATACTACTTCGAATTATTTAGCCCTTCTGGCATCACATGATCTTACGTCTTTTAGGATGATGTCGAGAACATGTTTGGATCGTATTTATAAACGATTTGCCAATTTTTCACTTAGCAACTGTGAAACGAATATATTTGATCTTAAAATTACAAATCAGTTAATGACAGCTGTTGCTAAACACAACTCTTAACAAAAGAGAATTACAACAAAGATCGTTCCATTAAGGTAACAAGTTTGACATTGTAAAACTGAAAATAATTCTTGCTAACCAGCAAAGTGATGCTTCTGCATTTTATGCACACTAAGCACATATTAGACTGTACTTATACAAGGTGAGTTTTTTAACTTGAGACATCCAAATTACTCGAAAAATACGCGATGTCGCGAAAAATGTTTCAGACAAAAGTCACAAGGCTCTGAATGGGACATAAGATGGTGACCACGAATTTGACCTTGAGACTCATTTTCAAGGTCAAACGAAGGTCACTTTTGATTTTTCAAATGATAATTCCTGATTTTCATTGCTTAGTCGTATTGCTTGTAGGCTTGTCATTTGTTTTTACATACTGCGTTTAGCATAACCCAGAAACAACGACGTGGACGTAGCAGTATTTTGTTTCCTTCGGGGTGATTAATTCGAGTGGGTCCGAATGCCTTCCACTGTTGAATCATTAAAGTCTTCCCATTTCGACGTTTATTTCCCGCGACTATTTCAACAAATGCTCGAAAATGTGACCATTCACTTCAATACACTTGTCTATCCGCCACTAAATGAACCAACAGAACTGAGAAGTATTTCTGGCGTAATCTTCTGGCAAGCTTCAGTTATTCGTCTTTTTATGTCCTCACGTGTTGTTGGCTTTTTTCTGTAAACCTCACTTTTTAAGTAGCCCCACAAGAAGAAATCAAGTGACGTTATTTAGCAGGCCATTGCCTCGGACCCTTTCGTCCGATCCATCGTTGATGGTAAACATTGTTTAATACGCCCCGGGCTACTAGGGGTTGGGCTGAACAACAATCATGTTGAAACCACATTGTTTGTCGCAACTCCAATGGCAGTTCTTCTAGTAATACTGGAAGATGGTCCCGCAAGAAGTTTGCATACTTTTCGTCATTCAAGTTGCCTTCAATAAAATATGGACCTATTAATTTATCCTCAATAATTCCCGCGCAAACATTTACATTCCAAGGGTGCTGACGTTCAACTTGTCGCAACCAAAAAAGGGTTTTCGGTAGCCCAGTAATGCATATTATGTCGATTGACCGTACCGTGATTGGTGAAAGTCGACTCATCAGAGAATAATACGAAGAAAAGGGGGTCTCGTTCAATTGGCTGAAGTGCCCGGTTGGGAAAATTCTTACTAGAAAGTTCTTGATGCATTGAAACATGATAAGGATGGTATTTATGCCGATGTAATATCTTACAGACAGTCGTTTGAGAAATTCCTGATTCACGACTTATTTCGCGAGTGCTAATGTGTGGATCGTGTGCAACGGCAGCCAACACTGCGATTTCATTGTCCTCAACAGCCACCCTATCTGACCGATTCTTTTTCTTTGGTTGCACATTTCCTTCACCAGTGAATTGTTGGATGACCCGATAAAAGGAAGCACGCGTTGGGCGTAGAGAGCAACAGCACCATCGATGTTCCTTCCACTTTCTCTTTAAATCAATATCATTTCATTTTTCTCTTGAATGCATTATTAATCTGGAAAACGTTACTAATAATAATCAGTTCCTCAAAACAAATATCGAACTTCTAAATGAAGTACAGTTCCGTTCAAGTAGAAAAAAAGGGCAGAGCGCACATCATACACTCTCGGATAAGTTTAGGACAATTTGTCTCTATCTGAAATTTCTTTGAGTTTTAACTTCACTCGAGGCAATAATGACTTCCTCAAAACAAATCTCGACCTTCTAACACCCTAACAACGTTGGAAACCGATAAATGATTTAGGCGTGCCAATGCAGTGGTATCTAGCACTGAATAAATAAGACCTTTGAGACAAAGTCGTATGCCCCATTGAGGAATACAACTGAGCAATAAAAATCAGGAATTATCATTTGAAAATTCAAAAAATTTCACCTTGAAAATGGGTCTCAAGGTCAAACTCGTGCTAACCATCTTATGTCCCCTTCAGAACCTTGTGACTTTTGTCTGAAACATTTTCCGCGATATCGCGTATTTTTCGAGTAATTTGGATGTCTTAAGTTAAAAAACTCACCCTGTATAGTTATTGGAAAAAAATTTAATAGAATACTTAAGCCCACTAATCAACTCTTAAAGAAAGTTAATATTAAAAATGAAATCAGAATCAAGTGCTCCAAACATCCCAATAACCTTAAGCTGAGAATTATTTTTTCTTTTTTCATTTTTCTTTTATTTCTTGACAAGATACTACCTAATACAATTATAGTAAGTTACAAACATAATTTATAAATAGTGTTGACAAGAAATAGTTTAGTACAATTTGTTGCTGTTACAAGAGGCGAGAGTACTACAAAAGAACAATTAACTAAAAAGTTATTGATGGGGAAAACAGTTAATCAGCAAATAGTTTATAGTTTAAAAAATAGTTTAATGAAAACTCAAAAGAAGTTAAAAAGATTACAAGTTTAGTCTCTCACACCTAAGATTTGCTGGCAGTGAGTTAAATAACCGTGGTGCGGTAACGTAATAAAAACGTTGGAAGTGTGTTTTATAAATGAAAAGAATAGATACGAAGTTCCTGGTATTGGCGCGTAAATTATGACTTTTATGAAACCTAACATATTGTAGTAATAACTGGAGATTTCAAAGAAAATTTTTAGGATTTTTTTATGACTTTAAGACTTTATATACAAAAGATTATGCTCTGATCTCAAAGAAATTCCAATATGCCGTGACAACTACCAGCAGAATCAATTTAACTTTGCTAAAAGAGATCCGAAAAAAAATGGTAATAAATACCATCTTGAACCGGTCTTTCCTTTCTTCCTTGGTACCATCCTATTTAATAAGCTCCCAAAATCGATCAGAGATTTTTTATTGAAGAAATAAAAAAATTCACAGAGATATAAGAAATAAGTAAACAATTTTTTTTTTCGAGCTAAATATTTAACAATACTGGTTCTTGCAGCTAGACCTAGACTTTTTCTTTTTTTTACAATCTGCGCGCGCTTAAGGGAATGATTGCACACTTTGCGGGCTAAGAATAGTTAGGGAGGAAACAAACATACCGATGTACGTTCGTTTTAAATGTTTTATAGTTATAATGACTAGGAATAAAGAGATCCATAAGCGAATTGTGCGGCTTAGGAAAGAATCGCGATATTTCAGAGTACGTCCGAACGTGAGCTTGATAGTCGTTGGAGCACTGGTGGTGAAAATAACGATATAACAAGGTGAAGAAGGAAGTGTAAGGAAGTGTAATTAGTATTATCAGTTTTATCGCGCGGTCTTGAATTCTATCTAGCAGATGCAGAAATGTTTTAGGAACGCCTGACAGTGGGCATTGTACTCCAATTTTTGGTGGATGAATGCCTTATATATTGAAGCCTGATCAGAGGGGGTGAAACATTTCTTACATCGCTAGATTGAACCTAGATATTTCGCAGCATTTCTGACGACATGAAATATGTATTCAGTATAATTTGGGTTGTCATTGACACACATAACGAGAATGGAAAGCTCTTGGGTTTTGATGATGCAAGAGCCATTCATAGGCTAGGTGTTTAAGTTTCGCTTTGATGACAGCATTGTAATCTGGAAGCATTAAATTCTACTCTTGTAGTGGTTCCTCAATTTATTATGTTGTGAATATCAGAAATTAATGAACTTAATTGAGCCGAAGAGCAAGGACATGAGTTCGGAAACGAATATAAAAAGCAGAGAGTGCTGTCGTCAGTCAAAGAACAATTAGATTATAAGTAGCAGATGAGAGATCATTTCTTAAGATTAAAATTATCGGAGACAAATCAGAGCCCTATGGCTCACAACCATTTATATTGTACATATCAGACTTGATACCGTCCAAAACAACTTGAATTAAACGTTGCGAAAGATAATTTCTAATCCATTGAAGAAGAGAGTCGCATTTTTTACAAGAGAGTCCGATGCGATACTCTGCCAAATGCCTTAGAAATATCAAGTGCAACTATCTTGCTTTCGCCTGGTTGATGTACGCTTTGGTTCCATTTTTTGATCAGACCAGTAGACCTGTTACTACGAAAACCGCTTGTGATCTTGTGATCTTGCTACTGCACGGATTTCTCCCATTAAAGATTCGACCACTCATGTGTAAGAAGATAAAGCACAATCTGGAGCTTTCCGAAGTAGATTGGCCTTGTCCAAAGAGCTGACAGCTGAAATGTCATTGTAAATGGCCGTTGCTGATGAAGGACGATGCAGAATTTATAATGTTTTTGACAAACGACCAAACATTTTTACTACCTTTGGGACATTGTAGTTAGTAATTTTTGCCTCAGGTCGTACTGGAATTTTACACACTTTTAAGAAAGACTTTGCAGTCATTCCTGGCTCGTTTAAATTTTGTTCGGTTTTCTTATGTCGGGTTGACCTTGTAGGACCAAAAAAACATTTATCTTAACCTAATAGTCTCTTTACAACAGGTTTAATACTCTTGATCCGATGAGGGATAAGAGATTTCATTCCAAAGAGAATAGTGTTTGTGATCATATCACCAGCGGCATACACATCGTTGTTGACTAAACATCACGCCATACTTTAATCTTTTCTTTAACTGTGTGGTCGATGTACGAGAAATTAGCTGATATGACACAATGATCCGACGAGCCCAGGGGGGAAAGCACATCAACAGTGTACATGTCGTGGCGGGAAGTTAAAAACAAGTTCAGGGTGTTGGTGGTATCATTATCAACGTCTGGTATCCTCGTGGGCTCATTTATAAGCTGTTTTAAGCTTTTTCTGCAGCGAAGATCTCATCACACCGTTCTTCGAGTGTTACTTGTCCAAAACGTTGAAGCCACCCAGAATAGTGTACATATATTGCTTTTAGTATGAGGATTTTTTTTTTTAAAGAACTTAACACTCAAGTAGGTATGAATACACTTATAATGCCTCACTATGTGTTAAGTTTTTTTTTTTTTTTTTGGAAAATGGGATAGAGGGAGAAAGAAAGATGTTTGGACTCAGTGGTTATTTCGCTCCATGGGTGGCATCCAACATTTAATGGGGAGACTAAATTCTTAGTGAAAATTGGCTTGTGGTTGATTTCTAGTCAATTTTTCATCTAACTTGATTTTTGGTAACTGAAAAAATTTATGTTTTTCGGTCGCGGTTGGGATTCAAACAGCGAACCTTCTGATTTGGAGCCACGCCCACCCACAACAATTCTTTGTATGGAGTCAGATAGCAAATCGAACTCATCAAAGGTCGAATTACTATTCAGTTTGAGGCTTCTGTAAATAAAGCAGTAGTTGATAATTTTCTAAAAGAGATTTAATTTTACCCACATGAAATTGAATTTCGCATAAGAAGATGTAAAATCTATTCAATGTTCTCTCCAAAAATATCTATTACTAAATAAACTAAATGAGGTATTATTTTCAATAGATTTGTTATTAATTTTAAAGACGAGACCACAACAATACTCGTACAAATACAGTGACTCAACTTTTTGATCACATGGTCAATGCAAAGTTTAATTTTAAGTTGTAACACTTCAAGTTTAATAGTTAGAGCAACTAAATTTTCACTCAAAATAAATGGAGTGACTATGAATCCACATAGCAAAAGCAAACCAAAATGCACTGTTATTTTGTGAGAATTTGTAAAAGTTCTTAGGCAACGTATGTGATCAATTTGTTGACACTGTCGCAGTTGCATATTGTGAGTACAAAGTTTGGCCAAGTGTGGAGTTTTTTTGCTTGGCAAAATATCACTGCAAATGAATGTAAAAAGCTAATTGAATCAATGCCAAGAGGAATAAAAGCGGTTCTTAAAGCAAAAGGAGGCCATACGAAGTACTAAATAGGAACAGTTTCGCAAAGTCAACAAATTGATCAAATGCCTTATATTTACTTCTGTTGTATTAAATTATGTTAAAAGATGAATTTGGATCTCATTATTTTTTATAATGAATTATTATTATTATTATTATTATTATTATTATTATTATTATTATTATTATTATTATTATTATTATTACTATAATTATTATTGTTTTTATTAAAAGTGCAAATAAGAAAGTTAAGAACGGAAGTCTTTTATTCTGCTAATCATGTGATCAAAAAGCTGAGTCACCGTATGTGCAATGTTAAAAAGAAACTTATTTAATTCTTATAAATCATTGTGTTTGCACATAATACGAATATAAGTCATCAGCGTAAATGCAGTGAGCCTTGAGGAATTCCATTTGATAGAGGAACCGTTTAGGAAAAAGTATTGTTAGCTATAATGCTCATTTTTGTGTTACTTAAGAAAGATTTGATTAAGCTGAAAATTTTAGGACCAGCATTCCAAGATAATCATTTTTCGAACTTTTTGAAAGTCCAACGAAAATATAGTAACATGGTTACGGGAAGATAAAGCACTGGATACATAGAAATTCAGGTATAGAAGAGCGTCTACCATATGCAGCCTTTGTTGCGTTGAAAACCAATATGATTTGAGCTAATTTGGTTGTTTTACTCGATGAACCAAATGAGACGATTGGCAATTTTTTTTTCGAAGACTTTGGAAATACAAGGTAAATATAATACATTTTCTCTTTTATGAAAATATTTATTGGGTCTATAACTTCGTGCGGTATGCTAAGAGATGGCGTAACTTGTATTATTCCATTGGAACATGCATTGAAAAGCTACTGTCATTGTACGTCATTTCAGTATATGTTATTCATTTGAAGCGTAAACAACAATAATTTTTTTTCACTCAAATATCATTTCATATATTTCATCGTATTTTGGTGGAAGTTTATGGTGAACATGCGCTAGCTGAGTGAACGTGCCAAAAGTGGTTTGCACGATTTAAAAGTGGTGATTTTGGCTTGGAAGACGATGAACGTCCTGGGCAGCCAAAAAAATTTGAAGATAAAGAACTGGAAGCATTACTCTATGAAGATTGTTGCCAAACACAAGAAGAGCTCGCAGAATCTTTGGGTGTCACTCAAGCAGCCATTTCAAAACATTTAAAAGCAGCTGAATATATTCAAAAGCAAGGAAATTGGATTCCACATGATCTCAAGCCGAGCGACATCGAAAGGCGGTTTTGCATATCCGAAATGCTGCTGGAACGCCACAAAAGGAAGTCATTTTTGCATCGGATTGTTACTGGTGGTGAAAAATGGATCCATTACAACAACCCCAAGCGCAAAAAATCATATGTGAAACCCGGCCCACCAGCCAAATCAACGGCAAAGCCGAATATCCATGGCGCGAAGGTAATGATCTGTATTTGGTGGGATCAGATGGGTGTGCTGTATTATGAGCTACTAAAACCGGATGAAACCGTCAATAGACAACGCTACCGAACACAATTAATCCGTTTGAAGAGAGCAGTAGCCGAAAAACGCCAGGAATATGCGACCAGACACGAGGCAATAATTTTCCATCATGACAACGCTCGGCCCCACGTTGCTATTCCGGTTAAAAACTATTTGTAAAACAGTGGATGGGAAGTCTTACCCCACCCGCCTTATAGCCCAGACCTTGCCCCTTCTCACTATCATTTATTCCGGTCGATGCAGAACGCCCTCAGTGAAATACGTTTCACATCAGAGCAGAATATCAAAAATTGGCTTGATTCATTCTTGGCTGCCAAGCCGGCGCAGTTCTTTTGGGATGGGATCTACAAATTGCCAGAAAGATGGGAAAAAGTCATAGCTTCAGATGGACAATACTTTGAATAATACTATTGTACATGTTTTTCTTAAATAAACGTTCAAATTTTGAAAAAAAAAAACCGCACGAATTTAATTACATACCCAGTAATTTACCGTTCTACACACTCTGTCGTGTTTTATAAGAACAAGGTTTGCTCTAAGGGATCGCAATATTTGCTGCGAAATTTTTGTCCTTTCATTTTAGAAAGTGCTTGAACAAGGGGCATAAATTGTGCAAAGATATAGTGTTGAGAAGAAGAATTTTCGTTGACAACAATTTATCACCGACTCTCTGGGATTCCCGTTTCTCAGCTTGGATATATGGTCATACTCAGTGCTTATCTCGTCGATGGGTCTTTTAAGCAGAAAAACGCTAATCGATTTCAGTAGCTTTTTAAGAAAAGAAGCCGTAGGAAGAGTAGGAAACTCATCAGAAAAACGAATGTGTTTGTGTTTTTCGGCTTGAAGCTGGAGCGATGGTTTTCCCGAAAGGTCGGCGAACCTATTCCGGGTTTTATCACTAAACCCGGTGTCATGTGCTAAAGTGCGATAAAGACTGAACTCATGAAAAAATAAAAACTCTTTTCTATCGATACAGTAAGTTCTATAGCGAATGTTAAAGAATTCCTATTTGGGAACTTAATTATTTTTTTAGAAAATACCTATGCAATAGTATAATATATATATAATATGTATAGGAAAACGATGTTTACAGTTCGCTGGATAACCGGAGTCTACACATGGTCAACATTATTAACATTATAATGTAAATATGTTACATTTCACTATAGCTTGCAATTTTACATCAAATCGAACGAATTAAAAATGTCAAAGTAGTAGAGAGTAGCTCTACTTTTCTCTGCAGTTTCCTGTATGATATTTACGACATAAGGCTGGCGCAACGTTTGATACCGCATTTCGAATTAACCAGTATACTTACTTAGTTTCTACTTGTAATATCAAAGCGAGAGCGCCCGAACGTGACATTGTTATTTGGCTATTACGGGTGCCTACAGACTTTTTCACATGTCAAATATTGTGTTAAAAACCTTTCCATTATATTTTGTCAAATTTTTAATTGTGTAGTCAAACGTAAGGAAAACTTGATAAACAATTTTTTTTTATAATCTTGCGCGCGCACCAAGGGGATATGAATACCCTTTTACTGGCTTTTCTCCAGGGCGCGGGCGGGTGGCGTAGTAGTTTGAAACTCAGGTGTATTATTTTTCGATATTTTCCTCAACCAGTGGGTCTTAGTACGTGCTAGTTGTTAATTCGTTACATTTTAGCCCAGCCAACAACAACTCCAACATCAGTGTTATGCCTTCATGTCAGAGTTGACGCCGACGGGATTTTCGGGATTCGAACTCGTGACCCTCTGCTTGAGGAGTCTATGCATATACCACTACACCACGGCCACCCCACGGCTGCTCATACCTGGCACTATTAATTACAGTTTCCTCGTTTAAAACTTTTCTGATGTTTTGAAATCACCTGCAAAAGCTATCGGGGAATGAGCAGAGCAGCTTTCATTCCGCTAGAAGCACTCCGGCCAACCAACAATCCACTCCTATAAAGAATTTTAAGAAGGCTTCAACTCAGTATTTGAAACAACTTTATATATATATCTAAAGAACAACCCGCAGAATATGATCGCAAATATAAATACAAGCCGCAGGGATGAGATTTATTTGTTAGTGGAGCGAGGAACAGCAGAGTACGTGAAAACCTACGTCGTCTTTCGCCAAGAATTTAACATTATAAAGGGCGGGAAATGCCTGCGTTCACCAAAAATTTAAACTAACATCAAGTTATAAAATATGACCTTCATCATAGGTTTTCCAATAGGGACTTGACAACTTTGAATTTAATTTGTGAACGTACTCTTTCACTAATCATAAAACTGTTACTGTCAATGTCATGGTAAAGTACACTAACGAGCAACGTCTGCAAATTATAAAAATTTTCTAAAAATATTCGGAGTCGGTGACTGCAACTTTAAGAGCGTTAACTCCAATTTTCGGTCGTAATTCTCGCCCTAGTAGACAGACAATAACAAGTTTAGTGCAAAAATTTGAGTCTACATATTCGTTGTGTGATGTTGCCGTGTCAGTGAGACAACGGGTTGGTCGAAATGTCGAAAATATCGCTGCCATTCAGACGTCCGTAGCAAACGATCCAAATCAGTCAATTCCACGGCGTTCTCAAAAATTTGGCATCGCTCAGACCACATTATGGCGTATTTTGCATATGGATCTTGGTTTACACCCATACAAGATCAAGCTGACTCAAGAATTGAAGCCGATGGACAATTTGAAGCGACGTACGTTCTCCGATTGGGCTCTGGAGAAGATGCGCCAAGATGATGAATTTCATCGCAAAATCATCTTCAGTGACGAAGCTCATTTTTGGCTCAATGGGTTCGTCAATAAGCAAAATATACGTTATTGTTCGGGTGAAAACCCACATGTGCTTCATGAATCACCACTTCATCCACAAGAAATAACTGTTTGGTGCGGTTTGCATGCCGACGGCGTTATTGGGCCATATTTTTTCGTCGACGATAACTATCGTCACGTTACTGTGAATAATCAGCGTTATCGCACCATGATCACCGATTATTTTTGACCTGAACTGGAAGATATGGACTTGGACGACATGTGGTTTCAACAGGATGGTGCCACAAGCCACACAGCACACGCTACAATCGATTTATTTAAGAGTAGGTATGGTGAGCGTGTTATCTCAAGACATGGGCCAGTCGATTGGCCGCCTCGTTCGTGCGATTAAACGCCGCTTGACTATTTACTGTGGGACTACGTTAAGTCGGCCAACACGCCGACGACGTTGGAAGAGCTCAGAACCAACATTGAATGTGAAATAGCGGTCATTTCGGCCAAAATGTGTGGCCGAGTCGTTGAAAATTGAGTCCAACGAATCAAAAGCTGCAAACGTGCCTGCGGTGGCCATATGAACGAAGTCGAGTTCCATTCATAGATGTTTTGATTGTACTTCAATCCAATAATAAAGTTTTTGAAATATCTCAAATGGTTTGCCTATTATTTAAAAAAAAAAATTGTCAAGTCGTTATTAGAAAACCCTATATAAGTTAATTTTTTAAGAATGCGCAGACTTCAAGAACATTATTTGCCCTAAAAACCGCTTGATAAGTTTTCATTTTGATCAGTGCGTATGCAAGTCGTGAAAAATAATTGCATCTTTTATGTATGTATGTTATATCTTATATAATTATAGGCTTTTTTTCTGAAGCCTTTTGAGGACATCACTTTTGCAAGGGTTAGATTATTAGAACTCAGTAATGATTAAATGAGATAATGCTTTATGTTGTTATTGTGGCTATTATAAAACATATTTTCCCTTCTGACCGAACTAAGTTTTAAATGAAATAATTTAGTCGGGAAATGACATCTAGTCAACAAAAAATTTTGAAGCTAACTGAATGAGAAGCAGTCTCATACAACACTCCTTTTATTGTTCACTGAAATACAAGTAGCATATAAGCCTTGCAAGGTTCGAAATTGAACGAATCGAATATGACGTATTGAACAAATGTCAAGCTGCTGAGATGGACGTGTATTGAGATTTAAGGTCTAAGTCGCAATAAAGAAAAAAAAAGCAAGCTTTAAAGTTTCATGCAGTGCTTGTGCTAGTGTATGAACAGATAAGAAATGGCACAAGACCATATTTCTACTCTCACAAAAGTCGATGAGTGAAATCAAAGCTAACACATGAATCAGACTTTTCAACATAATTTTCACGATACGAGTAAAGCAGAAATGAATCAAGGTTTTTCAGAATTAAAAAAAATGTCATACGCATGTACGAACGTTTTTTTTTTTTTTTTGTTTTTCGAAAACTAATTTAATATTATTAGTCCGGCCTAGCAGTTCTATCAAAACTTTATTTGAAAAAATAACTTCGCACCAATCAGTTGTTTGCTTACACTATAACACTGTTTGGGTATTTGCTTTCAAAAGATATTGATACACTTTAACTATGATCTGCATTAGAAGAACAAAGACTAATTTAGATACTGTGCAAATGACATTCAACAAAACACAGAAGGTCTTCTAACGGGGAAAACTCGCAAATAATGGTAATTATACTGCTTGTTAAAACATACTATGTAATGACGTACTAATTAAACAAGTCATTTATAACCTAGCCGAGAACTAAAGGAATTAGCAATTATCTGCTTAATTGTTTCACATTTCAAAAGGTAGCATGTGTTACTTTACTACGTCACACTTTTATATATTGTCTTTTCTGGACAGTATGGAGACCATGCACCAGGCATCTTCTATTAAATACCATAGTGGGAATGAAACTCTTCCTCGTTGAGAGGAAATCACAATTAGCATTTATTGCTTTCAGTTAATCCCGAATCCGGAATTTTTCTTGGCAATTATCCAATTACTGTGCAGTAGGCATTTCTAATGCCCTTCAAAATGCGCTACTGCTATGGCTGTTACTTATAGTGCGACTGTAGCTACTGTTGCCCCTTTTAGTACTGTTGCTATTGTTGCCACCATCAACGAGTGCTTCCCACAAAAATGTTCGTCAAATCAATGGGAGAGAGAATTTGAAGCTTTAAAAAGAAAAAAGTTCACAGCATTCCCTTATCTCAAGCTGATAAAAAGCGAAAATTCCATATCCTCTTCTGTCCCATGGGTTTTTTTTTTTTATTCAACAAAAGATATTAGTAAAGTGCTTTCAAGTTGACAGTGCCATTTTGGCTACCCAACTCAAATCAAAAAGTGGTCGGTCCAAACCCTCGAACTAAAAATAATATCGTGAATGTGTGTAGGTCTTCTAACTCGTGTGCTAATTGCTTCAAACGCAACACACATTCTAAGCTCATCTGGTTTATTTGCTATTTGTAACTGCTTGAAAGTCATCTCCGGAAATAGATGACATCACTTCTACGGCGAGCTTATTCGCATTACCTATCTTATGTTTATATATGGCAACAGTTGTTGCCTCCCTTTGGAGCAGAGTACTGCCCCTAGCGTAGACCGGGAACGACGGCGGCGTCATTTAATTCACTTAATTTGTGCCAATTAATTGTGAATAAATGCTAGCTAATGGAAAATTGAAATACAACGCTAGGTCAGTCGCATGTAATACTCCCGAACGTGTATCATTCGTTAGTTATGTCAATCATCTTCGTAGTGACTGAACAGTACTCCATATACCATATCGAAAGTTTTTTCACATTTTATCGAACTCACGTTATCAGTCGAGCGTAGAGAGATAAAGATATGAGGCAATTAAAAGTGGAGAGTATAAAATATCAATTAATCTTATCTGCGGCTTTGATTTTCTCTCAAAATAAATAATTCTCAATTTTAAAACGTGCTTTCTATGTCAGTTTCGTTGGCAGATACAAATACGAATGTCCTTAGGTGACCGTTGGAAGGGCGACAGTGTTTTTTTTTTTCTTTTCTTGTTTTTTTTTTTTTTCACAAGCACTTGTGTGGAAATCACAAGTGCTTACACATGAATAACGAGATTTTAATGAAATTTGTGCTCGCAGTTGAACTGATACCGCGCGCGAATCTGTGAAAGAGGGTTTAATCATTCCTATAGAAGAAAGTCGCAATAGTCAGGGATAAGTTTTATATGTGGCTTTGAAGATTGTGTAAGTGGGAGTTGTCTTAGGACAAAAGTTCCTGTACCCGGAGTTCTAGTTAATTTTCGTTTTAGTGTGGAATGTCACTTAATAATATGCTGGAGCTCGTTTGTGGATTATACTCTGAGGACAATAATACGGTGAGTAGTATATTTTTTTTTTTTAATATGAAATTTAAATTAGGGATAATTGTAGCGTGACTTTATTCACTTCATGAATAGTTGCTCCGGAAAGGTTTACTCATTTCAATTTCCCAATTCAAAAGGTGTAAATAATCTGCTTATTGATGTTCGAATTCCCATGCTTTGTGCTCGTATGTACTTGTAAACAATTCTTTAAATTCTGCAAAAAGTGCATGTTTTATTTACTAGAGTTGTACTAGAGTTACTAGAGAGTAACATACTATAACGCTATAGTCGTTATAATAACATAAAGCAATTAAATAGACATGACGCAACACGAGTATCAAAGGGTAAATAAGTCTGCTTGTTTGGTAGTATTCATAATATGTTGAAACAGTTTCGCATTTATTTATTTATTTATTTATTAACATCTTAAAATATGTTACTAATAATAATATTTAAGAACACTATCAGCTCGGATTTCTTTTCGAATTCGGGGACTCCATTATTTTTTTATTTTTATTTTTTTTTTTTTTTTTTTGTTTTTTTTGTTTCAACATTTCAATTTCAACTGCTCAACAATTAGAATGAATCTAATAAACCAATAAGAATAGAACCAAATCCAAATTAAATTAATTGACCATAACATCTTCTTAAAACATTTTGAACGCGTTTAGGTAGACTTCAAAACTCACGGTCACAACCGAGTCAGTGGAAAGTTACTGAAATCATAATGGTACCAAAACCAGAAATTCGCCGTGTGACAAGAAGACTTATAGACCGATTTCACTTCTCCCTTCTGCCTAAAAAATCTTATCACTGATCCCCAGTTTGGGTTCAGAAGCAAGAATGTATCTATTGATCATGTTCATAGAATAGTCGTACTCGTAATTGAGAAAATTGAAATTGCGAAGGCGTATCTCGAGATGACTTGCAATCCTTTAGCAGGGTCTGGCATGAACGCGCTTCAAATTACAACAGGTCTTAAAACTTATATACGAATACTCGTAATATACTGACAATGTACCTCGGGAATAGAATTTTCCGTGTTAAGCACGGATATGAATTTAAGATATTCAAAGAAATTTTAGTTGGCGTACCGCAAGGCTATGTTCTTGGTCTGGTTCTATATCTCTTATATGCCGTGAGATAACAAGAAATGAGAGGAGCGTTTTAGCTACGTTTGCTGATGTTACTGCTATACCAGCACTAGGTAAAACGTTCTAAGAAACAAAAGGCTTTTAATAATGTAAATGAATGGAAAGAAACCTGAAGGAGTGCCGTCAATGAAATTAAATATGTTCAAGTAAATTTTACTTACAGAATAAAAACGAGGATGTTATAAAGAGAAATTTTTCATGCACATAGTACATAGGTTAGGTAAGGTTAGAGTGGTTGTTGGAAAAACCAAGCCACTTTGGTCTTCGTATAAAGCTTAGAAGTCTGTTAACGACTTTATTGTTTACACCGCTTTAGTCATTGTAGAAAAAAGCTCCTAAGTTGTTATGATGTGTTCTTCCGAAAAGAGCCACGCCTTAATTATTTTACCTGCTTCCACTTCCTTATAAGGTGGTTCTTATCAATTAACAAACTTGTGAAAGCTTCTTTTGTTCGTGTCATTTAAAATATATATATATATATTTTTTTTTTTTTTTTTTTGGTTACACACAAAAATAACAAAAGGCAGTCTTTAAGCACAACTTAAATTCAGCTTATCTTATTCCAGTTTTTTATTAAAAGTGACGAAATTTAATTCAAACGAAAACAATTATTTATCTGTGATCAAAATTAAATGAAATCGTTTGGGTTTCTCATTAGCTAAAGGCCTAATTTCTTCATTTATTATGTCAATTACATTATGCCATCCTTGATACCCGACTGAAAATACTTTCTTTTTTGATCACAAAAATCAAATAGAAAACACCCGGGTATTTGGTTGACTTCATTCAGAAGAACACTTTCGATACAATTCGGAATTTGGCAAATCACCACCTATTTGTTGATCACACTGCTCAGGAACATCAAATGCATGTAAAAATATAACCGTTTACGAACAACATAAAAAAATAATGTTACGCTTGTTATGTTGCCGGGAGTTCAGATCTCGTTGAATAAGTTCGGCATCCAGATGTGAATAGACTTTTAACGTAAATTAGCTCACTTGTTTCAAGTGACAATATCAATTTCCGGGTTAATAATTGTGAATGTCTATAAACCACCCACTGACACACTACCCGTTTACCAACACCCAGCAATCTACGCTGGAGATTTTAACAGCCACCACACACTATGGAAGTACCAAGCGGACGACGACAACGGTGTAAGACTTTACGTCTGGGCTGAAGCAAATCGCTTAACGCACATTTTCGTCGCCAAGAACAGAGGCACCTTCTACTCAAGGAGATGGCTTAAGTGTTTCATGTGCTTCGCTACATGGAAACCAAACCAACGACCGCAGAAGATATCCAGACAAGTTCTAACCGATTTTCCTCGTAGCCATAATCGTCCAATAGGATTGCCGGTGCAATTGATAAAGTATATAGACCAGGTCATGGCGCTAACAGCTCACATAGAAGATGGCTTTGAAAACAAGTACAAGACTGGAGCTGTATTCGTGGATCTTACAGCCGCCTATGATACAGTCTGAAAAGCAACCGATACTTTCAAATTCATGTCAACGAATGTGTGAGTAGGCCAAGACAACTGAACAACGGACTAACTCAGGGGTTTCCTGGCCCCACTTTTGTTCAAACTCTACATTCACGACATGCCAGAAACACTATTGCATATGCTGACGATCTTGCAATAGCTGCTCAGAGCCAAAACATGAGCTAATTGAAGACGTGCTCACAACAGATCTTGAAGCACTGGGAGAGTATTTTAAGAAGTGGAGACTAACACCTAGCCTAACCAAAACTGAGTCAGCCTGTTTTCACCTAAACAGCCACCTAGCCCATCTCCAACTCGAATTCCAATTCAACGGTGCCACTCTCTAGCACAACCCGCAACCAAAACACCTTGGCATAAATATAGACAGGACTTTAACTTTCAAACACTATTGCCTCAGAACCTCTGCCAAGTTTAAAACAAGAAACAACTTGCTTCAGACACTGACATCTGTCTCCTCTGATGTTTCCCCCGACGCCCTCCGTATCGCTGCCTCGGCCTGGTATATCCTACAGCTGAATATGGTGCCCACGTCTGGATAAACAGTGTACACTCTAATAAAATAGACAGCCAGCTGAATATTGTGATGCGCCTCATTACCGGTACCATAAGGTCCACCCCCTACCTTCATTAAGACGCCAAAAAATGGTGATCAGAGAATACGACAAGATCCAAAGCAATCCAAATCTCCCAATACACGAAGACATGAACGTAAAACACCGGTGTCGTTTCAAGTCACGTTAACCACCTTTGAGTCAAACTTCGACACCAAGAAGAAGAGTGGACAAAAGTTTGGAGGGATTCCCCAGCAGCCAACCATATTATTGTCAACCCAACTGTTCGCGTAAAGGGCTTCAATCTATCAAGACATGAATGGACCCAGCTCAACAAGATCAGAACTTAACACGGCCGATGCGCAGACACCCTGTTTAGCCACATCTTGTCTAATTGTCCTCAACACATATTTATCGTCAACATAGACGCTCGTCTTTAACCCTCAATGTAATCTTGTGATTACAAATGTATACAAACATTCACAATCTTACATGATTTTTTGCAATTATTATTATTATTATTATTTTACTTTAATTATAAACCTTGTTACTTCCATAGAATAAATAAATAAAAATGCAAAAAATAACGGCAGCTGCTTTATAAAGAGTGAACGCTTAATTACTTACATACTTACTTACTTACTTAGATGTCGCTACCGTCCGGAGCGGACCAGAGTCTCAGCTAACATGCCTCTTCACCAAGTTCGGTCTTTTTCCAGCTGCCTCCAGTTGCGTATACAGAATTGGCTGAGGTCCCCTCCCACTTGTGTGTGCCTACTAAGGTGAGGTCGTCGCTACAGTGTTATCCCTCTAGGTTGAAGTCGAAAATTTTCCGGACCTGAACGGTGGTGCGCATACGTTAAAAAATCATGCGATAAAACATCGTCTTGCCTTTTCTGACATTGAAGGTCTCAGTTTTGTAATTACCCCAGCTTGCATACTCCATCTTCATCCTGCGTAGTCGAATGAGTTGGGAAGGGATGCCGAAACTACACATGGCTCTGCATAGATCATTTCTATAGATGCTGTTATAGGCGGCTTTAAAATCGATGAAGAGATTGTGTGAATTGATTTTGATCATCAAAGATCTTTCGCAGTGTACAAATTTGATCTATGGTCAATTTTTCTTGTTTTAAACCAGAGTTTCAGGCGTTCACATAATACGGCAAACATGATTTTACATGGGATGTTGAGCAGACTTATCCTGTTGTAGTTGGCGTAGTTCAGGCCATTTCTTTTCTTTAGGGTTGGACAAGCAATGCTGAGATTTTAGTCGACCCAGATTTTAGAGATGAATTGATATAATGTATGCTCCGTATCCAATCATGACCTGGTACTTTAAACAGGTCGACACTTAAGTAGTTTTGTTGGAAATAGTTTAGGAAATGACTGCTCTGACTTTATCTTGGATGTCTGTGTCATCCAGGTAGAGTGGTTGACGGTGTGATAGTGTTCGTCATTACCGTTTAGTAGTTTGTAGAAATAATCTTTCCAGGTTCTCAGGACCGGCTGTGGTTGTACTATGAGGTTTCCTTTTCCATCTTTGCAGATGCAAGATGTAAGAGTGGAATGCCCTGTTCTAGATCTAAAGCTGTGGCGTTATCCTTTTATTTTGTGGTAAAGCTTCCAAACTTCAATTACCTGGTAGCACCTCTCTAAGGCATCAATCTTGTGAGAAACCTATGTTCTTCCCTTCTTCTGCTCGTAAAGCTCGCGCGCATCTTTTATTCTTTTCTGTAAAGCCTCTCAGGACGTCCGCTATTTTTCCAGGTTTGGCTTCTTTGTTGGGACAGGTTAAAACTCAATACAGATTGCTCTTCGGCAGTGATGCCAAATCCTGTCGAGGCATCAGGCTCTTCGAGCGGTTAACGGAACCCACCCCGGCGGTGAAAGTTTGCTCAAGAATAGAATACCAAAAACAAATCTAATAAAATTTCTGGAAAACAATTGAACACATGGCTTAGAATTCATCGTTAAAAACCAGTATAATTTTTAGGAGTTTTCAAAATATTTTACGAAATTCTCATTGTGATTTCGTGCTAGAAAAATAAAGTATCTGATGACTCTTTAAAAAGAAAAGTCAAAATTCGACCTCTGATTGCAAACAAATGTTATTCCCTATATTGACACTTTGAAATACTTATGCCAAAAAACACTCAACCAACTTAATACTCGTACATAAGCTTCTTTTAGTAGGTAGTAGTAAATACGAATACATCGCTATATAATCGTTTTTACTCTTCGCTTTTCAAGTGTTTCTGCATTGGTCTCGTTGCCTGAGTTTACCGCCAACTAACGTAGAGCAAGCTCTTTACTACTACAAAGGTATTGCTTATTATTGCGGCGTACACTCCAAATTGAGCCGTTTGTGTTGCGTGTCGTTTTGCTATACCAACAAATTTAAATATCAGTATAATTTGTTTATAAATTTTTATTTATTTAAAATAAAATCAAACATTCTTTTCTTTGTAAAAGTAAAAGGAAAAGAAAAAGGATAGTCCGTTGGAGAGCTAGTTTTAAAAAAAGCTTTGCAAGGAGAAGAAGTAAGAAAAAAAAGTTTATATACAATGGACTGCTTTAAACCAGGAAAGCCTTTAACAGGCCAAGCAGCTGTAAGAAAAACAGCTGAATATGTTGGAGTTTCGCATAGGACCTTAAATAAAATATTAACAGTACAACAACAAACTAGAACAGTGCAATCACCCAACAAGAAAATTCCTCATCGGCATTAGATCACTGGCTTTGATGATTTCGACTTTGAATCCATCAAAAGCATGATCTACTCCTTCCGCCAATTTGACAAGAAAGTCGTAACCTTGAGCGCCCTTAGAGAACACATTCATCAAGAACTGGAAATTAGAATAAGCAAGACATCCCTTTGGAGTTTTCTGAAAGCCAAAGGATTAATTTTTCGTAAAACGGAAGACAATAGGTAAATCCTTTTTGAAAGGACGGAAGTGAAAATTCAAAGGTTAAGATATATGCGTCAAATAAGGAACTTTCGTAAAAGTGGATATCAGATTATATATGTAGATGAATCGTATAAACATAGATCCCGCACAAGAGGAATATCTTGTACTGATGGAAGTACGGAAGGACTAAAAAAGCCTATTGGAAAAGGATCTCGGCTTATAATTACACACGCTGGTGGCTCAAACGGATCAAAGTCGGGTGAGTATCATGATGAGATGAACTTTGACAAGAGATCAGGTACCTAGCCCCCTATCAAAATAAATTACAAAATCGAGTCCCAACTTCATCCGCAACTAAATTGGAGTTAGTTAATTGGCTACTAGGAAATAATTTTGCGCCTAGCTCTTCAATGCTGAAGATTGAACCGTTAAGTTCTATAAAAGAAGACATCCCCGCAGCATAAAATAGGCGACTTGATTAGATCAGCAGGCCATGAGGTACTCAGGCTACCACCATACCATCCGGACTTGAACCCAATTGAGAATATATGGGGTATTGTAAAATCAAGAGTGCTGGGTAGAAACACCACATTTAAACAGGATGACATCAATAAAATAGCAGAAGAGTTTGCAAAAATTACTGTCGGGGAATGGAAAAAAAAAAACATGCGATAAGGTCAGAAGAAAGTCATTTGAGCTATGAACTGAGTTGGGATACCTTCACCCAGAGAATTGTTATGAAACCCGGCAAAAATTTATCAACTGAAATTGAAAGCGACGGCGAGGATGATGATACCACTGATGACGATTAAGGTTTATTGATTTTGAAAAAATAAGTGATCAACACACAAAAAAAAAAGACACTTAACTTCAGTTTTTTCAACTTTTATATTCATATTTTAAGTCAAATTCATATTAGCAAAACATTATTTCTTTTTGTTTTCAACACAATAATTGTGAAGAGAGTTTTTTCCATAAAATCGTCATTGCCAACTCCTTTGAAAAAATATACAGTGGACACGGCTTACACGTCCATGCATTCTCTCTACACTCTGGTTTCGCATCTGTCAATACTGGCTTCTAATATTTTCCACAATACATTATCCAATGCCATTTAAACAGATATTCAGTACGCGCTCATTGACTCAGTGCAATCAACATCAAAGTATGTTTACGCTCGATTTTTGTCTGGATCACTTCCAGGATTACTGGAATAAACTGGAAAAGAGGGCACGTGCGCAAGAAATTGCACGGTGATTTGAGACGGGCTATAATTGTAATTGTATCACAGTTGTAATTTTTTTCACAACCATATATAAGTACTGGAATAACTAGAGTCTTAGCAAGAATAAATCTTGTTTTAGGTGGTGTAAACTTTTGAGCAGCCCATAAAGTTCGGAGGACTCCATATGCTTTGCCCACAATCTGATTTATGTGATTATTCCATGTTAGTGTTCTGTTGAATACCAATCTATCTACGAATTCGATTTGTAAACAATCAAGCTTAATTGCTGAAAAATAAGAAAGCTCTAGCTTCTTTCTTGAAATGACTAAACATTTGCATTTATTTGAATTAAGCGAGAGACCATTGTTTAATGATCACTTCAAGATTGTTTTGAGGTCTTCGTTTAAATCATTGGCACAGTTTTCAATAAGATCAAGAGGGCAGCTTTTATAAATCTGAATATTATCAGCATGAAAATGCTTCTAGGAATTTAAGTTAATGTTTTGTATATCATTTATATAAAGCACTAATAATAAGGGTCCCAAAATCTATCCTTATGGGACGCCCTGCACTATGGGAAGAAATTCTGATAAGGTGTCACCCAGGCACACAGCCTGTTTTCTTTCTCTAAGATACGACGAGAGTATCTTTACAGCCGGAGAAGACATGTTCAAACCTTGACGTAATTTATTAATAAGGATACGGTGATCAACCTTATCAAACGCATTTAAAAAATTCAAAAGGATAAGAAAAGTGTCATGGTCTTCGTCTAGTTTCATTCGTATATCTTCTGCTATGTTCAAAAGTGCGGTGGTGCAGCTATGTTTGACAACACGAAACCCAGATTGAATGGAAACGAATAAGTTATTACGTACAAAGTACTCGCTTAGTTGCTTGTGCATAATTCATTCGCAAATTTTGAACAGATAAGGTAGTATTGAGATGGACCTGAATTCCTCACCTGTGGAATTCTTAGGAATTGGTATTATTTTTGCCTTTTTCCACTGAGAAGGAAAAACACCGGTCATTAGAATGGTATTAATAGCATGCGTTATATACGGAGACAATAACGGAAGTATAGACTTTATAAAAACCAGATGAACTCCATCTATTCCTACAGCATTAGACTTGATGGTTAAAAAGCTTTCCACTATTTCCGTAAAGACTGTTAAAAATACAGGAAGTTATATTATCATGGGAGATATTAGTGCATGGATTCGATAAAAAATTTCGATTTAGTTCATTGATATGCGAACTTTAGATAGTTACGATACGGATAAATGGTTTTATAACGCGCTCAAAAATAAAACGGAGTGAGAAGATCTATATATACAAGCGGGTTGTTTGGTCAAATTCACAAAGTGACTAGAATAGTTACAGAGAGGAAAGGAACATCTTCAAATCAGCACTCGATAAGGCCAACAATGATTTTGTTTCTAAGAAGATACAATCATTTAAAGGCCATAAAGCAATGTGGACAACAAATTCTACGAAACCTGCTATAAAGTAGTGCAACAATCACTCCAAAAATGAATGGAGGCTAATTAGTTGTTTGTAGACTACCAGGATTCAAAAGCAGACATAGCTGTAAATCTGGACTTCTGGATGGAAGAAGGAAAAAAATTGCCGCTCTTTTTATCCACCTGCGATGAGCTTTTAAAACGGCCGACAGAGGAATTTTTATCGAAAAACTTGATAAGTTCGGAATTAAAAACATAGAGTTAAACTGGTTCGAATCATACTTAAGTAGATGAACTCAAAGAACACATAAAAAATGAAATATCGGATGCAATAGGTGTATCCTAGGTGTATCCTAGGCGTACCTCAAGGATCTGTATTAGAAGCTTTATTATGTATTATGCATACGTGGGTGGGCCAATAAGTTCCTGAAAATTGAAATAAGGTACACTCTTTTATGCTAAAAGACATTTTTTTTTTTCAACATAATCTCCTTTTAGCTCGATATACTTATCCTTGTACTGGTAAGACGGCACCGAAATTGAATAATATGATGTGGATGGTTCCAACCGATGGTGAAGAGTTCCCATAATTTTTTTAAGCTTCTTTTCGGTTTGCGTCATGTCTTTTTTTTTTTTTTTTTGCCCAAAATATAGTGTTTAATGAGTACATGAAATTCTGTTTCAAATGGCTGTCACGGCAAAACTATTTGACAGATCTGTCTGAAAATTTGAGTGCATTGTTTTGAAAGATGCTTCTTGACAAGCAAAATGTTGCATTTGATGTGGCAAAATCATCTGTTTTAGTTGCAGGAACTTATGTTGTTGTAAAATATTCTCGCTTGCATCTTTTTGCAGATGAGGTCTTCTATATGTTTCATGTAATAACTTAAATGAATGTGTTGTGAAAACTAATCATGATATAAACTAGTTAGACAAATAGTTTCAAATGAATAAATATAACAACTGTATATTTATTGGGTCTATAACTTAACTCGTGCGGTTTGCTTAGAGATGGCGTAACTTGTATTATTCCATTATTATTATTCCATTGGAACATGCGTTGGAAAGCTACTGTCATTGTACGTCATTTCAGTATATGTCATTCATTTGAAGCGTAAACAACAATAATTTTTTTTTTCACACAAATATGTCGAACTTTGTGCCTGAAAAAGTGTTTTTGCGGGGAGTTCTTCTTCACTATTTTAATATGAAGAAAACTGCTGCCGAAAGTCATCGTATTTTGGTGGAAGTTTATGGTGAACATGCGCTAGCTGAGCGAACGTGCCAAAAGTGGTTTGCACGATTTAAAAGTGGTGATTTTGGCTTGGAAGACGATGAACGTCCTGGGCAGCCAAAAAAGTTTGAAGATGAAGAACTGGAAGCATTACTCTATGAAGATTGTTGCCAAACACAAGAAGAGCTCGCAGAATCTTTGGGTGTCACTCAAGCAGCCATTTCAAAACGTTTAAAAGCAGCTGGATATATTCAAAAGCAAGGAAATTTGGTTCCACATGAACTCAAGCCGAGAGACGTCGAAAGGCGGTTTTGCATGTCCGAAATGCTGCTGGAACGCAACAAAAGGAAGTCATTTTTGCATCGGATTGTTAGTGGTGATGAAAAATGGATCCATTACGACAACACCAAGCGCAAAAAATCATATATGAAACCCGGCCAACCAGCCAAATCAACGGCAAAGCCGAATATTCATGGCGCGAAGGTAATGCTCTGTATTTGGTGGGATCAGATGGGTGTGCTGTAATATAAGCTGCTAAAACTGGGTGAAACCATCAATGGACAACGCTACCGAACACAATTAATCCGTTTGAAGAGAGCAGTAGACGAAAAACGCCCGGAATATGCGACCAAACACGAGGCAATAATTTTCCATCATGCCAACGCTCGGCCCCACGTTGCTATTCCGGTTAAAACTATTTGGAAAACAGTGGATGGGAAGTCTTACGCCGCCCGCCTTATAGCCCAGACCTTGCCCCTTCTGGCTACCATTTGTTCCGATCGATGCAGAACGCCCTCACTGAAATACGGTTCACATCAGAGCAGAATATTCAGAGCTTGATTCATTCTTGACTGCCAAGCCGGCGCAGTTCTTTTGGGATGGGATCCACAAATTGCCAGAAAGATGGGAAAAAGTCATAGTTTCAGATCTGTCTCTGCGGTTTTTTGTCACTATATGGTGTTGGTGTCCATTTATCTGGAAACACTAATCTGATTGTGTCAAACCAACACGTGTGATATGTCAAGCTAATTTTTGATTTGAATACTAGTGAAATATTTGAAGAAATACCCTATGTGATGTTTTTTTTTTACTTTATGAGTAAAATAGGGAAAAACATGCCGGAAAATTTGTGCAGTTTACAGTGAGAATGCTATGAGTAAACACCGGACCCAGGAGTGGTTTGTTCGATTCCGTTCCGGAAATTTCGATGTAAAGGATGCCCCTCGCAACTGGTCGATCTGTCACTGAAAATTCGATGAAATTTTGCAACTGATAGAGCAAGACCGGCATGGAAGCTGTCTGGAGTTAGCGGAGGCACTAAACATCAACCGTATGACAGTTTGGAATCATCTGAAACGAGCAGGCTACTCAAAGAAGCTCGATGTTTGGGTGCCACACGAATTAACGCAAAGAAATTTAATTGACCGAATAACCATCAGTTAAGCGCTGCTGAAACGTAATAATTTTTGAAGCGATTCATTACGGGCGATTAAAAATGGATTAAAACGAAAATATCCAACGCAAGAGATCATGGTTAAAGGCCGGTGACCGACCATAAACGACTTCAAAGCTTGGATTGATGGCAAACAAAATTATGTTGAGTGTTTGGTGGGATTGGAAGGGAATTGTCTATTATAAGCTTCTAGAATGTGGCGAAACGGTCACTTCGATCCTCTACTGTGCACAACTTGACCGTTTGAATGTTGAATTGGCCAACTGAAAGGGGGTTGTCTTCCATCTTTGATGGCCCGGAACAAATTGACGGGCTTGGTTGGGAAGTTTTGATGCATCTACCGTATATCCCAGACCTTGCACCCTCTGACTACCATTTGTTTCGGTCTTTGCAAAACTCTCTTAATGGTAAAAAATTGGCCGACCGAAGAGCAGCTGAAAATCACTTGGCCAAGTTCTACACCGATGGAATTATGAATATACCTGGAAAATGGCAAAAGGTCAAAGATAATAATGGCTAATATTTTTTTTTTTATAATACCGCGCACGCACCAAGAGGATATGAATACCCTTTTACTGGTTTTCTCCAGGGCGCGGACGAGTGGTGTAGTAGTTTGAAACTCAGCTGTGTTTGGTTTCGATATTTTTCCCAGAGGTGTTTGTCAAACTGGACGAGACGAGCCAGTACATCCACAACCAGTGGGTCTTAGTACGTGCTAGTTAGTTCATTACATTAAACCTAGCCAGCAACTACTCCAACATCAGTGTTATGCATTCATGTCAGAGTTGACGCCGACAGATTTTCATATAACTACATACAAATTCTATGAAAAGACTTTTTCAGAGAATTTCTTTGCACGGGATTCGAACCCGCGACCCTCTGCTTGCGGAGTCTATGCATATACCACTACACCACGGCCACCCCACCACTATGTACTTGATTGAAATTGATTTTGAATAAAGAAAATTTTTTTTCAAAAATGTACCAAAATACCAAAAACGACCCAATATTAAAATGCTATTGGCTAACTAAAATTTTTATGTTTGAAATGGAAAATGATTTGTTATCTAGGTACTTCTGTAGTAAAATCTTTTATATCTGTAATGTACAAAATCACTACATTTAGCATTTGTAGTTTTTGGGACGTGTTCAATTCATTGTGTAACCACTTATCGACTTTTTTTAACCTCTCCTACCAATGACACTTGTCGATTTAAAGTCATGGCAAATGCTCTCACTGTGTCTCAGTGTCCCGCACCGATTTCGTCGGGTCTGCTTTGGGTCATTCATTTTCGATTCTGAAATATCCAGAACGAAACCTTTCAAACCAAAACCGAATGGTGTGTTCGTTCACCGGTACATCCTCAAATATGTCATTAATGTTTCTCGCTGCGAGAGCCACATTGTGTCCCAATTTTATTTCATAAAGGAAAAGAATCCGAATTTGAACTACCATCAGCATGTTGAACAATTCCTAGAAAAATAATAAGGTTTCTTACCATTGGAGATTTCTTTTTCTTCATCAAAATTAAACTTTAAAGTTTTTCTGTTCTAAGCTATTATACAATGGAAAATCATCTTATTCTAGGACAGATATGGTAGAATAATATTATGTACATATGACGTCAATCCTATGGGTAGAATGACAAGCTTTGTTTATCACGATTATTTATTACTTGTCAAAACTAACGTGTTGTGATGTTTCCAAAAAACACATATTGATTGTGTGAATTGATTAGTATTTTCGCAAATACTTTTGCTTCTTAACCCATTCATATTTTATATGGTGATTTATTGCGCTACTGCGACGTCATAAACAAGCCTTCTAATCAGTTTTAAGGAGCGAATTCTCCTACATTTAGAGCTCTTTTGATTGCATGAAAAAAAAAACTTTATTATAATTTTATTTCCTAACAATAACATTGCGCGCATATCGAAGCGGGCCTATGTTAACAAAATACTAAACCTACTCTTGATTTTAAATAAAAAACGATCTTATCAAAATGATGTTATTACACGCAAGATATTTCTTTTTACTGTTCAAGTCAGAGAATTTTATCGAAAGATACAAAGAAGATTGATTATGTTTAAAAGTAAAAAGAATTGCCAGCACATACTAAAACCAGAAGCGCATTTTATTACACTTATGATGCTCCAGTTTAAAAACTTTTAGTTTCGTGTAGAAAAATTATGGTATTTGCATACGCATGTGCGTATACGTAAATATACACGCATAACAATACTAATTCAAAATTAGTTGCGATTGAAGCTGGAAAATGTAAAGTTCAACACATATTTACGATGAGATTATTTTAAACGACAAAAGAAGCAAATTCGTATTCTATTGGTTCACAAAAGCCCCTTCACGTAGCTTGTTAGGCTGCAAACAAACTCAGTTGGATGCTTTGTAATGTATCAATATTGGCTATAGAACAATATCAAGTACCTTCTATCCTGCACAGATAAAGGTCGAGTCGTTTTTCCATCCTGTTCAAAGCAACACTGATAGCCCAAATATACGAATTTAAGAGTTCCCATTAAAACGCAGTGCAGCTGTAAATCGCCATCGTTAGCAAATGTCGAAAATCTTCTACTAATAATGCTCTGTATAAGAACTGCTCAGCACTGTATATTATGAGTCAAAACCCACTTTTATTGAAGGAGTTTTTCACGAAAGAAAAACCAACCGCGATCTATTTAAAGTAAAAAAGAAACACAAATAAGAACAAAAAACAAATGGATTTATCATGTAAATTATGTACAATTTAGATTGATAAAAATAAATAATTTTGAAGAAAAATGCTGATTGTTTTTTTATAATATCGGAACAGAGCACTTAGACAAAGAACTAGTCCATGGTACTCCTTGTAAAAATTTATTTAATGAAATCTTTCAGTTTTGCGAAGAAAGATGAGTAAGCTCTTCAGTGATAAGGTGCCTGCAGTACCAGCACTCACCACGTTAGAACCGAAAAGGCCGCTGACTTCCTAGAGACTTCGGGAAGTTTTCGTTTGGTCTGCCCGCGGAGCTGTCAATGGAAGCCTTAACCGAGGATGCAGACAGACCCAACCTAGATTCGGATCCTGAAAAATTCTCCTCTCAACCGTGCCTGGCAAGTTCGTCGGCGATCTTATTTTCCGTAATCCCATTGTAACCTGGGACCCAAACAAGGGTCACTGAACTTAGCCTTCCGACTGCGTTCAGTGATCTCTTACATTCTCGAACTAGCTTGGAAGTCGTAAGAGGGTTCAGTAAGGCTCTAAGCGCAGCTTGGCTCTCGCTGCAGATGGAAATGCATCGCCCCCTCCACCGTTTCTCGTCAATATAATTCATGATCATCAGGATTGCGTAAACTTCTGCTTGGAGAACAGATACAAGCTTTTCTAACGTGAAGTGAAGTCTAACGCTGTCATCCTCCACAAAGACACCAACGCCACATCCTATATTGGTTTTTGAGCCGTTCGTGAAGACCCTACTGCATTCCTTTTCTGGCTCAAATTCTGGTCGAAGCCAGTCCTGGGCACAGGGAAAGTCGAATTCGTACTTTTTCCGCAACAGGAGTTTAGGTGTCATTGCATCGGAGGGCATGTTCATAAGACCGGGGTCATAAGACAGCCGGTGCGCAAGGTGACATACACCATGTCTTGCCGATAGCTCGTCTTCACTGCAAGAAGACCGACAGCGCTTTAGATGCTTTCGTCGTAACATGTTTAGTCCAGAGAAGTTTGTTATCCAGGATAACACCCAAATACTTAGCTTATTTGGAGGATTTTTTTGATGATACCTTTAAACACAATTTTTGTCATTTTCCATTTGCTTCGTAGCGTATGTCAGCAGCAACCAAATCTTTATTAAAAAATTGCACAAGTTTAGTTGGTGAGAGTGAATTTGACACATAAAGACAAGCTCTCGGTCTTACCGATCGCTCGTCATAAAGTGGTGTGAAACCCTTTAAACCACAAACCAGAGTTGTGTTGTTTGCCCTACCGGTTTCCAACTGGGTTGTTTTTCAGCAGGGATTTCTACACTTCGGCTCACTTCCGTCGATCAGAGCTACGACCTTTGCTGGTCGAAGAACTGACCTCGTCCAGGCGTCGCGTGTGAAGCCGCCGCTGGTCACCGCTTCAAGCGGTTTCCGTCCACCAAAACTGCAGCCACTTCGCGAAAAAACCCATCGATGGGAATTTCAGAAACTTTCTCCAAACTTGTGGGCTTTGGTTAAATTTGCGAACCTTAGTACCATTCTAAAGGCTTCTTTATTTTGGATTATCTCTAAAGTGATCCAGTTATTTTTCTTTCGGTCTCCTTTTTGAACCTTAGCTGGAACTTGAGCCTCTATTACTTTTTGGACGAACTGGGCTAGCTGGACGAACGACTTTCGTATATAATAAATCCTTAAATTTAAAGGAAAAAGCCTTTCTGTCACAAAATATAACGCGATTTTGGCGTCATTTAAGCCACCCCACATTGACTCCATGTGCGACATCGTCATTGCAATTTCCTTGGTGGTGAACGACAAAGTATTTTAAATACACTTACCATTATGGCTCCTTCTAAATATACAGTGCAACAAATAAGTATACATACCCCTATCGAATTGCGATTTCTAACATACTGCAACTTGCAAATGACAAAATTGGTATGCAGATAACACCAGCATGAAAGATAATGTAACGAGAAGTGAAAATAGTCCCGTTAGTTTCTATGTTCTTCCTGTAAGAACAAGCTTTCCGTTTTTGCATCACAAAAAAGTATACATACGATGCATTTTCGCAGGCATCTGTTCATATATATTTTTTTTTTATTTGACTCATAATTTATATTAGTGCTTCTCTATATAGTATATTGTTGCAGCAAGTAGTAAATTTATGTTTTCGCTATAAATGGGGAAAAACTGCTGAAGGTCGGGAGCAAATAATAAGGCTCAAAAAGAGTGGAACAACTTTACAAGAAATTTCTGAAATTGTTAAGAGAAGTAAATCTGCAGTTCAAACAGTTATACGCAACGTGCAAAATAATAAAGTGGCCGACTGCCTAAAATAACACCGCGGACAAATCATAAATACTATAAAAGAAAATCCTAAAACAAGTGCCGTGCAAATTGCTAATACAGTCGAAACTGTGATAAATACAACAGTTCATCCAGAAACAGTGCGATTAAGGTTAAGACGTAATGAGTTTCACAGTAGAGTCCCTAAAAAAAAAACCCTAATGAGTGAAATAAACAAAAAAAGCGCCTTGATTTTGCAAAGAAATCAAGTTTAACATTTTCGGAAGTAATGGAAAGCAAAAAATATGGCGCAAAAAAAAATGAAGAACACGGTGGTGGATCCGTGATAGTTTTGGGATGCATGTCGGGGGCTGGTATGGGCAATCTGCAATTTATAGATGTTAGTATGGATCGGTTTGTATATTTTCAGATACTAAAAGATAATTTGGAAGATTCAGCTGGCAAATTGGGGCTGTCGGGAAACTGGTATTTCCAACAAGACAACGAGACCCCAAGCATACATCAGAAATTGTTAAGCTTTGGTCGTTGTATAACGTGCCCTAACAGTTGCATTCCCCCACCCCAGTCACCCGACCTGAATCCTATTGAACATTTATGTTCAAGTTCAAGTTCAAGAGTTGGAGCGACGTAGAAGGAAAAGGCTCATTAAAAACAAAAATGACTTTAAAGCTGTTTTGACTGAAGAATGGAGAATGTATTGACTGATGTTACAAAAAAACTTGTATTTTCTATAAAAAAAAAAAATCATCTGAACGCTGTAATTGAGAATAACGGAGGTCCAACAAAATACTAGCTTTAAGTTTTATATAGAAATAAACATGGGTTTATACGATTACTTTTTTGTGTTTTCAAAATTGTATTATCTCTTTTGTGGATACAAACGGTAACTTTTTTAAACTGTAAGCAACTTGTTATAGAGTGTTTCTCGTACTCTTTCATTGTGCATACTAAATTTTCTTAAACATCCCCCGATTGTACAGTAAACGCGTTTTTAATAGGAGCATGTATATTTATTTGTGTCACTGTATGTCAGAAGTTGGGTTTACTGATTCGTAACCGTAACCCGTTTTCGTCTAGCGCGCTTTTTCAAGTTTTGGAAGTTGCTTATAGTATCGCTGTCATTGACGTAAAGAAGAGAAGCTGCCCCGAACTCATTTACGTATCGCTTCAATAGAAAATGTTAGATCACATTAAAAAGCAACGGATTTTATACATTGTCTTGATGTATTCTAACTTTAACTTCTAATTTGTCTGTTATTCCCGCTGTACATATAACTTTCGTGTTTACGTCATAACGTAAGGAGTGTACCATTCTCACATACTCGTATGTCTTGCGTACATTTTGAGATCTTAGCGCCATCGAAATAAAGCACCTGGGAGCTATGTCAAAAGCTTTCTCCATGTCGATAAAAACGATATGCAAATCTGCCCAAGCTAAGCTTCGTGGTGTTTTTCCATCAATATTCAACTTCAAATCGCGTTATACGAGTATATCGACCTGTCTCCCACAAAGCCGCATTGACTGCCATGGAGTTTAATCTTGTTTCATCCTACTTTTAGTTGGTCGATACAATACTTCAAATGTAATACAAACAGTTTTCACTCTTGACACTTACAATGTCAATGAACAGCAGGTGAATCGCAGGTCGATATTTAACGTAATGCGCACTGATAATCCATTTCCTCTACATAGTTTCAGCACTTTATTATAAGTCCTTCTTTTTTTAGGTAGCGATGTAACGATTGTTTCATTTTCATATTTCGGGCTCTTTTTGATTTCATATGTAGAAGCTCTATAGATGTTGTTCTCCCTGTTTTTATTAGCTCCGTGTTTGCTTTGCCTTTAGGTCCTATCGCATTTTAATTTAGAATCTATTCAAGGGTTAGAAGTAGAAATAATATTTAATTTTGTGTCTTTGGGGAATTATTTTTTCATTTGGTTGCATACATGGTTCAGAACTAAAATGAAATTCGGAAGACAGTTCCTGAAACTTCGGCTTTCCACCGGATGATAGATTTTACTTTCTTCTAGCCCATAGAAGATCTGCATGTTCATTATATGCCTGAGTTTGTTACTGGTTTGTTCCTTGTTATTCATCGCGTTAACGATACTTCCATTTATTTTGCTGTTGCCGTTGCTCAAATAAATCTAAATCAGTCACTGAGTGCTTTGGAGCATAACATTGGCTTGTCCTGGATTCGAGAAAATAGGAGAAGTTATAGTGAAAAAATTCACGTTTCAGCTCTTACTATCGGAAATTTTTACGGTAGTCGTTGGCAGAACAAGCCCTATCTGGGTCGAGAATCGTGCTGATATTTCTTTGACTGGGTACAAGAGCCAACAGTCTATTTTAATGAATCATCCTTATTCAAATCTTGCTGTCTGTATCAGTAAAGGTTATGTCATATACAATGAATATTTACGATGGCATTCTGGACAATCGGCACCACAATAAACAGAATTAGATATTCTGGGTGTGACGCTACGCAAGGTTCACGTATCATTTCGCCGATCTGAAGAGTGTTAGACTGTGTATCGGGAGTGGGTATGGATATGTGTAAATGGAGTCCTACATGCATATGGTATGTAAGAAAAATATCTTATATACTCGCATACGGCGACATCAAAACCAAAGTAAAACGTGGTTACTCCGAACAATCTAATCTACCCCGCCGAGGTATGTATGTATATACAAAATATAGATTTTCTATTTGAACGACTTCTCTTTTTTGTTGCGCTGCTTCTTTTCTGAACTTTTGAAACCAATTCCAATCATCTGGGTTCAGCAGTAAAGGATCATCGAAATTACGATGATATACTTTACCTCAATTATTAACTTATGTATGTACTTAAGGTAGCGCTACCGTTCGGGATGGATCTAGGCCTCAACCAACAAGCGTCTTCAGCCAGTTCGTTCGTTAGCTGGTGGCCTCCAGGTTCGCATGCTACATTGGTTGAGGTCCCCTTGCACTTGCGTCCGTCACCTGGGTCGCGGCATTCCTCTACTGCGCTAAGTCCTGCATAGACTAGGACTGGGATTAGAAAGTTCTTCTATGTTCGAGAGAGGGCTCTGCTAGTCAATTGTCTTCTTAGCCCAAGGAAGCAGCGATTGGCAAGAATTATTATTCGTTTGATCTGAGCGCTGATTGCGTTGTTTGGATTGATAGCAGAACCTACGTATACAAAGTCCTTAACAACCTCAAAATCATATCTGTCGAGTGTGACGATCTGTCCGATACGTCAGTGTTGGGTGCCCTTTCTGGTTGACAACATATACCTAGTCTTGCACTCGTTAACCGTTAAATCCATCTTAGCCGGTTCCATCTCAATACTCGCGCAAGCGCCACTGCCGATGGCAAACGGCTTTAGGCGTTCGAACAATACGGAAGATAGGAACTTGTAAGCGATGTTAAGAAGACTGATGCCTCTGAAGTTAAGGGTCTCCTTTCTTGAGGATCGGACAACTAAAGCTAAGGTTTCATTCAACGGGCATACTTTCGTTCCACCGTATTTTACAGATCAATTGATGTATGATCCTTACCATGTCATCGTCTGCCACTCTGAAGAGCTCGGCAGTAAAGCCGTTCGCTCCTGCAGTTTAGATAAGGCTATCTTTCACTTCATCTATGTAGGGTGGTCAGAATTATAAGTCTACATCGTGCAGGTTGGTATTTGGGTCGTCATAACCGATATAGAAATGCTCTTTCCAAATCGTCAGCATCGCCTGCGACTCTAGTTCTATGTTCCTTTGTTGGTCACCACAGGCTTCGATTCGGATTTTGTGTTTGTTCCATGTTGTTTTTTTTACCTTTTGGTAAAATTTACGAATCTTATTTCTGGAGTAGCATTTTTCACATCCTTCGACTGCGCGCTTTCATGCTCCTTCTTTTTCCTCCTGAAAAGCCGGTGTTCGTCTCTCCTCTTCTGCGCGTAGAGCTCATGAGCAACTCTATAGTAGTACTTTCATGCGCACCGCTTTTACGAGTATGCATATTGTTGCACAACGTAAACCAGGGATTACGTTGTGGTGGCCTAGTGAAACCCATCACATCAGAGGCGGCATCTCTGATGGTTTTTTGACAATGTTGCGACTGGTCTATGTAGCCCTTCCGAACTTCCTCACAATATTAGTTTACTATATTTAGGATATACACAACAGTTATCTTGGTTACAACAAAGAATGACATGACAACCATTCATGAACAGCGTGTTTGGTCCATATCGGTCCGGCTGCAGACCACTACGGAAGACTAAAAAAAGACCCGAGAATTTAAAATCAAAACTCACCATTTATTTGTCGACTTTAAAGCAGCATATGACAGCATTGACAATCAATATTGATCATACAGGATCAATCACAGCGACATCGGTCTAGGCAGGGGTCTACAGATCGAACGCCTGAAACAACTGCGCCATGTTGATCGAATAAATGCCAAAGAGTCTTCGAGTTTAACACCAATGGACAGCACAGCAGTAGACGACCGCATCTAAAGGTGACAGAATGTACCTGGAAAGTCTTGTTGGTTGAGACCTTCAACGCCAAACAACATTTTGACAATTCATTTTTAACTACAGATTTATGGTTAAATTAAAGGTCATTAGTTTTATACGATATTTAGTCTTGTTTTCAGTTCTTGTGTAAAAAGTTGTTTGGATTTTGTTGCTTTAGAATTCTAGTTTAACGAATTCAAATTTATATTGAAACAAAATTTTTAAAACATTTTAAGCAGTTTACATATTAAAATATGAAGCATCCTGCTTTATATACTTGAATGTACAAAATTATAAATGTAATGCCTTAAATTGTAGTTTACGTGTCGCACTGTCACATACTAAAACCTACCCCTAAGAGCTCTAAAAAATTTAATTTTCAATACAAATTTTAAAAGAAAATACTTTCCCCTTCAAATGCTAATTTGAAGACAACGTAGCCTGAATACTGTAATTTTTTAATATAGAAAAACCAACCGTATGTCGGTTACCTATATGCCTTAGTTACCCTCTGTGAATGAAATAAGGGCGTTTTTGTTTTTTTCATCTTAATAGTGTCCTGGAAATTTGATTAGTGTCTGCTACTGACTTTGATCTTTTTAAAGAGTAATGCAATAAAGAATGTCTCATAAGTAAAAGTATAACCAAGAACATACATACATACATCCATGAGTTGTTGTTGGAGATCCAAAAATACATAGAATGGCTGGATATGGCATGCCATCGCATGTCAGGTTTAATGCCATCGGGGGTTGTAAAACGATGATGAACAGGAAAAATTCTTCGAAAGCTTTTTCTCTCAATTTAGTGTTCGATGAACACTGGTATTTGTAAAAGGGAAAAACATTTATTGATTATGACACCATTCCAGTTGAATAACTAACGCGAGTACCCATTTTTCCAATTTTAGATTCAATCGATTTTGGTCTGAATAAAAGGATGTTACTCGTATTCACTTAAACGATGATTGGAATCAACGTAAGCCATGGCATTCTAAAAAGAATTCCATCAACTTATATAGAATTCCATTCGATGTTTTTGTTAAATGTAATGCCGCGAAATGTGATGGATTTTGTCTTAGCGAGGAACAGAATGCGTAACTGCTTCAAAGGACTGTGCAATAAATGAGAGCAGAATTTGCAAAAAAAATAAAAGCCATACCTCCGTGTCATGCTGAGGCTTACTTCGTGGTTTAATGAATACTATCTCATTGAGAATGGTATCAATGTGCGTGTGCTTTGGGTATTTCATTTTAATCAACGTTGTTAGCATAAGGTGTATTGATAAAGTTCTAATAATACTCATATACCATCGCTTATGTTATACGGATATTTTGTTGGATTGGCATTTTGTGAACAAAATGGGATTTCTGATTTTGTTTACCATACATATTTTTCTCATAAACTTAAAAATACTATATATAAATATTCTTGGATATTTCGTAAATGATGTCTGTTGTCCATCTGTTTTACTTTTTAAGTTCATAGCAATTTATTTTAAAAATATATGGTATTCCTTCCTTTGTTAATGTCAACGAATTCGGAGCACACGGTAAGATGTTCATTTGAGACTATGTGCAGACATCTACTGGCAATTGCTAGCAGATTTCGAATAAATGCGATGTTCACCTTCAAGATTCCTAAATTAAGCTTTTATCGAAACCAACCAAACTCTACTTTGGTTTTCACTAACAGAATTAATTTGGCTAATTGTTCTGTTGAATGTTTGAAGATAGAGTTATCATATGTTGCAATGCTGCTTGTCAGATGCTGATGGTCAGATATCTTCTGAGATAGAAGAAACTATAATGCATATGAAAGTAATCATCCCTTAGACTTTAAACTATCTGTTATTGATAGGATAAGAAGAGGAATCATTAGAAAAGGTCTTCGGTGGTATGTACTCTGATAGTAAGAGTATACCTGTAATCGCTAACTAAAACTATTCGTTGTACTTTTCATTGCTGCTGAAAAGTGTATGTTCTGTGCACAAAACTGACGTTGACCAAGATCTCTCTCAGAAAAGTATTGCAATTCGGTCTGTATGGAAGGCTCAAAAACCAATCAAGGATCCGGTATTGGCATCTTCGTAGAAAGTTGGCGTAGTAAAATTAGTTTTGATAATCAACTTAATGTAATGGGCATAAGTATTACCACATCCGCGACGCTTGTTGTGGAAGAAATGACAATACGAGTACGTCCACCCATAGCACATCTGCATGAAAATTGGATGTTAAACAATGTGGAACGGTTTCGTGAACTAACTAACTAGGTTTTCAAATGATTAGTTCGAAGAGAAATTTTGTTTGTTTACCACTGACCCCATGAAAGAACGATCACTAAATGTCTTGTGGCTACAAGCATTGGGAGATTTATTAAAAATTGACTAGATAATGAGAAAAGCTATATATCTAAGAATTTGAAATGGGGAACCTTTTGTGTTTCTGCAAGTTAATACCTTGAAATGGTAGGCAAGAATATATATGTACAAACCTTAGTAGCTTACCGCCCAAACTACTGGAATGAATTAGACAAAATAGCTAAAGGCCGTTTACCACCAAAACATTGACCAATTGCGGCAATACTAAGGAGCTTGGCATCAGTTTAACGGTTTCTACGGTTATTTAGGGAAACTTATTGATAGAACGCCCATAATTGATAAAACATGTAGAAGCTTGAAATATTTAAAAAAAATTAAGAAAATGGACTTAGAACTTTAAAACTTTTTCCCAGGTAGTAAGGAGTACAATGGTATACAAAAAAAAACTAATACTCAGTCTGTGCCTCACGTACCAAAGTGTAACAAAGGCAAAGAATAGTGTTTGTCAAGATAGTGTTTTGACAATGACAAAAAATATGTAGTTTTTTAGGCTTTTTTCTTAAGAAAACAGTCTTTTTTTTTTTGTTTATGTTTTTGTTTAATTATTTTGGTTAATTAATATATTTACTAATGGATGGTATGAAGAACAGTGCATTTTCTAGGTAAAATTAATAATGAGAGAACAAAAACAAAAAACACTCTTAAACTCTTCTGCACCAAATCTACGATGCGGAATGCATTTACCGTCATCCGGTCAGTGTTTTTCTATAATTTTATTCGTCAGTTGGTGGTATACATGCCTTTATAGTTATGCCCTGCTCATCAAATAAGGCTGTTCTGTTCAAATTAATGAGAATTAATCTAGATCGCAAAAAATTTTCAAGAGTTGTCCGAGATCTTTTCCCCTTACAAGACAAACAATATATAATATTTTAATTCGCGCCAAAAACGATGATCGATCGATCAGAGCAGAACGTGCATTACTAAGGAAATTATGCAAAAAAACCCGCAAACTTCGATCAGGACCATTGCGAGTGAATTCAAAGGAGAATGTGGTGTTGTCGTTTTCCACGATACAATAAACCAGGTCATGAAAATGCACAAGTACTCGTACATATCAAGAGTTGCTCGAAATAACCAAAGCATTAGACACACGAAACATTATTCTAAAGTTGTGAAATTTCATTCATGATGTGGTGATGCATTTCCGTCAAAGAGGTGGGAGATTTGGCTTTGATAGAGAACACCATGAATGCGGAACATTTAAATATTTTGAAGTGCCATTTAATAAACAGTGCAAATGAATTCCGCTTTTTATTATCAATACAATGACCGTAAACATAAGGCGCTTATGGTGGATGTAGATGTGGCTTCATTTCAAGTTCAACAAAATAATAGATTCCCTAGCACAGATCTCTGATTAAAGCCCGAAAAAAAAAGTGTGGCGAAAAGACACCCAAAACTCGAATAGATATTAAATCTGCAATATTGGAGGAATGTCATAAAATAACAAGCGACTAAAAAAGGCATCTAAGTGGCCATACTAAGTAATAAATACTTCATACTTTAATATTTTTACACTGTCATAAATTAAAACACTTTTTTTTGATACCAAATTGAAATAATTATTTAGTAAATATATTGTATTAATTATTCAAAATAAATTAAAAAAATAAGATAATCAGAAAAAGTACTTTTTTTACGCAGAAAGTTTAAAATAATTTTGTGTTCATTATCAAAACACTTTCTTGACAAACTATGTATTTAAAGATAAAACGGAAGCAGTTTTAGTTTACGTCTTCTAAAATCGAGGGCCCCTCGCTGTGAATGGCACAGAATGTCATGACACGTAATGTGTTCCAACAGCATTGTAGACCATTCTCTAATATTACCATATTAAAGTTTGTGAAAACCCTTAATATCTGATTGCCACAATCCTTCCAGAGTCTTTTCTGAGAAATGTTTTTGACTCATTCACATATGTTTTTACTAAGTTGGTTATGTTGATAGTTCTTCTCTTTCAATCGTTTGAAAGATAATGTTTTTCTGAGTTCAATCTGAGATTTAAACGGAAAATCTTTGTGTTTTATCTAAGAGACGTTACAAATCCTAAGCTCTATTTATTCATTTACATATTTTTCAAACTTGTGAAAATATCTTCCGTCGTAAATACTGTCAAAACATTTCAACACTTTATTATTAGGCAAGAAGCCAGCACCGCCAAATGAAGGAGCATTTCCTGATATCGTTATATTAGGTGTTACAAATTAATGTCAAACTTTTTTTTAAAGCTTCTATTTATATTATATAGTGACTGGGTTAGTGGGCAAAAAATAGTTGTACGCAAAGCCTGAAGGCGAACAACACAGATAGTGGATGATCCTGGACTATCGTTCCAATAAATATCCTTCAGTACCTCGCAATAAATTAAGAGCATTTCAACATTTAAAAAAAAAAAAAAGTGAAATTTTAATTGAAAAATACAATCTGGCCACACTGAATAGTAGTTATGATAAATAACTTCAATAATGTTAAGTAAAGATTCAAGTTTTCATATTTTTCTCATGTCCTTTATTGTCATCAAAGTTTGTTCAATTGACAGCATGACATATTCTCCCTCATCACAACTCTAATTAATTAGCCACTCTATTACCCCAACTATTAATTTACTCATATTTGTAATGGATGTACTCATGTGAATTCATTTGATAGCTCCCCATTCGAAGAAGTAATTAAATTCTCATCATACGGATGATATGTATTCGTTTAAATCGGAAATGCGTGCATATGAAACAACGATTTCCTCCTCATTTGTTGTATAGTGTGCGTCATGCATTTTTCAAAATAACGCCTTGATAATATGGGTTAGGGCTGGAAAGTATGACAATTTGCCAACCTCAACTCAAACACATTCTCACACTTAATCACAGCTCACACTCCACATATAGATAGAATAGATGGAAAAGCCATTACTCTTAGCTACCAATCATCATACGTCACCATACACCAGAAGAAAACGTAATTGTTTTTTAATGTGATACCACTTTGGATGGCAAGTATGTTATCACCACCACTTGACAACTATTAGAAGTCAGAAACCCCTTCATCCACAGGTATTTGTTCCGATGCAAGGTGCAACACTATGTTTGAGCAGTGGGAACGAAAGTCAAAAGTTCCTGAACACTAAACAAAGGGTCAGGAAGAACGAACAGGTCTTATGCTTAATGACCGTGGCATGTTGCCGAGAACAGGTGCATGTTATGAGGAAGGGAAATTCTGTAAAAGCAGGACAGAATTTCCAATTGTTTTCCTCCTTTTTTTTATTATTATTTTTGTATTTCTTTTATTTTGTTTCTTCGTCCGAACTGTCATGGGAAGTGAGTACAATTTTAACGTACTCTGGGTCCGGTTAACATTTAAACAGAGAAAATTGTGGTTAAGCATTGCTCTACACCAACGGCTGACTTTTAAGGAGTGCATTACTAATAGAGCTCTATTCTGTTGCAATTACAAAAGAACCCTAGAAACGAATCTTTCTGGGCAGTCTTTTCTTTCGCATAATAGTAATTATGTCGTTTATTATAACGGTCAACTTGTTCTTTTATTGGTGTCAGAATTTCATTTGAAAACAATATATATATTTTATATATATTTTATTTGATTGAGAATCTTTAAATATTTTTGGAAGTATATAGTTTTTACCAGGCTCTTAATCTGTAAAAATATTAACTGATAACTGATTTCAAACCTTGTCTACCAAGCTCACTATTTTAAGAATACTTCGGGAATGAATGAATGAACCTTAAGGAACCTAACTCTATATTACTAAACTAAACTACATATTTGGTTATATAAACCAACAAACATACTAACAAAAGGGGCTACTTTAATTCTTGTTGTTGTAAAATCAATTTAAATTCTGTCATTTTCGAATATTGCACGAAAAGTTCTTCTGATATTTTGTCTATAATTAAGCCGCATGTCTGAAATTATAAAAATAATTAATAAGCAACATACATACGTACATACGAGTGTGTATAGCGGGTGATAAAAATACAAGTTTTAAAAAAAAAAAGCATAAAATGAACAATATAATTCTAAAAGAACCACTCTATTAATTAAACTTATGGTACTTCAAAAAAAAAAATGTTGCGTACCCTTAAAATTTCTACACACCACGCTGGTAAAGGAAAGTCAGGGAGGAAGAAAAGAGAGATACTGTTGTATGTACGTTGGTCTTAAATGTTTGCAAGTTATAATGGCTAGGAAATAAAGACCTCCACAGCATTCCATACGCGATATATACGGCTTGATAAAGAATCACTATATTTCGCAGTACGTCCGAAAGTGGACTTGAGGGTAAGCTGATGAGCATTAATAGCGAGACGGGTGTTACGACTGAAGGTTTGAAGTTGCAGAATGCTACAGGCAATTTCATTATAGGACTGATGGTGAAAATAGCGATAACACAAAGTATGACAGGAGACATTACATCGGTGTTCGAGGGTGTCAATTGACTGTGTTATATAAGCATCACCTATCAGTTTTATCACATGGCTTTGAATCATATCTAGCAAGGTCTTAAGGGCACCTGACCAGATGTGGGCATTGTACTTCAATTTCGGACTTATGAATGCCTTATGATACTGATGACTGATGAGAGGGGGTAAAATATTTCTAAAATCGTTTCCGGAAATCCAGCCATTGCACAATTTTTCGTGACACAGCGCACATACCATTAATAGAAAGTTTTTAGGTTTCCACGATGCAAGTGCCGTTTATGGATAATGGTTGGGTGTTAAAATTTCGCTTTAACGAGAGCAGCCAGCATTATGTTGTGAAAGCATTAATCTCCCCTCTGTTGGTGGTTTCCCAGTTAATTATGCAATTAAAATTTGAATTTTATAAGCTTAACCAACACTGCCGTTTCCGTTCTAAAGCCTGGGATGTGAGCCCGAGAATAAATATGAAAATCACAGAGTGCTATCTTCAGAAAAGGAGTACATTGGATTAGAAGTATTGGGTAAGAGATTCTTCATTCAAATTAGAAATAGTGTCAGAGACAGAACGAAACCTCACCAGCACATACCAGCATTTATGTATTTTGTGGAAATTAGACTTGAAACTGTCCAAGACAACTTAAATTGAACCTCCGAAAAGTATTTTTTAATCCATTGAAGAAGAAATTCATAAATCCCAATTACCCGCATTTTCGACGAAAATGTCTGATGCCAAACTCTGCCTGCTTTTGAAATATCAAGTGCACCTATCTTGCCTTTGCCAAATTGATGTGCCCTTTGTTTTTACTTTTTGGTGAGACATGCCATCAAATTACCAGGTTTTGCCAGATTAAAAGAACAGTTCTTCAGAAGAAAGGGAGTTGTGTGTATACTCGTATACCATCTGAACCAGCGAATTTGTATATATTAAGATCTTTAAGTATTCTTAATCCATCCAATCAAGTGTAGATTTTTTTATATATATAATTTGCCCGTGCTCAAGGGGTTTAAATACCCTTAAAATGCTTGCACATAGCGCGGGCGAAGGAAAATCAGAGAGGATGGAGAAAGCGATACCGATGAACGTTGGTTTTAAATGTTGAAGGTTATAATGACTAGGAAATAGAGAGCTAGGCAGGGCATTCCATAAGCGAGTTATACGGCTTAGGAATAAATCATGATATCTTAGAGTACGTCCGAAAGTAGGCTATGAGCACTCATAGCGAAACGGTTTTTACGGCTAAAAGTTTGAAGGGCGGAATGCCACTGGCAATTTCTATGAATCACTGCTGGTGAAAATAGCGATAAAACAGAGCGAGTCACAAGACATTACGTCGACTTATATGAGTATCACCTATGGGTGTTATCGCACGGTTTTGAATCCTATTTAGCAGGTGCAGTGATGTTTTGGGCGCACCCGACCAGATGTGAGCAATGTACTCCAATTTCGGGTGGATAAATGCCTTATACTGGCGGCGCATTGTCATCACCCTATCGGAAGATGCTATCATTTTTGCAAATGAAGACAAATGCCAATTCTATTTTGAATTTGTGAAGTAAAAAGATACAAAATACGCGTCAACAATTCATAAATCGCTACACTCCTGAAGAACGTGGAATAATTGTTACGAATTTTTTGCGGAATAATTCGTCTGTGGCGTGAATTTCGGTGCAGATTTCCCAGTCGTCCCACACCAGCATCATTAGCGACAAGGCCCATTTCCATTTCTGTGGATATGTGAATAAGCAAAATGATCGCTTCTTAGGCACCGAAAATTCGCGTATAACCCACGAAGATCCATTCCACTCGCTCAAAGTTACATGGTTGGTTGTTGTTTATGCTGGAGGCGTCATCGAGCCTTATTTTTACGAAAACTCCGCGGGCCAAACGACTACTGTTGACGGCGAGCGCTACAAAGCCATGCTCCACGACTTTCTCCTTGCTCAATTGGATGAATTGGAACTGGAAAATATACATGAGCACAACCAAAATTCTGAGGGCTCCATTTCCGGGTCGCCTTATCTCTCGTTTTGGCGATTTGCACAGGCCATAGATTGCTTGGTTTAACCGTTCCATACTTCTTTTTGTGAGGTTTTTTGAAGGCACGAGTATATGTCAACAAGCCATAAACTCTTAAAGTCCTCAAAGAAAATATCCGTCAAGACTACGAGAACTTATCGCCAAAAGTTCTGGCAAGAGCGATGGATCCAAAAGCAGAACCAAAGTTTTTCATTCATAAAAAAATTACAGCCAAAGAACATCGAGTGACAACGTAAGCACTACCCCTTGTATGTGTTACATGTTATATGATGGGGCCATGTTACAATCTGAAAGTGTTAAACTGTATGCGTAGTGCCCAGCGAGCAGATTGTCCTTGTCCAAACAGTTGGCAGCTGGAATGTCATTATAAATGAGCGTTGACATGGAGGATGAGGCAGAATGTTTAATGTATTTGACGAACGAATAAATGTTTTACTATCTTTGGTCCATTGTAGTATCTTTTGCCCCAGTTTTTGGTCGATTTCGAATTTCGCACGCTTAAGAAAAGCATTGCAGTCATTCCTGGCTCGTTTGAACTTTTTTCGGTTTTTCTTTGTCGGTTCGATCTTGTAAGACCGAAAAAACTGTTCCCCAACTCTGATAGCCTCTTTACAGCTCAGGTCGTACCACGCATTTTTTTTGTTGATGTAATACCCACTATCCGATAAGGAATAAAGGATCTTATTCCAAGGAAAATAGTGTTTACGATCATATCAGCATCGGTATCCACGTCATTATAGAAAAAACAAAACGACAAGCAAAATTTCCTAAAGTAGCTAGTAAGTCCGCTCCAGTTGGCCTTTACTTATTAACATACGGTTTGTTTAAGAATCTTTCCACTAGCTTTGTGGTCAGCATACGACCTTAGAGAGGAGAGCACAATGACTTTGTACTGTGTGTTAGCGGCATGACTATCCATGTCAGGTTATATTCATAATTCATTTTATCGAATCAGGAAGCGCATCAAACTCGTTAAATATCGAATTGCTCTCCAGTTTGGGGCTTCTGTAAATAAAGCAGTAGTGGATAATTTCCTTGTGGAGATGGAATTTTAACTACCTACACGAAGTTGAATTCCGGATTGAAAAAGGGATCAAATTGTGATGCAGTTACGTAACGAACAGGTAAAGCAATTTTTTTTAATATTTTGGACTCCCACTTATCTTCTGATTTAACTTGGATCGACAGATTTGACGACTCTTGTTGGAATGGGAAAGCTCAAAAAATAAAATATTCTACCAATAAAAAGGAATCGCCAGAATCCCTAGTCCGACTATTTGAGCACATAAGTGATAATGCTCTTTGTATGATGAATCAGAATTATTAAATTTTAACCAAGTATAATATTTATCACATAATTAGTTTCGCCCCAGTCTGATGCCTAGGATGTATAGGAAACGATTAGCCTGACAGTTGATTGCACCTGAATGATGATGAAAAGGATATTTTCTAAATGTGTAACCACTCTGCACCCAGCACTTTGTACTTATGGGATTAATTCACGAGTACGAAGTACAGAGTACGCCATCTGGAGCTTCGGTATAGAAATGTCTGTTTCAAAAAAGTTCTTTGTTTGGCACCCAGTGTGGCATAGTCTACTGTCTTGTTGAAAGCAGAAGGGACGCTATCTAATACGTCCTTGGCGATTCGCTACAGGCTCGTGCTCCACAAAATTTGAGGCCAAACGACGAATTTTGTTTCGGAAGTCGCAGGACGACCAGGATATTATTTTCAATGACGAGCGATTATTTTTAATGTAAAGCGTCAGTGTTCCGTAATGACAGAATAACGAACACTACTGGTGGAGGACTCGCTATTTATTGCGAGGCTTTCTTCAACTGCAAGGTAATTGATAAATCTTCTCCTAGTATGGGTGTAGATACATAATTTTAGAGATTTTTTATCCATTCACTAACCGTTCGAATAAATTTCCTTAGAAAGCATTTCTGAACACGCTCTTTTTTTTGCACACTAGACATCGTGTCCAGTCTAGCGCACACTACGTAAGGCTGCAACATCTACCGTTCGTGCATCAAAACATCACTATTTCTCCTATAAACTAAGTACTTTCTTACTTTCAAAAAATGTATGGTATGACTTAGGTTTACGTCAGATTGGAATGATTGGTAAAAGTAGTATTAGTTGTACTCTAGACTTAAATGATTTCAATGATTCCCTTCTATCAAATGAAGTTGAACCTGACAAGTTTGACTACTGTACTGGCGGTGCAAATTCAGGATCACGTGTTTGTTAATTTCTTGATGAGCCTCCTTCAGTCCGGCTTTACAACAGGCCATAGCTGCACGTCTGCTATGGTAAATATATTAGATGATATAAGGACTGAATTTGATAAGGGATTTGTAACCTTGCTTTGCCTTCTTGACTTTACAGGGACCTTTGACAAGGTCAATCACTCCATACTTTGTGGGAAACTTCGACTTTATTTTGCGTTTAGTGACAGAGCTGCAATGCTTAACGGTAGCTTTTTGAGTGATGACTGATGGACTGGTACTAAACCCAAGTAAACGCCAAGTCATACCTGTCTCTTACAAATCTCTTGAAATAACTTCTATGCCAGATATCTTACTATCAAGCACTTAAATGAAGGTAGTTGACACTTCAATAAGACTCGGTTTTGTCATAAATCGAAATTGTTACAATCACATCAATGTCGTAATTGGTCGGGTTTATGGATGTTTGCGCAAATTGTTGATTTCAGCTAGTTTTACGTAGAAGTCTTGTGCAAACACTCATCATGACTATAATATCATACATTGAAGTAGTATACAGCAACCTCGACTTGCTTTATTTTTATAAACTGCAAATAGCTTTAAATGACACTTTCAGGTATATTCACCAGCTAAGCAGCTATGATCGAATTTCTACACACACGAAAGATATTATTGGATGTAGACTACAGCAGCACATGAACATCCGAAATTATATATTTATGCTCAAAATTATTAGTAACCAATCACCGTTATATTTATACTTCAAGCTTGAATTTTCGCGCTCACTTAGAATATTCAACATTAATTTCTTACAATTATCTTAACTCATCTCGTCTATTTTTCATCTATTCTATCCGATTACGGAACTCTTTAACATCACATATTAAAACCTTATCAAATGTCAAAAACTTTAAAACCGCACTCATAAGATATTATGCTTCGCAGCGTTAAATATGAATAATAAAAATCTAAATTGAAATAACTATTTTCAGTTACCTACTTCTATCTCTAACTCTAATTCTATCATCTCGCTAATTCTCTTTTCTTCTTTATTTTCTTCATTTTCTTCGTATATTTAATTTTTAAACTGTTTATGCATTATATTTTGAACTTTGTTTTTACACATATATAAATTCAACTTGAACATTCTATGTATTATTGTACATATTGTACATATATCAAGAATATCTTTATGTAAGTATACCTCTTTTTAAAATAAATTGAATTGAATTAAATTGAATATTACGACGCATTCTTTCGGTGTAAAGTTATGGTTTGCAATAATTGAAATTGAACTAAATTGACGTTTCTAATTCGTGCTTACTTACAATCGGTTGGGAATTATCAAAGTTATTAAACATTTTTATACCGAAGTTCGTGCGGCCAACCAGCTTTAGTCTAGCTGAGCAATTACTATCATTGATAACTCGGCTTTTCAAGAATTGTAGCTCTAAACTTGCAGTTACAAGTCCATAAATATGAATTCGAATCACAGGTGTCATTTGAAAGTGCGAATATCGAAATCCACTTACATAACATATGTATGTATTTTAAGAAAAAGTATATTACATACCCATCTTGAATCTTTCTTCGTACTTAACACGTACTCATATACTCATATATACTCGAAAATGATGACCATGAGGTCGTTGTAATTATCTAAAGCAACAACAGCAAAATCATTATTTTTGGATGGAAATTGTTTTTCGTTGCATCATTTAAGATGTTATCTTATAAGATCGCAGACTTAATGGTTGCTGTTTTGATATTGAATACATCACCTGGTCTGATATGTTCTTTTAAACATGTTCACGTTTGGGATGGCTCTCGTAGTAATTATTCATAGTCTTGTAGGTTGAATAATTCATTGGTCCAGAAGGTGGCTGGCACTTGACATTAAATATACGTATATACGAATATACATACATATGTAGGTGTTATTGTAAAGTGTATTTGCTCAAATATCATCTGGTGGCTCATTTACATAGAAATTTTCATGGCTTCTAAGAAAATTTAACGGATTTTACAATATTCAATGATAACAAAAAACTTCAACGTCTGTTCCAATAAAAAAATATAAAAACCCCGCTATATTCGTAACTGGCATGCGTTTGCCCATTAAAAAGGAAATAAAAAAGTCAAAACTATAACTGAAACCAGCTGATCTATGTATGAGCCGCCAAAATGCACTTGTCCCTCTGTAATAAAGAAAAAAAAAGAGAACACTTGTTAGTACCTACCCGAAACTCAATGAACTGATCGTCAATTATGGCCCCCGGCTGTTGTCCCCTCGTTTTATTTCCAGCACACACGGAATAATATCTTACCCAGAACAAAGTAGCTAAGGGAATTTCCTCTGACAAAAAATAAAAATGCCGACACACTCTAAAAGTCAAAACTACCACATGTACATATACTACCTAGAGCTACAGTTACGGCTACGATTACTACGTCGAAAACCAAGCCGATAACTACAAACGACTACGACAACGGCTTCGATGACGAAGTACCCACCTGTATACGGAAATATTGTAGCACAGGCTACTACCCCTCCACAACACTCCACAGGTCATCATGACATCTTGCGAGTAGTTTGGTCGTATCGTAACCACCTTGAGCTAGCGACAACCAACCAGAGGTTCGAGCCACACGAAACCGATCAACGTGTTCAGTTTACTTTACAATTTCCATCCAAAAGCTACCTTGAGGAAACAAACTAAAAAAAAAAATAAGTTAAAAATAAAATAATTCTAATCATCGTCAATAAAATCAATCGTTGAAGTTCGGGATGTGTACTTTGAAGTATCTGTCGGTTCATTTATGATATTTGGGAGCTGCCGGCGCCGCTAGTTCGGGACGATTTTCCTTATAAACCACTCGCAGTGGTGTCCGGAGCCAGGCCCAAATTCCATCCGATTATCTTATTTTCGTTAAGAATATATAATTTCGCGGAATGCAGAATGCGGCATAGACACTTTTTTTGATTTTGAAATTTTTGCAAAAACTACAAACGTCATTCATAGTGATTCACTCCCTTGCTCACCCTGTTGTTACTCGATAAACAATTGTTTTTTGGAAAATTTTCCCATATCTAAATATTGAACAAAATTGGATTAAAAAAAAAAAAAACATCGAGACAAACAAGTGATTGTTTACACTTCAGTTATTGTTAATTGCGAATTTTCTTTCCTGTGGCTGAAGAAAAGGAATTTCCCCGATTCGCTGAAATTATGATCAATTGTAAGTATTTTAGAATTCCATAGTGTGGGATTTATAACAATCCAATTCTCATGGTATGCGATGTACAGATACGAGTTTTTGGATGAGATCCTTTTGGGGTTTATTATTTATTATAAATAATATTGTAATGTTGTGGACCATATACTAGGACAAGATTTATTTGTAAGCATTCAAGATGGCTGGACTTGAATGGTTGGATGGTTAGTCGACAATTCATCTTAAAAGTGGGAAGCCCGGAATGTTAGAAATAGCCCACACAATAATTATAGTGATGATGATGATGTCGATCTACTTCCAGTTATGTACTTGAATTTGGAGCCAGCTAAGTGAGAAATTAATTAAGTTGATCACGAAATTTTCCGATTTCTCCGAACTGTCGTTCGATCGAGTAAATATAAACGGGCGGCGACTGCAATTATTGTTCATTTCGTGCTGATGATGTTATTGTGCGGGTTTTACGCAAGTTTTTTAGTATTGTTTTTTTTTTTCCATAAATTAGTGAGTAATCATTGAGATATGTCCCTGTGTGTTGAGATCGTCAACACGCCTTTCTATTTGTTTCTTATGCAACTCATGTTTTGTTTGTCGATTTTACTCATGCTTTTGTCCTCGGCTGTAGTAGTATTAACTAGCGAAGATAGCCCCTGGTTGATGGGCAACATTTTAATTAAACACAAGTTAGAAGGTTTTCATTTGAAATTCGGATTGCAGTGATTGTGAACTTTTGTCATGCACCTAATTATTGGGTTGTTCAATAAGTTCTGCGGTTTTTGTAGGGTTAAAGTTAAACACACATTTTTAGTACAAAAGCTTCGCATATTATTTAATCCATCAGATATTGTCCATCATGGTCTTATACTTTCTTCCAACCTTCTGGAAGGGACATAATTACTCTTATATAAAAGTCAGCTGACTTATGGGTAAAAAAGTTTTCCAGTTACGAAGATGAGCTTCGGAATTGAATTGCCGTCCAAATTGTTTTGGAGAGAGCGGAACAGATGGTACTCAGAAGGCGCAAGGTCTGAAGAGTACGGTGGGTGCTGCATATCTTATCATACGTCCGATCAAAACAAATTCTCGTAACAATGTAAAGGATAAGCTTCTATATTGAAATAAACAACAAAAATTTCATAAAGGTTTACACAATGATTTTCTACTACTTCCAAGAAAAAAACTGCAGAACTTATTGAACAATCTAATAGAAGAATATACACTTCATATTCAGAAATTGTGGAGAATATCAGAAATATTCCGAAGCAGCTAACATGATTCTCCCGCACATCCAAGTCCGTTCAGGTCCCCTTGTACTTGTGCGCACCACCTATGGCGAGGTCTTCCTCTAATGCGTTATCCCTGGTTAGATTCGAAAAATCTGGGGGCCGGAGCATTGGTGTCTATTCATTCTAAATGTCCTAAACATTTCTGACGACTGAAACGCAGGTTTCTGACTAGATAGATGTTGCTGTACAGCTCATATATACCAGGTGTACCGATGTGAGCGTTTTTTTGTGAAAATAAAACACTAATTTTTAATGGAAAAGTAAAAAACATTTAATTCAAAGTATTGGCCATGCTAGCTACACATTTTTCCAACTTTTCAGGCAATTTATGGATTTCACGCCAATAAAACTTTTTGTCTTTTGAAACAAACCAAAAAGTCACCCAATTTTTGACTTCCTCGTAGGATTCGAAGTGCTGCTCAGCTAATGCGTGTCCCATCAATGAAAACAAATGATAGTCGGAAGGAGCCAAGTCTGGTGGGGTAGCAGCTCCCAGCCAAGTGCTCTTGTTGTATCATGAACCAGTTTTGTTTTGTTTGCAGGTGCATTGTCATGGAGTAAAATTACCTTGCCGTGTCTTCTGGCCCATTCTGGTCATTTTTCGATCAATGCATGGTTGAAATTGATCATTTGTTGTCGGTAGCTATCTGTATTAACGGCTTCACCACATTTAAGGAGCTTGTGGTACAACACACCTTTCTAGTACCACCAGACACAAAGCATTGTTTTCTTGTCGAATCGATCTGGTTTTGCAGTCGAAATTGACGGTTGTCCCGGATTAAAATCATGATTTTTTCCGTTTAGGATTCTGAAAATAAATCCATTTTTTATCGCCAGTAACAATTCGATACAAAACTGATTTTTCATCGTGTCTTTGAAGCAAAATTTCACAACTGGTTTTTCGGTATTCCATCTCCCTTTCATTCAATTTATGTGGCACCCATTTTCCAGACTTTTGGATCTTTCCCATAGCTTTTAAATGGTCAGAAATTGTTTGTTGGGCAACATTTAACATTTCTGCTATTTGTTTCTGACTCAAAGTGTCATCTTCTCATCTTCATCCAATATTGTTTGCAATTCGGCGTCTACAAACTTTTTTGGTGGTCTTCCACGTTCTTCATTTCTCACATCAAAATCTTTATCTCTGAACCGTTGAAACCATCTTTTGCATGTTGCTTCTGATAGAGCATGATCACCATATGCCTCAACAAACATTCGATGCGACTCTGCAGCACTTTTCTTCAAATGAAAACAAAAAATTATTGCTTTCCGCAAGTCATAATTTTCTGGTACAAAATTCGACATTTTTAACATGATGAAAAAATATGATGCTGTTTGCTCAATGACTTAATGTATACTAAATATGTTTGACAGGTGTCATAGCAACCAAACAAAAAAAACTTAAGGCCCCTATCGAGACATTCGTATCTTGACGCTCACTTCATACCGGTATACCTGGTAGTTTGTCCTTGAATTTTCTCCTTTATAACCCGTCAACACAATGGGACCGAATATCTTACGAAGAATTTTTCTTCCGAAACGACCGAGGATATCTTTATCCACTCTCGATTGAGTCAATTTTTCAGCGCCATACATGCACAAGTATAAGGTAATTTATTGTGAGCTTTGATTTATAATATAAAATAAAACACATAAATTTGTAAGTGAAATTAAAATTTTCATTATCGGTTAAAAGAAAAATTTATGGCATTTACTTTTTGAAAATGATATCATGTAAATGTTGGCTACGACTACGTTTGAGGTGGTCCATTCGGAAGGTCCAACTTTGGGCGACTCGTTCGAGCATAACGACTGGTATCTCGCGGATAACACGAATAATGTTAGCTTCCAAAGCTTCAATCGTAGCCGGCTTATTCGTGAAGCTGAGACTTTACATATCCCCAGAGAAAATAGTCCAAAAGTGTGATATCGGACGATCTAGGCGGCCAACTTACCATAGGAAAACTTGAAATTAGGTGCTCACCAAAATGATTTATCAACAAGTCCTTTATTTCACGCGCTGTATGGCTCGTAGCGCCGTCTTGTTGAAACCAGAGCTCACCGAGACCATGTGCCTAAATTTCAGGAAGCACATAGTCCTTTAACATGGCACGATAACGGTTACCATTGACGGTAACATTCTAATTTGCCTCATTTTTGAAGAAATATGGACCAATGATTCCACCAGCCCATAAACCATACCATACCGTTGTTTTTAATGGATGTAATGGTAGCTCTTGGTACTCTTCGGGTTGCTCATCAGCCCAAATACGGAAATTTTATTTATTAACGTATCCATTGAGAAAAAAATAGGCTTCATTACTGAATAAAATTTCACGATAAAACACCGAATTTTCATTGAGTTTTCCAGAACCCATTCACTGAAAATATGACGCAAATTAAAGTCGCCTGGCTTCAATTCATGCAAAAGTTGAATTTTGTGCCCTTTTAGGCCGAGATCCTTACGTAAAATACACCAAGTTGTCGAATACGCCAAGCCAACCTGCTGAGAATGACGACGAAACGATTCGTCACGGTCTTCGCGTATACTCTCAGCTACAGTTGCTATAGTCTCTTCACTACGTGCTGGATGTGGTCTAACCGATCGAGTATCATCCACTAATGTAAATTGGGACTCAAATTTGCGAATGGTATTGGCAATAGTGGTTTCAGTAGGTCGATTATGCGCACCGTAAGTTCCTCGAATCGCACGAAAAACATTCTCTCTGTTGTAGTGTAAGTCTTTCCACGATGACTTGCCAAACGATACTGAACAAAAATGACAAAGCAGTTTTGAAAATTAAAAATCAAACATCACAATGAATCACCTTATAGTTGCATAGGCTTTTCAAATATTTGTCAGTTCCGGATAATTCTTATAAGTATGATGTAAAAAAAGTCAGATGACACCACGCCACCTTGTCTAAAACCTTTTTTGACAACAGAGGTCTCAACAGAGGTCTCGTTTAAGTCGTTACCGACCTTAGCGAACGAGCTTGGCAGAGATGCCCAATCTAAACATGGCTCTATACTTGTAAAGCTTGTCTCTTAAAATGTTGTCATATGTAGACTTAAAAATATACTTCTTGAGTTAGCTTCCAGAATTTTCCGGAGTATGAACATTTGGTCTGTTGAGGACTTTGCTGGCCTGAGGTCACATTTATAGGGTCAATCAGGTTGTTAAATAAAGGGATTCAGACGTTCACACAGTATGGCAGATAAGATCTTGTACGCTCAGTTGAGTGGGTCTGCTTTTTTGTAGACCCGCCAAACAATGCTCAGATTCGATTCATCAGGTATTCACTAGTCTGACCAGATCTGGGAAATGAGTTGGTAAATTTATGCTCATCGCAAAGTCCTTTTTAGCAGCCTTGAATATCTCGGCGGATAATCTGTCAGGTCCAGATGGTTTGTTGCATTTTAGCATAGGTATTGCTATTCTTACTTCGCTCTGTTCAGGTTTTGAAATTTTGGCTATCATCATCTAAGAATGGTCTATTTCGTCTTCGCCGTTATCCAATCTGCAGAAGAAGTTATTTCATATTCTCAGCACTATGTCTCTACTACAAAATTTCCATCTTCATCTCTACAGGTTTCTGTACGGGTCTTGTTGCTTTGATATGTTCTTTTTACTTTTTACACATTACCACCAAATGTGTCCTCCTTTACTGGTGTCAAAATCACATAGTACGATTTTAACATCATATATATGACATTGCTCATATATCTTGTCGAGGAGCTCGTAGAAACATTCGTTGGTGTCTTCCGTAGGGGCATTAACGCATGTTAGGCTTGTGTTATCAAATTTAGCCTTGATGCGGATTGTCATTAGACAAAAACTTTTTGCTTAAGACTCCCGCCTATGAAAAATCCGCGCCAGAATAAGTGCTGTCTCTGTTCCCTATAGCTTTAAGGATATCACATTTTTCCATCCTCCTTTTGCTGGGGCTTTCTCAATCGACTTCCTGGATGGCGATGATATCTGCATGATACCACTCAAGGACGTCTTCGAATTGTTCGGCTGCACAAAGCCTGCAAATGGTCCGAAAATTCCGCGTGTAGATCCGAAGATTGCTATCCTTTAATCGTTTCCCAGGGTCGTCAAGAGTAAATCCGCTATTACCCAAAGATATTAAATGGTTAGTTCCGTTTTGTTTTACGAGGGCTCTTCTGCGGCGGCGATGACTTCCTCCTTCGACCCATACTTCTTTCCCGCGAGCGATCTAAGGCACGGTCTTCACCTTCTTTGGAGCACGTTCACCGGGTGAAACCCATTGTTTAGATTGCTCTTTGGTCTCTGGTGTGTACCAATGAATTCATGTCTCATCGACGGTCACGAAACAATGCAGAAGCTCCCCCGGATTTGGATTAAACATCTCACATCATGATTTCACGATTGCGCTTGCTCTTCTGTGTGAACAAACGCATCACCATCGTGCGGACTGCTTTCTCATGATCAAAATCTTGTGCAGGATATGGCTAACGCGTTCAATTGGGATGACTGCTTTCTCAGCCAACTCGCAGATTTTTTAGTTGCCGGTCCACCAATACGTGGTCATGGATTTTGTCCACGGTTTCCTCTGTGGTAACAGTTTTTGAGCCACCTGAGCGCTGTTCATCAAAATCCGAGGTGCGGCCACGGCAAAACTCTGCGAATCAATGGTAAACAGTTATACGGGAAGGTATATAAGATGGGTACCATACACCATCAAGAATGGACTTAATTTCCTCGCAGATTTTGCCACTCAAAAATAAAAATCGGATCACAAAGCGATACCGCTCTTTTTCAATGGTCGCAAAAAACACTAACACGATGTTTAGAAATGGATGTCAAAACAAAACTAAGCATCGGCGCGCTAAAAGAGGTTATACTAAATGATGTTATACTCATTTTGACCAAGTATCACCACCTATTTTCCAATCCGGGTACTCATCAAGCAGCCCTCGCATTATTTCCGAATAGGGTTGTGAGCCCTATGACGATGTAGGCCAATATTATGCTACTAAATGCACTTGTAATTTTAAACTGCATGAGTAAGGAGGAAGAGCAAACACTACGCTACGAACTTGATTTTTGCGCTGCTGACCCAATTCAAGTTTTAGGACATATCGGATATATCGCAAATCCGCACTTTAGGATGATAGCCCTTCTAAATAGATGTCTGAAATTGTGTTTTGAGGATGAAAATAGAAAGAAGTAGTTGTAGGTCAATGCAAAACATTGAATTTTATATACTTCCTTGACTGCAGTAAATTTCGCTTTGTTTTATTCTTTCATTCCGACATCATCACTTGCACTTTAGTACTTTTAGAGGTCTTAACCTGTCGCGGTTTAAAATCAACTTTTGAAGATCTGTCGAACGCTTTCTCCAGATTTATTCAAATAATTTGCAAATTTTCCGGACAATTTTAGCAGAACAGTAGAGTTAATGTGCACAATTTACCAGGTCATTCGATTTGCTGCTATCATTATCTGTGTCTTAAAAATATTTTCGAATTAGATGTTCGACATCTCTTAAAACTTGTGACCTTATAATCGATTATCTTCGAACATATCTTCGATTCCTGGGCGAACTATTGTATAATCTAGTGCCTTTTACTTTGCCATATTTCCCGTTCCAATTTCAAATCAAGGTGCGCTTTCTAAATATCAGCGTCACAAGCCGAAATTTATGCTTTGAAAGTCTACTTTTGTTTCTATCACAAACACCAAGTTTCTTTTAATATGAATGAGGTAGTTGATTTCTTCAACATCGAGCTGAGTTTTAGAAATGATAGTGCATTTTTACACGCACAAGGCATGCTGCATGCCTTACAGTACATACTATGGAATCGCAAAAATACCGCTTAGATCTAACCTCAAAAGACTCTGCCGACTCTATAGAAGTTGATTAAAGATTGCATTTTTATGTTGTGGTTCAGATGACAAGAAAGTGCTTTCTATTTCTGTGAAGAGATCTTTACATCGACAACCTTAAACTCCTTTCGATATTCTAAAATAAGTTGAATTTGATAGCTTACAGCGCATGAATATTATGAGCTTCAAATAAGATAAATTTTAGTAATGTTCAACCTGAAATAATCTGCAAATTGTCCAGTAATTATTTTGAATTATAATTCGTCGTCGATCTCAATGTTCTATGAGACCCAAATTATCTTGCAACAAATCTAATGGTTTGGTTTTAAATGTCTTCTGTTTATAGCTCTTATATTTTCAGCTTCCTTTAGAATTCTGGGTGTGAATTTAGTAAAATGTGCATCTTTATTCTTGTTCAATCTTTATTTAATAAAAACTTCTACAATGTGCTACAAGTTAATTGATAGAGTCCGATGATGTTTGATTATTGTACTATAATTTTCTTGTTTGTTTTCTTTTAAAAAAAAATAAAAAATTATGAGCTGCTGGAGGTACAGCTATATAAGTCAAAAATAATTACGATGGATTAAAACGATACAAGGATACGTAATACTGCCCCTCAACCTTTCTTGCCCTTACATATGGCCTTATAGATGAATGCATTTTTTTATTTCGATACTTAATGATAATAGCACAATTTAACGGTGCGTTTCCTTTGCACTAGATAGAACGTCAGTTAATTGACCAAGTGCTCACCGAATTTTTAAATTAAAACTCAGTTCAAGGCACTAATAAATCAGCATTTTCACACCCCGAACCGATAATGCTTATTTGCTTACTTGTTTAATTACTTTTCTTGCTAAGGCTGTTGACTTGAGCTCATTCATAAGAAGATTGGCAAAAAAAACACCGGATGGTTATTTTTAAAAATTCTAAGAAAATAATCAATAACCATCACTGAGTATATTTTTAAACGATAGAGAGATTTTATTTTACAGATTTTGAATGCAACTTTTAATCAGAAGCTAGCCGGGTCCCTGATTCTTTCCATTTTAAATAGACTGAACACCCGTGTAAGAAACAATTTCATGAAAACCAATTCAAACATTTTAAGTCTAAATTTGAACATTTGAAATAAAAGTAAAAAAGTAAACTTCCGCTTTAAAACAGTTAGTGTTCTTTCCAAGAGCTTTTCACTACACTGAAACCAATATGTCAATTTTATCCAATCCTGCACTAGAAAATAATGAGGCGAATATTGCTGCCAAATATTGAATTTATTGTCATTCAAGCAACAGTTCTCAACCAAAGGCCTTAGTGGACTATGTATCGTGAACCAAAAGCCCAACTGGCTTGAAACAAGCAAAAAACAAGATCAATCAGAAGATTAGCTGGTTCTCTACATTTCGATAGAGTATTGAACATTAAGATTCGACTTACAGGGTTCATTTTATCGGATTTTGAAATTAGCCATCACTGATGAATCGGGCAAGAACCAGTTTTAAAGTCGATGAAATTGCTATTCCTACACTGTTATTTCGACTAAAAATTCGTTTGCATTTTCAAGAATTTGCTCAGTTGCCATGATTTGATTAATTGCACTGTCGGAGATATGCCTCTTCTATAATTGAGTCGGTACATGTAATTGATATGCTTTTTTCTATCCACACTTGGTCGATCATTGTGTTTGAATATTTCGACTCGACCCAGCTCCTTCGATTATTTTAAAGCGATTATGTTCTAGGGCTCTTGTGGGTTTCACAAGATGTGGTTGCAATCTGGCGTCTTCCTTTTCCTTCTTATCCTGCACAAGGGTACCTTCCTTCTTCTACCTTGCTCTTTTGTTTTCCGCTGCATAATGCCTATACATGTCTTCTTTTGCTTTACATGCACCAGATTTATATTCCAGTCTAGTGGGTAGGTATGTAGGTAGAGTAAGCGGTTCAATATGAACCCAAGTAGCACTAGAATTTACCTTTTTTTACTACGACTCTTATGACTATTGACTATTACTACGACTATTGACTGTGTGTTTTTAGGATATGAGCTGAAAAAAACCTGTCCAGTTCATCTACACGTTAGTTTCCTTTTATATCACTCCGCCCTGGAACCCAGAGCGTTTTCCCAAGCGAAAAATTTTTATTTTGTTCGTTATGTCACACCCAAATTCATATTTCTAGTGATTCCGAGTAGACATCGACCCGTAAGGCCCTGCAGTTCAGCACCCAGATTCTTTGAGTCTGACTGCGCTACAAAGTACGGTATTTTTTGTGTGTAGGTCGAAAGGCAGAAGATGTAGAACTAAGGGCATCTGTTGGAGCCGACCTCAATGCGCCCGTGGTGCCTATAATGGCTGTTGAGGTTGTAACCTTTAATTAACGCTGGCCATTATACTACTGACCCGTAGATGAGAATTGGATGCACTACAGCTGGCTATGCACATCCAGAAGGTCACCTTCTTTCCAAAGGTTTTTCTGCAGGCACTTATAATACATGCCTTCCTCACTCTGTGTTCGATGATTTGTTCCCAGTTAAGTTTGCCAGAGTAGAGATATAATGCCGTACTGTGGCGTTCCTCTATGAGCGAATTTGGTTAAGTGACTTACCTAGTGTAATTCTTGTTCTGAGCATAGAGGCTAGACATTGAATTCCTCTATACCCAGCTCGATCAGAGATTTGTGAATAGCTTCAGTGTGTACTTGTCTACTCTTGCTCCCTCTATGTCTAGGAATTAGACACTACTATTATTTGTAATGTATGGGTTTTTCGATTGTTCACAATACCTCGTGGAGAACCATTTCTCTGGATTTTCCTTTGAGGTAGACGTGCTGTAATTTAGATAGCAACGATTCTCCTACAATGCTTAGCATGTGTACAATGTGTTTACGTTTATATATTCGGTATAAACACCACTCGTGCGCGTCTCCAACAGTAGAGTACGTAGTTCAGTATTAAACAGCTTCTAGTCAATATAGGTCTTCGCAAAGAATCGGACCTTCTTTGAAAGGGACAGAATTTTGCTAATCCTGGCGGAATCCTTAGGGGTTTATATTAAATAGCAATAGTCCCTCCAGGCCTGCTTCTTGAATCTCTCTATGGTATTCTTACACAGACCTTAATAACCCTTATAAGGCTGCCAAAAGTTGTATTTGTAGCTGATATTGAAAATCGCTCTGGTCATCTGCTTGAGATTTGAGATATCTTCATACCATGGCGGTAGTTTTTTGTCACTACCTTAAACTGTACACGTTACATTGCCTTGTCAAAAGTCTTTACCTTTGCCTCCAATTCGTCGATTGGTACGGTGTTTATTTCTAGTATGGTTTTGAGTTTTGTCCCAAGGACTTGACCAAACTTGATCCAAGAGAGTTAGGGTTTCTAAATGGTACAGACGATTGTCTCCTGACAGGAGTCAGAGCTGACAGTCTCAGCTGGTCTCTTTTCTATCCATATTTTAGTTTCCTGGCTGAGACATCTTAACAGGATAAGGCACTTATACAACCGAACTTGTCTGGGCATTGGAGGGGACCTCTTGCAACCGTTCGGTTTATGCACTTACTGGTCATGCAGCCATCAGCACGGGTACCTTAACACTTTGGCCTTTCGTTTCTAGGGGCAATTGAGTGATTGTAGGCAATCAGGGGTGGTTTTGCTTCTGTCTGTACGAAGATGCTCCATATTTAATAAATAGCTTATGTTCGCATTTGGTCGCCTACAAAAAATTCACATTCTAGGATCACAGACCTTATTACTCATAATCACAATGCTTTGCCTAGGTTGCAGTTGTCGCTCACATAAGTACTCATTGATAGTTTAAGACAATGTTCGTATACGCACCTAATCTACATGGCCAGGTTTCTATCACATAAAGAAGCCATCATAACGAGTCTTTCCCGACCGTCGTCGATTTAGGGTCTAAGTAGTTAAATCGGAATAAAATTGTAATTGTTTACTCCACTTTATTGGAATTCTTTCGCGGCTTGAATTCAATACCTCTGCTGTTGCTGGAATTAAAGCCTTCATTTGAAATAATAGCCACTTGGGACTCACCTCTTGGATGTAAGAATAGAATATAACATAGATATGGTAATTCCGAAGCTTGTGTTACAAGGCTTACACCTTATCTTGCCATTTAAATAACATACTTGTACATGTAATTAGTTAGACTTAAGATTAATTGATGTATGTTGTGTATTATATTTACTTCTACCTCTATGAATGATTTCTAAGATAGTCTATAGGTCGACAGTTAAATGTACAATCATCCACCAGCAGTTGTAACAAAATGCATTTTCTAAAAGGGCTGTATAGTTTCCTGCCACTGTGGTGCTACAACTTGCTTGTAAGGTTCCTCTGTTCTAAGTACGACTGAACTCAAACTTATAAATGCGTATGCATTATACACCATTTTTGAGTAAAACAATGTTTACACTTTTAATACGAATGAAAGGTGCGTCAGCGTTTAGCATTGGCCGTCAAATATCTAATAATATCTGGTTAAGGTTCGTTCAACTAGTAGTTGATAACCTAGAAAAAACCACAATTGTAAAATTGATTTTTTACATGACTTTGAAGTTATTTAAATCTTTTCAAATACCAATAAATTTAAAATCAGTATAAGTGCATAGATCCTGAAGATATTCTTTTACGAATTGATGCGGTATGTAATCTTCCTCTTTTGGTCGTCATACATATGTACATATGTTACATCTGAAATCGCTTACATGGAGGTCTTACATATCGTTGTTTTTAAAATACCAGCGTCTTATTTATTAAGAAATTTTTTTTGTTGATGAAATACAATAATTTAAACATAATTTATATATTTTGGTTTTATAACGATCAGGATTTAAGAGCTTGGCCATTAAAGTGGATTTTTTTCAACCTTTTATTCTTATATACTTTACGTATATTTAAATATTTGTGGACGCTATAGGTTGTCTTGGGTAGTCTTGCAATGATTTCATATTCTATCTATTCATTGCAGTTTCCTTAACAGAAATTATTATTGCCGAGATTTTCAAGAGAATCTCTACCTCTCGACTTCAATGCGTTGTGGACCGCTTACTGTTGATATTTTTTTTAATTTGAATTGAAACAAGCAATATGTCAATCGCCGTCTACGATAAAGCTCCTCAACTTTCCTAATTAATTTTACCGATAAATAATTTGATAATGCCGTCAGAAGTCTCAACAAGTTTTGGCATTGAGTTTTGGTTTGATTCATTGTGTAAACTTTTTTCCAGTAAGTTACGTGACGTGTTGTTCCTTTTCTCACCTATTTATTGGGCTATTAAACTTAGAATATCTATCTATTTACTTTTAATATAGCCATATTATGCTTATTTCAACCTTAAATGTATCTGTGGTCTGTTAAACAGCAGTATTTTGGATGACACCGAAAAATTCTTGTGCAGTGAATTTGTTGGTAAATGTGAGCTTGGAGTTGCACGTAAATATTGCATATAGCTTATCCTTGACAATCAAGCAGACCTCTAGAGCTGTTGATACTAAGTGACTTGCCAAGTATACCAGCACCGACAACGGATTCCAATTTTGGCCCACCAATATACCACATCGGGGGTACACAACAGAGGAATCATGGTTTCTCAGCCTGTACGATTTGGAATTTTAGTCTCGGAAGTAGAGCGCATGAGGTATAAAGTCGAATACCGCGGTCCCAGCTAAATTCGAGATATTTGTCGATTGATTTGGTAGCTTACAAAAAAAAAAAAGCGATGATTCTTACCGCATTGTATAGTGCCACTTTTTTTATATAAATAAATGTTCGAGTGTACGGCTTCTTAAAAATTTCCGACCTAACAAAAAAACAAACATTTTATCTTCAAATTTATTTTTATTTTTCTACCCTTGTAAGTCTCCCACCGATGCTCCCATCTAGTACTGAGCGTCTTTCTCTGCAAAAACGTTGTTTACGAAGGTAATGGCCTCCTTATTTGACGAAAATCTAATACTCCGAGCGCAATTTTTAGCCTAGGAACAAAAAAAAAAAGTAGCTTGGGGCTTAATCCGGTTAGTAAGGAGTTAGGTCCAGCAGTTCAAACGTCAAATCGTAGATTTTTGCCATGAAAACTGCTAAAGTGTGAGACGGCGTATTTTTTTTTTTTGCAATTCCTCGCTTCATGCGTAGTATAGTATCCTTTTTCAAAATAATCGATTAAGACAATTTCATGACTATCCAAAAAAAAAAAAAGATTCACTAAATGTTAAATTAAATAATCGGCATTTTTAATTATGTAACCTCAGCCAAGATAACGAAACGCTGATCGCTTCATCCACTTCTACAGTACTTCTACGGAAGACTAAACAACTACCATACATTTAAAGGGAAATACGTAAATTGAATCCCCTTCTGGATGTCCTTCCCACGGCAGGAATTCGAAGATTAGGCGGCAATCCTGTTCTTCCTGAATCACATAAGCTAAAGGGATAGGTTGCTCTGATTCTTTTTGGCGCGTAATCGAAATGTTTCGAAGCACTTAAGAGAAACTTCAAACTTGTAGATGCCCAGTTCTCTTTGGGTTCTCATTGCGCTCATGGACCAACCAAAATATGTAGCAATTAGTAATGTGTTAAACAATCGTAATACAGTGCTCTTGATCCTTATGCTGTGACTTACTGTCAATCGTTTTCATTCATTTTTACTCTTTAGCACTCCTAGCATTTAGTACTCGTAAGCATTTTTGTTAATGTTCTGAACGCGATCAGTTACAAGTTATGTCCTACAGTCACTGAAACCCTGTTCAAATGTGGTTATTCTTTCCAATTTCCTGTCTGCAAGTAGTATACCAAAGAAAAACAAGCAACTGACATTCTTTGATCTTAGCATGTTCGATTTCCTTATTGTGTTTTTCCAGTTGTGTATTACCAGTACAAAAAAAGGCTAACCCAGAGCATTATCTTGTTTTTATTGCGATTTACTTAGAATGGAGAAGTACAATATTATCATTTATCCCTGTTCCTTTTAGGACTTCCTTTAGTAAAATTGCTTCTTCCAAACTCTTTTCCAAATCTTTTCTTTTAAGTTTCCTGTTACCATAATTCAGTTCTCAAAGCATCCCTACCACTTTTGACGGTTGAGTAAACCTTCCCGCCCAAGGATAATTTCCGTTAAAAAATCAACATATTCGCACTACAAAACAGTAACCGAATATCTCTGGGAACTATTTACTTGTAAGTACAATACCGTTCTAATAATAGACTTTCATCCACAAATTATGTTATCCAATTTCAAGTACTCCAAGTTTTATCATCAAATTGTCATACAAAACGGTAATAATGCAGTAGTACTCCGCCCATCAGATATATGCAATGTTGTGTGCCTCTGCTCAGGTACACGCAAAATTTCACCATTTTATTCAAATTTCATATGAATGACAATTATCCAACTCGCTATAGGTGGTGTCTACATGTGCATGTATCTATTCTCATTGAAAAAGTATCTCACATACAGCACGTATTCGTATTTATGAATTCATTACACAGCCGTTCTTATACCTGAGGTGGATAAGTACTTTTTTGTACTGATCATCATCACATGAGTAATAGTCTCCTTAATATATGTATGTACGTTAGCGCACGTGCTTGCTCGCTTTGCGCACCTACTTGAATACAATACTCTCATTGCTTTGTTTTGGATGTGTGAAATTTGTTAAACTGCGCGGTCGCTCTTCTCTCGTATACCCCTTTCGTTTGATCGGGTGTTCCCCTTAAGGAAAGTCTCGATATATATAGACATCCTCATTGAGTATTCACACTCAAAATAATATCAGCACAGCAGAAGTCACAAACCTAAAGAAAGCTAAATTTTCTATTAGGCAGAAGATCTCAGTCAGTACATCGCAGCCGTGAAGTTAACACTACTCGCTAGAAATTGAACATTTTTTCATCTGATTTTGAAATATACAATTTTTGTATCTTAATTTTTAAAGGATGGTGAAAGTGAATCAAAGTGGACCGCCAGCCAGATCAAAAGCAAAATCGTCGTCAAAAGGATTAAGCGACATACCAAAATCAAACTTTGATAACAAATCTGTAGTAATAATGGTCGAGAGGTTCGTCCAATCGATTGCCAATGTCAATGACTCTGGTAGTTTCGATACCAGTTTTGAAGTAAAGACAATACAACCAAAGCCATATCTCCGTCATCGTTGTGTTACCGAATTGGATCGTGAAAGTCTGATGAGATTTGTGAAAGCGTTCGAGGAAAGAAACGTTACCGCCATTGAAAGAAAAAAATCACCAAAGTGTCGAAAGGAATCTCACCAGGACATAGCCATATTGATGGCTTCTACTCCGGTGAAAAAGTCAACATCTTCGGTGATTCCTGTGCGACGAAAGGAATCTGTCGTCTCCACAGATTCCGATATCGGTTCAAGTGATAGTCATGAAGAAGATTTAATTAAAACACCATCAACAGCATATATAAATCAAAATGATAATCTCAAAATTCCTCTTGCACAAGGTTCCGGCTGCAAGTCTTCATCGCGCGTACTACAGTTTTTCTCATCGGCGAAGAAGAAGGTGCAGACACTACGTTCATCATCCAGATGCAATAGTGCAACAGCATCACCAGTCATGTTGCGAGCACATCTAGGTTGTAAACCTCTACATCGTTACCATGACACCGATGCCGATGAGGAAGACAATGATGATGGCATCTCCTCCACCGGATCATGTAGTGTTAGTCGCAATACATCACCCGATAGCTCGTTTGAAATGCAACCACCGTTGGTGCCAACTTTCAAGATCACTCCACCTCCATCAACAAAGATACATCAACGCAATCCAGCCTATGAATTAGCGAGAATTATTCGCGGATCATTTCATGCTAAACGTGCGTCAGTTGCCAAAGTTCGTAGATCATTAAGTGATCCGGATCGTCATCAACTCAATGTGGATGCCGCGGCCACGATCACAAAAGAAGAAAACACACTTATTCCGGCCAAGAGAATAGAAAAGAAAAGTTGTATTGGCGATGCTACAGTCAAGAATTTGGATGTTTTTCGTGTGAGTCATTTCTAATATATTTAAGCACCCATTCTGGTTATTTGAAGATTTTTTTTTTTTTCAGTGACAACATTAAGAATGTTGTAGGTGTTAAATATGTATAAGCAAATGTTTGGAAATTTAATAAAACAAAATGTAACCGCCAGGTGTTATAATTTAAAATTTTTTTCTTATTTCGTATTGTTTCTTTCTATCAGTAGAAAATTTGTATTTAATCAGTAATCTGCAGATTATCAATTTTAGCCATATTGATTACAATATATACAATATACAACCCTGGAGTATAAATGTACTAAGGCTTTAAGCTTTAATTTAAAAATTCAAATGAAAAATTACCGCCACTATGTTTTTTTTTATACTCATAGGATTTTTTAACCAACTTTTACACGATTCTAGGCTTAACGTTTTTAATGTCAAAACAGGCATCTTGATAGTTAATTTTTACATTTTATTTGCAACTACAGCCATTATTAATCGTTAAAACTCCTTAAACTTGTGCAACTTATTTGTCCTTTATCGAAGTCTTTTATTAGTATTAGTAAGTTATTGCAAGCAATATAGCTTGCTGTATTCTAAAGTTTGTTTCCGGAGGTAATATTATGAGTTGTTGAAGTATGTACATCTCAATATAGTTTGAGTTCACATTGGTTATTTTGCATCTCTGCTTGTACCAATACTTCTTTAACCAATGATATGTAACTGTATATGATAGTTTGGTTTTGGATGACAATAAATAGTCAAATCAGTTTCCATTTCTGATCCCTTAATTGTTGGTCGCCTGAGGAGAATTTAATTGCTCTTGTTTAAGCTTATGTTATTGTCGTTGCAGATAAAATGATTGGGCAAACTTAACTATATCATAGTTGAGCTTGTTAATTCGTTCGTCATATATGTATTATCAAAAATCAAAAATACGTTCGATAGTTTCGCACTGGTTTCCAAGTCGGTTTCCTTTCAGTAGAGCCTCATAAAAGTCCAAATAATATATAAGCCACGTGCTTAATAACATTTGCGATACCCATTAGGCAGAGAATTTTTCAACTAATCAAGAATATACGAGGGCCATATATTGTAATGCTATGCTATCCTTTACTGATAACTTGCGAAGCTTTCGAAAAATAAGTACGCCACCCCTTTGAATGAGAATTCGAAGGTGATTTACAAAGGGAAAAACGTTATTTCTCTGACCGATCATTTGATATTTTTATTTCATCTTTGCTTGTAAGAGGAACACTCTTCGGCAACAAAAAAAAAAACGTTCTATTTTTCAACATAATCTCCTTTTAGCTCGATACACTTCGTCCAACGTTTGTCAAATTTTTGGATGCCCGGTATCTAGGTTTTTTTTTTTTTTGTATCTATGCACTAACTTTTTGCTTTAATAATAATAGACGTTAGCATTTTTCGTTAGTGAAAAAGAAGAGATATTTTGTTAAATACATATAGATACATACTAAGAATTTACAATAATTAACAATATTTACAGAACTAACCGAATTGGGCCAAAATCATTTGGTATTTTGATACAGTGTGTTATTAAAAGCCTTCATTAATTATTTGCTGTCGGTATTTTCAGGCGGTTTTCAGGTGGCTATATAGAAAATTCCACTCTTGGCCATTCAGGTTTAGGATGACTTCGTTTTCGGAGAGCATATATTTTCCCCAGTGAATGGTCTTTAAAATTGAAGGGATTCACAAGAAGTTAATTACATATTCTTTCATACGCAGGTTACATAAGGCGCACTCTGCGTTATCCACATGAGGCATAACAATTAGATGCAGCAGTTCACATCTGGCCTTGGAAATAGTTAAAATTTTGTCTAAGCCGTTATGGCCGTGAAAACAGTTTTTCGTTTTAAAGTCATAGTCTTGCGACTCGGTGTATTAAGTGCTCTGCGACAATGTATGGGAGGCGATATCAAGGCAGACTGAACGTTCTTACAATTTTTGATATTGACCCGAGCACCAGCATGGATTTTTTAAAAAATATAAATTCTATATTGCCACAAGCGTCGAAACTACTCCAAACGATGCATATTGTTGTCACGTAATCATCTAAAAGTCCCATATTCCAGAACTTACAGATAATAAAAGTTAAGAAGCAGTGACAGAAATGGCAGTTAGTTAATCGTTAATAAGAAAACTATAAAAAAAAAAAATATATATATACAATTGTCCAGTTGTCACAAAAAAAAAACCATTTGTGACGAGCTTGATTTCTGCAAACAGCCTTTGAAAAATAAAAAAATGTTCCATGGACATTTATCCATACTGGAAAAAAAAGTTTTTTTTGTGATGAAAAACTATGTGAAATGTTACGTTACTAATTTTAAGAGTATTATAATCATTGCATTAATTATGATGTGTATTGAGGTTCCTATACATGGTCTTACGAGTCCATGCAAGTATCATGGTATCATATATTTTACTCATTTGCAATGAGCTTAGTGACAAACTAAAAGGAATGCCTTTCATTCATGGAAAAACCAGGTTTTTAAGGTTTTAATTCATAAACGGCTTAATATATTCAGATATTGAAAGATTTTTTTAATACCACAAACAGCTTTTATCAACTGAAGTTCCCCAAACGATTTCTTTCAAATCTTAGCCGAGTGTTAACTGCATCGGATAGGCAGTAAGCAATGGGAATAAGAAACACATTTATGAAAGGAACTCTCGCATTCAAATTCAAATGGAATACTATACTTTAGTAGTTTTCCGATTTTTCCATCACAACCAATTTTCTTTTTCACAATTGTAGTCGTTGAATAACCCCTACTTCCGACATCGCTCGATTGACGTGTACTATACCTACATCCTATTTTTTGTTTGGTTGTTTGTCTTCTGTTTTTCAGATCTCCTCGCTTAGTGACAATTTGGATTCATTTTTTATTCATTTTTTATTGGCAAGTGAGACGAGTAAACCCTTTCTTGGCAGCTAGAACACAGCCAGATCACAATGCGAGAACCAGAACAATAGAATTTAAATCACTCTCCATGAGTTCTATGAGTCCTCCCTTTTCCGGATACTCATTCCCAGATATTTCCATTGCCATTACTACAGTGTTTTGCTTGCTGAACACTATGAGAAAAAAATACTCTTTTGTTGGAGTCTATTGTTGGAGACAATATTTTTTATTTTGATTATTCAACAGCTACTTGGTTTCTGTTGGCATTGGTTAGTGATGGTTTGGTGTCTTGCGACTGCTGTTTGTTATCATCATCTGACAATGTCCACTTTCTATTACTGTTGACCACCACCCTATCAGATGGAAGACCCACACAATTACTAATAAAACCCAGGGTTCACTCTTATTTTTATTGAGTGGTTTCGATCATTGTTCTTTTCCTGATTCATAGCTAGAATCAAAGTCGGTGCCGGGCATGAGTCCTTCTTTATATTGGCCATGGTCGAATTATTCACAATTTACAGTAGACTGCCATCCATTTTGAGACGCTTGATAATTTCATTTATTGGCCTTGTCATACGAATAAATGTTTTCCGGTCGAGTTATGTTAGTGATTTGATGACTAGGTTCAAAAACATTGGATTTTTATGAAGTGCTAAGGAAAATTTGCATAGAAAATGAATTAGTTACGGCGTACCGGGAGAATACAATACGTAAATGGCATTGAAAATTACTTTCGCGAAAAGAATTTCTGTGATTTATTGCAACCGGGATGTCTTATTAAATTCTTAGCGTTCGCAAATATTTTATTCTTAAGTAGGTGTTTTAAGTGTTTCAATTGACGTCAAACGCTAGAGTCAAATAGAAATACAATTTAATATTCAGAGGCTGATATGGAAAGTTTTTAATGGTTTACTCAAATGAGACAATAAATATGATTTTCGATTTATTAGCAATTGCTTCCAGATCTCTAATAACAGCGTGCGTTATTTAACGACGTATTTTTTTCATACATGTAATGTTTGAAATTTTTAAGCCACTCATTCGGTAAAGGGTGGTCAAAATACAAGTTTTTTTTTAAAAATTCCCATTAGTAATGGATTACGATTTCATTGCCTCGGCTGGCTTTGCAGTTGCATTTTGTCAATTCAATCTTCCAAAACCTTGTTGACTGTGTCTGACTCTATCTTACGAATGGCTCATACGAAAAGCTTGAATCGTTTCTGGATTGTCCACATAACATCGGTTTTAAGGCGCCCTACACAAAAAGTCAACATTTCAAGCAAAAAGAGCTAAAAGTGTCAAAATAACATTTGATTCAGAAAGAAACTTGTATTTGGAGCACCCATTGTATTGATGATGGTGACCTTTTATTTATAAACTATCCTTTTAACATTTCAGAGGGATACACTTTACATAGAAAAAATACTAATACAATTAGATGAATTCGCGAGAGCAAACTCATCACCACCACAGTATGTAGTGTAGTGGAGCCACTAGAGGGTCATTTTTTCTTATCGGAAAATTCAAGAGATGGAATTTGGAAGATGAAAACTGCTACCTTTTCTACCTTGACTGATGCTTTTATATTTTGTGGTAATGTAGGTATAGGAATATGCATGTAATACTCGTATAAAATGTTGATATCGTGTTTGTATACCAGCTGCTGGACGGATTTATTAATGATAATGCCCTTCATGTTAACCCCTCCTCAGCGAACCATCCCAGCAATATATTAAGGAATCCACATGAGAGCGCACTTTTGTTCTGAAATTCGACACATTGCTTAAAAATTCCCAAAACGCTGCTGCCAAGTTGCGGAATCTCGAATGAGGGCATCTCCCTAAAGATATCAAACTGATGAATGTTTTTGCCTTTAAATTTCTTTATCTTCTTAAAGTTTTACTTAGTGCAAAAAGGTTTAACAAGGATATGCCTTGTTAGTTTTTAAAAGAGATTAAAATTTTTTTATAAATTCATTTCAGTTTAACAGCTGTAATGACAAGGGATCAAAGCCTGTGTTCTTATAGTTCGCAAGCTTTGTATTTGCACGATGGCAATTTAACAGCAGCTGATTATAATATCGGTTAAAAACATCCAGTGATCTCTGTGCTTCAGTAACCAAGTTGTCTTTGTTATTACAAAGAATCTGCATTACGAATTTAGAGCTAGCATTGAAGTTTGTATACAAGCTTTGTATACAGGCGATTTGATTGATTGATTTTGATTTTAAAATGCACAGAGCTTGTAGCTTAATAATACACCAGTTTTCGAATAAGTGTCCTGTTACTCTTGCAATTGAAAGTGATACAAAAAGACTTACTTACTTACTCGCTTATGTGAGGCTACAGTTCGGGACCGCACCTTTCCAGTTAGAACGGTCATTGGCTAACTGCCTCCAAGTCGGTTGAGGTCTCCTTCTACATGTGCGTGCCACTTAAATTAAGGTCTTTTTCTACAGCGTTGTCCCTCTGGGTTAGATTCAAAGAATTTGCGGCGAGAGCGCTACCTGTCCTAGCCATCTCAGGCGACTGATGCACAATGTTCTCCTCTAAAGCCCGTGAACGCAAAAGGGGCCGAATATTTTTCGAAGGTTTTTTCTCTCAAAACGATTGATGATAAAGTTCATGCTTCTTCGCTATAAAGTAGGACTAAAATGATCAAGGTCAAGGTCTTTGATTTTTTTAGATTGAGCCTTATTACTCAATTGCCTTCTTAGCCCAAAAAAAAACAGTGATTGACAAGAATGTCATTGACTACCTCGAATTTATAGCTGTCGATTGTGATGTTATATCCAATTTGTCAATGTTGTGTATCCCTTCTTGTTGACAGCTTGGTTTTGCCCTTATTTACAGCGAAACTCATTGTGGTAGCTACTGTTTCAATATATCAGGGTACTGGTCTCTTGCGCTTCTCGTGCTCTTTTATCTTCTTCTGTAGAAGATGATGTTCTTCCTGTCTCTTGCTCCTAGAATAACGAAAGCTCTCGTCCTTCGTTGCAACGCCGCTTTGTAGGCTACTTTTTTAGCTGCATGGGCTAAACCTGGTATTTATTGCTGATGGTCGGGTGAAAACTAGCACATCAATTGCGACGTCTCTGATGTCACCTTCGCTGGTGGCATAGGAGTTGTTGAGAGATTTCAGGATACGCGTTCGGCGAAGATTCTGGCGGTCCCTTGTGATTGCAGCTTTTCTGCGTTATATCTTCTCACAGTATTTATTTTTTTATTTTGATGTGGTACTTGGGAAATCCTCATTCGGACCTTAGCTGCAACAAGATGGTGATCCGAGTCAATGTCGGTTGCCCGGAACGTTAGGTCGTCTAAAATACTGGAAGCATGCCTTACGTCTATCGCAAAATGATCAGTTTGATTTAGCGTTTAATGATCCGGGGACCTTCATGTCTCCTTGTGTATATTAAGATGAGGAAGTCATGTGTTTGCTGTAGTAATATTTCGTTCCGACACAAAGTCAATAAGCCTAAGTTCATTGCCTGACGTGGATTTTGCTTACAGACTGTCCTACCAAAGATGTCTTCCCTTCCTATCCTGGCGTTAAATTCGCCTAGTACAATTTTAACGTCATACTTCGGACATTGCTCATATATTCTGTCGAGGAGCTCGTACAAGCGTTCTTTAGTGGATTCATTCGTAGGGGCATGGACGCATATTAGGCTTATGTTAGCGAATTCAACCTTGATGCGGATTTTCATAAGACGCTCGCTCACGTATCGGAAGCTCAAAACTTCTTGCCTAAGCTTACCGCATATGGCAAATCCGCATCTGAATAAGCGCTGTTTCTTTTTCCTCTACCAATCGCCATATTATATGTCACAGCTTTTTATCGTCCTTATGTTCGGCCCATCCCATCACACTTCCTGGATGGCGGTGATATCTGCGTGATAGCAGTCAGTCAGTCAACTAATTGCTCGGCTTGACGTGGCCTAATAAGTGTCCGAACATTCCACGTTCAGATCCGATGTCATTGTCCTTGGCAACATTGAGTCAATTTTTGTCCGAGGCCATTAGATGTTTCGTCACATATTCTAGTCTCTTCTTTATAAGATTGTGAGCCCTATGACGGCGTAGGGCAGTATAATGCTACTGGCCGTACATGTCCTTGCCATTTTAGCATGCATGAGTAAAATGAGTAAAATTTATTTATGCAGTTACCGTGGACCATTTCTTAAATAACATAATTAAAAGCAACGTCACATTCAATTACAACACCATCGATGTAACATATTTAAATTAAACAGAAATCAACTCGTTCAAACAATAGAACCTCCTAATAAACATACAAATATTCTTATTTAGACATTTCAGTGAAATGAAAGGAAGCACCTAAACAAAATATAAATATCATAAATCATTCGTATAATCCCATTTTCCTCTTTGTCGCCTGAATATAAAATAACAGAGTTGTCGTTAGGGGGGATGATCTCTCTAACTAAACGATTTTGCAAATTTGCATATGTTGCTAAGGTTGGAAAAAACAAATATTAAAACTTAATTCGTGCGGTTTGCTAAGAGATGGCGTAACTTGTATTATTCCATTGGAACATGCGTTTTAAAGCTACTGTCATTGTACGTCAATTCAGTATATGTCATTCATTTGAAGCGTAAACAACAATAATTTTTTTTTACACAAATATGTCGAACTTTGTGCCTAAAAGTTATTTTAACATGAAGAAAACTGCTGCCGAAAGTCGTCGTATTTTGGTGGAAGTTTATGGAGAACATGCGCTAGCTGAGCGAGCGAACGTGCCAAAAGTGGTTTTGCACGATTTAAAAGTGGTGATTTTGGCTTGGAAGACGATGAACGTCCTGGGCAGCCAAAAAAGTTTGAAGATGACGAACTGGAAGCATTACTCTATGAAGATTGTTGCCAAACACAAGAAGAGCTCGCAAAATCTTTGGGTGTCACTCAAGCAGCCATTTCAAAACGTTTAAAGGCAGCTGGATATATTCAAAAGCAAGGAAATTGGGTTCCACATGAGCTCAATGCTCTGTATTTGGTGGGATCAGATGAGTGTGCTGTATTATGAGCTGCTAAAACCGGGTGAAACCATCAATGGACAACGCTACCAAACACAATTAATCCGTTTGAAGAGAGCAGTAGTCGAAAAACACCCGGAATATGCGACCAGACAAGAGGCAATAATTTTCCATCATGACAACGTTGCTATTCCGGTTAAGAACTATTTGGAAGACAGTGAATGGGAAGTCTTACCCCACCCGCCTTATAGCCCAGACCTTGCCCCTTCTGACTACCATTTGTTCCGGTCGATGCAGAACGCCCTCACTGAAATACGGTTCACATCAGAGCAGAATATCAAAAATTGGCTTGATTCATTCTTGGCTGCTAAGCCGACGCAGTTCTTTTGGGATGGGATCCACAAATTGCCAGAAAGATGGGAAAAAGTCATCGCTTCAGATGGGCAATACTTTGAATAATACTTTTGTACATGTTTTTCTTAAATAAACGTTCAAATTTTGAAAAAAAAAAAAAACCGCACGAATTAAAATATATACCCAATATGTAAATAAAATTGAAAGTGTCGGCCAATCTGCCGACAAGATTGGCACTTTTTTTATTATTTATTATTATTGTAGTGAAGGTACACTCCTAGTCAGCTTGCATTGGTTCGATTGACTCTATATTGGCATAATTTATGTCGATATTTAATTTCTTATCTGTGAAACAAAAAAATGAACTGTACATACATATTTATATTATTTTGTGTTACTGTACAATTTGTACACATACCATTTTCGGTGTTGGCAAACGATCTTTCAGATCTTTCGTTTCTCAACTGTTGTTGCATGTTGTTGTATCCTTCGATACACAGAGTCGGTATCATATGATGGTACAGCTATCTTGACTATGTCATCAGCCTTGTGAATAAATTCGCCACCTATATCAAACAAATTCCAGTTTGTCCTGTGGATGACCGCTGATCTTTTCGACAAACTACAAACATTAACCGCTACATAATCTCGTTACGCTAGAAATTTTCAATATTCATGATAGATACCAAAAAAAAATTAATTAAAAGTTACAAATGGCATATGATACGAATCTGATACTGGGATGTGGTATATGTCCAAAATATTTTGCTCTAAAGTAAATCGATAAAAAGTAGTCTACAATGCAATGCGTTAAACTTTTGTACGCATGTTGTACTTACGAGTATGTATTTGCTAAAATCACTGGACCACATTTTTCGAGTTAATTTGCTTATGGCGCTTTGCGGCGGCAAGATTTTCTAAGTTGGATTTTTATTGGAACAATAGCTTACGCTCGAATATTACGCTCCACCTTTTACCTTTCAAATTACTTAATGATTCATTATCAATTTCGATGATTCGATACACACTTGTGTACACTGTTCTTCAAAATACATAGCTTAAGGTCGGTTCGATCTATCACTGTGACGACCTAATCAGAAAACATAAAGGATACTTTGCGGTAATCATTGTATTACCTTCAATATCGTGAACGTTTCACTGATCAAAGTAATAGTCGAATTAGATGTCGTATATGCTGTTTTTTCTTAGATCATAGATGTTTTGGCAAAATGAAATTTCATTACTTTCTTTTTTGTTTAAAGTGGCTACCGAATTCTAGACATACCATTTAAGTGTTTTATTGTTTTTTTTTTTTTGCACATAAACAACTAGGCCTTTGTACTATAAATATATGTATTGGGTATATATTTTAATTCGTGCGGTTTTTTTTTCTCGAAATTTGAACGTTTATTTAAGAAAAACATGTACAATAGTATTATTCAAAGTATTGCCCATCTGAAGCTATGACTTTTTCCCATCTTTCTGACAATTTGTGGATCCCATCCCAAAAGAACTGCGCCGGCTTGGCAGCCAAGAATGAATCAGAAAAATTTTTAATGTTCTGCTCTGATGTGAACCGTATTTCAGTGAGGGCGTTCTGTATCGACCCCCCCAAAAACACTTTTTCAGGCACAAAGTTCGACATATTTGAGTGAAAAAAATTATTGTTGTTTACGCTTCAAATGAATGATATATACTGAAATGACGTACAATGATAGTAGCTTTCCAACGCATGTTCCAATGTAATAATACAAGTTACGCCATCTCTTAGCAAACCGCAGCAAGTTATAGACCCAATACATATTTTTTTTTTTTCATAATTTTTCCCTTTTTTTTTTGTTCAAAAACAAAAATGTGCTTCTAGAACCATATGAATCCAGTCACAACGGCATATCACGTGGCAGTCAAACAAAATCTCCGAATTTAGGTTTCCGGTTCTGTCTCGAAAACTCTCACATGCTGACCAGCCTCCAAACCATTAGCCATCAAGTAATAAGAACAAGTAATAATCGGACGGCGGAATCACTATGGAATATGATGGGTGGGGTAGGACTTTCCATTTGAGCGTTTCCAGGTAGGTTTTAACGGATTTGTTAACGTGAGGTCGAGCGTTGTCATGCTGTAGAACCACTTTTTCGTGTCTCTGCTCGCATTGTGGCTGTTTTTCGCGCAGTGCTTGGCTCAATCGCATCAATTGAAGTCATTACCGTTCTCCAGTGATGGTTTCGTTGGGTTTCAACAGTTCATAATATTTAATACTGACATGGTCCAACCAAATACACAGCATAACCTTCGCAGACTGAATATTCGGCCGAGCCGACGACGTAGAAGCATGACCGGGCAGTCCCCATGACTTTCTTCTCTTTGAGTTGCTGTTATGAATCCATTCTTCACTATCCGTTATGATGCGATGAAGAAAACCCTTCCTTTTTTTGCCGCTGGAGCAGTTGTTCACAGGCGAAAAAACGACGCTCAACGTCCTTTAGCTTCAAATCATAACGATTCATAAAAAAAGTTACATGTTGAAATGGCTTGGCGGGTAACTCCTATTGCTGAAGCAAGCTCTTCTTCTGTTTGGCACGGATCTTCATCGAGCGATGCCTCCAATTCAGCGTTGGATCATAGAAAGATTTTGGCCTTTTTTCACACAGACGGTCGTCAACATGGAAATTACCGTCTTTGAAGCGACGGATTCAATCACGGCACGTTGTCTCACTTTTTTGAGCTCTCAATGCGGAACAAAATCAAAACTTCCGGCAAAAATTAACAATTATCACACAAACAAAAGTATAGGTTTTTATTTTAACGACTTGACAACTTTTTTTTCAACGACTCGGCCACACATTTCGGCCGAATCGGCCGCTATTTCGCGTTCAATGTTGATTCTGAGCTCTTCCAACGTCGTCGGCGTGTTGGCATAAACCAATGACTTAACGTAGCCCCATAGAAAATAGTCAAGCGGCGTTACATCGCACGAACGAGGCGGCCAATCGACTGGCCCATGTCTTGAGATAACACGCTCACCATACTTACTCTTCAATAAATCGATTGTAGCGTGTGCTGTATGGCTTGTGGCACCATCCTGTTGAAACCACATGTCGTCCAAGTCTATATCTTCCGTTTCGGACCAAAAATAATCGGTGATCATGGCGCGATAACGCTAACCATTCACAGTAACTTGACGATCGTTATCGTCGACGAAAAAATATGGCCCAATAACGCCTTCGGCATGCAAACCGCACCAAACAGTTATTTTTTTGTGGATGAAGTGGTGATTCATAACGCATATTTTGCTTATTTACGAACCCAGTGAGCCAAAAATGAGCTTCGTCACTGAAGATGATTTTGCGACTCCGAATATCTGTAGAAAATTTTTATAATTTGTAGACGTTGCTCGTTAGTGTACTTTACCATGATAAAAAGTTGAGTTTACTGAATAAATTGACAGTGACAGTTTGATGATTTGTGCGTTCACAAATTAAATTCCAAGTTGTCAACTCCCTATTGGAAAACCCTATATTTTAATTCATGCGTTTTTTTTCTTTTCAAAGTTTGAACGTTTATTTAAGAAAAACATGTACAATAGTATTATTTAAAGTATTGCCCATCCGAAGCTATGATTTTTTCCCATCTTTCTGGCAATTTGTGGATCCCATCCCAAAAGAACTGCGCCGGCCTGGCAGCCAAGAATGAATCAAGCCAATTTTTGATATTCTGCTCTGATGTGAACCGTATTTCAGTGAGGGCGTTCCGCATCGACCGGAGCAAGGGGCAAGGTCTGGGCTATAAGGCGGGTGGGGTAAGACTTCCCATCCACTGTTTTCCAAATAGTTCTTAACCGGAAAAGAAACGTGGGGCCGAGCGTTGTTATGATGGAAAATTATTGTCGCATATTCCGGGCGTTTTTCGGCTACTGCTCTCTTCAAACGGATTGATTGTGTTCGGTAGCGTTGTCCATTGATGGTTTCATCCGGTTTTAGCAGCTAATAATTCAGCACACCCATCTGATCCCACCAAATACAGAGCATTACCTTCGCGCCATGGATATTCGGCTTTGCCGTTGATTTGGCTGGTTGACCGGGTTTCACATATGATTTTTTGCGCTTTTGCGATTTTCATCACCAGTAACAATCCGATGCTAAAATGGCTTCCTTTTGTGGCGTTCTAGCAGCATTTCGGACATGCAAAACCGCCTTTCAACGTCTCTCGGCTTGAGTTCATGTGGAACCCAATTTCCTTGCTTTTGAATATATCCAGCTGCTTTTAAACGTTTTGAAATGGCTGCTTGAGTGACACCCAAAGATTCTGCAAGCTCTTCTTGTGTTTGGCAACAATCTTCATAGAGTAATGCTTCCAGTTCTTCATCTTCAAACTATTTTGGCTGCCCAGGACGTTCATCGTCTTCCAAGCCAAAATCACCACTTTTAAATCGTGCAAACCACTTTAGGCACGTTCGCTCAGCTAGCGCATGTTCAACATAAACTTCCACCAAAATACGATGACTTTCGGCAGCAGTTTTCTTCATAATAGAGTAATGAAGAAGAACTCCCCGCAAAAACACTTTTTCAGGCACAAAGTTCGACATATTTGAATGGAAAAAAACTATTGTTGTTTACGCTTCAATTGAATGACATATACTAAAATGACGTACAAGGACAGTAGCTTTCCAACGCATGTCCCAATGGAATATTACAAGTTACGCCATCTCTTAGCACACGCACAGTTATAGACCCAATATTTATCTTAAAAGGTGTGAAATTCATGAATACATTTGTCTCTCCCGACGCAAAAAGTAGTTCTACACAATAGATTGATTTTGACATCCGTAAGGATTCGTCTACATACGAGTATGTATCTCTAAACAAACCTCTGTTCCAAGTATTATAGATTTTCAAGTATACAGATTCCCCTGATCGAACCTCATCGACGAATTGTATACGAGGTTAAAATTCTAATTAAAAATCGTTTGCCCATTCAAAGAAATTCAATTTTCTGTTTAACTTTCCACAAATATTTTGTTGAGTTTGGTAAAATAATTACATGATGTGAATGTTTGCATCATAATATACCTGTCCTCGGCGAGAAGAAAAATCATTTTCTCGTTCTTAAGCTCACATTTTTTAACAAGTCACCAGCAAAAAAAAAGATGCACAATTCAGATGAACGGCAAAGACTCTATTAATCTTCACGTAAATAAATTCCAAACTGATTAATTTCATGGTATTTTCAAAACAACGAAACATAAAAAAGTATCACGAATGGCTATTAAAATAACCCAGTGGCAACGCTGATTATAACAACCTGCCAATCAATTTAAAAAAAAACACACACATTCCCTTAATTAGTGACTCTCTCACCATCGGACAAATCAGTCATTCCACAACTATTTACTGAAACTCCATGCAAAAATTCTCATTAATGAAACTACTCAGATAAGTTGTATCTTGCCAACACAATAGCGGGTTGCTCCACACCACTGTTGTACGTATATTTGTGATTTTCATAAATAAACATCCATGGCAGTGGATTCTTGATGTCAATTACGTTTTTCCCCCCATTGAATATAAATGCTGTCTGGTGTGCCTGTATCAACGACGGCCCCGACAACTAACGATTGCTTTAAATCAATGAACAATGGGCCTTTATCAGACCCGCAGAAAATTGTGTATAAATAGTATTTAGCCGGAAATTCAATTAAACATAATTTCTCTCTTTCCCTGTAGACACAGGGTAAGAGTATATCAGTCTACAAAGGGGGTGTTTGCTTTTTTTTATTTTTTTTTATATTTCTACCAGTCAGCGCCAATACATTCCTAATAAACTTCAGCTGTGATTGCTGACGAATAGCAGCTTATTTATATTGTTTTATTTCTTCGTGGACTCATGATTCGACTCATTGCTTCAATTTTTATTACAAACACATTACTCTTATAATTCTATTCAATAACAAGAAAAAATATGTGGAAAGGACGTAGCGTATTCTGAAGCTAAAGTTTTGCACTCAATGGAATAGGAAATATTATGTTAAATTTATAGTTTAAGTTAATGATCAAAGCAAATTAATACTTTTTAAAGAATATGGTCTAAGACTTTTTTGCGGACACCCGACTTTACCCAAAGTGTACGAATATAACTATGTATTCATATTTTTAAACCGTCTAAAATTACTATATTATTTAATCGTGGATCGGTTCAGGAGCGAAAGTATCTGCGTCTGTAACATTGATATTGCTGCGTATAAGACCTTGTCGAACCTCTCATCACTTCCAAGATAGATCAAGAGTGCAAGACTTCATTGATCGGAATAGAAACGCTGGAGTTTTGTTTTTGTTTCAGATCGCCATAAAAATGTTTGAAGTGGGATCCCTGATGAATCCGTTAGGCAAGGACAGAGAAGTTTTTCTCACGATTCAAACCTGAGTTTCGGCAACCTATGTCCTTGATCACGGTCTTCACAGACATTTAGGTTTTGCATAAATCTCCAAGACGCCAGTATACATAACGAATATATACCGACATCTCTATATCTTTCCTCCAGTCCATCAGTACGAAACACTTCAAATTGCTTAATAGCACCTGCATAAGTGTGCTAGGCAGAGACTCTAAAAGTGATGACGACACCCAAGAGCAACTTCTCTATGAGTGTCCATCATATGCTCGCAACAGTCTGCAGGTACTCGACGCTGATGTTATGGATCATACTAATGTAACAACAAAAGACTGGGAATTTCCAGTAAAACGAACATATAGATTATAATGGCCTAGCTCTTTGCCTGAAGGCTCTGTTCTGACATAAAAAAATGGACGGCGTCGCATAGATGCTACAAGCGTCAATCTTTAATTAATGATTGAGAGCACATTCAGTAAACTTTTTCGTCTCCGATTTTACTATTTTTAGGTGTGTCGTATCGTGTCTCGATACTGATATTATATTCCTTTTTTGAAACATGTCGTGTTGTATCGTGTCACGATACTAGTACTAGGTTCCTGTTTTGAAGCATGTTGTGTCGTGTCGTGTCTAAAAGTTTACTAAATTTGCTCTCAATCATTTACTAATAATTAAATTACTAATGGGTCAAAATTTGAACGGCTATCGTTCGTATTGAACCAACAAAAAAAGCAGTGTAATTTTTGGCATTTTATTCTATTTTATTTTTTGTGCCTACTTTTAGGCTGACCTTAAAATAATTGCCAATGCTGGTCATAAAATCAAAAGCCAATTTTTTTGATAATGTTTTATAGTAAAACACAAAAGTTTCGCAAAATTCAACTTTATTTATCAACATATGTTAGTTGCCTTCGAGGGCGATACACTGATTGAAACGATTTTTCAATCTTTCGATACCAGACTTGAAACTATCATTTCGGTTTAGCCTCAAATTAGGCCTCTGTTTCGGCGATTACTTCTTCATCGGTCTTAAATCTCTTTCGGCGAGCATTCTTTTGAGGTCTGCGAACAGTGAAATAGTCGCTGGGGGCCAAATCTGGAGAATACGGTGGGTGTGGAAGCCGAATTCATTCAATTTTGCCATCGTTTTCATCGACTTGTGACACGTTGCATTGGTTTGATGAAACAGCACTTTCTTTTTCTTCAAATGCGGCCGTTTTTCTGCGATTTCGTCCTTCAAACGCTCCAACAACGCAATGTAATAGTCGCTGTTGATAGTCTGCCCCTTTTGGAGATAGTCTATGAAAATTATTCCATGTGTATCCCAAAATACGGATGCCATAACCTTGCCAGCCGACTGTTGAGTTTTTGGTCGTTTTGGACGAGGTTCGTAAATCTAATTCTTCGTAGTTCAAGAAAAAAACAAGAAAATATGCTAGATGTACTATGTATATGGTGATTTTAATTCCGACTCTAAGTATATCAATTAATTTGGAAGAGATGGTTCAACAATTTCTCTTTTTTTTTATTAAATTGAAATATGTAATGCGTATAATTACATCTAATGTTAGATATTTCTCCCACCATGCTTGTAGGGTTCACTAAATTTGCGGACCTTAGAGTCATTCAACAGTTCACTCTATTTTGGATCACCTCGTTAGTGAGGCCAAGAGTTCGGTGATGTTTTCGCATTTGCATTATCCAGTTATTTATTTTGTTCGGCCTCGTCTTTAAACCTCGTCTGGAGCTTGAGCCCCTATTACTTTTTGAATCAGATTTATTTTCCGATAATCTTTGTTGAACATGACAAAACCATCTGACTTGCACAGACTGAAATTTCTTTACTATCAGTTTCTTTACGTGGATGCATTCGCATCGGATCTCGCGGATGCGCGTACCTTTTATAAAATCATGTTTTCATGATCGTCGCTGCCTTTTCTCCTTTATATTTTTCTAACATAATCGTGTCATATGCGACGACTGTCGTATATAACAAACCACCTTTCTTTTAGTTAGTTAGTTTTTATTTTGCGATCACATCAAGACATACAATTATCTTATAAAACTAGTGAAGCTTTAATATATTCATAAAAAATTAATATTTAAGCTAATAAAATAAATTAAGGCAATATTGTTACTAAGGAATATGATAATTGTTATTAGCTTGATATATATATTGTTATAATCTCAGCTAAGTACGTGTACGAGTATATATATCTCCAGATAAAATTGTGAAATTTTCTAAGCATGAGGAAACAAACCAAAAGAAAAAAAATCAGAGTTAGGTGCTATCATTCATGTACAAGGTGGAGTGAAAAGTAACCTCCTTGACCTCCAGAATGCGCTGCTACTGCAAAAGAGGTTATGTTGACTTGAAGTCCGTTCAGATTTAGGCAGACATGCCAAATTTCAGTGCGATACTGTCTTTAGTTTTGTTTTGACAATTGATTGTTGTTGACGTGTTTAGCATCATGTTGAGTATGGACAAAAACAATTTTCGTTCTCTCTTAAAACATTATTTTTTGAGAGGCAAAACGGCCAACGAAACAAAAGAAAAGTTGTATTAATATTATGGGGCTAATGCTCCGTCAGATTATATCGTCAAATATTGGTTTCGAGAGTTTAGTTGTGGCCGCAACCCCACTACCGATCAAGTCCGCAGCGGCAGGCCCTCCGATGCGGTTACAGAGGACAATGTCAAAAAAATACATGAAATGGTGTTGGCTGACCGGAAAGTGAAAGTGCTCGAGCTAGCATATACCACAAAGGTTATTACTGAGCGCAAACACCATATTTTGAACAATATTCTGCATATAAAAAAGTTATTCTGCCGCTGGGTGCCGCGCATACTCACCCCTGACCAAAAACACGAACGCGAGAGCACTTCATACGAGTGTTTGGACTTGCTGATGCGGAATCGGGCGGACTTTTGGCATCGATTGGTAACTGTTGATTACCGGAGAACAGAATGAGTGCCCGGCAATGGACTGAAGCCGGCACGAGTGCTCCGAAGCGGCCGAGGGAGGCTCGATGGATCGGAAAGGTTATGGCGTCGGTTTTCTGGGGTTGTCATGGCATACTCTTCGTGGACTACCTCGAAAAAGGAAAAACCATCAACAGCGAGTATTACTGTGCATTATTGGAGCGATTGAAGGCCGTAATCGCTGCAAAATGGCCTCACATAAAGCGAAAAAAAAAATTTGTTTTTGCAAGACAATGCATCGCTAAAATCAATGACTTATGACTCCAATTGTTGTCACATCCACCGTATTCGCCCGGCTTGGCTCCCTCGGACTATTATCTCTTTCCAAACCTCAAAAGATGGCTGATCAATAAAAAATTCAGCTAACATCGACGCCACTTAGGAGTATTTTGCAGAACTTCCGGAAAATTACTTTTCGGACGAGAGCAAGAAGTTGGAAAATCGCTGGAATAAGTGTATCAAACTAATATATTAAATAAAATAAAAAAACTTTTTTTTTTATTTCCAAGGAGCTTACTTTTCACACCACCTAGTAAAAGGACTTAAACTCATTTCCAAAACTACTGGTGCCACAAGGTAGGGAGTTCAACTGGCGAATAGACATTATGAAAAATTCTCGTTCAGATGTTAGCCATGAGTAACGAGGGTGAATGATTTGTTAAGATCTTTCAGATGTAGTAAATGTTATCTTATTGAAAAGGTAACAATTCTGATTAATTTGAATAACATTGGAAAGCAATATAAGGGATGGATAGGCATTAGATTGTTAAGTGGCATTATATAGAGCAACTTCCAGTAAAGAGATATTCTGTCGAAGCGGCGAAGATTGAAAACGTAGCGCACAATATTGTTAAAGCGACTTTAAGTTTTCTTTTACTGTTAGCTTCACAGCAACAGCATATTTCGCACCCATAACAGAGAACTGGTACAAGGAGTGTTTTAGCTAGTAAGGGGAGAGTTTTGCAAGGGATGTAGTTGTAACATCCAGAGCTGGCGTAACTTTCCGTATACCTTATCAACTGTAGTGTTGATGTGGTTATTCAAATTAAGTTTTCTGTTCAAAATAACTCCTAGATTTTTTGCAATGTCAACATACTCGATTTTGGAGCCATTGAGCACAATATTTATAAATGACGATATATTTAGTTTTGAGTGGGTTTAGAAACAGTCCGTTTCTTTTTGCCAGCTTGATATGCGCTCCAGGTCAGTGTTGAAAACAAAGAGGGCAACTTCGATATAGTTGAACGTCTTCAGCATTTATTTGAATAGATGAAGTCACGAAAGTGGGAATCTCATTTACGTAAAGCGAGAATAAAATAGGTCCCAGGATGTAGCCTTATGGAATCCCTCTATTATTGTACATAAAGTCAGACGATTTTTGGTCAACCTGAGGTAGGTAGGTAGGTAAAAGTGTTGGTTGTAAAGACCAACGCACTTAGGCCTATTGGCCCATTATAATGCCACGTGGATCTGTGATCATCTTACTCATGGAACCAATTTGAACTTATGATGAAGCGTAAACGTTTAATCGTTAGATCGTTTAAGTCATATTCTCTAGCAGAGAGCTGGAAATGTACAGAAAAGGTGAAGGATTGTCTCCTCTTCCTTCTCGTCCAGAAATCGTTTGTAAAGGTGCCAAGCCTTCTTGCATGCTCGCCTATAAGATAGTTTCCAGTGATGATACCTATGATGGCACTGAGATGTTTCCTGTTTAGAAGGATCAGATTCTTAAAGCAATTCAGATCAAGCTTTGGCAAGATCGGTCGGACTTCTGGTCGCTAGACATGTTGGTCCAACAGTCCACCTAAGTTCGGTTCTTCTATTAACATCCAGCTTTAATATTGATTTTTACGTAGCGATCAGTATACCCTTTTCCGGTAAAATACAATAGGTAGCCTGGTTTCAATTTCTGTGGCCTGCCACCCAATAAAGGTGAAGGTTGAACTGCTCTGCCATCTCCGTAAGAGATGATCGGCATTCAATCGCGTTTTTAGAATTTAATGAGACTGAGTCCAGGGACTTGATAGCGGTCTGACTATCTGGAAAGATGCGGCTATCCTTGCAGATATCACGTTTTTCTTCAGCCTGAAGAGAGCCAAAATTTGCGCCCGGAACACGCTACAGTGATTTAAGAGACAGAAGTATAGGCATAGATTTAGCTTATCTATGAAAACACCACCACCAACCCCGCTATTGGTTTTAGATCCACCTTAAGTTTAGTACGCATTTGTCTGTCCCAAAATACAGCGAAGTTTTCGCGCCATTTAAGTCACCTCACACTGACTCTATGTGCAACATCGGAACCGCAATTTCGTTGGTGGTTAACGACAGAACCCAAGTATTATTATATATACATTTTTCGCACTTTGGCACGATGACTCCTTATACAATAAATAGATGTCAGTAGTTGGATTTGCTTGTTATCTTCTAGCGCGTTTCTTTAATCAATAAGAGTTACTTGATGAGTTATCACGTTGTTGTCTATGATGGAGATATCATTGAAAATCAGAGGAGTTGTTCCAGACTCGTTGATGTTCATGATGCTTTATTAGAAAATTTTTAATAATCAACGGACTTCGTACACTGTCTTGATGTACACCTACTTTAACTTCGAATTCTTCGGTTATTTATGCTGTAAATTTGACTTTCGTTTTAACATCATCGTACATATTGCATATCATATAGTTTTTATATACCATAAGTACGTCTCGGATATATTTTGAGATTTTAATGCCATCGAAATAAGATTTCTCGGATCTCTGCCGAACGTTTTTCCGAGTCGTTGAAACGAAGGCAAATCCCTCAAAGCTTCGCGATTTTTTTCCCAAAACTTTGAATCGCCTAATATGTCGACCTGGCAACCACATAGCCGTATTGACTGTCATGGAGTTTAATAATATTCCGTTGTCGACTGTCTAGAACGTGCTCGTATATTTTCATAATATGCGATATTAGTTTCCCCTATCGGAAGTTGTTGCAATTTCTGATGACGCCTTTGGTTCTATACATATTTATAAAATATATATATAAATATAAATAAATATATATACATATAAATGTATATAAACGACATTAACCATCTTGAAGTGTTTAACTAGTCGAAAATAAACAATTTTCTTTCAGGGAAAAGTATCCTTATCGTACTATGTAAGTAAATGAAGATTACATGGATCTCAGCAAGCCGAAAATATCAGCAAGATATTTTGCTGCTGATCATATTAACACGATAAAAATGTATCCCCTCATGATTGACTCATGATCAAACGCCTTAACACCGCAAGGTGCTATGTATAATCCTTGGCTTCAAATATTGTAATTGGCAAAATACTAAACTTTAAAAAATAAAAAAACAGCATGTCTCGAAAGATCTATCAGATGATACTTGTCGCTTTAATTTATTAGCTATCGACCTGAAAAAAAAAAATTCTGGTACCCACACGATTCACCGAAACTGTTTTTGAAATACCAGCATACGAGAACCATGGAAGTTAATATCACGGAAGACGAATTCCTTCCTGTTCCTTTTTTAATATTATTATCACCACTCCAAAGAAAACATAATTCTGTACATCAACAAAAATTATTTTTTTCCAATCATTCCAAGACTGTCCCCTCTTTTTCTTTTCTTTTTCTCTATCTCCTGATTGAAAGTTGACGATAATAAGAAACAAAAAAAAATGTCTCCAACATCATCATATGTTTACACGACCATTAAATACCTAATAGAAAACGCCATCTAAGAAAATATTTTTGTGTGGATGGAGCTGCTGCTCAATTCCATTTGAGTTCCATTGAAAGAAATTAAAATTGATATCAATTGATTCATATAGAAGAGTGTTGATGTTCCAGCAACAAATACAACAAAAGCCACAACCCAAGGAGATATCATCAAATTTAAGGGTAATTGAAACAGCAAAGCGCTTTGCATTATTTGAGCTGTTTTTGAGTGAGACGACCATTATTCTGACTGTTCAACTTAACTAAATAAAAATTGATGCCATGCCAGTCCAAGATTCCAATTTCGAGCCTCCCCCGCTTTTTGTGGAGCACTGCAAGATAAATGCTTTTGTATGATTTTGTTGTTGTTTTTCTTTCTATGCGATTGGGATTTTTCTTTTATTTACTTTTGAAAATTTCAAGCAATAAAATGCGGAATTAGCTGAGCGTGACTAAAATAGACAGATGTTTAGATATCTTGAGGAATTTGCTGTAACACGAGGGCAAGTGTATGTAGACATTAATTAAGGGACTCCAGTGAAAGCACTCAAACCAATTCATCCAACCAACAATCTACCAATTACGTATCGTTTCGTACTCGTCATGAGAAAAGCTAATCTCTGAATGTACTCCACTTAGAATGTACTGCAACTGATCAGGCTGCAATTGCACTCGCTGCAATTTGCAACATTTTTTTGAGCTTGTTGACATCATTTGATTTTTTACTGTACGGAATATTTTTATTTTGATTTACATATCTTTGAAGGAAAATAAATCAAATTATATTCATTTCCATACAAACCAACGTGCATACATTAACTCTCTATTTCACTAGTCGCACTAATGCGAAGGCAAAGATTTTCAACCTGCGCAAAAACCCCTGTTGGACTGTTTTGTTTGACTCTTAGCCTGCAAGACAAGCTTCAGAGAAAGTGTGTGAATTTTCTGAGGAACTACAAGACGGGTGGGTGCAGTCATTGTTGGTGTGGCAGCAACTAAATGCCAACAGCATGTAAGTCACATACTATACATACGTATCTGAGGAATGCCTCCAAGAGAGCGTTATTCGATTTGACGTTCATAAAAAGTTAGTTAGCAATACAATCAGTTTGCAAGTGAATAATTTGTTCACATGACTTATCAGAACACATTCTCATTAATTGACTGTTGTATGGAAGTTTTTAAGCGTGAGTGTAAGTGATTATGGAGTATCTCCTTTGAAAAGTGACTTGAAATAAGGGCGGCTAACGCGGCCCTTGGATAACTACGCACTTCAAGTTCGTGAGGTCTACTTGGACTTTTTAATTTTTTTGTTTAGGTCAATTCTAGACTCACCGAGCCTAAAACTCTATTGATAGGTGGCAATCAGTACATTAACAAATGCTTTTATGAGTTCACACTATACGGCAGACAAGATTTTATACGCAATGTTAAGGAATTAATGCCTCTTTATACAGATTTTATGCTGTATTATTTCTTTCGATAAAATCTTGTAAATAAGTTGATGTATGCTCTTTGCTAAGTTGTTTTCTTTTATCTTAAAGAAATTTCCAGCGAAGTCGTTAAGTCCGGCAGCCTTGTTGTGCTTGAATTTTAATTTCGCTACCATTGCTTCATTTTGATCGGGTGGCCAGGAATTTTGGCGCTGATTGGATGAGGCTGGTTGGATGAAACTCAACACATCAGTCGCGGCTTTTCTTACTGCTTCTTGGCATTATTGCCACTGGTCTTGAGCACTTGTGCACTGGTGTATAGAACTTGTTCGATATGGAATTGACGGTTGCAGCAATTCAACGTTGAATCCCCTCACAATACTTGTGCGATGCTATGGCGTCTAAAATGTCTATGAACGTACCTTGGCTACATCACCACCGCATTTTCTTAATGCCCTCCATATCTGCTTTGTAGATGTTTAATCCTTCCATAGTTATTTTGAGTTCCAAAATACATTGAAATAGTTTAAGTATCTTTTGAATTTTGACACTATGTGTGAACATATCAATCGCTTCATGTTGGACGAGATTAATACCCTCTGGCTATTACGAAGAGGTGCGTTTAAGCACAGTCAATGTGCTTTTTTTTAGCGGCAACATTTAGAGAAGTTTGCTCAAAGCTTATCAAAGAAATATCTGTAATAAATACTTGTATATAATATACAATATATATACATACATATCTACATCCATGGTATAGCCAGAGTTTATCGTTCAAACTCAATAGATAGCTATAGAGAACGAGACTCTACGGAAATAGATTTTACCGCTCATCAAAAATACATTATTGATATTCTATCCATGTTGGTGTACAATTTTTTTTTTCGTCAAACCGGTTTTCGCGACTGCTAGCTATTCATAGAGCTTATAAGAACCCGAATTTTGCAGATTTTTTTTTTTTTTTTTTTTTTTTTTTTTTTTTTTTTGCTTGAACAAAGCCGCAGTTTGCAGGATGTAACAAAAAAGATCCATGCATTGACTAAGGATTACTATGAAGGCGGGTTAAACCATGATGCAAGTTTCTGAGAACTATACTTAGCTCCAGAGAGTTCCACACTCCATTCCATACGAGTACCTGTTGAGTTTTTCTACATTACTATATATGTAAAATCTGAGTGATTTAGTTGGAAAATTAGGAAGAAGGACACCAAAGTGCTTCTTGATAAGAATGTAATCTAAATACAACGCCAATATGCAAGAAACAAGATTTAGTATAGGTAAATGGATAGAGTCGTCCTCCTTAGATTGGCCTTGTAAAGAATCTATGCGGGGAAAGAAATGTAGCTAAATCTTCATTTGACTTCACCCCTTCTTACGCAAACATGCCTCCGCCTGCCAAGTCGAAACATATATGGTATATACATACGTACATACGTAATCCTAAAAATTTAAATAATCATGAATAGGTGGAAGGACGAAGTATGATGCTTGTATTTTCCAATATTTTGACTCCAGTCCACTTGACGACCAAACTTCTTTCAACACAGTTGGATTAAATTAAAGCTCATAGCGTTCTTGGTTTAAGTCGTAAGGTATTTGCTCTGTTTAGTTACATACATATGTCTGCAGTATATTATTTATAGGTTTTATTCAAAAATATGAGTTTCCTAATTCCAATCTATTTCTGTATGTATATGATACATATACCATAGTATGTGTTTTTAAACATATTTACTATAGTACAGAGTTTACTTCAACTTCAACTCAAACAAGTTCAGACAATAGTTCGTGTCCAAACATGAATTCGACAAAAGATGAATTCATATCTGTGTCTTGAAATACGAACTTGATTTTTTGTTCGGAATCAATACTAACGCATACGAAGCTTGCTAGTTTCCAATTTCAAATGCATTTTACATTTAGAGGCCACAAAATTATCTGCACATTTTTAAGATTAATAAATTAAAAAATATATAAAATGCCAAGCCATCATTTGTCATTAGTAGCAATTGACTTAAGAATTTGTTTTAATTAAACACTCTTCACAATCTCATATTTCAATTTCCCATTGTATGAGCTATCTATCAAAACTACCCGTTTCATATTGACACAATACGATTATAAATATCTACGAAAAATTGTTTAAATATCTTTCCTACAAATAAAGAACATGAAATGCGAAACCCACCCAACGATAACGAAGAATTAATCTTGGAAAAAAAACATTGCCAGTAGCTCAAGTATCTCTTCATTCACAAATCCAAACTCAGACCCAACCCCAACAACTCGACGAGTCACTTAAGCACCTCGACCCGACTGCCCCGTTCTACTCAAATGTATTTGCTATTGCTATGCTCTCATCTTTGCTCTTTTCATGGAGCGCTCTAGACTTTCATCCGATCCAACTCGGGTATCAGACAAGCCATAGCGCTTTGACTGCGCATCGCTGGTCGCAGCCCGCATTAATTTAGCTTTCCAAGTCCACTCCGCATCGCAAGATGTAGCAGCAAACGCAAACGAAAACGCAAACTCAACATAAAAAAATCATATGATCAGTTGAAAATGTTTCGTTGAGTTGAACTGATTGTTGTCGGTGCTTGGTTGTGCGCTATCGCTAGTTGATTTCAGTCGTTTTCGGTGTTTGGATTTGTCGATTTTGTTAGTATTGTTGGCACGATTGTCGCTTCGTCAATGCACTATTCGTGTATCTAAGCCTTTAAACAAGTGAATCAAGAATCAATTAACCTTCATCAAAATAGTAATTGTGCGAGTATCTGCAATCAATTCGTTTCGATTAAAAATGCAACAAAGTGTCGCTCTAGTGCGCCTCCATAGATAGATTTATCTGAAGGTGAATTTAATTGAATGTCTTATGTATAGGGGATTTTTACTCGTACATATTTATATACCAATGTTTACCGTATTTGCAAATTTATGTGTATCTAAAATGAAATTAAAAGTGTTGAAACCGTACTGAAGGTGTATACATCGCATGTGGAATATCAAATTATTCTCCGGACTTTATCGTCGTCGTATCGTATTTTCTAAGATAATTGAAGCGAAACTTATTTCTTTCCGCTGTCTCTGTATTCAGCATATTTTTTGCGGTTATTGATGAATAAAGCAAAAGTTGGAATTACACAAGAAAAAAAAAAAAAACAAGTAAAAACAACAATAAAAATGAAAACTAAATACAAAACCGACTCCGAACCCAAGTAAAGGCACAATAACCTGTGTGAATAGAAAACGAAGCAAAAGCCGGAGTATAAGTTGTAGTACCTATCTATAGTAGATCCCCTTGGCACAGTGGGTAACGATGGATTTTCTTTAAAAATTGTTTTTTGTGCCTTATGTGACTGAAGGAAGGAGCAAGCGAATTAAACCTTTAAAAGAACACACTCTTGATGAATGGAAATAAATGAGCAACAGCTCAGAAATTAATTAAGAATAACTGATTTGATGAATGAAGTTGAGATTTGCCGCGCATGCAGATCAGGAGATATTAGTGATAAAAAAAAAAACAAACACGGCTTCTTAATTGAGATAACTTAAACACTTTGGCAATATTATTCTTTTTTTTCTATCTTAGGAAATATACAAAAAGTCAAACTAACTGACTTACTGAAATTCTTCTGACCAAAAAGTGAATCAAGTTCGCATTCTTATTTCATGCCGAAAAATGTCGATCAATTAGTACACCAATTCAGATGCAATGAACATACTTGTATATCCATACGATAAACATTTTCTTTTACAGTCAAACGTATTTGGAGTCATCTAATTTGATCGAGTCATTACATTTAGCCCTATTACAAAATTTTAGTATTTTATTTGGTTTATTGAAATAAAGTTATTGCTTTTTTTTTTTAAAATAGTCTTTCTTCCACGACATGTAAATATAATTGGCTCTTAGAGTCTGACCTTATTTTAGTCAACCTCTAACTCAAATCAATTTATTGACTTTCAACCATATGGAGAAATGATTGATAGCCTGAGATTATTTCTATCAAGTTGCCATTGATTAAGTAGATTTTTTTACAATGTCCGGAACTGTTTAGTTATTTGAAAAAACTTATTGCTTATATTGTAGTTATATTGCATAAGTTCGTAGTTGTCTGTGAAAATAGGCAAAAATTGTCAGCTAGTCTGTAGGTAGATAAACTAGGTTGTCATTTTTCACTGTGCTAATTTAAAAATTCGTGTCAGATTTAGATCTTTCCTCTTTTGGTGGTATTAAGCTAATTCCCGCTATGCTACGACGATTCGAAATTTAACATCTGTACGTATTTTGATCTGAAGGCACAGCCTAGTGGAAAATTGTAAATTGACACTGGATTGATTTTATGTCAGGCGTTTTATGTCTTCAATAAAATTACGAAGAATTATTATTATTATTATCAAGGGAACGATACAAATTAATTTGTAGGGTCCGTGGTTTAACGCCGGGGTACTATACCTATGTGGCGCGCTTTTGTCAACAGCACGCGGAATACTGAGTCCCCATGTGGTCACCCACCAAGAAGTCTACTAATCTTATTTTGATTTCGACAACATGTTTTTATATTCCATGCTTGGGCGCCCCGTTGCCCTTGCTTACTTTGTTATTGAGTCGCTAGTCAACACATATGTACATATGATGATGTCGCGATCGGGTGCAAAATTTTGGACAATACCCCATTTGCTGAATTTATTTTCAAAATAATTTCACGTTCGATTATCTATCTAAATGATGATAATTCTCCTTACTCTATTCTGAAAGTCCAGTATGATGAAGACTTAATCTCTTCACTCATTGTATCGATGTTGCCATTTTGTGCACAGAAAGAGGAACCTACGATTTCTTGCCAACTTTTTCATAGTCTGAAAATTTCACTTTCCGAATAGTACTTCTTTGTTTTTCATACTTGACTGTGGTTTGAACCTGAATCCTCTTGCGTAACATTTGTTAAATGCAACCAATAGGTTGCCACTACCTCTTAATTGAAAATTGAGATAATATTCTGTGCGAATAATGATGTTCACTCACTTTTAACCAATTTTTTCAAAATGTCGATGTACATACTTCTACATACAAACTTTTCTCAATTGAGGGTGTCACTAGAAAATCCAATTTATCGCGGTTAATCATGCTATATTTGCATAGTATCGATCATACTCGTATTTTAGTACTCGCCTTATTATCATATAACAAATCCGCTATCTATCATATGTAGTTCAATTCCTGCTTTTGATGGATTTGCGCACGAGTTTTTTTTAGTAAAAGTACTAAAAAAATCATTAACAGCAATTATCCACTTGTGTTTTGATTACATTTAGAAGAAACGAAACAATTATCGTTAGGAGACCTGCCTTTTTTCAGCTTGCATTAGAAGTACATATACAGAATTTGTACATGCAGTTCATAATTTGTTTAGTAAATATAAAGTCCGTTCCAAAGTAAACAAGACTTTTTTAAAAATAGGTACTTCTAGTGAGGCCCTATATGCTATTGGCATTGACATTGACATGCGTCGGAAAGATAGATCATTCACTAATGCACTGTCAAAATTTCATGGAATTGGGTCTGAAGTGACAGTATGTTTGTGTCATCGGTACAAAAAATGAGCATCGTGAAAAAATTTCTCTGAATTGAACATTCTACCGAATGGAAAATGCCAGACAATCCAAAACCCAAGTCAAGAGTGAAGGCAATGTTGATTGCTTTTACGATTCCAAGGGCATTATCCACAAAAAGTTCATTGCACTGGGCCAGACAGTTAATGCACATTTCTATCTTGGTCTTTTTAACATAAATTTTTGGTGCATCGTATTCGTCGCCGTCGGCCAGAATATCGCGCAAAAGGAATTTGGCGTTTGTTGCACTATAACGCGCCATCTCATCAATCGACATTTCTGACCGATTTTTTCTCTAAAAATCGCATTTTAACTGTCAACTTCTCCTCGTATTCGCCTGATTTGGCACTTTGCTACTTTTACCTTTTCGGATAAATGCATTTGCCGATGAAAGGAAAGCATTTTGTGGACGTAGAAAAGCCATCCAAAGGGCTTGTACCGGCATTCCAAAGGACATCCCAGCCGAAGTTCTAAAACACTCATTCGACAAGCTTTTAGACCGTGCAAATTGCTATTTTTGGTTTTGCTTCTGAAATTGAAATCATAAAAATGACGAGGTTTAGTCATTTTTATAATAAAATCTGACTATCTGTTAAAATATATGACTTTAAAATAGTATCGAGATCTTTATTGGTTTATCGGCTTTTTAACCACCAACTCAGCGCGATTAGCAAATGTGATTCTCCATCTGATCTACATATATGTTGATCTCATAATCAAAGCTAACATGGTCCCTAGTCATACAATCTTGTTTATTAGTTAAAGTATCTGACAAGGCAATTTTCTGCCTTGTACATCTAAATTGTGTATCTTTATATCTTTGTTTACGGCCGAACATATTCTCTTGCTTTCGTCTTTCCAACAATGTCAGTATAGTTTTCATACGCAAATAATTCGACCCAAAAAATATGCTCTTGTGCTCACATTTAAGTGATTTACAAGACGCTAAGAGCTTTTCGTCATCTTAATGGTGTTTCTTAAGGCCTTGATCGAGTAGCGATATTTCTCAATAGTAATGCGCATTTGAATAAGATTGTTAGAGGCACGCTCTTATGTACGAATATCATTGCAGGCTACCTGAAAATTTATAAATACCATATTTGGTGCGCATCGATTTGAAACTCCAAGATCCGGAGGAGTGTAAATGATTATATCAATTTTGTCGTTTGTTAGATTTTTACAGTTTAAAATAACACTAATAAAACCATTCCAAATATGGCAAATAGGCTTAGGCGTTCACACTGTACATCAATAATATTTTGAATGTCCGGCTGACCCCAAAATAACCTTACAATACATATCACAAACTTATTTAACCAAACTGAAAAAAATCTGCAAATAGCTGCAAGAAAACAGCCCTTATAGCTTACCTTTAACTTTATAACAAACAAATCTTGACTCACTGTATTATTCAAATGTTTAAATTCATTCATTCGCAACGTCTTAACGACTGCTTTCTTGTTGTTTTTTTTTTCCTGTATTTCTCTGTTTGTTCACAAGATTGTCACGCCCCACTATTTTTTTTCATTTCTTTTTTTTTTATATTTTTGGGTACATCTCAACTACACAATAGACGATTAGTGTTATTTCAGCATCTGATTATGTACTTCACTCCAAAATTTGAATACGTACATTCTTGCAACCGGTCTTTTTAACCAAGAACTATGTACTTGTAAAATCCATGAGGTACTCGGGAGAACAAAAACGTGAAAAACTAAAAACATTAACTTGCTCGTATCTATATTCACATACGTGCTTTTTATTCGTTTTTGCCCGTTTTGCCCGTTTACAAATGTGGCTGGCACACATTTCGCTGCTTTTAAGATCTAAATTACTAACTTCCTCATTTAGAACTTCTGCCGGACTGTCAGTGTCGAATTTTACAATGTACGTTTGTATGCCTTCTAGCTTTTCCCAGATTGACCTTAATTGCTTTCTTTTTGAGTTTATTTTTCATCTTTTTTTTTCGGTTTAACTGAAAACTTGTATGCTAGATACACAAAGAGTACTCGTTCTGGATTTTATTCATATCGTAGATGTAATTGTATCCGTGTCTCATTTTAATGAATTTTCCAATATGAATTACTCGAACATGGTTAGGAAATATATACAAGTAATAAGGCAAAAGAAATCATTTTTCCATTAAACTACGGCATTCGTACGAGCATACCATATACTGTATTCAGTAGTTCAGGTTTACTTATTTAAATCTTAAAGTAGTTCAATCGGGAATCTAATTTAAATTCTAGAAATAGTCTTTTTTTATTTTCTTTTTTTTTTTATAATAACTATAATGTTAGAAAGTTATTTCATTATTTCGTTTGGTTTAATTTAGAGTTTACGTTTTTGTGGCTTCTCCGTTTATATATGTACATGAAATTCGACGAAACTTGGTTATTGTTCAAATTTAACATTTGGGAGAGAATTAGCCTTGAAATATATTCTCTAAGAGATACTATCATAGGATGCGAAGCTCTAACAACAAAATGCAAATTAACGATCGAATGAAAAGGTTTCAAGGTTACAGTACAAGCAATGAACCCCCAAATCTATGCGTTCTATGATGTCGCTTTCCTATTTTCAGTCTTCAGTTTTGAGTTTTGAATTTTTGACTTGGGCTCTTAGGCAGTGAGATGAATTTAAATTATCACTCGATCGTGTTATGTCGGTTTGAAATTTACATATGAAAGGACTAGTTACATATGTGTTGATAAAGTTATAAATATTTATCAGACGTAAAGATTATTTTTATTCTTCACTTTGATATATGGAAATATTTGAGATTTTCGAAAATCTGATGATAGACAATTGCCTCATGCGGTAACAACGATTAATAGCTTCGAATTTTCAAATTCGTGTATGACAACTAATGTTGTGCTAATTGTACAAATAACTTAATGCTAAAATTTAATTAGTTGTCTTAGATAAGATGTTGTCCATAGATTTAAATTTCTATTTTGTATATACGTATGTATCATTTGAGAGGGTATTTTAACAATCAATAGATGTTAGAGCTACAACTTTCTTTTTGTTTACTGAATACTATGAAAAAACAAGGCTATTGCGTTATTTATTATTAGAAATAAGAAGTACTAAAAAGAATACTTATACGAGAGCGTTCTAAAAATTCCCCTAATCATCCGTCAATTTATGAATAGGTGGTTCTCTTAACGTTATCCTTTTCTTTTTTCTTTCACCCCCATCTGTATATTTTCTGGTAACTGAACACGCTCGTTTATAAAAATTTACGAAAATCTATCTTCGATTATGGATATTCATACTAACAACGTCAGATCTATTCCAGACTTAGTACTCTTGACTCCTAAAAATTATTTTCATCATTTTTTTTTTTTTTTTTTTTCTACCACTTTATATATCCTCTGACTGATCGTTTTACTGCATATTTCTGCCACCAGAATTCTTTTTTAAGTTAGGATTTAAATAGCCAGGAAGTCATAATTCATTTAACATTAAGGTCGATTGCAGCTTCTACCTGTCAGCTAATAAAATCATCTCCACGCGGTTTACCCTAAGTGTCTTGATGTATTTAGGTGCGTATCGTCATAAAAACTCACCTTTGGCCGAAAGTCATGTACTTCTAACAGATTAATGATAGCCTTATTATGTATTGAGTTTTCCAATAACGACTTGACAACTTTTTTTTTAAATAAAAGGGAAAACATTTGAGATATTTCAAAAATTTTATTATTGGCTTGAAGTGCAATCAAAACGTTTATGAATGGAACTCGACTTCGTTCATATGGCCACCGCGGGCACGTTTGCAGCGGTCGATTCGTTGAACCCAATTTTCAACGACTCGGCCACACATTTCGGCCGAAACGGCCGCTATTTCGCATTCAATGTTGGCTCTGAGCTCTTCCAACGTCGTCGGCGGTTTGGCATAAACCAATAACTTAACGTAGCCCCACAGAAAATAGTCAAACGGTGTTAAATCGCACGAACGAAGCGGCCAATCGACTGGCCCATGTCTTGAGATAACACTCTTCAATAAATCGATTGTAGCGTGTGCTGTGTGGCTTGTGCCACCATCCTGTTGAAACCACATGTCGTCCAAGTCCATATCTTCCAATTCGGGCCAAAAATAATTGGTGATCATAGCGCGATAACGCTGACCATTCACAGTAATGTGACGATCGTTATCGTCGACGAAAAAATATGGCCCAATAACGCCGCCGGCATGCAAACCGCACCAAACAGTTATTTTTTGTGGATGAAGTGGTGATTCATGAAGCACATGTGGGTTTTCACCCGACCAATAACGCATATTTTGCTTATTGACGAACACATTGAGCCAAAAATGAACTTCGTCACTGAAGCTGATTTTGCGATGAAATTCATCATCTTGGCGCATCTTCTCCAGAACCCAATTGGAGAACTTACGTCGCTTCAAATGGTCCATCGGCCTCTCAAGGATGTAAATCAAGATCCTTACGCAAAATACGCCATAATGTGGTCTGATCGATGCCCAATTCTTGAGAACGCCGTGGAATTGACTGATTTGGATCGTTTGCTACGGACGTCTGAACGGCAGCAATATTTTCGACACTTCGACCCATCCGTTGTCTCACTGACACGGCAACATCACACAACGAATATGTAGACTCAAATTTTTGCACTAAACTTGTTATTGCCCGTCTACTAGGGCGAGAATATCTGTAAAAAAATTTTATATTGTAATTTGGAGACGTTGCTCGTTAGTGTACTTTACCATGATGAGTTTACTGAATAAATTGACAGTGACAGTTTGATGATTAGTGAAAGAGTGCGTTCACAAATTAGATTCAAAGTTGTCAAGTCCCTATTGGAAAACCCTTTACTATACCGATTTCTTTAAAATAAGCTTTATGGTATACGTACTCATGCTTAGGAATTCAATTCAATTCAATTTTTATTAATAGTCAATTATTTAGTCATATACAAAGTACATATACGTATTTCCTGGGAAGCCCGAAGGGTTTGTCTGCAAAAAAGATTGGCTTTAAATATAACAATTGATATTGTGCTTGTACTTATAAATATTTTGTATTGAAGAAACGAGAAAAAAAAGTAAATGAATAAGAAAAAACGACAAAAAATAATAAATGAAAAAAAAAGGAGATAAACAGAATCAATATACATTCAATTAAATTTTTTTTGAGTACATATTTAAAACTTTCAATAAGGTTTATAGCTAAAAGGATTTCTTATAACTCTTTTTCTATTGGGTATTTGGTGGATATTCACTAAAATAGTAGCAAATAGTTTGTATTTATCCTAGTTATTGAAAGATCTTGTAATTTTAAAACTACATTCTGCGTTCCATCTTGTGTTATGGTAGTGGTCGATTGCGATTTTATATTTTGCATCGTCGTAGACCTCGTTGATCAGACTGAACTTGAAGATTCCTTTGATGTCGAAAAGTTCCAAATGAGTTCTGATTGCCCCATTTATTTTTTAGTCGATCCATGCTTTCTTTGTTAGGATTTTTGGCAGAGAGTTTTGACTATCTTGTAATTGCCTGCAGTATGTTGTAGTACCAAATGCAGTAACGCCATGGCGGATGTGTGATTTGCCTAACGCGAGATATGGCTGCCTAACTACAAGTACTTCATAGCTTCTGCAACAATTTGAATGATATTGCAATATATTCGACGTTCACCAAAACTATATTTCTCAATAAATATTCTTATTTGCCATATCACAAATTTTTTCGAGAATTATTTTGATTGATATTGGTGATTGTTTGTTGGTCTAAACTCATATTAATTAATTTTTTTAAAACTTTGATATAAGCATAACATAACAAAATCAATCGAATCCTCAGGAAATTTACTGCTGCCGTTTTAATCGCCTAAATTATTAGTAATATAAATCATCCCTTTTGCTCTACGGTGGAAATATCCAGATCCCTCATGTTAGAATCAACGTTTAATTCAACGTTTAGCAATGTTTGAGGTCCTTCTTCATTTTAAAAGTGATTGGCTTGCTATGAATGCAGTGGTAAGGTGGCAATCGTGTCCTTTATTTCGTCCCAACTGTGCTAGTGATTCAGCCATAACCATGTTTACTTCGGTACGACATTTTAATTAAGCTAAGTTTTGATTTATTTTTTTTTTTTTCTGGTAGAAATTGAAGTGGCTTTCTTAAATGGCGTTATCCATTACTATGCCGAAGAAGGGTTCAATATGTGTCAAGATTTTCTCAAGTGATAGTGTACACTTCTTTATCTTCGTGGTAATTGTCTCTTTTAATTGACACAAATCTTTAAAGTCCTCCCTAAATAACTCACGACGAACTCCAGATGTAGAGTATTATGTACCCTTTTTCTTTTTCGGATGCTGATCGAAGTCCAGTTAACAGTTGTTGCCTCTTGTTTAGCCACGCTCTAGCGATCGAATATATGCATATTACCGTTCATATCAGAGAAATGAAACATATAATCCTCTATCATCAATCCTCTATACATCAAACCTCTGGCACTCATCGATTAATTAATTAATGCTCTTAACAACTTTCTAAAAGCACAAAAATCAAAAGCATCATTAAAAAAAGGAATATATCGTATATAGAAGAAAATGTCGATGAAGAATAGAGAATGGAAACCTTCTCTCAATCTTTAGGGCCAACCTTAACAGTGTTTGAAATTTATCTTTCTGGGGTTTTTTTAATCAAAATATCAACACTTACATATGTTTCAGGAATTTCATATTCTTCACATAAATTCAACTTGCCTAGGTGAAACTTAATGGCAAATGTTATCACGACAAGGCAAGCGTAATCAGAAATTGGTTAAAATTTACATAATTCCAAAACAATAGAACTATTTCATAACAAGGAAAATATTTGTCAAATTAATAAATTGAGAAAGAACAAACGTTAAACTTCTTGATAACATCCAATTTATTGTAATCCCCGGGTTTGTTTTTTTTTTTTTCTTTTTTCTTCTTCTTCTTTCTTTCTACTGTACGTCATTTTCTTTATCAGTGTAAAATTCCGTATAAATACCTTCAAACCCAATTTTGTCATGAACTGCATACAAACGCATGTATATCATATATATTCCCTCTTATCAGTTTGGTTTTCAGTCAGTTAAAGTCAAAGAGTAACAAACATACGAGTATTTACTTCCGGACTTTAAGATGACAAACTGTAATGTCTTATTCCGCTTATTTCTACCTATCAATTTAGAGTGACATCATGCGTATACGAGTACGTTGAAGTACAAATAAATGACACAAACACATCTCAAGTTATTTTCTAAGAAGATCCTTAAACTTGTTTTAGAGCTGTTGCTATTTGTTTTTAAAATGTTATCTAGGTAACAGCCTTTAAGTTTTACTTACTTTTTTTAATATTGTAATAACTCATCATTATCATTATATCATTTAATATGAACGGCAGACTAAGGCAAGAAGTTTTGAGCTTTCGACACGAGAGCGTCAAGACATATGAGCATGACAAGACATTAAATGGCGAGGTAATTTTAACGCCAGGGTAGAGCCATTTAAGAGGTTGTACTCCAGGCCGAGGTAACTCATTTCGCAGATTTGGTCAGAAGAGTGTATGCCCGATGAATGGAATCTCAGCATAGCTTGTCCAATTCACAAAAAAGGAAACTTCATCAACTGCACCAACTATGGAGGTATAAGTCTCGGCACATCGCATACAAGATCTTATCTGTCATACTTCGTGAACGTCTGAAACCCTTTTTCAACAGACCACAATCAACCAAATCTTCACACTCCGGCAGACCGTGGAAAAAACTCAAGAAGTCCAAATCGATATCCGCCATCTTCTCATCTTTATAGAACCGTCTATATAGAGCAATGTACCTACCAAACTCGTACGGCTTTGCAGAACGACTAATTGGCAGAAGTCAGCAGGCAGTCGCTGGTGTATTCGCTAGTATTGGAACGGAACGGAAAATGGGTTTAGCGGTAAATGAGGGCACAATCAAATATATACTGTCAACTTGAAACGACATACGACATGGACAAATTGGACAAAACGTCACAATCGAATTGTATATGTAGTTTTGAGGTACTAAGGAAATAAAACGAAGAATCACTTTGGCTAATCCCTGTTTCCTTGGGATATGAAGGCAATTGAATAGTAAAACCTTATCCCGAAGAGACCTTCATCAGCCCGTTTGCGTTGGCGGGCTTTGAAGGAGAAGATTTAACGACGAACTAAACGAGCAGACAATGACATCGACCTAGTCAGAAAACTCCGTATAAATCGCCTTAGATGGCTGTGACATATAGAGCGAATGCTCCGGCCCGCAGAGTCTTCGAATCTAACCCAGAAGGGCAATGTAGTAGAAAAAGACCTCACCTAAGGTGGCGAGCATAAGTTGAAGGGAGATTCAACCGATTTAGAGTCCGCAATAGGACGCAGTTAGCAAAGGACCGGGCTAACTGAAGAGGCTTGTTAGTTGAGGCGCCACCTAAGTAAGTAATAATAATCATTTCCTCTCCAAGCTTTAGTAGCTACATATTTTTCTACATATTTTCTGAAAGATTTCCTACCATATGGCTGAAAGAGCAGCTTCTATGTCGTATAACATAGTTGATAAGTTTGAGCTTGCAAGTAAGCCCAGAAGATTTGATAACAATTTTGTCGGTGTATTGATAAATTCCAGCCAGTTTATTCGAAAATGTATTTCCAAAACCGCCTTGGAACTGATTTATATTTTCATTTTGATTTGACAGTTGAAGCCCCATCATTTACTTTAGTTTATGGCTGACTGCAACCTAAAACGATGAGGCCAATCAACACTGTCGCCCCTTGCGACCATGATAATGAGAAATCTTTTGATGCTCTAATGTTGCACTTTAATCGAATATATTTTATATTGCCCTGTAGTTCTAGAAGAAAACAAAATTAATTTGTCTACAAGTTGCCAGTCTTATCATCAGAAGCACAGATTCATCTTCGCTGCTCCCTTCATTTTAAGATATGATATGTTCAAATTAACTGAATTACTCTCTCTTAAAAATTACAGTTCGCTTAATAATAAGGAAAATTGTTCCCTTAATAACGAGTACATACTTAATACATATATATTTTTTTGATTTCTATGTATAATCTCAGATCGAATGTTATTACTTTATTCTAAAAACTGCTGATCAGTTCTAGTTGATTGTATCCCCCAACAGCTATCCCATAATATTTACTTTAAAACTTTTCCTAAAGAAAAACAGAGGGTTGAATACAAAGTATGAGTATACATTCACATACTAAACACAATTGAAAACAAGAATACAAATTTATATATGTTAAGCGCATTACTTAACAACAACGATTCAACTTTCATACAAACAAAGTTCCAAATAAAAAATCAACAGAAATGAACAAAAGTAAAAAGTCGTTTTGGATCCAATTGCAAGTACATACCAAAGAGTGTCTCGAATTAGAGTTAAAAATAATGAAATCATCAAAACGACTGGTAATTGTATTTGCTGCATGTTTGAATTGGTTATCAGGAAGAAAACCCTCATCGTCTACAAGTGCACACCACACAGTAACAATATCATATCGCCCTCTTACTAAACATATGAAGGCGAACCGATGGAGTTCAACCATAGTCAGACTTATCTCTTGACCTCAAAACAGAAACGAGTTCAAATGGATATATCATTGTACATGAGAGATGAATATCTACTCCTCTCTATTGATTTAAATGTTCATTTTGATCTAATTTGAAACGGAAACTAATTTTGAGACACTCGTTTTGCTGCAACACACTCAATGAAAAGAAGTTCTTTTCCAAAATAGAAATTCCAACAAAAGATCAAATGAATGAAATGGAATGTTTAATGATTAAGAAATCTATTGCGTAAAAAACTGCAACGACAAGGGAGGTTTTTAAATGTTTTATATTATTGTTTTCACCGGATTTACTAAAAATAGACCAAACACCAAATCAATTGCTTACAAACTTTTGAATAAGAAAGAATTTTTTTTTTTTAGTTTGTGGTTGCGAAAATGCAATGTGAAACGCCCGCAATTTGTAGATATTTATTAGTTTGTAAAAAAATTGTATTTCCCACATTTTAGGAAACGAAGTATTTGAGTGTTAGGCTGGAAATTTCTTTGAAGTAAAGAAGCCGTGTAAAAAAATCTCAACGCGCTGCCATGTTCCTGGCAGTGAAAGAGAGCTTTCCTCTAGACATAAAGCTTTGCACAGAGAAAGACTTACAGGTTTTTATATTCCTGTAACTCAGCTATTTCATTGCTGAGATAAACTTGAATATGTTACTGCTGCTTTCACTAAATACTATACAGTATTGGCTATATAAAGACTATTCTTAGCGCGTCGGAATCTGATCTAGACCCGCTAAAGATTCTCGCCATACTTGATTATGATACCAAGGCCACCATCCAACTTGAAAATTGGGATTTTTAAAACAATACGCACTAGAGTGATGATGACCAGACTCTCAAGGTCGATTATGATGTGACGTCGTGGTGAACATGACGTCCTACGTAATGTAATGAACATGACGTCTGATGCAATGACATGAAAACTCAATAATCAGAGTATATATACTATAAAATATAAAGTCAAATTTCACTGTTTTTTTTTTTTTACCAAAAAAGAATATTAAGCTGGTGTCTTCCTTAAACATGTCAACCTTAGGTTTTAATCATCTTAAGGTGAACATGCGTGTACATAACGCAATCCCTATAGAAAGCTGGACGTGATGATGTAGATGTTAGTATGCATTTTTAACAAAAACCAAGTAGCTCAACTTATTAACAACTCATTAGTTTGAGAATGCAAGTATTTCGGAAATTATTGGGGGATTTGAATTCACTGTACCTTAGCTTGCCCGCAGGTAACAATGGGGTCATAGGAACTGAGACCATCAATTAATAAAGCAAGGCTAAATGTAACGAACTAACAACTAGCACATACTGAAACTTACTGGTTGAGGATGCACTTGCTCGTCCCGTCCAGTTTGACAACCACCTCTGGGAAAAATATCGAAACCTAATACACCTGAGTTTCAAACTACTACACCACCCGCCCGCGCCCTGGAGAAAACCAGTAAAAGGGTATTCATATACCCTTGGTGCGCGCGCGGGATTATAAAAAAAAAAGGCTCAAGAAAGAATTGCTCAGGACCCACATTAGGAATTTCTAGATCCCTAGTTATGGCTTTTATTAAAAATTAGATATTACGTAGATATTACGTATCATGACTGCCCAGGATATGAGATATCCCGTAAACAAACTCCTGTATAATTGCTGTGGCATAATTGACATCATCTTTTACATTGCTTACTGTTACGATAATATGCAGCACTTTCACTCTTATCAATTGGCGTACGCACGCATCAGGCTGCAGATACTAGGCGCTGATCTACAATAGTTGGTGATGATACTGATAGCGACTTCTTCCCGAAGAAAGTGCTCTTATTGCTCTACGACAGAGAAACAAGAAAACTACAATATAAAGTGTCGAGATGCGATCGGTGCAAGAAACGGCTCCAGTCTTTTGGATGATCGAACCTTCCGAGCGAGAAACATCGACCACAAACACCGACACTACGCCTCGGTGAAGGTATTTTGGCTTTTCTACCCGTTTTTTGTAAAACGCACTTCGCACGACAGAGTCCTTCGGCTTGAACAAAATTAAATGTGATATAAAGTGAACGTTTTGGACATAAGCAAAAAAACGTGATTAGAAGCGGGCCTATATCAGTCTGCAACGCTAACACTATACTGTTCACGGAACATGTGAGTGACCAATTAAAAAATAAACAATTTTGTTTTAGATTATTGCTATTATTTATTATAACAAGAATATACAGGTTCGAATACAATTTAAAAATATACATCTAAAAATTCTGAAAAATTCTACTTCAAATTACTACTTCGTGTAAGTATTGTATTATTTTGTAATAAGTTATAATTATAGTGCAACTAAGAAGTTAGCACATATAATATATTTAAGACCGTATCTGTTATCATAATCCATATCCACAAATCCACAAAACGATCAGACACGAGGCAATAATTTTCCATCATGATAACGCTCGGCCCCACGTTGCTATTCCGGCTAAGAACTATTTGGAAAACAGTGGATGGGAAGTCTTACGCCACCCGCCTTATACCCCAGACCTTGCCCCTTCTAGTTACCATTTGTTCCGATCCATGCAGAACGCCCTCACTGAAATACGGTTCACATCAGAGCAGAATATCAAAAATTGGCTTGATTCATTCTTGACTGCCAAGCCGGCGCACAAATTGCCAGAAAGATGGGAAAAAGTCATAGCTTCAGATGGGCAATACTTTGAACAATACTATTGTACATGGTTTTTCTTAAATAAACGTTGAAATTTTGAAAAAAAAAAAAAACCGCACGTAATACATATGTAAAAAGTACAGTGTTCAGATCCAACAGAAAAAAAATTCTAAATTTTAAAATACATCACATTCATAGTTCAATTAATATCTGTTTCTGAAAATTATTTATCCACGCATCAATCGTTTCATACTTCCTTTAAGAAATTTCTTCATAGATCTGATTAATATTTAATTATTGGTTTAATAGACTAAATATCATACAACTAATCGAGCAATAAAGGGAGTTCAGAATTAACCTCGTCTTTCCCGCCTTTTCAACTTAATCAAAAGCCATTTGAAATAAGGTATGATCTGTTGTCATATTACTGAATGTGACACTTTTACTCTCCTAATATGCAATCTAGTAACGAAATAATTTTCCTGCATTGGTCTTCATTGAGTTTCAGCCAACTTACTTGGCATGTTTGACACCTAATACTACATACCATTCTTTAAATTAAATTAGGTATTAGGTGAAGCAAGGCATAATCTCTCACACCAAATTTTGTATAACTCGTTGAAGGAATTCAATAGTAAATATATAATTCTTTGGTTTAACTTAGCTTGTTATATATTTAATATATTTCCGAAATAAAAAGAACATTGTACATTTAATAATCACGCATTCGGTCAGAATGCTACTAAGTTAAAGCTTATTATAAATTAGTTCACTGGGTACGATCGCTGATTGAACATTCTTGCCTATGGAAATCGCTTTTCCACGGAAAATAAAAACATTGTTTTAAACCATTACGATATTCATTGTCGTAAAACGATCCACATCTAGGATTAGCTGGGACACATTCAAACTACCACTAGCGTTTTTTTACATAGATCATAAATAATGATCTTCTATTCGATATATTAAAGTTCCCCGATTTTTAATAGCCATATCTATTGTATAACTTATCCGTTTCCTAATATTGTACATTTTATCGGATGTGCTTTAGTAAATTTTATCATGCTGCGGTCAGCATTTATATGTGTGTTATGATTCAATAACTGTGGCACAACTATAAAATTCGTCATCTAAACATCGTTTCACTAAATAGTCCACCCAACGAAGGAAAAATAAGGGAAATATTCGGTGTAAAAGTAAATTTTGGTATAGTTGTAGGCAAAGGTGTCTCGAAGAACTTATTAATAGTACTGATGGATGGACGTGAAGCTAAGGGGTAGGGGGTGTAAAGGTCCCTTTTTTTAGTTTTTCGTAAGTAACTCGTAAATGGTGCCCATAGCTAAAAATGTTCTTAGACTAAATTAATTGACATGAAATTCCCTACAAAAAAGATTTCATACACTTTTTCGCTAGAATCAATATTTAATGAGAAATGGGGGGAAGAAAATGGACAATAAAAACTAACTTACATTTCTCTAAGTAGGCACGTATGTATATTCCAAAAAATAAAATTCCTAATTATCTTCTAAATCTAAAATATCATCATCGCCATCGCCGACGATGTCTTCGATGGGGGTTCTGTTAATGCATGAGCCGAAGCACACACCACAGACACTGGAGCAGAAAATGCCTGCTTTCCAGCAGCCGCATCGCACTCCACACTAGCCGACGATATCTTCGATGGGGGCTCCGTTAATGCATGAGCCGAAGCACACACCGCAGACACTGGAGCAGTAAATTCCTCATTCCAGCAGCCGCATCGCACTCCACACTAGCGTTTTTCCTGAGGAAAAAAATGTTAGGGCCATTTTATTTTTTTGGGCCACTTGCTTTTTTTGTATTCAATAAAATAATCGAATAAAACTATAGATGGTGGCGGTGGCCTGATGGTTATCTCACTTGCTGTCAAGCCTATCTACCTGTAATCAAAGGAGACAACACCAATTTTTCAAATCGTCATCACCCTTTCGGCAGGCAATGGCAAACCTCCGAATGTAAAAATTCAACCTATGAAAAAGCTGCTGAGGAGAGCCATTCGGAACCGGCAATATACAGTAGGCCCTGCTCAGGAGTGTAAAAATTCACAAAGTGAGAATCACAAATGAGTGCAAGAAGCTAAGCGTTGGCGCAGACTGGGCTGTCGCGTTTTTTTAAAACATTACATTATATTTCAAAAGTATTATTGTAATTTAATCCATTTTTTTTATAAAAAAACAACATCAAATATTTTTACATATGTTTAACATTTTAAAATGATTTAAATCTATCTTAGACATTTTTTTTTATCAGTTTTGGAGGGGGAACAAAATTGCCACAAGTAACATTTTTCAGAAAAACTTTAAAGCACACAAGTAAGTTTATAACTTCATAGCTGCGTCTATTCCGATTTTCGGTTTAACACGAACTGCTATGGGTTAAAATTAAAATATTAATCGCAAAAGAACAAATGTTATGATATAAAAAATGTCCATTAAAATTTTTCTTGTCCTCGGAAAAATCTTTTTCTTCTTTTATATTCTGAAACTCTAAAACCAAGCCATCCTTAGAACATCCTTAGAATGCGCTCAGCACAATTAACATATTTGTAGGTACAATACATAGATGAGAGTAAATATCGATTACTTCGAAATTATCGATTTCTAAATTAAAATTATGTTTTTTAATGCTGTGCAAAATTATAGTTTACGAATTTTGCGAATGGCCCAATTGGGCATTTTAGCACAACATTTTTCCACACACAGTCGTGCATCGGCAAAATATGGTGTTGATAATGGAATCAGCTGCCACTAGCTCGTTTGTTGTCACTGGCCTTAAGATGCCATCGTCACCTCTGGCCAACCCCCATTGGGTAGGAGGTAGGGGGTTTCCGAGTCATTGTTGTATCTGTAAAAAAGTAATAAGATTAACGTAAATATTTAGTTTAAATAGATATTTTGTAATTAAAGATACCTGTAGGTATACTCTGAACGAGTGCTGCTTGGAAACTCCTCTGGTAGGAGATAGAGTGGCCAGATCTGATTTAGGCTTCACCGATGCTTTTAAAAAAACTGATTAGCGGTATGTATTGAGGTTCTGTTCTTGGACAGGTGCTTTATAAATCACCACAAACAATTTCTCGCCGGCCTGTTCAATATTCTCAGATGATGTTGAGAGCTCACTGAAAATGTCTGACATTTTTTTGGATCAGGTCTGGTTTAGCTGTGAACAGCTTAGCAATTCCCACTTTGCTTTTTCCATAGATCGCGGAGGTGGTGTCGCATCCGGAGAAGCTGTAGAGAAAGAGAATTGTCTTGGCGAATGGAAGCTGTTGAAGTTGTCACGCTGAAAACAATTCGGTCTCCAGCTTCCTACGCCCTAGCTTCATAAAGAACACGTTGATATGTGGTGAAGCCAACCCTATAAGTAGCACTATCAAGTCGACTTACTCCCCAACTATTACAACAGTTAAATGTACGGCAGCCTTATCCAACCCGCATCTGACAATAGTACCATCAGTATCACCTGTTGCAACAGTTGTTTCAATCCCTGCTGCTGCCATCTTCTCGGTATAGAACTGAATCAGGGTGGTTTTATTCCTTTCATTGGAAAGGAAATGCTCCTGTCGAACAGTGATGATCATATTTTTGTTACAATTAATATCAACCGAAGTTTTTGTTAGACCTCATCGCTTGATCTGCTCGTTTTGTGTTGTTGACATCACCGTAACCATCAAAAACCAACATACAATTTGGAACGTAGTGTTGAACGATGATGTACTGATGGCAAATCGAAGAAACGTTGGAGGATGGTTTCCATTTCATACTATGTAGAAGGAAACCACCATCTACCATATTAGTGCTTTGGTTGAGATCGAAAGCTGCGCTGTTTTCTACTGGCAAAACATCGTTCATTGCTTCTAAAACCCCTTCATCAATGGGTAGTTCAGCTTTTCTTTTTGAAGAAAGAGTGGCAAGAGTGAATTTTTTATAACAATCCACGTGATATATTGCATCTACCGCGTGTAGATCCCCAACAGTGCAGATGAGTTTACTACGTCGTTACCACACTCATTCTTTCTTTCCTGCTCACAAAGAAGCACGGAATTTTGAAACGCAGTCTTCATCATATGCTTTTGTGCAAAAAAAAAAACACTGTTTTAAAATCAAATTTACCAGGTCTTGAACGCAAAGAGACATGGCGTGATATTGATGGTTGCTCTGTACGAACTTGTTCTCTTATAAACTTTTTTTATTGGGTGACTTCTGACATATTCTCTTCTGCAAGCATTGTGAACAACTGTATCTTTACCATCTTTCCTAAACGCAATTGCTTTCACTATCCTAATTATCCCTTTACTTCCGACTTAACATAAGTCCGTTGCGGCTACATCATCACAAATTAAACACTTCTCCGCCATAGTGGAAACACACTGTAGTATCGCGAAGAAAAAAAAAATCCCAAGTGATATACCCGCCCCGAACTCGCGACGTAATATCACTGTCAGTAAAAGACAACTCCGTTTTGGCGGGCTAGATGAATGAGTGCGTCGAAATCACAATACTGTCAGATTACGCGACTGTGAACTTGGTGCGAACAGAGATAAATACGTCGCAGCTCGCACACAGCCACTTCACTGATGGCACACGCTCTAAAACATGGGCTGAAAAGTCAGTGCCGTTTTATAGTAAAACACAAAATTTTTGCAAAATTCATCTTTAGTTATCAATATAGTTGCCTTCGAGGGCGATACACTGATTGAAACGATTTTTCAATCTTCCGATACCAGTTTTGTAGTACGATTTCGGTTTCATTCAATTTTTTCCATCGTTTTCATCGACTTGTGACACGGTGCATTGTCTTGATGAAACAGCGTTTTCTTTTTCGTCAAATGCGGCCGTTTTTCTACGATTTCGTCCTTCAAACGCTTCAACAACGCAATGTAATAGTCGATGTTGATAGTCTGCCCCTTTTGGAGATAATTGATGAAAATTATTCCATGTGCATCCCAAAATACGGATGCCATAATCTTGCCATAACCAGCCGATTGTTGAGTTTTTGGTCGTTTTGGACGAGGTTCGTCGCCTGCTCGCCACTCAGCTGACTGCCGACTTGACTTTGGTGTGAAGTGATGGAGCTAAGTTTCATCCATTGTCACATACCGACGCAAAAATTCGGCTTTATTGCGGTTGAAAAGCTTTAAACACTCCTCTGAATCATCAACACATTGTTGCTTTTGGTCTACTGTGAGCAAACGCGGCACCCACTTTTAACATACCTTTCGCATGTCCAAATATTTGTGTATGATATATCCAACACGCTCTTTTGATATATTCAGAGCCTCAGCTATCTCGATCAACTTCACTTAACGGTCATTCGTAATCATTTTCTGGACTTTTTTGATGTTTTCATCTGAAACAGCCTCTTTTGGACATCCACTGCGTGCATCATCTTCGGTGCTTGTATGACCACTTTTAAATTTTTCAATCCACTTGCGAATGGTTCGTTCGGGTTCCGGGTAACATTTATCAAGCCATTTCTTTGCATCGGCTGCGTTTTTTTCACAACTATAATGGGTAGAATTGATTATAATTAGCTTTCCCCTTTAATATCTTTTTAAATATTTATCCCAGCGAAAATGTGTATAGGTTCTTTTTTGTAAAAAATCTTATGTGGATTACTTTTGTCTAAGAACTTTTTTTGCTATGGGCACCGTTTTTTACAAAATTAAAAAAAGGACCTTTACACCCCTCCACCCGATAACTTTACACTCACCCATCAGTACTTTTAGTATGTTGTTTAAAACTTTGCTACCTACAACTATGTCAAAATTCGCTTTTACACGAATTATTTTCCCTATTTGGCAGTTTTTAGTCTTCTTTGGGTGTACTAAAAGATTAAGCTACTCAATTTAGAAGCAAGAAATTTATTATAATAATTTTATTTTTGCTCTTGTTCCATGGTATTCACTTTTTCTCAATTCAACTGATATACTTATATCTCGTCTTTAGCATTTTTTTTTTTTTTTTTTTTTTTTTTTTTTTTTTTTTTTTTACATAATACAAATTGTCATTACTTTTTTTTTGCTGTCACACGTAAACAACCATTCCAAGTTATTAAGCCTTTTGACTTGATAATGCAGAGTGATATCTCTATTGCATATAATCAAACTGATATACTAAACACCCCTTTAATCTACATGTGCAAATGCCTTATCAATACACTTCGATAGATAAAAACACGATTGCCTCTATAGCCAGTCATTGTTAATTATAACTCACTTAGCAATCACTGATTTTAACCGTGTGTATTAAATCATTCTGTTTTCTTTCTTTTTTCCTTACTACCTACTTTCAGTCCAGAGCCTTGCCATCGGATGCATCACCGTTTCGTCGTTGGGCGCAGTCGTCGTTCCGTGCTTCAAGAGCTGTAGATCCTCAAGTATCAATAGCACGAAGGCCATCATCTCTGACCGCGTCCGACAACGATGTTTACGCAAAATCAATGGATACTTATTTAGGAGATTTCAAAGCAGCAGCAGCAGCGGCAGCGGCTCGATGCCAGTTAGCTGACATTAAAAATATCGTAAACGGTGGTGGAGTTCAACAGGAAGCAACACCATCAGGTGTCACAACTTGGGGTAGTTCATTTGAAAAGCTACTTGAGGATCCAGCTGGATTACATACGTTTGCTGAATTTCTGAAGAAAGAATTTTCAGCGGAAAATATTTATTTTTGGACTGCTTGTGAACGATATCGTCATATTGAAGCAGCTAACGAACGTGCTACACATGCCATGGAAATATTTTCAAAACATCTGGCAAATGGTGCGATTGAACCAGTGAATGTTGATTCACAAGCCAGAATTACTGCTGAGGAAAATTTAAGAACAGCTGAGAAGGATTTATTTAGTCAGGCGCAAAAACAAATTTTCAATTTAATGAAGTTTGATAGTTACCAACGTTTTATAAGATCCGATTTATATAAGAAGTGCATTGAAGCTGAAGAAAAAAACCAACCATTACCATATTCGGCAGAAGGATTAGATGAGCTTTTGAGAACAAATTTTCACCAAATTGCCCAATCTAAGGTAAGTTTTCTTTAAAATTCATATTATATTTTATTAACACACTGAATTAGAATAAATAATTTGAGTTATGTGGCAGTAATTATCCCATACTTGAAAAATCAGCTCCCAAAACCGTAAAAAAAAATAATTGTTCTCTACTATGGAGGGAAGCACACTTACCATTTCATATTGTGACTGTTGTGAAAAACTATAAATTAATTGCATTCATTTGGATTCAAACTAGAAATTCAATTCTCTTAAAATACCCTCGAATATATCCTTCTTCTCAACTGACTATTAGAAGGACCCTCGTACCACGTTCATTTTTAATCTCCCAAATCTTAAAAGGGTAATGCAGATAAACTTGAACCTTAAGTAAAAGTTTAATGCACAGATCTTATTCATCTATTGTAAGATAATTTACTCGCGTTGATAACGAAATCAAACTTTTGTAGTTTTCTGCGGTAATGCAGTATATTTTTCAGCTGTTGCACACAGGTTCCGTGCCGCTTGCTCTTGCACATTGTCTTCATTGTAGTCTCTAATACTACATTGTAAATCCCTTGAGGCACGGAATTTGATTTATTTCTCCCGAAAAAAAGTAAAATCCTTCTAGCGTGTCATTATTTTATAATTCTTTAACCTCTTATCATTATATGTTGTTATTGACCATGATTGTAAATAATAATATGTATTGTAATCTCGATTTAAAAAAAATAAAAATTTATTTTTTATTTTAAGTTAAAAAAATCAGCAAGTAATGCAGAAGACAGACGTCGGAAGAGTCTTCTTCCATGGCATCGAAAAGTTCGTTGTAAATCACGTGATCGTGAAGAGTCTGACAATCAACATGGTAATAGCAAAACATCTTCTAATAAGACATGCAAATCGCAACTCTCAGGAAATTCACTGAAAATTGCCAACACAGCAAATTCTACAAGCGATATACATAGTTCACGAAGCTCTCTATCCAGTTTCGATACATTGCCACAATGCGCCCTTACAGACGATATAAAAGCATGCTCCCTTTGCCGCGTTATATTGAGTGACGGTGCAACAACAATAGTACAGACAAGGCCTGATGAAACAGTTCGCCAATTAGTAGACCGACTGCTGGAGAAACGTGGAATTACATATCAATTTTTCGATGTCATCCTGAATGCTACCAACAAATCGGTTGATCTTACCGCGTGCTCTCAAATTCTAGCTGGCAAAGAGCTTCTTATCGAACAAAGAGTAGCATTCAAACTAGATTTGCCCGATCCAAAAGTAATCTCAGTGAAAAGTAAACCGAAGAAAGCCCTATGTGAAGTGATAAAACCAATTCTACAAAAGTACAATTACTCGATGGAGAATGTTCAGGTTTTGATGCGTGATACTCATGAACCCGTCAATCTGTCACAGCCGGTGACAATTGCCGATGGGCAACGATTGCAGGTTGTAATGTTAAAAATCGATCACTGTGACTACCCGCCTAATCCAGCTAAGCTAAAAGCTATGCCAAAAAGTGTTACCTTTCCAGCAATAAAACCATATAGAAATGGTTCAATACCGAATGTCGTTGTGAATACACAACAGAGTACACTCGATGAGATTACTAATAAAGTCTTTAATGAGTTATTGCAAGGAAAAGTGGAATCTCATGATGCAAATAATAAGGCAGCAGATATGTGCTCACTGAAGGTAAGTCCGATAAACATTATTCATCTTTACAAGACATGTATACATTTATTCTTTATATTTGCATTGCAGTCAGATGACTGCGCTTCAGAGACATCATCAATATTCGATCGCATTCGAAGACGAGACTCAAACATTCCAGGTTTAAAAGGGCTTAGACCCAAAAAAATTAATAAAATAACAGTTAGTCAATCAGATGATACACTGAGCACTTCAACGCAAGTCACCAGTGGTAGTGATCCATCAGCTATGCCACAATCTGTTAAAAAACCAATTATTGCCAAATGGAAAGCAGGAGTTAAAGTCCAAGTGACTGAACGTGCAGAAAATCAAGGTTAGTAGTCAAGAGCAGCCCTCTTAAATTGCATCAGCTATGTATAAGTAACAAATTTCAGATGAATTTCTAGAAGGACTTAAACGCGCTCAGTGCGCCCGTTTGGAGGATCAACGCGGCACTGAAATTAATTTCGAACTTCCTGACTTTTTGAAGAACAAAGAAAACCTTAGTGCTGCTAGTAAACTGAGAAAAATCCGTGCAAATCTTAGCCCCGTAAATAAATCAGCTCCGGTACCATTAGATTCACAACAAATGGATCGTCCACAGCCACAACCGGCTCCTAGGCTATCAATTACTAAAAAACAATCGGTTTCACCAATGAAAATCGATGAAGAAGAGACAACACCAGTATCTTCGGCAGATCCATCAACGGATGGTGATTCATCTTCAACTAAAGGTCCACCACCTTTACCGCCTAAGCCAAAAGTACTTCCAATTAAACCTTCAAACTGGGGACAATGCACTAGTGGTAATTCAAAAACACCACTTACGTCTTCCTCACCTAGTACAACCGTTCCGTTTCCAAGTAAAATCCCTATCGACATTTCTCGCAAACATCTTGGATCTGAGCAAACCGGCAGGACTGCTTACTTGGATGAGCCAAGTAGTAGTTTTGTTTGAGAGTCCAGTGCAGCTTGTGTGCATCTGCATCTCAATGACCAGCTATACATACAATTTAGAAAATAGAATTATAAGTAGGGAAAAAACTTATTACACAAAATATACATAAACCAATTAATAATAATTTTTTCCATGTAAATAGGGTATATTAAATCCACGTATTTTAAAATAAAAATATATCTTGCATTCGTAAATTATTACTGAAAAAAAAAAATACAAAATATTCGAGAGAGAAATAAAGTTAATAATATTTTTACTAAAAAGATATTCTATTTTTTGATTAATTTTTATATTTTTGCCTTCTATTGGAAGCAAATCTCTGGTAAGCTACGAGTATATCTGGGACACAATATTTGTGTGCATTATAAAACCTTAATAAGCAAACAGCCTTAGAAAAGTATATGCTTCTACAAAGGAAAAAATAATTGTATCAATTATGTCTCTGCAAACCTGTGAATAAAATATGCAAAAGTGATCAAAGTTTCTTTGGGCTATAGTCACATCTCACGGTTGTTAATGTATAATCGTCTTCTTATCGCGTGCGAGCTTATAAGTTTATGGATGTTATGTTTTCACGAACATAAGCGACAGGAGCAAATAATAGCGATGTGAAAGCGTCTTGTTTAATATTTATTACATTATTATTATTTGTAGTTTGGGAGGATAAGAAATCAGTACTTATTGAGCTTAAGGGGGGAAGACCTCAAAACTGACCACAAAACCTTTTTTAATGTAGAACTGCGACAACATGGAACTGCGAAAAATCGCACGTTTTTACCACCTCAAGAAGTGGTTCAAAATTTGAATCAAAGTGGGAAGCAACGCACCCGCTGCACCGTGGTACTACGTAGACCACGGATCTCATTGTCTCCAATCTCTTTAGTTTAGAATTAGAATTCATTTTTATTTATTGTATTTATTTAAAAAAAAAAAAAAAAAACATTCAAATTTTTTTCAGTACCAAAAAATACGCTTTTAGTTTTTTGCGTCTCCTGAAAAGCATGCTTTTTCACATTTGTTTTGTATCACATGTTTTGTATTTCCTTAAAATCTTGCACCTTGGGTGAAATCCGTCCAGCCGTTTCTGAAATAATGAAACATTTGTCTTCCATAAGAAATACATGTAAAGAGTCTCCCAAAATTCAGGTAGTATTTGTCCTCGTATAAGGGGTTATGAAAAATGGAGCCCTATAAGAAATAACAACCCGTTTTTACTATGAAATATTTTAAAAATAATGAAGAAGAACTACGGTTCTAACAAATTCATCTTTAGTGGTGAGCCTCATTTTCATCTTGATGGCTTGGTTAATTGTCAAAATTGTCAAATTTGGTGTTCAGAAAATCCACGAGTGATTGTTGAGAATCAAATGCATCCACAGCGTGCCACTGTTTGATGCAGATATTGCAAAATCTTTTACCAGATGATAAAGATTCGTTCAAAGCTTTCTTTAAACCAATACAAGTTGTTAATTCGATTGTTAGAGATAACAATGACAATGTACATACAAAAACGCAAATGTGGTCTTTAGTTAATGGTTGCAGTGGTTGCATTTGCATTAGGTCGAATATTCAATGTCATGTAAAGTAAGTTTTAAAGTAATATTAACACCAAGAAATAGTTTTGCTTCTAAAGTAACTTTTTACAAGTTTCGTAGTAGAAAAATTTAATCCAGCTTTGGCTGGATCTGTGTGGTCGCTAGACTTGTTGGTCCAACAGTCCACCTAATGTCTGTTCTTTTATTAGCATCCTACTCTAATATTGATTTGCACGTAGCGATTGGTATACATATGCATATGATCCTTTGCAGATATCACGTTTTTCTTCAGCCAGGACAGAGCTTCTTTAATCGCCAAAATTTCCGCCTGGAACACGCGTGATTTGGAAAACTAAGGAGAGGCTTAGATTTTGCTTATCTGAGAAAACACAGCCACAAACCCGCTATCGGTTTAAAATCCATCTGTGTAAAAGTGTATTGACTTGTCTTCCATGAAAGTATCTTCCTCGCAGGAGGATTTGATATTCTCTGTAAGGACTTCAAACATATTAAGAATATTAGCTTCGACAAATATATTATTTGACCACTATATTGTCGCTTTAAGGCAAATAGCTGCAGTCGCAACGTTAATCTGTTAATATGTTAAGATTTAGTTGAAGTAATTCTTTGATGGTATTACGATGCTTACCTAAAACGCCTATAGCAACGTCATCTGCATAGGCAAACACCCTCCTACCACCCGCTTCCAGGTATATCAGTAACCACTAAGTTTCAGAAGAGAACCCCAGTTTGGAGTTGATTATCCTGCTATTTATTGTAGCATAAAACTGATAAACTCCCCAAGTGAGTCGTCTACCTGCAGATTTGACAGCGCAGTCGTGATTGTGGATGTGTTGACGTTGTTAAAGAAGCCCTCCATTTCCAGGAAAGCAACCATTGTGTACTTCCTATATTGTAGTAATCATTCGATGTGGTTAGTCAGTGAATACAGAGCCGTTTCCACCTACTTTCCTTTAGAGTAGGCATGTTGAGCCATTGATAAAAGTCTGGGATCAATTTTACGTATATGGATATCAATCAGTCGTTCTAGAGTTGTCGACTATGTTGTCGGACATCGGACAATGACGCACTGGTTTATGCCCTTAATTAAAACAGTCCGCAAAAACAGTCCTGTGCCAGTAGCCTTGCTGAGATTATAAGAGCCATCATTGCCCTATTCAAGCCTGTTGCACCACCATCTCTACTCGAATATGCCGACATAGCCATGGAACTTGCTTTATTCGAAATTATACGTTGTTGTTTTATTGTGTTGATGACAACTTCCCAGTGAACTTCCAAGTAAAATAAAAATTTTTTTATGTTCCCAAGTAGTCCCAGTTTTGATTTAATATTCCGGGCGAAAGAAAAAAAGTTGCCCCTTTTTGTTCTCGGGGTTATTCGAAATTTTGTGAGCCTTTTTTATTTTTTCGATTTGTTATAAAAATATACCATATACTTATATGGTAATGTGGAATTGTGCAAATCTATTCCTTATCGTCGGTTTTTTTTTTTTTTTTTTTTTTTTAATGTGTGTTCCAACTTCATGATTGTGACCATTTATATGATATCTAAATACCAAAACAGTAACCCAATCTTTAATATTGTTTTTAGAAGCTTGCAATAGGTTGGCCGTAACTCAAAGGTACAGCACTGTTTAAAAATTTGCACAGACCCTTATCGCATTTTACTTCTCAAGTGAGAAAAGATGGATTGCTTGGCATAAACAAAACAGTAAATTCTAACAAAAGAGCAGAGCGTGGCTCGATGCAACTTAATATTTTCGCAAATTTTCATTAACCAATAAGAACGGCAGGCCTGAGTTAGAATTCGGTTAATGTTCTGAGCGGATCAAACTACAAATAACAGCCGATCTAAGATCTAAAATTCTATACCAGTCTTGGCTAATGCAACTCAGATGTCATTAAAAACTGTGAGGAGTTTGGAAGCACACAAATTAGTTAAAGAAGTAGCAACTACGGTACCTACACACGCCGCTGCATACAGAAACGTAATGAAGAGTGCTAGTAGCAATGTATTAGTCACAAAACTATCTGGTGAAGAAGCTTTACCTATGTTAATCGAAGCTAAGTTAACAAAACACAAGTAATAAACATACATATATTCACAAACAGGATGAACTGAAATTTTCATGCAATACTGTAGTGCAGCAGGCACTGCCTGCAGTTGTAAAATCGCAGTCGCTTTTAGATTGCACTGTGAGTCGCTTACTTGAAGTGCAAAAGGAAGTTGCTGTAAGGTTTACTTATAATCAGCTTCATAGTTTAAAACTCATTTCTAAGTGAGGTTTCAACGGCAAATGTACAAATGTAACCAGACATATGAATCAGATGGCGTAGAAAATTATAAAAATATCCTTTTAACTTCTCTTGTACCTTTGCGTCTAGAAAGTTCAGAAAACGTAATTATTTGGCAAAATCCACAGCTATCTTCATCTCGATTTTGCAAACCAATAATATTAAGCCATGTAAACGAAAGCAAAGAAGTTTCTATGAAGGAGAAGAATTATATTCAAGACCAAATTGATATTTTGGAGATATCGGAGGTGAGTATTGGTGCAGCTCACATAAGTCACGTTCTTCCTTTTACCATGATTGATGGCAAAAGTCTGCAATACTGTTACTGAAATAACTTTTACACAAAAGTGTTTTATATGCAGTGCCACCATTTAACATTTTAATAATTTTGAAAAATAATAAACAATCAAAGTGACTTATCGAAACTAAACTTTCACCTTTTAATATTGCATTGCTGGATACAATTTTTTGAATGCCTACTGCATATTGGCTACAATTTTTCCATGAAAAAATATCAAACCAATACAGAGATAGAAAAAAGAGCAGTTCATGATCGACCAAAAATCATTAAGGAACGCTTTAAGAAGGAAATGGAGTTGATTGCCCAAAACCTGGGTTTGGTAGCACAAACGATGACAACACTGCGAGACAATTTTTTCAGAATGCGGAATTGAATGGGTTGAAAGACCTTTTGACAAGCGGAACATTTGAATCGAACCATTTGTAATTTTTAAATATGAGCAGTTGGCCTGAAACATACCTTGCACATCAACAATCAAAACTAAAATAAAAAAACATTTTTTAAATGGAACGGGAAAAAGGAACGTGTTTCACCCGAAAGTCCAATTAAGAAATGTATTTTCGGTGTTTCGATATATTTTTCCCACTTCAATAAAAAGCGTTTCCTGTCTTTCGGACAATCTTCCTGCCCGCGCCAATGTAAACAGGCACAATAACTTGTGTTGCCATTAACGTAATAAAAAGATTTTATTTTATCTTACAAACAATTTCATGTGGGCACGTAATCAATTTATTTAAATGCAAAGGGTACGAGTTAGACACAGCAAAGCTGTATGTTTTATATTACTCCTGGTATCACATGCCCCGCTCATTTCACAAAGTTTTGATACATGGTACTGAAAAAATAGGTGCTGCATTACTTCCGATTGGACAACTTTCAGAAGAGGCTCAAGAAACCCGGAATAAGGATATTCAGAGCTTTCGCGAGGAAAATTCCAAAAAATACTCGCGCTCAAAAACGTTTTCAACAATTTGCTACTTACATCAGACACTAACCTGACACGTATGCGACAGCTACAAAAAAAAAAAATATCTCATAACTTTTCTCCAGAAGTTATTGACATGCTGTGCGCTCAGGAAATTTCAGATGAATAAAAGGTGAATATAACGGTGACAGTAACAGTACCCCGAGTGACGAAGAATAAAGGTATATATTTGAATTTGCTAACTTTACATCTCAAACGCACTACTTTTTTTCTAGTTATTACTGATTCTGGATGCTTTTATGTTTTTTAAATTAATATAAACTGAATATATTGCCAATTACTTAATTTCTACATACTGAACCCGAATAAAAAAAAAGGTTTTTTTAAGAGTAGAAGTTGATAGGCAGAAACTGAAGTGTCGATGCTTGTGTCTTTATAAACGCTTGGCTATTCAAGTCGTTTATTTTATTTTTTTCGAATCTATTTACGTTCTAAAATTAACCCAAAATGAGCAGACATGCACTGAGCGTTCAGTACAACAGTTCTACAGTTTGAGGGAGAGTCAAATTATGACAACCGATGAACTGTCAAAGTTACCACACTTGAAATATTTTCATTCTAAGTAGTGGGATTATTCCGCATTTAAATTAATAATTTCTTCTCGTAGGGCGTAAATCTTCTTTTAAGAATGGAAATTGTAGGACCAGCAAGAAACTGCATGAAGTTTCTTCAGGTGACAAGCATCCTCCGTAATTTTCAGTCATCTTTTTTTAACTGATGAATTGTATGCAGGTACTTCAACCAGGATTTCTTTCGCCTGGAATACAAGGCCTCCTTAATGCCCAGCAAGTAAGACACCGCCAGACAAAGCATTGGAACCCAAAATTCAAACGACTACGAAAACAAAAGTTCATCAAAATTGATATTCCTAATCTCCAGGAAAAATTTGAGGACCTCTCTACGGAAGAAGTTCGCAGTCGCATGAAAGAACGAGGTATTCTTCCACCACGTCCATGGTTAGAGAGACCATTTCATATTAGTGCCACTGGCGGTATGTTCGAGCCTTATGTGCCACCAGAAGGTGATGGTAAAAAGTCCTTCATCTCATCCACTGGTGCGAAGCAAAAAATAGAATTTCTTGAAAAAAAAGGCAAAAGTATGATGGCAATACGAAAAATCAGGAGTTACGAAGAGGATTTTGATAAAGATGACTTTGCAATCAAAGCTCAAGATATATATGTGAATGCACATCAGATGATGGCAACAAAAAAGAAACATGAACTTCGCCAATACGTAACTGAACGGTGCTATCCCGAAATTATACACAACACTCGGGACAAGACTATTCACTGGAGATTTTTGCAATCTCTTGAGCCTCCAAGGGTTGTTCACGCTCGCTGCACTGATATCATTACAAAAGAAAATATATTCGCTCAAGTGACAGTTCGGTTTAATACACAGCAGCAATTGGCTATTTACGATCGGTTTGGACGACTGATGCATGGAAGTGAAACTCTAACAAAAGATGTGCTTGAATATGTCGTGTTTGAAAAACACATTTCCAATGAATACGGTATATGGAGGATGCATGATAAAATTATTCCCGATTGGCTGCCACCAAGGCAACCGACCCCGCATACTTTCCGGGTTATTGAAGACGTTGAAGAGGAACCAAAGAAAATTGTAGAAGTAGCACAAAACCAGAAAGTACAACAAATTGAAGCCGGTTCTTCCGATGCTACTAATGAAAAGTTGGTTTCTGCATAAATAAAGAATGATGGGACAAATTCATGAAAGTTCGGGTTTTGTTGAAAATAAAGAAAATTCTCACTCATCTGTTCATCATTTTTTGTTTGCAAACCTCTATCTATTTTAACTTAAAAAAGATGAGACCAACCATCTAAATTAGTTTTTAATAAAGTTGATTTTTGGAACTAGAAAAAATTATTTTTAAATATATACATATGCGTATGATGTATATAAATATGTAAATAAGCCATTCCGCCAAAGATCGCGGCAGTTTCCTGGTCTTATTTGAACCCACATCTGATACCAAAAACCAACTTGTATTACTCAGTTCATTTGAAATTGAAGTAATAGTAGCTCGTACTGGGCTAATTTTGGTATGGTAACCCGGAAAGCAAATTTATAATAGGTGCTGTCAGATCTGAATATCTCCAGTCTGCGGGTTGTTTTAATATTTTCTCAAACGTAACACTTCGAAGTTCCACCAAATTAGTGCCTAGTTTAGAAGCGTCAACGTTTTTCTACGTAGTTGCTTTGTATTTGTAATACATCAGGAAACAGGCGATTTGCAGAAAGTCTTCCTGAGGGGAGCTCACCTTAGTTCAAAATATTTGACGACAGTAACGTTTGGGCTCTGAACAACTTTTTCTACTTTGCCTTTTCCTACGCCAAGGAGGGGTTTGGTCAATATCCCAAGTTCCAGCTCCCACTTGGAATTCCTCAGCCCCTTTTCTTGACCAAAATTAAGATTACATTCAACGTGTGAGCTGACACAACGACGAACGTATGACATTCTCCATTCGTTTCTTAACTTATGACTACAGCAACCAAATCTTGATATAAACAAACGTTTATGTTCATAGATGCCTATGAACTGCCTACGGATGTTAGAAAACACGAACATTACTTCAGTGCAAACTGGGTTATTGGATATCCTAATATCAGAATCGCATTTATTTTGATTCGTTCGTGTTTTGTTTTTGCTTGATAGTAACTGAACACTAAGAACAGCGCAAGCTAAACCAGGTAAGGTTTAGCTCGCATGTACCAGACGAGGCATCTCTTTTTGATGTCTCTGATGGAAAAGTGCCTTCAGAAGCCTTCAGATCTTCAGATCTACTGCAACATATTTGGAGCTCAGGTCAGCAGTGTGCTGAAAAAAGAGATTCTGGGAAGAAGCAGTGCTCATATTTCCGAAATGTATTATTAGTTTCGGGGTTAGTCCGAGGGGTTAAAACCAACGGTGCCCTCTAGGTTGTGGGTGGTCCATCAGGGATCTGACCAAAAAAAAAGTAAGGATAGCAATACCTAACCTCAAATCCAACAAAACTACCAGCTTACCAGCCGAGATATTCAAAGCTGCTGCAAGACTGTTGAGAACATAAAGTGTATGCCTACGTTAAAATATGAATTTGATGTTTTATTAAACGTCGTTAACAGCATGATTGACTTCTATCAGTGTGGCAAGGAACGTTCTGGAAAAAACTTAAGAAGTTCAAATCGATACCCGCCATCTTTTCATTGATTTTAAGGCCGCATATGACATTATTTTCAAAGACGAGCTATTTAGAGCTAAGTCTAGTTTTTGCATCCCTGTCTATGTAGAATGACGATGGAGGACGTTCGCTGCTCCGTCAAGGTAGGTAACCAATGCACCCAGATCTTTGATGTTCAAAAAGATTTCAAATAAGGTGACGCCTTGTCATGTGACTTATTTAAAATCATATTTGAAATAAAATGTGTTTCAAACGTCAAAAGTTACAAGTAAAAACGAAAAAAAAAGAAATTCCAAAGCAGGAGGAAGACTTTTAGATTGATTATTACTATTTAATTGATGTAATGCCCGTGACACACATGTGGTATAGATACCATGGTATAGAAATGAACCACATGTTTGTCAGGTTATACCAGGCGAGCAAACTAGTATGAGCGTGAGTCAGCTGCGGCAAATCTTTTTTCAATGATATAGCAAGTCTCCAACATGTATTCTTCCTTTCTAAACACTTCTAATTGTTGACTAGGTATTGAAAGTTTGCCCTATCAACTCTGAAAGTGTTTTTAAATTTCTCATCGGAAAAGGCAGGAAATTGTGTTTCCCAAAAGTGCGAATTTTCCATATGTAAAAAGAACGTATTAATTTAAATCAAACATAAATATTTTCATGACTTAATTTGCTCCAAATTGAACGTGACTTTAAATTTCGATTTTCACAGAAACCCACATACCTATGTATATATTTAATCTTGCTCTTATTGCTAGTATAAAACACAATTTCTTTTTCTTTCTTAGGTAAGTTATTTTTTGATTATTTGATGCAATTAAGCTCAAAAGATCCATCCCAAAACATAAATATTCCAAATACAAAGAATGACAATTTTTGTCAGTCAGAACATGACTGCTGGGAAACTATACCAACCAAACTAAACTAAACCAACTAAAGATTCCCTTGCTATGATTATGTTAATATTCATTTTTATTTAATAAATGTTCTCAATTTATTCTTCTGAAGGTATTTCGTCCCCAATGATGACAGCTTCCACCAGCACCTCTTGGGTCGACAAAAATTCTATTCAACCTATTTTGCTGTTTGCACCATCTCAATATATCAAAGGCTGCGATCTCTCTACAAGATGCTTCTTATATATGCTAGTCCAGAGCTAGAATGAGGAACGCAAATTTATCTAATGAGATAAAAGTTGATGACGAGCGTATATGTAGAAAAATAAGTGGAAAAAGGCTTCAAATGACCTTTAAAGTTAGCAAAAGACAAAATTTATTTTAGCTAGAGACTTAAAGTAATTTTAGCATATTTAAATAAAAAAAGTATTAAATAACTTTTTTTCCTTTTATTTTTTAGGCCTATCTTCCTAGAGAAATTGTTATTGTAGATAACATAACATAGATATTGTATTAAGCACATACATACATATTTACTGAGATTAGGAAACCACCGCATATTAATGTCATCATTATGCTCGTAAAGAAAATATTCAAAACACAATATGCTTTCATCATCAAGGAAGTGATGATTTTTTCCAATGATCAAAACAGTTTTAAATATTTCGACATTTCGAAAGAACAAAATTGAAGTTTTTTTCTATTATTGACGCGGCAGTACTAAATGAAAAGACTTCATTAAAATTTCGGAAAATTTGAATACTGAATCTTCAATAAATAAATTTCTTGACATTTGTTGCAGGAGTGACTTTATTTCTTTGAATACGGATTTTCATAAATTTAAGAATCGTTGTATCGGCACGGATTTCCCAGTTTTATGTAAAGAAATCTTTATCTACACGCATTTGAATAATTATGAGTATTATACTTTTAGTCACGTCTTACCGATAATCAACAATAGCTAGTAAAATGGTCAACTGTTTTACTAGCTCTTATAATTGTAATATTCCACAGCATCTTCGGCAGAACGTAGGATGTCGATGTGATAACTATCTATAAAATTCAATAGTAAACATTTAAGTGTCGCCTGTAACATTTATATGTAAAGTTTCAAAACTTTGTTGCTCCGTAATAAAAATGAAGTTGCTTTTGAAGACCCTAGCGAACGTTTAAAGGACAACGAACTTCGGATTTTCACTTGGAATGTTTGGACCCTTAACAGTCCTCATGCAACCGAACAATTAGCATAGGCCTTTGACAGTTTTCACGCAGATATCACCGCCATCCAGGAAGTACAATGGGTTGGGCCGGACTGTAACATACGCTATGGTGATTGCTATAGCAAACAGCGCTTATTCGGATCCGGACTTGCTATATGCAGACTTAGGCTTAGGTCCTTAGCTTTTGACAAGTTACCGAGCGCCTTATAGCAATCCGCATCAAGTCTAAATTCGCTAACATACGCAAAACTACTTTACAAAAAAGCCTTATTTTTTTGTCATACCTTTGATATTCCTACGCCTAATAAAACTGCAACCGACCTGTTGCAACTAAGCCCATGTGTACTAATCGCAATTCTGATCCTTAATGAACTTTATTTCCTAAAATGTGTCATCGTTGAAGAGGTTATCAAATGTTTGGCGATACAGCCTGAAATGCTGTCTTGAATACTTATAGTCGTTCTCAAACTCAACTTAATTCAATTAGCTGCTCTATTCACAGTCGATCATAGACTTACGTGGTTACCAAACGTGTTTCGATTTTTTTTTGTACGCAGTAAAAGTACAATTATTATATTGGGCAGGCAGAAGGCTTCCTCCAGACCCAAAAAGTGACAAAACTTTTCCCTATTTTTTTCAGAGACAAATTTTTGCTTCTAGTGTCCATATCAGAATCAAAATTTCTCTCCTGGATTTAATGTCAAAATGTATAAACGTGAAATAGTATTTTGTGTCAAACTAGAATTCTGTTTTCGTGCAATCATCTGTGTTTTGCCAATTTATTACTCAGAGTGGTTAAATTGATTCGCAAGCAAATATGTTATATTTAAAAAATGCATGTAACAATATTGAGAGTGATAATAATATTATTACTTTGTAATCAAAATCGGAATTCAAAAAAAGAAGCTCCCAATACATAGAAAGAGTAAATGACGGTGGTAGAGGAAGTATGGTACAACAAGTGAAGTCTACAGCACCAGAAAACGCATCTGACATGCTAGCCATCTAGCTCTCTATCCAAGAGCAGATAACTCAGCTTCTACGTCAGATAACGGAACAGGTTACTCGTTAAGACCAGATCTACGCACTGCTGCCGGGCGTAATGCACCTTCAGTAGTAATGGGTGCAAATATGGTGGAACGAACCCTTAAAGCCCTTGCATTAAATATATGTAAATCCACTGATAAGGATCGATCGAAGAGCCGCATCTTTTAAGTTGCTCAAAGATCAATCAAATGTTGTGCTTTTGGTTTGTGAAACTAAGCTAACTAAAAAACACAAAATGAGACACAAAAGATATAAAATACTAAGTAAGAACCGACCCAACACAATACAGGAGGTGGTGTTGCGATCTTCATTAGAAAAAGATTGCGATTTAAAAGTGTACAGCCGTATAGTGCGCAAATTACAGGTGCTTGAGGCATGTAACATAATGTGTACATGGTTGTACATGGTTTCTGTCTATGGACCTGAAGCTACTCAATCAAGCTTATTTATCATAGAACTCAAGATATTTTTTCGATTTAAGGAAAATTACTTTATAATCGGCGGAGATTTTAATGCCAAACAAAGGGACTTGGGAAATAATACTTCAAACACAAAAGGCAAACTGCTACCTGCGGGGTCGGCACAGTGTTATGTACCGACTCGATTTAAAAACGATGGACAATCCGTCGTTTTCAAAACATTGCTAATATTTGGATCTCCTGTTGTTTGACACACGGATACAACTGACAGGCTCGAACTAACATATTATAAGCTGTCTACGCACGTTTGTGTATGGCACTGACCATTGTAGTCTCAGTACTGAAACAACTCTTCCCAACGTAGTTGCGGAATTGGAAGAATTTGTTCAAAGGTATTCGTACAATTATAGTAGGGCACGTAGGACACATTTCTTCAGAACATTAACGAGAGCACTCTCCTCGAACTCCCTCTGCCCACTGTCCAACAGGAATCTGTCAAACAATGAGATTGACAAACAAGGAGATTGATAGATACTGTAAACAAATGGACGAGGCTATAAAACAAACTATTGACAGGACGATACGACGCATTCTGCAACGCAACCTTTGACGCATTGCACCAACACAAAAGTAGACTTCTGTCGAGACTAAAAACCTTGTACAGACAGACTGACTGACTGATATAACCCGCTGGTCATGACATTGAAGTCGTCCATCAAAAACTTCCAAACATTAATAAAAGTAAATTACAAAGCATCTGTTAGTAGTGGAACAATAAAATCCGGGCTGTAAATACCAGCAACCCAAATATGTTCCCGCAAATAAATAAAATATTTTGGAGCAAAGATCAAAATGATTTGTTCATGTGAGTAAAAATTTGTAAAAGAAAACGCATTTGAGAGAGTAATTCATTTCCCCACCCTGCAAAATTCCTACAAATTTCTACACGAGATTAAGAAAAAACGTCAAATCAATTAAAATTTAAAAGAACTGTCAAATTCGTAAAAGCTTAAATTTTAATGAATTGCGACAGTTTTATGCAAATTAACTCATAATATGACTCGGACCTGGACAAATGAGAGAAAAAAAAACAATAGAACTCATTAAATGCATATTGCATCAATAGCATAGTATTAGTAACCAATCTAAAAATATTCTTAATGTTTTACAATTTATTTTGTGCTTAGTTTTTACTTGTTACTTTTGACGTATCAAACACAATTAACAAAATGTGTTCCCCCGAGATGTTGGGTTTCGGACAGTATTTATTCCTACTCCTCAAACTTCTCTTTTAAAAATTGTTACAAAAATCCCGTGGGAACAGACCTTATATTATATTATCATACATACGTATTATTATTAAGCCTGCTTATGTGTATCACTTACACTCATTTCTAAAACGATGATGTGATGTAGCCTGTACATTAATATATGGTACACATTTTTCATTTCTTTCTTAGTTCATTTTCTTTTTCACAATTCTATTACAATCATTCCGTTGTTCTCCCACTTAACGAATAACATACACGACGACACAGCAGAGCCATCATCAAAATCCTATAAAATAAAGTCACATTTCCCGTTCTACTCCTACGTGGTGTACCATTCGTGGTCAGTGTTAAATTAAATTCAGGGTTAAGCTACTATTTTTTTGTTTTAATTGTAAGTATTATCCTTCATTAATTATAAGCAATATATTTTATTTATAAATTGTGCGAAATTAAGCAGTATTTTCATAAAATTACTCAGCAATGTTCAGCAATGAGAAAGTCAGATTAAAAATGGCTGCTGCTGGTGCGTCTAGTGACGCACTGGCTTTCGCCAATTTCCAATTTCTCAACAAATAAATCAAATTTGTTTACAGTTTCCGTTATTCATATGGCGATGTTAATAATTCCATTGAATTTGGCAAAAAAAAAAAAGTAAAAAAGAAATTAAATTATCTTGAGGGTGTAAAAGAAATGTTAAGAAGTATCCACAATGGCCGACATTTTGACTTGTACGAATATGGAAGTAAAACGTAATTGAAAAGGCCTCTGCTTTCGAGCTGAATGTGACTCACTGACACAAAAGCATAAACGCCTTTTGTCCCTCGTTCGCACTTCTGTGGCTTGTGTGAGCGCCACATTTCGCATAACAGTTAAGTCTCTTTTCACTTGTTCAATTTATTCTATTCCGTGCCAGTTATTCGCGTTGGTAGCACACGCATTTTTCTTTTTCCATATTTTATCCGTTAATTTTAATTTTTGCTTTTGAAGAAATTAATTTTGATTCTTAAAAGTAAATACATAGTATAATAGTTTAAAAGATCAGAAAATAATTTGTGTGTGCCTTAGGAGAGGAAAAGAAGAAAAAAGCGTTCGAGGTTAAAAGTAATTAAAGAAATAAATTTTTTCCCCCATTACAAATTGAAACCAAGAATAAAATACAAGTAAAACCTCGGGAGAACAATTTCTTTTTTTTTTTTTTTTTTGTTTTGCATATGCGATTTCTCATAATCTTGCAAAATGTTTTAGTCATCGCGATTTCTCTAAAATTTTGCTTTCAGAAAGGCTCCCGCCCAGGTGTTTTTTTTTTTTTCGTATTTTGTATGAAGTATAGAATTTTTTTTTTTTTTTTCATTTGTCGAACCTTTCGTTCGTATATTCGTTTTGTTTCTAATTTGGGAAATCCAATTGCCACATGGCCACAAATCACGTTGTTTGAGGTTGGGTTGAACAGAACATTTCAACAGAACGTTCATATATATATATGTGTATACATTTTTTATTTTTATTCCCCAGTATTGAAAACTTGTTATTCCATTAGTGCTTGCCTACTGTAGTCCTTGACTGTTATCATTATTTTTTTTTTTTTTTTTTTGCATTCAGAACTCAACAAGTTGTTTTTCTGTAGCGTTTAATTGACATTCAAACGCGCAACTCAAGGTAATTCAAATAAATACTTGGCAGTGAAAAGTGCGTCCGACATATGTATGCACATGTATGGCATTCATACATATGTGGGGGACATAAGCAAGATATTTAATTCTGAAACCCTAAATCAATTATGAGTTTTATCTCGAAATAGTTTCTAATATGCCACGTTTGTTTGGCTGTGTTGAACTGATGTTATGCTGTTTACGAACGAGCATTATAAAGATATTTTTAAATATTTAATTAAATGAGAATATAATTTTGAGGTTCAATCAACTTTGATAATCATAAGTACACACACAAGTACGAGTATGCATGCATTTTTACACGACTGATCGGAGTAAGCAGAAAAAGTTTAAAACCAAATAACCTTTACAATTGTAAAGGTTTGCCAATTTTTAACAAACAAAAATACAAAAAGGCCTTAATTAAATGAGAAGTAAATAACGCAGATGCACTGGCGGTTACCTTTTGCTCGTTTTTAAGGGTTTAATGTATGTAAGTCCTAAAATAGAAGTATTTTTTTTTTTTTTTTTTTTTTAGTAAATTCGTAAATATTGCACAGTTATGGCCAAAATAAAAGGAGCGAACATGTTAGTTTTCGAGTCCAAAAATGTAGATATTTTATTTCAATTTATGTCTTAAGGTGGTCAAAGTAATAAGAGCGAAACTAGGTCTTATTTTACAAAAAATTTTAAATCAAAGTCTCATTAAAGTTGTGCAACAGTCTGTGTTTGTAAGATGTTTTCTTGCATAAAACTCTTTAAATCTTTCCATAAATTTTCGATAGGTTTCAGGTCTGGTGATGTTGGGGTTTGGTCAAACGATATGTTGCGTTTCTCGACCCACTTTAGATGCACATATTTTTGGGATCGTTATCTTGCTGCTACGCCCATATTAAAGGTATATTTTCCACTGCTTGAGGCAGCATTACGGTCTCTAAAACTTCGAGGTATAATTCATTGGTTATGTTTATCCTTTATGGGCCAACATTATCCAAAATATAGGACATATGTACCTATGTTGAATATTATCCAAAATTAAGGAACAAGCCCTGCATATGAAATATTTAAATGTTTTCCTGGTGTTCCTAGTTTTCAGCTCTTGTTTGTTGCTTTTTCTTACATCAGATCCAAATAAATGTATATCTTTGTTTCATTGCTGTATAGAACATTTGTCCAATTTCTTTTATTTGTCGATGCCTGGTTTCAAGTGGAAAACTTGAGCGCTTGCTTTGTGTTCCTAGCGCTCAGTAATGGAAATTTTCTTGCGATTCTTTTCTGTAAGTGTCTTCGAATCGTTCGAGAGCTAATATCAAAAGATACATTTACTTTAGTCAAGGGTAGATGTCACAAATGGATGATTAAGCTCCTGTCTAGCAATTCGTCTTTCAAGCAAATACCTATTTTGTTTTCTTCTCTAAAGCTTGTTTGGTAATATATTTTGATTTTTTAATATTCTTGATATGACATCTGAAGAACGTTAAAGATCACATGTGATAAAATTATATGTTTGTCTTCATCTTTGACTTGAATTAATTCCATTTCTTTCTCGGAGAAATTCTTTCCGCTTCCCATAATTATTAAAACACAATCAGGACACTATTATATCTGAAACATGTGTATTAACGCACGAGGCGCTCATGAGACCTATGTGCAGTTAAAAGCGACATTTCATCGCATTGAATTTTGTTGTTGCTCCATTTTCAACAATATATTTTTCGAAAAAAAAAAATACGTACATATGTATATAAAATTTCGGTTTAAAAAAAAAACCGCCGTTGCAATTCTATGATATGATATGGTATTACATCGGGTTTGCTGTAAGATTAGTTGTTGCGATCGAATGCAGCTGCGCATGGAGTACAGTAATCGCATGTGTTTGCTTGTTCAGAAAACAATGTGTTTCAGGCATTACTCGTAAACACAATTATATAAAATTCCTGCAATATCGAAGAAGTGAAGAATGAATGGGTGTTTGGGTCTGGGATATGGGGAGAATTTGCTACGAAAGTTATAAAAAAACATCTAAGTTCTAAAACATTCTTTCAAATTATAGAAAATTTGACTTAAGGATGTTTGATTTACGGAGGATTGACTGTAATTGTCTTCAGGTTCAGGGAATCATGTTTCAGTGCACTGCCTACGGTTATAACCATACAAAAGTTTGTTTTAAAATGATTTGTATTGCATATTTCCTGTACTTTACACTGATGGTCGCATAATCTTTATTAACAGATCAACTCCGTTGTCTGTTAGGTCTTCTTTGGTATATTGATATTGCGCCTTCATGTGTATCAATTTTTACTTGGTTTATATCGGTTAAGAGTTATATTTTCTGTTCCTTATAACAATGTTTTTATATTATGGATAATTGTTTTTCTATAAACGTCAAATTTATCTTTCTATCTATTTTTCAGCAATTTGTTGTATGAGTCAAAAAACTGAAAGACCAGTACTATCAGGTCAGCGCATCAAGACCAGAAAAAGAGGTAAGAGATAAATCAAAATTTTCAATTTTTCTTATCTAAGAAAATTTCTATCATGTCAAAATTTATAAATATGTATTAAATAAATTGTGTATTTATTTTTTTGTTTAGATGAAAAAGAGAAATTCGACCCCACGGGATTCCGTGACGCGGTCATTGCTGGTCTCGACAAAACTGAAGGCGACTTGGAACAAATCTCTAAATATCTAGATCTCGCTGGCAACAAACTTGACTATCGTCGTTACGGCGAAGTACTATTCGATATTCTAATTGCTGGTGGCCTCTTAGGTAAGTAGTCATTATAACATGTGTTTAGGAATTGATTTGCTTTAATTAATAACTTATTTTTAGTTCCTGGTGGATCGATCTCTCAGGATGGCGAAAAACCTCGAACAAATTACTGTATTTTCGAGGCACCCGAAAATATGGAGGCCATGCGAAATCATGAGCAAGTGAGTTTTTTTTTTTTTTTTCAGACCATAACTGAATAAACTTGACGGTTAATTCCAAGAATAAAATAAGTTAAATTTATGGAGCATTAATTGTCGGAGGCAAATATGTAGAATGTTTTGTCTAGTTTTCTTGGTTTTCAATGTATTCTTCATATATAATTTTAAGGATATTCTATTATTTTGCCTTCCGCACCGTTGATTCGAGAGTAACATAAAAACACAATTTTTAACAAAATTCTACTTTATCCATCAACATAGTCTCTTAGAATAATATATATATAATATTGCTTCCCGCGAGCATTTTTTGAGATTTAGCGAACAAGTAATAAAATCCATTGTCACATAACGCAAAAAAAATTATTTTTATATCGCACCTTGTTGTTTTTGACACCCACTTCGAACAGAGCTTTCGCATACCCAATTACTCGAGCAAAAAAATTATGTCACCGTCTATTGGTATCTTAACGATGTCAGCTGTTCAAAACGGTTTGGTGGATTTTATTTATTTTTTTTTTTTCGTAACAACAGCTTTATTTATTCGGCGTCCACAACGTTTGAATTCAGCAAGCTAGCGACAAATGGTTGCCTTCAAATAACAGTGTTTTATCAACGTAAGAAACTGTTCCTTTTGTTCATGGTTTTGAAAATATCAAAAGGTGCGTCACTAAAACTTCTATATTTCGATAACTAATTGTCGAAATATCATCATATTATTCATCATATTTTAATACATATCGTTTGAATGTTGGCACTAACTAAAAATCGTATGGATAAGTTATTAGTCAGTCTCGGGACTTTCCGAACCATTTGTTACACACAACTTTTCTATTAAAAACTTTGTAGTTACTGCTTAAATATTTTTTAATAACGTCTACGCTAAAATTAAAAGGTCATAAGTTATTATTTTGTTACATATAAATCGATAAACTATAAATCGCAAACACCTAGCTAACTGCCATTCACTAAATTAGAAAGTTATGAACAAAAATTTGTGTGAGTTAATTTATAATAATAAAAAGCATATAATTAGAGCCAGTGATCTGCCACACATTGTTTATGTGAATTCTACGATAATAGGTGTCGAAGTTATGCAACAAAAAACCGACAATTTACTTGTCTCCCTATTCGATAGTAATAAAATGACTTTTAAAATTTTTACAGAATCTTTGATGTTTATGTAAAGATGTACAAGCTTGTCACATATTGGAACTTTTGAGATTAAATGCTATAAAAAAAGCAATGTATGAATTATCTATTTTTGTCGAACTAACGCGAAACGTTTCCAGTTGCTGAGATCGTTGCACTCAGCGCTTTTCGTTTTACACATAGTAGCTAGAACATGTTAATGTGTTTCATAGTTTTTTTTTTTTTTTTTTTTTTTTTTTTTTTGTTATTCGCATATAAATATTAGTTTATAAGCATACAATTAGAGCTTACTATCTGCCGCATCTTGTTTGTGATTTACGATAGTAGGTGTCGAAGCTATGCGATATTAAATTGGCAATTTACTTGTCTTCATATTCAATAAACTTAGATTTGAAGATTTCAAAAATTGCTATAAATAATTTAAATATAATTCAAAATTCCAAAGATAAAAAAAAAATATGTTAAGTTATAAACATTTGACGAATTTGAAAATTAATACCATACATGGATGATATGGTCGGTTTAAAGTTCTTGTTTTGAAATTTTTCTTTCTCTTAAATTCCTTATCTCTATTTAGACGTTTTCTGGCTTTTAAATATTTTTCCTTGTCTGCACAGAGTGATTAATTATTTTTTCTGCATTCTAACACTATACATTTTGCACGGTATCCAACAAATATATAATTGTGGAGCGCTACACTAACCATGTAATACAGTATGCATATTTATGTACTTTCATTTTTAATGTCTGTAATGGGACTTTTCTAACAAGCACAGATTGTTTTCTTTAAATATTATTGTTAGATTTATTCATTATATTTTTAACAGTCGGACTAAAATTAAAGTTGAATAAAAAATAATCGATAATTTCTTAGGGAGAACATCTGGTTACATCTGAAAATATTTTTAAAAAAAATACTAATTTGTTATGATAGACTAGATAGTATTTGAACACTAGAAAAAGACAAACTTTCGTAAATGAGGATTCTGTTTACACTATGTGCTTATCTTTAAGTGAAAGCATTTCAACACATGTTAATAATAAGGTTGCTTCAGCCAAAGAAGTGTAGGATTTTCTTTTTTTAATAAAACACAATTCTTGGGATATCCTTATTGCTTTATAAAGTAAACACATTCTTTTTCAAATGACCGTAGTACGGAAAAGATGCATTCTGACACTGATGTGTCAAAAACACAAAATCGTGTTTTTTTTTTTTTTATGTTACCCATTTTCACATTGGTGACTACGTTAAAAGCAAAATTTCCGCATCTCGGCACTGAAAATTTAATGATTAGCAGATGAGATAGGGCCGTACTTTTTTCGGGAACGAGGCCGAAAGAAACATTACGGTCAATGGAGAGCGCGCTACTGAAGCATGATAAACAATTTTTTGGGGTAATGTTAAAAGCAAGGCTTACGCGAACAATTCTAACTCGAAGTTAAAGTCGAAGCCCCCACCGGCGAGATAGATAGAGTGCCCAATTGTGTATGTGAAACAGTGATTTAAAAATTGGAAAAACGGATGAGGGTTTGCCAGCAGAGCGATGCTGTCATTTGAAAGACATTTTGCTCCATAAATGATCCTAGTGTGTCTATTTATAAAGCAATAAAGGTTTCAGAGCTTACTCAGCATTTTTTTATTTTATTCAAAGAAATTAAACCCTTCACCTCTTGTTAAAACACCCCTTAGAGATTAGGGCTCTATCCTTTTTTTTTTTTTCGTTAAAAATATAACTTTCTGTTCTATTTAGTACAGTTTTATTCTAAAAGATTATTTTTTATTTATTTATTCTATATTATTATTATTATCATTTTTTTGCAGGTATTCATCAAGCTCATGCGTAGATATAAGTACTTGGAGAAGATGTTCGAGGAGGAAATGAAGAAAGTCTTAGTTTTCATTAAAGGCTTTACTCCCAGCGAACGTATCAAGTTGGCTCGTATGACAGCTCTTTGGATGAGTAAGTAAAACGAAGATTATACATATATATATGTATATATTAATTGTAAAATTTATAAATTCCAACCTAAATTTACTGCTTAAAGATGTTAATTCATTGTTCTACGAGTACTGAATTAGGTTGGGTAGATTATAGTCACCTGGAGTACTGATTCTTGAAATAATTCAATATTCAAGAGCCACAAATCCATGTACATTATTATTTTCTAATAAAATGTCACCATTCCAGTGTGTAATGTCTAGTCTAGAACATAAGTATTATTTACCTGAATTCCAATAAGTGGTACTTGATTTTAAACTTTCGTAATTATTTGAATATCTCGAAAAAGGAATCAGCTAACATTGCTTTTGCAAGAGGTACTCACAATTCAATCTTGTTTTGACGTACTCCCTTCAGTTGGTCATGCGGTTTTTAATTGGAACAGAAATTTTGATTTTTTTATTCTGCTAAGGCTGAAAACATACCGGGATCAGGTTTTACGTTTTTTGTTTCAAAGGAAACGTTTTCCCAGCTATCGACAACGGAATATGTTTTCTGTTTCGTCTTGTCTTTTTGTTTTGTTACATACAGTGTGTGCACCGCTATGTGCAATAATCGACAACAACGCTGATTTGAAGCATATTTGTTGCATTCGGGTATTTTGTTTATATGAAAAGCTATGTTCAATATTTTCGACAATCAGTCATGAAACACATCGAGTCAAAAACATGTTTTTTGTTTCGCCTGCTTTGCTATGTGTTGGCTCATAAGAATGAATGGATTGTTGTTTCAATAGTCAACAAAAAACCGGTGTGTTTTCAGCCTAAGGAATAAATAGCATTAAAAGTAATTATTATCACCGCAATGTTTCGGGGAAACCACATGTTTCTGATATCGACCGTGACTTTTGTGGATTGTTTAATTTTGACCAAGTCAATCTTTCATCGTTCTAAATGTCGTTGAAAGTAAAAACCTCTTTAATAAAGGTACCTTCAACCCACAAATCGTTGTTAACAAAATAGTAGTTGCTTTTTGATGAATTTATTTCCGACACAAATAATCACAAAATAGATTTTCCAACTCATGACGACGGCTCAACCGAAAAACGTAAAAAATTGCGCACTTGTTGAGTTTACGGTCTTACGATAAGAACAGAACAACTAATTATCCTAATTTCCGAAAACTTTTTTCAGTGAATAATTTGAAACAAATATACTATATTAATTTTACATATATTAATTTTATTTTACAGTTAACGGGGCAATACCACCAACAGTTTTGTTGGTATTAAACAACGAGCATCTTATTAAAGATGGAATTGCGCTTGATTTTCTCGTTGAACTGTTTGTAACATTCAAGCAGGAGAAAGGAATGACATATCTTGTTCAAGCTCTTAAAAAAGGTGGACTAGAAAGCAAGTAAGTAGTATGTTAATTCATTCATTTTTTTTTTTTTTTTTTTTTTTTTTTTTTTTCTACCTACATCAACATTTTGACTTTGACTCGGAAGAGTTTCAGGATGAATTTAACGTATTTTCTGTTGACTTCTTTAATTAACTCTCCAAGAATAAAAAAATAAGAATTTTGATGAAATTCTCAGATAATATTATTTTGTCTGGGGCTCATTGAATCCTGACAAATACAAATGGCTTCATGAAGACAAAATATTCTTGTTAAGTTGGTTTCATTATGTTCATTGTTATTTAGAGTCAATAGATAATTAATAACTGTTTTTCTAGCTTTGACAAATTATTTTAATAATTATTTTTTCTCTGTATAATTTAAGGTTAATGGAATTTTTCCCACCAAATAAACGTACTGAAGAATATTTAAAACAAGTTTTTCTCGAAAAAGAACTTGCTGAAGTAATTAAACTACACAAAGCTCAGGCTAGCCAGGAAGCAAAACGCGAATTACAGCAGGTATGATTGAAAAGAAAAAAATGTTTTGATATAAACATATATTCTTTGCATCCATTTGATTTTATATTTTTAACTATACGTACTCAAGTTTATCGCGTTATTAGAATGTTGGTTTTTGAATGAATGTTTTTTTTCCCCCTCCATAATATTGCATATATGACAACTATTATATTCCCTAATGAGTTTTGCAAACTCAATAATATTAGCCTACTTATCAATTTATCAAAAATATCCTGTTATTTAAATGGACAGCAATCCATTTTTGCATCTTTGAGAACGGATTTAGCTATGTGCTACTTCTGTTTTATGATACCAGATGCCAAAAAAATGACGCGGGCTTTTGCTTGCCACGGAAGGACCCAACTTGCCAGGTCTCTGCGGCCAATGAAAACTCAAACAAACGATTTCCAAAATACCTTGAATTTTTTGTCTAAACTATGTATATTCATTTTTCCATTTAAAATTTAAATTCTTTTACAGACTCTTCTTGATGATATTAACGATGAGAAACCTCACACAGAAATAGCTGCTGACATTAAAGAATTCGCACTGAAATCAAACATTCCGGAACATGAAATCATTAGCATTGTAAGTTATTTCTAAGATTTAACTTTCCGGTTTCTTTCGATGACTCATTTTATTTTAAAGATTTGGTCTACAGTTATGTCGCTCGGCGAATGGAATAAAAAAGAAGAGTTAGTAACAGATCAAGCGGTTAGACATTTGAAAGGCTACTGTCCATTGCTGCAATCTTTCGCATCAACAAATCGTTCTGAATTGTCATTAATACTGAAGGTTCAAGAATTTTGCTATGAGAATATGAATTTCATGAAAGCGTTCCAGAAAATTATCTTATTATTCTACAAAAGTAAGAAAAGCAAAAGTTTATTTCAAATATCGCCATTAAATCTAATCCTATTTTTTTTATAGCTGAGGTGCTGTCGGAAGAAACAATATTGAGATGGTATAAGGACGCCCATTCACCCAAAGGAAAAATGCATTTTCTTGAACAAATGAAGAAACTTGTCGAATGGTTACAGAATGCGGAAGAAGGTTTGTGTTATTATCTTATTAGTTAAATATATACATACTATATGTTTATTTGTTGTACTTACATTTATTTTATCTGTTATTTTTTAATTTGCAGAAACAGAGTCCGAAGATGAACAGGGAGACAATGCAGAGGAAAACGCAAATAAATAAACAACATCAGTAAACTTATATTAATAAAACAGAATTTATTTACAAAATACAGAAAAAAAAAATAAATACTAGAGAACATCAGTGAATATAGTAAATAAATAAATCAAATAAAAAACAATTACTAATGTAATGTCCTTAACATGACGTTATACATATAAGTGACACACTTAACAACAAGTGTAGAATTTAAAGAAATTGATTTTTTTTTTTATACCAACGGAAAAAATATATTTGATTGCCAAACAATATACAATGCCACAATTCAATGTGCACGTTTTGATTGCCCCTTTATATTAGCATTCGAAGCATCGACAAAAAAACTTTTTAAAATCGTACTGTGTAAATGCTGAATATAAATATAAGGATAAATATAAACGAAATCAAGAGCGAATACATAAACAAATTCATAAAGACCAGAATTTTTAACGCCGTAAGTGAACAAAAAAAAAAAAAAAGAATTCTAAAAAAGGAAAATAAGTTACAAATAAAAACAAACATTTAAGAGAAAACAAAACTAAGCTTTGTTTTATTTCTTAATACCGACTTTTAAAGCTCAATTATAATGGATGGTTTTTTTTTTTAAACGAATCAAAATTTGTAAAACCGGTGCCATGTGTTGTGACTTCACGTTAACATTCGTTTCGATTAAAAAATTTAACTGAACGGCTGAGTACATAAACGTCAGTATTTCTTACTTAGTACAATCGCAGATCGTTCCTCTTGTGTTTCTGGATGCATTCATTGTGCAGACATGTATCTTAATGCGATCGCCAATTGCTTTGCGTTAAAAAAAAAAGTCAAATTCGGCAGAATCCTAGATTTGCTGTTTTCAAAAGATAAAAAGTTATTAATTTTTATTACATATTTCAATAGTTCTTACATTATTCCACTTCAAAGGACACAAAACTATTTCGCGCTAAAATCCTTTGACTTCTGCAACCATAATTGAAGAGCCTAACTAATCTGCGCAAATATAATGATACGTTGACTTTTACGAACACAAGGGTAATACAGTTTGACTAATGGCGTTTCCGATTGGATGTGCAGCATTTTTTTTTGTACTCCAGAGCGATTGTTCTGATTTTCATTTTAGAACCAAAATTCCTCTTCTGGATTCTAAATCAAAGTGTAATACCACAAACACAGATTGTCAAAAAAATGTTTGCAAAACCAAAAAATACTTAAAAAATAGATTTAAAAGTGTTGCTAAGAAATACATTTACGAATCTTTTTTTACTATTTCTTTATAATTCCATTTTCATATGATTTTTTGTCGTATAGTACTAAAAAATAGAAAATTGAACCGGAAACCAGGAGATATTCAACGAAACACATCCAACAGCACTTTTTTTAGTATCAAATTATTCTTTGCAAAAGGGAAAGTGGATTCACACGAATAATAAAATAAAGAAAAATACAGGAATTAAATGTAATTTAATTGCATTCTGGAGTTGTGTTGTAGTTATTTACTTACTAAAATTTTGAATCGGCTAAAGACAGTTAAAAAAAGCCATATTATGTATGCCAGGTAAATGATTAAGTGACGATGTGACACAGTTAGTGTTACCAAACAGGTAAATCCGCTAAAGAATTGGCTGAAATGTTCTCTGTAAAACTGAGAACCGTTTATAACATTATAAATAGTGCCGAAAAAGAAGGTAGATTAGAACTGAAGCACTCAACAGGTAGACCAAAAAGCTAACACTGAGGAGTGAAAAAAAAGTATTAAGGGCCATAAAAAAACCTATATCAGAACTAGAATGTTAGCCACGGACTTAAAAAAGAATTGCGGAGTTGAAGTTTCCTATGAGACCGTCAGACAAGTTATGATTGAACACAAATATTTATCGATAATCGTCAGAAAAAAACCATTACTTTCTGCGCTGAATATTTCTAAAAGATTAGATTTTCCAATTAATCTTCCAACAGGTTATTGGAACGATGTTGTTTTTTGTGAGGAGTCCAAAATAATGTTGAACTACCATGCAGAACCCTTAAGAGTCTAAAGAAAAACGTTAACAGCGCTCGAAAACAAGAACATCATTCCAACAGTAAGATTTGAAAATCGTCGGTCATGGTATGGAAATGTTTTTTCAAGTAAGGGCGTTGGTGAAATAAAAATTATTGACGAATGACAAAGGAAGTATATTTGGATATTTTGAGAGAAAATTTAAAAAGTAGTATGCAAAAACTCGGCTTTGTTGACACAGGAGACGGAGACAAATTGCGTTATAAATTTTACCAGGACAACATAAATCATATTTATGTAGAGAGTGGTTAATTCATAACTGCACCAAAGTCATTGACACCATTGCCCAAAGTCCGGACTTAAGCCTGATTGAAAATTAGTGGGCTTATTTAAAAAAGGAGTGCAAAGTTAATTAATTTTATCAATTAAATTATTAAATTTACTAACTACGAGTGGCTAAAAATTCTCGAGGAATATGATCTTATAAAGCTTATAAATTCTATGAAAAGTAGATTACAGACCGTCATTAAGGCCAATGGCGGTCATACTAAGTAATAAAAAATTAACAAAAATTAAAAAATATATATTTTTTTAATTAAATTTTTAAACGATTTTGCAATAAATTGTTTGACATTAAAAAAAACTAATATCGATAGCTTTTTGTTAGGTTTCTTTTAATTTTCGTCCCATTTTTTTTTACTTTTTATTTATTACAGCAAACAGTTAATATTAAAATTAAATTTTAAAGAAAAACTTGAAAAAAAATCATATATTTCTTATAAATTTATATTGTACCTTGAGGTCTATTTTTTGTGTATTTTTTGGGTTTTGCAAACATTTTCTTGACAAACTGTATGTATAAACGTATATTTGACGCGAAGTGAAATCTAACGTTGTTGCCTTCCAGAAACAACAGTGTCGCATCCTAAATCGGTAAAGACCCGACTGTACTCCCTACATGTTTCAACTTCTAGCCTAAGGGTTCCTGTGCATAGGAAAAGTCAACTCTCGAGGTCATCAAAACGGAAGATGACTGAGAGCGCAGCCCATGATATGAATATCAATGGAGAGGGATTCATCAGTGCGTTTAGAACAAAAGCAGGTGTGCTATGTAAAGACCTAATCCAGCCGAAACAGACAATTCAATGGGCCCCTTAAAAACAGCAGTGCCAGAAGGGCGATAGTACTTAGAGGCATTGGACAGCGTAGCTAGATCATCTGTATATGCTTTAGCATAAATGTGTTGTATTCACTACCATTATTTTCATTCACAAGACTAGTGGTCCGTCTTTACCGTATTGTCTTGCTGAACACATATCTTAAAAGTTGCGCTTTCAAAAGCACTCTCAATATCGATGAAAATACACCGAGCGTATTGCTTCTTGTTGAGTGCGCCTTCAATTCTGCCAACCAAATTTTGAATCGCAATCTCTTACAACTTACTCCGCGTTGATAGGCATTTTGCATCTTAGACAGAGGATGCATTCACAGTTTTGTGCACATGGAGCTCGACCTTTCTCTCCATGCTGTTCAACATAAAGGAAGTCAGGCTAATATGGTAGATCTGATTCTCCTTTCTGATTTTCAATGTAAAGACTAAGTAGTAGAGTTCTCTCTTCAGAGTTACCTTTTTGTAGCATTACTCGATATATGCCATCGGTGCCAGGTGACTTGAAGACATCAAAGGACGTAACTGCATGTTCACGGAAGACGTAGACAACCACATCATCTACAAACAAAGCCAATTTGCTACGTATTACAACACATTTTAGGTCGTTTATATCAATTGTAAACAAAAGATTCTTAAGACTGACTTTGAGGAGCTCCAAAATTTACTTCAATCACGTCAGATACTTCTCTGTTCACTTTAACCTTTTGTGTTCGATTCCTTTAATAAGAAAAAAACTCCAAAAGTTTTTTTTTTTTTTGTTTTTTCACCATAGTTTTGCATTTTCATTATTAAAATATCTGTACTAATATTTTCAAACGCACGTTCAAAAATATACAGTAAACACTTTTAGTTTGCTGTTTCTTCCACGACTAAAACTTACAACTACATATATACATATATTAATGGCAGTCACACCCGAATAACCTTATAGGAAACCTGATTGCATAAACGTTTCAAAGTACCCATAGAGCTGCTTAAATATAATCTTTTCGAGCAATTTTTCACATAGAGGCAAAGCATTCACGGGTCTAAACCCTTAACATTTTGCTGTACTTGATGTTTCTTCTATCGGTGTTACCAAGAATGTTTTACAGGAGCCAAGGAACTCACTTGCAAATTAGGTAATTGTACTAAGATTGAACCAAGGATTTCAAAGTGTTCCCAGTTGATACTGGGGATCATAAATTGAAAACCAAGTTTGTTCCTTTTACTTTTAATACAATAGTTTCTTTAATATCTTTTGAAATTTACAGTTTATATTTATTTCATATGGTCATATGATAATTTTTCCGGTCTAATAATAATTTAGAAGAATTTATCAATGTTTTTTAATTTTTTTTTTTTTTAGTTTTAAGATCATTTAAAAATGTTGACTTTATTTGTTGCAAATGCAGAAACACTTTGTATGGCAGTGGCTTATTTATGCTTGGCCCGTTCACCTTGAAGAAGGGTCCATCTATGACGTCAAAAGCCTTCTTGAAATCAATCAAGTAGACACCATGCATTATTACTTGCTTTTTTTTCCACTGGATAAAAGATACGTGTTCAGACCCGGCATATGATATATCATACTAGGTTTTATTTCTAAACTATATTCTTGTTGTCAACCCACTTAGGAATTATTGTACACCTTTTCGCATACATTCCTGAAACATATCCGTAAAGAGACTTATCGACTCGACGTGTTTTTATTCTTTTTGTAAAATTGGTGACCACCGATGTCTTCCAATGCGCTGGATAATATAGGCATATTAAGTGCTTTGGCTATCGTCGTTTAAATTAATTGGTCTAGTCTGCCTGATGGCGGGATGTTGGACTTCTTCGCCGTTATACAGTCTGCAAAAGTTTTCCATATTCTCTTCATTCCTTCAAAATGAGCGGGGTTTATTTGTTCCCACTCCTCGGTAATGATATTATTTGTCGTCGTAACTACTATCGTCATTTAACTCAGCGAAACATGAGCTCTTGGATCGCCAGATCTCCACAGTGCAAAAGAGAAAATTCTGTAGTACTATTTGCCTTGCAAGGAACGCAACCTTGGGGCGTATAAGCATTTATTTTGTGGACATCACCATGATACCAAAAACTTGAATTTAACTTTCCGAAAAATAATTTCCAGCTCATTGCACTTTTCTTGAGACTTGAGACGGCATCAAATCACCGTGGACCTGTTGCTGCGAAGGCTGTATTCCCGACAATGGGAAGTTTAATGGTGTTTTCGTTTGGGCTTTCTCCGTGCTCCGGAGAAGAAAAATGATATAAGTGACGGATTTTGTGTCAAACTAGATTTCTGTTTTCGTGCAATCGGCTGTTTTAAGGCAATTTATTATCCTTAAGTATTCAAATTGATTATTTTATTACCCTCATCGAAGATAATACCATAATAATAATATCGAAGAAGTTTTAATTGTTACTTTGGAAATAAAATATGAGTACTCTAACAAAAGGCGTCTGACTGTCCAAACGAAAACGCCATTAGTGTCCCAAAGCATTTCATGAGCTGATTTTTTTTATCAGCATTTCCATAATATTGGATAACATTCTATGGGTCTGAATGCTGAACGCTTTGTTCTACCTATTTAGAAAGAGTACAAAAAGTAGTCATCTAACTTTAAATGCGTGTGAATTGTCAATAACATTAATTCCATATACTAAGGGTAGGCATCGTTAGTGACATTTGTTTGAAAAAAATACATGCACGTTATATTATATTAAAGCGTGATAGAACTTTTTTTTAGAAAGGAAGTAATTAGTACGGTTGAAGTCCTTTTTATTTGTGTGCACCACCTAATTTAGGGCGGAGCATTGGTGTCATTGATACATGCACTAGTAATCTTAGACGACTGATGTGCAATTTTGGGACTAAATTGATGTTGTCGAACAGCGCGTAGAGTGAACGAAAAGGGACCGAATATCATTTTTTCTTTCGAAACGACCGATTATATCTTTATCCGTTTTCAATAGAGTCCATGCTTCAGCGCTATAAAGTAGGACTGGGATGATCAAGGTCTTATATAGTTTCTTTAGTTGTTCGGAATAGGACCTTTCTACTTAGTTACCCTCGTAGCCCAAAGAAGCAGCGATTGGCAAAAGTGGTTTTTGGTTCTATTTCTATTGAAGTATTGCTAGCAGAATTGATAGCAGACCCAAGGTACACAAAACCTCGTTTTAGCTGTCGGCTTTGACGTTTTGTAAAATTCGTCATTGTTGTGTTTCACTTCTTGATAGCATAAACATAAGTTAACAAAATATTCTACACAATCTGGAAAAGCGCGGATTCAATTTTCCCACACTGTTCACGTGCTGTAATCAAACACCCGAAACCTGGGCAAACAGATTACATCAGATACCTGCAAAACGTCAGAATCAGCATGTTGTTAAGCTAACAGTAAAATAATATTCAAGATTTAGTTTTTAAGAATGTAATTCAGTTGTAATCGAGCTGTAATCAAGTAGACAGATTTAATGCCGAAATAAATAAAAACTTTTTTATTAAAAACCTAGGAGTAAAAATTTAATTTATATGTATGTGCACTTGTTTGCTTTCCCGCACCGCGTAAATCTTTTTGGCAGCTCCCGTTTCAATACACCGGTAATAGCCTGTTGAATGTTGCCAGTTATGTCAATGTCATCGGCGTACGTTGGAATTTGCACAGACTTTCGAAAAATTGATTGTCCGGCGTTGGCTGATAATTTCCGCACAATTTTTTTAAGAATAATGTTAAATAAGTCATAACTTTTCACCCTGTCTAAAATTTTTATTAACATCAAACTCCTCAGTTAGGTCCTTACCGATTTTTACAGAGGAGCGAGTGCTCTTCATCGTCAATATACACAGACGGATGAGTTTGGCAGGGATGCCAAAACTAGGCATGTGTCTATATAGCACATATGTGGCCTTAAAATCGATGAAAAGGTGGTAGATATCTATTTACCAGGAATACATTCTTTTGACCAGATCTGAGAAATGAGTTGGTGAATGCTCTCTACAAATTCACTTGCAGAAAATTTGCTGAATCTCAATCTCTCAATATCTTCGATCACACGCTTCCTGTGTTCGAAGCGTCACATCCTTAAAGTTCGTCAGAATTAGCAATTAGAATTCGAAATCGAAATATTAGCGCACATCGAACATGTCTACTATAAAAATTATAGCAGATTGGATTACACGTTATAAAAAACCGACATTGCATGATTTTATGTTTAATCGGGCACGAATTCACTTTCCTAAAGGTAAACAATTGTTGCTTTTAATTAAAGTTTGTTTTTGATGTTCTGTTTACTTAATTTTGCGCAAAATTAGTTTATATATTAAAGGATGTTCGCAAGTAATGAATTACTTCGCAGAAAGACGCCACAGAATGGTATTGGGAGGAAAAAATACATAGAGCATTTAGTCGATGAGTTTCACACAACTACTGACATTGGTAACACAACAAATTATTATAAAGCTTTATATATTAACACAAACCCCGTTTCAGAAGCACAAGAACAAATCACCGCAAATTTAGCCAATTTTGCATACGATCCGATTAACTTTAACTATCTTCGCAAAGCCTGTGCTCTAGAACTTTTCCTGCAACTTATTACTTTACCAAATGAGCGGCTAGTACTTCATGGTATATCCGGGGTGAACAATATTTGTTTAGGTAACTGTGGATCAATTGTATTACTCTGTTCAAGTCAAGTAACGATTTCACTTTTTTAGATCCATCATCCCGTGTGGAGATTACGAAACGAGAGAATATTGAATTGATCTTTAAACTGCTTCACTCAACGGAAAATCCTCAGATTTTAATCAATATCATAGTTCTATTTTATTTTTTGTTGTCTGAAGACGAGTCATTACAAACACTTATTTGCACATCTACGAATTTGCAAAGAATCAATCATTTTAGGGGCTTGTCAGACAGCAGATTAAGCTTATTGACATCGCTGTTCTTCAAGAAATTTGGTACACGAGTAATAGAAATTGAGCAGACATGCTGAGGAGGCTTGCAAGTTACACGTCTAGATATAGAAGAAATTGTTCCACTCACACCACAAAAGTATTGCTGACACGAATGTTCAACCAAGATGAACTGGATCAATTTACAAAGCTAACTGGCGATACCAATCCAATTCACTCTAAGCAAGTACCAGAGAACGAACGAATGGTACATGGAGCATTTCTAAACGCGGTTGTCGCTGGGGTAATTGGAACGAAATTACCAGGACACGGTGCAATTGTCTTATCACAACAGTTTTCTTTTCCTCATAAATGCCGAATAAATAGGGAAACCCAGATATGTGTGGAACTGGTACAAAATCGTAAGATCATTGTTGTGAACTATGAATGTAAACAGGACGACAAAGTCGTGCTTGAAGGAAAAGCTAGACTTATAAATGCGCATAAACAAACACAATAAAAAACTGTTTTCAATCTACTAAAATATGCTTTTATTTTTTACTTTTTGGATCGTTTACCTTCGCCCTTCTTCGGTGGAGCTTTGCCCCTTAGGCGACGCAATCTTTTCATTTCTTCTTTGAAGTCTTGATGCTCATCCCGGAAGAGACCGTACCATCTTAAGTGTTTAATCAATAAGTGAGTTTCAACGTGACGAGGATACCAATTTACCACATAGTCACGTTTATGAATAGGCTCCTCGCTAAACATCCGTACCACCTTCATAGACTTATCATTTGTTGTGCGTGCGACTTCACCGAATATTCGATTCGAAAGGTAGTTCATCCGGCGGGCATATTGCGTACCAAGTTTAATCAGATCGGAATATTTAGACATTGCAATTCCTTTTACTTATTTTTCGTTTAATAAAATTAATTTTTTAGGAAAAAACAACAAAATTTGGTTATGCCCGATGTTATAACTCACTTCACCAATTGTCAGAAAACCAACAGCTGACATTTTAAAAGTTCTCCTAACCGACGAAAGCGCTATCTGTTTTAAAATATTGCTAAGCTTTTGAAGAAGTACAGTTACCCGTATATTAAAGAGCTTGCAATAGTCCGAGTAATAAATGCTTTCAATTGAAATCGCACCGTTTCCTAAACATCTACCAAAAAGAAAAGTTAGTGTTGATGAAAAAGGATCTAAATCGCTCTAAGAGTCTAATTCTTCTTAATAGGAAATAGGAAACTTCTCATTGCTGGACACTGCCTTATAGTCAAGCATGCAAGAAGGCTTGATGCCTATACAACCGATTTCTGACGAAGCTACATGAACAAAGAGAAAGAGGAGACAATCCTCCACCTTCTCTGTACATGTCCAGCTCTCTCCCAGAGAAGAAAACTCCATCTAGCAGCTTTCTTCTACAATAACTTAAACGATCTTAAGAATATATGTAGACGTTAACAGTCTTCTGCGCTCCAACATAAGCTCAAATTTGTTCTATGAGTAAGAGGATCATGCATTCACGTGGTAGCACAACGGGCCAATAGGCCCAAGTGGGTTGGTTTTCCAACCGCCATTCTCACCTTACCTAACCTAACCTTGGTGGTGAGGTTAGGGAGTTCGCATTTCGATACTTCATATTTTCTGCTTAATACTTAATACAAACCATTTATTTCCCTAGAAGTGGCGTTCATCCACTGTGGGAGTGAGAAGTTACAGAGAGTCACATTTGTACTAACAAAAGTTCTGCCGTTACAATTAAATCCGTCGACCACCTTTTGATGGTTTAATTCATGCGTGTTTTCAGGTATAGACGCCTACCTGACAGTTGTTGACATAGCCTTTGCGAGCGACAATGTTGCTTGAGCGGTTAAGCTCTGCGGAAAGGAAGTTTATTCCTTTCTAGTAGTTTACTCCAAAAATAGTTAGATTTTTACTTCTGATGTGTCAGACTAGGTGAGACAGGAGACATTAGGTAGGTGCTCGAGGATGTCTTCATAATATATATATCTTTAATATTTAATTTATTTATTTAGCAAATAATGCCATTAAATTCAGTTAAAAGTTTTTTAAATACATAATTAAACTTAACCTATAGTCAGGGAGCACCTGACTAGATGTGGTCGTTATCATCCAATTTTGGAAGGAAGAATGGTTTACATATTGAGGCCAAATCAGAGGGGGAAAAGTATTTCTGACACCGTTTAAAGAAACCTAGATATTTCACAGTATTTTTGACAACATCAAATATGCCATTCAAACCTAACTTGTCATTGATACACATACTATGCTTTAGAAGTCGGTGACCAAGATTTCTAAAAAAAACGGCTCAACCGATCTGTTAGATCCTGTGTTCAAAGGAAGGAATAAGTTTTCAGATAATTATTTCTATTTTCTATGAAAAAAATTTACGTGGCAATTTTGGTCGAAAATTCTATTTTTTTACGAAGCCGTCATTTTGTCAAAAATCAAAATTTCGATGATTCCTTCGATCAGTACCTAGTTTTGTCTATCCATTAAAAGAATCTTTAGTTTTTTTTTTTTTAATTTCAAGTGAACTAACGATATCGTGATCATCGCCGAGAACCATTTTTTTGAAGGACTTTCAGGAGATCGTCTACAGGAGCACACCATATCGATAAACTTAGATGTTGCCACTAAATCTACCTATAATTTTTGTTTTTGTAAAATAATAAACATTTTCATAAAAAAAAGGTTTTTTTTTTTTGTCCTTACAACTGGGTATAACCCCTTAAGGTCTTTAAGTAATCTAGCTGCTACACGAGCGCGAAAGTGCATTCGCCCCGTTGAAGATTCGACGCACTCACGTGTAAGCGGATACAAGACACAACGCGAAAGTGTTGAGCTAGTTGCAAAGTGTGCAGCAAGCAGATTGGCCTTGTCTAAAGAGCTGACATGGAGGTTAGGATGAAGGATGAGGCAGAATTTCTGATGTTTTTGCCGAGCTGATGTTTTTACTATCTTTGGGACATTGTACCTAAAGTACTTTTTGTCTCAGTTTTTGATCGTATTGGGATTTCACACGTTTAAATGTGTTGCTGTCATCGCTGCCTCGTTTGATTTTTTTTTTCGATTTTCCTCTGTCGGAGGAAGACGGACCGCAAAAATATTTCTCAGACCGTAGACCTATTAACCCCATTTACAGCTCAAGTCGTACCACGTCTATTCTTTTGGTTTGATATTCCTAATCCGATGAAATATGGTATTAAAGATTTCATTTCAAAGAGAATAGTGATTATAATCATATCACCAGCGGCGTCCACGTCGTTATCGAGGAAACATAACGACCAGTTAAAATTCCTAAGAAAAGGTGTTAGGTCTGCTTCAATTGGCTTTAATGGTGTGGTTCATGTACGAAAAATTAGCTGATATGATACAATGATCCAACGAACCTTAAGGGGAAAGCACATCTACAGTATACTTATAAGAGTGACAAGTTAAAAATAAGTATTGACAAGGTTTTAGGGGTTGATTACTCGCGTGGGTTCATTTACAAGCTGTTATCCGCAGAGAAGATCTCAACTCAGCGTTCTCCAGTTGTTGTCTGACCAGAATGTCGGAGCCACCCATAATTGTGTACATTTGAATCGCCCACAATAACAATTTACCGGGATACAATTCTTTGATGGAGTCCTACAGCGCATCGAACTCGTTAAAGGTCGAATTGAGATATTTCAACCTACCTGGTACCTTTGCCGGAACCATTGCCATAAGCCATGTATGGGTATTCTTGTGTTAAAAAGAATTATTATTATTATGAATTATGAATTATTTCGGTTACAAGCTAATTATGCAAATAATTTTGTATTATTTTTAAATTATTTTGTTAGGGGTTTGCTTTTTTTTTTTCTCAGAAAAATGACGTGTGATTTCATTTTTTTTATCTGAAAAAAATGGAAATTACCTACCCGAGGTGGTCTTTTTTTGACTCTTAAAATAAAAATTTCGCATATAATATAATGTAAGTGTGAAACTAAACTTAAAAACTTTTTTATTATGAACAATGAAACTTACAATTAATTGCTAAATCAAGTGAAGACGTTCATTGCAAAAAGAGATACATACTGTAATGAGAGATGCAAATTTCAGCAACTGAGTGCTTATCAGCAATGACGATCTTTTTGGTAAGCGAACAATCTCTTAAAGACTTACAATTCCTTACAGCGATTTCTCCATAAAGTCCTTGAATCAATATTGTTATTATATTATCAACAATTAAAAAAGTTCTGAGAGACTACTTACAGGTTACTTTTGTAGAAACAAGATTTAAAACAAAACTATTGGCGTTTTCGTTTGGACAGGCAGAAGACTTTTACTCTGATTTTGATTTTAACACTAACAATAAGGCGAAATGTTCCTGATGGGCAACAAGATGAAGTAAGCGTTTGCACCGAATTGAGAGCATAGGTGAACTAATTTAGATGGCAAACTCTCCTTTCGCACAGATACACCGTTGAAATGGGTTTCAAAACAAAACTAAGCGTTGGATTGACACCAAATTTTTACAGACGGACTAAAATATTGTACACTTTGGCTCAGTAGCGCCACCTGTTTTCCAATCCGGGTACTCATCAAACATCCCTCGTATCTAGCATGTCTGTACGATAAATCTGCTCTGTTTTCATTAATGGCATCACCAAACATGTGTACTTGTCGCAATTCACCAAGAATGTCTCCTAACTAACCCAAAAGAGTTGAAGTTATTTTTCCTTCGTTTTCATAAGACTTTCAATATCTCAAATCAAATGATCTGTCTACATTTGCCTCCCATATGATCTGAAAACACATCTTTCATTTTCACAGAGTGCGCTTTAGTTTTAGAAAACTACTACTGCTCCTAATAACTCTTTGACCCCTTACTTAAATGCTTTTCACCTTATTTCTCTCTATTATCAATTGCATCAAGATCTCCACCATATTCTTTAACTCACGAAAGCTTCAAAACGAAATCTTTGTCCTCACTGAAACAAACTTGCATTCCGACATTAAAAATAATAACATTTTCACTTCAGATTGTGAAGTTCTTCGTACCGGCCTCAATAACATAAATGATTCTTATGGTCGGGGCGTTTTGTTGGCAATTCATATTAGTCTTGACCCTAAACCTATGAAAACTCTCAGAATGTGTTTGTGGAAAATTACAGTCTCCAAGCGCAATCTTTTCATAATATTCGCTTAGCCCAAGCAATTTAGTTACCAGTCCGTTGTAGAAATAATTGACTCCATACTAGATATTGTAGACCCCGGAGATATGGTAATAGTTTTTTTGGATTTAACTTTCCTCTCTTCAATGGCTACGTTCGGACGACGAGACTTATTTTCTTGCTACCAACCTTACTTCAAATACACTTTTTTTTATCGATTGCCTATCCGGCTCGCAATTTGATTTTGTTTTCGCTTACAGTAAAGTAAATAAAATAATTCAGTTGAATTTTTCAAAGGCTGATTTCGACCGCATCTTAAATAGCTCTAATATTTCCATAGATAATGCCATCGAACTTTTTTTAACTTTAATTACTTTATCACGATTACTTAAGCCGAATGCAATCTGAACTTATCTCTAATCCTTAAGGTTTTTTCACTTCACAGGCACCAAACGAAAATCTGATAATTACCCACCTACCCTGAGATTTTCAACCGAATCCTTGAAAAACCCTGCAGAAATCTCAATCTCAACTTCACTTACATCAGTTGATATTAATATTGAACATGTAATGGAGAAAATAAATCTGCTCAAAGACTAATAATCTCCGGGTCTTGACGGGCTGCCTGCCATTGTTTTGAAAAAATATGCAAACATCTTGGCCAAACCTCACTCCATCTATCATACCGCAAAATATTTTTTTTGGAGGAGATAGTACATAATTCCGCTGCATAAAGAATGTCCCAAAAATGAATTTTTTTTACAACCTGATATTCTTTCACTGCAAACCTATCTACACGTATCACTAAACCTATCAGCACGGTTTTCTAAAAGGAAGATCAACAATAACTAATTTAACAGAATTCGTTTCTACTCCTCTCTGTGAATTGGAAAACAGAAACGAAATCGATGTATCTACCGATTTTAGTAAGACCTTCGATAAAATTTCGCACGAAATATTCCTTCTCAAGCTTGAAGCTCTTGGGTTCCAATCTGGGTTCATCTTCTGGATAAAATCTTATCTGACAACTCGTCAATATAATGTTCTTTTTAGATCTCCTTGAAGTCACCTCGGTCCTCTGATAATTATATTGGCACCCAATGATGTAGATTTCATTATCAAAGAATCCCAAGAAATTGCTGAGGTACTCTTTGTATATACATCAACTACTCACTGGTTGTATTGACTGCCCTGCCCTGCTCCAAATTATATCCATTAATACAAATCCACGCAACCTTAGGTCCTCAACTCTATTCCACATTAACTTCCACCGAACCGACTACGGTTGTAACGAGCCTTTGACCAAAATGCTGCGAACTGCGAACAACTTGGCTAATGGGGTCGAATTCAATATCAGCAAATCCATTCTTTGAAATTCCCTTTCTCAAACTCCTTGACCTCTTGCCGTTATCATCAATCAATTAGTGAGTTCTTTTCATAAATTTATTTTAGTAGAAATAGGTTTCATTGCCACAGTACTTCGTTGTAGTTATTAAAGTAGTATTACTCCATTGGATTTATATTTAAATTTTTTTTAAGTATATGATGACCCGCTATCCTGTGTTAGCATGATTTGGGTCCTGAATTCGTTCCAAGATGGACAGTGTTATATGCATATGTGTGTTAGCTTGCAGGTGTTCGTCAAATTTTGCTTTGTTAGTATGAGGAGTGGGCTGAAGAGTTGATATTAAGTGTTTTTTTGTCTGTTGCTATCTTTGATTCATTTTGTGTCTATTTGGTTAATTTTTAGTGCAGGTCAGATGCGGAAGAATCGGCCTAGTTAATTGATGGTGAAAGTCATGCTTCCAAATTTTGCGTGGGGGTGTGGGATTTTAGATCCTGTACATTGTTTTTGTCATCATTTGTGCTGCATATATGATTGTTTTTGTTTTTAAAATCTCTCTTTTGATGAAGGTATGCTTTGCATAAATTTAGAGCCTTTTCAGAGCAATAATAAGAGAGTTGGCTTCAAGTGATGTAGTTAAAAAGGAGGCGAGCGATTATAACATACTTGTTATAAATATTCTCTTAAGTTTGTTAGTTTTCTGCACCAACTAAGGGAATAGCTTAAAAAAGGATCTGGTGGTTGCCATTGAATTTGTTATATGGTGAACGTCATTACAATTCAGCGCTTTTGGCCACTTAACAAAACAGATTGCAATTGGCCGCAAGAATATAGGTGTAAATATGGTATAGCCAACTCTTGGAATTTTTGGTTTACTTGTATTATATTTCCTTTTATCATTGTAATCATTACTTAGCATAATTAAATAGTAAAGTGGAAATAATCTTTTGAGTGGAATCAAATTAATAAAAATTTTGGACTGAAGTTCATTCAAAAGTGTGAATAAAACTTGGGTCAAAGAGTAAAATGCTAAAATAATATAGGATATTTATACGTGCTACTGTAAGATTGATGTAGCTTTCGCCTAAATTTTTAGCAGACAAGATCTTTTATGATAGCAGCAATTTACCACCATAGTCCGTTGTTGAATCTTTATTAGAATGTCATTCGTAGAGATGCTATTTAATTTGGGATAGGATATCGAAGATGCTGTGGTAAACAGATACATACGTTATGCAGCAGGCGATATGTGAGTGTTCCATTTGCTGACACCATTGTTAATTTTTTTTATCATCGTTTACTCCAAGGTTTTCTATTTGCAGTACCTGAGCAGCTCAATGAGTTTGTTGAAGATAGTGGCTCATGCGTTTCCACTTGTCGTGCATATAAACTGCTCCTTAACTCCTCTTTCCATATTGCACCATGAGTTTTCAAATCTCGAATAATTTGATTAATGTTTATTGGAACAACCCGAATTCGTTTATCGCCTTGTGGAGCTCCAAATTGTTAATGCTGTCAATATCTACTTGGAATATCTCAGACAGTTTACCTAATGGATACATTTTTGTTTGTTACTTTAAGTCTTGAAACCTTGATACCCTACATTGGTTAGCATCCTAAAATAATTAATAAATAGGGGTAGAGCCTTTTTGCAAATACAGAATATACCTCGTTTCTCGACCATAAAATCATCAATCTTAATTTGGTCAACGAATTAGTTTGAGCCTGCAACGAAAATATCACAATTACCTGCGATTAAAAAGTATCGCCAGGATGGTTTCAAAACAAGTTACTAGAAAAAAAAAATATCTAGAATGTAATAAAAATAATAAAATAATAAATAAAATAAATAAATAAAAATAATTGCACTTAAGTCTTTCATTTCGACTGAAAGTGGTATAAAAAAATAAGTCTCTATCTCCAAAACAAATTTATTCAGCATCAGAACATCGATAAGATTTTGCTATGTCAACCAATTCTCTGACAATATTTGCATCCGTAATATAAAGAAGTTTTAGATCTGCTTCACCTCCTCCCATAGATATAGTTGCAGTTGAGTTTAAAGTTGGAGTAATCTTCTTCCTTGCTGATGCGTGAAATTCTTTGCATTTGGTCTCTAAAAGAATTTCACTTAAATTCAATGCGGAAATACCTGCACCTGGCATTATAATAACGTCCGGATGTTTACTACAGAGCTCGCGAATAGTCGAAATACCCTGCGAACATGATTGTTTAAAGCCACTTGTTAGTATCCTCTTAAAACCTATTGCTTTAATTGTATCAACATTGTCGTCCATTTTTTTAGGTTCTGTAAGATCAAAAGAACGGTGAAAGGTTACCGGCAAGCCACCAGACTTCTGAATAACCCGCTGACATTGATCAACAGCAATATTTTTGTTCTCATCCAATGCACCAAAAACAAATCCATCACATTTGTGTGATTTTAAAATTTCCATGTCATAAAGAATAGCCTCCATTTCTTTATCGGAGTACATAAAATCATTACCTCTCCTTGGACGAAGCATGCAGAATATCGGGATGGTAATTGGAAGAAGCTTAAGCGTTCTCAGAGCCCCGACTGTTGGGGTAAGTCCTCCTTCGCTTAAGGCCGAACAAAGCTCAATCCGTGTTGCTCCACCGTTGGCAGCAGCAATTGCCGACTCGATTGAGTCAACGCATACCTCTAACATTTTATTTTCAAAACAAGAATTAAAATATATAGGTATGCATTAGCAGAAATAAAACAATTTAAAATTGATTTGACCTTTTACGAAATTATAAACAAAGCCACAAACATTTTCTACTTTGACATCAATACAGAGAATAAGTTAGATATCTTTTTCAAAAAGATGTCGCTCTCACGAAGGCAGAGCTTTTTCTTTTTCCGGAAAGTTTTACGATACATCGGCGGCTACAAATAAAAGGTCTGTTTCCGCGAGATTTTTGTAACAATTTTTAAAAGACAATTTTTTGATTAAGTTTCAGGAATAGAAATAAATTTTGGAGCCCAAAATCTTGTTGAAACACATTTTTAAAAAATTTTTGTAAAATGTGTTTGCAACGTCAAAAATAACAAAACCAAAACAAAATAGAAATTTTAAAACAGAAGGAAGATTTTTAGATCGGTTATTATTGATATTTTACTGATGTTATATGCATTTAGTGAGTTCTATTATATTAGGCGAACAATTCGCTTCAATATGAATTTTTTTTTCTCTTCCTTGTTCATGTCCAAGTTATCTGTTGAACTAAATTGCTTAAAATTTATGAATTTTACATTTAACATTTCAAATTTAACTCACTTGATGTTTCTTAAAACTTCTGCCCAAAGAAAAATCTCGTGTAGAAATTTTTAAGAATTCACAGGGTGGAGAAATGAATTACTCACACAAATGCGTTCTTTTTTTAAATTTTTTTTTACTCGTAGGAACAGGTTTTTGTACAAATTTGTAGTCCTGGAATAAACCTCCATCACGCACACTTCTTAAACAAACCAAATCGTCGCACTGCATTTCCTGTCAGTATCAACTATATCCACTTCGAATGTCCGACCCTACTAGATGGAGTGAAAAGTAACCTCTGTGACCGCCAGAATGAGCTGCCACTGCAAAAAAGGTTATGGTGCCTTGAAGTCGGACATACCAAATTTCAGTGCGATAGTGTCATAAGTTTTGTTTTGACAGCTGATTGTTGTTGACGTGTTTGGCATCATGTTGAGTATGGACAAAAACGATTTTCGTTCTCTCATAGAACATTATTTTTTGAGAGGCAAAATGGCGAGGGAAACAATAGTAAAGTTGGACAAATATTAATAGGGCTAATGCTCCGTCAGATTACATCGTCAAATATTAGTTTCGAGAGTTTCGTTGTGGCCGATGGCCCTCCGATGTGGTTACAAAGGACAATGTCAAAAGAATACATGAAATGGTGTTGGCTGACCGGAAAGTGAAGGTGCGCGAGCTAGTAGATACCACAAAGATTAATACTGAGCGCACATGCCATATTTTGGGTAATATTCTGCATATGAAAAAGTTATCCTGCCGCTGGGTGCCGCGCACACTCACTCCTTACCAAAAACACGAACGCGAGAGCACTTCGAAAGTGTTTGGACTTGCTAATGCGGAATCGGGCGGACTTTTGGCGTCGATTGATAACTGTTGTTGAAACTTAGATCCACTATCACACACGAGTGCTCCGAAGCGGCCGAGGGAAGGATTATGGCGTCGGTTTTCTGGGATTGTCATGGCATACTCTTCCTGGACTACCTCGAAAAAGGAAAAACCATCAACAGTGAGTATTACTGTGCATTATTGGAGCGATTGAAGGCGGAAATCGCTGCAAAACAGCCTCATATGAAGCGGAAAAAAAATTTTTTTGTTTTTGCAAGGCAATGCACCGGAGCACAAGAGCATCGCAACCACGGCTAAAATCAATGACTTACGGCTACAATTGCTGTCGCATTCACCGTATTCGCCCGATTTGGCTTCCTCAGACTATTATCTCTTCCTAAACCTCAAAAGATAACTCATCAATAAAAAATTCAGCTCACGCGAGGAAATCATCGACGCCACGGAGCAGTATTTTGCAGAACTTCCGGGAAATTACTTTTCGGACGGGATCAAGAAGTTGGAAAATCGCTGGAACAAGTGTATCAATACAAAAGGGGACTATATTGAATAAAATAAAAAAAACATTAAAAAAAAAATGTTTTTCATTCCCAAGGAGGTTACTTTTCACCCCACCTAGTACACATTTACTATCTGTAAATATTTACTGTTTATCTTTTTAAATAAAATAACTCCTTTCTAAACCCAACGAACAAAACAAAAATCCCAAAATAATCCCACGCAGAACTGTAGCGTCATCTTATTATTTAATTAACTCCTAAAGTCTTGACCAAGCTTGTAAATGTTCCAACGCGAGTACCAGACGTTGATAGTCATACAGCCAACACAGTGGTCGATGTACTATCTCCTTTAGGCTTCTCGTGCAACTGTGTTATATAAGCTAATTTCTCGTATACCGACCACACAGTTAGAGAAAAAATTCCTAAAAAAAACCGTATGGCAATACGAGAAAGTCAATTGGAGCAGACTTAATTCCTTGTTTATCAATTTTAAATGGTCGTTATGTTTCCTCTATAGCGACGTGGATGCTGCTGCTGATATGATCACAGACACTGTTGTCTTTGGAATGAGATACTTTATCCCTCATCGGATGAAAAGTATAAAACTAAAACGAAAAGCATGTTGCGATTCGAGCTGTATAGAGGCTGTCAGGGTTAGAGAAGTCTTTTTTCGATTGTAGAAGGCTGAACCTACAGAGGAAAACTAAAAAAAGTTCAAAAGACACAGGACAAGCTTCACACTTTGCCCGATAGTCTTTAGGTACTAAATGCAATAAGTAACCCCAACTACAGAACCGAAGTGATTGACAAAATTAGAGACTATCTTATAAGATTCCACAACAGATTTAGACTTATGTGGATACCAAGTCATGTTGGGATTTTGGGAAATGAGCAGGCCGATGCTGCCGCCAAATATGCTCACAATAGCCCAGTTTTCCTTTTCCAACGTCTCAGAAAGAAGGACTAATCAAAGGAAATAAACCTCAAACTAAAGGCACAATTGCTAACAGATTGGTCCCAATACAAACACCACTACACTTTAATTAATTCGGACAGGTCCTTCCCTAAATACCCTGCTATATCACGACCATCAATTACGACTTTTGTCTGACTACGCCTGATGTACCGCACTTTTTGAAATGCCTACAATGTCTGCTAGCTCGCGCATTTTCAGTCGACGATCATCCAGTACCGCTTTGTTGATTTTCTTCACCATTTGCGAAGTTGTAACTTCATTTGGTCGACCACTGCGATGCTCGTCTTGGCAGCTCGTACGGCCTTGTTTAAACACAGCAACCCAAGGTAAACGAAGGAGCAGACTAACCCAGAGTAGAATCCAGTTCAGATTTTATATTGGTTGGGTTGAGGTCTTTCAAATAAAAGTATTGTATCAAATAACGATGACCAATTTTCTCCATTTTCACAAATTCACTAACAACGTTCACTATTGATGGCTGCCAAACAAATACTAAACAACGTGGCGCTTTCAAATTTGAAATATATGCTTTATAGACTGCGTTCTTTCCAATACAGTGATATTTTCAAACAACTTACGCCATGTCTTGGTCAGCCCGGGTACTTCTGGGACCGACATCGTATAGCGTTATGTAAACTTAGTTCCTTCTTATTTGTCAGTAATATAAACGTTATATTAATATATCTTTTCATTCTATGTATTTACAAAAATTATTATATTCACCCTTTATAAACACCAAGTTTAGAATGTGTATAATTTCTAGTTCTAAACTCGTTATACTCGTTTACTGTTTTCAATACATAAAGAAAAGTATTCTCTCTGATGGTGTTACTTAAAAAAATCTCCGAAAATGAGACAAAAAAAGGTTTCGATGGTAAACATAAATGCTTGCGGGGAATAAGCTTGCAATACTATGTTATACATTTCCGTATGAATTGCCAATTTCAACAATCGCTGTGAAGATCGGCTGATCTTCGTTCTTTTTTTCTTATGTTACGTAATAGAACATATAGTTGTGTGAAAGCTTAGATAACGAACCAGCTAATGACTCGTAACTGTTTTTAGGAAGTAATATTTTGCTTGTCCCTGGAAATAAGGTTTAGTATCCTCCAGGTTGCAAAAAATTCACGAAAAGGTTGTTTTGAGAACAGTTTGTTCCTGTGAGTTGGTAATATTTTTTCTTTTTTATATATACCAATGTATTAATATTTAAACTACGTTCGCAAGAAATTAAACAGTTATGTCAGGAAAACAAAATATTATTACCTAACGCTCCGAATTTTGGCAAATTCATTTAGGAAAATGAAAGAACACCTATACGATGATAACAGTCCAAACATTAAAGATTTTATGGATCATTTCCATTTCAATAAAACTCGGATGCCGATGCATGCGAGTATGGTCGGTATACATATGTAAGTATGCATATTTGCATTATTGGATCAACTATGAACAAATTTGTCTTCTTTAATGCACTTACTATCTGAGTAATCATCTACGAGATTTTTTCTATAGCGATCTTCGTTAATTAACAGTAGTATGTCTTGCAATGTAGTTTGCCCGCCGATTTGCTATTCAGCTGAAGACAACTTTCAACAGATCATTGATTGACCTTAATCTACAGCGTCACATAAAATGATAAAAAATGATGAAAACATGGCCGTATATTGAATAAAACAACAGTATTTCTTAACAGATAATATTGGAAATTTTGATTTATAACATATAAAGTTAAAAGAATAGATTTAAAGATTTTTTTTAAACTTTTAACGTATTTCTAATTGCATAACTTGTGACCAGTAGTCATTTTTGGGTTCTTCCGAAAAAGACCACTGCGCCCCTTGTAGGGTTGGCTAAATATGCGGACTTAAGAAGCACTCTATAAACCACTGTATTTTGGATCACCTCGTTAGTGAGACCAAAAGTTTGCAGATGTTTGTATAACAAAATTATTTCTTTCGTCGGATTCTAGTTTGAAACTCGCCTGAAACTTGAGATTCTATTGCTTTTTATGTCGGATTTTCCAACGACCTTCATTAAACATAGTAAAACCTTTGCAATTTCGTTTGTGTTTAAAGACAGAGCCGAAATATTTAAATTTCTGCTCACTATGGCACGACTCCTTCTAAATAGGTGTCAGGATTTGGGTTGGGAAAAACACCAATGCAGATATTCGGTCTAGTACGACTGGTTTTTAAGCCCGTTATCTTCTAATGCCTTTAATTATTAAGAATCAAGGCACGACTATTTCAGGCAAAGCAAAAACAGATTGCATCAGAGTCACTGATGGAGAGCGATTACATTTACCAGACAAAATCACCATATTGGTCATAATTTTTAATGCTGATCTCGCATAAATAGCATACTTTTGGATCCTTACAAAGTAACAGTACGTACAATTCCAATTTACAACGACGGAGAGAGACGTAATTAAATACAGTAATTGGTTGTTGAGCATTATGTTTACCACTGTTGCTAAAATTGTTTTCACCATTGCAGGAAAATAAATATGAAACCCAAATATTCACGATTTTGAATGTAACGTCGACAAGAATTAAATATTCTTTTAGATTAGAATTACATAATCTTAATAAGGATAAATAAATTGTAGTAATAAATAATTTCATGTCTACATTCAGCAACCGATTCTTGCCTACTATCACCAACTTTTTTTAGCAATCTTTAAATGACTAAATCTAGATAACAAATTCGATTAAAACACTGCTGTTGATTATTTATTGGCTATCATAATGTACAATATATTTCAATTAATTGATTCCACACTTATTTGTATTATCATATTTACAATATTTAATAAACAGCAGTTAAATTTATTATTATTTCTTTTTTATCTTGTTTTTGTATTTTTGTGTTTTTCTGTTATGTACTTTGTTATACCAATGTAATTCCCAAATTAATATTTCTATGATTAATTGATTTATCTTTTGATATTATAACAATATAACAATATGGCTGCAACGAATATGTATAAGGAATTTTAATGATATTCTATAGAACGATTATGCAAAAAAAACACACGCGCAACTTGTTGTATTTTGTTCTTAAGAAAAGAAACATACTCGTCAAATGAAAAATTAAATTCCAAATTGGGTTTTTGCAAACTCGACGCAGAGTAGTATTTCTTAAAGAAGGGAACTTTTTTCACATGTATTTGTTAATGTTGTAACAATAGCATAAGCGCCAAGATGAAGAACATATGTAATTTGAGTTTATATTTGTTTTGTAGATATATATATATATATATATATATATATATGTAAATATACATTTGAACACATAGAGTATACATATCATATTTATCAAACACTGAACAAGAAAAAGTTAGATAGGAAAAAAGTGCCAGCGAGTGACTGGTTTAGAAGAAAGGGAGAACTAAAGGAAATTAATTAAAAATAAAATAAAACACATGCATTTTTAATTGTACAAGAAACATACCAAAACGGACAATTCCTTTTGTTGTTTAATCTTTCGCCATAAAACGTAACACAAATAATATAATTTTGACTAATACATGGAATACTGATTTATTCTCGTTTATATGTACTCGAATTTTGTTGATTTATTTTCTTGCTGATAACATTCTCTTGCCGATGTTCAAGAAACTGATTTTACTTACTTAGAACAACAAACAAAATTATTTATATGTGGTTAAAAAAAAATATAATAATAAACACAAAACAAGGGGAAAACAAAATGTAATTGTTGAATTTTCCTTTCAAAGTACTCGCAGCAACGTCATCAGCTTGAGATGTTCTTGCTGTGTAGAAGAGAGTTAAAAAATCTTGTCTGGGATAAAATTTGGCATGGAACTTGTCTTCCAAAAACTACGAAAAGCAACAAAAACACACACACTTATTAACGATTTTGAGCGATCTTTAATGTGAAAGATAAAGAGAGAGAGAGAGAGTGTATATTAAACGCGCATTCACTTTTTTTTTTTTTTTTTTTTGAATCCACAATAAATCTTTTGCTAGTCAAGTACACTTTGAGCAGTGGAATTCATCACCTGATGTTTTTGGTTTAGTATAAAATATTTCCCGAATTCCAGTGGTCAAAACATACTGATGCTGATTTGACTGGCAAAGACTCAACAGTTGAGCATTTTTTTTTTTTTTAACCTTGTGTATACTCTCATCCAATGGTAGACAATAAATGACGCCAGAGAATCTTTGTAATTACAATTCAACAATTACTAATGAAACAAATTAACTATTCAACATTTTCTTAACAATAGGCAACAAAAGTAGTACGATCCGAAAATAATGAACAAAAAAAAAAAAAAATAAAAAAAAATATATATATATATATAAAATATAATTGTTAGATACAAACATAAATTGTAGTAGTAAACGATTTTTAGAGAAATTTAAAATTTCTATTATTTTTTTTTAATTCAACAGGAATGTTTATGATATTTTTATTTTTGTTTTTTTTTTCTGTTTAAATATATAATTAAATTTTTAAATAATTAAAATGAACTTGACTGCGCTGTTTTAATTAAATATTCACGTGTATGTATAGAAAGATAATTTTGACAACAGTGTAGCTTTTGTTTTGTTTAACACGTTTTTTCATACCTACATAATCTATATACTTAAAAATTTTTGAATGTTCATCAATAGGTTTTCAATTAACAGTTCGATTTTTTGTTTTGTTTCCTTTTTACGTTGAATGTTTCTATAAATTTATTGTAGGTTCCTCTAATGTTTATATAGATATATGCAGTTATGTATTTGATTTTCAAAGGATTCTTTTGTTTGCTGTTGTTACATTTAATTTGCAATTCTTTTTTATCTTTGTGTATTTTTAAATTTATATATATTTATACTTAATCAACAAAAAAAAAAAAAAAAAAGGAAAAAATAAATTGTGTAGGAAATTTAATCTGTGAATTTACGATTGGGATTTGTACCAAACAGTGCGTTACGGATTTCTGGAACAAGTTGTTGTGAAATCAACTCCAATCTGGATTCCAGAGTGTTTGGTACCTACAAATATGGAAACAAATTATTAGCACAAATGTTTTTTTTTCGTCTGGTGCGTGTAAAACTTACTTTAACGCGACCATTCAGAGCAATCAATTCAACTCCTCCACAAGTATCCGGCGGCAAAAAGTTCTCAGTATCAACAACAATGGCTACATCTTTTCCAATATTGCTCTTGTATTGTTCAACAGATGATGGTAGAACTTCTTGGACCAAGCTCTGATCTACTTGGCGACAGCGTAAGATAACATTAGGTTCCATGGTCTGATACAAAGCCTGAACAATAAGTTTCTGTAGGACAATTCTGTATTCAGTAGGATTTTTTGTGACTTCACCCAAACGACGACGTGCTTCTTCCAATACACTTCGGACGTGATCTTCTCGTACTTTGAGAACCTGTTTGAATTAGAATATAATTTTTTAATTAAAGCAAACTGTTTTTTTTTTTTTAACATGTCATAATAACGAATTTCAAGAAGAATTTTAAATAAACAATCAAAGATGATCTTACGATTACCTTAGACGACTGAATGAATTTGGATTTAACAAATGGTCAATCAGTGGAACATATGAACATATGTATTTGCTTGCGTAAATCAATTGTTTTGGTTTGGGTGGTTGAAAAATTTCAAATATTATATTATAAATATCTAGTATCTAGTATAAGATATACACAAATTTTGAATTATACTAAGGGTTATATATGTTTTATATCGAAACTTTAATATCGACCAACTGATATTGTGACTATATTTTCCTGACTAATTTGAAAAATTGTTGACCTGACTACTATTCTCTTTTTAATTTATGAAATAGCAAACAGATGGCGCTCAGAAATTCAGGAGTCGGGGCAGTGAATATGTCAGGGATATACTATTGTAATCAACTACTAGTCTTATTGGCACCAAAAATGCCCCAGACACCCATACTAAATACTTTCAGTTATCGTCAAACTTAGTTATTTAGAATTTAAAATGAAGGTATCCTTTGGAATCACACATAGGGGTAAACTTGTTTACAATGCACTGAAATAGCAACAGCTTAACCAAATGGTGTCAACGGTCGAGTAAGGCAGATTTCTTATATGAAGTACTCCACCAATTCGGAGCTAAAGTGAATAAGTATTTTTAAGGATGCTACAAAATAGATGACGGCAAACGAACCCTAAATGGATCAACACAGCAGCTTTCATACCTCCGAAATATCCTTCACCTTTCTCGCAACGGTGATGCCCTCCCGAAAGGATTAACTACTAAACCACGCAAAAGCTCTACTTTTGCATAAATATAAGCGGCATACCCAGAAGTCCTAAGCTTTCGGTACTCGAGTGAAATCCGAATCTGTATCAAGGCTAAATTAGCCAACATCAGCCTGAAATGCAATCACGTTTCCACACAAAAAAGTGATAAAGATATCATAACAATTATTTACTGTGTTTTGGTAAAACGTTGGGGGGAATGATCGTTGGAAGATCGAAAATGTCTATTCAACTAAAAAATAAACGGGAATAATTCCCCGTTGGTAAGTCAGTTTTCTATCACACTAAACAAATGAAACGGAATCGTCCATACAAATCTGTCGTTAAATAATCCGTAATTATTTTAATGCGTTTGTGCTTTGCGATCAAAGGTTACTAAAGAAAATATATGTAAATAAAAAATATTGAATAAACGTGTTTATTAAAATATTATTGGTAAATTGTTTTATTGCAGGAAGAAAATAACAGACCAATAAGCAGCAGCCAATTTTTTGTTGGCGTAATAAAATCGGCCCTAAAAACCGGCGGGAGATCAGACTGAAAACTACCCTAAACATACATAGAATTTTATTTATTTAGTCGGAAGTTTTTAATAAACCTTTAAAAAACAATTTTATTATATTCACAATTTTAAATTTTTTTAAAGTTTTCTTTCATTTTCTTTTGCATATGCATATATACGAGTATATTGGGTTGTTCAATAAGTTCTGCGGTTTTTTAGGGTTAAAGTTAAACACACATTTTTGATATAAAAGCTTATATTCAATCCATCAGATATTGTCGATCGTAATCTATTACTTTTTTCAAACCTTCTTAAAAAGAAGCAGACTTATGGGTAGTAAAAATAGTTTTTCAGGTACGTTTTGATCCATTCTTCGGAATTGAATTGCCTTTCGTCCAAATTATTTTGGAGAGAGCTGAACAGATGGTAGTCAGAAGACGCAAAGTCTGAAGAGTACGGTGGGTGCTGCATAACTCCCAGCCAAATGGCTTCAACTTTTGTTTTACCACTAAAACTGTGTGTAGTCTGGCGATGTTATGATGGAATGCACTTTCTGTTCGCCAACTCTGGCCATTTTTCTTCACTGCTTGGTTCAAAGTATCGAGTTGAGAGCAAATAAAGTAAACGACACCTCGCCATTCCCACCAAATGCTCAACATGACCGTTTTGCAAATCTTGTTTACCGACTGGTTGTGGTGTTTCGCCAAGAGCGCACCATGACGAAGTAATTTCAAATTCGTTCCGGCAAGGTAGTGTTCCTCTAAATCGAACGTTCAATTCCCCGTCTAGCAGAATGTGGCTGAATTTTTCTATGAATCGCTCGAACGATTCTAAGATAAACAATTGTTTTAGATGAGGACATCATAACTTGTCTGGAATTGGACTTGACTTTGCTGCAGGTCAGAATATCTTTATAGCCGGGCACCGTTTCCTCAACACAATACTCCTGGAGGAACGTAGCGTATACCTTATCATTAAAATGTCAACTAAATTGATTAAATTTATATACCTAGGATATGTTAGACGCCAAAACAACAGAACAATTTTTTGACGATATTTAGCTTTGAAGGACTGCGAACACCACCAACCGTCAAAATCTATAGCGATCGCGTATCCGTCAACAAATGCTATGTGACCATTTGAAGATCATTGGGATCGATGCCAATAATGTTCGATCCGCTCCAAAGAGTTGTTAATTGATACAAAGAGAAACAACTAGTAAAGTAAGACCTCTCCTTAGGTGACACGTAACGGCTGCTAAGGATCGCTCCAACCGGAGAGGTACACAATTCTTGGTCTTCAACTTAAGTAATAATCACTCCCAACACTAATTGATTTCGATGATCTTCTTTGATCAGATGCTTGTGGTCATTTGACGAAAAATAAAAAAAAACCATATTCACTTACCTTAAGACGTGCTTGATTCAACATATTAGAAGATTGAATTTTTTTTTGAAGTTCAACTTGTTTCTCCTTTTTCTCATAGTACTCCATTATCTTCAGCCGTTGCTGCTGGACCAGACGTCCCTTTTCGATGTTGAATTCTTCTTCAGCTTTAGCATCGATTTCTTCCGCTTTTTCATTAGCCTCTTGCTCAATGAAAGCCATCATATGCTTGATCTGAAAACAAAGATACACATAAGTAAAATGTCTGAGTTATATGGAATAAAAATTATTTATGAAAATTTGTGTGAATATGGGGATGAATTGATTTATGTAAATTTGCCAATCATATACGAGTATTATGTTTTGAAAACAGTTCTTGAGAATTATTTCCTCTTTAAAAATATATTATTATTTCTATATCATTTGTATAGAGCAAACTGCCAGCTCATTTTAACTTTGCAGTTCTTCTAAGAAAGATTTCGCATTGATAAAATATTTATTATTATTATTATAACTTATTAACATATGATTAAAATACATAAGTTAATACATAAAAACGAGCACTAGCTGCAGAGGCTAAGTTCTTGAGAGTTATTTCCTCTTTAAAAATATATTATTATTTCTATATCATTTGTATAGAGCAAACTGCCAGCTCATTTTAACTTTGCAGCTCTTCTAAGAAAGATTTCGCATTGATAAAATATTTATTATTATTATTATAACTTATTAACATAGGATTAAAATACATAAGTTAATACATAGAAACGAGCACTAGCTGCAGAGGCCTTCGGCTCTATAGTACTTAGTTATAAACTAAAACAATGTGGTTGTTAGTAAATATACTTAAATATGTACATTCAATTTATTTGCAAAATTATTAATTTTGAAAATATTCCCGTGGTGGGGTTTACTTAACAACTCGTAAGGTGATTGTTGGTTTGTTGGTAGGCAGTTACGATATTCACCTTTCCCTAGGATGTGACTGATATTGATTTGGGGGTGACAGCATTGAAAAGATGGCGGAGATTCATTTTTGAGGAGATGTTGGAGGGTGAAGGCTGTGTGTCCTAAATGCATCCTCACGAAGGTAGTGTTCATATTCGTGTTGATGGTGGAATAATGATGATAGTAGTTATGCCAAGCCAAGAGTTGCCTAGATCTAATATTTTTGTTGATGGATCTTAACATGTCAGATCTGGTGTGAATTGCAAATTTGTGCACTAGAGCGCTGTGTACAAAATTGTCAGCTATGTCAGCGTGTTCTTTCCCCTAATCCCCATATGACTGGGGATCCACATTAGCTTCAGCTCGTTGGGGGATCTTATAAGGCAGTCCCTAATCTGGATGACACACTCCGAATTGTGATCAGGGTTCTTAACTGCATTGAGAACTGATAAGCTATAAGAGCATATCATGTTTACCACGCGTCTTGTTGGCTATTGATGTGGTTTTTTGAATAGCTAAAGCTTCAGCGGTAAAAACAGATGCACTTTTAGGTAGTAACCCTATGCTGAACAATGATTCGTCTTCGTAAGTAGCTGCGAAAAATGTGCTGTCACTGTTTTTGGAGCCGTCAGTAAATATAAGTTTCCAACCACTGGATTTTAATTCCGAAGTAATGCCAAGGAATAAAGTATGATATATGTTTTTTTTGGTGTCATTTTTGCTATGTTTTGCTAAGTCCATGATGAAAGATGTTTGCAATGTCTTTATCAATAATGGATCCGTTTGTGAACAAGGGCTTAATGTACAACTTGGCTCTGGTTACTTCTATGCGATGTTCTATTGTAGGTAGACCGGATTCAACCAACATGTTCTTCACAGTGCTTGTGGGGAAAGCATTACTACTTAATGGTAACTGGCCTTGATGGTGTTAATTGTTGATTTTGGGCAGTTACCATAGATAAGTAAACCATAACCAATCTTGCAAAGTACTATCGATTTTGCAATTGAACATAATGTGTTGACGCGTGTATTACATTTTTTTTTTAGCTAGATAACTTATTATGTTGGCTCTCGCTGCAAGGCTCTTTTTTAGTTCTAAACAATGGTTTTTCCAATTATACTTATTATAAAAGTAAGACTAGGATATTTAAACTATTTACACTTTCTATATTGAGGTTATTAACGTTTAAAATTAAGCCTCTACACGAAGTCTTGCGGCAGATGTGTAAAGTCTTAAATTTTTCTAGTGACAATTTGTCTCCAGATGAGTCTGACGATTTTACTATGTCTTTGACTGTATTTTTTAGAAGTGTATTAGTTTTTTCTAGATCAGTGTGCTTATATAGGATGTATATATCATCAGCGTAAATGCAGTGATCAATATGCTTATGTTTACTTATAATTTTACTTATATCATCAAAAGCGATGATGAAAAGCACCACCGATAGTGGGGAGCCATGAGGAATACCATTAAATAGTGGATGGATAGAAGAAAACCAATTGTTTGCTCTTACACAAATTTTCCTATTCGTGAGAAAAGATTTGACATAGAGGAAAATTATCGGACCAATGCCCCAAGTTATAAGTTTATTTAGCACCAAATGTACGCCTATCTTATCGAAAGCCTTTTCGAAGTCAAGAGAGAGGATTGTGGTATGATTACAAGCTGATAGGACGTTAGAGATAAAAAAAAGTCTAGGTGCAGGAGTGCATCAGAGCAACCTTTATTAGGTTGAAAGGCAACTTGGTTTGGATCACACCTGAATTCAAAATGTTATTATATAGCTGTATGAGTCTTAGTTTAGTTGATGGTTGTAGGTTTTTTAAAATAGGGTACGATTCTCTGTCCCTGCTAGGAGTTTTACCTTTGAGTCTACTTAGGCAAGTATCAAGCTCTAGCAAGGTGATTTGGCCTTCGATGAGTCTTGCTAATGTTGAAATTAGTCTATTATCTGGGGTAAGATTGAGGCACATTGTCTTACTAGATTTGAAACTACTTGAAAAGTTGTTGTCGTTAGATAAATCCGACCAGGTTTGAGCAAAAAAAGTTGCTAATCTCGAATGGGTGGCTATAGAGCCTTCAGGAGTTTCAATCAACTTTATCGATTTTGAGGTGTAGTTACCTGTCAGACGCCGAATGTTATGCCAGATGGTGTTAATAGATGACTTGGGGTTAAGTGTTGAGGTGAAGTCGCTAAAGCACTTAGCTTTACTAGTTTTTACTTCTCTGCGGAATCTGGGGTTAAATTTTTTGAAAAGAACTAAGTTGTAGTTGCTAGGGTATTTTTTAAAACTTCGCCAACCTTTTTTCTTTTCCTGTCTTAGAGTTCTGGATTCCACCAGGAAACAGTACGCTGATAAGTGTTATTGATTCTTTTAGGGATCAATTTATTGGCAGCGACTCGAATTGCTTTTTGGATTACCGAAGTTTTTTTTATTAATGTTCAAGGAGGGAGTTTTATCTGAAAGGTCGTCTAAAATGTGCTTGTTAAAATAAGCCCAGTTAGCACGTATCAGTTTTAAATTTACGATTTATCGTTGTATTGGAAGAATATAGGCCTGTAACAAAAGTGGAAATTAGAGGAAAATGATCGCTTTTATAGAGATCATCTAAGATTTCCCAAGAAGTTCTCGTGTACAATTCGGGTGAGCAGCATGTTAAATAAAACTACTGTAATGCCAAGAAAACATTATCAATATTTACTTGCTTATTGTCAGCTTAGAGCACATACCTAACCCGATCATAAGCACTGGCCATGTGCGATACCAGTTATACATTTTCTTTGTTTGAATATTAATTTATCTGTCGATAACGAATCGGGTCTATCTTCATCTTCAACCATTCCCGTTAAACGAATATATACATTTTTTGGTATAAGAGACGACTAATTTAACACAAAATTTTGATTTAACATACAAATTTATGTACAATACTCGTATGTATGCATGTACTAGAAAAATGTCTCTAAAAAATTTGAAGCATAAAAATAAAACAATATGTCACAAAGGATGAATTTAAATTATTTAGATCACCAGTTAATCTACATGGAGTAAAGTCGTTAACAGAGTTCATAAGTAAACGAAGACAGAACACAGAGAATCTGCGTGGTCATCAGTCTTCGAATCTAACCCGGAAGCACAACGCAGTAGAGAAAGACCTTAACTGAAGAGGTTTGTTAATTGAGATCCAGATTTACCTCGAACTATCGAAACCTAAGCAGATAGGTAAGAATCATTTGAAAAATAGGTTTATATTGGGTATGTATTTTAATTCGTGCGGTTTTTTTTTTTTTCAAAATTTGAACGTTTATTTAAGAAAAACATGTACAATAGTATTATTCAAAGTGTTTCCCATCTGAAGTTATGACTTTTTTCTATCTTTCTGGCAATTTGTGGATCCCATCCCAAAAAAACTGCGCCAGCTTGGCAGCCAAGAATGAATCAAGCCAATTTTTGATATTCTGCTCTGATGTGAACCGTATTTCAGTTAGGGCTTTCATCGACCTGAACAAATGGTAAGCAGAAAGGGCAAGGTCTGGGCTATAAGGCGGGTGGTTTAAGACTTCCCATCCACTGTTTTCCAAATAGTTCTTAACCGGAATAGCAACGTGTCTGGTCGCATATTCCGGGCGTTTTCCGGCTACTGCTCTCTTCAAACGGATTAATTGTGTTCGGTAGCGTTGTCCATTGATGTTTTCACCCGGTTTTAGCAGCTCATAATACAGCACACCCATCTAAACCCATCAAATTACCATTACCTTCGCGTCACGGATATTCGGCTTTGCCGTTGATTTGGCTGGTTGGCGTGGTTTTACATATGATTTTTTACGCTTGGGGTTGTCGTAATGGATCCATTTTTTATCACCAGTAACAATCCGATGCAAAAATGACTTCCTTTTGTGGCGTTCCAGCAGCATTTCGGACATGCAAAACCGCCTTTCGACGTCTCTCGGCTTGAGTTCATGTGGAACCCAATTTCCTTGCTTTTGAATATATCCAGCTGCCTTTAAACGTTTAGAAATGGCTGCTTGAGTGACACCCAAAGATTCTGCGAGCTCTTCTTGTGTTTGGCAACAATCTTCATAGAGTAATGCTTCCAGTTTTCATCTTCAAACTTTTTTGGCTGCCCAGGACGTTCATCGTCTTCCAAGCTAAAATCACCACTTTTGGCACGTTAGCTCAGCTAGTACATGTTCACCATAAACTTCCATCAAAATACAATGACTTTCGGCAGCAGTTTTCTTCATGAAGAAGAACTCCCCGCAAGAACAATTTTTCAGGCACAAAGTTCGACATATTTGAGTGAAAAAAAATTATTGTTGTTTACGCTTCAAATGAATGACGTACAATGAAATGACGTACAATGACAGTAGCTATCCAAGCATGTTCCAATGGAATATTAACAATGGAATAATACAAGTTACGCCATCTCTTAGCAAACCGCACGAATTAAAATATAGACCCAATAAAATAGTCACCTAAATAGTGACTCTTGATCACAGTAGCGCTCTCGTTTGACCAATTTGCATTCTTTTGCTTAAGAACAATTGTTCTCAGGCCTCGTAAGGTTGTGTAAGGTACAGCATTGTCTTTACATCGATTTTTTTTCTTCTCGTGGATTTTGAAATGCATTCGATTTTTGGTTAAAAAATATTAAGAACACAAAAACATTATAAGCTTTTTATTGCTCCTACAATAATGATGTGGATAGTGAATCTTCGAAGCCTATGATCTGCCGACACTCTGGATAAATTATATACTGTATGGTGTAAGCTATATCCTGATTGGAATCCTAAAGGAATTGGTTACACTTAATCTATAAGGAAGGAGTATTTAGCAAAATTTTGAATTCATCCCTGAAGCATATTTGGTTATAAGGAGTTTTTACATGTGTCAACTATAAAGGGACGTACATCTAAACAAACAACTTTTAACAAAAAAATTTGTACGCAATTAATGCGTCAAGAAACGAATTAAATTATTTCGATGTAACATTTTAATTTTAATAATTGTTTAAGTCGAACACTCAATGTTACCCAGAGTAAACATTAAGGTTGATATGGGATCATATTGGGCTACTAAATGTTAAAGGCAACACCAGAGACTATTATGTCAAAGCCTAATACTTCTTTCCTACAAACAGAAATGGAAATCGATTACATTGGTGCGCTGTATAAAAATTTATACTTGCGTTGTTTATGGCGAATTTACTCGATCAGAAGGCTAAGAGATGGTTCACTGGCTTTCGTTCTGGGAAAAATTTGAACAAAAAAACTAAAGATCGACCACACAACAGTTTTAAACCATTTGGAATAAGATGGTTACAAAGAGATCGACCACAGAACAGTTTTAAGCCATTTGGAACGAGATGTTTACAAAAACAATCTCGATGACCGGATTTCCATATACGAATCGTTGTTGAAACAAAACGAAATCGAGCCATTTTGGGAGCGAATGGTGTAAAGGGTGATGAAATATATGTCACACCGCAATGCTGTGCTAAAGCGGTCTGTAGCTGCACAAACGGTAGCAAGGCCAGGATTAACGGCAAGGAATGTAATTCTGTGTGTTTGGTGATTGAAATTAATCTTTCATCTCAAACTATTACCGCCTGTGAAAATTATGTGACTCAAGATTTCACCAAGAATACCCTAAATATCTACACTGATGGGATAATAGTTCTAGCTGAAAAATGTAAGAAGAAAATTGACAATGGTGCTTTACACGCAAAGCGGTAGTTTTAGCCCAATGTTTAAAATCAATTTTTACTAGTAACCTTATGTGAACCTTATAGTGCAACATCCAGCTTTTCTCTGACAAATATCATTCAACCCTAAAACCTCATCGTAGCTGTGGTATAGCACACGTAAAGGCTGGAACGACAAAGAAAAAATCAAGAAGATATGTATAGGTCGAGACTAACAGAAGCAATTGATTCGAGAGAGATGGAATACTATCCATATAAATGCAAACAAATATTCAGCAAGGCAGTATTAAAGTGTCTGCGAAGCTTACCCATTTGTCCGTTAAAGAAAAAATGTGTCATCCGAGGTCTAGCTAAGCGTGTGGGTATACAATTAGTCGAAAAGATGGAAAAAAATTTAACCGATTCTATTAATGGTACAGTAGATCAAGATGTAAAGGACGTTTTCTTTAGGCAATAAAGTACAGTTAAACGTTCTTTTGGAAGTACTTTGCAACAAATCACGGTAAAGGAGTAATTGATGGCATTGAGGGCAATGTGAAAAGACTTGTTAGGCAGAAGACAATATCCTTAGGTGAAGGCACTGTAATCCAGACGGCTGAAGAATTCAATAATTTAGCTCGCCAACTAGTTCCAAACACTGAAGTAATTTACATTTCTGAATCTAAAATTATATCTGAAATGTCCTCCAAAACACCTTTGGAAAATGTTAGTTCTGTGCCAGGAATATCGCGATTTCATGTTATGCAGTGTAATGATAAGTCTTTGAGGGCTAAATGACATGCAGCTTTCTGTAGACTTTCTTAAGAAATTTGTTAATTACAAGTTTTAAATTCGTAACTATCGAGAATGTTATAGCATTGCCTGGCACGTTACGTCTCTTAAATGCGTGCGTGTGCAGATATTACGTATGTTTTTAAAGTTTTTTTTTTTGTTTGTTATTATGTTAACAATAAATAAATCGGGGAATACAAAAAAAAAATTATTTGATATAGACAAATGGAGCTAAAATATTACAAATAAATTATTTCCTGAAAACTTAAGTTGTTTTAATGTCGGTAACGTCACACAAAACCAATTACTTTTAGCATTTATATTTAAGAATCGAATCATATTAGTGTTGTTATTTATAAAATCCTAGACCTTAAGCTATGCATATGGATACAAATTACTTCTTTAGTAATAATGAATCTTGTACAAATGACTCTTATACGCAGAAAACTGGGTACGAATGTCGGGCACGTTACTATGGAAAACAACCAATATTTGGTCCAATTAAAATAATTTTGGGTATAAAAAAAAAACTATCTGAATTTTTACTACAGAAGGTAGTACTTTTTTCTCAAGCTGGGATACACTTAACGTTAAGGTTAAGAATTTGAAAACACATTTCAGACCAAGCCTCTGCTCTTACATCACAGGCCTTGCTACAAAAAGAAAACATGTGATTTCAAAAGCATTCAAATTATCTAACAAATTAAGAAAAAAGTTTATACAATTAAGATACCCAGAAGTTAATATGAGTGTAAATTCCAACATATCTACTTATTTACTGGCCTGTATTAACTTAGTTCAGAAAACAACCTAAGCATCGGATGCGCACTAAAAAAAAAAAAAAAACTATTCTGCGCGAACGAACGAATCTCTAAAATTTGTTCTAATCAATGTTATTAAAATGTATTGATTTCAATTTATATTTAACTTGTAGTCACTATACTAGACAAATGCAAGCATCGCAAATATTCGCCAATTTTCTCGCTACTTTTTTGTTCCTATTTTGAAAAGATAAAAACATAGAACAACCTACGGCTTTCGCTTTCGCAAAACATTCATTCTAAATTTAGATTGAACAGAAAAAAATTATTTGTTATGTTCTCCTGGTTTTGAATTTATAGGAAAACTCGAAGATTTTTTTTTCTCTATCAACTAACAGCAGGATGCCATGGCGGGGGCGGGCATGGAAGACCCCTCTCTCCATATATATATGAAAGTAGTTAAGGCATATGTATCTCTATATCATAACCTTCAGGTCACATGACCAGCCGAATCACTTTTGACATACTTAGAGGAAAAGTGAAAAAAAAAAAATTCACTTGTGCAATTACAGCAGACACCCAAAATTACGTCAAACAGAAAAATATAAAACTAGAATTTATTATTTAAACATATGCGCACATATATTCCCAGAAACATCCATAAATCTAATAGCAATTGAAAGTGTTTAGAATTTTCAAATGAAGTTCGACATCTTTTCATTCACATGACAGCTAATCTCATGACTTCGTGGGAATGAGTGCTAGCTAGCTGTAGTGGGTTGGAAATTTTTACAACTTCCTTAAATTGTATTGTATTTGAGGGAAAACTTGACTTCATGAGGATTATTGTTTAAATGGTTTTTAATTTAAATAAATTGCATACCTGTTTCTGTACATCTGCGTCGCTAAGAGCCATTTTGATAGAATTACTCTTTCTCCTTTGCTACGCAAAAATGAAATTTCAGATTGCTGATCGAAAAATTCTCCACTAATGTATATCTGCGAATTGTTGAAAAATTTGTTGATTAGAATTTTTTACACTTTTGTAAGGTCCAATGGCTTATTTTTATTGGAATTTAAAGAAAAAGAAGGCAAAATTATGCAAAAAGATAAAAACGACTTACGGGAGCAAAGTGAGATATGTGCGCCTACTCCAAGTTACGTCCCGTCGTGTTGAAGAATTTTGCCAGGCAGAAGAAAACTGCTTTTCGATCATATGATTTGGGATTTTCTGTCGAATCGAAGACAATGTTCGAATTGTCGAATTCAGATTACAAAATTTCATTAAAAGCTTTCGAAGAAGAATTTTTTAGGGAATTACATGAATTAAGTTAAAAATAACATCAAATTTCGGGGTTTAATACATAAAAAAGTTAGTTTTTAGTTACGATAATATTATATTTATTATATTCAATAAGTTAAACTGAGATTTAAAAGAATTTAAATACTACATCGTGCTTCCATCTCTTTGGTACTAGCTGTACTACGGTACTGATTGGTAAAAATATGTGTTCTTGATCAGATTGCCATTAACAACAGTGTTTTGATTGCGATATGCGTTTAGGTAATATTTTCGCCTTACGTTGATTTTATTTCATTTCATTTACATGTTTTTTTAGCTTGACTATCTTATGTCAGATTATGTTTGAGAGTTGTAAGAAGTGATCAATTTTCTTCTTTTAACAATCATTCAAATATGTAACGTGTATAATTACAACTAATATTACATATTTCTCCCATGTACCTGCTTTGATACTGCATCGCTTGTTGCGGACCTTAAAACCATGTCTGGACCGAATTTTCAGATCACAAAATATAGCGGACGTTTCGCGCAATTTAAAACAACACAACTGACTATGTATAATACTTGGGACATTATTATTGCCATTTCGTTGTTAGTTGGTGATTTTTTTTACAGGGTGTTCTGGATAATATGTCATTTACACATTGACACATTTTGAGATAGAAATCCTAAGTTTTTTGGTAAAAGGAGGATGGTAAAACTCGTAATTATTAGTACTTTAACTGTTTTAAAGTTAATATTTCCTTAAAATTATTATTATTATTATTATTTATTAGCAATATATTGTAATTAAATCTTATAATGCTAACTTAATTTCTGATGAGCACTAGCTGCATCGGCTTACGGCTCTTATAAATATGGAGTGCATACTATTTGATATTAGAAGGTTAAATTTTTTTTTTAAAGAACTTAATGTGGAAATTTTATTAATGTTAGGGTCTTTTAAAATTTCAAGGACGGAAGAGTTATTGAAAATATCGGTTAGGATAGAAGGCGGGAGAAGGCAATTGCCTAGTGTGGCATGTTATGCAGATTTAAGTGATTTCTTTTTGAATCAGGTGGTAATGCGTTGTGGCTGTGTGTCCCAAGCGAAACCTTACGAAAATAGTATTTTCGCCTTTTGAAGTGGGTGGAATCTATTTATGTTTATACTTTTATAGTGGTGTTGTCCAACAACATTTCCTCGAAACAAGGTATTGGAATTTTAATAAAACTTAATTTCCTCATATGAAAATACCTATCTCCTCCAATATATTGACGATAGCCTTAGAGATACAGTTTTCGTTTAAAATCACTGTCGTGTCTATTTACATTTTGCCAGACCAATTTTTTTCCAGACACGATTTGAAAAATATCACAAAGGAAATCCATACTTCCTTTCTCTTGGTTGGGGACGTTAACACCTTGAGCATATTGTAGGGATCTCCTCGCACAAATCGCAGAGGAGCTATTTTTGAAGATTTTCTTTTAAAACTATAGAACTTCTATAGGTTCTAACACAAATCATGAAGCATCCTTGTTACAAGAGGCAATTAGATGGGCCGCAATTCAATCTGTACCCCAAACATTCCCTAAAACACCAAAAAAAAAAAACAAGTTCCTTGGTGGAATCTCAATTTAAAATCGCTTAGAAATGCAAAAGTTAAGGCCCGGAAGGATTTCAAAAAATTCACAAATGATCCAAATTTAATAAACAATAAAAAGCACAACGCTAGATTTCGACGACAAATAAAAATTTGCAAATTCGAGAGCTTCAGATTACTTACATCATCTATTAACAAAAACTCATCATCATCCTCATCACCAGCCAAAATCTGAAACAACATCCGATACTTAACTATACCCCTAAAACTTTTAAATATTTTAACTCCTCTGAAAGCCCACTCTTGAATCCTTTGGAAATCTGCAACCTCTTCACCAAAAAATGGTCCGCTGAATCCACATGAAACACATGTTTCCCAGCAACACAATACAGATTGTTGCAGCCAACTCTCCAGCCAGTTGCAACAATTGCAACATCAACATTTCAATATTGATGAACTCGAAATTTGTCTTTCGAAAATGAAAGGTAAGACTCCCAGTAGGGATAGGATTTCATATCTCATGATCAAAAATTTGCCCTTAGAAATAAAAGCTAGACTCGTCAAGGTCTATAACAAAATCCTTACCGCAAGCAGCATCTCCCTTAGCTAGAAAACCGCATGTGTAGTCCCTCTTCCAAAACCAAAAAAGACATTTGTTCCCTTAATGGTTACCGACCCAATTTTCTCCTCTCATGTACATCAAAATTACTCGAAAAGATGATTGGAAAACTATTCCAATGGTTCACAGAGAGAAAAAATCTGATGAGTATCAATCAAGTTGCTTTTAAGACAGGGAGAGGTTGTGAAGACGCCCTTCTTCACATTGACCAGTACATAACTAATGCTTTATCAGCCCGTAATCATGTAACCATTTTATCGTTGGATTTTAAAAAAGCATTCGACAAAATCGGGATGCATCTTATATTAAACAAACTCAAAATCTGGAGCATTGGGCCACACATCATTTGTTATGTAAAAGCTAACAACACTTTTTCATCAAAATTCCCACTATACAATGGTATTCCGCATGGCTCTCAATTGTCAGTGGTTTCATTTACTATCGCTTTTGATAAAATACCATAAGTCCCATCATTTCGAAATCACTACCTTTACACAAACGGTATCTACATTCTATGCAAATCCAATGACTTAATTACAACAAATGATCTCTTTTCAAACATCATTAGGGATATTTTTTCATGGTCAAGCATATCTGGTGCAAGACTTTCGCTAGACAAATGCCAAACATTTCACATTTGTCGCAAACTTTCTAGCTCCGGTTTTGTTCCATAAAATTAATGTGTAATAAGTTATTGGAGATCAAAAGTAATTTTTTTTTTATAAAAAAAAACTTAAAATTTCGAATTTGTCATAATTTTTTCAAAAATATCTGATTAACTCCCAATTTTTGCAGCTTTGAAATATGTACTTAATATTTATTGTACAAACAAAAAATTTTCATCTCAAATCAGAAGTTTTCAAGATACGATCCAACATATTGAAACAGGCAAAACTTTAAATTAAATTTTTTTTTAAAAATGTAACAAAAAAAAAATGCAAATATTAATTGCATATTTTAATTTTTATTTTTTTCATCAAACCGTACATCATATCAATTGTTAAAAGTGCAAAGCATTACTTCGTATGCACGCCAGAGCTCGTCTTTAAAAAAACTCTTACTTTCGCAGCTGCCTTGTCAAGCCTATGGTTCAAGTCATCCGATGTTGTTATTTCTGATGAGTAAAAAAAGTCCCCCATCCGTTCCCATAAACAAAAATCCATTGAGGTAAAGGCCAAAGACCTTGGAGACCACAAAATGGGTCCATTCCGCCCTATCCACGAATTTTCATACACGCGATCTAAATTATCTAAAAATCTAAATTTTATGTTTTTTAAGACGAAGAAATCTTTTTTGACCTTCAATAACCTTTTTAATTTTTTAATTTACAGTAACATTTACTTCGAAACAATTAAAGTGTGTATAATTGCGAGTTCAACGACACCACATTGGTTACCATAAATAAATTTAGATAATAGGAGTCAAAACATGGCAGCATATGGCTTTGTTTAAAATTTTGTGCTTCGAAGGGGATTCATTGACGACCTTAGACCCAAGGAATCTTCCCTTAAAATCTTCGACACATTATGCAGAACAGCCTGTATAGTCCCGAGGAACTGAAACGAAAAAAAAAATATATATATATAACATATATACGCAAAAATTAGATAAATGTACCTCAACATTTACCAAAATATCATAAATTTTGTATTTAGATGTGTAAATTTGCGTTCCCTCTTTTAAAAGAGTAATAAAAATAAGCTTAAAAATCTATAATTCAAAGAAAAAAAGATATACACATATAATCTTTTGCAGACAGTTCCATCATAACACATTATTAAATGTGTTTATTAAATTTTGAACTTAATAAAATCAAAATTCATAAAAATACTAGTCCTAGTATATTAATCACCTTTTCAAAGGAAGATTCGTCAGATTGGAGGTATTTTTATTTTTCTTGGTAAAACGATGCGCGTCTCCTCCAAGTTCGTGGATAATGGCTTATTATATTAGATGTAAAGGCACAATGTTTGGTTTACTACCGGCTGCCACTGATTTATTGCTTATCGTTTGGAATTCTTCATTGTTTGCTATACTATAGACTCTACCTTTTCCTCCGACTACTTCATAGACGGCAAACTCTATTAAAACTTTCGCATTAACATAACCTCCTCACAAATACCCTGTAAGTCAATTACTAAACTTTTTCAAACATGAAAATTGCTAGAATGAGAACAAATTACACCTAAATTTCACTATGTGTGTGCTATGTGGACGACGTTTTTGTGTACAATGTGATGGCCTATGAACTGGCCTGATGAACTAAATAGTGGCCTAACTCTCCAGATATTGGAAAACCAAAACCCGATTTCTACCGATTGCCTCTACCAGTGTGACCCTATCTGTGAATACGTGTGAACTCCTATCAATATCAATTTGTCTCCCATTTTACTCAAAAAACGTCATCTACATTACACACACGCGTGCAAATCACTCTCCTTCTAGGAACTTTACTTGTAAATTGCTCTCATTCTAGCAAACTCTGACAGGTTATAGAGATGTACAAAGTGTTGGTAATTCACTTACAGTGCGTCTGCGCGAAAATTAACTGTTTGCAAAATATTAGTAGAGTTCGCCATCTAAGTTAATTCATCTATGTACGCCTATGGGTTATCACTGCACAGAGGGTCGCTAGAAAATTATGTGATCGATTCTGGAAGAAGTGGATATCGAAATACCTGCCCACGTTAACTTCACGAGTCAAATGATGCGTACGAGTAGTTCATGACATTGAGGCTGGTGAATCAGATAGAATTTTAGTAAAATTCAGAAACAAATATAAAGCTACCTTAAGGTGCCTTCGGTTATGTATTCAAAGTTTAAATACTATAAATACAGGTATCTAAAGCTACAAATTCGAATATTTGACAGTTTCTTTATTTCACAGACATGTTTTGTTTGAGCCATGTCGAAGTTACAAAATTCATGATTCTTTTTCATTTTTAAAACCCTCCCATCTCACTTTTAAATCAACGCCATGAGACACATTAATTGTACTCTGAAGTGTTTTTTTTTTTTTTTCTTTTTCAGGTTCAGGTTCAAATATGATTTTCCACATGAATTTACACCTAATAGAAGAAGACAATGAATAGAAAAAAAGTCCACACATAGTACTCGTACACTACCATATTTAAAGATTGAATTTAGATGCGTTATTCTTTTTCCAAAGAATTTTGGAAAAGGTGGATAACATACTTGTACATAGATGTATTAGGCAGAAAGTATAAGGGCAGAAACTTGTATTTTCTTTTGAACAGCTTTCTCGATTAATGAAATTCACAAGAAATTTACCGATTGACCGGGCAAATTGAGCATAGAATGAAAGTTTTGGAGCGACAACGCAAAATAATTAAACTTCATGAATAGTAAGCAAGTTGTCATACTATGCGATTTAAAGCCTACACAGGCAGTAGTCGCGTCGTATATTGGAGTTGTAAGAGATGATTAGCGATTAACATTTTTTGCGCGAAAAGTTAAAAGATTACTATAATAAAGGAGAAAAAAATATAATATGTATATGTAGAAAAATCGCTCCTTTGCTTGTAATACATACATATGTCGCAATGTGAAATTCTTAGTATATATATATATATATATATGTAAGTCTGTTCGCATACTGTCCAAAACTATGAAAAACTACGATTCGCGTACTCATATTTTTCGTAGTTTTTCACAGAAGAGAGCGAAATGACAGAGCAATTCATTTCCCTTATTTTGTCCATTTTAGTCCAAGAAATTTGTTTGGGTAAATTTCCAAAAACTGTCAAACTGCTTTTTTTGTTTGAAACTGTCATTGCGTTTGTTTTTATCTCGAAATGGATTTTTTTTTTTTTATTTTGTTCTGTAAAAATAAGTGAGGTTTGAATAGATTAGTTGACAATGAAAGTTTTAAATGAAAAAATATTTGTAGAAAGTGTTTGCGGACAAAGTACAATACCTATATTGAAAACGAGGTAAATTAAATGAAAGTGCTTCCCATACACCTTCTGGCATCTACAAATGGCATAAAGATAAACAATACAAGGATAAATTATCGGACGAAACAGTCTCAAATCCATTCGCGTACTTTTTAACAAATTTTCTTTTTGAGAGAGAATTTGATTCCCACTCTTTCGGATTTGACAGTTTTCATATATTTAGTGCAAAAAGTACACGGAACTTATGTTTATTAACTGCGACACTATTCTATTTAACCATGAGAGCGATTTGTGATATATACGATTACATCAACAAGTAAAATGTAAAGCGGCATTAATCAGAAAAATTCACTCACATTGATTAAGTTTTTTGTGGCTACAAACTCCGTACTCTGAAAATGATTATTTATACTTAAAGGTAATGTGACAAGGGTGAGACTTAGACTTTTATATATACTTTGGAGGGTTGTAAAAAGTTCTCCAGCTAGCGCAGTCTCTGGCTAACTGCCTCTAGTTTCGCTCTCCAAGTTGGTTGAAGCCTCCTTCTATTTATGCGCGTTATTTTAGGGGATGTCTTCCTCTTCTGCGTTATACCTCGGGGTTGGAATCAAAGAATCTCTAGGGTTTAGGTTTGGTGTTCATTCGCTTTATATGTCATAGACATTGTAGGAGTTTCATGTGCACTTTTCTAATCAGGTCCATGCCACTCTTCTCAGAGTTCGCCTTTAAATCTCCTCCAAGCCCTGTCAACGAAAATGGACTAAAAATTACTCGCAGAATTTTGCATTCAAAACGGCCAAGGGTATTTTCATCCACTTTCGCTTACGAAAGTGCTTCTGTATCGTAAAGCGGGGCTGAAGTGACCAGGTCATATACTCGTATATAGTATATAGAGTCTCCTTGGTGTTTCTTGCCAAGGTATTATTAGCCATTGCCTTCTTAAGCCAAGAAACAGCGATTGACAAGAATAACTCTTTGTTTGATTTCTGATAAGATGTCATTATCAGATTTATTAGGGTTGCTGAGGTATAAAAAGTCCCTGTGTACCTCAAAGTTATAGCTGTTTTTATGACGTTAAGTTCGATTCGTTGATGTTATATGTACCTTCTTGTTAAAAGTATACAATATTTGTTGCCCTTATTCACAACTAACCCCCTTTTTATCTTCCAATAATTTTGGAAAAATTGTTCCTCTGGTGTTCACTTTCGAGTATGAGTATTTTCTCAAGTATGATGTTGAAAACTGAAAAGTCTCGGAAAGTTTATTTCCGACTTTAATGGAGCAGCGAGTGTTCTCTATTGTCCTTCTGCAGAATCTGACGAGTTTCACAGAGATTTCAAGGCTAGACATAGCTCTGAACGGCTTGTCTCTATAGTTATATAACGCACAAGTAGAAAGGGACGTCAACCGAATAAGAGTGCTAAGTAAGTAAACGGTGCTTTAGTTTCAGGCACACTTTCTGCCGATCAAATTTTAATAAATGAGTTTGACGTGTGCTCTTTACCAAGTGTTTTCACCGTACAAGTTGAATAGATTATCCAGTCTGATAACGCAATTCGGGTTGCCTTCGCCGTTAAACAATCCGTCAATGTGTTTTATTCTCTATCCTCACTTACTGTGATTCTACTACTTTCTTTGTCCATCTCTACAGGCCTCTGATTCCGGTTTTGCAGCTGGACACATTCTTTTATTTGCTTGCAACGAGGTAGTGACCCGAGTCTATGTTCGCCGTTCAGAACGTTCGGTCATTTATAATACTTGCAAATTGATTGCGTCGGTCGATTAATTTGGTTTACGGTTTTATGACCGCCACGTCTATTTGTAGATATTAATACTGCTAAATCTGCTGCTCCAAAATAGAAGCATATGTAACAGTTTTTCATTCTTCTTTTGGTCAGCCTATTCTCACTTTCTTAATGGCAATTATATTTTCTTTATAGCAATCGAGTGTCCCTGCTATTTTTTCGGCTGCACCAGGTCTGTTCAAAGTTCGGATATTCCATGTGCAGATTCGATGCAGGCCATTCAACAGAAGATCTGTTCTTATTCTAGGCTTTTCAGGCGGCAGGGTAGTTAAACGTACATACAACATCAAATATGAAAGGTTTTCCTAAAGATAAAAAAAATTACCAATTTCATGTGATCCAACAAAGAGCCGCAAGTAGAATTGTAGAGAGGTCCGCAAACTTATACACAACAGCTAATAGTAAGACAGGTACATACAAAAAATATGTATGTAAAATTAGGCTCTGGTTACAGTGCATGTTTTGTGGCTATGATAAATATGTTAAAACAAATATCTACCTCCATTGATATCGGAGTAATAAAGTGAATATTTCAAACTACAGTGAAAGTCATATTTTGCGATAAGGCCGCTTCTTAAATACAAATCACAAAAAAAAAAAAATAAAAAATAAAAAAATTAAAAATACACCTGTTCATTTAAACTTCGCTGAACGCTTTCGATAGTTTATTGCCATATAGCCATTGAAATAAAACAATACTTCTCAAAGATAAAAGAAAATATTTAATATTTAAGTAAATTTATTTCTAAAGAAAATTATTTTCCATGGATCTTAAATCTTTTATATATAAGAAGAATGGAAAGCTCTTCATTAAATCAAACAAGCACTGAACTCGCCATTTTCGAATTTCGAAAAAAAGCTTAAGATGGTTGTCACTTTTCCCGTAGTTGGTACCACACATACACTCGCTTACAAACCTCACCAATCTTACACAAAACTGGCAAATTTCCTCAAGTGTTCGTGTGGCTATGAGCTCTAATTTTGCGGAAGAGTGGTCTATAATTTGTTCCCGATTACAAAAAGAAAAAAAATCATCCAATAAAATACATTCAGTTCTAGCAAATTAAAAAGATCTCCAAAAATATCCAAGTTCGGTCCTAGTGAATACAAAATCAATTTGATCGCACTGCCTTTTCTTGTGTGTGATAAGAAAGAAAAAAATACAAAAATTGTGAGTTTCCTTTTAGAAAAACGACGAAAAAAACTAAAAAAAAAAAACGAATTTTAACAAAGAGAGCAAAGAAAAGAACGAACCAGAAGCATACGGAGAAAGAGAAGAAGAACCTAGCGATGTGCATTGTGCGAATGATGATTGAGTCTTGCTTGTCATATCTCCGCTCTGTCATCCAATAGGAACCGTAAATGTCAATAAAATTTTAAACAATTCTGTCCAAGAATTAAGAAATAATTATATATGTTCATATTTTTTTTTTATTAATATATCTTGTAATCGAGCATCTGCAATCTTCCAATCCAAGTGAGTACGACATAGTGATAGCAAGTGTGCATATTGGGGATCCATTTCTGGAATTCCTGCGTACTCTTTCTGTCACTCCGACGCACATCACTGCCAGAAAGCAAAAACCAAAATGAAATGATTTCCCTCTATGCGTTTGACGATGGGAAAGAACTTGGTGCGCAAAGGCTTTCTTCCTCTGCTACTCCTACCTTTGGACACTGTGTGTAATGAAATTTACATATTTTTTCCATCCTTCAGCCAAAATAAAACTAAATTTACAAAAAATAAGATCTCAAGTCTGAAAAGAAATTTGTAAATTGCACGCATCATTGCATATTTAGTTTGTTCGAAAGAAGAAAAGAGTTGCAACAACAAACAAATTCGCTGCTATATCGTGTTTTTTTTTTCTTCTCTAGTTTGCGTTTGTCTAAAGTGTTTTTTTTTTTTTTTTTTTAAAGAAAGAATTCTGAATAAATATATGTTCCAACAATTGCAGATATATTCGAAATCAAGCTCATAAAACGGATATTAATAGAAATAAAGAAAAAAGATCAGAAATTAAAAAGAAAGCCGTGAAGGATCGTTCGCAGTGGAACGCGAATCCGATTATCCTCGACGAGTGGGAATGTTAAATGCGGTGTCCGCTAGCTCAGCATTGAATGGTTGTCGTCGATTGAAAATTAATCAACTAGGTAAGTTTAAATAGATTTTGTGCTGGTTTTCATTAAAAATTTGAGTCGAGCGAGTCGGAGGCGGACCGGACAATTTCAGATCTACATCCTGTTGGTTGTTACCCATAAGTGATTTATTTCTTGATTGCAATTCCAATAGAACATACACCACAATAATTGGATTAACCACAGGGTTAGGTATACGATCGGATTTTTTGAGGATTATAGTGACTGAGTTAGTTTGTAAACAATGCTAGTGAGAGGTTATGAATCTGGTTATCACTGTGCTTATTGAACATGATTGCGTTTTGTTTTGAACCGGACTATCAAGTTCAAATGTGGTAGGTTACGTTTCACATGAAAATATGCTAAATGGTGTAGTGTTTGCGATTTGCTTAGTAACATAACAATAACAAATTTATGTCAAATCATATGTAGAGACACCTTCAACTAAAAGATTTTAGCTTAAAAAGCATCAGTGTGTATTAAGGTGGTTGGTTTTGTTGTGCATTCTTCACTTCGGCTTAGACCGCCTTCAATTTTTTTTGTTGTTTTTTTATTATTATTATTTTTTTTTTACTGCTTTACTTGGTTAATATGACTTTTTATAATAGTGTAAATGAGACCTTTCTACTCATTGCACTGTTCAAATCGCTATCAGCGTAATGTTTATGCAGAAACAATCAGTGACAATCTGATAATTTTGATAATCTGTTTAGGATACAATTAGTGCAGTTTCTTGGTAGAGCTTTGTTTCTCAACTTATAGCCGGTGGGAAAGGATCAGTGTACAATTATGTTTAAGATATCGTTTTAAGGGTGTTTTATGATGATAACTAGATGATGCGAATATATTTACAAACGGACTTTTGGTCTTTGCAGTTGATTACAAACTGAAGGTTTATTATGGAAGGCTTTCAAAGCAGGGAGAATATTAATGACGAGTTTTAAATTTGTAGTTATATCAAAATCGTGATACAGCCCATAATGTTCGAAATATTCGAAATTCTGGACTTTAAGTAGGAATGTATGCATATTGTTTTTAAGAGGTATGTTCACGAATTTTAAACCCTTCATTACATTAGTGGTTATAAGAATTACACTAACTCTGAGGTATTTACGTTCAGTTTTTTGCATTGATTGGATTTGTGTTGTCAATACATGTTTTTGATGTTGCCTTTTGTTTGAATTTTCCTTTACAACTTATTTTAAGAGATTCAATAATTTGTGCGAAAAATACATTCTATAGGATGATTCATCGTGAGGTTTGATTTATAATGTAAAATAAAACACATAAATTTGAAAGTGAACAAAAAATTTTTATTATCGGTTAAAAGAACGATTTATGGCATTTACTTTTTAAAATTGATATTATGTAAATGTTGGCCACAACTACGTCTGTGGTGGTCCATTCCGAAGGTCCAATTTTGGGTGACTTGTTCGAGCATAGCTAATGGTATCTCGCGGATAACACAATTAATGTTGACTTCCAAAGCGTCAATCGTAGTTGGCTTATTCCTGAAGACCTGAGACTTTACATATCCCCAGAGAAAATAGTCCAAAAGTGTGATCGTACAATCTAGACGGCCAATTTACCGTAGCAAAACGTAAAATTAAGTGCTCTCCAAAATGATTTCTCAACAAGTCCATTGTTTTACGCGCTGTATGCTTGAATTTCAGGAAGCACATAGTCCGTTAACATGGCGCGATAACGGTTACCGTTGACAATAACATTCTGATTTGCCTCGATTTTGAAGAAATATGGATCAATGATTCCACCAGCCCATAAACCACACCATACCGTTGTTTTTAATGGATGTAATGGTAGCTCTTGATACTCTTCGAGCTGCTAATCAGCCCAAATACGGCAATTTTGTTTATTAACATATCCATTGAGCTAGAAATGGGCTTAATCACTAAACGAAGTTTCGCGATAAAACACAGGATTTTCAATGAGTTTTTCCATCTCGCTTCTAGGGCGAGATCCTCACGTAAAATACCCCAAGTTGTCGAATACGTCAAGCCAAGTTAATGAGAACGACGACGGATCGATTCGTCACGGTCTTCGCGTAAACTCTCAGCTACAGCTGTTATAGTCTTTTCACCACGTGCTGGATGTGGTATAACCGGTCGAGTATCATCCACTAATATAAACTTGGACTCAAATTTGCGACTTTTCAATAGTAGAGTCAGTAGGTCGATTACGCGCACTGTAAGTTCATCGAATCGCACGAAAAACATTTCTCACAGAACGCTGATTTTTGTAATACAGCTGAACAATTTGGAGACGCTGTTGTAGTGTGAGTCTTTCCATAATGACTTGCCAAACGATACTGAACAAAAATTAGAAAGCAGTTTGATAGGAGTCAGGCGTGATCTGTCAAAAAAAATCCTATTGAAAATCAAACCTCACGATGAATCACCCTATACTTATATCAGATATTTATTAGACTTATGAAGCCAACCTGGCACCAGCTTAAACACAATTTTTTCACGAAACAGGATAGAAGCAGTAGCATGTTTGCCAAATTTCATCTTTATGTGTCAATCAAAACCTTCTGTTTTTACGATGGATTCATTCAACATATCCTGGCCAATTTAACCGGCGAATTTGCACGCAAGTTCAAATATCATTTAAACAACCTTTCTCTAGAGGCGACTATGACATTTTAGTTAATCAACTTTTGGATTGTATTTATGTTGCTTACCACCTTAACAAATCAATAACCAGGTGTTGTATCTGTAGTTTGTGTATCGACTACGCAGACTTCCTGGTCAGATAGACGGATCTGGTATTGATTGTGGTCAGTTCGGAATGGTTTATTTTGTTCTTCATAGGAAAGTTGATCATCACTGCCGGTTAACAGTCTGTAGAATAAATTCTTTCATACCTTTACTTTACAAGTATCCAAGCTATTGTTGCTAAAACTTAGCGCTTCTATTCTTTTCTCTTGTTTTTCGTAGAATCTAAGAAGTTGGTTTCCTCTGCAGGGCCGTGCTATACGCCTCCTGTTTGACTGTATAAAATAGACCTATTGGCACCCTCCATTAAATCAGGGATTTTGTCAGGGTCAATTGAAATATTGGATAGTATCAGTAATACCTTATTGGCAATGCAGCCACTGTTCTTTCAACTTAAATTTCAAAATATGGATGTAGGCGACATGTGGTATTAACAAGACGGTACCACATGCCATACAGCCCAAGAAACAATTCAACTACTGCATAAGTCATTTCCTGTTTGTGTAATTTTCCGTTTTAGTGATCAGTATTGACCGTCCAGATCATGCGGCTCAACGCCGTTGGACTTTTTTTTCGGGATTTTTTGAAGCTGTCTTGAAGGGGAATTTAGCCACATTTAGGCAAAGCTGTCATGGAAAATTTCAACACAAGAGTGCGCATATGCCAGCAAAGCAGTGGATGTCATTGACTCGATATAAAATTCCGTACATAACACTTTAGTGTATTCTTTATGAATCAATAAAAAAATTGTAATTATTTCTATCAAAATTACTTCTTGGGTAAATTTTGGGACCCCCGTTATAAAACTTACTGGCAATACTTGTTAGCGAATTTCAGCAGCTGGTTGCCGAATTTTATATTGCATTTAAGCTCGACTCTGATAACATTTTCCTCCAAGTCTAATTATGCATATGCCTACATATGGTACACGCCAAATCCAACATTTAAGCGTTTAGTTTTTAATTGAACAGAAAACAGAACAATTACAAAAGTGTATAAAATTTTTATTTGAGGTGATAAATAAATGCTTGACCACGACTACGTTTTAAGTGGTCCATGCGGAGAGTTCAATTTTGAATCACTTTTCTTTGTCTTTCAAGGCTGCAATTGACGCTGATTTATCGGCATAGACGAGTGATTTGACATATCCCTATAAAAAATAGTCTAAAGGCATCAAATCGCACGATCTTGCCGGCCACTTCACCGGTCTAAAACGATAGATAAGTTGCTCACCGAACTCATTTCTCAATTGGTTCATCGATTCGCTTTCTGAGTGGCATGTAGCGCCGTCAGGCTGGAATCACATGCCGACCAGGTTCACCCAACTCGTGAATTTTGGACAAAAAAATGTTGGAAATCACAAAGCGATAGCGGATGCCATTGACGGTAACGTTGCTCTCACGGTCATCTTTGAAAAAATACGACCGAATGGTTTCGCCGGACTATAAACCGCACCAAACACTTACTAAAAATTCAACGCTGTGGCAGGTCGTTCGGATTCAGTTCGTGCACGAGCTGTCTTGAAAGTTTAGACCAATATCCTTTCGTGAAATCTTTCACTTAGTTCACTAACACAATCCTAACGGCGACGAATGGGCAAATTACGGTTTTCATTAACACTGGCGGATACAACAGCAATAATTTTCTCTACGCACCCTACGCATGCGGGTATGTGGCTTGACGTCCAATAGCGTAAAATTGGTGCGCAATTTGATCATTATGACAACCGAAAAATGGTCGAAGTGCGCGAAAAACATTTTACACAGAGCTCGAATATTGATAATAAAATTCAATAATTTTTAAGCATTCGCGTAGAAGTCTTTCTATGATGAAATAACAATGCTAACTGAGCATGTTTGACTTTGACATATGTAACGAATCTCACGTGAGCTGTCAAAAATAGAAAAATGAAAAACTAAACAGCAAAAAAATTACCCCTTCCACCTTTTAAGTTGGCTCGCGGAAAGTCATGCTGCCGCAAATGAACGGGTGTCATATTGAATTTTAATTTTCTACTCAATTAAAATATCATCTTGTTCATGGATTAACTTATTTTATGTTATTTGTGTTCCACTTTTCATGATTTGAGGTTTATCCAAATCTATCATTTTCAAGTGTTGGATTTTAATTCAAGCACCAAAGCAAGGCCTATTACATCTGAATATTAAGTGGAATAATTTTTTTTTGGGATATATATACATATGGTATATGAAGGGTTTTTCAGCAAGGATTTGTGTTTTGAATAAAGCGAACAGTTATTGAGATATTTCTAAAACCTTTATTGGTTTACAAAGTGAGGATTATTGACGGAACACAGTATCAGTACAAGCACTGCTTGTAAACCCATATTTTTTGCAGATGGTTGGCGTAGACCTTTCTTTAATATAGCTCCAAAGAAGGAAACGTAACGGTGTCAAATCGCACGAACTGGGCGGCCAATGGGTGCCTCCAAAAGGCGAATTTACGGCATCAGAAAACTTCGTGCACAATAACTTTGTACGTATTGTTTATCATGTTTTGGTAGTACGCTCCATTGACCGCAATGGATTTTTCGGCCTCATTTTCGAAAAACACAAACCGCACGAACAGTAACTCGTTTTGGGTGCATTGGCGTCTTCTGAATCACTCGTGGATTTTCGATGCCCCAGACTGGCCGATTTTGCTTATTAATGTAGCCGCTAATGTGGAAATGGGCCTCATTCGAAAAGACCCTGAGAACGGTGACGAATGGAGGTATTTGGGTCGTTTTCCACACTTTCCTTTACAGCGATGATATTTCCCATTGAACGTCCAGGGCGAAAACGTTTCGACGTCTTCACATCTTGTACTGAGAAAGTCTCTTAGAAATGTTTGATTATGTTGCCAAACTTTCGTCGTAATAGGTCTGTTTTCGCGAGATTTTTGTAACAATTTATAAAACAGAATCATTTGCTTAAGTTTGAGGTATAGGAATAAATTCTCTCTTAAGCTCAAAATTTCGCGGAAACACGTTTTTGTAAATTGTATTGGGTATGTAATTTGATTCGTGCGTTTTTTTTTTCCAAAATTTGAACGATTATTTAAGAAAAACATGTACAATAGTATTATTCAAAGTATTGCCCATCTGATGACTTTCCCATCTTTCAATTTGCAATTTTTGGATCCCATCCCAAAAGAACTGCGCCGGCTTGGCAGCTAGGAATGAATCAAGCCAATTTTCGATATTCTGATCTGATGTGAACCGTATTTCAGTGAGGTCGTTCTGCATCGACCGGAACAAATGGTAGTCAGAAGGGGCAAGGTCTGGTCTGTAAGGCGGGTGGGGTAAGACTTCCCATCCACTGTTTTCCAAATAGCTCTTAACCGTAATAGCAACGTGGGGCCGAGCTTTGTCATGATGGAAAATTATTGCCTCGTGTCTGGTCGCATATTTCGGGCGTTTTTCGGCTACTGCTCTCTTTAAACGGATTAATTGTGTTCGGTAGCGTTGTCCATTGATGGTTTCACCCGGTTTTAGCAGCTCATAATACAGCACAACCATCTGATCCCATCAAATACAGAGCATTACCTTCGCGCCACGGATATTCGGCTTTGTCGTTGATTTGGCTGGTTGGCCGGGTTTCACATATGATTTTTTGGGCTTGGGGTTGTCGTAATGGATCCATTTTTCACCACCAGTAACAATCTGATGCAAAAATGACTTCCTTTTGTGGCGTTCCAGCAGCATTTCGAACATGCAAAACCGCCTTTCGACGTCTTTCAGCTTGAGTTCATGTGGAACCCAATTTCCTTGTCTTTTGAATATATCTAGCTGCCTTTAAATGTTTTGAAATGGCTGTTTGAGTGACACCAAAAGATTCTGCGAGCTCTTCTTGTGTTTGGCAACAATCTTCATAGAGTAATGTTTCCAGTTCTTCATCTTCAAACTTTTTTGGCTGCCCAGGACGTTCATCGTCTTCCAAGCCAAAATCACCACTTTTAAATCGTGCAAACCACTTTTGGCACGTTCGCTCAGCTAGCGCATGTTCACCATAAACTTCCACCAAAATACGATGACTTTCGGCAGCAGTTTTCTTCATATTAAAGTAATGAAGAAGAACTCCCCGCAAAAACACTTTTTCAGGCACAAAGTTCGACATATTTGAGTGAAAAAAAATTATTGTTGTTTACGCTTCAAATGAATGACATATACTGAAATGACATACAATGACAGTAGCTTTTCAACGCATGTTCTATTGGAACAATAACAATAAAATAATACAAGTTACGCCATCTCTTAGCAAACCGCACGTTACACCCAAGTTATAGACCCAATATTTCAAGCAAAAAAGAAATTGCAAAGCAAGGTGAAGATTTTTAGATTGGTTATTATTACTATTTTATTGATGTTATGATGCATTTAATGAATTCTATTGTATTAGGCGAACAATTCGCTTCAATATGAAACTCGTTTTTCTCCTCCTTGTTCATGTCCAAGTTATCTGTTGAGCTAAATTGCTTAAAATTGTCGCAATTCACACAAATTTAAACTTTTACGAATTAGAAAGTTCTGTTTAAATTTAATTAGTTTGACGTTTTTTACAATTCCTGCCCAAAGAAAAATCTCGTGTAGAATTTGTAAAAATTGAAATTGAAAATTTTGTAGTGAAATAAATAACTCTCTCAAATGCGTTTTCTTCTTAGACCTCTTGCTGAAACATCCTTTATATTACCCTTTGGGCTTTGAGTAAGCATAATCAATCACAACATAGTGACCACTTTCCACTTGTTAAATCTGGCATTTTTCTATTTTTAATGTTTGAAAACAGTGGGCGGAAAAACATCATCTTTTTGATGGATGTCAAAGTAGATAGCTTATCAAAGTCTTCCATACTTCAGTTTCTTGGAAAAAAAACAAACCCTTTGCTGTTTGTATGTATATTCAAAAAGGTATAATTTGAAGCATGGAAAGAAGCAGATTAATAGAAAGGCGAAAGTTACAAAAACTGAGAATATGTATAATGCAATGAGATTTTAAGTCTATATATAGAATTTATATTTCTAACAAGAATCGTAAAAACAATGCAAGTAAGTAACTTTAATAATGAAATGAAACTAAAACTATTGCCTTAGAATTCTTTTAATTTCATAAATGGCTCTACAGTTCAAGGTGGCCCTTATAGTTAGTTAGTCTTTGGCCCATTTACTTCAGTTGCGCACAGGAAAATGATTGTGATCTCTTTTCATTTGTGTCAGACACCGAGGACTTCATCTACGGATACTAAGTTATTCCTCCGGATATCAGTAAAAAAAACTCTGGGTCATAGTGTCGATATATGTATGTTCGATTACATTTCAGAAGGCTATTACTCACTTTTTTAACAAGGTAAATGTTGATTTAGATCTCATAGAATTCCCTAATTTATCTCTTCAGTTCTCAATACAATTGAGACCAAAAATCGCTATAAGATCTGGAAAAAAATTATTTCCTTTATTTGCTAAAGACATTTTCACAATTACAGAAATGGTATTTCTATATTCTCTCTACTAATAATTTCTCTTGCTTATCTCTACAAGGCTCGTTTGGGACTTTCGAACATTGTTTATCTTCTTTTTCTCCTTGTTAAGTTACATGTGGTTAGTTGCACTTTTCATGAATCCAGCAGCTTCGAGTCGATATTCGGGTAGAACCCATTCACCCAACAACCCAACCATTTAATGTCGGCTTCATTAATACCACTGTTTTTTTTTTAATAAAACTCTCTGTTCAACGTAAAATCTATGCATAGAAGTTTTCTGTTGTTGTGATGTCTGCACATTTAGCTGGAACTAGATAGTGATCCGATTTTGTATTGACATTTTGCACCGCATGTGCCGTGTATACTGTTTGTCGACTGAACCACGAGGAGGAGTAGAACCAACCAAATAGACTTTGCGTTTGTTCTCTGTAGCAACCACTATAGTATATCCCACAGTTTTTCATCCTCATTTTGCCTGGCCTATCTGAAGGAACTTTTTGGATTGCGGCAATATCTGCCGCTTGTTGTTCGACTGCACGTGCCCTGTTCAAAATAGATTCTTACTCGTAAGTGTGTGATTCACTTTACCACATTGGAACATTCTGCGAGATTTGAATTGCCGTACCTAGTTAATTTTGGATCCCTGACTTATCTTATCTACTTTAGTTAGTTGATTTATTCTTCAATATTATTCCATATCGGTCAGTAGTTTCGCCTCGCAGTTGGTACCCAACAATTTCAGTTTTATTTTCGTTCAATATAGATTTTTGTGCAGACGTTGAGTAACAAATGAAATGCAGCCTTTAAATTCTCGTTTTGCTATGAGCAAGGTTTCTCAAAATCATAACCAGCAATATTATGTGGAGTAATTTGATTAAATATGAAGGACTATGGGTTTATTTCTCATTCAATTTTAAAGCTGCTTACCTCACTTTCAAGTTGAGTGGCATTCAGAATAGATCCATAACCGTTTGTGTTAATAAGTATATTAAAAATATGATAATTAAATACGGTTCCATCGTTGCCAAGGATTAACTATAAGGTGATACTCCCGTTAAATTGGAATATCGGCTACACACCACCACCATGGACATTAGAAATGAATATCGTCGGTTTTTCTGATAACTTTTTGGCAGGTCTTCTGTTTGAAAGTAGTTTCTTTAAATGGACAAATTAGTTGCTGACATTTTTTTTTTTTTTTTACTGGGTTTATGGCAACTCCCATCCCAGTTGAAGGACTTTAATATCGCTTTCTATTTTTACCATTAGATAATTCCTGGGCCATAGAACACCACTCATTGATCATTTACCGGACAGTTTAACGTTCAGGTTCTCGGCCGTTGCAAATATGGAAAATCCATAAATATGGTATACTGGGGAAAATTTAACAACCCCACTATAATTCGTCAACGTATCAACATACATAGGTATGTTAATGACATTTTGACGAAGTACAATTTTATACGAGTATATATACCGATTTAAGAGCTTATACGTAGTTACAAGGATGAATTATGAATTTTTTCTGAAAAGGTATTTTATTTAATAAAACAACAAGTATAGGTACAGTTGCAACATCTAAGTTTATAATGGCACTAATGATTTGTAAAAATATCGATCTGGTGTGCTCCTGCAGACGATCTCCTGAAGGTACTTCATAAAAAGGTGTTTGGCGTTGATCACGATATTTCCAGTTTAGTTCATCTGAAATCAAAAAACCCGAAAGATTCTTTTAGTGGATAGATAAAACTAGGTATTGATCGAAGGAAAAATCGAAATTTAGTTTTTAACAAAATGGCGGTTTTTCGAATTTTCAACCAAAACTGCCACGTAAAATTGTAAAATATTATTTATAGTAGTACTAACATTTAAACGACAGCTGTCGTATAATTGGTTCGTGAGATATAGCATTGTGAGTTAAACAACTTTTGTTATTGTGAAAAAAAAAGAGATTCGTGTGTTAATAAAGCATTGCTTTATTATGAAAAAAAACTGTTGAAACCAAAGCTTGGCTTGATAAACTTTCTCAGACCGTTGAGAATTTGCCAAATTTGAACGTTGCGAAATGAGCACCGAAAACGATGCACGCAGTGGACGCCCAAAAGAAGCTGTTAAGTGCGAAAACTTGAAAAAACTGTAAAGTGAAGTTGATCGAGATAGCTGATACTCTGAAGATATCAAAAAAAAGCTGTGTGCAAAGTGGGTGACTTGCGAGGTCACAATCGAGCAAAAACAACAACAATGAGCGTTGAAGGATGAAACGGCCTATTATAAAAAAGAAAAAGTCATGTTTTATCAAGATAATGCACCGTGTCACAAATCAATGAAAACGACGTCAAAATTGTATGAATAACGCTTTCCATCCACAGTATTCTTTTAAATCTGGCCTCAGTGCTGTTTGCAGACCTCAAAAGAATGCTCACTGGGAAAAAATACAGTACTAATGAAGAAGTAATCGTTGAAACTAAGACTTATTTTGAGGATAAAGAGAAATTGTAATAATAATTAAAATGTAGTAATTGGTCTGTCGAAATGGTCTATCAATTCGTCTATCAATTCGTTAGCTGTCTTAAAAGAACTTTACCCGAATGTTTTCTATACTCTGTACAATAGAAATATGCAATACAGGGAAAGGTTTTTCTACTGTTCGACAGAAATTTTGCAAATTTCAATGGGAATTTAGATATTAGGCCCGGAAAGTAAGCTTCAGACTCCTAAGACCTGTTCTGCAGATTTTTAATGTGTGTACAAAAGTTGAATAAATCCTAAAACTTTCACTTTTATTTCATTTATTATCACTATACTCTGTAAGTTAGATTATACTATATAGATATAGATTATATTATAGAGATTGTTTTATCTGAATCGAAGCCTTCATAAAAGTGAATGTTCTAGGATATGTACAACTTTTGTCACAGTTTGAGTTAGCATGTAACAGTTATCTAATAGATAATGCAGAATGGTATCTGTATTTATGTATATGTACTTAAGTATATTTAATGTATTTTTCCTCGTTCTCGGTCTGAGACTGCCCTCATTCACATAGATATGAAGATTTATTAAAATATCTTCTTTGATAAGATTATTCAATTAACATATTGTTAATAAAGAGTTTCGGAATTACAATTAGTTTCTAATATTTAAAATTGGTTTCGATCAAGTTGACCAGCCAAAACAACTTGATCATTAATATAAAGAAAGTAAAAGTACAACTACGATGCCATTATTGAAACGCTTGCAGTTTTTATCGAAGAAATAACAACCTATTCATAGAGGAATTAGGACAAAAGAGTCATGAACAAACAAAAAGAAGAAAACTAATTAAAAAACTTATCTGTGGATTCAAACAAATATTGCGAGTCAATATTACGTGCGTGCTATTGTTATATTTTGACATACTCGCACAATGTTGTCGGCCTTCATTTTTTGTTTTTTATGTTGTTTTGCCCAAAATTCAGATTTTGATTATTATCTCGACGGCACTATTATGTGCAATAACACAAAAAGTTTCGCTCTCGATTGGTTTAGCTTTTAATTTAACGCCTGCAATTACTTAATTACTAATCGATGATATTAAAGTCACATCTTCAGCAATTGAAGGAGAGATTGTTGTTGATTCGATTTTACATATTTCATATTTGCCAATAAGTTTTGTCGTATTTCACTCATTTGTGCGTAAGTATTCAATGATAATTAAATTAAAATTACTGTGAGCTATATGTATAAAGTATTTGATGTTTATATGTTTCATAATGTCTTCACGTTTTAACATACCGATATGATAGTTGGCATCGTTTCCGTGGGGATGTGCAACGTACGTTTTTTTTTTTTTGTCGTCTCAAAAATTATTTATGAAAAAGTAATAAAATCTCTATATCATATTATAACAAAATTGAGAAGTCGTTAAGTAATACTTCTTTCTCTCATTCAAGTATAAATACAAGTGTGAGTGGCTGTGACGGCAGTAAAAGAAAAGACCGTGCACAAGTATGCATAGTCCGGTGTTATTTTCACTTACTAAAAATGAAATTGAGGCTTTCCCCTGACGCATCCCACACTTAACTTATACAAAATACTCTGTTGTAAACGTATTTATTATATTAATACTAAGAGCTGTTTTCCCCAGAATGTATAAATTATGAGAAAATCTTCCATCCGGATATATATGATCCGTTTGCAGTTCTTCTTTTAAGTTATCATTTGACATTCAAGGAAAATACTTGCTGTTTTTGCTTCTTTTTTTGTTTTGCGTACGAAAAAAATAGATTGTCTAATATCTTTGATCAATACAATCGTAGACCACTTACGCTCACTCCATGAGTTAGCAAGGTTTTAAATTCGAAAGTACAATCTACGACAAAGTAGTTCTTATCAGTGTTTTGTGCAATTACACAATTAAATTTCTTTGTATAACCAAAATGGTTGGATTAGTTATTAATTGTGTGGCATGCCTAGACGGGCGAAAATGAAGGGTGTTTCAAGAAGAGGTGTAGGATTTGATTTATTTGAATAAAGCGAACAATTGTTGAGATATCTCTCAAACCTTTAGTGCTTTATAAAGTAGATACATGGGGATTATTTATGGAGCACAGTATCTTCCAAATAACCGTCTAGGTTCTACTTGCAGACTTTTATCCCTTTCTCGAAATTTTCAATCACTCTTTCACATAAATGGGGCGATGGCGGCTTCAATATTCGCTTTCAGAGTTGGAAATGTTTGCAGATGGTTGGCGTAGATCTTGCTTTTAACAAAGCCCTAAAGAAAGAAGTCTAAAGGTGTTAAGTCGCACTATCTTAAAGGAAAATAGATATCTTCGCAACGCGAAACTACGCAGTCAGAAAACTTCCTGCGCAATAAATTGATTATTTTGTGACTTGTTTGCCATGTATCACCATCCTATTAAAAATAGAGGTCCGTATCCATATCTTCGAGCTTCGGCCACAAAAAATGGTTTACCACGTCTTGTTGTCGAAAACAAGATACCTCCGATCCATAAATCGCATCAAATAGTAACTCGGTTTGGGTGCATTGGCGTATCCTGAATCACTTGTTGATTTTCGGTGCTCCAGTTACGGCAATTTTCCTTATTATCGTAGCCGCCAATATGGAGATGGGCCTTTTTTTGTAAAAATCAATGTCAGCATGCATGTTTTCCATGCGACCCAATCCGAGAACGTACTGCGCTGCCATCATAAATAATAAATCATAAATAAATAATCCCCACGTTTCGAAAATATCTCAACTATTCGTTTTATTGAAACACCCTTTACATACAAGTGTTTACTCATATGACACGGTTGGTGCATGAGTTTCGCCTTGAAATCGTTCAATATCATCGTTTCGTTTTCATTGCAACCGCGTTATCATGATTACCATTGAATGTTGAAAATTTCAGAATGCTTAAGTTTTTTGTTAAATTGCGAACGAAAGGGAAAGAATCAAGTGAGTCAACAGCTGATAATTAAATGCTTTGAAGATAGCAATTCTTTTTGGTTTCGATGTTAATGTCCGTTAATATTTGTTCTTTGAGTTAAGATATTGTTATTGTATTCATGACTTATATATTTATCAAAAAAGTTATTATCAGAAGGACTATCTGATTAAACATATCTGTTGTAATCGTATAGTGAATGTCATAGTGCTTCCCAATAGAGGAACATAAGACGACTAAGGTACTTAATTAAAAAATCTGCATAACATTGGTGAGTAGTGTTGGTCCGTGAGGTCATTTTAAATAGCCACAACATTCCTTCATTTTAATGGTTCTTTTAAAATTGAAGAAAGGCAACTCTATTCATATGATTATAATACAGGGTGATTGGAATAATGTGTCGAAAACTTTAAAGGGAGATTTCTTGTAATATTTTAGAAAAAAAAAAAAAACTGTGAGGGGGGAGGGTTGTCGGAAGTGCATCCCCTCCGAAATACAGAGGTTTTCAGCAAAGTCGTCTGTTGCTTTGTTTTGACTTCTATTTTTTAATTCTTTGCATGTATGGTTACAAATCAGGTATCGTTGAATTCTTAAATATGAAGACTTTAATTATTAAGGCTACGCCCATCAATGAAGTAGTTTAATAATAAACGTGGGTGGACAATACTGGTCTTATCATAATGGTTTTGTGATTTTAATGCCACTTTAAGTTACTACTATTTGATCAGTTACAAGCGGCCGGTCATAAGTCCTCACCAGGACTTAAAACTCGGTATCATGGGAGTTAGGGTTCCCAGACTTCGGTTCGGCGCTGACTTGAAAGAGATAGTTCGCCTAGTGGGAGCGTCTTGGTGGCTGTGGTTTTCTTAAGTCTACACGACAGGTGTTTACAAAAATCACAGAAACAGATAAGCTGGTATATGCTGGAACGCATTCATGCCGTTCTAATAAATATGGTGCCATTTGGAGCAGTCCAGCAGGGTGTCGCCTCAAATATTCCAATATCTCTTGTTGTTATGCATGAACCATAGACATAAACCATTTCTACGTATTCTTGTGATGAAAAGTCCTTCATCGAGAGTAATATAAATTAAACGTCAATATCTCGTTTAAAAACTACAAACTGGTTATGCGAATAATTTTACATTATTTTTATATTATTTCATAAGAGATCTGCTTGTATATATATTTTTTCTTGAAAAAGAAGGAGATGTAATTTTGTCAGGGGTCATAAAATGAACATTTTTAAAAAAAAGTTTTATTGGATTTACCTTGCGCAATAATAAAAATATTTTACGAAAAAAAAAAGTTCAAAAGCAGCTGTTAACTAGTTAATTTTATAGGGCTGTTGTAAAGCAATATCCCATTTCTCAGTTTTATAGTTTGAACAAGTTGGGTTGTATCTTGAAAACGACTGACTTGAGATGAAATGATCTGACACTTTTGATCCTCAATAACTGACACATTAATTTTAGGGCAACATTTACTTTGATACAAATAAAGCACTTTCAATTGCAAGTGCAACGATATCCTATTTGCTACTATATACGCATAAATTTTAAGGATATTATTATTATCAATAGGGGTCAAAACAGGGTAACTCAAGTTTCTGCATTTCTGAGAACATTTTTAGGAGAAATATTCCTAGCAATCCTACTACAGCGAGAAAATTACTAGCTGTTCTGTTTATTCAGCTTAGGTATTTATTAAATTTTTTTCAAGACAGCTATCCCAATCAAAACTTCCTAGACTTTTTGACCAGCTACATTACATTCTTTACTTATATTTCTGACATCGCATAACACAGAAATAAATACATATACATGAAGACCAATACGTAGAAGACTTCTTCAAAATATAAGTTAGTCGTACTGAAATTCTATTTATATTCTAAATCTAAATAGTTTATTGCGTGTTTTCATTTCCACGAAGCAATTTTTATCGATAATAGGGACTGATAGATAAAAAAATCCAATGGCATTGAAATCGTACCTGCCTATATAATGTTATGTTCAAGGAATACGCGTTTGTGTTCGTATTCAAAGGCAGAATATATGTGGACGCATTTTTTCCTTGTGTACACTATTCTTACATTTCACTGTTTTATAGGAAGTTTCTGTACTGCTACATTTATTGAATTCTTATTGAATGACTCGAAAACTTTATCGTCTTCTTCAAGGATGAACGGATCTTTCCACATGACATACTAGTAGATATTAGCATCGATCATAGTAAATAATATGTTTTAAAACCGTGTCATTCCACAAAGTATATTTTTGGGAATGATACTTTGTAATATGCATACTAATCTTTCAAAAAGATTCTAAACGATAATTTTCAGCAACATCTTCGCCATAGGTTAATCATCCAAACTGATCTTTAAAGTTTTTTTTAGTACAATTTGGAAGATTTACCATATTTGAATTGATAGGATCAAAATATTTTGTACATTCTTAGCCGAATCTATTATTAGTTTTGTTGGATTAAGTTCATTTGGCACTTATTTAACTGGTTTATTTAGTTTACAAATTAGATACTTCGTGTCAGCACCGTACTGAACATCCATCCATTTATATGTAATAAGAATCGGTATACAACACTATTAGCGTTGAATTTGTCTTAGGTCTTACCTCTGTCGACTTTTGCTTTATTCAGATTTTTGTAGCTCCATCTTTATTCATTTGCTTTGAAAATATTTGTAGTTTATAGTCGAACCCATGACTTTGATCAAAACATTTACGTACCAAAGTATTTGTTTTTTTTTTTTTTATAATTTATTTTTATATTTTCCAGGTTATGGCGAATTTAAACTTTCAGCAACCTCCGAGAAGCATAGCAAACGCATCAATAGGTCGAAGTACAGGCGGTTTCGGTGGTAGTTCGTTATCTGGCCATGTGACGCCAACGTCAGGAATGTTTCCATCAGGTAAATACAAGGTTATTTTTTTAATGATAACTTGTAAATTAATGGTTTTCCCATTCCTCTCTTTACATCAAGGTCTGGTAATTGGCGGAGCGAATTATGGCCAATCGCAACAACCTCAACTGTCGCCAAACCGAAATGCGCAGCTTTCTGTTGGTGGACCAGCGTTATCAAGCGGTGGTCGACCGAATTTATTCGGTCAGAGACAGTTTTTAGAACGGCGCACTATGCAGGGGTTAAGTGGTGGTCCAATGGTGGTACAACAACAAAGAAACCCGACAGAAATTAATGATTTTAAAATATCCTTTTTTTTTTTGTTTTTTCTCCTGTTTTTAACAGTCAAACATTGGATCATTTATGCAGTCAGCCCGCGGTTATGGTTCTGGTGGAACCGGCAATCCTCTTAATAATTTCCATAATGTTTTCGGTGGAAGTGGTGACACAGCGACACCGCCACTGCTTGATCTCTCAGAATTTCCTTCATTGACGAATGTTCGTGGCCAGAACGATCAATCACTGCCTCAGACGAATCCCCTCCAGCCACCTGGAAGTAAACCTTATGGTAATTTTTTTACCTCTTGTGAGTTTTTCAACGATACCTTTTATATACATATTACTTTTAAAGATTTGTAATTCTTATCAGATAATTGCGTGTTATATATTATATTATTTTTGTAAATTTTGTTTTGTTTTGTTTAAATAATTTAATTATTTTTATTCTATATTTTGTATTTTTGCTTTTGTTTTTTGTTGGTTATAGACTTATTTTTGCGGTTAAAATGTTTTTTTGTATTGTTTTGCGGTTTTTGTTTGGTTTTACTGGTTTTGGGATTTATTGGATGCGGAAATAGATTTAATGAAGCTTTTTAATAATGTCATGTTTCTTTTTTTATTTCTCTCAAAATTTGATCGAAGATAGGTGTTCTCGTTTCATTAAAATTTAACAGCAAATTAAATGCTACAACAGCCAATAATGAAAAGCAATTTCCAAGCACAATACTTTGTTTTGAGAAATATACTCGTAATATAAATGCCTAAATTCCAATGCAAAAGCTTTCCTTCATAAGCTATGACTTAGATAACATAAGAACAGGGAAAAAGATCAAACTAGCAAACAGAGCAAATAACATAGCACTAAAATTAAATTTTAATTAAGAATAAGTCTGTTGTGTATGGATCATAACCATTTGATGCATTATGCACATTCCAAATTATTTCGGTGCTGTCCAATCACTGTATGAATAGAATAAATAAACAGCCCATTAATAATCTTCACCTCTTTAAGTTGACAAATCTAATTTCTTAAGCGTATTTAGAATCAGAAGTCTCCCTTTAGCCTTTTTGATAATTTATATGTTCCTGAATGAAAATTTTTCTGGACGTAGGAAAAGTTATAAAAAATTGATTTGTGAGATCTCGATAATCGGGTCTATTATGAACCATTATGGGTTCAAAATCCTTCATATGTTAAATTGTAGCTCCTTGGCTGCAACAGGGTGCTCATCGAATTTATGTAGGCCGCTTACTGATAGTTTGCTGTTTTTTTTTTTCCCCACTTTCGGTTTCAAAACGCAGCGCCTTCTGTGAACAGGCATACTTCTTTTTAGGTCACTTTTTGTTGCAACCACATACATTTGTAACAAATAGTACTTGTCCAAAACTGCTATGCATATGCTAAAGGCGGAATACGCCTGTCGCTTAAGTTAAGTTAAGCTAAGTACTTAAATCTTACGCACCTCGGTATGAGAACTCCTAAATATTTATAAGGTTGTTGCATATGAAAATGTCAGTTTTTTGTGGAAAAAACCATTTATCGCATCTGGGCTTATAAACTGCCAAATTTAAAGGTGACTGCCTTGGGAGTCGTCAGGGCACAAGTCTCGTGTGTAGAGTTGATGCTAGCTTCAGAAGCGTTAACTATACTGTATAAGATCTGTAGCAGGATTCAATGACGCCCATTGGCGCAATTTTCTATACTGTGATTATTTTTTCACGTTTGAGGAACAAGTTACTGTCACCATTACCTTTTTGAAGTAATCCTACCTTAGGTAAGTCTCCTGGCGTCTAACCATTTTCCTGACTACTTCCTATTATCATACAGAACTCACTTTTTATCGCATATCGCAAAATTTCGAAAATATCACAACGACCATTTTATGAATGCCGTTTAATTAACGGCAATTTCATATGTAACAACCAATAGATATCTGGGGTCGACAAAAATTGATCTGTGGCAATTTTATCGAATGCTAAAATCGATGAAGACAATTCCCAGATCTTTCACAATTTTTTCAGTATATATTTTGAAAGTATGCAAATAAGCTTCACTGATCGGTTTCCGATTTAGTTCATACGCAAGTATACGAGTATGCAATTACTTATGTAATTTATAACAATTACAGGCTCTCAATGTTGATCTTGCTAACATACTTGCGCCATTCAAGTCCAAGTTCACCTACATTTCGGAACGTGGAACAGTGTCACCCATCGATGGTAAATTGACCGACCAAATGAGTTGACTTGTGCATATATTTATAAATGATGAGAATGTTATTTAGCTTTGTTAATGTATTATGTATTGTACAATACGATCAACTCAATATGGAGCTCTACATTATGTAGGTCAATACTCATCTTCTGAGCCCGTATCATGGTTTGACTGATTACAGAGAAGAAGAGCTTACTGATATCAATATCAATTTCGTGCGCGTACGGTACTCCTTTAATAGAATTGTGTTAATAATTACATAAAAACCATCTCGGTGTACAAGTAATAATGGTTATGAGGCCAACAAATATAATGTTTTCAAATACATATGTCTATACCCATGTCGTATATTTTCTTACTACTTTGGGGAAAGCCAAACGTACCTACTTATACAGTCCCTGGCCATATTATTAGACGCACTATAGACTTTATGCAAAATCTCAATTTACAGCTATTTTAATTAGGTTTTCGAATATTGTATTGCATTTAAATTAATTTTTATGCAGAATATAAACTATTTCCTACTTTTTTATAGAAATTAAACAACATATTTATTGAAAAAAATTTTTTATTAATATTTTCAATATTTTTGTTATTTTTGTTTTTTTTTTTTAATATTTTGTTGAGCCTCCTTTTGCTTTAATAAGAGCCTCAATTCAACGCGGCATACTGTCACTGCAAGATTAGACTGTTTCTTGCATTTGTGGGTGGTGATTCCACACGTGAATTCTTTTTTCTATAAGCGTAGTTCTTGTTGTGACCGCATCTGTAGCCACTTCCCTTTTCATCAGCTCCTACACGTTTTCAATTGGGTTCATGTCAGGGCTGTTTCCCGGCCAGTCCAATAGAGGGATGTTTTCTTCCCTCAAATAAGTTTTTATAGAACGGGCTGTGTGGCATGGAGCTCCATCTTGCATAAAAATATATGCAAGAATATATTCGGGAACCATTCTCTGACCTGCGGCACCAACCGATTCTGCAAGACTTCTTTGTACTGGTCTTGTCGCATTATCCCTTTTACCACGTACAGACGTCCTGTGCCTTTGCCGCTGATGACTGACCAGATCATCAGTCTGGTAGGGTGCTTCACAGTTTGAACGACGTAATCGGGGTGACATTTTTCTCCATGGCGTCGACGAACAAACTGAGCTTTGTTGTCCAAAATCTCAAAAGTGCTTTCATCGCTGAAGCACACCTGTCAAAAACACAAAAAAAGAAATAAAAATTCTTAGAACAATACTGAATTTTTAATTATTTTATCATTTTTGATAAATTTAGTATAAAATTACCGATCTCCAGAAGTCCACGTCCTTTTCTCGCAACTGTTTTGTCCAATTTTTATTGCAGCTGTTAACTTTGGCTTCTCGGCGGGTCTGTTGGCGTTAAAACTCAAACCTTTTAGTTTTTTGCGTACGGTGCGCTCAGAAGCAATAATATTAATTAATTAATTCTTCACCACATTCAATTTTTTTCTTTATCCGTCTCACGCAAGCCTCAGACGCGCACACTTTTCGAGATATTTCTCGGTTAGAAAAAGCTCTTGTGTTGATCAGAGCTTTCACTTCAGATTTTTAACGTGGTGACAGGTCTCCTCTCTTACCCATGATTAAAATGTCACAATTTATTATTTTTGTTGGTCAAAATTGTTGTTTAATAACAGTAAATAAGCACACAATAAACAAACAATACAATTCAATACCGCTAGTAAGCACACAAAGCTTTAAAAGTCACACAAACAAGTCCGAACCGGCAGAATGCGAAAATGCGACTGAAAGAAGTCTGTACTTGTTTACGCTCTGTTACCAATACTTTGACATTATGCATGCATACCTACCTAATGCAACATATCAAAATAAAAAAATAAAGAAAATAGAATCACAAAACAAATTTAATAAGCAAAACTTAGTTTTAGACATGAAAAAAACCAATCCGAAGACCCAAAGAGTTAAACATCCTTGCAGCTTGCAGCTTGCAGCTTGTCGAACTGAACTTTAAATAGTGGAAGAGGATATCGACCACGTATAATTTTTTTTATTAAACTGCCACACTTCTCGATGATTTCGTTCACTTAAAATTCCTGTTCCGATGACAATCTTCGATAATTTTCATGTACTAGCACGTCGTCTTTTTGTATAGTTTTCATTTTAACTAGTACTTTTAAACCGTATTTGTTTATATTCTGAGATCAGTTTTGGGAGGTGACATTTGTAGTTTATGCTAGCTACATGTACAAGATTTAGTGCAAACTATCTTCTCCACCAATGTTACAAAATTCCTTCCTTCTTCGCAGTTGTCGGTCGATTTTTTCGTACCTTCCATAAACTTTATTAATCCGATGAATAAGTCGGATTTCCACTAAATTCGTGTATTCCATCTCGCATTACCAGATCATATGGCATAATGTTTTCAGGAGGTACACGAACTTTAAGCTCAACCGTTAAACTGTCAATAACAACTTCAGCATTAAAACTTCCCAAAGTTTGCATTGACTTTGGTACAGTTCCATGGAATGAACTGTCTCATAATGCAAATTTTTAGATTCGTTAAATTAAGAGAGCTTGAAACATTTTTTTTTTTTCATGAACTGACTTAATGGCACTCAAACCCTATAAAGAGCTGTATGCGGATTAGTACAGCCACATAAATCCACTGTCTTTTCAAAGTCAATAATCAAACGCTGCATTTGTGAATTGTCCCCAACTTCCACCACCTCTTCTACATTCTTGAACGTGGGTGTCAATTAATGCAATACCATTTCTGGTCGGAAAATTGTGGATAATATCGGCTTAGATCTTTGAATCTGCTCCGGCCTCTCTTTATCGATGTCATCATCATTGTCGTCTGATTCATCAGTATTCTTTAAAAAAGGATTTCTTAGTCTTGTTTGTAGTTCAGGTTTTTTACCTATCGTGCTTAAATTCAAATTTCGAAGTTTGGTTTTCAATTCAGCAACTGTACGCAAGCGTATCGATGCCATCGTCTTTTTTATTCATTATCGTCATTATTGACATCGTTAGCCTAATGCTTGCGAAAACGCCCACGCAACACACACTTACTTCTTTTATACTAGATTTACCGAACTCGTCATTTTAACGGGTTTTCGATTTAATTTTTAAAAATTCTTAACATGCAAATATTCTTTAAATATTACATATTGGTTTTTAATTATATAATGCAGCGAATATACATTTCTACTCATTTTCTCTCTAACACCCTTAATTTATTATTTCCAGATATTGTATACCTATTTTTACGAAAATCCATCAATTTAACGCCGGCAAATGACAACTGTTTCGCAGTAAATATCTGAGCAAACAAATTTGAACTTGTTGTCTACAATAAGCAAACTTTATCATATCACAAATAATCACAATTCTTTTTGAATAAGTTGAAGAATTGCGTAGTGATTATCACGATGAACAAAATAGCTTCAATTCATTGTCTGTTTTATGAAAAATAGAAATAAATAAAAAAAAATAAAAATAAATGCATTTTAATATACCAGCCAAAAAGACGGATTTCCGAAAAAAAAGGTATACAGTCAATGACGGTAAATCTAGTGCTAAGGAAAAGCTCAAGAGATTCCATCATTTCACCGATCTGTGCTGTCGTCAATTTGTTGACATCAATGCGTTTGGGGTTTTCGTTTACTGCCATCTTAACTTCTGCGAATTCCTGTATCGTTGACGTTGGCACATAAAGAAAACAATAATATGAACGTCTATTTTTTTCTTTAGTGTGTGTTTTATAAAAATTCGATCGTCTTTTCAATTTTCGTGGTGTAATTTTATTGAAAAAATCTTGATCCCAATTATTAACACCACTTTTGTAAAAAAAAACGCATAAGTTCACTTTCCTAAGACTAATATATTTTTGCGGCGTAGTAACATTTTTGCGGACGCCAACAGATTATCAAAAAAACAAACAAAATGTACATAGTTCCAAGAAAAGTATAACAGGGGGTGATAAAGGAATTAATATTTCGTTAATATTAAGCGTGACCTAAAATTTTATATTAACGATAATAATATATTATAGTACATGCTATATACTATCTACGATTTAACTCGTCATATAAACAAAGGTGTAAAGCCAAGTGCTTTAAGCTTACGACGAATGATTTGCTTAGAAATTTTTACTAAAATTAATAATAAAAATCGATTAAAACTAAGAATCATAAACGATGCTCTTTTGAATGGTAACTAGCCAATGCAATGATAGCAGTGGCAACAAAATGTTTCCTTAACTAAGGATAAATGTTCTATCCGTTTATTAAGTTTAAAAAGTAGGCGGCTTCTTTAAGGACCTTTTTTAAGTTTAGCTGTGGAGGTTGGAAATCGTCGTTTTTAGTATTTTTTTATTTGTGGCACCTCTTATTATTTCTATAGTGGAAATAATAAAAGATTGACTTCCGCATATTTGGCATCCATGTTAGCCTTTTTTCTCTCACCGTCCTTACCTAGTTAGAGAAAATGCTGTTGCAGAAGTTTTGTACTTGTTACGTAAGACGTGTCCTAGGTATTCGAGATTTATTTTTTTAAATAAGTAAAGTAAGTAAATATATAAATTCTCTTTTCCTCTTTATTCATTGTAGTACCTCTTCGTTTGTTATTTTGTTTAACCAAGAAATGGGTAGTATCCTTCAATATGTCCACATTTCGAATGTTTCTATTTTTCTTTTCATTGTTTTCTTTAACGTCCAGGTTTCTACCCTGTATATCATTTCCGACCGAATATAACATTTAACTATTCTGGTTTTGATTTCTAAGTTAATTTTTCATGTATCATTTTGCAGAAGACAGTCCTCCCTTGTTCTATTCTATACTCTATTTCTTTACTAGGGTCGTCATAATTATTAATCATGGTTCCTTGATACTTGAATTTGTTAACTCTTTTGATGTCCTTATTCTATAAGGTTTGGAATTGTTTGGTACTTGTTGTTTTCAAGCTAATATCATAAACTTTGTTTTGGCGTAGTTATTACTTACACATCTGAGTCTATTCATCATATTACTTAATTTATTTAAGTAATTAATTAATTTATTAAGTATTTAAGTGATAAACTTCATCTGATATACATATGTACATAAGTTTTCGATCACTCTGCTGTTGTTGACATCCATACGCTTACTTTCAAAGATCTCTATCATTTTGTTGTACTGTACTCTGTGAAATGCTTCTTCGTAATTTACGAAGCATATAAAAACGTCTGCTCATCTTTAAGCTTCGTTAAATTATACTCTGTCCAACATAAATTGGTAGTACAGGGAAGATAGGGATGTTTGTCTCTCATTCGCACGTTTTTGTTTTCCGTAAGGTGCTATTCCAGCAAAAGCTCTTACAGGGTTTCAGTAGAAGCAAACATCTGAAAGAATAGTATGTAGTCCTTTTTTTTTAGATTGAAATTTTAATTTACATAATTTATTTTAATTATAAAAAAATAAAACAAATTATCTTTTTCCACACCACCAAAAGGTTAGATAAAAGGCGCGTTTTTAAAGGGTATCACCAGTAGGCCTAATATCACAATCCAAATTTAGAAAAATACACGTAACATCAAAAAACTGACCACGCGCTACGAAAACATACGCAAATAAATTTTTTCCTTAAAGAAAACAGCTTACAATTTTGTAACAGCATTTAAACATATTTTCCACACATCAAAAGAAATGCAAAAGATCAAAATAAGATCTCCACGATAGCATTCATCATTAAGAACTTTTTTCAAAGCTCTAAAACTAAACTGGGGTGGCCGTGATGTAGTGGTATATGCATAGACTCCTCAAGCAGAGGGTCGCGGGTTCGAATCCCGTGCAAGGCAATTCTCTGAAAAAAGTCTTTTCATAGAATTTGTATGTAGTTATATGAAAATCACGTCGGCGTCAACTCTGCCATAAAGGCATAACACTGATGTTGAGGTTGGTTGCTGGCTGGGCTAAATGTAACGAACTAACAACTAGCACGTACTAAGACCCTCTGGTTGAGGATGTACTGGCTCGTCCCATCCAGTTTGACAACCACCTCTGGGAAAAATATCGAAGCCAAACACTCCTGAGTTTCAAACTACTACACCACCCGCCCGCGCCCTGGAGAAAAGCCGGTAAAAGTGTATGCTCCTGAACAGAAACACAAGAAAAAAAGCTGAACGAGTTACCAAACGGGTACTGGTAACTCTGAAGGCACATCAATTTAATAGAGGTTGAATAGCAGCAACTAGAGGCCACAGCCAATCAGTGCGCACTTAGATGTGCGACGTGTTGGATTTATGTCACATGCAATTGGAAATTCACTGGAGGTTAAACACTTTATGGGTGGTTTCATTCAATTAAGTGGGGTGCAAAAAAATTGGAAGCTACTGATTTTGAAAAAGCTTCTCCATAAGACGTGTACTGCCAATTTGTGTTAAACAGAGTATATGATGTTGAAAGCGGGTACCAAAGCCATTTCTAAGTCCAAATTGAGAGGAGCTCATTTAATTTTTAAGTTTATTATATATTCTGTGTATTATTTTTAGGAAGATCTTTAGAGTATAGTTCATTAGGCTAATTGGTCTGTACACACAACACCACGGCTTTACTTTTTTTCGGTAGTGCTATGTAAAACTGAAGATGTATGATGTTACTATATAAATAAATATTATTATATAAATGTTAGACCAGATTGAGGATAACGATCAGGAAAAGTATTATTGCTCAATAATACCGGAAATTGACGATCGTTCTTGTGTCCATAAATGTGCCGTCAGATTTTCTTTTTGTACTTACAATAGTATAAACTCTTCGGATTAGACATAAGATCGACAAATTTAAAGCATGTTTCTATATATTTATTTTTTATTTTATTTTAATTTTTTTTTTTAAATATTAACATATAACTAGCAAAACATTGATAAAACCAAAAAAAAAAAAAAAAATTAAAGTAATTTTGATTTCATTTCCATTTTATTTGTAGAAGCAACAACTTCTTTTCTTCTTTTGACAACAGTCTGATCCTAACATTTTATAAATGACCTCAGTATTTATATATATATATACATACACTTTTTGTTAATTAAATATTCAGTATGTGGGTATATGGGTACCATATATGCATGTGTTTTGTGTACAGACCCGAGGGATCGCTTACTAGCCTCAACTTAATGATTGATAAGATATATTTTTCCGCTTTTGGAAATATTGAAAATCTTGAGTTCCACATGAAGTGTAAAGTAATAACTTCTTTATAGTCTTTAAAGGAGGGCGCTCTTTTATACTCTAGTTATTTAAATGTCGTGGAAAAGGTATTCCGGTCGCATATTTCCCAGCGAAAATACGATATATATTCAGTTTATCAAAAAATAAAAGAGTTCAGTTTGGAAACTTGTTCCGCATTGTTTTGCATTGTGGCAAAATTGCAATGTTTTTTCGTATGTATTTTAAAATAAGAAAACGTTGTATCATTATTTATTTTTTCTATATTAATATGCTTTGGGCTTATGGGTTGCAGGTACTAATCTATTTCTATTATTTATTTTGTAAATCTGTTTAAAAAAAAAGCCTAATTTGTTACTTTGCAGTTTGGCAATAAAATTTAAAATAAATTCACGTTCCGTAATTTTATTTAAGCTATGTGCTAAACAATGCAACAATTAAGTTATTTGCCTTCTTATTTCAGTCGGGATGGTAAAGCAGCCAACATCTGAACAATCAGAGTTTACAATGTCAAATGAAGATTTTCCTGCGCTCCCTGGCACTCAGAATTCCGACGGTTCAACGAATACCGGATTATCGGAAAATAATTTGGACGGGACGGAAAAGTCTATGAACTCAATTGTGGGTAGTGGCTTAACTGTCGGAAATGGTGGTATGGAACATCAAAACGACAATTCCAGCAATGACAAAATTGTGAAAAGAGGAGTACAAACGTCGCCTGATGGTAAGACAGTCAGAAATTTATTAATCAGACTAGGAAAAATACGACCTTCTTTAGTTATTTATTTATTTATTTATTTTTTTTTTTTTTTTTCATTTTTTCATAATTTTAGGTAAAGTCACAAACATCCCAGCGACTATGGTGAATAACCAATTTGGAATGGTTGGTTTACTGACATTCATCCGGGCGGCTGAATCCGGTCCGAACTTAGTGAGTTTAGCCATGGGACAGGATCTAACTGGACTGGGGCTGAATTTAAATTCACAAGAGAACTTGCATCCAACATTCGCCGGACCTTTCGCGGATCAGCCCTGCAGGTAACACTTCTTAATCTTTCTGATTTCATTGAATGCAACTTTAATAAATTGTTTGCTTATCATTTTTAAGAGCGCAAGATGTGGACTATAGCGTGCCGCCAGAATATTTGATCAATTTTGCGATAAGAGATAAATTGTCGCAACCAGTTCTTAAAAAACTCCAAGAAGATCTTTTATTCTTTTTGTTCTACACAAATATTGGCGATGCGTTGCAATTAATGGCCGCAGCTGAATTGTAAATTGAATCTGAATTAACCTTCAAAGCAGATGGTGAAATTTTGTTATTTTTTTTTGTTATCATTTAGACATAATCGTGAATGGAGATATCACATAGAAGAAAAAATCTGGATAACTCGAATTCCGGGACTTAATCAATATGAAAAAAATGGTACAAAAGAACGAGGAACCTTTTACTACTTCGATGCACAGACTTGGAAACGAGTGTCCAAGGTTTTCCAAATCGATGCCGAGAAATTAGATAAATGTCCCAATGTAAGTGCGTTTATGAACTTATATGGACAGTCTGTATAATAAAAAAAAAAAAAAAAAAAAAAAAAAACAAATCGAAAACAAAAACAAATCTTTTTTTGAGAGTAAAAAAAAAAAAAAAAAAAAAAGCATGAGAAAATAATAAAACGAAAAACTATTTAAATAATTTTAGCTGCACCTCCGTTTTTTACTTCCGTGCTACACATGCCAACGGAAGCAGAATTATTTTTCTTGTTCTAAAGCAGGCAGCATCTGCAATCGATATCACATTCAATGTTCGTAAAATTACTGTGATTTGTGGCTCCCAGAATTCAATCCGGATGTGCAAAAATGTACATACACACATGTACATATGTATGTGACATTCATGAACGTAGTGCTATATTTAAGAGTTCCGCAAGCTAGTTTTCTTAATTTTGAGCATTTTTATAAATATTATAACTTTAAAAACTGGAGAACGATACTGAATTGAATAGTTTAGAACTATCTTTTGTTCTAATCACATTTTGTTAAAACAAAAAAAAAAAAAAATCATCATCTGTGAATAAATGTTTGATTGTAAACCAGTTATCATGACATTGGCACGTTTGCGCCTTATCTGCTTTCTGTGTGTTTGTAGTAATTTAAATTTTTTTTTCTATTGTTGACATCTGCCAATGAGGTTTCTTCCATGAATTTATATTCTTTTGCTGAAGTTGGTTTCACATTACTAGGTTCCATTGTAGGAAAGTTGTATGTATGGTCGACAAGTTCTACAAAATGTCTGAAAAAAATTACAACTCGCTTTTCTATTTCATGTACTGATTTAACATAAATATTATTGAATATTGTGAGAAAAAAGGCATTCCCTATCATTGAAAATCTTGTGAAAGTTGTTTACATGTACATATATATTTTAAATTGTCAAACGTACTACGGAATATAGCAAGAAAAAAGCTTGCTTGTCGAAATACGTCGAAATGCCTACCGAACCAAAAAGATTACTTTATTTCTACTTCTTATCTATATAAACGATATGTATAAAGATATTTTTCAAGGATTTTGTTATCCCTGTCTGCCAGCCTCCGTTCAAGGGTACTGTGTTTACCCTATATTTTCGACAAGGATACTTAAGCTCTAGATGAAATCTTTAAGTTGAGTAACCTCTCTGGATGAATGTCAGTGGAATTGTCAAATAATTTCTTCCTGAAACATTCTGTTAGAATGTCATGCGAGCAGATTCGCCATTAAGACGCATGCGGTATAAATGTTTATTCAGGAGCCGGTGGCCACTTTGAAATGTTTTAAGTACCCGGAGTGTGCTTCCGTCGAGTTTCATTAGAAATTTAAATTTGCCGTGTAAAGTTTTAGGGTAAAATCGTTTGGTGTCAACTTGATTTTATGAGACTCTTCAGTTCACCATCATCCCTAGGCGGATAACTGTTGAAAAGTTTTTACTGAAAAATAATGCAGCAACATCTGAATTATGCTTAATTTTTACTAAACAGCCTGCATGATAGATGTTAAATCCAATATTGTATAGGTGGTGTAAATGGTGAATACCTAGACTTACATTCATTTATATGTTTATACTATAAATTGTGTACGCTTAAGTACGAAAGGGATGTCGCGATCACCGCGCGTGTCCAGCGTTATTTGCTGAATTATGTTGTCTTGTTTGTCGCCAGTCAAAATCTCGCAAGTTAAAATTGTCTTAGCTATCCGCTTAACTACTAATCTCTTGCCATTACACAGTCTGTCAGTTATGCATAAATTTCTCAATAACATTAGATTTAACTCAGCGGACGACAACCCGTTTGATGTCATCGACGGCATATATTCGGGTGGATACTGTAAAGCCGTTTTTTCATTGTCAGTTTCATTCCCAAATTATGACTTTTACTTCGTTCAATTGCTGCTTTAACTTTCGAGTCTACGGCAGTGCTTCTTCAGGATTTGTGCAGTTCAGTGGCAAGTTGAACGTTTTGTGCGCTGTATTTCCATATGGCAACAAAATCGCGGCAATTCCAGTAAAGGAAATCGTTACGATTTTTCTTTCTGAGGTCTTGCAATAATGTTTTAAGACCTTATAAAAAAAGTCTTCCTGGTACCTGCGCACGTCCGTCTATAAAAAGCAGATTATTAACCTGGCCTGCTTCTACCGAGAAAAATTTTAATTTCTCCAAAGGCCTGCAATTGATCTTCGTGTTATTATTTTAACATATTAATGTATAGATCTTCGTGCTTTTTTAACCTAAGATTTTTGCCAGTAGATGTTATTATGTGACTTAATTGATTACCTGTTCTGGTAGCACAAATTGCCGTAAAGCCATTCCATCTTGTTATAATAATTTTTTTATAATACTGAGTGCTGTTCATTCGAACCATCTGACAATTTATTTTTAAATGTATTCCACAAGACAGAGAAGTTGTAGCTTGTAACTTTGCCTCAGCAACGATACACATGGCATACAGAGCTCTAAGATCACAATTTTGAGTATTAAAAGAAGCAAATCCAAATAAATTATTATAAACTGAAATATTTTCTCTAGTGTTTATTTATTTCTTTTTTGTCATACATCAGATCAAATATTTCTTTTGGATGGCAACAACTGTTTTTTTTTTTTTTTGAGCGGGACTTTTCACCCTCAAAACTTAAAGATTTACAATGTTCGAAAAACATTTTTTACGATTAAATCTCCGTGATCGATGTAGTAATTTTTTTCGGATCGTAATCAGCGACCAAAGATAATTTTTTGTTTTTTTTTTGCACGCTTATTAACATGATACTCTAAAGTACGCTTACGCTTTCGTAAGTTATCCCCATCGACTGCAGCATATTTATGCCAGAGCTTGATCCAATCCTCGAAACATTTTTATATTCGGTTTTCAGTATGTCCATCAGTGCTTCCTTCCTTCCTTTTCCAAAGTTCCATTCCATTATTCATTAAATAAATAATTAACTTGAAAAGCCTTTAAAAATTGATATGCGAAAATTAAATAAATATTTGAATATCGATACGCCGTTAATGCAGCTTCAGGGATTTTGAATCTCAATTGAGAAGATGTTAATTGCTGGATACCTAAAAAAATGGGAGAAAACAGAAAACTTGGTGTCTAGAAGATCTTCCTCGAAATCTCTGATCAGCTGTCTATTTTTACAGAATGATTTGGGAGCTTATATAGCTTATATCTCCATTAAAACTCCTGTAGGGTGCTTATACGAAATGAATATTGAGCCTCAACAATTCTAGATAGCGGGAGGCAGAAAGACGATAGCAACAGTGCTGACATAAAGTGGTTTTTATATTTCTGAATTATACTATAATAATATTGGATGCAAATTCTGTTCTGAACTTATTTATCACTGACAGGATAGGGCGGCAATCAAATATAACTTGCAATCAAATACAAAATTGTAGTTTTTAAAGAAGTTTGGCCTTTATTTTCCTTTAAATTAGCATTCAGATTTGAATTGGCGCAGGAACTTTAATAAAACTATTTTGAGACTAAAAGAACGTCTTTTTCACCGATTTGTAACAAATCTTCTTATTTATTTCTCACACCTCCAATTTCCTTAAAGATCTGGTATGTTGTAATATTTATCATCCTAAACCAAAATACCAATATGCACATGTTGCATATGCGGAATTCAATATTTCACATAGTTTTTTTGCTTTGAAAATTAAAACTATTACCTCAATCTCAATCTCAAAAATCGATGATTTTTTTGAAAATTGTGAGTTGTGGCCTGAATAAGTTGGTGTTAACTGTATTTCGAAACTTAATTTCAAAACATTTCCAACGGTACCAAAAATGTAAAATTTTCTGCAACATATTAATTATTGTAATACAAACGATTTATTTACCTAGAAGTGGCAGCCTACCATCGTTTGATTCGTGATCGTATTGCAGGTATAGGCAACTGCCTGAGATGTTGAGATACCGTTAGCTTAGCGACGTTTAAGTGGCTAAACCCTGATATGTCAGACTATACTCAAAAAATGTGACAAGTCTCAGATAGGCGCCTATGTCCAACAAGTACCTGCATGGCCCGCTTTGCGAGCAAAACCTATTTCAACTCAAAACCCTTTCTGCAGGGTTTAGCCATTAACGCGATTTCGTCACTTCACTAAGGGTATGTCAACATCAAAAAACGATGTGGAAAAAATATGGTATAGAATATTCCAAAAAGATTACAGGGGAGCGCAAATATCAGCAGCACGTATGGCTGCAACGTCTTTCTTAAGCGTGTGAAATGTCAATACGACCAAAAGCTGAGACAAAAAATACAATGTCCCAAAGGTAGTAAAACTTTTTGATCGTTTGTCAAAAACATCAACAATTCTGCCTCATCCTCCATCCCAACGTTCATTTACAATGACACACTTGTTGCACTCTTAGCGGCCAGCTCAACACTTAAAGATTGTGCTTTGTCTTCGCCTACACTTGAGTGCGTCGAAGCTTCCATAGGACGAAGCTACTTTCGCACTCGTGTATTAACAAGAGGACTTAAAGGTCTCAACATACATAAATCCGCTGGTTCTGATGGTATATCCCCCTTTCTTTTAAAGAGGTGTTCTTCCACCTTGGCAAAACCACTGCATAAGCTTTTCCATCAATCCTACTCTTTAAGACTCTTTCCGACCAGATGGAAAACAGCATTTGTCCAGTTCGTTCCCAAAAAAGGCGAATAAGAACCATTGCACTTACTTTCCTTCTTTCCAAGGTCATGGAAACGCTGATAAATCATCACCTCATAAAATATCTCGAAACATTATACTTCTCAATGACCAGCAGCACGATCTTCGTAGCAACATGTTCACTGGTGTGAAATATCTCGTGTCTCACATTTTTCTTTCACTACTTCCACCACCAGTGATCCATACAAATCTCCAGTACATTCCACTCCTCTAAACCTTCAACCGTAGCACTTCTCGCTATAAAAACTCATCAGTATACCCTCAAGCCCACTTTCGGAAGTACTCTGAAATATCGTATTTCGTTCCCAAGCCGAACAACTCGCTTGCCGAGCTCTCTATTTCCTAGTCATTGTAACATTCAGACATTTAAAACCAACGTACATCTGTACCTATCTTTCTTTCATCTCTAATTTTTCTTCGCCCGCGCTATATGCAAACATTTTAAGGGTACCTTAACCCATTGAGCACGCGCTACTAACAAAAAAAAGCAAGTCAGTTCTAAAATGGTATTTGAAATATAAATTGCGGGTAGTGATAAAGTGGTTTAAGTAAAAGATAAAAAAAAGTAAAAATGGTTGAGAAAAGCGATCGAATTGAAAATTGTAACTGTATTAAATAAAGTGGTTGTATTGAAAAGAATAAGTTCTTACATTCATGTCAGAATGGGATAATTTCTCAAAACTTTGACCGGTTTGAATGTGAATGATTTCCCTCATGTTTATTGCTTACGAGTATTAAATATTAAATAAATTACATAAAATAGAATTTTTTTCTTTTCTTTTTTCCTGCACAGAAGAACACAATACAACTTAACACGTGAGCGTCGCTGACTTTATGAAGACTGCAACCGTAAAGAAGCGAAAAAACAGGTCACTATCCAAATGATCAGGACTAAGCCAGTAAAGGTTGGAGTAAAGATGAAATCCGTTCCTCCCAACAGACAGATTACAACATCGAACAAATATTGGCCCGGAAGCAACACGACTATAAAATAAGCTGGCAGGAGGTAGCGGACCGGAGGCAAACTCTGAAGGCATATTGGGCACAGTGGAACTCGTTTTGTGTGCAAGATGGTTTGCTAAAGAGAGAAAACTGGAAAGTGTAGATGGAATAAGAAATCTCGTATGCAGCTAATCGTGCCACAGTCCAGAGTCAGCCAAGTGCTCTATGAATTATATGAAGACGTTGGAGAAGGCAAAGGAACGTTTCTATTGGCTAAGTGTAAAGCCAGATGTCGAGAATTGGTGCAAAAAGAACATAACGTGTGCCGTTACCAAGGGCCCAAAAGTAAAGTCACAGGGACGAATGCAACAATACAATGTCTGAGCACCATTCGAACGAATAGTCCTCGACATCGCTGGGGCATTTCCCAAAACTTTTAATACAATACACGCTCGTGTTCCTGAATTAATTCAGTAAGTGGCCAGAAGTTTTCGCAATCCCAAATTAAGGGGCATTGGACATTGAATCGAAAGTCTTTCAGGAAGTTTCCTAACATGGCGGAATAATTTGATGGAATGGTCAAGTGATTCAATAGAAGCTTGCATTAGCATCTATTTAAGGTCTTCGGAAACTGTCAGCGGGACTGAGATCGACACATACACCTGTTCCTAATGCGGTCCATAGCTCAACAGCACACACCGCCCGAGATCTTATTTGGTCTAACTGTTCGGTTGCCAAGTGAAACAAAATCCGGATCCCCACCTACGGAACTCAATAAGTTGAACGATTACGTTTATGATTTGCTCAGCAGTATTCGTTTATTGCATAAAGACACTCGAGAAAAAATGAAGCTAACCGGCAGCCTCATGAAAACTAGGCATGACATCAAAGCGTAATCTTCTGGCCTTGATGAAGTAGAGAAAGGAGTAGAGAATGGAAAATGGAATTGAATTTTTTAGCAAAAAGTAATATTCCCGAAAGATGTCAGGGGAGTTAAACTATCAGTATTCCCCAAGATATGCAATTCAGCTCTAAAGTGGAATTTAAAGAGTGAATTACGAGTACTGATAAAGTGGTTTAAGTTAGGTAAAAGATAAAGAAAAGTAAAAGTGGTTGAGATAAGCGATTAAATTGTGAATTGTAATTGTATTGAATAAAGATATTTTATTGAGGGGAATAAGTTGTTTCATTTGAACCAACACAAACATACTAGGTGGGGTGAAAAGTAACCTCCTGAAAAAAAATTTTTTTAAATGTTTTTTTTTATCAAACCCCTTTTAGTTTGATACACTTATTCCAACGATTTTCCAACTTCTTGATCCCGTTCGAAAAGTAATTTTCCGGAAGGTCTGCAAATACTTTTCCGTGGTGTCGATGATTTTCTCGCGTGGGCTGAATTTTTTATTGATGAGTCATCTTTAGAGGTTTGGGAAGAGGTAATAGTCCGAGGGAGCCAAATCGGACGAATACAGTGGATGCGACAGCAATCGGAGCCGTAAGTCATTGATTTTAGCCGTGGTTGCGATGCTCTTGTGCGCCGGTGCATTGTCTTGCAAAAACAAAATTTTTTCCGCTTCATGTGAGGCCGTTTTGCAGCGATTTCAGCCTTCAATCGCTCCAATAATGCACAGTAATACTCGCTGTTGATGGTTTTTCCTTTTTCGAGGTAGTGCACGAAGAGTATGCCATGACAATCCCAGAAAACCGACGCCATAATCTTTCCGACCAATCGAGCCTCCCTCGGTCGCTTTGGAGCACTCATTCCGGCTTTAGTCCATTGCCGGGCACTCATTATGTTCTCTGGTGTGTAATAGTGGATCCAAGTTTCATCAACAGTTACATATCAACGCCAAAGCGTGATTCCGCATCAACAAGTCCAAACACTTTTTCGAAGTGCTGAGTGAGTATGCGTGGCACCTAGCGGCAGGATAACTTTTCATATGTAGAATATTGCCCAAAATAGGCGTGTGCGCTCAGTACTAATCTTTGTGGTATCTGCTAGCTCGCGCACCTTGACTTTCCGGTCAGCCAACGCCATTTCATGCATTTTTTGACATTGTCCTCTGTAACCGTTGCGGCCATCACGAAACTCTCGAAACCAATATTTGACGGTGTAATCTGACGGAGCATTAGCCCCATAATATTTATCCAACTTTTCTTTTGTTTCCTTCGCCGTTTTGCCTCTCAAAAAATATTGTTTTATGAGAGAACGAAAATCGTTTTTGTCCATACTCAACATGATGCCAAACATGTCAACAACAATCAGCTGTCAAAACAAAACTAAAGACAGTTTTGCATTGAAATTTGGCATGTCTGCCTAGATATGAATGGACTTCAAGGCACCATAACCTTTTTTGCAGTAGCAGCGTATTCTGGCGGTTAGGTTAGGAGGTTACTTTTCACCCCACCTAGTATTACAATATGTAGGTTATGGGCCTATTTGAATTATAGTTTCTGACATCGCGAAATACCTTCTGTAGCTTAAAGTATAGAGCTTATAAAGCACCACTGATTATCACTATGATGCAAAAATCAGTCAAATTTGTTTCCTTATGACTTTATGAAAATAGATAGTAATAGTCTCCAAGACTTCATCGTTTGTTACGACTGATAATTTTATCATTTTCAGTGTAAATTTTATGTGTATCTCCATGGAATTTTTTCTGCCATTTGGCTGCAAGGGTGTTGGTAGACATAAAAGACTCGAGCCTCTTTATTGCTCAATCCAAAGGTACCTTCTGATATTATTAAAAAAAGGCGTACAAACTTGAACAGTGTTTAGCAGCCATGTTAAAGTTACAGCTGTGAAATTGGGAGTTTATAATAATTAATGTTGGCCAAATTATCATGGACAATTATAATGTTCGGTAAAGCGTTGAATTATTTAACTTTACTATCAAAATGAGTCGTCAATTTGAGCTACGTGATTTTTTCGGTGCACACAATCATCCTTCTGAGTTGACAATTTAAAACGAGCTGTTGTTTATGCTGGTTTATTCTTAAAAAGAAATAAAAATAAAAAAAAATTAGGAAACTTACAATTCAGTTTTACTTACTAATTGGTGTATGCTGGCAGATGACCTGGCGGCTGACGAATATGAAGAAAAATTGGTAAAGAACAGTGAAATTTAATGTGGTTTCGCGCGCTGTCAAACTGACAGTGTCAAATTTCGAATGTCAAAATCGGATGTGTTCATCACCAAATCATTTGCCAGGAGTTACACCAATGTTACATTTGTCTTTAATTTGGTTAACGGCACCCCACCCCCCGTGAGACGACCGAGTCTATGTTGGAAACCTCACTCACATCTAGCAAGGCAAGTCTCACGGCGGGGCTCCTTAGAGATCCCGTTGCGGTCTCAACTTTAGCTGAGCGTACCTGTCCATCCGGTCCTGGGAATACTATTATGATCCTTTCTCGGATCCATTGGCTCCTCGGCGCATCAACGTCACACACTAAAACCAGGCTTCCAACTTCCAGTGACGGCACCATCTCAAACCACTTGCATCTTCTGGTGAAGGCAAGGAGATACTCATGAATCCGTCGTTTCCAGAAACGATTCTTCAGCTGTTGGCTGACTCCATTGTTTCATAGTGTACTTTGTTTAACCAGGCCCGGAGTTTGAGTAGAATTTGGGACTCCTCTTCCTGAACTGAAACCGGCAGGAACGGAATCCCACGTCGGCTTACAAAATTGCGGATACATAGGATATACGCATCAGTTAATAAGTTCGCCGCTTTCTCCAGATGAACGGAGATAGGTAAACGATCTCGTTTATTGGTCCTCAGGGAGCTGACCCATTAACGGCGGCAGTGTTTTAGCGCGTCGGTTCGACATAACTGGCATTCACTTTTACACTTTTTAACGGCGGTACGTAGGCCGGGCACCCAGAATCCTATCTCTTTCACGATGGTATCATCATCCTGATGGTGAAGGCGACTATGGTACTCCATCACAAGCAATTTTGTCACCACGTCACCACTATCATCTGCATGATGATAGGTCGCTTAGTTTCGAGATGTACCGTCGTGGTAGCTTCGATTCGTCCAAATGCACGAACGAGTCCGATTTCATCCATATATGGTGTGATCTTGAATAGTTGGCTTCTTTCTACTGGCAAGTATCGACGTAGAGCTTCTATGTCCTTCATGTAGACATCCCTCCTGGTTCAATTGGCTTACGCTGACACGCGTTAATAAATCGGGTCGACTAGGCCATCGTCGCAGTTTCAGAAGCTTTGAGAATCTCGACGCAATCAGCATATAATTAGAACGAATCTCCTCTCTACGTTCATGGTCAGCAACATCATTAGGCGGTTGAGGCCACACCGATTCCGGCAAACTTAAAAATAGTCGACGAGGCAGTATCGCAGTCGTCGCAGTTTCAGAATCCTTGAGAATCTCGATGCAATCAGCACATTATTCATAATTTAGGATTTCTTCACTGGCGTCGGCAAACGTGTAGATCCACTCTGCTGGCTTGTACTAAATGACAGTTGTGGTATCTAGGGATCTTCAACTGTGCTTAGTGCGGCAGTAGCAACTTCAATTCTCTCCATCGTGTAAGGACGCCATGACGCCAAACGGATTTTAAGATAAGTTTTAAAGAAAGAGTGTAATTAGCTATCATTCCCAGGTGATCGAAAATAGACATAGTTATGCTCAGGAACTCCCTTTTAGTAGGTAATCTATCGTCCGTCATGATATCTTGACTTACACGTAAGGATGGAACACCAATACATCTTCGTCACTACTTTCCTTGAGTTCAACGTGAAGTTGCGCAACTCGAATCCAGCATCTTCATAAATTCCAATAACTGCCTTGGTAACAGTTACGGCTTCTGACGCACTCGCAAAGCTGTCGACGTAGTCATCTACGTAGTGGTGGCTGATAATGGCTTCGACGGCTCTCGGATACTCCTTTAGGAGTATTGTTTTCATCTTGTACACATCAATCGGCTACCCTTCGTCCTCTCTCTAAAGAAAACGCTGCGAGTGCTGATCTTCTGGCCGTATCAGCACCTGGTGAAACATTTCCTTTATAAAATCTGTAACTCCGGCGGGTCGTATCCGGAAATCATATAAAACCTACACTAACGGCACGTAGTCGTCCGGTCCCTTCAGCAAGAACTAGTTTAAGGACACACCACCAACCTCCGCCGCAGCGAACACCAACCGAATCTTCCCGGCTTGTTGGGGTTCTTAACTCCGAAATGAGGGAGATACCAGGTCTTCGGATGGCATACATCGGCTTAAGCTGGCGTCAACTTTACGGCGTAACCTTTTTCCAGATAACTAGCGCCGATATTCTTATACATGGCATTAAAGTCAGGGTCCCTCCGCATTCTGGCTTCTAGGCTTAGAAGTCTCTTCTTAGCCAGTTCGTAGCTGTTGGGCAAATGGAGTCCATCTTCTTTCCACAGCAGGCCAGGCTGAAAGCGTTGATTTAGTTTCACCGTGGTATAAGATGGTCTTCTGTGTTTTTCGGATACCAACTTCTCCGATGGCTTTGTAACTCCAAAGCTCTCTATGCAGAAATAATCGTCGACAAGCTGATTTAATCGTAGATCCCTTTCTGAAGACTGGCTGCTGCGAGGCGTAATATTTCCTTGCATATAACCTTCTTCCCCAGAAGGCATCCTACCATATGCGTCTCATCCAAGCTTAAGTCCAAGAGCCGACCGTATGATGTCCTAAGGCATAAAATAAAAGGATAAATTGCATATTAAATGAAAGCTTACTCGAAACGTAGATGAAATGGACAAAGGTTGACGGGAATTTTCGCCCAGGCATGAAAAAATAAGCGTCTTCCGGTACGTCAATTTTTTCAACTATTCCTAGGAATAAAACAAAAGAAAAAATTAGTTACCATTCAAAAGATTAGATCAAATAGTACTCGAAGACCTTGAGTTGGCAGCCCTCCTCCCAACACGTCATGAAACTAAACGGTACATGGCTTATTACAATACACAATCATTGTGTTGTTTTTAATTTTCTATCAAAAAAAAACCTTTGAATCGCGGTAATCGACTTGTTTGCTCACACCATACGGTTGGCTCTTGAATTATAAGTGATTCTGTTAAATTCAGCGATTAAAATAAAAAAAACTTTAAGTATAGTGATATACAATTTACCGATAAAAATTATCATAGTTTCGGCTACCATTCAACATGCTACAAAAAAGTAACAGTTCTTATGACTAGATATAACACATGGGCTGAAAACTCAGTACCGTTTTATAGTAAAATACAAAATTTTTGCAAAATTCAATTTTTTTTATCAATATAGTTGCCTTCGAGGGCGATACACTGATTGAAACGATTTTTCAATCTTTCGATACCAGTTTTGTAGTACGATTTCGGTTAAGCCTCAAAATAGGCCTCTGTTTCAGCGATTAGTTCTTCATCGATCTTAAATCTCTTTCCGGCGAGCATTCTTTTGAGGTGTGCGAACAGGAAATAGTCGCTGGGGGCCAAATCTGGAGAATACGGTGGGTGGGGAAGCCGAATTCATTCAATTTTGCCATCGACTTTCATCGACTTGTGACACGGTGCATTGGTTTGATGAAACAGCACTTTCTTTTTCTTCAAATGCGGCCGTTTTTCTGCGATTTCGTCCTTCAAACGCTCCCACAACGCAATGTAATAGTCGCTGTTGATAGTCTGCCCCTTTTGGAGATAGTCTATGAAAATTATTCCATGTGTATCCCAAAATACGGATGCCATAACCTTGCCAGCCGACTGTTTTTGGTCGTTTTGGACGAGGTTCGTCGCCTGCTCGCCACTCAGCTGACTGCCGACTCGACTCTGGTGTGAAGTGATGAAGCCAAGTTTCATCCATTGTCACATACCGTCGCAAAAATTCGGCTTTATTGCGGTTGAACAGCTTTAAACACACCTCTGAATCATCAACACGTTGTTGTTTTTGGTCGACTGTGAGCAAAGGCGGCACCCACTTTGAACAGAACTTTCGCATGTCCAAATATTCGTGTATGATATATCCAACACGCTCTTTTGATATCTTCAGAGCCTCAGCTATCTCGATCAACTTCACTTTGCGGTCATTCGTAATCATTTTGTGCACTTTTTTGATGTTTTCATCTGAAACCGCCTCTTTTGGACGTCCAATGCGTGCATCATCTTCGGTGCTTGTATGACCACTTTTAAAATTTTCAATCCACTTGCGAATGGTTCGTTCCGCTGGTACAGAGTCCGGATAACACTTATCAAGCCATTTCTTTGCATCGGCTGCATTTTTTCCCATCAAAAAGCAATGTTAAATCAACACACGAAATTGCTTTAAATCCATTTTTTTACAATAACAAAAGTTGCTTCACTCACAACGCTATACCTTGAGAGCTAATCGTTCGACAGCTGTCAAATTTATACACGTATATTTTGAAGGTTGGTACTAACTGAAAATGGTATGGATTTAATTCAAGTAGTACCCTCCATTAGAAACGGCACAGCCCATGTATTAGGAACGAATTTGAAGCATTTTGTCAGAATGAAAGTAAAGTGAGTAAAGTATTTAATAGACGTTCGAACATTCTCATGAATGATATCAACTTTTAATTGATTTCAGATGCTAATTGCTGCTACCGTTGATAGCGTGTCGAACCCAATAACTATATCTTCAACTAAGGAACGTTCCATTTTGGAGGAGGAGGATAAGCAGATAACTCCTGAGGAAGTCATTTCTGAGAAGTCGCGAAGAAAATGTATTTTTTGTTCAAAGATAGAAAAAAAAGTAGGTTCCACGTTTCCAACTGTAAGCACTTCACATCAAACTCTGAGTCAATTTAAGCAGTTTGCCGACGTTTTGCAAGACTTTGACTTGCTTAATTATCTAGGAAATACTAAAACAATTGCTTATCATTTAACAGGCTATTGTAACTATGTAAACAAATATAAGAAATATTTTGCTGAGAAAAAAACCGCTGTGCAATGGCACGATATGCGGAAAATTCATAAAGCGGAATTTGAATCCCTTTCAGAGTTTAGTATTGACGAAATTATTGAAAACAAAAACATATTTTTTCTTTGTGATTTATTATCTATATATGTTTCATAATTGTTGAAGCAAATGACGGCGGATTTGATAAAGATTTGAAAACTTATACGCCAACTCAATTACAAAATAAAATTTTGCAAACGTCTAATACAAAAAAAAAAAAAAATCATAAACATTGACTTGTGTCCAAAAATGTGTGTAATTTATGTAATCCAAAAAATGCAGAATTAACTAAGTTAGAAGATCTTGCTTACGAGATTAGACATGCAATAAAAGCACGACATGCACGAAAACTTACTGAAAAAATGAAAGTTGAAGACATTATAAGTGGTGAATGTGATATTCCTAATATGTTGCTTAGATTTATAAGTAAACTTGTTCAAGGACCCGACGTGCGCAGGCAACGTTTAGATGATGATAACATAAAAATAAAATCATTGTGTTTAGATTTAATATAAATAGGGTTTTCCAATAGGGACTTGACAACTTCGAATTTAATTTGTGAACGCACTCTTTCACTAATCATCAGACTGTCACTGTCAATTTATTCAGTAAACTCAACATTTTCATCATGATAAAGTACACTAACGAGCAACATCTGAAAATTATAAAAATTTTCTACAGATATTCGGAGTCGGTGACTGCAACTTAAAGAGCGTTAACTCCAATTTTCGGTCGTAATTCTCGCCCTAGCAGACAGGCAATAACAAGTTTAATGCAAAAATTTGAGTCTACATATTCGTTGTGTGATGTGAGACAACGGGTTGGTCGAAGTGTCGAAAATATCGCTGCCGTTCAGACGTCCGTAGCAAACGATCCAAATCAGTCAATTCCACGGCGTTCTCAAGAATTGGGCATCGCTTGGACCACATTATAGCGTATTTTGCGTAAGGATCTTGGTTTACAGCCATTCAAGACCAAGTTGACTCAAGAATTGAAGCCAATGGACCATTTGAAGCAACGCACGTTCTTCGATTGGGTTCTGGAGAAGTTGCGCCAAGATGATGAACTTCATCGCAAAATCATCTTTAGTGACGAAGCTCATTATTGGCTCAATGGGTTCGTCAATAAACAAAATATGCGTTATTGGTCGGGTGAAAACCGACATGTGCTTCATGAATCACCACTTCATCCACAAAAAATAACTGTTTGGTGCGGTTTGCATGCCGGCGGCGTTATTGGGCCATATTTTTTCGTCGGCGATAACGATCGTCACGTTACGGTGAATGGTCAGTGTTATCACGCCATGATCACCGATTATTTTTGGCCCGAATTGGAAGATATGGACTTGACGACATGTGGTTTCAACAGGATGGTGCCACAAGCCACACTGTAAGTAAATAAGACTAAGTATGGTGAGCGTGTTATCTCAAGACATGGACCAGTCGATTGGCCGCCTCGTTCGTGCGATTAAACGCCGCTTAACTACTTTCTTTGGGGCTACGTTAAGTCATTGGTTTATGCCAACACGCCGACGAAGTTGGAAGAGCTCAGAGCCAACATTGAACATGAAATAGAGGCCGTTTCGGCCGAAATGTGTGACCGAGTTGTTGAAAATTGGGTCCAACGAATCGACCGCTGCAAACGTGCCCGCGGTGACCATATGAACGAAGTCGAGTTCCATTCATAAATATTTTGATTGTACTTCAAGCCAATAATAAAGTTTTTGAAATATTTCAAATGGTTTGCCTTTTATTTAAAAAAAAAGTTGTCAAGTTGTTATTAGAAAACCCTATATTTTCACAAAAGGTAGAGTCAAACAGTCTAAATACTTAATGTAAGGGTTAGCAATGAAATCAATAACGAGTAGTCGAAAAGTAGTAACGATACTCAATTAATATGCTCACTCAGTGGGGTATATTCTTGTTGAAGAACTTGAAACGGAAATGACATTTACAGCTTACGAGGATAATCAATTAATACCATCTGGCATCAGTGCAGTTAGTGGACAATCCACACGCCTAGCGTTTGATAACTATGATCGCTTCGTAGATATATTTTCTGGTAATGTAATGTTACATAACGTAACATCTACTATAATCGATATTACTAATGCCGATAGATTACCAGTAATCGATTCCAATGAAAATTGCAAAACTTCGACAATAGCGAAGTTCAAAAAGTAAGTTACCTGCCACAGATAAACTTATCTCCTACTACGTATAACGTCGTTAATGAAACTCTTGTATATGCAAGTACAATAAAATTGCGAATCAGTGTAATCAGCAAAATATTATTGTAACATACAACTTGGCAATCGGTTTCATTGATAGTAAGCATTTTAACAGATGTAAACGAATTCACCCATTGCTATCAGGCGCGTAGCAAATGTTGCACTTTGAAACTTTCCTGGCGCAATACGAATTTATTTCAGTTTTGTTGACGACTTAACGTATTTACTGGAGAATAACATTGAACCGTGCGAAAAATTAAGGCTGCCATCTACATTAAACGATGTTTTGAGGTGTTATCGGAAATTTCGTTTTGAAACTTTGACAGGTGAACACGAAAAAACTGCTCAATATTACATGCAGTACGTGGATTTTCTTAACACTTTCTTTCGCTTCTCTCGAAGCATTAGAACGAGTGATTTCGCGTTGCATATTGATTCAATTTTTGAGCTCGCTAACTTTTTTTTTTCATTTAATCAGTCAAACTGTGCAAGATGGTCAGTAAAGCAGCTAAGTGACTTAGCAGATTTTAAATTAAAAGAATCACCGCTGTTGAACGAGTTTAAGCGGGGTGCATTTGGTGTAAAAGCAACCAAAATTAGTTTTGCAAGATCTCCTGTCAATTTGACAACTGAACAAACCATTAATGATGACGCTGCTAACTCTTTATCTGGTATAAGTCACTTTACAAATTCTATTTCTGCTAGACAACGTTGGGCCCTCAGCCATATACTCAGTTCGCATACTGAACTAGAATTATAACGCAGTTGCAAGAGGATATTGAAATTAACCGCAAAGATGACATATCCCACGAATTGCATAAAAGTAGAATCGACAAAGACAGAAAAGCTCTTAATAGCATTGTCAACACCATAAAACAAAATATGAATCAGTTTGACTCAGATGTCAATAAAAATGAATTATTTAATATTACAACAACAACATTTTTTGTTAAATGTGAATGAAATGGGTCGGTAACAAAAGCTTAATTTCATAACAAATTGTGGTTTTCGAAAACCAATCAATTAATTGACCTTGAAAAAAAAAAAATTAGAACTTTGCCTTTCTTATCCATTAGCACCTGTACCATCGAGTCTCTGCCAACCTACAGGATAGATGCACAGAACTGATAAATTTGTTCTTGCAAGAAACGTAAAGTCTCTATTTGGACCCGAAAAACTTATATTGGCGGATGTAGAGGTCATTGATGGTTTTTATTTTTTACATCTTTAAGGACCATTTATGCCGCAAACTTTTGGAAAAATTGCTGAAACTTTTTAACTAAAATTTGCGCCACAAATTCTCGCAAATACATTTAATTTTCGATAGATATATGCCTGCTACTATAAAGGATTCTGAACGCTACTGTAGACAAGAACAGGATATTCACTATTCCGTTGTTGAACTGCGACAAACTAGGCCAAACGACCTCATTAAAAATTTGAAAAATATCAAGTTCAAAACAGCAATTGTTAGGTTCTTGTCAGATTACTGGGGAAACAATTCGATGGCATGTATAATTGGCAATAAAACGTATTTCTGACAGTTGAAAAACAATGTTTTTCATACTGCTTAGAAGGAAATTTTGTCATTAAAACCAATGAAAATAATTTACAGTGTTTTCACGAGGAAGCAGATACGAGGATTGTCTTTCACATAAACAAATGTTTCGAAAATTCAAAAATCATCATAAAAGCTTCAGACACGGATATTTTGGTAATATTGTTAGGCAACATATATAAATTTCCCAGCAAAGAGATTTGGATGGATTTGTATTAATTGCGGTGCCTTAGCAACAACTCTCGGTCCAAGTCTATGTCGCGCTTTGCCTGCTTTTCACACTTACACTGGTTGCGATTGCTCATCAAGTTTCTTTCGTAAAGGCAAAACAAAACCGTTTCAAACTCTTCAGAAAAATAGAAAGTTTCAGGATGTGTTTGCTCCTCTGAATAATGTTAAAGATATTTATGACTATGCAAAAATAAATGTATTACAAGAGTATACTTCACTGATCTTTTTTTTTTTTTTTTTTTTATATAATCAGCGCGCGCTCAAGGGGCTTTTGTACTCTTAAAATGTTCGTACACAGCACGGGCGAAGGAAATTTAGGGAGGAAGAAAAGACAGGTACCGATGTACATTGTTTTTAAATGTTTGTAAATTATAACGACCAGGAAACACGGAGGGCATTCCATAAGCGAGTTGTACGACTTAGGAAAGAATTACAATATCTTAGAGTACGTCCGAAAATGGGCTTGAGGGTATACTGATGAGCATTCATAGCGAGACGGGTGTTACGGTTGAAAGTTTGAATTTTCGGAAAGCTACTGGCGATTTCAATGGAGCACTGGTGGTGGTATTAGCGATAAAAAAAAGTGAGACAGAAGACATTACGTCGATGTTCACGGGTGTCAATTGAATGATTCATATTAGTATCACCAATAAGTTTTATCGCACGGTTTTGAATCCGATCTAGCAGGTGCAGAGATGTTTTAGTAGCATCTGACCAGATGTGAGCATTGTACTCCAATTTTGGGCGGATAAATGCCTTATATATTGTGGCCAGATCAGAAGAGTAAAATATTTCTTACATCGCTTGAGGAAACCTAGACATTCATTCCAACGTAAATTGTCACTTACACACACACTGAGAATGGAAAGTTTATCGGTTTGGACGATGCAAGTGCCATTCATGGACAATGGCTGGGTATTTGAATCTCGCTTTAATGACAGCAGACAGCATTGAGTTTTGGAAGTATTAAATTCCACTCGGTTGATAGTTCCCCAAGTGGTTATGCTGTTAATATCGGAATTTAATGAGCTTAACATACGCTGCCGTTCTCGTTCTAAAACCGAAGAGCACGGACGCGAGTCCGTTAACGAATATGAAAAGCAGGAAGAACTGTCATCAGCAAAGGAATTTATTGGATTAGAAGTAGCAGACAAGAGACAACTTGAATTAAACGTTCCGAAAGGTAATTTAAGAAGAGAGTCATCGATCCCAAAAGCACGCATTTTCAACAATGCCTGATGCCAAACTCTGTGTAACTATCTTGCTTTCGCCAGATTGATGTATGATTTGGTTCCACTTTTCAGTGAGACATGCCATCAAATTACTAGTGGACCTGTTGCTACGAAAACCATATTGGCGGTCATTGAGAAGTTTTCGTGTTTCGAGATATTTCATGAGCTGACGGTTTATCAGCGTTTCCATGACCTTGGAAATAAGGGACGTATGTGAAATGGGTCTGTAGGAGGAGAGAGAAGAAGATTCGCTTTTTTTGGGACGGGCTGGACAATGTTGTTTTCTATCTACTCGGAAAGATTCCTAAAGAGTAGAATTGATGGAAAAGCTTACATAGTGGTTTTGCAAGCGTGGAAGAACACCTCTTCAGAAGAAGGGGCGATATGCCATCTGGACCAGCGGATTTATGCATGTTAAGATCTTTGAGTAATCTTGCTACTACGAGAGTGCGAGAGTACGAAAGTGGATTCGTCCCATTGTAGATTCGACGCACTCAAGTGTAGGCGGGGATAAAGCACAATCTGGGAATGTTGAGCTAGCCGCAATGTGTGCAGCAAGCAGATTGGCCTTGTCCAAAGAGCTGACAGCTGGAATGTCATTGTAAATGAGCGTTGGGATGGAGGATGAGGCAGAATTTCTAATATTTTTAACGAATGACCAACAATTTTTACTGCCTTTGGGACGTTGCAGAATTTTTTGCATCAGTTTTTGGTCGTATTGGATTTTCACACGCTTGAGAAAGACGTTGTAGTCATTTCTGTCTCGTTTAAACTTTTTTCGGTTTTCCTCTGTCGGGTTAGTCTTGTAGGACCGAAAAAACAATTCTCTAACCCTGATAGCCTCTTTACAGCTCGAGTCATACCATGCCTTTTCTTTTGATTTGATACTCTTCAACCGATGATAAAGCATTCTCATTACAAAGAGAATAGTTTCTGCAGAGGAATCCATGTCATTATCGAGGAAACATAACGACCAGTTAAAATTCCTAAAGAAGTTATTAAGTCCGCTCCAATTGGGTTTCTCGTATTGCCATACGGTTCTTTTAGGAACCTTTTCTCTAACTGTGTGGTTTGTGTACGAGCATTTAGTAGATATGACACAATGGTCCGACGAGCCTAGAGAGGAGAGCACATCAACTCAGTACTTGTCAGGGTGAGAAGTTAAAAACAAGTCCAGTGTGTTGGCGGTATGACTATCAATGTCTGGTATTCGTGTGGGCGCATTCACAAGCTGGGTTAAATTATTTTACGCAGCAAAGATCTCAACACACCGTCCTTTGGGTGTTGTCTGTCCAGAATGTCGAAGCCAACCAGAATTGTGTATATTGAAATCGCCCGTAATTACGATTTCAGTATGAGGATACAGGGATACAATTCTTTGAATGGAGTCAGACAGCGCATCAAATTCCTGAAAGGTCGAGTTGCTGTCTAGTTTGGGGCTTCTGTAAATAAAGCAGTAGTGGGTAATTTTCTTATGGAGATGGAATTTTAACCAGATGAAATTGAATTCCGGATTGGAAAAGGGACTTTTTTTGTGGTGGAATTTGGTAAGCTACATCACTACGCACATAAATGGCGAGACCGCGATGGGAGAAGAATAGTGGCACTAGTTAGTAGTCAGGTAGCTTCAGACCAGAGTGATCTGAGAGGTGTGGGTCAAAACAGCTGTACTTACAAACGTGTACGTACACAGAAAAGTGATTACTTTTTATCCCGCGTATATTGTCTACCCTGAATTCCCTAGTCATAATTACAAACAAACACAGCAAAAACAAACACCGACGATACTAAGCAAGTCTGCGAAGAGAAAATTCTGATGTATGGGGTTAAAAGTTGCAATAGTGTATATTTTGCAAGATACGTTATTTTTCAAAAACTTTATGCTTACACATCATGTTATGAGAATTTTTTTAAAAACAAGATTAAAAGTTTTGATTCTAGTCTCATTCCACCTTGCTGGAGTTCATAAAAGCAAAAAATTCTGCGTACTATTTACGTCAACTTAATGTGGCAGAATGCAACAAATGCTACCTGCACAATATTCAATGCACAAGAATGTTCATGGGTATTAAAAGAACGACTAGAACCACTATGGCCTTTAGGAAACCCAACGTCTTTAAATGTAGACGATGTTCTGCAGATAGAAGCATGTGATAACGAAGAAAATATTGATATGTTAAATAAAACTGTTGACGATTCAGATTCAGACTAATTATTAAGATAAGATTGTTGTTACATTATAAATATTGTTAAGATTTGATTGTTAAGTGAATTAAGTTTGTTTTCTGATCTTGTTAATAAAAACAAACTATGTATTTAAAAAAAATTTTGCTTTTAAATAATGTGTTATACTTGACTGAGTTGGTAATGAACTGTATATGTTATGTGCGCTAAAATCATGGGTTGTCTATACATGTGATCAATTTAACACAGGCAACCCTATATATTTGTAAATGGTTAGTCCTTAGCTTTAATTTAGTACCTATTTCAACTCTTTATGTTATGCCTATAGTCAATCAAAAAAAAATTGTTATTAAAAGTTGGGTTGTCGGGGGTATGTGGTGGGAGGAGGGCTGCCAACCCAATGTTTTCCAGTACTATTTGATCTAATCTTTTGAATAGTAACTTTATCTTTTGTTTTATTCCTATGAATAGTTGAAAAAATGACGTACCGGAATACGCTTATTTTTTTTATGTCTGGAAAAAAATTTCCGCCAACCTTTGTCCATTTCATTTACATTTCGAGTAAGCTTTCATTTAATATGCAATTTATCCTTTTATCTTATGCCTTATAACATCATACGGTCGGCTCCACCAGCCAATCGACAACTTCCATTGGCGCTTTGAGGTGCCTGTTGTCCAACCCGATAAGTATCTCTAGTTTGGCCTTATTCGTAGGTTCGACTCCGAGGTGGAGAAATTCTGGGTTGGCAGGCAAAGTCCTTCAATTGTTTGAACTCCATGTAACTCGAATCTGTCAGCTTCTTTCTGGTCTCAGCTTATCGTCACGTCAACGACCAAAGACTACTTCGAGTTTGTTTCTCTTCCAATCTATCGCAAGTCTAGGTCCCTAGGTTTTCCGTTGAGACTCAGTCGTTTGGCTAGGTCTGAACACATAATTGTGACGGATGAGCCTTCATCCAACAGAGCGAACGTTCGTATCATCGTATTACCAATGTATATCCTAATGGGCAAAACTTTGAAAAGGATTCTAAAGTTACGAACACCATCACAATTCAGCACGGTTCTTTCGGATTGGAATGCTTCATTTCCCACGACTTTCGGCGATGACTTCATAGGTTGCGTGTCATGAAGGGACTGGTGATGGCAATACCGCATGACCTTTTGGTACGACATGTCCTAATACTGTGTCCGTACCTTAAACATCCAAAACAAAGTTGGTTTTTTTTCACGAAATCCCATTTGGCAGGGGTCTGTAATTTGGTGAAATCGCTGCACTCTATTATTGGATACATAGTTCCTTCGCAGTGTTGGTACTTGTTGTTTCCATCTTTCGTTACCGTCCGGGTAATATGTAACTCATTTCCCCTGAACACTGAACTAGTGAGCACGCAAGAGCGTGTGGAACTGATGTGGCGGCGGTCGGAGTAACAAACGCGTTTGTAGGAACTGCAGGTGGAGGTGGGACTGACGTCGAACTTACGGCAGCAGCAGGCATAGTATCACTGTTGGGTGCAGACGCACTGTCGATGGGCTCCGCTGATCTTTATTGTTACTCACATAACAGTTGTTCAAGGCGTTGGCGTTCCCGTTTCTTCTCGTTTGCAGCCACTACAGCGGCTTCAAGATGTTCACGAAGGTTCGTTCGATTTTCTTCCTCTAATGGGCTATTGTCGTCGAACGTATCTGTAGGATCAGCGGATCAGCGGACAGCGGGCGAAGTTTTGAAGATTGCTTCGTCCTCCGCTTTCCGAAGGGCATTGGCTATAAAGTTCGACAGCAATGTTCGTCGGCAATGAAGTAGTCTAAATTCACGCGCTGTCGAATTGGACAACGGAAGGCTTAGTTTTGCAACTACGGCGTTGGTTGGCAATCTAGTGGAAACGATTTGGGCAATCCTGGCGACTATTAGCTATGGGCTTGGAGTAAATCCTTCTGCTGATTGTGGGATGGGCAGGCTAGATTGGTCCACTGGCGGGTTGGGCTGGTTGCAATCCAATAAAGAGTAAAGATATCTCCTTTGGAGTTGACACAAACTATGTGAGCTTATTCGTTTCTTCTTTTTTTTAACTTATGACTTTGATAAGGTTTCAGCAGTATTTTAGAGTCATAGATATGTGAAATCTATTGGAAATTTTAATACATAGAACTTTTGCCAACCCACAAAATACTCACATAATTGAGATATGTTTGGATTTGCACCAGCAAAATCTTACTTCTGGATTGTATTTCAGAAGCCAAACTTTTTTTTCTGGGTTTTCAAATTACGAATGCCGATTTCCCAAGAGACATAGCAAAGAAGAACTACTGTGAGAAGATATAACGTTGAAAAGCTAAATGGCAACAGATTTTGACGAAAGCGCACCTCTAAATCTCTCAACAAATCTCTCATAAATCCCTGTTTCGCAAATACAGCTAAACAGCTCTATGAGGAAAAAAGACAGGAAAAACATCGGCTTGTACAGAAGATGAAAAAGGAGCACGAGAAGCGCTCACTCAAAGATATTGAGAGTTTGTGCCAAGGCAACAAGATTCGTATAGATGAAGAAGGAAACTTTGTAAAGAGACACAGTCGGTGCTGAGAATATGGAAAAAATTGTTCTGCAGGTGACGAAGTATAATAGCCTGCCGCCGGGCAGAATATGCCATTTAACTTAGACGATGATAGCCACACGTTGGTCCACGAAGTAAGGGTAGCAATATTAAAACTTTGCTGCTCACAGCTCAGAGCTTTACTACTATATCACATTGTGTGAATGCCTAAAACTATTCGTCAACAACCTGATTGAAACATATCAGTGAGATTTTAGGCCAGGAACGTTTAAATCGAAACCCACCATTGATTTTAAGGCTGCATATGACAGCATTTATATAGACAAGCTATACCGTAGAGAGTCATATCTAGTTTTGGCATCGTCTGTGCAGAATGGCGATAGAGAACGCTCGCTGCTCTGTCGAGATCGGTAATGACTTAACCGATACCTTTGTTGTCAAAAAAAGTTATAGGCAAGGTGGCATGTTGTCATGCTGCTAACAAAAGGGACACAGCACATAGACGAATTGAAAAGAACCTCACAGTATATATATAAACTATAACTTTTAGGTAGTGAGGAACTTTCTGTCAGCCGCTGTGTCTTTGAGTTAAAAAGACAATTAAGTAGCAAGGTCCTATCCAAGAACAACTATATAAAACCCTGATTATCTTAGTTCTATTTTATGGCGCTGAACCATGTATGAGGTAGCTAGGACATATAAAGCGAAAAGTAAATGGACACCAATGCACACAGGGTATTCGAACTTAACCCAGAGGGACACCTCAGTAGGGAAAGGCCATGCCTTCTGTGGTGCGCATAAGTAAAAGGGAATCTCAATCGATTTGGAATGCGCAACTTGAGGCTAACTGACTAACTGGAGAGGCTTGTTAGTTGAGGTCCAGGTTCACCTTCACCAGAAGCACCATCTAAGCCAGTCAAAACCTCAAAACTCCTTACGTCTGGCCGAGCCCAGGGGCTCAGTGATGAAACGCTGTTGTTGCCCTCTCTATTACACACATATTACAGCGTTACCATTTCTCTCTCTCTCTCTGCATATAGCAATTTATTTGTCTAACGCGACCCGAGTGTGGGCACATGTTTTTTTTTATTAGAGAAATTCTATGTTGCAGTGTTTGTTTATTATCTGTCCTTCGTTAAGTCACTAAAGTGAGAACCATAATCAGATGACAGTTGAGATATTTTTCTACACACATTGCCGGAAAAATGTCGGAATATGAATTAATTCGTCTCCTTATCGAAAGTGTAAGGAGAAATAGGTGCATTTTTAATAGGTTTCCATTTATATATATATATAAAAAAAAAAAAGATTGCGAAATTCGTAATTTTTTTTAATTTGTTGGACAGATAGCTATGCAGACAAAAGCATTATTGTTATCAGTAGGAGTTTCTGAAACGGAAGAAAGTATTACATTGAGTTATGATATTACCTTATGCTTCCCATTGTTGATTATTGTTGAGCTTTGAGTCGGGTCGTACTTCTTGGGGCGAGTCGAAGTGCATATAGTTTTTATACTCGTATTACGAATGAAGAATTTGGTGTAGCAAATAAACATCTTCAGCGTGACAAATAGATGGCGCTTACTGACGTTTTAAATTTCACCACTGTCAAAATTTGACAGCAAAATACGAAAATATTCCGTCGTTGTGTTTTTGTTTTATCTTTTCTTCAAGAATTTTGGCAGTTTTTTTATTATTATTAGTAGTTTCTTTTCTGAAGAAGTAAAAAAGCTGATTTTTCCGTAGAACAGCAGGAAAATGTTTACAATTCCAGTTTTTGACAGCATTTGAAGACCTCGCATATCTGCTCCATTTGTTTTTCCTAAAAAATTGGAATAAATTCGACACCTGGATTATACTTTTAATATTAATTAACCATGAACACTCCCGGATTAAGTATATTTCAAGGAAACGAGAGCATAAACCTTGATAATAGCTTGAATCGAGCGGAAGAAGAGGAAGCTCTAGAGGACCAAAGGCGGCGAGATAAAGAGGTACGAGTATTTGCACTCTTTTAACTATAAACTACAATTATTTCTTTCTTTTTTGTAGCTTAACAAAGATTTACAACATGCTTTTGACGATTTGGTAGATGATGATGATAATACCATGGACAGTTCAAACTTTCAATCAGACATTCTCGGTTCAAATGTTGTGAAACAAATTGCCACCTGTACGGAAATGGTTCCTAAGGATGATCGACATTTGCCGAGCTACCCAACAAATAGCATTCAAGCATACGAACATGAATTTCAGAAAATGAGAATGCTTTTGGACTCTAAATCTCGGTACGAAGCAGCAGAAACTAATTCCCATTATACATTGCCTTCTCACGACAGCGTTCGTTTTTTTTTTTTTTTTGCAGTGAACTCAAAAATGTAAGTAAAATAGCCCACGAAGAGATGAAAAAGCGTGAGGAAGCAGAAAAACGTTTGGCCATCTCAGAAGCTGAGCGAGAACGTGCCAATATCGCGAAGAAATCTACCCACGAACTTCTGGTAGAAAGCAAGGAAAAATGTTCAAACCTGGAGAATGTCATTCAGAAACTTAAGTCGGAAATCAAATCATTAGAAACGAGCAATAATGAGCTAATAGGAAAATTAGAAACATCGCAAATTATGCTCGCTGATGTGCAACACAAATATCATATGGTGGAAAAGAATATTGCCAAAAACAACGATCGTAATGCCGAACTAAAGCGCATACACGCTGACGAGCGGCATCGCGCTGGTATTGAAATAATGCAACAGCAACTGGATAGCATGAACAATAAGCTTGATAAGAAAACCACAGAACTGGAAAATATGCATACCCGCTACTTGGCCCTGCAGCACAGCCACCAAACGATGCTAATAGATAAGGCTTCAAAGATCAATGATCTATCCAAAGCTTTGACAGAAGCACAGAAACAATGCCAGGAATTGATGTGTAAACACGACTTTTCTCAAGAGAATGTTCGTCTTCAGCGACTGGTGGACGATTTTCAGCTTCAAATACAGAGCATGGAAAGGACGATTACAAGTCTAAAAGCTCGTCTAGAACAAACCACAGCTGATTTAGATGCTATGGATAGTGTCCTTCAGCAAAACAATGACGAAAGTTTCAGGCGTCTAAGTCAAACTCAAGGTAGAGTGATTGAGAGTACTCCTATGACCGCCGTCGATCGTTTGGGTCATCTCAAAGATGAACTTTACCGCGCAATATCAAATCTGCAAAACAAGCGTAGAGAAATTCGTGCTATGCAACAAGAGTTAGACTTGAAGAATCATGAAATAAAGAAATTAAAGGAAGAAGAAAATAAGGTCCTAGTCGAGGTCAGTATGTGTAAGGAAGAGAATACGAGGCTTAAGAACAAATTAAAACTCACAGAGGAAGAGCTGCACGAGCTACGATCTAAAACAATGGCCGGCCATGATTTTGAGACGAAGCAGTCAAAGCTGTTTGAGGAAATCAAACACATGAAGGATCAAAATCAATTACTTCAAAGTAAGCTGGAAGAAAATAAGAGCTTACAATTAAGTAAGCAGGAAGCAGAAAAGGCCAAAGACAAAATGTCTGCTGAGCTACGAAGCTTGGATACAAAGCTGAAGAACTTGCATATTGACCTGGAGGAAGCAAAACAAGAGCGTGATAGTTTAAAACTCAATTACGAGCAACTCGTGCAAGAAAATGAGAATTACAAAGGTTCGCAATTGGAAATTGAAAAACTGAAATTTCTTCTTAACGATTCTCAAAAGGAATGCGATCGTCTAAAAAAATTATACGTGGAAATTTCCAATGAAAAGGAGGCAATGGGAATGGAGTTAACAAACTTGCGCAAAAGCGATATCTGTAAAGAGCTTCAGGAGCAAAAAGAAAAGGGTGCTAATTTGAGTAGAGCATTACAGTTGACTGAAGTTAAATGTTCGGAACTTACAAAAATATTGGAAACGCAGAGAATTTCTTATGAGAAAGATTTGTCACAATTGCGAGAAAAACTCGAGAAGGGTTAGTATCTGAATTTAATGTTCTTTCATGTTATTCCAAACATTTCTATTTCTATAGAAAAAGCGGATAATAATAACGCAGCATCCAAAAATCTACTTAGCAATTGCACAAAATGTATTGATTATATGGCGGAATGCACAAAGGTGAGTTTACAAATTTCTACATATCAAGATTTAGAGCCTTGGATTTTCTGTTTCATACATGTGTACATATATATACGAACATTTTCTAAATGCCTTCAAAGGATTCCTTTATTATATTCCCACTTTTTTCAGCACGTTTTTCTTCCCTTAATTAGGGAAGTAGGTTTTCTACCTTTCGAATGAAGTTGATAACACTGCTAGCAGAGGAATTCATTAGTTCGTTGGAGCCGAATTGATCTCTGAAGAAAATCTTTGGTCTAATTTCGTTGAGGGCTAGACACATAAAATGTATTCAGCAGTTTTCGTCTTCTTCAAGACAAAGTCGGCACTCCGGAGAGTCGACTAGATTCATTTTTGTTGAGGTGATAACTTAAACCGTTGTGTCCTGTGAAGTAACCTACTAAGTTTTTGATAAAGTGCCGACTTAGATATAGACATCTATTGGCATTTTTGTTAAAGGGGAGGATATCTCGTTTGACCTGTCTTATATCTGAATTATACTCCTAAATATGAGATGCATCTCGAATGCTCCCAGTTATTAATTTAGGAGTACAGAAAAAGGATTACAGGGAGCCCTTTCTGACCAGATCGTCGGACTTTTCATTTCCGTCAATGCCCTCATGACCAAGACCTCATCACAGGTTGGTTTTATTCCTTGAGCATAATTTTTGGAGAGGTTTGAAGCAGAACATGACTGATTTGGAGTCAATGGTGTGCGAGCTAAGAGCATTTATAGCTGCTCGATTGTCCGAGTATGTATGGATGTTTTAAGGTTTTTAAGGATTTTTTTTTTTGCAGTAAATGAAATAAAATCTTCTTACAATAATTATATTTTATTATTTAGCTATTGAGTAATAAAAAAAAAAATATTTTAAAGTTATTTTGGTGAGGTAAAGTAGGTATCTTCAAAAAAAAAGTAGGTGGCTGGCCCCCTTGATTATTCCTTTTGTAATCCCTGTTACTGTCTGTTACTGCGCAGATCATATCAAGTTCTAGTATTTCGAAGTAGTATCCTTAGGTTTGGGTATTCGCTATTATAGGATTTAGGTACATCACGTTGATCCCCCTGCAAGTGCCTGGTATGTAGTACAAGTTAAAGCTGAACCTAAATAAGGCTCGCCAATAAGCTCTCTTTGTAGTAAGTTAAAAGATATCTATATTGTTCCTAAGTCACGGTGCGTTTGGCTTTGTTGCAAAGCTTCCTCGTTTTTTTTTTCCGAATAGCTTCTATAGTAGGTTCTAATTTTACCATGGTACGCACCGTTTTATCACAGTTCTCTTAACCTTACCGCTGTTTTTAAAAGATGATAAAATGATGTAGTTTAGCTGGAGTTGGGTTACATCTGCGTTAGCGTCACGGACGAAAACAATACATCTTTGACCGTTAAATTGTCGCGATATGTCCTCGAGTTCGTAAGTTTGTTGTTATATCAGACCGGCGCGTGTTCGTTGCTGCATCTTATCTTGAACACAATGTGTTTACACATGTGATCTGCCTCCTCGGACATGTGAAAGTCTTCCATCATAATTTGCAGAAATTAAGACGAGAGAGTGAGGTCTTAGACTTCCTCTTTTATAGAGTTTATAAGTGTGAACTTGTTTCTATTATTTAGTATCCTTAGGTTTTTGCTATATAGAAATTCTAATAGTGATTCAACTCTTTTGTTTGTATCAAGTCAGCCCCGAATCGTTTTTTGTGCGTTGGCGTCGCAACCGATGATAATGTGTGCTTGCTTGTCTTCACAGTACCAGACAAGTTTCTATACTGGTGTGTAAAGTACTTCCTCAGTGTCTCCAGCTAAGTACGCCGATGCGCATACGAACCTATGCAGTTTCTGGCGGTTGTGCGCTCAATTTATGCTGTACCAGGTCCTTAGTTACAAAGCCTGGAATGAGAGCGAATTTTATGTATACATATATATATATATTATATCTTTCGCAATTAAGGGGGCTGCCCTCGGTCTAAAAAGACCTTTTGCAAAAACTATCTCTCTGGGTTTACTTTTTAAACCAAAAATCTTACCGTGATTTGCCCATTGATCTTGGATATGTTTAAAAGCGATGCTCTCTTCAGTACACCGCTGACTAAAGGGGTCTGAGGCACCCAAAGCTCATCCACACTGCATCCACACAAACAATTAAAAGCCAACTGAAATGCTGGCTTCTTTTCCTCATCGCGTAGCTCGTCCTTGATATCCATAGTTCTCTCTTGTATCTGAACCATTTGTGAGAGGTTTACGATCGAGGTCGACTGGTACGACTCCCAGTCTGACATAGTTCTTTATATCGCTATACGAGACTTTGTCGAAGGTTGTGTTTTCAGTGCGAACTTTGGATTGAGGAGGGCTGGTGTCCTCGGATCAGACTTAGTCTGAGCCGATGTGCCAGAGGTCTTGGGTACGTCTGTCTCATCGGGATGTAGTTCAGAAGTGGTTTCTGAGACTGAGTCGCTAAGTGAAGACAAGATCTTTTCTAGGTTTTCCACCTAGACGGCAGGATGCTTGAGTGCCACATGCATACAGGTAACAAGGCGGAGTTTTTCCTTTATTTCCTGCTTCCCATATTTTTCTTACCTGTTGCCTTAATTCTCACTTTTTTGAGATGTCTAACTTCTTTCTTTTAAATTCTCCTTATTTCCGTCATTCGCGCGAAGGCATTTCATTTTCTGTATTTGTCCATCTACGCTTTTTGTAAGAGACAACTTTTTTCTTGTTTGCAACTAAACAAAAAAAAAAAAAAAAAAAAAGATTTTAGTACGTGCAGAGTATTATTCGCATTCAACATGCCATGCGAAAGAAATAAAAAAAAAGACGTTTTTGCATGTTTCGTAGATGAAAAGCTGTTTTAAACGATGCAAATCCTCGACACCAAATATAGGGTTTTCTAATAACGACTTGACAACTTTTTTTTTTAAATAAAAGGCAAACCATTTGAGATATTTCAAAAACTTTATTATTGGCTTGAAGTACAATCAAAACATTTATGAATGGAACTCGACTTCGTTCATATGGCCACCGCGGGCACTTTTGCAGCGGTCGATTCGTTGGACCCAATTTTCAACGACTCGGCCACACATTTCGGCCGACACGGCCGCTATTTTGCGTTCAATGTTGGCTCTGAGCTCTTCCAACGTCGTCGGCGTGTTGGCATAAACCAATGACTTAACGTAGCCCTACAGAAAATAGTCAAGCGGCGTTAAATCGCACGAACGAGGCGGCTAATCGACTGGCCCATTTCTTGAGATAACACGCTCACCATACTTACTCTTCAATAAATCGATTGTAGCGTGTGCTATGTGGCTTGTGGCACCATCCTGTTGAAACTACATGTCGTCCAAGTCCATATCTTCCAATTCGGGCCAAAAATAATCGGTGATCATGGCGCAATAACGCTGACCATTCACAGTAACGTGACGATCGTTATCGTCGACGAAAAAATATGGCTAAATAACGCCGCCGGCATGCAAACCGCACCAAACAGTTATTTTTTGTAGATGAAGTGGTGATTCATGAAGCACATTTGGTTTTCACCCGACCAATAACGCATATTTTGATTATTGACGAACCCATTGAGCCAAAAATGAGCTTCGTCACTGAAGATGATTTTGCGATGAAATTCATCATCTTAGCGCATCTTCTCCAGAACCCAATCGGAGAACGTAGCTCGTTAGTGAACTTTATTATGATGAAAATGTTGAGATTACTGAATAAATTGACAGTGACAGTTTGATGATAAGTGATAGAGTGCGTTCACAAATTCACATACACACACACACACACACATATATATATATATATATATATATATATATATATATAGGGTTTTCCAATAGGGACTTGACAACTTTGAATTTAATTTGTGAACGCACTCTTTCACTTATCATCAAACTGTCACTGTCACTGTCACTGTTCCTGTCAAGTACACTAACGAGCAATGTCTGCAAATTATAAAAATTTTCTACAGATATTCGGAGTCGGTGACTGCAACTTTAAGAGCGTAAACTCCAATTTTCGGTCGTAATTTTAGCCCTAGTAGACAGGCAATAACAAGTTTAGTGCAAACATTTGATTCAGTGAGGCAACGGGTTGGTCGAAGTGTCGAATATATCGTTGCCGTTCTGACGTCCGTAGCAAACGATCCAAATCAGTCAATTCCATGGCGTTATTAAGGCGCTATTGAACCATATTTTTTCGTCGACGATGACGATCGTCACGTTACTGTGAATGGTCAGCGTTATCGCGCCATGATCACCGATTATTTTTGGCCCGAATTGGCAGATATGGACTTCGACGCCATGTAGTTTCAACAGGATGGTGCCACAAGCCACACAGCACACGCTACAATCGATTTATTGTAGAGTAAGTATGGTGAGCGTGTTATCTCAAGACATGAGACAATCGATTGGTCGCCTCGTTCGTGCGATTTAACGCCGCTTGACTATTTTCTGTGGGGCTACGTTAAGTTATTGGCTTATGCCAACACGCCGACGACGTTGGAAGAGCTCAGAGCCAACATTGAACGCGAAATAGCGGCCGTTTCGGTCGAAATGTGTGGCCGAGTCGTTATGGCCATATGAACGAAGTCGAGTTACATTCGAAAATGTTTTGATTGTACTTCAAGCCAATAATAAAGTTTTTGAAATATTTTAAATGGTTTTCCTTTTATATAAAAAAAAGTTGTCAAGTCGTTATTAGAAAATCCTATATATACATATGTTATGTACGTATGAATGTCAGAAGAGTGATTGGAAATTTATTACAGAAACAGGGATGTAAAAGTAAATGGAGTCAACCTTATCGCATTGAAAAAACTAATCAACAGACTAAATGACAAGTAAGAACATGGACTTTATACAGTGCACTGGTATATGTAGGCGTTCGAAATGTAGATATAATGAAGATTATTGTGCATCTTCTGGGTTGGCAAAATAAGAAATGAGAAAGTATTACGACGAATAAAGATTTATTTCATATCTCTACAGTATGCTGCGTCCTGATGGATTTGTCATAGTTTCTCTCTGTAGTTTTGCGTTGTTGTGTAGTACTTTAGGTATTTGCATTCATACTTTGCAACATTGAATAATTCGTGGGTCTCGTATTTTTGCTAAGTTTTCAGACAGAATAGATCGTTAATGTTCCGTCCTGAACCTGCAATCACATAACGGAAAAACCTATCCATACTTTGTATTTGCATCGCATCTCTTCCACTGTTATTTTATATTGGTTGCGTATTCTGTTGCTGATGGATAAACTGAACTGGTAATCAAAGCAATAACGGACGCAACTTGTAGTTGTAGATCTAATTAAATCATCCATGGTAGTACAAAATAAAAAATTAAGGTACTGTAGTTTTTTTCTCAGTACAAGTTAAAATATCAAAATCAATAGTAACCCTAAATAGAGGTTTTTAGTTTTTTGCTTCTTCACCCAGTCATGCAAAGACTAAGATTAAGATATCCAAAATATGGGTTAAAGCGGTCTTTCTGGTTTCCAATTTTTTGTCAGGATATGTACATATTATTAATTTTTTTGACAATTACTAAACAAGGGGTAGATACGCTACTTTGGTCCCATTTTCGTTTTGTAGTGTAAGTGTACTTATTGTTCCGAAGCAATTTCAGGGATAAAATAAGTTTCTGCTGGAAAACCTAAAAAAAAAACTATAAACTAAAAAAACAGTATGACGAAAACGTAGTGGCTCGTAAAGAGACTTGAGTTACCTGCAGACAATTTTTCGGAGAAACGGGGGAAAGTTTACAAGGTTCTTATAGCGCATGCTTTTTATTTGCCCACTGGTGCTCCAAGACGGCAACTACAGGAATCGAGGCTTTTCGTAATGAACCGGGAAAAGAATTTTCCTCGCACTTTGCATTTGATGCTGCTCCATACTGTCCGATCTCTGGAGCTTAGCCATTAGTTGCGAAGCCTATTTTTTAGGCGGTCTTTGCAATATTTGCATTACGTCGCTTATTTTGATTTAATCGCAAGCGTTCCCAATTTGAAATGTTTAGTAGAAGATAGATCTCTTTTGAAAAGGTTATTATTTTATTATTAAACATTTCGCATAATTACGGTCATTAATTTAAGGACAACAGTTACTTTGAAACAATGGATGTTAGAGAAACCAATCTACTTAGGCATATTAGCCCATTGTGATTGAAACAATTAAAGTACTCTTGGTTACGAGTTCAACGATACCCCATTTAAAAACTTCGACAACACAAACCTATTCCGGACAAATATTCTAACTTTTCTGCAGCCACAATTGAAATTCCTAACTAATTTGCACAAGTTTGACGATATGTTGAGCTTTATGAACAAAAAAGTAATACTGTTTGACTAATGCCGTTTTCGAATGCACTCCGGAGCGAAAAAATGACATATGGGATATCTGTTATACTGTCATTTTTTCAGAATCAGAAGTTTGCATAGCGAACTTCAACATCGTTGTCTATTAATTGTTTTCGTCAGTTTAGGTATTAGAGGAAGCAAAGGACCAAAAAAACTAGGACATTCTGGGTTGTATTAAGAGAAGATGAAGGCGAATGCGAACCAGGGTTGAGAATATTGAGGAATGCTTGAGTTTGGATTTCGTTCGATGGAGAGTTTTTCACAGAAATGTTTTTCGCGCTTTTAGAGGATGGGAAAGCGTCTGATAGTAAAGGGCTGGAAGCGTGTTTCAAGTTAAATAAAACTCGGTTACATATGGGTAAGCCAAGTTTTTTTTTTTTTTGATAATACCGCGCGCGCACCAAGGGGATATGAATACCCTTTTACCGGCTTTTTCTCCAGGGCGCGGCCGGGTGGTGTAGTAGTTTGAAACTCAGGTGTATTAAGTTTCGATATTTTTCCCAGAGGTGGTTGTCAAACTGGACGGGACGAGCTAGTACATCCTCAATCAATGGGTCTTAAGTACGTGCTACTTGTTAGTTCCTTACATTTAAACCAGCCCAGCAACCACTCCAATATCAGTGTTATGCCTTCATGTCAGAGTTGACGCCGACGGGATTTTCATATAACTACATACAAATTTTATGAAAAGACTTTTTCACAGAATTGCCTCGCACGGGATTCGAACCCGCAACCCTCTGCTTGAGGAGTCTATGCATATACCACTACACCTCGGCCACCCCGTGTTAGAAGTTAGTTAGCTGATTGGGAGTTGGTGTGTAGGTTGGAAGGATTTATATTTTCTATGCTCTTTTGTTTAATGTTTTCAAGGAATTTTTGGAAAAAAATTGGTCCGGTGTTGAAACTCCAATTCGGTTCGTGTTTAGAATTTAGAGAGGAATAATTTGATTGAGATTTAGTTTTAGGAATAGTCTTAAGCTTAGTATTTGTTTTGTTTAAAATTTTCATAGACTCCACTGGTGATTTCCCGTTTATTTCGTTCCATTTGAACAATTTCATCCCGTCGATATTCAAGTCAGCAGGAAAATAGCGCACTTGTATTGGTTAAAGGATGATAATATACTAAGGGGAGAGAGAAGAGAATTAAGGTTTTCATAGCCAGAATTATTTTCTATAAACAGTTCATTGATTTTATTGTACTATACCTGTAAAAAACGTAAAACTTACTTACCGTTCGGATATGATTTTGGCAATAGAATCGACCAGAGAGATAAGCTGTTGGTGATTGCATTTTATCAACAGTGGTATATGGGAGAGAGATTATCTTTTGCATTCTTTACAGAAATACCAGAAGATGCTTTTGTATTCCTGGAGATACATACATACATTTTATAATGTATGAAATGAAATGACTTTTTGCATATTCTCTAGCATGCGATCATTTCATTGGCGGCGAAATTATTTGATCCACAAACAGACATGGTACACAAAAAATTGAATTGGGTTTAACACTGAAATTGATGACAGCCATGAAAAATGAAATGTAAACACTAGTAAAGTTGGCTTAAAAAAAAAAAATAATAATAATAATAATAATAACTACGATAATAATTTTTATAATGAAATGAAATTTTTTTGAGTACTCCGCAGTAGTTTATAAGTATTTCTATATAATTTCCATCTGTTTATTGAATGTTTGAAAAAAGATATTAATATTAAAAGAAAAACCAGTTAATTTTCTTATTTTTTTAAAATATTTTAATACAGTCATTGGTTAACAAAATCAAACGATACATTTTTTATGTATGTGTGTAAAAGATGTTTAGATATGCCACTTTTACCAAAAAATTATCAATACCGAATTGCTCCTCCTTTGGCGGTTATAACCGCTCTTATTCTAGAAGGCATCGAGTTTACTAGAAATTCAGTAATACCCCTTGAAATTTCAGTATTCTATACATGTTCCAGAGCTTCATTTAGCTTTTTTTTTACTCTCTGGTTTATGTTCAGCCACCTTAGGTTTCATTACATGCCACAAGTGTTCGATTGGGTTTAAATCGGGCGAATTAGCTGGCCAGTCTAGTCTGGTAATTCCGGTCTTGAGCTGAAAATTATTGAAAGACTTTAGTTACATGTCTGTTTATAATTTATAAAGAAACATCTATAAGTTGATTTATAACACTTTACTTACGGATTTGGCGCGGTGGCACGGTGCAGAATCATCTTGAAAAATGCACTTGTCAGTATACGAATGATGCTGTTCAATTGTTGGTACCAAAAACTCCCTTACTACTTCTCCATACTTTTGAGCGTTCATAGTTTCATTAACAAAGTGCAAAGGGCCCAAAACGTTAAAAGAAAAACATCCCCATACCATCTGACTTTGAGGAAACTTCACTGATTTTGCTAAGCACTCGTCCTTGAACCTTTCACCTGCTGACCGTCGTACTTATGGCAAATTGTCGGCACACAACAAAGTAAATTTATTTTCATCGGACCATATCACACATCGCCAATCATCCTGCGTCCAATCTTCGTACTTTTTTGCCCACGTCAAGCGAGCTTTTTTCATTTTTGTGGTTAGGAGAGGTTTTTTCGCTGGTCGTCTTCCATACAAACCTATCTCCCGTAGCCGTCGGCGTATGGTTTCGGCGCTTAGATCAACTTGATGAAATTCACTCAGCTCTGCTCTTATACGGACAGCACTTTTAAAGCGATCTTTCATGCTAATTCGTTGTAATACATTGTCCGTCTTCTGGGTTGTTTTACGTTTTCGTCCCGAGCCTTTTTTCCTTTCCAGTGGATCCAAATTTTCTTTTTTCTTCATCAGTCGTACGATAGTTGAATGACAGCATCCTTTTTTACCCGCAATCTGACGATAGCCAACCCCTTCTTTGACAAAAGTCAATATTTGAATTTTTTCGTCCCGAGTCAGTTGATATTTACCAGACATTTCACTTTTTTTTACTTGTCACCGTCACAAATCAATTCAAACTGATTTTTTTTGCACTGAATACGAGGCCGAACTCCGCTATGGGGAATACCCTTTATTAGTATGGGAAAAACCCTTACGATCTGATGTAATTAGGCATTTTTTGAGAACTTATTAGGTGGTGCGGTTTTTATGACTGCAAGTGTAAGTTTAAAGTCATTTGTTATTTGGGGATATTTGCTCGTATTAAATGAATTCAACTTTGAAACAATGGAAAAACTTTGAAAAATAAACGTTGGCGCTAAGAAAAGGCAAATTGTCACGGAGCTGAATTTAATAACGAAAAGTTCTCAAATTTAATCGAGAACACTAGAACACTTCATTCGTAAAATAAATCTCAGTATTGGCATATAGTCTCACCGATGGACTTTTTTAATGGCCTGAATTATCTAGGATATTCGAGTTCTTGATAAACAACTTAATGTTAGCTCATAAATAAATGACAAAATTACCATATGTATGGCCTGGCCTGGGGGATAACACTACTGCTCTTGATGGAAGTCCATAATGATACCATTAGTAGAGATGATAATGGAAGGCACATCATCATTGATGCGTCTATAGTATTATGGAGTAAAAAAAATGAAGAGAAATTCGCAATCTTAGTTAACTGGAGGGACTACAAAGCTTTACATGCAACCTTTAGGCTGAGCTCAATTCCATTCAAGAATGAGCGAATCTTATTTTAACAGAAAGTCGATGAAAATGGAGTGACGAGAAAAGCTTTCACCATCGAGGTTTTGAAATTGTTTGGAGAACAAAGTGTAATTATTCTACTCGGGAAATACTGAGGGTCTTTGACTAACTACGGGTAAAAGAACTATTTAACATTTCCATTATAATACCAAAACTTTTCTGAACTCCAAAAGCGAAAAAGAGGTGTACCTCTTCTGTCTCTGTTTACATTTTTTTTTTTAAATTATTTTTTTCAGGCAACTTAAATCACGTAAGATGTTGCCTAGAATAGAACAAAATGCTTAATTCACTAAAAGTTTAGTCTTCCCATTAAACTTTGGAAAGAAAGCCCAAAAATTTCTTTTCTCTCTTTCCCATTTTCCTAAAAACTCAACACGTGCTCAGGCATTTTAAGTGTAACACTTGAGTGTTAAGTTCTTTAAATATATATATATATGCATCGATTGCAATGTGAATGATTTTGTACTTTGTGATTTTGATGATGTCAGGCATCTTAAATGTTTGATTAGTAGGTATCTGATGTCGTAAAATGGTGCGAGTTAGCACGGGATATTGCTAACCATTTGAATATACCCGAGTTTGCACGTGGATTGTCTAGTAATAAGTTTCACCAGATGATAGAGATCAATCTGTGAACTTTGCGTTAGTGCACTAAAAATCTTTTCGTTACCAATTTTGAAGTTCATTCATTACTTTTTTGATGTTAAAATCTAAGCAATATGGGATGTTAAAAAATTTGTAGGTAAACATACTCGGATCATTTAACAATATTCTTTAATGCAACCTTATATTTTCTAGATAAACTCTTCTGGGAAAGCAAGCCAGTAGAGTAGCTGACTCAATAATAACCCTCATTACTTAAATTCGTTTTATTGGAAAACTCTGCTAATTACTTCATTAATCTCTTTGCAGTTGGAAATTCAGAATCTTAAATTTTCAAGCCAGTGTTCTGTATATCAAAAGGAAATAGAGGTTCTAAACTCCGAGCTTACAGAAGCACAAAATCATATCTCAGATTTATCAGACAAAATAGTCCTAATCGACGAACAAGAGAAATTAATCGTTGACCTTAAAGCAAAAGCTCAGCAATTTGAGGAGTACATTAAAACTCAAAGTAGTTCCGGCGCATCCTCGTTAAAACAGACTGGATCCGAAGACAAGTGTGTTGAAACTTCACCTGAACTTGAAGCAAAATTCAATCGGCGGCAAATCGAAGCTAAAATTCGTGATGAAATGGCAAAAATATTTGCAAACGAAATAAGAAACAACGAACAGCGTTACAAAACAAAAATTACTCGAATGGAAGATGAAGTTGTGAGTCTACGTCGGGATTTGCAAAAGATAAATATTGAATTAATTCAACGACAAAATGAGGTTCAATTACTAAAGCATGCTATACTCTCTGAGCGCGATAAAACTCAAGAACTAATAAGAAACAAAGACGAAGAATACAACGAAATATTTCAAAAACAAAACATTATTCTTCACAAGTGTCGCGATGAGTTAAAACAAAAGACATCTCGTGTTAGTGAATTGATTCGAGAGCTTGATGATCGTAATGCACAAATAGAAGCTGAACGTCAGTCAATGAAAGCTGTTATGACCCAGTGGGAGGAACATCGAGAAAAGAGCGATAATATCAAAGAAGAGTGCGATGTCAAAATCAGGGAAATGGAAAAACTTCACGAGAGTGCAATTGCCTTATGGAGGACTAAATACAATTCAGCAAAAAAGACTGCAGCTAATTATAAAGTGAGTTAAAATGTACCCTCAGGTAAACCACTGACTTAATTTTTTTTTTTTTTAGCGCTACTCGGAGGACAAGGAGAATCATATGATAAAGGAGTATGATCGCATCAAATTTGAATACGACGCATCGCTGGCGAAGATTGAAGTTCGTGTGAAAGAGCTTTTTGAGAAGAAAAATAGAGAGGTACGTACAATTATTTTTTATTCTAAAATATGTAATAGGAAAACGATTATTTACAGATGAAAGAAGCTATTGCGGAAATGGAAAGAAAAAACGCTGAGAGAAAAACAGACCATTCAAAACTACAGACTGATAATAAAATTGCCACTTAATTGTTACATTCAAAATTAAGGAATTTAGTTTAAATAGTTTAAGAGTTTCGTTTTTTTTTTTTTTAGACATTAAGCATGTGCATATTTTTTCAGACACACAAACTGTATTTCATTTGATTATAAAGATATCCACTTTCAAAGAGGACGGTAATTGAGGTGTCATATTGTGGATATAATAAAAGTGACTGAGCAATAAATTATTTATGAGCGTTTGAATTCATTTTCTGGTTAAAACAAAAAATATTATTGTTTGGTTTTTTACCTATGAGAGAAATATTTGACATGTCGGTTCGGCAGGGCAAATTTCTTGATGGAACCAACAGATTTGATTGATTATTTGTGAAAGATATGTACATTTCAGATATCCAGCAAGAAGACGTATTAGATTTAAACAGGTCTATCTTATGTAATAAAGTATACGTCTATATACGGTTACATTTCCTACTCAATAATTTGAGCGTTAGTGGTACTAATCATACGATATAATTGAATTTTTATTACCAACAACTTGAACTTAGCGTAGGTTTTTTAGTCCTAAGTGTTGAATCCTCTAGACGCAACAATTTATTCTGATAGGTTACAGATAGCTTTCAACTTTATTTGACAACGAGCATTTAGGTTTATAATAATTTTATATTTCTCTCATTTCCTATTGTCCTGCATGTGCTTCGAGTATTTGATGTGTATCCATTGATCTTTCTAAAAACAGATTTTTTTTTTTTAAAAAACTTTTTAATAGAAGTAATTTTTAGGACTTATGTACTAGTATAAGTGTATATATTTCTTAATAAAGGGTGATTCATCGTAAGGTTTGATTTTCTATAGGCTTTTTTTGATGGAACACGCGTGACTCTTATCAAACTGCTTTGTCATTTTTGTTTTGTATTACGAATATTACGGATATCAGCGGTCTGTAAGAAATGTTTTTCGTGCGATTTGAGGAACTTACGGTGCGCATAATTGACCTACTGAAGCCACTATCCCCAATACCATCCGCAAATGTGAGTCCCAGTTTATACTAGTTTATGATACTCGACCGGTTAGACCACATCTAGCACGTAGTGAAGAGACTATAGCAGCTTTAGCTGAGAGTGTACGTGAGGACCGTAACGAATTGATTCGACGTCGTTCTCAGCAGCTTGGCTTGGCGTATTAGACAACTTGGCGTATTTTACCTGAGGATCTCGGCCTAAAAGCGTACAAAATTCAACTTGTACAAGAATTGAAGCCAGGCGACTTGAATTTGCGTCATATTTTCAGTTAATGGAATCTGGAAAAACTCAATGAAAATCATATGTCTTATCGTGAAACTTTGTTCAGTGATGAGGCCCATTTCTGGCTCAATGGATACGTTAATAAACAAAATTGCCATATTTGGGCTGATGAGCAACCCGAAGAGTACCAAGAGCTACCATTACATCCATTAAAAACAACGGTATGGTGTGGTTTATGGGCTATTGGAATCCTTGGTCCATATTTTCTTCAAAAATGAGGCAAATCAAAAAGTTACCGTCAATGGTAAACGTTATCACGCCATGTTATCGAACTATGTGCTCCCTGAAATTCAAGCACATGGTCTCGGTGTGCTCTGGTTTCAACAAGACGGCGCTACGAGCCGTACAGCGCGTGAAACAATGAACTTGTTGGCAAATCATTTTGGTGAGCACACCTTTGGACTATTTTCTGTGTGGATATGTAAAGTTTCACGTCTTCAGGAATAAGCAAGCTACGATTGACGCTTTGGAAGCAACATTTTTCGTATTAACCGCGAGATACCAGTCGCTATGCTCGAACGAGTCGCCCAAAATTGGACCTTCCGAATTCAGACGTAGTCGTGGCCAACATTTACATGATACCATTTTCAAAAAGTAAATGCCATGAATTGTTCTTTTAACCGATATTAAAAATTGTAAGTTCACTTTCAAATTTATGTATTTTATTTTACATTATAAATCAAACCTCACGATGAACCTCCCTTTATAATAAAAGTAAAAAAAAAACTTTTAACTACTGCAAGTTTAAGGAGAATTTCTGCCAGCATTCGTCGAGTTTCTTCAGAAATGTGTCAATTTCGCTATTGGTAACACCTAGGGCTGCCGCAACAGTGATGTATGGAACTTTGGATTTGGAGTTATGGCTGCCCCAAGCTTAAAAATAAAACCAAAATAGTAAAACTAAGCAACTACAGTACTTATGAAATTATTCTCACCTGTAAAAGTACTGCCATCAATTGATTTCGATTCTAGAGTAGTAACAACACGCACTCCTGATACTCCTCTTATATACAACATTGAACCCAATTGCGATAGGTTCGTTAGATTGCTAAATGTAGTGAGCGTCATAGCTATTGAGATAGGATTTTCTTTGGTTGGCAATAAGCGTTCTCCATGTGAATTAGCGAATTCCCCCATTTTTATACGAAGGTACTCAAAGCACGACTTGCGTTTTGTTCGGTAATCTATATAACCGGAACTGCCGAGACATAATAACGTCATAAGAACATCAATCGCTTGACTTGACGATGCTCTACCTAAAGAATGATTAACAAATCAAACTAAACAAACGTCAAGCCTCTAAAATGTTTATTTTTTACCTGCATACGTTCGAGCAACTTCTCGTACAGTTTCTTCATTGAATCCAGCTACGATTGCTCCTCCAACAGGGACCATCAAATTCTTATCAGTGCTTTGGACAAATAAATCGATTCGTCCCGATTTATTACCCTGTTCCAATTGATGCGTCAGATAGGTACTCTGTAAGCCATAAGCATTGTTGATAAGATGCGGTATGTTTGATTTCCTTGCTAGTTGGGATAAAGTGAATATGTTGTCACAATTACGAGGAGCAAAACAACTTGTCGTTGAGAAGATACATAATATTTTGTCCTCTCCAAGTTTCTTGATTTTCTCTTCAAATGCAAGTGTATCTGTTTGAAGGCCATTCGCTCCTTCAACTAAATCTATAACAACAGGTTCTAATCCTGCAGTCGTTATGCATTTAAAACAAGCCTTCTGATCAATTCGTGACCATAGGACGAACTTTGCTTTAGGATTCTGCTTTTTCAATGACAGCAAGCATAAATTTAGAGTCATTCCAGTGGCCATTGGACAGAGAAAACAAAATTGAGTACTTCTTACGCCCAAACGTCGAATTAAGTCCAAAAGTAGGGCATTTGTTAGGTTAGACATGAGCGTGGAACCAGCCGCCTTAGGTTGTGATTCGAGTAGATCACCTGACCGCCCCAATCCATGGCCAAAATTATAGTGCCGTTTAGCAACTAGACCTCGAATGAATTGAAAAAACTAATAATTTCTAAGCAAAATTCATTAGTGGACGCACTTACTACACGCTATACGAGCCTCTCTCTCACCCAGTCCAGTTCTATTGCTAAAGTTATTACTGTCCAAAGATGAGAGATACTTGATAAATGCTTCAATTGCCGGCTCGTTCCATCCTCTTTCAGGTAGTTTTCGCTTCGCGATGATACTACTTACTCAAAATATATGACAGATAAAATAATATTATTTTTTCTTACCTTTTCGATTAGAATACGATTTGCTAGATCTTGAGACTTGTTTGCCGCTAAAGCAACGTTTAAATAATTTGGAGGGACTAATTTTTCGATGTTTTTAAATTTACCAATGTCCATGATTTCACTTACGGGGGCAGAATGTCAATGATTTGCAAATATGGTTACAATTTCATGCAATCTAAATTTGTTTTATTAGAAGATGGTATTGTTTGTTTACTAAAATATTTGAAAGTGCCATACATTACCAGGTTCCCACTTGTTCAATAAAAACAGCTGATTGCTAACTGTATCAAAGGGTATGACAGTGTCATGTTGGCATATTAGCAGAGCATCAAACCAAATTTAAAAATCCACATTAGTTGAAGTAAAATAACATAGATGGCAGCATTTTGTTCATTTTCTAAATACCATATGCTAAATCTATTCAGAAAAATATAAAATATTTGTTATCTTTATCACTAGTCATATTTCACATTTCAAATTCTACTTTAGAACTGACTTACATATCCTTGGCGATGTTGATATCTATTCTCCCCCGACTTCTGTCGAGAAAATTCCGGTCCATTATGTTTTCCATACAAATTTCCATTTTGCTAGAAAATTCGATAAAAGTTGCCATTCTCCAATTGTTGAAACTGCTGTTATTCAAATATGGAAATCTTCTGCTATTCAAATACAGATGACGCTGTTCACATTTTATTTTAAGTGGTTATCACACTGCTCCCTCCCTAAAGTTGTTCGTCTCAAACAACTTCTTCATTCATCATTCCGTTGAAATGACACATTCTATTCACATGGACCACCTTAATTTTTCTTCTATCCCCCGGTAGACAAAGTCATTAATGGGGGTTATCACCTTGTATGGGTCTTCCCTATCCTGTTGCAGTTTTAGTGATTTATGGCAATTTTTGACATAATTTACGATTGCAACACGCAATCAGCAAAAAAAAATTGCCTCGTGTGGAGAGCAATTGGGCTTCCATGCAGCTTCTACAGAAATCGTTTTCTTCAACCAGGACAGAGCTTCTTAAATCGCCAAAATTTCCGCCTGGAACATGCTACAGTGATTTGAAAGACGGAAGGAGAGGCTTAGATTTAGCCTATCTGCGAAAATACCGCCACCAAACCTGCTATCGGTTTTAGATCCATCTGTGTAAAAGTGGATTAACTTCTCCTCCATGAAGCCGAATAAATTAATTGTCCACTATGTAGTTGCTAAGGATATCGAGGGGTGTCAAGTGATACAGAATATCTAAAGCCGCTAAGGAAGAAGAAAGTAGAGACCGTTGACTCCATTGTAAGGCCGTCCACCAGACAACAACTCCGTAGGTGAGTATCGGTCCTATGACCGAGATGTATAGCTAGTGCGTTATTCAAGGTTGAGAACCCGATTTGTTGCCAATGTATTTTTGCAAGAGAATAAAGACACTGACACTTGACACTTTCTTGAATGTTAGGTTTCCAGTTTAGTTTCCTGTCCTGAGACCCAGATATTTTACTGTTTTGAAAAACACTAAACTGGTACTGTTTATTGAGGGAGAGTCTAAAATTGGAATTTTATATTTCCTGGAAAAGAGGACTAGATCAATTTTATTGGGGCTTACTCCAAATTCACAGTGATCCGCCCAACGGGTTAATCTGTTAAGATTTAGCTGAGGAGTTCTTTGATTTTATTTATATTAATATGCTTACGGCTATAGCAACGTCATCCGCATAGGCATTCACCCTGCTACCTTCCGCTTCCATGTATATCAGTAGTTTATAAACCACTAAGTTCCAGAGAAGGGAAGAAAGGACACCGCCTTGCGGTGCACCCCTGCTGACACATCTTTTAGCACAAATCCCAGCCAGTTTGGAGCTGATTTTCCTGCTATTTAGCATAAGACTGACCAACTCCCCAAGTAAGTCGTTTCCCTGCAGATTTGACAGCGCAGTCGTAATTGCGGATGTTTTGACGTTATTAAAGGCATCCTCTATGTCCAGGAAAGCAACCATTGTGTACTTTCTTAATTGTGACTAGTCAGCGAATGCAGAGCCGTTTCCACCGATTTTCCTTTACAGTAGGCATGTTGAGCCGTTGACAAAAGTCTTGGATCAATTTTAGCTCGTATATGGATATCAATCAGTCGTTCTACAGTTTTCAGAAGGAAAGATGATAGACTTATAGGTCAAGTTCGTTTGTAACAGCATGAGAGCATTTTCCATTCTTGGGAATGAAAACTACATTGACTACATGGAATGTGGATCATTTCTACACAGCTCTTCATGATATTCTTTAGTGTAGGAAGGATAATATCTGAGGACCTTTGTAGCTTGGCAGGTATGCAGGACCTGTATGATTTGAAGCTATGCAGCGCCCAAAGCAGTTTATCTCTTGTAATCAGACCATGAATTTTGGTCATGGTTGCAGAAGTCCTGTTTGGGTAACTACTGGCTACCCGTCTTTCGCTTTATTCTCCAAAATTCAAACTTGAAATTAAAACTGTTTAAAAGAAAGGAGTAATTAAATGCCATCGATACACGACGTGATTAGACTCGTGTGATAGGGATTTCCATTCAAAATAAAAACAAACCTGAAAAAGGGAAAATGCGAATATAGAACACGGAGTGGTCATGCCATCGATGTACAAATTATTTAAAAGTATGATTGGAAATTATTATTTTTAAACAGATGCCATTACCTAAGCACAGGCCTGGAAAAGGTCACTTCCTTGAGAAGCGAAGTGGTAATATAGGGTTTTCCAATAAGGACTTGACAATTTGAATTTAATTTGTGAACGCACTCTTTCACTAATCATCAAACTGTCACTGTTATTTTATTCGGTAAACTCAACATTTTCATCATGGTAAAGTACACTAACGAGCTACGTTCTCCGATTGGGTTCCGGAGAAGATGCGCCAAGATGATGAATTTCATAGCAAAATCATCTTCAGTGAAGAAGCTCATTTTTGGCTCAATAAGCAAAATCTGCGTTATTGGTCGGCTGAAAACCCACATGTGCTTCATAAACCACCACAAAAAATAACTGTTTGGTGCGGTTTGCATGCCGGTGGCGTTATTGGGCCATATTTTTTCGTCGACGATAACAATCGTCACGTTTCTGTGAATTGTCAGCGTTATCGCGCCATGATCACCAATTATTTTTGGCCCGAATTGGAAGATATGGACTTGGACGACATGTGATTTCAACAAGATGGTGCCACAAGCCACACAGAACACGCTACAATCGATTTATTGAAAAGTAAGTATGGTGAGCGTGTTATCTCAAGACATGGGCCAGTCGATTGACCGCCTCGTTGGCCGCCTCGTTGGCCGCCGCTTGACTATTTTCTGTGGGACTACGTTAAGTCATTGGTTTATGCCAACACGCCGACGACGTTGGAAGAGCTCAGAACCAACATTGAATGTGAAATAGCGGCCATTTCGGCCAAAATGTGTGACCGAGTCGTTGAAAATTGAGTCCAACGAATCGACCGCTGCAAACGTGCCCGCCGTGGCCATATGAACGAAGTCGAGTTTCATTCATAAATGTTTTGATTGTACTTCAAGACAATAATAAAATTTTTGAAATATCTCAAATAGTTTGACTTTTATTTAAAAAAAAGTTGTCAAGTCGTTATAATAAAACCCTATATTATACTTTGAAAAACAAGTACTTCAAAATATTTCTATTCTATAGATTTTTTTTCAATTAAAATGGACAATATCTAGGTTAATGGTTTTTTAGGATCTCAAAAATAATATCCCAAAAGGCCACAACTTAAAAATTCTAAACATGCAAATATAATTCTTTACATATCACATATTGGTTTTTAATTATAAAATGCAGCGAATATATCTGTTATTTCTGCTCATTTTCCCTGGAACACCTTTATTTTATTATTCCCAGATGTTGTATAATTTAAACAACTTTTTTAAAAAGTACGATTTTAAAATTAGTACGATCACTTGAACTACTTAACAACAACTGAGCTTGAATTTAAACTAACATTGGTATTTATTACTTATGAACTAATGGAGCTGTGGGAACGGGGATAGGAAGATAGGAATACGTGAAGGAATGTGGGATGTCGATAATATTGGAATGTGGGATGTTGCTACGGTGTCAGGCTCAGACGCCGTGTCAGCATTACTGGAGCATAATGTCGTTGTTTGGCTGCTATTTCCATGCGCGTGCAGGTGCAATATAATGTAATATGTGAATGTGAAATGAATAAATTGTGCGAGTGGTTTTATAGCTGCTGATCGTTGTTAACTCTTCCCCTTTTAATTTGAATGTCCTCTTTTGACCTCAAAAGAATGGTATTTGGGTAACTCCGGATGGTTTTGGTGGAAGTTGACGTTCTTCTTCTATGTTTCCGGATGTACTGGGGATGTTTGGTAGCGATATTGATGTTGTTACGGCTTCTATGTATATGTTAACTTCTGCATCCGAAGTTCTTCTGCTGGTATTTATGTACTCTGTACGTTTTTTCCACAGGAACTTTGCTATTGTGAACAGGATAATTGCCGCGATTACTGTTGCTAGCCCGAGGCTTGTTACCTGGCTAGTTTGGGTTTTAGAGTCCAAAAGTTATATGCTTTGTGTGTTGTTAACGTGAAGTTCCTTTAACATATTTAGTGAAAGAAGCTATTCAAGATTCCCTAGATTCAATGAAAGTTGTGCCATGGCGGGTAATGGTTTGTATTTGGATGCTACGCTAGACTCGTAAGTTTGGCCTCCTATGGATACTATGGAGTTTTCGAACTTTATTAGGAAAGTGCCAGTTAAATTTATGATGTTATTGTTGGCTGACAATGTTCCAGTGTATTGGTTCAGTAGCAGGATACCAGGTGAAATTTCTTCGATTGTGGGGATATGCTGGCTGTTTGTTCTGATGCAATTAGAGGGGGGATGCCTTTGAGGAGGTTGGGTATGCAGAATATGCTGCTTATATGTAAAATATTATTACTAGAACATATGGATAGCGTATTATAGGACTTACATTTTAATTGAATTCCATAAATTTTATGTGGACATTTTAAAATATTTTTATATTGTGATTTGCTTATACCGGTTTCTTTTTTTACTAGTCTTAATAATATTCTCTTACAAGATTCTGTATTAGTTAAAGGTAAGCTTAAGAATTCTGCGAGTTCTAATGCTTTGTGTAAATTATTCTATGGAATATTTTCCTTTATTATCATGTTCTTAACTAGATTTATTTCTTTCATGGATAGAATGTAAGAGTTTACAATATAATTTTTTGTCCAATGTATGGCGTATTCAACGTTTAGTAACTCTTCTTTAATTAATTTTAATTTACACCTAATGTTTGACACCATAATATACTTAAATGTATTAATATTTGTTAGTATCTCATTTGTAACATTACTTAATTTGTTGATCTTATCTGTTGAGACTTTATTTTTAACAACTTGGTCATTATTGTTTTTAAGTATTTTATTTATTTTCTTTTTAATAATCTTGAATTTGTCATGGTTGGGATTTTCTGCAATCCACTTTCTTGCGCTTCCGTTTAAGTCGGATGAGTAGGTTTCGGATTTGGGATACTTCGTGGGAAAGGAAGGGGTTAGTGTGATGGCTAGTGCCTATATTGTGTTAGATTGTTAGTGCGCGTCAACTAATTTCTAGTATATTTCCAAATCAATGTCGTATATTATTTTCAGATTGCCAGTCTGTACCTTAGCTGTGCTCTTTTTTACCCCGAAAAATTGGGATCGGGAGTAGTCTAGAACATAGGCTAAACAGCCTACGATATACATCCTAAAAGAGAAAGAAAAAAATGTCAATAGCTTACCTAAAGTTAATCTTATAGAAGGCTTCCTGGTCCTAGTTTCGTATGTGGTTTTATGGGCCATTTTTCCTGATTTCGTTTTAACTGTGGTCTTGAGATTTTTCTCAACTATTTCATTGCAATATTTGAGGATTATCTGGTTTCGAAAGACATTTATAGGAACTTCAAAAGAGGGAATTAATCTTTGCGACGAATTTTCACTGCTATGCTATGTTGGAAGCAGTGAGTTTATTTGGGACTCCTGTGGTGGTCGTGACAAAGCATCAGGAACTATGTTCCATTTACCGGGATTACACTTGAGGGTATAGTCATATTATTCGAAGATAGCCTTCCTCTTTTCCATCTTACTATTGCATTCTTATTAATAAGAGCAAATACGTTGGTGGTCCGTGTAGATGTTGACATGAGTTGAACCGCATAGGTTGAGGGCCCAAATTATCGCCAATATTTCCTTTTCGTTTGTGGCGCAATGCTCCTCTGCCTTGCCCAACGTCCTGGATATGAAGGTAATTGGTAGTCCGTCCTGTGACAAGACTGCGCCAAGCGAAGTTGGATGCGCCAGTTGTGAGCCCTTGTCGAAATTAGAATACGAGAGCATAGTGTCCCGTGAACTTTACATGGGCTGAAAAGTCCGTTTCTAATTGAGGGCACCACTTGATTTAAATCCATACCATTTTCAGTTAGTATCAACCTTCAAAAGATACGTGTATAAATTTGACAGCTGTCGGACGATTAGTTCTCGAGATATAGCTTTGTGAAAAAAATGGATTCAAAGCAATTTCGTGTGTTGATTTATCACTGCTTTTTGATGTGATAAATCAAGCCGATGCAAAGAAATGGCTTGATAAGCGTTACCCGGACTCTGCACCAGCCGAACGAAACATTCGCAAGTGGATTGAAAAATTTAAAAGTGGTCATACAAGCACCGAAGATGATGCACGCAGTGGATGTCCAAAAGAGGCTGTTTCAGATGAAAACATCAAAAAAGTCCACAAAATGATTACGAATGACCGTAAAGTGAAGTTGATCGAAATAGCTGAGGCTCTGAAGGTATCAAAAGAGCGTGTTGGATATATCATACACGAATATTTGGACATGCGAAAGCTCTGTTCAAACTGGGTGCGGCGTTTGTTCACAGTCGACCAAAAACAACAACGTGCTGATGATTCAGATGAGTCTTTAAAGCTGTTCAACCGCAATAAAGCCCAATTTTTCCGTCGGTATTTGACAGTGGATGAAACTTGGCTCCATCATTTCACACCAGAGTCAAGTCGGCAGTCAGCTGAGTGGCGAGCAGGCGACGAACCTCGTCCAAAACGACCAAAAACTCAACAGTCGGCTGGCAATGTTATGGCATCCGTATTTTGGGATACACATGGAATAATTTTCATCGAATATCTCCAAAAGGGGCAGACTATCAACAGCGACCATCACATTGCGTTGTTGGAGTGAAATCGCAGAAAAACGGCCGCATTGGAAGAAAAAGAAAGTGCTGTTTCATCAAGACAATGCACCGTGTCACAAGTCAATGAAAACGATGGCAAAATTGAATGAATTCGGCTACGAATTGCTTCCCCACCCACCGTATTCTCCAGATTTGGCCCCCAGCGACTATTTCCTGTTCGCATACCTCAAAAGAATGCTCGCCGGAAAGAGATTTAACACAGATGAAGAAATAATCGCCGAAAGAGAGGCCTATTTTAAGGCTAAACCGAAATCGTACTACAAAACTGGTATCGAAAGATTGAAAACTCGTTTCAATCAGTGTATCGCCTTCGAAGGCAACTATATTGATAAATAAAGCTGAATTTCGCAAAAATTCTGTGTTTTACTATAAAACGGCACTGACTTTTCAGCCCATTTTTTAATTTTATAAAAGGCCTCCACAGTTTCGGGATTCATATGGATTAGCTCTTTGCTAAAAAGGTTTTTGGAAATATGACCTCTGAGTAGAGATGACAGACGCTTTGCAATTTTTGCAAAGTCCATAAAGAATCAACGATAATATCCTGATGCGCCAACGAAGGAACGAAGGTCCTTCAACGTCTTGGATTGCGAGAAATCGACTATTGTCTTTACTTTTTCCGGGTTAAATTTAGTACCGTCTCGAGATATAATGAATCCTAGGAACTCCACCTTACGCTGAAAGAACCCACATTTGTCCAGTTGGACCTTCATTTTGACCTCGCTGAGGGTGTAAAAGATTTGCCTTAGATGCTCGGCATGTTCCGATTCACTTTTGCTGAATATAATGATATCGTCGATGTATACATAATAAATCTTCCCGATGTGTTCGTGAAAAATATCATCTACAGCTCGTTGGAAGATTGACGGTGCGTTCTTAATACCGAACGGTAGTCGTGTGAACTCAAACTTTCCATCTTTTTTTCGATATCAGCTTCTTTTAGAGGAATCTGATGAAACCCGCTCTTGAGGTCAAGTACTGTAATGTATGAATTCCTGCCCAATTGGGAGAGGACCTCGTTTATTTCGGGGATCGGGTATCTGTCTGCTATCGTTACAGAATTCAGCTTCCTATAGTCAATCACTAACCTATATTGTCTATTTTCTGCGAAGTCTGGTTTTTTGGATACTATCGAAATGGGGGAGTTATATGATGACGGGGATGTTCTAATTATGCCATCTTGGAGGAGTTTGAAAATTTGTTTTTCAACTACATCCTTGAGGGACATGGGGTAAGGATAAAATTTCGAGAAAATAGGCGAATTTGCGTTTCTTCGGAAATCACCTACCATTTTAGTGGTGAAAGTTAATTTTTCGTCAGGCTCGGAGAATAGATTAGAAAATCTCCTACAAGTAAATCAAAAATTGTTTGTTGAGCGTCAGATATATGGTAGAATCGATAATCGAGTTTAATGAATTAATTGACTGAGTTTCATTTGTTTAATTTGGATTTTAGTCCACCTAGAATGGTCATACAACTTTCCTTTGTGTAAATGACAGCAAACAACTCTTTCAAGTTGTCGTTGCCTAAAATGGCATGGACGGATCTTAAAGTGGGGAGAAGAAAGAATTTATTTATTATTATTTTATTATTATAAATAATACTTTATTTCACATTTTCATTTACAAATCTTTAGATTTACAAATTCATTGTTAAAAAAAAAATGAAATAGTTAGGTACAATCTATTGTTCAAATGACAAGAGTTGAATGTACCAGTCTACATACAAAAATATAATATTGATATTTATAGGGAGATTCAAAATGAATGCGGAAGATATTAGATACATTATTTTAAAGATCAAGATAAAAAGAAATAATTAGACATTCAAAAAACGAAATTCATTAATAAATAAACTATTTATAGCTGAGTAATCAAAGGACAGTATCCAGTTTTTAATACCATTAAGAAATACATTTTTCACTCTTTCACACCTCGGGGTATCTGGAAGTAGGTTGAACAGGTTAAGTTTTCTCGCTGATTGTGAGCTTATGTATTAAAAATTTTCTCAGTAAATCGAGATCATGGTTTACATTTAGCAAACTTTTACTTGAGTATGGCTGAATAAACAGAGAATTTATTATATTAGGAACAGAATAGGACCTTAAACCGAACCTTGTGGAACACCAATATCGGTGTTTCAGTGGACCTTCCACTTCTAAAACTGAATTGACAATCACTGAAAAAATGTGTTTTTTTTTCTAGAAACGATTATATTCTAGATTTAATACCTCTCCTAAATATTTTTGAAAATACTTATAACAAAGATATAGGACGATAGTTATTTAAAATGGCATTGTCGCCCTTTTTATAGAGTGGCAAGACTATTTAGGTTCCTTAAGGCCAAAAAGGTTTGTTTCAATATGGTGAGTTACTCTTGTACTTCCGCCTACTAAATTCGCGTTAAAGGGCTCTTTATTGGGAATGGGTTTGTCGACGAGTGAAGGTTGGATATATTTACAATTAGAGCCGGTGTCTATTAAAATATTCATAATTTTGCCACTTCTCGTTTTCCCTTCAAAGTAGAGCAACGAAGAGGCTGTTAACCTAAAAAATGGAGATCCGTGAAGTCTTCGATAATGCTAGTCTCAGTGTTGTTGATTTCATTTGCTTGTTCCGAATGCTGAAGGTATTCTTCTAGTGTTCATTCGCACTCATTCGTTTCGGATTCTGGAACCTGGTTATGATCACCATGGGGATCTGTGCCTATGTGGAACTTGAGCTGCCACTTATTCTGATGGTACTGGTGTTGGTCCCTTTGGTGCAAATTGGTTGACTGATATTTACTTTGGAAACTCTGACCTTGGCCGGCTGGCTCCGATTTAAAATTCGGATTTGCTGGTGAATAGGTGGTTGACTTGGCACGACAGGGGGTCTGTAATTCTGGTTTATAGGTTGTAGTGCAAAGGGGGTTGACTATAAGATGCAGTAGCAGGTTGGCTTTAATTCAGATTACGAGGTGGCGCAGCATGAGACAATTGCGGTTGTCATGTTTTAGGGGGCGCTTGTTTATTATAGGCGCAGCTTGTCCTATACCGTTGGTTTTCTAATTTAAGGTATACATTTCGTGCGTGGGGCAAATTTAACGGCTCTCTCAAAGCGAGTAAGCGCTGCAGATCACCTCTTAGTCCACGAAAGAATGTATTCAATGCCTAGTCCCTATAGGTTTTTGTCAAAAGGCGCATGGCGTCAGGACTCGCGTCCATTTTTTATCCATCTGATAAAATTCTTGTATAGGTCTATTTGCTTGTACGAGAGATGCCATTTGGTACATCAATGTCGTTATGTCTCTCTTATCGGGATAGTGCATTGCCAAGCACCTGGATATGGATTTCCAGTCTAGCGGAGTGTTATACGACTTCAGTGCTATATCTGCGCTGCCGATTATTTTATTACGTATCACGCTTAAAATTCCGTAATACTTCGCTGTATATTTCAAGAGCTAAATTCTCTTGGGTCATCGAAAAATTGTCTAAGACAACGGACTACGTCCGGAATTCTGTTCATATGTTCTAATCGATTTCTGTGCTCACAGGCGATTGCTTGGTCTGTACCAGCGAAATTATCAAAATTGGGGTTTAGAAAATTTTGGACAATGGTCCTTGCCTCTAGGACCCAATTTACTATGGACGCGATGAGAATATCTAAAGCTTGAGTTGAACCAACCTCTCGGTTTCCCTCCGTATGAGATTTTGTGGATTGGAACGAGTTATTTGGATTTTGATCGGCTGTGCAAATGCCTTGGAAGTTCGAAGGGTTCCCATTTAAAGGAGTATTTCTAATGGGGGGATTTGGTGAGTATGTGGATACCCTTGAAATGTTTAGAGTTTGAGATGCTTTAACTTAACTTGATACGGTTAACTAAATTAAATATGTTTCGCTTAATTCTAAAAAAACAACTAGAGTTTTTTTTCGTCTACTTTCGTCCACGCAAACGCAGTATTAACGTAATTTTTCTTTATAACGCGGCAAGCTACTTGGGGTCGACTTGAGAGTTATACTACTTCACGAAAAAAATCGGTTTTATTTGCGGCGTGACTATTATCCCGCATTAGGTTCGTGCTCGGACGCCACTTAAGCAATTATGCTAAAATTTTAATTAAAAAAAGACTATTGGTACGATCATTTAAACTACTTAACAAGAACTGAGTTTGATATTAAATTAACATTGGTATTTATTTCTTATGAACTAATGCAGAACTGGAACTGGAATAGGAAGTTAGAATTAAGTGAAGGAATATGGGATGTCGATGCTATTCCAATGTGGGATGTTACTACGGTGTCAGGCCCAGACGCATTACTGGAGCATTATGTCGTCGTTTGGCTGCTATTTCCATGCGCATGTAGGTGCAATGTAATGCAATATGTGAATGTTTAATGAACGAATTGTGCAAATGGTTTTATCGCTGCTGATAGTTGTTAACTTATTTTTTACCTATTTTGACGCCAGCAAATAATAGCTGCTTTGCAGTAAATACCTGACCAAAAAAGTTTACACTTGTTGTCTACAATTAACAAGCCTTATCATATCACACATAATCACAATTTTAGAAATAGTTGAAGAATTGCATAGTGATTATCACGATGAACAAAAAGCTCCAATTCATTGTCTGATTTACAAAATCCAAATATGCAAAAATCTAGCCTAATTGGGTCTAGATCTAACTATCTAACTATATTTGCATTAAATGTAATAAATATTTATACGGAAAGTGTACATCCAAAATAGAGTTTACATGTAAAGAATGTATTGAACACAACGAGACAGCTTTTTAATAAATAATTTAGAAAATTATTGCATTTAAATATACCCATTAAAAAGACGGATTTCCGTAAAAAAGGTATATAGTAAATCTAGTGTTAATTTACTATTAGGGTATATATATAATTAATCTAATTTCTAAGCATTTTTCTGTCTAGCATGCAAGAGTCAACGAATGAATTCAAATAAAATTGCATTTAAAATCAAATGAAAAACAGAATTTTTTCTAAACGATATTCATCGAGAATATATCGCGCGCAGGTGGCCCAAAAAGGGTTTCCACAGGGGAAACCGTGGACAAAATTCATAATCTCGTATTGGTGGGCAGCCGAGTGAAAATTCGTTCTTTGGTTGAGACAGTAGGCATCTCAACTGAACGCGTTGGCCATATCCTGCACGAGATTTTGGGTATGAGAAAGCTGTCCGCGCGATATGTGAGGCGTTTGCTCACAAGGAAAAACAAGCGCAATCGTGGGACTATTAGCATACTAAGTCGATTTGTTGTGCCGATTCAACACCGATTTGAAAAAACCACATTTGGGGAAGAAAAAAGTGCTCTTCCATCACGATAACACACCGGCTCTCACCTTCTCTACTACAAATTGCTCCCCCATCCTCAGTATTCTCCAGTTTTGGCCCCCTGCTACTTCTTTTTGTTCCCAAAAACTTAGAAGATCGCTCGCCGGAAAGAAGTACGGATCGAACAAGTAAGTCATCGCCGCCGCAGAGGAGTAATTAAGGTCGTACTATACGGAGGGGTTAAAAAAGTTGCAGCACCGCTGGGAGAAGTGTATCGAGTCGAAAGGGGATCATATTGAAAAATAAATTGTCAAAATCTTAAAAAGTTGCGTTGTTGTCATTTTTAATCCGGGTATTCATCAAACAGCCCTCGTATGTTTGCATGTATGTATGTATGGTATATACTTTAGATTCCTTTGTAGTTGTTTTCAGATAAAACAAGAAATAAAATAAATCAAACCAACGAAAGCCAATAAAAACTCAAGACGGTTTAAAAGTGGACTGTACTTGTTGACGGTTTAATTTCTAAAAAACTAATGAATAAGATTACACAAAATTATCAAAATTAACATTGTAACATAACAAAGAGTTGGAAAAGAACAGTCACAGTTTTCCGTTTTCATATTCTGCTTTGTGCAAGCAAGTGCATAAGCATATTCATATATGTTTTGGTTGCATTCGTTTAAACAGAACAGTTTTGGGTGGCGTGATATACCTTTTTTAATAATGAAATTAGTTAAATAATAAAAACTTTTACATAACACATGAAATTTAGATAACAAATAATGTTGCCGTCCTCTCGTAATTAATTTAAAGTAATAATTAAGAAGCAGCCTTAATATATCATACAGGAACTCCAGAAGGCTTCAAATTCGATTGCTAATTTAAATATTTATGTACATATGTATATATGTTTGTACCCTTGACCTCTTATACATCCATATGTATGTGCGAACGTACAATGTGTATGCATGTGTGTACTTATTTTTAAATTATGTGTGCATTTTCTTTATAAGTGCAAAAATTGGTTTGGTATTCTTTTGTTCGTTATCCTGCAGATGTTTTAACAGTTCATCCTTTTTTATACGCAAATCGTCTTCGTTTTGCGAAACAAGTTCCACAAGATTTTGCAATGTGATTGTTAGGCCACCTGGACATGAACGCAATAAAATGCAGAGAAACGACATAAAGCTGTTCTTCTAGTGTCCCATTTCGGTTTACATTTTATTATGAAGCATTATTATCTATTCACACATCCATACATGTATGTAAGAATATATTGTACCTACATCATTCATTCTAATGATCCTGTGGACACAGAGAATTATAAACTAAACTGCCTATGGTATTTTGTTGAAATACGTACATACGAGTACATGCATACATGCATGTAAAATTATCATGTAACATAAGTAGGTATTGCGCGTCTTTTTCGGGGGTGATTTTCAAATTCCCATAAAATGGACACAACTAATTTAATGCAAAAACCGTTATTGAAAATATTTAGTTATTAAAGTACATAACACATTTGGGGACACATACATATCAGTATTCAGTTTGCAAATTTCGTTGTAGTAACATCATTATGCATACATACAACTTATTGATCACATGATCAGAGTAGAGTATAATTTTTAGTTGTAACTCTTTAAGTTTAACAGTTAGAGCAACTAAATTTTCACTCAAAATAAATGGAGTGGTTGTGAATTAGCACAGCAAAAGCAATCGAAAATGCACTGCTTTTTGCGAGAAATTGTAAAAGTTCTTAATCAACGCATATGATCAATTTGTTGACATTGTCGCAGTTACATATTGTGAGTACAAAGTTTGGCCAAGTGTGGAGTTTTCTCCGTATTTTTTTGTTAAAAATAAAAATATTTAAGGTACCTATTAATATAAGAATCCTACATAAGGTAAATTTAAATTTCAGTTTAAACAGGCATTTTAATTGCTTTAAATTTGATAGTAGATGAAAGAACTTAGTATCTCCAAAACTAAGGAAGTGAAAAGGCTAATTGTTTTCAAGACAACTAATCGAGAAATTTCTCGAAAACTTGGAGTTTCAGTGGGAGTTGTATCCAAAATAGGCAAAAATTTGAAGCTTGAAGCTGAAAAAAATCAGTCTGGAAGGAAGTCAATTTCAAATTCAAATATACAAAGGCGTATTGTGCGGCAAATTAAATATGATGTATATGAAAATGCGTTCCAGATTAATTAAGCATTAAACCAAAATGATGGGATTAATGTAACAACTGAGGCTGTACGTAAAATTTTGCGTAGAAACTGTTTTTATGGACGCGCAAAAATTAAAAAGCCCCTATTGACTGACCGCCATAAGAAATTAAGGCTACAATTTGCCCAAAAATATAAGGATTATTGTGTTAATGACTTGGCAAGGGTAATTTGGTCGGATGAAAAAAAAAATAAATAAATAAACCGTCTTGGTTCCGATGGTCGCCAATGGATCTGGAAAAAGCCAGGTGAGCCAATCAGCGATAGCCATATCAAACCAACATTAAAATATGGAGCAGGAAATTTTATGATTTGAAGATGCATATGCATGGGAGGGGTTGGTGAATGCATGAGAGTGATGGGTCGCATGAATGCCACTCAATACATCATCATCATGGAAGACGGAATCTTTACAAGTTTAAAAAGTGGCATAAAGATGTGCCAGACATTACTTACAGCAAGATAACGAACTGAAACACACACCCAAAATTACAAAAGCGTGGCTGCAAAATCAACAATTTCAAAGACTTGATCGGCCACCACAACCTCTAAACCTCAATCCTATCGAACAGCTTTGGATTCGGATTCGGATTCGGATTTGCCTGGAGATTGTCCGAATTTGATAAATTATGACTCCGCACTCAAATTGCTTGGCAAAATATCACTGCATATCACAAGTTAATAGAATCCATGCCAATTAGAATAAAAGTGGTCCTCAAAGCAAAAGGAGGCCACGCGAGGTACTAAGTAGGAACAGTTTCGCAAAGGTCATAAATTGATCAAATGACCTATTTTTACTTTTGTTGTATTTAATTTTGTTAAAAGATGGATTTGGTTCTCATTATTTTTTAAACTGAACTATAATATTATTTTTTTTTTTTTGTAAAAATTTCGTTAAATTATAAAAAAGTCTTTTATTCTGCTAATTTTGTGATCAAAAAGTTGAGTCTGTTCTCAGTCCAAGTGTCGATGTTATCGGCAAATGAGCTCCTGAAATCCACTGTCATAAGAAATTCCACCGCTATGGTAAGGGAACTCAACGTAAGCCATATGAACATCCATCGACTCTTAACAAATATGGAAAAAGTCATGAAGTTTGGAAAATGCTTGCCGCACTTAAAAGTCTATGTCGCTGTACAACCCATACCGTTCATCCTTTTATCTTCTCCTCCACTCACCGTCTATGCTGACGAGGCCGAAAATTACCTAAAATATTTTCATTTTAAAACAGCCAAGAGCATTTTTAATAAAGTCTATGCCTCTGCGCCATAGGGACAGGTCTAGGATTATTAGGGTCTTAGATAGGGTCACTTTAGTTGGTCGAGAGAAGGCTTTGCTGGTCAGTTGCATTCTTAACTCAAAGAGGCAGCGATTGACAAGAGCGCTGGGTCGGTGCCTGAATTGATAGCGAAGCCTAGGTAGATAAAGTCCTTTAACCTTGATATGGCTATCTCCACTCCGCCCGGGTGGAGTGGATGGAATTGTTGGCCCATATCATTCAAGTTGAAAAGTTCATTCTGCCTGATGGCGGTATTTGGTCCGTCATTGCCGGTACACACTATACAGAAATCCTCAGCATCAACTGCGATTCTATTAGAATGTTCCATTTATCATCTCGCCTTCGGTTCGGGTTTTGTATCCGTGATACGTTTTTTTACCTTTTGGTAAATTTTCCGATTCTCATTTACCACATTCACATCCCATGTTTTGAATTCCTTTATATAAAATACCTGGGAGAATTCTGTGTTGTCAAATGCTCCTTCTTTATCGAGAAACAACCGACCACTACCTTTTTTTCTGTGAGATTTTTTAGTCCTTGTGGTAAGATTCTATAGAGCATTTGTGGTTGTTTTTCCAGGTTGATAGGCATATTGATATTTGTGAAGTGCCCCGTCTCTGATATGTCTGTCAAGGACTTTTTCTATTATTTGTAGTAAAGCTGGGAAAATGTCATCCTCACCAAAGGATTTGAAGGGTTGAAAAAAGTTGTTTGCCCAAATTATTTTTCTTTCATGAAAAGTTTCCTTTGCTCTGTTCCAGTCCTCTCTGAGCGGTCTATTTATCATTCTTTGAGGAGGATTTTTCTTTGGCTACAGAGCTGAAGCGTCTGTAGCCCGTTTTCGGCGTATGTGCCATCAAGTTTTTTCATTGAACCAATAGGATTAGTGTTCTGGTTAGAGAGTATTTTATGAATGCAGGTAATATTTCTAATGTTATCAATTGTATGACAAAAATTTCTCCACTATTCTCTCTTGGCCTTTTAATTTCGTCTTAAGTGTTTTTCTGTATATGGTATTTCCCATTCACAATTACGTTTAGCCCGCTTGAAGAGCTTTATCGTCTCTGTTCTGAGTTTGGCTAGTTTTTTGTTCCACCAGAGACTAAGTCGATTGTCTGTTTTTTCTTTTTCTGGGCAAGGTTGATAAAAGGCAGTTATGATTGCCATATTGAGATTATCAGAAGTTAACTCAATAATGCCTATGCCTCTGATGTTTGTGTTACATCTACCCAGGTTATCCATGAGTTGTTGACAGTATTTGTCCCAGTCGGTGGTTTGGGTTGTCTGTATTTTACAGATATAATAGTACCTAGTTGTGCTTAGAGTGGGATCTGGGACCTCTGTTCTAATGCTATTTATAAATGCGGCGTTGCTTTCCTGGTTGAGAATTTGTATATTGTTTGAATTTATAAATTCTAGTAGAGACTCAACGGTTTGTTTATATTTGAGCTGCTTCAGACCGTTTGATGGACATTTGCATCGTAGCTTACAATTAGTTGCACGTTTTTCCTAACACAGTAGTCCACCAGTCCCTTCAAGTCGTTGAAGTCACCGGGCAGGTAAGCTGAGCATATAACAGCTTCTGTCTTGCCTGCATTGGCATGCAGCTACCAGATCCTTGTTGTTGTATTCTGGAATCGGAAAAAAATGTTTACTGTTATTAGTACACAGATTCTCTCAGTTCTTCAGTGGAATGATATAATAACTCACCTGAGAGTCCCTTTACTGTCTTTAAAGGATATACGGTTTCTGGATAGAGGCGATGTCTAGGCGATCCTTGTTAAGCCTATGGACTGCCGAGGAGTCTGTGTTACTCTTTTTTGTAGGCTGGTACTCCATTTGGGCGTTTTGTGCTCCAAATTGTTTTAATAATCTTGCATCAAGCAGTTTTAATTATGCGCTCGTCCGAGATTGAAGGGGTGTCCATCACTATCAGTAGGCATTTTTTTACCTGCTGACAGGGATTCTTTAGGATTTTTAATAAAAAAATAATCCATTTCATGCATTATAACAACCTTACATTGGGTAAATGCGCCCTTATAAGGCATGATATCGATCTGTATGCCAGAAAATATTGATGCAACGAGGAATGTCTAAATGAATTAACTATTAACATGGCAAAATCTACTAATACCTATTTATCCAGCTTACAAACGCACAATCTCTTACCGCGAAATTTTTGTAAAAATTTGTGAAAGAGAATTTTTAATTTAAGATTCAGGAGTAGGAATAACTTCTCTCTTAAACCCAAAAATCTCTCGGGAACACGTTTTTATAAAATGTGTTTGACACGTCAAAAGAAACAATTAAAAACAAAAGAGAAAAGAAATTGCAAAACAGGAGAAAGATTTTTAGATTGGTTATTAATAAGTACTTTATTATTAATGTAATATGCGTTTAATGGGTTCTGTTGTATTATGTGAACAATTCGCTTCAATATGAAGTTCTTTTTTCCTTTTTGACGTCCAAGTCATCTTTTGAGTTGCCCAAAGGAGAATCTCGTGTAAAAATGGGTGGGGTGGGGAAATGAATTACTCTCTCAAATGCGTTCTCTTTTACAATTTTTTTCTTGCGGAGACAGGTTTAGTACAAATTTGTAAAAATTTGGAGTCCTGAAACAAATCTACTGTAAAGAAAATCACACAAATATGGCTTAAAAAAATACAACTTCAATCTTCAATGGCATCGACATGTATTCGTATTACCGTTGTTGACATTTGACCCATATTCCCAGATGATTACACGATTGAAAGCAGTAAATGAAAAGTCGGTTTTGGAAGGGCCGTGACCTCAACGATTTTCATTAGATGGGTCCTATTTTTCCAATACAAATGCTCTGAACTCACGGAGGCTACTCACACAGGACTGACGGACTGGATTTTTTTGCATTAAATGCTGCTGCCATAGTCTTAAAAAAAATAATAATAATAAGTGGTAGAAGGAAGCGCAAATTGTTTTAAAAAATGAAATTGAGACGAGCGAGAAAAAGTTCTTTCCATTTGCTTAACAATGAACTACGACTGAAAGCCATACATACATTCGTTTAGGAAATATTTTCGAATAAATGGGGAATGTTTCAACGAACTGCTGCAAGCCACATAACATTGCCTTTTAAGAGGGTTAACGTAAATGCGAACTGCCATCAGCCCTGGAGAATTATACTGAAGTATGGAGTTCCAAACTCAGATATCACTCGCATAGATTTCAGAAAGAGTTTCTAAAATTTGAGAGATCAATTCTTGAAAGTGGGCAAAAAATGTTATTACATTATATTTTAATCGACAAATACTATCATCATAAACTTCAACACCTGACACAGAATGGATCAGAATTGGAGAGAATTTTGATACTCGCTGACACTTTTTTATTTAAGAAAGAGTCCATCCATCGTGAACATTTGGGCACTTATCTTCGGCAACGCGCAAAATAATTGGATTATTATTATTATTATTATTATCGAGGGAACGAAACAAATTAATTTGTAGGGTCCGGGATTTAACGCCTGGGTACTATGCCCATGTGGCGCGTTTTGTCAACAGCACGCGGAGTACTGAGTTCTCATGTGGTCCGCCACCTACGTACTTACCACGCCCAACACTGCTTGATTTCGGTGATCTAGTGGGAACCGATACTTTCAGTGTGGCGAGGCCGTTGACATAATTGGATTATCTCCTGCAAGTTGGTGAAAAATCCTCAAGAAAATTTACAGTATTATAATATTTCAATAAATTTAGGAAACCAATTATTGAAATAAATTAATATTTCTAAAAAAAAAAAATCTTGAACCTTAGGAAGTATTCTCCTCGATCATTTAAAACATCTTTAACAAGTCTGCGTGTCCTCTCTATCAAGCTTCCTGATGAAGAAATTTCACAATCTTTTCTATCCAAGATCTCATAAAATGGCAGTTGAATTTAATTCCGACTACTGTGAGGGTTCATGTTTATTAATATGCGTCTTCTTCAATCTGTTGCAGAAAGAGTGAACACAGCTTCAAAGTGTGTTTAGGGTTCTTACTATTGTTATAAAAGACAATCTATTAAGAATCGTGCGAAACAATTTATTAATTTAAAGAACTTAAATACCACAGCCAGCTTCAATGAAAAAAAGGATAAAAGATGACATAAAAGAAATGTATGAGTAAAAGAATGTTTCATAAAAATGAACTGTCAAAAGTAGAAAATCAACGTTTACATGTGTGGGTACAACTCGTGGTGCAAATAGATTTTCAACACTCCTCGTCATTTATACAACGAAGACACATTTATCCTGCAGCATCTTAAGTCTTCCAGCTCTCAATGGCTTTGTAAACGAAATTGCTACCAAATGTTCAGTTGGACAATAACTGATAAAATCCTTCCCGAAATAATAACGCGTGTCTATGTGTTTAGTTTTTTTTTTGAAAAAATTTCTCCCTATATTAATTTTAAACAGCTTTAGTTATCTACGTATATAGTAAATAACCATTTGTCACCAGATCTAGAGAGGCAACGATTTTAATGGTTAATTTATTTGGAAAAGGTAACTGGGTTGTCTTTCCTTGCAAACATATATCTCATTGACACTTCATAAAGCAATCAATTAGTTCAACACCTTTAACCAATCCGTTGGAGCACATTTGCTTAACATCGTGCGAATCACGATGACCGCAAACTCGATGCCAGTAGTGAATACAATCGCCCTTATACTCAAATGCTGAATTTACCTTATTTGAACTTATTTATAAAGACCTGAATGTATGTCCGCAACAGAAACTTGTCGGTCATCATGTTTGATTTTACCCAAATTCTCGTTGAAAGCAACCGTAAAGCCAGTATCAAGCAGCTTTCGAACAGATAACATATTTACCTCAATTTTCGGAACATACACCGATTATTCTTCATTTTTCTGATTTATAATTCCTCTTCCAGGCCCCCCAGTTGTACTTCATTACCGTAAGTATCAATTATCTTCTCCCAGTGATCAATGGCCCCAGAATCAAGTATCCAGCCAACTTGTTTTCCACTTTCTGTACTGAAGACAATCTTGCCTAAAATTACCTTTTTTGCAGAAGAAGCAGCTCTTTACCCTTTTTTTACTATTTTTAACGCAGATTCTTTGCCAACTGTAGTTGCTTCATTTCGACGACTGTATTCTTCCAGGAACTTAGTTTGTACCAAACCGAGTGTTAAATCTCCTTTCGGACGTCTTTCGAGTGCAGTTATCTACGTATCTTGACAACTTACTGAGAAGCACAGCTAATTTTTAATCTTCAGAAAGTATCTCTTTTGATTTGATTAATATGAGTTTGGACATCGCTATCGTCGTCTAGCTTAAAGCTGCAAATCCTAAGCATCAAATGCATCTTATTACTTAATGTACTGTTTTCGTGATATGTCTGTAGTGCCAACCGTGCATCTCTAGCTGAAGTCGCCCACTTGATATGAACTAGCTGAACAGACCAATCAGAGCCTTTACCTGATTATTCTCCTTTTGCTATTCTATTTCAGCAACAGCATTTTGCACATCAGCATCTTGTTTTGATTTATTTATTATTCCATAAGCCTTTCTTTATCAGCCGAAATTCCAGCTTGAACTTCTATATTGAATAATTTTCGTTGTTCAGCTTCACCCCATTAAATTTCATTCCTTCAGCCATTATGGGTATAAGTTATTAATTTCGTTTATCTTTTAGTTTTTCACGAGCTTTAAGCCCTTAACTTGTTGAAATAAAAGACAATTTAAGTATTTAAAAATGTGTGAAACAATTTATCAATTTAAAGAACTCGGACATCACGAGGCAGCTGCAATGACATCAACAAAAAATATTTCTTTCATTTCTTTTCCATTTTTTATTCGCTTTTACTGCTTAGATAAACAATATTGGTATTTTAATGTTAAGGTCAACATTTTTTTGTTATTCTTTAAACTTGCACCTTATCGTGCTTAGGCTAGCAAAATTTTTGTATAAATTAAGTGAAATAAATTTACCTCGGTTCAGTCTTGTTATTTAATCGAACCAAGCCTTTTTATTTCCCAATGTGAGGCTGCATTAGACGATTGAATAAAAAGAATTAACATTCTAAATAGTAGAATTTACAGAGGACATAAACAAAAAAATAGTTCATAAAAACGAACTGTTAAAATTAGATTATCCGCGTTTACATGTGTTGTGACAGCTCGTGGTGCAAATAAATCTTCAACAGTTATGTTGCTAAAAAATTAATCCAATTAACGAAAACTATTTATAATAGAATAAAATAGAAGAGTTTTGTAGCCCTTTATGTTTAAAATAACTTCGACGTGACCGAGATCGACGAAATAAAAGGTTCCACACGCCAAAATCGCAATCCATTGCGGCAAGGCGGTATGTTCTGCAGAACGTCAAACGAAAACTGTCCTAAACAATTCGAACTTGGATACATAGGTCTTTTTACGGATTCTCAATGTCCCAATTTTAGAATAAATTCTTAATCATGAGGGCTTAAATTGCAAGTGCGTGCTTGACCAGGATAGTAAAGGAGGACATCTTTGGAAGAGCAGTTGGAAAGCACTTTTCAATATACACAAAGCGGCATGGTGGTTACCGGTTACACCGGTCATGAAACGCTAAATTAAATTGATCCACCCACACGACCAAAATGAAATATAGATAACAATATTTGAACCTAAGGATAATAAGGCTGATTGGAGCTATATTCGAGGTGTAGTCACTATGACTATATTATATTACTTCTTTCATATGAATAAATTTTGCGAAACTCGCAAGCCAGCAGCAGATTCACAATTTTTCAAGCATTTGCAAGAATTAAAGCAGATATCAAACGAAGATTTACTCTTGCCAATCGCTATTTTTTTACTTTGACTTTTAAGGTTTTGTCAGACTATTGTCTGGTCTCGGAAGAGGAGAAATAACAGGGAACTCTGTGAGATGCAAATCGACATCGATCTGCTCAATCGTGTTCAATGATCAGTGTGCATTAGGTGTGGATTGCATGTGGATGAATATAAATACTCCGGCCCAACGAGTATTTCGCTCCTACAGGGAGGGATAACACAGTAGAGGAAGACTTCATCTTAAGTGGTGTGCACAAGTTGAAGGTTATATCAATCATCCCGAAATGTGTAACTGGAGGCAGTTGGGCACAGGCCGAGCTGGAGAGGTCCAACCCCGACTGCAGCGACGTCTAAGTATATAAGCAACTAAGTTCTGTTGATAGTCTAAGTTGCACTGGCTACTTCTCCTGGTTCAGGTTTTGTTAGGTTGACAAGTCGTTTTTACTTTCTGGGGAAATTTCCAAACTTTATTCCTTTATACTTTTATTCATACAGTTTCACCTTCCACCACCACGTTTTTCTAATTCATACTTTTTCTTTTGGAGAAAGCTTCTTCTGAGCTGATGCGTTTACTGCATTCCTTACGTATGTAAGTATATATATGTACATACATATATCTCAGTTGTCGTCTTCGCATGCAGCTTCCTACAATGCACCTTCTCCTTACACTTATGGTGTCGTATTGAAAGTGAGTTCCAAGTGTGCTTGGTACACTCTCACTGTTAGTTCAAAAATATTATAGCTAACCGGATGCCACTTGTAGGACGTGGAGAAAGTGAAAGCTTACATTGCCTTATGGTGTTTTCGTTTGGGCAGTCAGAAGCCCTTTTTTTTGTGTAACTACTCCGATTTTATTTCCAAAGTAGCTCTAAAAACTATGGTACTTCGGAATTATTATCTTTTATTTTTCAAATATATTTTCTTGCGAATTATTTTCAACACTTAAGGATAATAAATTGCCCAAAGACAGCCTATTGCATGAAAACAGAAATATAGTTTAACACACAATACTATTTGACGTTTATACATTTTGACATAAAATCCAGGAGAGAAATTTTGATTCTCAAATGCAAACTAGAAGCAAAATTTTTAACACCTTCCTTTTTTTTACGCCACCGGAAAATATTTAATCTATTCGACATTGTTAATCGGGCAATATGAATGATCAAGTATTCATCGCTGCTGTACATCCCTTAGCTTGAAAATACCCTGAAGTGGAGATTTACTAAATACAAAACGTGATTCATCTTTTCGCAACGGCCAGGTGAAGAACATTTTTACGAGAACATTTCTTATTCTTCAGTATCGATAAGTCGATCGTTGTATGGCATACAGCGGTTAATCATTGTCCTTATTCTTCCTCTTGTCCTAACTTGGCAGGACAGAAAACAGCAGTCAAGGAAGAAGAAATTTTAAAGGAAAATCATTTGAGCTGTTGCTTTGCGCGTATTGTTACCTGAAATTATTTAGCAGATGTTTGAAATATCGCGTTCCTTCCTTTGTACGGGGTGCGTTTGCATTGATGCATGTATGTGTATACATAAATTCGGACTCATTGAAGCAGAAAATGTCTAAAGAAGTGTAAGCATTCGCAAGGATATAGTTATAGGTAATATATACATACATAATTTGTGTGGCTCTAGTAAGGAAAACACCTTTTGTTGGAATTGAAGGGTGCACCTTGAAAATTGTAACTTGTATAAGCAACAAGGCAACTGCATGTCTTACAGCATGCGAAGGTATGATTTTTGTATTCGTACTGGGCAGAGGATACAGATCCAAATACGAATACTGTTGTTGCTGCTGGGTGTTAGCTGTTGCTTCTGTTACATACAAGACGTTGGCACGTGCGAATTCCCATCTGGATGCTGGAGAAAAATATTGTCGTCGGCCCGTTTGACTATGGCACAAGTCACATCTACATCGGAACACTCATCCTAGAATGTTCATATATGTTTATAATCCATACATACATATATTGTATATATGTCACAAGCCCTTTGAAGATTTGTTTGCCACTTCGTTTATATTGTGTTATAACTTGGATTCAACGGAATCAACAATATCGAAATGATTTGTTTAATGTTGAAGTTCACACAAATGAACAAGAATTCCATATTTACCTAGAGGCTTACATAGGCTTGATGCACGCTTATCGTTAGCTCACTAAAAGCGATTTTTTCTACCACAAGCAATCTAGGCTCACAAAAATAAAGCGTCCAAAGACGTGTAAGACAGGTTTTAAAACTTCCACTTGGTACAATACTGGGAATTGGTTTGAGATAGAACATTTGATCTATTGTCTTATTGTTGTTTAGTTCTATGGAGTTTGACTTAATCGTCTTTTTCATAGAATCAGACACGGATCTTTGAATAAAAGGTAATAAAATCAGTTGGAGAACATTATTTTCCAAATCTGAGTTTGAATCTCTACATATTCAACTTGATTTTTCTTTCGCAGAAAAGGCGGTATTTACCGACACTTTGAAAATATTCCAAAAATCAAAATCGTAAAAGTACATACCTACATATATTGTAACCTAACAGCGTGAGAAATTCTAATGCGTAATTTAACATTGCCTCTGGCAAAACCCAAACACGTAGAAACGTTTCTCGTATAGTGCGCAATAAAGAGGTTTTTCAAATACTCGTATAAACCCCTTGCAAAAAAAATAACAAACGTCCCCCTTTTTTTAAATTTCTCCCTTATTTTGCGTCTTATTTACGCCTCAAAGGGCATTGAATCGCGTAACCTTGAACATATAATTTCTATGAAGGGTTGTGCAATGAATATCACAGTCCTTGGTGCTTTGGCTCTGTGATTCTTGAGAAGATTCTTCTTCTATTCAACAACGGATAATCACCCCTAACCTAAAGACCAATTCAAAAGAATAATGGGGAGAGAAAAGTAAGTGAACGCAACAGGATAAGACATCAATATGGCACATCCGCGAATAAGGCCATGTACAACTATAAAGTACGATTTTTTAACGCACTGTATGTACTCGTATCTCAACCGAGATTTAGTTTGTGCGTCGTACTATTTTTTATTCTTATTTCTTTGACAGTAAGACTATTGTTTAGCTGTTATAATGAATTATTTCATTTATTGTATTGTATCCTCGTAACAGTTTGTAAAGGATCCGAAACTATTGGTGCCTTAATTTTTTTTTTTTAGCTTGTTAATGCTTTTTGACGTACCGTATCATGTTTGCAAGAAAAAAGAAACCAGTTGTATACCTAACAAAAGAAAGGAAACTGTCTTTTAAATACTTTGTTCCAGTTTACGGGTCTTGATTGGAGTAACTACCAGTTTTTTAGAGCACGTGTTCCCTATCACCCTATTCAGAACAATAAAATGATTATAACCAAGGGCTATGATCCTATCCATGGGGCTACCAAATCGAATTTAAATAACATATAACATATAGTCGTACTCGTATGTTGTCGTGTATGGCTTGAGTTGTTTATTTGAAACGACGGTATATCCATTAAAATGCTATTACCATTAAGATTTGGTGTGAATGCCTTTTATTATACATACATATGTATGAAGGTATGTACATATATATGTATATAAAATAAGAGTCTCATTACATGACCACAATTCATCAGGCACCTTATTTATTAGAAGTAAACATTAGAAGTAAGCACTGATCCGAATGACATTGATCCGGATGACATCGTATCGCGAAATGGACGAGACTTTATGCCACTCGATTAGTTCGTGTATATTCTGGTATTCTGCAAACTTCAGCATTTTAAGGCTAAAACGCAGTGCTTTGTTGGTCAGATAGAACCTCGAATTGAAGCGACAGGACGCGCTTCGTCCAAAGCAGCCGAGGATATTTAAAATATAATGAAATGATGACTAATGACTAAAGGTATTTTATTCAAACTCAATTCCTGTCATTATTCCAATAATCATAAAATGAGCAATCATAAAATGAAATATTTTGGATTGATTTTGATAATGTTTTAAATTAAAATCTGGGGATTTAAACGCATACCACCTTGTCAAAATGTTCCCGGTGGCGTCATCGTGTGGCGCTCCCATTGTTCCGATTTGAGTTCTGTTTTTTTTTTGTTAAGTTGGTACATCTGTTGTTGACATTCCCTCTAAATCTTAGCGTCATAGCTTGACATTTGCAAAAGTTACGTACAAGAGTATATCTTTCCCGTTTGTGTTGGCGATAAAAAACGGATTTAATGGTGCGCGAACGTTGTTTTTAGTCAAAAAAGAAAGCAATGCTCACGGTTTTCATGGATTACAATGGCGTAGTGCATCATGAATTTTTGCCAGAAGGCAAGACAGCAAACAGAGAGTATTATTTGGGCGTTATGAGACGTTTGCGTAAAGCAATTCGCAAAGAGCCCAGAATTGTGGTCTCAGTATCATCATTATACGTAATTTTTTGACGAAAAGTGTAACAAATACCATCCAACAGTCACCGAATTCACCTGATTTGGCTCTCTGTGACTTCTTTTTCTTCAATCGAGTTAAAAAACCACTCGGGTAACGCGTTTCAGCAGCCGAGAGGAAGTAATGGAAAAATCGCAGGAAGCACTGTTGGGCATACTGAAAACCGAATATAAAAAAATGTTTCGAAGATTGGATCAAGCGCTGGCACAAGTGTGTTGCAGTCGATGGGGATTTCTTTAAAGGGGATAATATAGATTTAGATGAATAAACCTGAATTTTTAATTTTCTGAATAAATTCCGGTCAATAAATTTTTTGATCAAGGTGGTATGTTGAAAAATAGAAATAATGGGTGACCAGATAGCAATGATAGTTTTTTTTCCAATTATTATGTTTCAGCAGCTGTCAAAGCTATCAATGATATCCAGCTGTCAAAATATTCAGCAAAGTTTGCCATTTCATCACGCATCGTTTTACGCTAGCCGAACGCACGAAACATGAATTTCGTCGTCAAGTCGGCCGTTATCACATCGCGAAAAGATTTGAGCGTGAGTATACTATCTTTGATCTTAAGCCACCAACCAGACAGAAATTGCAGCGAACCCAGAAATATCGGTTCAGCGCCGATCGGCTGAATTGGGCATCGCCAGAGAGTCAATCCGGCTTATTTTACGGTTGAATTTGGGCCTACATCCGTATAAGATTGTGCTGACGCAAGAGTTGAAGTCATGCGACCGTAGACAGCGACCTGAGTTCGCTAATTGGGCACTGGATATGTTGGCCTGAGATCCCGATTTTGGCCAAAAAATCATCTTATTACGATTAATTCCTGGCAACTGTCAAGTTGTCCCGAATCAAAAATAAATTGTAATCCCGACTAATTCCAGGACAGGGTTCGTTCGAACTCCAGGTAGCGCTTTAAGAGGCAGCTAAACCTGGGAAGCAAAATGATCGAAGTTGAGCGCAACGTGATTTTTGTAAGCTAGAACCACTAAACCAAAGAAAGCCAAAAAAAAGAAGAAAATCTTCCCCGTAATTGAAAATTAAAATAAAAAAAGAAGAATTAAATAAAAGAACAGATTTTGCAATACGTTATAACGGCTCCGTTGGAACCCGACGATTTATGCTTATTGAGGTAGCGGAACACTAGAGTGACCCGCTATTTTAACCGTCCCGAAAACTCACAAACTTTCAGAAAAAATGCTAAACTAAACTGCAGCCCTTCTCCTTCCTATTATCCCCATTTCTGATCCTCTTTTCTCCCCTTTGTTTTTCAGCAAACTTCGCGATTTTACTTTACTTTACGAGTACTTTTACTTTTCAAAGAAAAATTGCTTTTCACAATCTCAAAAAATTCGCAAAATAAATCTCTGGCTGATCCTCGCTCTTGCTGGTGGTCACCAAAGTGCCTTCCAAACCTTTTTCATTCCACAAACTACCACCAAACTCTAACAGACATTCACACACACACTCACTCATACATTCATGGAGCTAGCGGACCCAACAACGGGGTTTGTAGCCACACGACTAGCAGACTTTGCTAGTGTGTGCTTCCGTGTCTAACTAGGCCTCTCATACATTCTATTTACTTCCAATTGTATACACTCATACTAAATTCCTAAGTCACTGAGTTTTCTTCCGCTTCCAGTGATAACTAAGAACCCCACTGAGCGAGTTTCTGAGAGTTTGTGGATCCTAGCTATGCCTAGCTATTTCCCTAGACATTGGAAGTATGTAGTAGGAAAATTGCGAAAAGCAATGTTTCTTCTACTTCTGATTCAACCAACGTGAAGGAGGCAGACAGTCCGATCGGTGATAGATGGAATGTGGGGACCAAGGAGGAAAGTTGTGTGGGCATAATCCCACCTGATTATACCCCGATCTAGCCATTCTCTAGATCGCCACCCAGAACAAACCCAAGTACAAGTGCCTGTGTGCCACTTCACTCCATACAATTATTTTGTTTTGTGCTTTTTGTTGTGGGCCTTTCTGCTCTCCTGGTGTTTTGTTATGGTTATATCTTATTGTTTTGTTATTGTTTATAATGATTTACGTTAGTGTTTCTGTTTATTGTTGATGTTATCGTTGTCTATATGTTGGTGTTATTGTTGTTCTTGTTTTATGTTTTAAAGTTCCTACGTTGAAGGCTGTCTTATCACTTAGCCGTCCGCTTGAATGCCTCTGCTGCTCCCTTGGTGCAGCAACCGAAATTTTAAAGTTGATACGTCATTGGGATGTGTCTTATTACGTTGGCTGTCTGCCTGTACACCACTGTTGCTCCTCCATAGCTCCCTCGTTGGGGTGTAACTATCAAAGAGATCGTCATCTCCCCACCAATCGAATAATTGTTTTGCTAGCTTTCTAAGTAGCTGCATCCACATCGAGTGTGAGATGTGGTGCCTCTTAAGCCCTTGTTTGTTTGACTTTTCGTTGGGTGGTAGGTTCCGGGGAGAGTCTTCCCCCACCCGTCATCATCGTGTTAGGGTGTCTTGCTGGAAAGGACAGTCCATTCCCAACCGTCGACGACTTTCAGACTCGCTGTCTGATGCTGCCCGCTGCGAGTCTCCTGTCTAGTCTACGGGCTCCGACAGCGGTGATTCTAGCGGACCTCCTGTCGCACACTAGGTTCCTAGTTCGTGAGTCTCTCTACCGTTCTTAGGGCTTCACCGAACGAACACCCCCCCGCTCCCCGTCCTCCTCTGAGGAGAAAATCGCCCGAAGACCTATGTAGGTTCCTTTCCGAAGTCTGTTGCTGCTGGGCCTATGACTGATGATGATTCATTTTTGTCACAAAGCTAAATGGCCGTTATTGGAGCGAACACGATCCACAAGTGTTCGGTTAAGCATAAATGCATCCCCAAAAATTAACTGTTTGTTGTGGTTTATGCTACTAGAATTATCGGACCTCACTCGTATTTCTTTCGAAATGAGGAAAGAGACACCGTTACCGGCAATGGTCTCAGGTATAGAGCGATGTCGACAGACTTTCTGTGGTCAGGGCTCGACAACATCGATATATCCGAGCTGTGGTTTCAACAAAATGGACTACGTTAAGTTCTTAGTCTACGCTTACAAGCCAACCACTTTGGACGAGATCGCGGTCAACATTCGACAATAGCTTGCCGGAATATCGCCGCACATATTGGATCGAGTCATCAAAAATGGAACCGACCGCTTGAAGCGCTGTCAGCGAAGCCGAGGCGGCTATTTGAATAATATGCTATTCCACACCGTACGGTTTGAATATAGCTTAAAATAAATTAAGGATCAATTTTGTGGTATCACCATTGTGGTTTTATTAAAATTTTTTTTTCTATCGTTTTTATCTGGTCACCCAGTCTAGGGAAACCATTAACAGTCTTGCCGAGCTCTTCTTTAAATGGTGATTAGTTGATTTTCTGCTGTTTCTTCCTCTTCTGAAGTCAAGATTTCACTTCCGATTCTGAATTCGATGTACCTATTATCTGACATGGAGACCTATGATCTCCTTGCGTACTTTTTGGACAGCTTTGAACAGCGTTGATTAATTGCTGTTACTATCGTAACAAATCTTGTTTGGGAACCAATTGATCATAATGTTTCCTGAATAACGACGTGGACTAATCCACTTTCGCACTTTTAACATTCACAAATCCTCTGGTCCAGATGGTATATCTGCCCTTCTTCTGAAGAGGTGCTCTTCCCCGCTTATAAAATCACTGTGTAAGCTGTTTCATCCTCTGGACTCTTTGCGAGCAGTTAAAAAACAGCATTTACCCAGCCCGTCCCTAAAAAAAGGCGAATTTTCTGCTCTCTCCTACTACTGACGAATTGTAAAAATTAAAGGGGCTTCTTTTTAAAGTCATAGAAACGCTGATAAGCCGTCATAAAATATCTCGAAACACTAAAATTTCTTAATGACCGACAATACGGTTTTCGTAGCAACAGGTTCACTGTCGATTTTTTTTTATTATTTATTATTTTTTTTTTTACATATCTGTATGACATTTTGTATATTGTGCAATTCAAGTGTAAAAATAGTGTTAAAAGCCACTTGAATGGGCTTAATTATGAATAAAATTAACAATGGGTGGGGTGAACTTAAAAAAGCAAATTACATTGATAAAAAAGGCTCATTGCTTCTATTTTACACCAGGATGTCAGAAAATATGCATTCCAAAGCACTAAAATCAATACCCAGATGCCAATGGTTTACAGATTTTTTAAACACTCGAAGATGTAATTGTTCTGATTGATTTTTGAATCAGCAGGACGGAAAGCGGTGGTGCTAGCAAAGGATAACATACAGATATAGCATTTAAACAATTTTTACATAAATTATGAATTGAAATAAGTCTGCTATTTAAATTTCCTGATCTGAAAAGTAACGTTTTTGAAACTTTAAAGCAGTACAAGTGACGTGCCGATGATCAACCTGGCTGAGGGCCCAGCATCTAAATAGCTCAGTCGTTAACGGAGTATCCGGATACCTGGCAACCCTAAAGGAAAAACAATACCCGAGGCCGGTACTCTTTTATTACCAGGCGGTAATACGGTCACTGGACCGACTACCGACAGGGCTCCTGCAATGCCGAGCGAAAGAACATATGTGGCAGGCCATGGTAATCTTTTACAAGGCCAAAGAAAAGAGCCCAAAACAAGGCTTTCAAGGAGCGGCAGGATCGAGGCAAGACATGGTCCTACCACTTCCTCAACCCCTAACAACAGTAAGTTTGTGGCAGTCCATTGACGCCCTGCTGCTACCAATAACGCTCTATCAAGAAGCTAGTAGAAGCTCAACCCTGCAAGAGAGCTCCTAGCAAGGCGATTTACATAAAACGACGAAATTGGAGCGAACACGATCCACAAGTGTTCGGTTAAGCATAAATGCATCCCCAAAAATTAACTGTTTGTTGTGGTTTATGCTACTAGAATTATCGGACCTCACTCGTATTTCTTTCGAAATGAGGAAAGAGACACCGTTACCGGCAATGGTCTCAGGTATAGAGCGATGTCGACAGACTTTCTGTGGTCAGGGCTCGACAACATCGATATATCCGAGCTGTGGTTTCAACAAAATGGACTACGTTAAGTTCTTAGTCTACGCTTACAAGCCAACCACTTTGGACGAGATCGCGGTCAACATTCGACAATAGCTTGCCGGAATATCGCCGCACATATTGGATCGAGTCATCAAAAATGGAACCGACCGCTTGAAGCGCTGTCAGCGAAGCCGAGGCGGCTATTTGAATAATATGCTATTCCACACCGTACGGTTTGAATATAGCTTAAAATAAATTAAGGATCAATTTTGTGGTATCACCATTGTGGTTTTATTAAAATTTTTTTTTCTATCGTTTTTATCTGGTCACCCAGTCTAGGGAAACCATTAACAGTCTTGCCGAGCTCTTCTTTAAATGGTGATTAGTTGATTTTCTGCTGTTTCTTCCTCTTCTGAAGTCAAGATTTCACTTCCGATTCTGAATTCGATGTACCTATTATCTGACATGGAGACCTATGATCTCCTTGCGTACTTTTTGGACAGCTTTGAACAGCGTTGATTAATTGCTGTTACTATCGTAACAAATCTTGTTTGGGAACCAATTGATCATAATGTTTCCTGAATAACGACGTGGACTAATCCACTTTCGCACTTTTAACATTCACAAATCCTCTGGTCCAGATGGTATATCTGCCCTTCTTCTGAAGAGGTGCTCTTCCCCGCTTATAAAATCACTGTGTAAGCTGTTTCATCCTCTGGACTCTTTGCGAGCAGTTAAAAAACAGCATTTACCCAGCCCGTCCCTAAAAAAAGGCGAATTTTCTGCTCTCTCCTACTACTGACGAATTGTAAAAATTAAAGGGGCTTATTTTTAAAGTCATAGAAACGCTGATAAGCCGTCATAAAATATCTCGAAACACTAAAATTTCTTAATGACCGACAATACGGTTTTCGTAGCAACAGGTTCACTGTCGATTTTTTTTTATTATTTATTATTTTTTTTTTTACATATCTGTATGACATTTTGTATATTGTGCAATTCAAGTGTAAAAATAGTGTTAAAAGCCACTTGAATGGGCTTAATTATGAATAAAATTAACAATGGGTGGGGTGAACTTAAAAAAGCAAATTACATTGATAAAAAAGGCTCATTGCTTCTATTTTACACCAGGATGTCAGAAAATATGCATTCCAAAGCACTAAAATCAATACCCAGATGCCAATGGTTTACAGATTTTTTAAACACTCGAAGATGTAATTGTTCTGATTGATTTTTGAATCAGCAGGACGGAAAGCGGTGGTGCTAGCAAAGGATAACATACAGATATAGCATTTAAACAATTTTTACATAAATTATGAATTGAAATAAGTCTGCTATTTAAATTTCCTGATCTGAAAAGTAACGTTTTTGAAACTTTAAAGCAGTACAAGTGACGTGCCGATGATCAACCTGGCTGAGGGCCCAGCATCTAAATAGCTCAGTCGTTAACGGAGTATCCGGATACCTGGCAACCCTAAAGGAAAAACAATACCCGAGGCCGGTACTCTTTTATTACCAGGCGGTAATACGGTCACTGGACCGACTACCGACAGGGCTCCTGCAATGCCGAGCGAAAGAACATATGTGGCAGGCCATGGTAATCTTTTACAAGGCCAAAGAAAAGAGCCCAAAACAAGGCTTTCAAGGAGCGGCAGGATCGAGGCAAGACATGGTCCTACCACTTCCTCAACCCCTAACAACAGTAAGTTTGTGGCAGTCCATTGACGCCCTGCTGCTACCAATAACGCTCTATCAAGAAGCTAGTAGAAGCTCAACCCTGCAAGAGAGCTCCTAGCAAGGCGATTTACATAAAACGACGAAATGCGATACACATCATCAAAACCTGTGGATCTATTCCGGGGGTGGAAAGAGATACGGAAACAAAAAGGGAACTAGAGTGGGCGAACAAAATCCTCAAAGACGGACCTCGCACCGTTTCCAAATCACTAAAAGACTTCTTCAAGCGGCAGAAATCATTGGAGGAAACCATTCTGGTTTCCAAAAGGCCAGAAACGAGAACTTCCCTAGGATCGTCCGACACTACCTATCTAAGTTGGAGCTTTCGAGCAACTCCTTGACCATCATGAGAGGAGAACCCTGGAAAACCTCCCATCACAAGCGACGCTGGCTGATACCAGGGCCACGTCAAGCTAATTGCTTGCAGAGATCCTTGGATCTCTAAAAAAAAGTTATATTTGGTCTAGGAGAGGTCTGGCCAGGTGCAAGGTTTGAAGTCGTGGCAAAGGAGGATATCCCTAGCAGACCTAGAACCCGCGCCTGGATCCCAGGTAAATCCTCCTCCCCAGAAGAAATTCTGGAAATCATCAAGACTCATGACTGGAAGGTCGCGAAACTAGAGGAACTAAGGAGCTTAATTGTGGGCGTTAATTGTGATCAATAAAGAATCCCTTAACCATCTTGCGTAGACCAAAAGCAAGATTCGGTTTGGCTTCGAGTCCATCTACCTAGAAGGACGAGCTGGATGCTGATAAGCAACCGGCTCCTCCTTTAACAGAAAATACAAACCTAGCCTCGGACATTGGAGTAACGATATCCTTCCCTTAGTTGGATAGCGATGACTCCAACCAGCCCGTAGCGACTAACAAGACTTAGGCATCCATCTCTAGTTTTACGTCAGAGATGGATACTGACGACGAAACAAACAGATTTCCTTCACGATCAGACTTGGGGGATGAGCTTTTGGGCTCGCCTTCAGAATCGGAGGACTCTGGCAGCACTGTGGTTGGTGTTTCTTTGGAGGATTGCAGCAATGACGCTTCGATTTCTCCAAATTAACCTCCACCAAATTTAAAAAGGCCTCGGCCGCACTCATTCTGCGTCTATGCAAAGGCACATATGACATCATCCTAATCCAAGAACTATGGATTGCTGAAGGCGTGGTTCGTGGACTAAGGACACCTCTATACATTCCGCTATATACTAAAGACACTTATAAGATATATAAGTGAAACGTAGCCTAAATTAATTTCTACTTCTTAACCTCAGCGACCCCGACTTAACCGTTGCCAGGCTAGAAACGGCCAGCCACAGCCCCTGGATAGCATCGGCGTATCTGGGTCACGACCAAATGGGTCCTCTAATTAAACCTAGAGGCAAGAAAAAGCCATACCGATGGACATCCACACTGGGGCTGCTTAGACACGCTTATAGGAAACTTTTCAACAAAGCAAAAACCTCAAGAAAAGCGTCGGATTGGAACTCATACAAAGAATCCCTCAAAACATATAAAAAAGAATTAAGGAGAAAAATCCTCTTAACAAATCCTTCGATGCCAAGCTGCTTGAAAAAAGCATCAGCTCATGGACGACCACAAGTGACGAATCACTCAACCTGCTACTGGATACTCATTTTCCAGGTAACCCCCATTTCACGGCTAGCAACAGATATAATAGAATTATTGCAGCCGCGACAAAAATTACTGGCCTTATCACAAGAGACAAACTGCTCTGGGCACTGCATAGCTTCAAACCGTATAAGTCTGCTCGGCCGGATGGTATAATTTCATCCGAGCTACAAAGATCCTCAGATATAGATACAGAACTATCCCACATACCTCTGTCATGGAAAGAAGTAAATGTAGTTTTCATTTCCAAAAGCGGTAAATGTTCTCATGTTGTCCCAAAGAACCTAAGACCTATTAGTCTATCATCTTTCCTTTTAAAAACTCTAGAACGACTGATTGATATCCATATACGATATAGCTTAAATCCTAGAACTCTATCGACGACACAACATGCCTACTGCAAAGGAAAGTCGGTGGAAACGGCTCTGCACTCACTAACAAGCCACATCGAACGATCCTTACATTATAGAGAATATACAATGGTATAGAAGGCGCCTTTAACAACGTCAAAACATCCGCAATCACGACGGCGCTGTCAGCCCTGAAGGTAGATGATTCGCTTGGGAACTTGATCAATCTCATGCTAAAGAGCAGGATTATCAACTCCAAACTGGGTGGGTCCTCTGTCAAAAGAAGTGTCAGCAGAGGTACGCCGTAAGGCGGTGTCCTCTCACCCCTTCTCTGGAACTTAGTGGTTAACGAACTGCTGATATACATGTAAGAGGGTGGTAGCAGAGTGGTTGCGTATGCGGATTACGTTGCTATAGCCATCTCGCGAAAAAATCTAGTTGCGATTAAAGACCTACTGCAGTATAATCTTAATATATTAACAAGCTGGGCGGGTCGCTGTGGACTGGCAATTAACCCCCATAAAACCGATCTTGTACTCTTCTCTAGAAAATACAAAATTCAAACTATAGACCCTCCCTCAATCAACTGTACTAGCTTGGTGTTCTCCGATATAGCGAAATAATCTAATATTTCGTCTAATTTTCGACAGGAAATTAAGCTGGAAACCTAACATTAAAGAAAGAGTAAAGAAAGCCTCAGTAGATTTATTTCTTGCAAAAAAGCCATTGAGAAAAAATAAATAATCCAACCTCCTTTATATATATCTCGCTCATAAGACCGATACTCACCTTCGGGGTGGTTGTGTGGTGGACGGCCTTAGACAAAACAGTAAACTGCATGAAGCTAAGTAAAGTCCAAAGAACAGATAACTGGGCATAAGGAATTTCCTTGGTGGTGGTGTTTATGCCGATAAGTTTAACCTTAGCTTCTCCTTCCGACTCCCCAATCATTGTAGCGTGTTCCAGACGGAACACAATTAAGGCAATATTAATTAAGGAAGCCCTATCCTGGCTGAAGAAAAATGTAATACCTGCAATGGATATCCACATCTTTTCCGATAGTTATCAAATCCCTGGACTCATGCTCTCTAAATTTAAGAACAGTCATGGACTGCCAATCATCTCTAATGGAGATGTCGGAGCAGTTTAACATTCACCGTTACTGGGTGCAGGGATATAGAGACATTCCAGGAAATTGTAGGGCCGACGAACTTGTCAAATTGAAACCACTATACCTATCACACCTGAAAACGAAAACTTAGGTATACTTATCGCTACGTGCAAATAAGAAATAAAGCTGGATGCTAATAGAAGAACAAACCATAGATGAGCGGTTGGATAGACATGCTTAGCGACTAAACAAATCTGGTCAATGCTAGATTTGAATCGCTCCAGGAGTATAATTCTTCTAAATAGAAAACATTTTAGCACCATTATAGGTATCATCATGCACCTACATGCAAGAAGGCTTGGCATGTGTACTAACTACTTTTGCAGAAGTACATGTCCAGCTCTCTCCCAAAGAAAAAATCTCCACCTAGGGGGCTTTTTCCACAACGACTTAGGTGACTTAAGCAACATAGACATTACGCTTTATTAAAACCTCCAAATGGTTTCTAGAGTAGGAGGATCACAGATCCACGTGGCATCACAATGGGCCAATAGGTGGGTTGGTTTTTCAACAGCCACTTAAACCTAACCTAACCTTACCTAAGGCCATACCCCTAATTATGACTTTGTGACACTTTGGGAAAGCGTCATTATGTCACATGGCCTTACGCACAGCACCCTCTCAAACACTCAACGAACTGTCTACAGCAGAATCTTCGACAAGACGATAGTCTTTAGAGAGACAACTTGCAGACATCACACAGAAAATCGCAACAATAAAAGCCATTAACTAGCGCTCCAGAGACTATAGTCGGAATCGATTTCGTTTGTGCCCTCAAAGCTTTTCTTCAGAGAACGATCACGAGACGTGCTGGTATCACCGCAAATTCGATAGCTACGCAAAAAAGTGCCGTAAGCCATGCAAACAAAATTTAAATTAGAAAGTCTTTCACCAGTGGTGAATAGTCACAAGCGAAATTCGCACAACCACCCAGTAACAAATCAACGTCTCCTCGTGCATGATACCAACTATAACCTTGAATTCCTCGTCGACACTGGCGCAGATGTTAGCGTGATTCCTTCGACAAAAATACAACGATACCGTGCAAACCAAATCTAATTCTTGTACGCCGTTAATAAATCGCCAATTAAAACGTACGGAGAAAAGGAACTGGCGTTAAACCTGGGACTTCGTCGACGTTTCAAGTAGAATTTCGTAATGGCTAATGTATCACATGCAATTTTGGGGGCTGATTTCCTGTCGCACTTTAACATACTAGTCAGTTAACGTCATCGAAAATTAATAGACGGAGTAACGAACACGAGTCACGAATCAGAAAGTTATTACGTAATTTAAACTCAATTAACCATTCGCTTCCATTTCAGGATATTCTGTTAGAGTTCAAAGACTTAACATAGCTTAACCTGAATCTCAAAAAGCCTTTTAACAACATAACGTACCACATCATTTCGAAGTGTTCGCAAAACCCTGTCAACTGGCTCCGGACAAACTAAGGGCAGCCCAGGCCGTTTCTCTCTCCTTGACGCAAGCATATGTCAAGCTTCGCGAAGTCCATGGGCAAGTTTACTGCACATGGTGAAAAAGAAACACGGCGAATGGATGCCGTGTGGCGACTTCAGAAGTCTAAACACCGTCACCACTGTCGATACCAACTGCGACACCTTCACGATTTCAGCCATGCACTTGATGGATGTGTGATTTTCTCAATCATCGACCTGCGACGAGCGTACCATCAGATACCAGTGGAAACAAACGATATACCGAAGACCGCCATCACGACTTCATTCGGCATGTTCGAATTTAAGTACATGTGCTTTGGACTACAAAACACAGGACAAACGTTTCAGCGCTTTATGGATCAGCTTATAATATCGACGATCGATCGACGATATAATGATTGCCTCCAAATGTTTTAGCGAATACCGTTGTCTTCTTCGCCTTGTTTTCGAGAAATTGTGAGAGTATGGCATGGTTACAATGCATCAAAATGTGTACTAGGTAAATCGGAAATGAGATTTTTTGGAAATGGTAAGACCACCGCCAGAAAGGATTCTCGCATTACAAGAATATAAGCTGCCCGAACGAGCTTGCGACCTTAGACGATTTCTAGGTATGATTCATTGTATTCGCAGATCTTTTCATCACGCCGCTGCTGACCAACTACTTTTGGCGAATGAAATTAAAGGCAACAAAAGAAGGAGAAGGCTTTTATAGAGTGGACAGACGAAAAGAAGCAAGCATTTCAACGCTGCAAAGATAGCCTATGGAAAACAACGCTTCTCGTTTTCCCCTAGGGCGAAACTGAACTTTTTCTTGCAGTAGACGCTTCAAGCACGGAACTCGGGGCAGTTTTTCAACAGAGCGATGGCGATTAATGGTAGCCTCTGAAAGTGGATTCCACCTACTTCACAATCTGTGTCAGGCTGGCGCAGCCAAAACAACTGAGTTAGTAGCTGAAAAGTTCGTATGGCCTAATCTGAGGAAATATTGCCGTTTATGGACCAAAATGTGCATTCCCCGTCAGAAAGCTAAGGTTCAGCGCCACAACAAATCACCAATTTATAAAGTAATTAATTAAATTTAGAGGACGAAGTTTTATTCACGCCACAACAGCTTAGCTAACTATGGAACCACCAACAGAGTATAATTTCATGCTTCCAAAAGCTAATGCTGTCGTTAAAGCCTGATTTAAAAACCCATCCATTATCCACGAATGCTTCGTCCAAACCGCGAAAAATGTCCATTCTCAGTATGCGTGTCGACCATATGAAATCAAGTCATTGGAGAATGCTAAAAAATATCTGGATTTCCTTCAGCGATATAAAAAATACTTCACCTCTCTGATTTTGACTCAATATATAAGGCAGTACAATGCTCACATCGGGTAAGGTGCTCACAAAATATCTCTGCACCTGTTAGGTGATATATTAAATAGTCAATTTGCCTCCTTCAACACCAACGTTATGTCTATTGCCTTACCTTGTTCTATTTTCACCATCAGTGCCCCAATGAAATTGCATGTAGCATTATGTCCCTTCAAGCCTTAATCCTAACCTTAACCCCCGTCTCGTTATGAAAATTCATCAGTTTACCCTCGAACCCACTTTCAGACCTACATTGAAATATCGTTATTCTCGCTTATGGAATGCCCTGACGGGCTCTTCATTTCCTGGTCTTTATAACCTTCAAACATTCAAAACCAACCTTCATCGATATCTCTTTTTCTTTCCTCCTTAACTTTTTTTCTTCCCACGCTGAATGCAAACATTTTAAGAGTTATCAAAAAACTAACGGTAGTATGAATTAAAAATAACTGCCTACTTGGCTGTTGCATATAAAGCGAATAGACTGTGGTGGCCGTGGTGTAGTGGTATATGCATAGACTCCTCAAGCAGAGGGTTCGAATTCCGTGGGAGGCAATTCTGTGAAAAAGTCTTTTCATAGAATTTGTATGTAGTTATATGAAAATCCCGTTGGCGTCAACTCTGACATGAAGGCATAACCTGATATTGGAGCTTTTGCTGGCTGGGCTAAATGTAACGAACTAACAACTAGCACGTACTTAAGACCCAATGGTTGAGGATGTACTAGCTCGTCCCGTCCAGTTTGACAACCACCTCTGGGAAAAATATCGAAACCTAATACACCTGAGTATGCGCGCGCGGTATTATAAAAAAAAAGACAAGTTCTCGAGTCACAGCCTCAGAATTAATGCAAAAACCTCCGTTTACATAAGCAAGCAATTGCGAGTGCATGGTGTCTTATCCTGTCGAACATACTAAAGTCGACAGGTCAATGTATTATATGCAAGTCAATTTCCGCCACTTAAGCCAGTTGACACAAAAGAAGTGTGATCATCGGATATTAAGTAAATTTCGCCATCAACAGCTCAATTCTCACTATGTACATACATAGAGACATATGTAGAAATATATGTATATATATACCAAACTTCATTGAGAGCAAAGGCTTTGGAATTCAGATTTAGTTGAGGTGAAGTTCTTAAAGTAACAAACTGAGTGAGATAGTAGTACCAATTTATCAGAGTGCCCAAGTGCGTCTCTGGCTGTAACCTTTAATGGAAACTTATGGTTAAAGGTGAGTACATATCTTGTTGACCCGATTGGTTGTAATATGCGACTTGGAAGTCTTGACAATAATCTCTTTACGAAAAATAATAGGGCGTACCGTGAGCAACAAGCACCGGTATTGATTCACATAAATACGTCGCCTTAGGTCTCACAAGTCTATGCGAAGCAGAAGTCAATAATGTGCTTAATGCTTAACTGCTGACGACCTATGCACACGGGACAAGGTCAACCAGATTCAGTATTTATGAAGATTCCACATCCATAAAAAAAGGGGAAAAAAAGGGAAGCAAATGTATACGGTACATATTTACATATATACAAATACACAAACCTTACTTCAGAGTCCGTCATCCCGGATCTTCTACTATGAAAGTCGTGTACAAAATACTCAATCTAATCATAATGTGAATTTTTTATGCTTATTTTCTTGCCTTGCGGAACCCAAGCCCACTTAGACCTATTGAAGTTCCCTACTTTGGAAGAGAGCTGGGCATGTATAGAGTAGATGGAGGATTGTTTTCTTCTCCTCTTCGCCCATGAAGTTTCTGCAGAAGTCGTTTGTAAAAACGCCAAGCTTTCTTACATACTTGCCTATAAGACAGTGTCCAGTGATGAAACATATGAAAGCGCTGAGATGTTATTTTGAAATATTAAACTCTTAGAGCCTGATTTTTTTGGTCTCTAGACATGTTAACCCAACATAGTTTGTTCTTCTATTAGTATCAAGCTTTAGTATTAGTTTACGCTTAGCGATTGGTACACCGCTGATACCTTTTTTAGGTAGGATAGATAGAGTGTTTCACATTTTGGCGAGTCGGCCCTACAATTCCCTTTAATATGCCTGTATCACCATTCAACATAGGTGAATGTTAAGTTGCTCTGCCGTCTCTCTGAGATATGATCGGCAGTCAAGAGTGGTTTTAGAATTTTGTAAAACTGAGCCCAGAGATTTAACAGCGGCCTAACTATTCGCAAAAAAAGCAGATATCCCTTGCAGATATTACGTTTTTCTTCAGCTAGGGCAGAACTTCTTTAATTGCTAAAATTTTCACCTGTGAAGAGGAAGGCGGAAGGAGAGACTTAGGTTAAGCTTATCTGAGAAAACACCGCAGCCAACCCTGCTATCAGTCTTGGATCCATCCGTATAGAAATGCAGTGACTTGTCCTCCATGAAAGCATTTGCCGCCAAGAAAGATGTAGAGGGTATGCTTACATGAAATATCGAGGCGTGTCAAGTGAAACAGCATATCCAGTGCTGCGGAGGGAGTAGTACGCAAGGCTCCGCATATGCACAGACATGCTGTCCCTTGGACCTTGCTTAGTTTGCTGCACTTGACTGCATTGCAGGACGTCCACCAAATAACCACCCCATAGGTAAGTATTGGTCTTTTAACCGAGACGTAGTGCCAGGTTGAAGGCCCGATTTGTTCGCAATGGCTTTTTTGTGAGAAAATAAAGCTACTATAGCTTCCTTAATTAACTCTTTATTGAATATTGGTTTCCAGTCTGGTTTCCTGTAAAAAATAATACCCAGATACATCGCTGTATCAGAGAATACTAAACTGGTACCGTTGATTGAGGGAAGGTCTATGATTGGAATTTTGTATTTCCTGATCCGCCCAACGGGTTAGTCTTTTAAGATTTAGCCGTAAGAGCTCTTTAATGGTATTAAGATTTTTCTCTGAGACAACGTCGTCAGTCTAGGCAAACACTTTGCTACCATCCGCTCCCAGGTATATCAGCACTTTATTAACCACTAAGATCTAGAAAGGCGGTGTCCTCCTTCCGGCATACATTTGCTCACACGTCTTTTGGCAGAAACCCCACCCCATTACTATACTATTAATCGTAAGACTGATCAACTCCCCAAGTGAGTCATCGTGATTGATCTTGATTACGGATGTGTTAACGTTGTTAAAGGCAACGTCTGTGTCCAGAAGTGCGACCATTATGTACTCTTTTAATAATGTAGGGATCGTTTGATGTTGCTAACCTATGTGTGTAGAGCTTTTTCCACCGGCTTTCCTTAACAGTAGTCATGTCATGGATCAATTTTAGATCATATATGGATATCAATCAGTCGTTCTAGAGTTTTTAGAGGGAAGGATGATAAACTTCTAGGTCTGAGATCATTTGGCATGACATGAGAACATTCTCCGGTTTTGGAATTGAAAGCTTCGTTAACTTCTCTCTATGACAAAGGGATGTGGATTATTTATACGGAGCTCCGCATGATATTACCTAGCGTTGGCAGAATAATGTCTAAAGACCTTTATAGCTCTACAGGTTTTATACCATCTGGTCTAGCAGACTTGTATGGTTTGAAGATATCCAGAGCCCAAATCTACTTGTCTCTTGTAATCCGATTGTAAATTTAGGTCGCGGCTGCAGTAGTCCTGCTGGAATTGTAACTGACCGTGAATAGGGATCTACCTGGAAAGTTGGTGCTCAGTAGCATGTTGAGTGATTCATCGCATCGGTTTTTTTCTAGTCATCATAACTAGTGTAGGGAGGATTTTTCTTAGCCGCGATGCCTCAGAGGTTTCTGTTATTTGAGGAAGTCAATTTTCTTGTGCTTTTTGCTTGGTTGAAAAGTTTTCTGTAAACCGCTTGCCAATGCTGATGTCCACCAGTGCGGATTTTTCTCGCCTCTAAATTGTATAAGAGCGCACCAAGCAGCCACTGACTTATTGAGTATCAGAGTGAAATCCTTGACTTTCATGTGAACCTCATTGGTGTTACGTGAGGAACTTAAGAGTTCAGAGGAGAGTAGTTTTAACAGTGTTCCTCTGTATTCTGGACAATCAGTTTTCCAATAATTCTGGAATGCTAGTCGGCAGAGAGAAGCATCATCCGGACTGAATTGGATATACTTGTGATCTGAAAAAGAGTGTTCACCCGTTTGTTATCATTTGAGTGTGCTGTCGGTGACAAGAGCGATATCTATTAGTTCTTGTCTATTTTTAGTTATGAAGGTTGGCCAATATAGTCGTGGCCAAGATATGCCGATGCCAGCCAGTAAGTACCTTCGGTAATCTCTTGTCTAGCAACGGTTAAGTCGGGGTCCCTGAAATTAGCAAGTGAGAGTAAATACATTAAGGGAACGTTTCACTAATGTATACATTTTGATCGTACCTTTTGTCTTTTGTATAGAGCGAAATGTATTCAGGTGCCTCAAGTGCAGGAGCCATTCTTCCTGGATTAGGATGATATCTTTTGCGTCTTTGGATAGACGCAGAATGTGTGCGGCCAAGGCCTCTTTGGAGTGATGGAGTTTAGTCTGAAGGCGCTATAACATCATTGCTACAATCAACTAGAGAAGCCTCCGCCGCGGTGACATTTAAGTCCTCCAATTGTGACAATCTGCCCAAAAGCTCATCTTCATCGTCTGATCGTAAAAGATCTATTTTTGAATCGTCGTCGGTTTCTATTCTCGACAGGTTGTCAGAGGTGGAGACCGTCAGCTTGGTTGTCACCTTGGAAAGATTGGAGTGTCGCTATCCATTTTAGGAAAGGATATCGCCGCTCCGAGAACTAAGTCTGGGATCCCTTCTGGGGAGGAGGGTGCAGCTGGGATCCAAATGCGGGTTCTAGTTCTGTTTGGTCTTTTTAGCCACAACCTCAAGTTTTGCACACGGTCACCTACGACTTTTGTGTAAAGACCGAGTGATCTATTATCGACATAAGCGATAAGTTTGACGTTTTTTTTTGCACCAGCCAGCATCGCTTGTGATGGGAGGTGGTTCGTGGTTTTCCCGCATGGTTGTTAAGAAACTGTCCGCAAGCTTTAGCTTGCCAACTGCCACCATTCAGCTGAAATTGATCTGTCTGCGTAACGATCGATTACCGCGATCACATTTGGGGGTTTTGACGCTTTTAATTTTGGGCCTTGGAGGAGTCTTTATACCTTTTCGGGTAATTCGTCTTCCAAAATTGTAGTAGTTCACTTTATCTTGTTCTTCACGTCCGCAAGCTTTTCTTGACTTCCACAATAGATCTGAGGATTTTGATAATGCGCGGTATTTCGGCGTTTTACATAAAATACCTTGGACGGGACTTGCCAATGTGGCTGAACCTCTGATTTCTCTTTGAGGGAGGAATGTTAGCAGCAGCAGGAAGACCGTGGCCTACCACAAATTTGCTGCTGCTGTTGGTAGAAACACGGCCAGCCACAGTCTCACCAGTCCTTGAAAGCTTAGGGTTTAGCTCCTTGCATTTGCCTTTATAAGTTGTACCATGGAACCTTACCAGTAGTCGGTATGGTATTAAAAGATTAAAAGAGTAACGATCTCGAATTTTGTTTTTCAAATTTTTAATTTCATAATAGTTCCCATGAGTATGGTGGAGAGGAAGGCGCATCTGTACAGAGATCCTCTGTTTAAGGCTAGCTAGTCAAAATTTTGCAGGTAACAGAATTCTTCGTTCACGAACGGGCTCTTTTTAAAGATACTGGTCTCTCAGAAAGGCTGATCTCTGGCACTGATTGTATAACATCTTGATCCGTCCTGGGGGATCAAGGAGTAAAGGAAGGAATAAAGTGAGGAAGGGAGAGAAGAAATAGGGGAAATAGTCATTGGCCTAACTTAGTCAATGAGTAGGTTATGAGTCGGTTGAACAGACTACGTATAGACAAGCAACTAGTAGAGGCCCTAAACTCTATAATGTACCATAAATACTCGTATCGGGGTCATTTATAAGATACGTTATGATACATTGGGGGAAGGGAGGATAAACTGCGGTGATATAGGTACGTGTAAAAATATATGAACTGAACTGAAGATTCTTTCCTCGACATGCACAATCTCAGCTTTGGAGCGCGGTAATGGTAACTTCAGCTATAATATCCATGATCCCGTAATGTCCATCCCAATCCGACTGAAGTTTAGGGCAAATTCGTAATCTCCTCTTAGGATGTATTTCTTCTCTGGAAATAGAATCTCTTTGTTGATTCTTGCTATGAAAAGCGATAGGCCATGACAAGCAAAGCGTTAGATAGTGTATTATTGTTCAATTCATCTGCTTTACAAGGTCATCGGACTACGGGCGTATTACATGTATTACATTCTAAAACTCCATGGCTTCAAAATTTCGACTTTGGTCTCAGTACAGCTCCATAGCGGCAGTTGACTAATGTCTTAGCAAAGATCTGATCTAGCAGTTTCGACACATTTTGAGAAATAATGCATCAATACGAGCACGTACTTATTGCTTTGCTTACAGCAACATGTTGGAAATGTTTACCAGCCGAATAAAGCTGCAGGTCTCCTCGGTGCTGCTTTGTGGCATAAATATCGCATTCAACACATTAACGCTCAATGCCCTTTCTCGCTCCGACCTTATAGATACATCTGAATAAACTCGCTGGCAAGCTGGCAAGAGACTTTCTAACGACGGGTTGTAAACGCTCTGGATACTGACGAGTGGTTGGTACCAGTTTCTTGCACAAAAAATTGCTTTGTAAAATGAGGGAAGTAATTTGACCCGATATGCTTTAAGCAGTCCGCTTTTACCTGATATTTTATTCCAGCCTGGGCGAATGTCATCTGTAACTCATTGCAATATTATTTTATCTGCAGCCTAAGAATGCCTTAACTTATCTACATCATCCTAAATACGAAATCGTTACTCCTTGGAATTGTAATGATTGCATGTCTCTTCAGAGCAGTGTCGACGAAATAACGCTTTGGCATTCAAGTGAGTTTTCCCAGCTCGATGTTGTCATGTCTATCTTTACGGCTAAAAAAGTGCAATAAGTGCGTTCTGCGTTACTTAAACTTCAGCTGAAAGGCATAGCACATGCATCGGTTTTTAGCATAAATTCGGCTTCCGGTTGTACATTGTACAAAATAGGAAAAGATGTCAAGTATCTTTTTAGTTCATTAAAGGCTTTTGAACATCCGTCGATACACTCAAAAACTATGCTAAAGCTTCAAACTGATTACTCTGAATTGCCACAGTTCGTTTTTTGGTCACAAAGGTGCACTTGTTTCGATTACTAGGATGCAACTCTACTTGATGATATCCAAACTGGCAATCCATGGTGCTAACCACACCGAACCGCACATCACGATTTGTGATGACCAGGGGATCGAGTAAGTTTCGATAATGTTTCGGTGCAGCACTTCGTCAATGCTTTTTCCAGATTATGCCTGGAGGTTGCTAAACAGGCTCTTCTGTGCCTACACCGATTGGCTGCTGAACGGCATTGGTTTAAGCAAGTCATAAGGTCCACTGGAGAATAAGTCAACAGATTCACAGGCTCAGTCACACAGAATGCATTTTTAGCGCCGTGAAAAGATTATTTAACACTGCAGTGATATAATTTTACGTCGCGCTATCACGCTATCAAGAGCAATCATCATCGTTCAACATTTGCTTCAGTAGCTTTGCATTACCTGTCAAAATGTTGTTTCTTTCAAATCTTTTCCAATAGTTTCCCATATTTCTTCTTTTAAAACAATGTGCTTATAGTTTTTTATTAATCTGGTCATATAAAAATGGTTATTTACCCTCAAATTCAATTAATATTTTTATTATTTCACAAAAAGGACCAATAATAAAGTCACATTGTGTTGGATTTTCATTTCAACACATTCCTGCATTTCATCGCTGCGCATCATGGCCGTAACTCAAGTGGAAGTGGACTGGCTTCCAAATCGGAAGATTTGGTGTTCGAATCCCAACCACGCCCAAAAAACATTAATTTTTTCAGTTGGCAAAATCAAGTATAATGAGTAGTTGATTAGAAATTAACTACAAGCCAACTTCCACTAAACATTTAATCTCCCCATTAAATTTTGGATGCCTACATGGGTGGTCAATTAACCAATAAGTCCAAACATCTTTCTCTCAATCCCATTTAAAAAAGGCTGAGGCATTACAAGTGAGTTTATACCATTTGTGTGTTAAGTTATTTAAAAAAAGTGAACTCACCGCGACGGTAAGAACGCATTCTGGTTGACAGTTTCTATGATTTCAATAGATTACAATGTGCCGTTAAGACGCGCTCTGTTTGACACAATTAAATCAGCCAATAACTCGGGTAGAGCGGCATTGCCTGAGAGAAGTACGTAATTACACTCAATCTCTTGTACCTACTTGTACCAGGACAGTTACATTGTTAATATAAAGAGGAGCACACCCACGCCGAATTATCAAGGCTTCGCCCTTAAATGACGTCTAATAAAAATAGTATGCAGAGCAAAGTTCTGGTCTTATCGTAATGGTTCACAGATGACGTCACCGTAGGTTGTTACGATTTTACCTGTTACAAGCAGTCGGTTATAGGTCTTGTCTGCGGCAGGGCTACCCTTAGTCTCTACCAGGGCTTAAATCATGGTACCATGGGAGTCAAGAAGCCCCCGGATATTGGTCCGGGCCTTGTGAAGCTTCAGTAAAAGTTTCAGGATCTGCTAGCTTAACGCTCTCCTGCACAGAACGTTCATAAATGGCATCTACGAATTGCATTGCATACGTTTCTGGGCTTCGGGTGGTGTAAGACGCCCCTACGTCACTCGCGTAAGCACTAATATCTTCTTTTAGACAATGTTGCCTGGAAATGTGTTTTTCTTGACTAAGAAACATTAGCTGTAGAGCTTATCTTAATCAACATGATCGGTGAGATCCAATTTGGTAAGTACAATTTTTCAACGAAGTAAAGTTCCTCATAATTGGGCCTTTTCTTTGGGATTCCGTTCATTTGCTTCGGAGACAATGTCAAATTGTTCTTGGTAATACCGCTAAGAAGTTATATGACTGTCAAACAGTGGCGCATGCACGAGTTGCCAAATAGATTAGATTGCTGGATGTGAATAGGTGTTCGGGAGTTCGTGTTTTATGAATAACAGGTAAATCTCCAACAACTATTGTGTGGGCTGTTGGATCAGTCTCTTTAGGTGTAGAACATTGAAAAACTTCGTTGATATAATTTGTTTCGCTTAATGTGCGTAATTCCTCTGTGTGACGCTACTGCTCCTGCCTATGTTTGGCGATTACGCTGTTTTGCTGCTCTACATTTACACTGAGAAGATTTAATTTGGAAAAATTTTTTCCAACTTTTCAGTAAAATCTTCCGTCATGACGAACGAACTTTAGACACCAATGTTATGCTTTAATGATTCTGGTAATACCTGACAAAGGGAAGGTGAGAAGAACTATACGATCAAGGAAACAAATAGATACGAGGTAAATTATTACGATGTACACACTTTATTCAACAGCTGCGGAAATTCTACTCGTAATATGACAATTAAATGACAAAAACGAAGTGGGCCCAAATAAGCTGTTAGCTTCAAAGGGTGGTGGATGGCTGCGTTCCTGACAATGTTTATAGAGAATTTTGTAAAACTATTCTTTCGGCTTCATGGATATGTAACCCCCTAAGTTAACCAAGAAGGCTTCTACAGACGGAAGCTATTTATTGAAATCTGCTTGTCATATGTCGCAAGATGTTAATATTGACAAAGTAACTAGACACCTTATCAATCGTTGGGGGTAGAAACTAATCTAAGTAAAAGGTCTGATAACAACGAGTCATTCAAATAGTCTAGCACCCCCTCTCATCCCAAAAAAAAAGAAAGCTAACCCCCATCCGATTGTAAATGAAATCCAATCAAGTGTCATTTCCTGACCAAGCAAACTGTTCCACCTACGCCTATAGACATAGCGTATCTTGCTCGTTATCAGCCAAATGTCTTCCTTTCGGTTGAGCTTACACATTCGTTCATATGGTGCTGGAATCATAATACTGAGTCAGACTATTGGTTTTGTATCGATAAGATACTCTTACATATTCCCATCTCCCACAAAATACCACGTTTACCATCTGTGCATGTATTTTGAAGAATAATTTTAGCTTTAAGCATTCCGCGAGGAGCATGTAAATGGAAAGCATTGTTCTCAATAAATAGCAGTTTTCAAATTGGAACAAGAGCAAATACTTGCTTCCATTTTAATGCGGAGTAAACGTATAGTTATAATTTATTTTTCCCAGACTAGTTCCTGAAAATGCACTTCCCAATGTCCACCATTATAGAGAATAGTTGTGCCTTTAGATTCATCGGAGACGGACTCTTCAGCAGCATTCAAGTCGTGCCCATCTAACTGAACCATCGGCATCTTCATGGGCTTGGGGTTTTGATATGGGTGCATTGGCTGCCTATGATACTTACGAGGTCAAGAGCAAGCGGAATCTGAAGTTCGGCGAACAAATGCGAGCTAAAGTGCCAGAGGGAATAGGTGAATTGCACAAGACCTACCAGGCTTGGACATAAATCATTCGGACTACTGAATGAGATTGAACTGGAAGATTGCACCACTGATTATGCTTTGCAAAGTGTGTAAGGGATTGGCTGTCATACCAGGTTTGTGGTACACATGCCGTTTGCCCAGTTGACTCGGCACAAGATACAAAATTGAATTGGATCACAAGTTAGAGAGGATTCGAATGCAAGTCTTCCTGTTTATCTGAGATATGCTCACGGTTTCTTTCATAACAGTTGCATTGGCCGATAGAATGTACAGTTGAAATGGACCGCATACTTCTAATCAATTTCAGATGACAAGTTTTTGTGAATAAACTCGCTCCAATGGAGTCGTGCAGTGGACGAGAGTGATTTGTTGTGAATTAATTTAATTTCATTTGATATTACATTTAGATGAAGCGATTGAAGGTTGTACTATAACGACTGAACATTAATAAAAAGTGCGGATGGGAGGTGATACCGTGACACCTTAATCGCGGTTTTTGTGATCGAAACGTATTTGTAATTAATCGATTACTTAATGATCACATAACTCTTTTAACTACATTGCAGCCAATGAGGAATGGATACTCTCAATTAAACTTATAATTGGAGATCTAGCAAATAGAAATACATAGAAAAAGGATTGTGAGTTTAATTTTATCTGGAGTACTTTTATTTAAGTGACCTTGGCTTTTGTAATATACTTAATTGTTAATATAATGGACGCATTCTTTATTTTTATTAGTGTCATGATTTTCTCTTTTAAGATAGGTTTTGCTGAGGGTTTTCCCTTTTGAGAGCTGGAAAAATGTAGCTGAGGTTATCTTTTCCAGCCAATTTACTTACGACTGTAACTAGATATTTAATGCAACAGAACTCGGTCTGATTATTGTTAAATCGACCCCAACTGTTGAGTATATTGAGTATCCCAGCACTGAGCTTATTTGCTTCATCTTGCAGGGTTCTGTTCTGGTTTTGGATCCTAGGTTAGTTTTTTTCTTTTTCTTTTGCAATTGATGTTTCCATCCCCTCGGCCCTTAGAGCGCATAAGTCGCACTTATACTTTTCTGTATCTTCGTTTTTTACGCTCCTTGTGCTACTACCACTCTCTACTACTGCTGTTTACATTAGCACGCGAGGCAGCGTTTAGTTTTAACTGCCATTGTGCATGTTGTTCGAATCAATGCTCAATAGTTCTGACGTCTATGCACAAGCATAAGCTTGTCTGTTGGGTCGTGTCTAGCGACTGTCTTCTCAGAAGAGAGGCAGCCATAGACGTGATTGATGACTGGTGTATAAGAAATGGGCTTCCAGTCAATTCTCTCAAAACTAAGGTTGTTCTTTTTACGAGAAGGTGGGAACTGTCTGGTCTAACTCATCTAATGCTTAAAGGTATTATCATCCAATTCTCCAAAGAAACTCTGGAGAAGCCTCTGGACTGAACATGTTAAGTCGTAAGCCTTAGAGGCGCTGTCGGGTTTTTGGCTGTGTAATAGAGCTTTAGGCAAGACATAGGGCTTGTCACCGAGGAATGTTGTTTGGATCTAGACGGCTATTATTTTCTATGCATCGGCTGTTGGGTTGAAAAAGCATGAATCTGCCTAACCTTAATATTCATATTTATATCACGGGCTGGATTTGCAAAGCCAACTTTCGTTTAAAAAGAAGTGGTCTTTGGAACAAGACACACTAGAGCTTTGATTACCTTGCGCGCCAACTGTCTTTTGATTCTGTTATAAGGGCATGCCGTCTGATGATGATGACACCAGAACTTCTGCTGCATAGGATTGGTTTCGATCAGAATTTAAGCCAGGAAAGAGATGTAGACGGGTCTTCACAGATCACTCTAAAACCGAATTAATATGCGGCGCTGATGACTTTCTGAAAAACGACAACATTAGATTAAGCTCATTGCTTAAAAGACTTGCGAATGTCTCCCAAGCGGTGATATACGCAATTCTGATAGCGCCGAACTATGGTATATTGTGAAGAATTCGAGGAGAGAGCGATCCATTTGCATTTGTAGCGACATTCAAGCTTTGTTTAGAGCTTTATTCAGCCCTTTTACGACTTCCAAGTTAATTCGAGGATGTAAGATTTCATTAAACGCATTCGGAAAGCTAAATCTACTGAGTTTTATTTGGGTTCCAAGTCACAGTGGGATCAACAAAAATGAAATCGTTGATGAACTTGTTAGACAGAGATTCGCAGGAGAGATTTGCAGGATCCGAACTTACGTTAGGTCTGGCTGCGTCCTCGGTTAGGGCTTCTATTGGCAATTGGGTTTCATGTGAACGGAACTGCAGATGGCATGTCTCTCCATTTCATTCTTTCTTCGAAGACTGAGAAATTTCATTATACTATAAGTAACTTACATACAAAGAGTGCAATGAACTATTTTTTTGTTTGGGTGCTCTGTTCCGACAGAAAAAAAAAAACGCTGAAGTATTTGAGAAAGCCCGAAAACGAAAAAAGTTTGCTTAAGACTGTCTACACATATCTTTATGTCTCGCATGTTTTTGATAAAGTGTGGAGTTAGGATTTGAAGTTAATATAAAACAAGGTCTTACGTGTAAACCAATGAAAAATACTGACAACATATCGCGAGAATAGATCTTTAGTATCAGACAGTATATATCTATGCTATCCATGCACCGTGTTACTATTACGACTATTAATCTCAGAATTCCTGGAGTTGAAGATGCTCTCCTAGAGGTGGAGGGCAGCCATGGTCCCATCAGCCATGGTCCTATCAGCCAGTGGTCCACCAACCCCAGACCTCAGAAAACATAGGTTTCACGGGCGATTTTCCCCGCAGAAAAGAAAGAGGAGGTTCGATCGGTGAAGCCCTAAATGCAGAAGGGAAAGTCATAATTAGGAGCCCAGGAGGTAGCAACAGACGAAACCTCTGAAAATCGCCGACAGATGGGGAAGGACGGTCCTTTTAAGGTAGACACCCCAACACGATAATGAATGATAATGATAATGAAGGATCACTCCATCCTGTAACGGATGTGGGTGCGAACGCTGGCACCACATCCCACAACTAATGTGAATAACAAAAACCAAAACATAACAATAAACAAGAACAACCAACAAACAACAACAAGTATCAACAACAAACAACTACAAATAACAAAATTGCAAACCACAAAACCGTCTGTTGCCCGGGGGTAGAGAAGCCAGAGGGCAGAACAACAAATAAATAATTGTAGAGAGTGACACGCTGTTGGTCCCTCCAAATCTGAACGCCGAAGTATTTAGGGACCCGCGATAAAAATGTAAAAACTTGCACTGTACTCAGTTTCGTCATGGGCGGCGATCCAGAGGATGGCTGGATCGAGATAAAATCCGTTTTGAATTGTAACTATACTCTTTTTTTCGTGCCACACTCCAGCTACCTTTTCATCGAGTTTCCTTCCTCTACGCGTTTGGTTTTATGTTACCAAAAAATTTATTAGTATAATTCGATGGGGGAAAAGGTCTCCAGCATCAGAAAAGGAAGAAAGACTTTAAGTAAATTTCACACCGAAATTTAGTCTTCTGAGATATAGCAAAGCTAGGATCCACAACTTCCATAATCTCTCTAAGTGGAGTTCCCAATTATTAATAAATGGGAGCGAACTCCGAGGCTGAGGAGTATGAATGAGTAAAATGGAATGATTAAAAGGCATAGCTGAACACAGGTGCACAATAACCCCGTCATTGGAGTGAGTGAACATGTGAGTGAATGTGTGTGTGATTCGGAAAGGAGTTGTGGAACGAAAGAGATTTGCAAAAGCTACGTTTTTATGCCTTTTCTTGAAGTTGAAGAAAAACAAAACAAAAGATAGTGTAGAGATGGGGGCACAGCACCGCCAAGTAAGAAGAGCTAAGTACAGTGTAAATCAGTGTAGAGTTAAAGTTCATTTTTTTTTTATTGTGCAATGAAGACTGGGTGTGCGCAAAATTCCCGAGAATAGATGAGACCCGCGACCCGTCGGGTCAACCACCGCCGAATGTACCGCTAAACAGAAAAAGAAGACTATTATAAAAGAAGATATTATAATCTGATGTATATTGTGTTTTTATTTTATTTTTTTTTTTTTTTTGGTTTTTCCTTATTTGGTTCGGGCATTGCTGTATCGGTGCGGGGGATTAAACATAACACCAACATCGACTCAAAACATTATCTTGTTGCAGCCAGGGTCCGAATGCTGATATCCCAAGCATATCGACCTAGTCCCATCTAGTCGCAGATGACCTCTATGAACAGAAAAGGAGGGAAAAACACGGGTCATTGCTTATCGAAAATTTGCAGCAAAATCAGATGCCCGAGGCAAAGAGATCGACGATGCACAGAAATATATACCACTAGTAAACGCAATCCAACAAAAAAAAAAAAAAAAAAAAAAAAAACATTCGAAGGACCGCTAAATTGGACATGTTTTTTTGCATGTAATGTACAACTAAATGAGCAATAGACGATTACAAGGAGGTTTAGAAAATGTGCTATTTGCCAGACGGACCAATAAGTAAGCTGACCATATTCCATATCAATATGTTGCGGATAACCATCACCAAGCAGTTCGTTAAACATCTATAATAACCATTTTACCCAGTGTTTACTGATTTAAACATCTGCTCCTTTTTACCCAGCAGATATGTTTTTTGAGATTTGTCTTTTCTTTCGTCTGAGTTCATTTCTTAATCCTCATCATCTCTTCCTTTCTGAGTTTGGAGTATTTTTGGACATAATCAATGGTACAGCAGCAGAAGCACCAGTAAAGCAACCATCAGCCAACATCGTCCTTTCTATTCAGACCGAACAGAGCAAAGTAAAAATGGCTCATTGTTTACGACTTCCGTTGGTTACGTTTCAAGAACAAAAAAACGAGATTCATTCGTTTCTTAAAGTCCTTTGTTATTTATCATTATTTTTTTTTTTTTACCTTTTAGATGTGTATGCGAGAGCATACTACACAGTGTGTTTGAGTACTTGTAAAACTTTTCGTTTGAAGATGCGATCCATCAGGTATTCAGATTTTTGTGTGGTGCTACATACGAGTAGATGGTATAGGACTGATTGATACTGGAATCTGTTGATTGAAATAAAACAAGTGAAAGAAACACATCATACTTAAGCGGCTTTTGGAACCTTGAATCCTGAAGAGGCACTAAGAGGACCTAATTAAATTCAAATGAAAACTGCTGTTTTAAAATATTGTTTTCTTGTGAATGTAGTGAATGAGCATTCATTACATAGATACTCTTTGTTTTCAATGCATTGAACTGCTTTCCATGTTGATGTCAGGATGAAATTTGTATTACGACCAGCAGAGGCTAAAAATTACTTTTACAATTTTTTTAACGAAGTCAAAGGCAAAAGTTGAGGGGTTCAAATGCGACTTTTTGTCAAAACAGATAATGTTTATATCCAGGCGTAGGGCTTTGATTTATAGAGGAAGCATAAAGATAAAGTAACTAACTAAAGGCTAAGTGTAACTGTCCCAAAAGTGATAACCATATTCTTTTGTGGTTCAAGAAGATCCCATGTACAGGGAGTTGACAACCGTTGAAGAAGTTAAAGATAGCATATATTATTGTTTATAAAAAACATCTTGTGCTAACGATACGGGCTATTTTCTAAACTGCTATAAAGATGATAGATATATTTTCTAAAGTAGAGAGAGCAAAAGTACCACAATAGAAAAAACCAATTCGACAAACAAACTAATAATTCTTAATCGAAGCAACCGAAGAATACTTCCAACTGTCGTTAATGATTTCAATAACAGAGGAACTCAAGCAGCTTTTCTTCAAAAAGGGTTATTTATATTTCAATAGTTTGGCCACATGTCAAGTATGTCAAGACATGATATAGTCGTGCTATACCATCAGGTACGTCTCCCCTGAGCAAATTAAAATTGATGAGGTTGAATCAAATTCAAGAGTTCGTATGCCAGATAGCTGGCTCCTTAAAGATTATGATAATGATGTTGATGAAAGTCTGTACGCGTACATTTTTTTTCTAGAATATGGAATCGAGAAAGATCGTGAAAACTAAATCCGTTGCCATCGGATATTGATTGCTTCTCAACAGTTGGGTCAATACACAAACTCATATTCAGAGAAGTGAATATTCTGGAAAAAGTAGTCCGCCTTGAGTTAATTATACAAAATTCTTATTCATGTCAGCTCTAAATACACGTACCTTGAAGAAGTTCATTAAAACGATCTGCTATATTTAAGGTTGACATCCGATAGAAATTCGCATGACTTAACCATGTGTGATGTCCTTATAAAGTTCAGTCACTTCGTACATGGTATTAAAGTACTACTATTTTCCTTGATCAATACGCACAATAGTCACAGTTACAGTAATGGTCGTCGACAGGTTAATGCCTAATCATACAAAATTCAACCACTTGTATGTGCAGGAATTTTGATAATCATCGTCACCACTTACGTAGTTTACATCACTCTGCAAAGTAGAGCTAGGTAAATGAACTTGGATAAGAGTTCCATTTCACCATGGTTTGAAATGTTTTGCAAAACTTAGTTGGTACGCAATTGTTTTCAAAATATTATATATTGTATTACATTGCAACCATTCGTTGTCAGCCTGCGAGATACATTCGAAAGATCGTGCATTTCGTTCGCTTGGCGAATATTTGGGATTCTTCTGGGTGACCACACATAAGATGTCAGATATGTTCAGACTTTTATTCAAGAATTTTTAGATTTGGATTTTTAGATTTGGATTTTTAGATGTTGTTCAGGGTTTTCCTATTAGTTTCCCTATTAAATGTTGGATGCCAACCATGGAGCAAAATAACCACTGAGCCCAAACATATTTTTCTCTCTCTCTATCCAATTTTCCGAAAAACTTAATACATGCTTCGGCATTTTAAGAGTAGTCATACCCTCTAGAGTGTTAAGTTCTTTAAAAAAAAAAAAAGGGATTAAATGTTTTTTTTTTCGAGCGATTTAAGGTATCTGTGTATGTTTAGCGACCATGCTACAGTTTTGTAATAGCCTAAAAGGTTGGCCGTGAGTTTCATTTATTTTATTAATTTATTGGTAATGTCAGAGCAATCAAAAAGCAACCAACTTACTTTGTATCTCAAATTGAAATTTCGATTATCGCTTTGTACTGAGAGGATTAGTGTCCAAGTCAAGCTAGCTACTTGTATATTATTATAGAAGGGCTTATCGGGTGTTATGGTTTTGGTCTTCTTGACCCTACATCTTGCATAATTTTAGTGCTTATTTAAAACTTCGAGTATTTTATATTAACAAAAAGAGAGAAAATATAAATATCTCTACTGAGAGTAGCGTTGCATGTTTATCGGAAACACTGCGTCAACTTTTTATTCTGAACTATCGGTACTGAAACTGAATGCCGCCTGTATTATAAATGTATTGTATATATCTTGTACGATAAAGAAATTACGTGCTTATAATTCAAGCGTCTTTATTGCAGTTATCTTCGTTGACATTTGTGCTTGGTGAATAACCATACGCAATATGAAGCTATACTTACATTAATATATAAAGTTGTGCTTACATTAATACTACATCTTCAATTTTCTAAAATATTGTTAATAGTAAACGATCTTATAGCATCCAATGTATTTCAAATCTTATTTTCGGAATTATTCATTTCATTACAAATACAATGGCTAAATTCATAATCTTAATTTCATTAAATTCATAGAGCAATTCATTATACCAATTATAGGTATACACCCTGCCTGACTCGAACTGCAACCAACTTCAGACTGTGTCAAATTTTGACACATGACAGATAATTTTATTATTTACAAGCCTTTTAAACTATTTGCATTTTAGTTGTGTTGAAAAATTTTTATCAACGTGAACTAATCATTTGTTTCTCGAACCATAGCTCGTTACCGTGATACTGGCAGCGTTGCTAAACGCCATAAAGGTGGTCATAAAAAAAAAACAACATCGGCAGAAATGGTTTGGAAAGTGAAGGCTCGAATTGAGCGAAATCCGCGTCGAAGTGGAAGAAAAATGGCTTGTGAGCTCAACATATCGTTGGAACGGATGCAACACATACTGAAAAGTGAGCTTGGGCTCAAGCCATTGAAGTTCCAAAAAGCATACGATCTTACACCGCAACAGAAAAAAGTTAGAGTCGAAAGAGGGAAGGAATTGCTACGCTTGCACGAACGTGGTGAGTTGCCGAATTTGGTTAACGAGCAATATGTCAACAAACAAAATGACCGAGCTTACTTGCCAGAGAGGTCCTTCGAAAATGTACACCTTCGGACGGCCAACAGAAAGCAGGCAGCACCGATGGTGTTGGTTTGGTCGCTCTCCGCTAGTATTTTTGGACCGTGGCGTCAAAATTAATGCGATCGTATACCGTGAAACTGTCTTAGAGGCAGTATTGAAGCCTTGGGCAAACAATCATTTCCGTCCGAGACCGTGGACATTTCAACAAGACTCGGCACCGTCTCACAAAGCGCGCGTCAACCAAGATTGGTTAAAAAACAATGTTCCACACTTCATTTCTTCGACACAATGGATTGCAAATTCTCTGAATGCAAATCCGTTGGATTTCTCTGTCTGGGGTTTTTTGAAGGCGAAGGTTGGCACTAAAAAATACCAAAGTTTGGCCCACCTCAAACAAGCACTTCGCCGGGAAAGGGCCAAAATACCGCAGAGCCCCTTGCGTGCAGAGTGCGATGCTTTCTTCGGCCGTCTCAAGGCCATTATTTGCGCCAAAGGTGTACATATTCAAAACTACTGATACAGTTTGAAAATTGATGTATTTTCAAACATTTTTTGTTTTGGCACAATAAAATTTATCAAAAAATAAAAGAAATATAGCATTTTAAAAAGTTGCAGTTCGCGTCAGGCAGGGTGTAATTTGATTTAAGCAAAAGCTCGATCTTTTATTTACGTGTTCGCGAATACTCTAACCCTTATAGAAATCTGGTTGTTTTACTTCACGTCTGTTTTTCGTTCCAGATTCTTGTGGTTGTGTGTCTTTCAAATATGTTTGACCTTGCTCAATGTGATCTTCAATATTAGTGCCTGCATATGAAGAGTTCTTTTCGATAGCATTTGGTTTTGTAGTTATCTGCTCCTCATCTTCTACATTTCTGATTTTGGGGACGTGTACTGTCTTCCTAATATGTTCGGTGTTCCTTCGAATAACCTGGTTTCCCTCATTACTAATAAAATACGACCTTTGTGTGTCAGCCGTTGCCTCAACAAGTGCAAGTTGCCACTGTTTACCCTTTTTGTATACTACACTATTTCCCGGTTCTAATAATAATTTCTTTCTATGTGCAGTTTTTTTATAACAAATAGCTTGTCTTGCTTTTGCTTGTTCCATGTTGTCCCTAGCGCCATTAGATACGACTTGTGGTACTAACATATTTGTTTGAACTGGATGTTTTGTTCCTAATAACCCACTTGACAACAGCTGACTTGGAATGTAGAATGGAATGATAGAGCTACAGTATTCCAGCAAAGAAAGGAGAAAATCTTGAGAACCTGCCTTCGTTTTTTTCAGCATACCTTTAATTATCTGAACAGCTGTGCCAGACCATTAGATTTTGGGAAATATGGGCTGGAATGTACGAACGCAAACTCCGAATTGTGAGCGAATTTATTTCATTTAAAAGAACTAAAAGCCTGATCATCACATATTACTTGCTCTGGTATGCCATTGGAAGAGAATATGACTTTGAGTATTTAAATAACACTGTTCGCTGATATCTGTTGTCTGATATCTCCTTGATGTCAATCCATCTAGAATAGTAGTCGATCATTACCAAGTAAGTTTTTCCTTAAAATCGAATATGCCGCAAGTCACTCTTTGAAAAGGATAATCCGGTAATCCCCTATATTACGCGTGATCATCTCATGTTTACTGTTTGACGACCTGAAGTTCTCATATATCTGACATCTACCATATTAATGACGTTTTCAATATCTCTAGCCATTTACTCAATCGTTTTTGTTAATTGAAAATGGTTTTCATGCAGCTTTTTTAACACGTCCTGCCTCAAGATCTTAGGTACAAATCTCTGCCTTCAAAAAAAATTAGTCCGTCTTTTTCATACAACCTATCCTTAATGTTACAATAAAATTTGAGTTCTTCATCTAATCTATTTTTAGCTTTTGGCCAAGCTTCCCTATAAAATTTCTTTAAATTCAGTAACATGTAATCCCTATTGGTCTCTGTTTGGAATCTTTTCTTTGTAGCATCACTAATACTGATACTATGAACAACTATGAACAACTATGAAACTGTTGAAAGTCTACGTCGTTATCTGCTTACGTATTACGACAGAGTAGATCTGCAATATGTAGATCTCTTCCTGGAATATATTTTAGGCAAATGTCATATTTTAATAGTTTGATTTTCATTCTTTGTATACTTGCTGAATAGCTTGAACACAGAGGTTTTTCCAAAATTGAGATGAAAGGCTTATAGTCAGTATGATTAGTCATGGAACTTTGTACAAGCATAAACGACTACTAAAAGCTCCTTTTCTATCTGAGCATAATGTGTCTCCGTTTCCGTTAGACTCTTTGCAGCATAACCTATCGACTTTTGTTCCTGCAATCCTAAACCAACAGTCTAAACCAAATATGGACGCGTCTGCCTGAATCACAATAGGAATATTTGGATTGAAACTATGCAGAAGAGGATAATTTTGTTAAATCGCATTCAAAGCCTGAGTGTTTTTTTTTTTTTTTTTTTTTTTTTTTTTTTTTTTTTTTTTTTTTTTTTTTTGTCCACAAAAAACAGGTTTCTTTTCGTAACAAGTTCTTTAAAGTTTGAGTGAGTTCAGCAAGGTTTGGAATAAAATCTCTTAAATAAATAAGAGTTCCTAAAATTAAAATATCGTAAAATTTTTTTAATAGCTTCTACTTTTTGGTGATCTGGCCTTATACGCTGTTCGGAAAAGATATGCCCTAAGTACCTTACCTCTTGCGATCGATATTGCAACTTCCTCTCATTGAACTTAATATTAAACTGACTCGCTCTTTCAATAACTACGCCAAGATTAGCATTATGCTCTCTCAAAGTTTTCCCTACGACAATTATGTTATCTATATATTCGAATGCTCCTGTAAGATTTCCAAAGTATTTCTATTAAATTTTTGAAATTTTTCGGGAGCAATTTTAATTCCAAATGGAAGCACATTAAATTGATAACACCCAAAAGGGGTTACTAAAAATGGTAAGCTTTTTGAATTTCTCCGTCAATCCAACCCTCAGTCAAGTCGAGCACAGAAAAATACTTCATTCCTGTCATTGCCATTCTAAAATCTTCAAATTTGGGAATAATGCGATGCAAATTTTTCGTTGAGCTCTTTAGGGTCCATACAAATTCGTAATGATTTGTTTTTTTTTCTCGATGACTACCATATTGTGGGCCCAGTCAGAATGTTTATCAATCTTGGAGATGATATCCCTATTTACCATATTTTGTAGGGTGTTTTTAACTTTTTCCCTAATACTTAAAGGCAATCTTCTTGGCGGTTTACTGATTGCTTGCGTACTTTGATTTAGCTTTATAGAGCATTTATCCAGAAACCTTTCAATCCCAGAAAAAACCATTTTGTTTTTTGCTATAAAATTCACCGCTTACCCGGTGCAATAACCCCAAATCTAGACATGATTGTAGTCCTAAGAAAAGTTGCGAAAGCATGTTCACAACTATGAACTTCAAACTACAATTTTTGCCTCTGTATTCTATGTATAGTACATTCAAAATGACTTCTCCTAAAACACTAAGATTGAACCCTCAATATGCTTCAGTGAGCAAGTTTAGGCAATGGTTGATGTTTATTAAAGATACTTTTAGGCAAAATATTTACTTGAGCTGCGGTATCAAGTTTAAATGTAATTTACATATTTTAAACAGTTAAATTTTCTAACCAACATAAATTATTTTTGCTAGTATTTTTTACAGAATCGATAAAAAGCATTTCATCATCACCATTAGAATCCTATGTTAAAGCAATATCACTAACCTCTCTCATTTTTTTTTGCAGACAGCTGCGAAATGATTAAAGTGACCACATGCCAAACATTTCTTTCCATAAGCGGGGCATAGGCCCACCGCGTGCGTGTAACTGCAATATGCACATGATCTTTTACCAATTCCGATACTATTGCTCCCAAAGTGACCTGTGTTTTCTCTTCCAACTCTAAAATTATTATTTTGATTTTTCTTATAATTTTTAATTAGATTTTTGGAAATATGACTTCCCCCTTTGTGTCCAACAGCATCCACCAGTCCCTTCGATTTCAACGAACTATTGTTTTGCATAATCTTGCTTTGCGGTCTTGTCACTTCAGCCACGCGACATGCCTTCACCGAATGTCAGGTCACGTCAGGTCAGCCTGCTTGAGCAATTGCGCCTGCATGCTCCATCTCCTATGTCAATGACAATGCGACCTCGTAAATTGATTGCTTCTCCGCTCTAAAACTGCAATTTTCCACTAGCGCCGAGATATCCTTTAAAAGGTGATCGAAAGGCTCACCCTCTTTTCGACACCTCGTGTAAAAAAAGAAATCGTTCCTAGACAAAATTAGAACGTGGGCTGCAGTATGCCTCAAATTTCTCCACGACCTTGGAAAATAACTTTTTATCCTCGTCCGACAAGCCAAAGGTATTTAAAAGTTCAACTGCTTCATTGCCCGCACAACTTAAAAACTTTGCTACTTAGAGAAGTCCTTCTTCCTTGTCCGTCTTCGTAGCCGTTGCATATACAGCAAAATGAAATTAAATTTCTTCTAATTTTCACTTAAATTACCATTCAGACAAAGTAGCTGCGGCTTTGTAAAATCCATTCTTTTATGGACCAGTTCAGTTCTAGTTCTTTCATGCACTTAATAGTAAAAATCGCTTAATTGAAATAAGTGGTACAAATATAACTTTTGGAATAATTAACTTGCCGACTGCGCCATATAATATACATGTATATATGTTGTACGATAAAGAAAACACGTGCTTCTAATTCAAGCGTATTTATTGCAGTGATCTTCGTTGACATTTGTGCATGGTGGGAAACCAAATGCAATATGAAACTATGCTTACATCAATATATAAAGTTGTGAGTCATGCTGCTTCACTTTAAGTTAAGGAAAAAGTAGTGTAAATGGAGCATATACTTGGGAATGAAAAAACAGTAGGGAGGGATGATATATTACTTTTTGGCTTCTGGTTTACCTAGAGACAAATCTCTAGGGGCTAGGAGTCGTTAAGTTAGACGTACATATGTACAATGATTGTGGAGGTAGCAACCTTTAGGTACAAAGTCGGGACATAGACAGAGCTACCTAGTACCTGTTATTGTGAATTCATCGCTCTACCTAGAATTGAGTACAAATATTGTACATGAATCTCGATCAGACATTTAAGGCGTTGTATGACCTACTTGGATCCTATTGCGAGCAAAATCAAGGTCTTAATTGCTGCTTCACTATCAATGCAAATGCGAACATGCTTTCATTTATCATTGCCATTATTTATTTTTTAATTTGCTCAATAACTGGATGACTGAACGGATAAATTGAGGAATTAAAAGCTCGTTAAGCTGGGCTTAACATGGCCCAGCCCGGTATCTTTCTGTCGAAACGGACATTTCATCCGCTTTCAAGGAATATCAAGCCTCTTCGCTGTAAAGCAGGATCGTAATGATTTTAGTCTTATATCACGCTCGTTTGGTTTTACGAGAGACAGCTCTGTTACTCAATTGACTCCTGAGCTCAAAGAAACAGTGATTGGCAAAGCTGCTTGCACCTTTCGGGCAAAATTAGCCTTTTTTTGTCAAAACTCTGCCATTTCGTTAAATTTAAATTTTTTTCGCAATCGTGGGTCATTGTATAGGCAATACCTTCTAGTTTAATAATCTTTTTTTGTTTTTTTTTTTATTTCAGCTACGGTGAAGGACGCAATCACTGCAGCAGTAGAGGACCTTTTTTTTGAAGTTGAGAGATAGCGACTTACTCGCTGAAAATTTAATTTTTTCCTTTAAAAAATTAAAATTTCAGTGCATATTCATTTTTCATGTATATAGTAATTATATCCTTCAAATTTTAAAACATTTGATGCAGTAGCTTTCTTTCAAAAAAATTTCCGAATTCATCTTTTTTGGCGGTTACAATAGATGTGCCCCTTAAGCGACGGTGGACTACACTGGTATGGACCATCCACATTGTTCATGAATGGTTTCAGATGCTCACAAAATACGGCAGAAAAGATTTTATAGGCAATGCTTAGAAAACTCTATAGTTAGCATAGCGTCCTTTCTTCTAGATTGAACAAACGATGCTAAAATTCTATTCATCGGGCATTCTTTCCGCTGACCATATCTTACAGATGAGCTGGTATTTGTTCCCAATCAGGTCAGACTCAGCTACTTTAAATAGCTCAGCGGGTATTCTGCCTGCACTAGCAACTCTGTTATACTTTTGTTTCAGTACTGCTCTATCGTTTTCGGTTATTCTGCGTGACGGCGGGATTTAAGCCATCCTTACTGTTATTAGCTTGCAGAAGTCTCAGCACAGACTGTTATTCCACTACTAGCGCCCTATAATCATCTATGCAGGTTTTCTAACTTTGCAACCCTTGCATGTTTGTTTCATTCTCTGATAAAACTTTCGAACGTTAAAACCATAAAGCTCACGCGCAGCGCTCGTCCTTCGAAGCAGAGCAGTTTTAAATGTTTCTGGTTAGCTGCACACATATTTGCCTACATTCATCCTCAAACCGGAAGTTTTTTTGTGGCGGCAATAGCTTTTTAACGTCGACTTTGGTGGTCTTACTTGATTCCGTGGTGCACTTGTTGGATTGCTGTAATATCTTCTTTATAGCAGTCTACAGAGTTTTCAGCTGCAAAAAAAATTCGCAATTTGTTGTTCTTAAAACGATTGCTGGGGTTAACATCATGTCTGACCGTATCCGAGGCTTTTGGTTGTTTCTGAAATGGGATTTTTTCTTTCCACGGTAGAGAAGATATCCCCACGCGCAACCTCTAACCTTGAGGGCCAGATCCTTAATAAAACCTCTAGATGAAGCATCATTGAGGTTGCTTACAGTTGATAGCGAATTAATGACATGGTGGGAGACGCTAGGATTGTTACGCCGTATAAGGTTTGAAATCGTTTGAAATCTTCAGTTCAAGGATTGGTGAACAACCGTTTAGTTCAAATAATGCTCATTGAAATCAATTATGGTAGTGTGCAACAAAGAAATTACTGCGGCTGAAATATTTCATCAATAACCTTCTTATTGATATTTACGATTGTATTCCAAAAATGTACTTACAAATAAATACATACGCGTATTCTCGCATGTAGCCAGCGCATTTATAAATTCAATAATATTCTGTCGATCGTATACAAATTTTGAGGTTGCTGTCTCATTATATAATCCTTTTACGCAAATTCTAAAGAAAAGCTTGGAAAAAAAGTTCTTTAAAACACCGGCAGCCTATTGCAAATTTAGCACTTTCTGCTCGAATACACAAGAAAAGATTAAATTTCTTCGAATCTCGGTTATTATTTCGCTTCAATGATCGTCATTTGGAGATTTTTTGTTTTTATTACTATTTTGGTTTTCTGTTGTTGTTTTATTTTCCTCGCTGTACAGATTGAAATTTGATATGCGTTGCGACAGATGTTATGGGGGCTTTTGTTTTAAGACAGAAGACGATGTGAGAAGTAAAGAAAAGTTTATTTTATTTCCTTTATTTTTGCTAACAGCAAATGCATGCGAATCGTTGAAATTCGAGTAAATGCTGTACTCCTGGGAGAATGAAGATTTCTGTTAAGAAATTAAATTTTGAAACAGGAAGCATCTGTTATATCTAGATACATAAGTACAAAGTTATGTACATATTCTTAAGTACGGTACGTGCTCGTATTTTTCTCTCAATTTTCATAAAACCTAAGAGGTAGGAATACTAGGTGGAGTGAAAAGTAACCTCCTTGACCGCCAGAATGCGCTGCTACTGCAAAAAAGTTATGGTGCCTTGAAGTCCGTTCATATTTATGCAGACATGCCAAATTTCAGTGCGATACTGTCTTTAGTTTTGTTTTGACAGCTGATTGTTATTGACGTGTTTGGCATCATGTTGAGTATGGACAAAAACGATTTTTGTTCTCTCATAAAACATTATTTTTTGAGAGGCAAAACGGCGAAGGAAACAAAGGAAAAGTTGGATAAATATTATGGGGCTAATGCTCCGTCAGATTACACCGTCAAATATTGGTTTCGAGAGTTTCGTGGTGGCCGCAACTCCACTACCGATCAAGTCCGCACAAGCAGGCCCTCCGGTGGGGTTACAGAGGACAATGTCAAAAAAATACATGAAATGGTGTTGGCTTACCGGAAAGTGAAGGTGCGCGAGCTAGCAGATACCACAAAGATTGGTACTGAACACACACGCCATATTTTGGGCAATATTCTGCATATGAAAAAGTTATCCTGCCGCTGGGTGCCGGGCATACTCACTCCTGACCAAAAACACGAACGCGAGAGCACTTTGAAAAAGTGTTTGGACTTGCTGATGCGGAATCGGGCGGATTTTTGATTGCGATTGAAGGCCGAAATCGCTGCAAAACGGCCTCACATAAAGCGAAAAAAAATTTCGTTTCTGCAAGACAATGCACCGGCGCACAAGAGCATCGCACCCAAGGCTAAAATCAATGACTAACGGCTCCAATTGCTGTCGCATCCACCGTATTCACCCGACTTGGCTCCCTCGAACTATTATCTCTTCCCAAACCACAAGAGATGGCTCATCAATAAAAAATCATCGACGCCACGGAGGAGTATTTTGCAGATCTTCCAGAAAATTACTTTTCGGACGGATCAAGAAGTTTTAAAATCGCTGAAATAAATGTATCAAACTAAAAATAAATAAAAATGAATAAAATAAAAAAAACATTTAAAAAAATTTCCAACTTTTATTCGATTCGGAGGACCACATTAGAAGATTGAATGCCAACAAAATTTTGGGAAGTTTCTCTATTTAAGCTCTATAACGTGGGTTCAATCCCACTTAACAGAACGATATTACTATGTTCTATTTAGATCCATGGTTTCTCACCCATGGTGTCCCTCAAAGTAGCCACCTTGGTCGCATATTATTCATTCTGACTATTAACGATATTGATTGTATCATTGAAAGTGTGAAAATCATTCGATATATGTATATCATCATCCTCAGGATGTCTACTACTGCAGGAAGATCCAGGCAAATTTTGTACTCGGTGTCAGAAGAATTTTCTTGAGCTTAACGTCAATAAGTATCAGGCTATAATTTATACTCGAAAGCGGCCTCCTAATTCACCTCGTTGCTATTTGATCTTCAATCTGCTTGTTTCCTTAGTGAATGAGTTGCGCGACTTAGGTATAATCTGTAATAAGGAACTCAATTTTCCGTCTCATATATTTTAAATAGCAAGATATAAAAAATAACTCTGCTTTTGGCTTCATCAAGCGCTGATCTAAGCAGTTTTCTAATCCTCATGTTACCAAATCTTTTGATATAATCTTTGTTAGAGGCCTATATGCAAGACAAGATTGATCACACTACTACAGCACTAACATTCTTCAGGTCCAGGCTTTTCGCCGACGGTTCTTACAATTTGTTTAACGTGGACTTCCCTGCGATTATAGCCAAAACTTACCACCACTGATCGGCTGAAACTTGTTATTGTAGATAACCTTTCTTGCACCGACGCGTTGCCGATGTTCTCTTTATTCATCAGATCCTTGACTGTTCTCCTTTATTTAAACTTATTTCTCTAACACCCAGCCACGTAATATTAAGTCTGTGCCACTTTTCAGGCTCGTACACATAATCATTTGTGGTGATTTTAATGCCAATCTATTGAAAAGGATTTAATTTCTTCAGTAGAAATGGAAATAAATACTTCTTACCCTAAACGTTTTGCAATAAATAGTTTACCTAGTCTTTTAGATCTCGTAGTTGTTATATATCTATCGATTGGTCTTATGTGTGATTGACTATCATTTAATGTTTCAGATCATGATTTAATTTTTTGTACTTATGAAATCAATTTGTCGCAAAGTCCGTCCCAGACACTTTTACATTTAAAGATTTCAATTCCATTAATGCTAATGTCGTTCAAATTGCAACTCTTTCTGCTCCTTGGGAGCAATGTCGAATAACTGCTGATCCAAATGAAAAAGTAAGACTGTTTTAGTCCATTTAAGTGCAATTTTATGATGAATGTGTACAAATTAAAACAGTTAAAATTCAGAATAAAGCATGTCATTGGTTCACGTCTGAGGTAGTTAGTTCTATAAAAACCAGAGACAGCAAGTGTAGACCATCTGATGTCAATTGGTCAGCATACAAAGCAGCGCATACCATAAGTATTTCCCTCCCTGAGAAAAAACTTTGCAGTAATTTACGAAAAATTGGCATCTCCAGCGGAAGTAATGACTCTGAGTGTACTCTTTTTCCGGATGCTCTATATGATTTTTTTGTGGGTGACGATCCTATTGTCTATTGTTCTGTTCATAATCAGAGAGTAGGCATTGTAAGTTCTGTACCAATACTTGAAGACTTTATACTAGCCACAGAAGTCGAAATCACTCAACGCATAGCAGCTGTTAAGTCAAATTGCTAAGGTGAAGATGGCCTTCCAATACGATTCATCAAACTTATTTTACCTCAAATTATCTCTCATCTCACCCATTTCATCAACTGGTGTAAAATACCATCAAATTTTCCTCAGATCTGGAGAACTGCAAGAGTCTTGCCAATAGCAAAGAAATATAAACCATTTTCTCCTGCTGATTTTAGACCAGTTAGCATTCTACCCTGTCTGTCAAGGGCATTTGAAAAAGTTATATATACAAGTTGCAATCCGGTTTCAGGACTAACCAGAGTTGTTCCACAGCTATGGTTAATTTACTGGAAAAAATAAGACATGACTACGACAGGGGTAATATTTCGTTGCTTTATTTGCTAGAAGGCTTTTGATAATGTAAACCATACAATCCTATGTTGGAAGCTCAAGAATAACTTTGGTTTCAGCGAAAGGGCAGTACCAAGCTGGTACTGACCTTATTCTTACCCCTCATAACATATGACGAGTTGGTCTACAGCAGACTTGACTCTGATGAAAATGCAAGTTGCCTTTAACGGCGCAGTGCGCTATATTTACGGCATCCGCAGATACGATCATATTTCTGTCTTCGCTAGAGGTTTGATTGGTTGTACTTTGCAAGAGCACATTAACCCCAGGGCCTGTATGTTTTTACATAACATTATAAATACTAAAAGTTCATATTACTTGTATAACAGGCTTAATTACACTCGCTCCTCAAGAAACATCAACCTAATTCATTGTCGGTATAGTTACCATAACTCTTCGCATTAATTTTTCATCCATACTGTTAGACTTTGAAACTCTTAACCTTCACAAATCAGAAATATTTTAAATCCTTCCAATTTTAAAAGTGCAAACCTTCAGCATTTTTCCAACTTATCCCAAAATATTTAAATTTTCACTATATTTTCATTGAAATATGGGATTTCAGTTCTTACTTCTTTGATTTAGATACTTAATGTATGCAAATTAGTTTTAAAACATTTTTTCAATTTACTGAAGTTAAATTACTAAGTAATATAAAAGATCATATCTTAATATACAAATATATTGAATGAAATAAATGAAATAAAATGAAATGAAATGAAACGTCCTCTTTCTGAGGGCCTCTTTTTAGACGTCTTAGGGCACTTGTCCATCAGCTCAGCAAGAGAGTGCCTTTAGTTCACCCGGCCGTGTTTGTGCTGTTCCGAGTATTCGACTCCACATACACAGTCAGACTCAGCTAACGTTCACCGTTGGTTCACCATTAGACAGCTATGCAGCATGAATCATATGAAACTGATGATGCGGTTTTGCCCACCAGCTCCACAACAAGGTAGAACTACTGTAAGTAGATAAATCTTAGAAAAGCTGCAATTGCCAAAATCTTTGCCGAACTCGTATACCGAAATCTGTCAATATAGTTTGCCAGCATCAAGTACCGAAAACCAGTGGCAGCGCTGCCAACATGGCATCACAGAGGCCGAAACTGATATGCTGGATTTCATCGGATCGCCACCAAGAAATTCCTGGTTTGATTAAGAATGCAGCTCGTGAGCTCTAAGAGCAAGAAAGGCTAATATCAGCTCCTTCAGAAGAAGAAAATTGACCACGAGAAGCGCGAATGAACCCAACATCCGTTCCCAAAGCAAACATAATTCCCGGAATCGGTTTCCGGAGAAATAATAATAACATTGGAAACGAAAAGGTCCGTTATCAAATAGACACAGGATCCTCAACAACATTACTCGATAGAACAAAACTTAAGCCAAAAAAAAGAATGCCCTTACAAAACAAACTCTTTTTCAGAACGCTCTCCGGACAAACTTTCATTGATACGGAAATTATTACAAGCCTACTAAAAGAATTTAACGAAAATTCCTTTATGAGCTAGAAACTAACTGACTTTAGCAATAAAGATGTCTACAGTATTATCGAACAAAATATATTTAAACCAATGCAAGCTATCACGAATTTACACGAAAATTATATAGAACTAAACAAACAAAAAATCTATTTTTCCAATTCACATCCATTCTCGTATGATTATATAAATATCCTTAAAGAATCACACGATACATTAGAAACTCTATACAGGGTGAGTTTTATAATTTGAGACATCCAAATTACTCGAAAAATAAGCGATATCCCGAAAAATGTTTCAGACAAAAGTCACAAGGTTCTGAAGGGGACAAAAGATGGTGACCACGAGTTTGACCTTGAGACCCATTTTCAATGTCAAACGAAGGTCATTTTTGATTTTTCAAATGTTAATTCCTGATTTTCATTGCTCAGTCGTATTGCTCATAGGATTGTCATTTGTTTTTACACACCGCGTTTAGCATAACCAAGAAACAACAAGAGTGTGTCCCCTTGCCTTACACTGTTGAATAATTGAACTCTTCCCATTTCGACGTTTATTTCCCAAAACTATTTCAACAAATGCTCGAAATTGTGACCATTCACTTCAATTCACTTGTCTATCCGCGCTCTAAATGAACCAACAGAACTGAGAAGTATTTTTGTCGAAACCTTCCGGTAAGCTTCAGTTATTCGTCTTTTCATGTCCTCACGTGTTGTTGGCTTTTTTCTGTAAACCTCACTTTTTAAGTAGCCCCACAAGAAGAAATCAAGTAACGAAAGATCAGGTTATCTAGCAGGCCATTGCCTCGGACCTCCTCGTCCGATCCATCGTTCATGGTAAACATTGTTTAATACTCCCCGGCCTACTTCGGAATAATGTGCTGAACAACCATCATGTTGAAACCACATTGTTTGTCGCAACTCCAATGCTGCTTGCATTGAATATTTCTTCTAGTTATACTGGAAGAAGGTCCCGCAAGAAGTTTGCATACTTTTCGCCATTCAAGTTGTCTTCAATAAAATATGGACCTATTAATTTATCCCCAATAATTCCCGCCCAAACATTAATATTCCAAGGGTGTTGGCGTTCAACTTGTCGCAACCCAGTAATGTCGTAGCCCAATAATGCATATTATGTCAATTGACCCTACCCTGATTGGTGAAAGTCGACTCATCAGAGAATAACACCTTGGCGAAGAAAAGGGGGTCTCGTTCAATTTGCTGAAGTGCCCATTGACAAAAGGAAACCCGGTTGCGAAAATCCTCACTAGAAAGTTCTTGATGCATTGAAACATGATAAGGATGGTATTTATGCCGATGTAATATCTTACAGACAGTCGTTTGAGAAATTCCTGATTCATGACTTATTTGGCGAGTGCTAATGTGAGGATCGTATGCAACGCCAGCTAACACTGCTATTTCATTGTCCTCAACAGCCACCCTATCTGACCGACTCGTTTTCTTTGGTTGTTGGATGACCCGATTAAAGGAAGCGCGCGATCGTAACTGGTCTGGGAAACGTTGGGCGTAAAGAACAACAGAACCATAGATGTTCCTTCCACTTTCTCCATAAATCAATATCATTTCAATTTTCTATTGAATTGAAATAGCCTTCATTATTAATCTGGAAAACGTAACTAATAATAATCAGTTCCTCAAAACAAATATCGAACTTCTAAATGAAGTACAGTTCCGTTCAAGTAGAAAAAAAGGGCAGAGTGCACATCATACACTCTCAGATAAGTTTAGGACAATTTGCCTCTATCTGAAATTTCTTTAAGTTTTAACTTCACTCGAGGCAATAATGACTTCCTCAAAACAAATCTCGATTTTCTAACACCCCAACAACGTTGGAAACCGATTAATGATTTAGGCGTGCGAGTGCAGTGGTATCTAACACTGAATGAATAAGACCTTTGAGACAAAGTCGTATGCCCCATTGAGGAATACGACTAAGCAATGAAAATCATGAATTATCATTTGAAAAATCAAAAGTGACCTTCGTTTGACCTTGAAAATGGGGCTCAAGGTCAAACTCGTGATCACCATCTTATGTCCCCTTCAGAACCTTGTGACTTTTGTGTGAAACATTTTTCGCGATATCGCGTATTTTTCGAATAATTTCAATGTCTTAAGTTAAAAAACTCACCCTGTAGAAAAGATCTGAATTCTGAAGAATCAGATAAATTAAAAAGTCTTTAAAAAAAAAATAATGATCTGTTTTACAAAGAAGGACAACGATTAACTAACGAAATCGAACACGAAATCGTTAAATCCACAAGTAAACCAACTTTTTTCAAAAATCTATACACAGATACCCTTTAAATCCACGAAGTGGAAATCGATACACGAATTTAAGATATGTTGAGCCAGGGCATTATAAAAGAGAGTAATTCTCGTTACAACAGTCCACTCTGGATTGTGCGCAGAAAGATGGACGACTTCGATATTAAGAAATTTTGTATATTCATCGATTAAAGAAAATTAAACGAAGTTACAACTGACGACAAATTTGCTATCCCAAATATGGACAGTGTATTATAGAAGCCAGTACGGTCCAGTACTTTACAACCCTGGTCCTCGCCAAAGAAAAAAAAAGCTTTTTTCACTACACTAGGGCACTGCGAATATGTTAGAATGCTTATAAACTCTGTTCCAAGAGAATATATTAATCAGAGTTGTGTTGTGTACCTTGATGACATTCTGATATTCAGCACTAGTCTAGACGAAAACGTTAGCAGCATTCAAAAGATTTTCAATAAATTAAGGAAAAACAATGAAAGGCGTAAACCCAAACAAGTCAAAAATTTTAGCTATCCAACAATTAAAACTACCCAAAACCGCCAAACAGATACTCCAAGTGACATTAACAAAACTAGATATTTATACTAATAGCAAAAAAATAACTTTATAATATTTATTGACAAGTTTTCAAAGCACGCAGTTATATTTTATTAAGAGGATAAAAACAGTGTTACAATTAAGAAAAAATTATGATTATATTTTTCAATCAAAGGAAAACCAAATTTAATAATTTTCGACAATGAATTTAACAGTACTAAAATAAAAGATATTCTCAGAAAAGAGCATGTTGAAACACACTTTAAAAAACCGAATAACCAAACTTGAAATTTAGATATTGAGTGATTCCATAGTACTATAGGCGAGAAAATGAGAATAATGTTGATAGAAGAATCTAGGTTGAATACTCTTGAGAAAATGTATAACTGTGTAGAATGGTATAACAACTCTAATCACTCCACAACTCAGTTAAATACCATAGATGGCAGATACCATGTACTTAGAAATTTTATTGAAGATAGAATTTATAATGGATAATGTAGTACACATTCAATCTAACATTGCTTCAAGCAGATTAAGAATAATGACGAGTAATATATGGAACTTAGCAAAATAGAAATAGGTAAATATGATATTGAATTTGATAAGTTACAATTAATTAAAATAGAAACAGCGAAAATAACAATGATATACAATAATTATCTTCGCTATTGAAGTACCTAAAGAAATGATAGAAATCACAAAATATTTCGTCACTGCCATGACAGTGACAGACTTACTGTCCAATGAATTAGTAATACAAATTTAAGAGATTGTAAAAATAAACGAAACGGTCTATACATCAAAGAAAATACAGATGTTATAAACTTGAAAACAAAAAACAAATTTATGTATCAACTTTAAAAATTGAATTAAAATCAAAAATAGCAAAAATTGAAAAATAGAAATTGAAAAAGGTTTAATATTATTAAAAAATTATAAAATTAAAAAAAAATATAAATATTGAGATATCGAGTACTTGTGATGAAAGAAAAATAAAAGTAAACAGAAATTATTTAATAATTGTAAATTAAGTATTGGAAAATCAAATCTTTAGTAACGAGAAAGAAGTGTTTGAAGAAAAATTTGTAATGCCATATGAAGATTTATTGTATTCTACAGAAAGCCAAATAACATTCGACGAAATTTTGCTAGAACAAGTAGAAAATGTAAAGCATATAAAAGAACTAAATTTTTTCAAAAAAAAATAAAAAATCCACGTAATATACAATACATGTACTCTTGTAATTATAGTAATTGTAATCGTAATTATCATAATTTTCATTAATCTTAAAATAAAGAATTTAAAAAATAGAATAATCATAACTCGGGGGAATCATAATTCAAAGGGAGGGTGAGTTATGTTGAAGTTAACGACAGCCAAAACAACGAACCCAACATCCGCTCCCAAAGCAAACATAATTACCGGAATCGGTTTCCGGAGAAATAATAATTGCACTGCACTCCCACTATATCAAGTTCAGATATGGGCATAAGCATATCTAAGTTAAGATTTATTTATGTTACTTTTTAGATAACTGTGAATCCATAAAGACCAAGAATAAAAATAAATATTGTAATTTCTATCGGTACTAGGGAATTTACTTTTTAAAAAGTCTACAAACTACTCAAACTGAAAGTGTGTACTACAGTAACAAAGTTTGGAAGTTTTACCAATAGGTAAAAGCAACGTCTCAAGGCATCAAGTCCCGCACAAAAACCTGTGAAGATGTAGACGGAAACCTCGTCGGTGCTGAAAATATGGAAAAAATTCTTCTGCAGACTATATAATCGCCACAAACACTAATATCCCGCCCTTAGACAAAATAAACCATTCATCTCGGACAATGATAGCCACAGCTTCCGTCCACCTAACCAAAACGAAGTAATATCCAAACTTAAATCCACCAAACTACTGGACCAGACGGTTTATCGAACAAAGTATTCAAACCTGCTGGAAATGACTGTGGAAAACATATATTTCTACACATATACCCGTTTGGGGTCAAAGAATATTTGACAATTTCAATCGAAAAGTCTAGGTGCCATTTTTGTTTGTTAAAGGGAAGCAAAAAATTATTAAAAATTTTACTCTTTTGTTTTTTAAAATGTTAAGACTCTTTTTTAACTTCTTTTCATTAACGTTGTTTTAATTATTTGTGATCACCACATCACAAATTCTAGGCATTCTTTCAATTAATTTATTTGAGGTTTCACACGGCAGTGATTCCCAAGTTGTTTGCAAGGGTATCCTTATGGTTTTGATTTTGGCCAGCTTTCTCGTACTTTTCTATCGAATTCAGTCCATTAAGTGTAGCCGTGTCTCAAGTGGTAATATATTGGCTTCCGTCTCCCCATTACATGCCACCAATGGAGCGAAATAGCCACTGAGCCCAAAAATCTTTTTTTCCCTTTCTGTCCCATTTTCCGAAAAACTTAACGCATGCTTTGGCATCATAAGTGCAGTCATACCCACTTGAGTGTTCAGTTCTTAAAAAACAAAAAAGGTTAAGGGATTGAGCTCGCCATATCATATTTTCAACCATTTTTCATTACTCCAACGTTATCTTGTTGGAGCCAAAAGTTATCCTCAACCAAACGACGTCCTCATAGAAGAGTGTGGTCCATCATTTTACCGAATTTCCAACTCTTTCATACTAGAACTATCTCCAGACCATAACCAAACCACCTCAATGCTTCACAGTTAAAACCACACATTCCGATCGACGGACAAGAACTCGGCTATTTGATCCAAAGACTTGAAATTTGGATTTATCAGTCCATAACACTTTCTTCCACATTTCAGTGGACCAATATTTATGCTAACGAGCTCACTCTAGGGATTTTCTGCGATTTTATGGCCTTAAGAGGGGTTTTCGAACAGTAATTCGACCTTAAATCCCGCCCTAACTAAACGGCGTTTTACGGTGCTAACAGGCAGCGGGATTTCTCTACAGCCATTGTCTTCTTTTTGGAGGTGCTGTAAATCGGCAATTCCTTTTCGAAATAACTGTAATATTTAAATCCTATAAATTTGTTGTGACTTTAGATCTTCCCCAGACATGAATGGTACCCGATTCTTTGAAACGTTTAACGGTAGAGTAGTAAACTCCATTGCACGGAATTTTTAATTTTCTTGAAATTTCTCTGAGGGAAATATTTTCTTTGTGTGTAATTTCTTGAGCATCGCATTTCTATAAAAATCTCTTGTTTTATTATATTCTCTCAAATATTTATAACTCGTTATTTTAAAATAAAGCGAAAGTATGAGGTAATTCCAAGATGAATACTATAAGAGAAATAATAAGTAAAATCCAATTTCGAATTAGTTACTATCATATATAGTCAAACATTAACAGCACAGTATAAAAATAATGATTTTTAGAAGGATTTTTAAAAGGATTTCGTAGGATTAATGCTATTTCAGCTCAGATTTTTGACAGACCCCACACTTTTGAGCGGTAGAATATACTAACTTATTTCTTAGATCTAGTCAGAAAAGTGGATGCCTGATGAATGGAAACTAAACATCGTTTTCCTGATCTACAAATAAGGAAAAGTCTCCATCTGCGCCAAATGAAAGCCTTCGTCAACTACCTGATTGGCACTTATCAGTGTGGCTTAGGTTAAGAAGTTCGGTTTGTGCAGGATGACGATGGAGAACATTCGTTGCTCTCTCAAGGATATAACGACTTAACCGAGAATTAACTACTAGCGTACTCTGATGATTATAATATAATTAGCAGATTTCAGTGGGGGCCTTTCTTTACTTTGCCTCTGCATTCCATTCCGACAACACCACCTCAGTTAGAATAAAACGTAGAATCACTTTTTAGGTTAAGAAGGGAATTAAGTAGTAAGGCCCTATCTTGTACAAATAAAGAAACTATTTATCACGTTGAAGCATGGACTCTATTGAAAGCGGATGAAGATATCCTCGAGATATATGAGAGAAAAATTCTTTGCAAGATAATTGGTCCCATTTACGTTCAAAGACTTTGGAATGTAGGTTTAACGACGAACAATACGAGCTGTACGGCGACATCTAGACAGAAAACTGTGGATCAGTCGAATTGACCAGGACATGTACAGCTAATGGACACCAATGTTCCGGTTGGCAGAACCTTCAAATTTAACACGGAGGGACAACGTAGTAGAGAAAGATCTGGCCTTAGGAGGTGTGCACAAGTGGAAGGAGACATTAACCGACTTGGAGTGCGCAACTAGAGGGAGTTAAGGATCGGGTTAAATGGGGAGGCTTGTAAAATGAGGCTCAGTTCCAACACGAACTATAGCGCTGCCTAAGTTAGCTTATGGTTATAAGAGATACTATAGTATTTTTCGAATGTGAATTTTCCAGTATTTGTTTGTCTATTATTGCTTTTAAACTTAAACCAGAAACTAACAGCGATTAAGATACAACCTAGGCTAATATTTAAACATTTGATATATTTGTACTCAAGCACACATTGTATGAAATGTTGAGGTGTTTTATTGAGAAAATAAATTAAAAATGCGCCTGGTGTGAACGACTTTTTTGTGCGCTTCCTGTCATAAAAACATGTTTGAGTGGTGTTCACTGCTGACTTCTTATTTATAGAAAGTCTATGCAAATATGTAACACTTTGAACTTTGTCTCAATGAGACAAGATGTAATGAGAACTTAAATTGCAATGCAACAGCAATATGATGAGGAACAAAAAAAAAAAACGGGATAACTTCTAAAACTAGATAAGAAATATGATGAAATTTTTATTTAATATAAACTGGACGGTCATGTTCAAATGTAGAATACTAATGTTTTTGTTTTAAACATTTTGTTTAAAATTGGGGTCTATAACTTTGCGGTTTGCTAAGATATGGCGTAATTTGTATTCTTCCATTGGAACATGCGTTGGAAAGCGTAAACAGCAATCATTTTTTTTCACTCAAATATATCGAACTTTGTGCCTGAAAAAGTGTTTTTGCGGGGAGTTCTTCTTCATTACTGAAAACTGCTCCCGAAAGTCATCGTATTTTGGTGGAAGTTTATGGTGAACATGCCAAAAGTGGTTTGCACGATTTAAAAGTGGTGATTTTGGCTTGGAAGACGATGAACGTCCTGGGCAGCCAAAAAAGTTTGAAAATGAAGAACTGGAAGCATTACTCTATGAAGATTGTTGCCAAACACAAGAAAAGCTCGCAGAATCTTTGGGTGTCACTCAAGCAGCCATTTCAAAACGTTTAAGAGCAGCTGGATATATTCAAAAGCAAGGAAATTGGGTTAAACATGAACTCAAGCCGAGAGACGTCGAAAGGCGGTTTTGCTTGTCCGAAATGCTGCTAGAACGCCACAAAAGGAAGTCATTTTTGCATCAGATTGTTACTGGTGATGAGAAATGGATCCATTACAATAACCCCAAACGCAAAAAATCATATGTGAAACCCGGCCAACCAGCCAAATCAACGGCAAAGCCGAATATCCATGGCGCGAAGGTAATGGTCTGTATTTGGTGAGATCAGATGTGTGTGCTGTACTATGAGCTGCTAAAACCGGGTGAAACCATCAATAGACAACGCTACTGAACACAATTAATCCATTTGAAGAGAGCAGTAGCCGAAAAACGCCTGGAATATGCGACCCGAGACGAGGCAATAATTTTCCATCATGACAACGCTCGGCCCCACGTTGCTATTCCGGTTAAGTACTATTTGGAAAACAGTGGATGGGAAGTCTTACCCCACCCGTTTTATAGCCCAGACCTTGTCCTTTCTGACTACCATTTGTTCCGGTCGATGCAGAACGCTCTCACTGAAATACGGTTCACATCAGAGCAGAATATCAAAAATTGGCTTGATTCATTCTTGGCTACCAAGCCGGCGCAGTTCTTTTGGGGTGGGATCCAAAAATTGCCAGAAAGATAGGAAAAAGTCATATCTTCAGATGGGCAATACTTTGAATAATACTATTGTAAATGGTTTTCTTAAATAAACGTTCAAATTTTGAAAAAAAAAACGCACGAATTAAATTACATACCCAATAAATGAATAATTAATAAATAACCACCATTTTTGATTGTCAAACTTAACAAAGAAGTTAAAACATCGAATATTTTGGGTCTCCAGGCCTAATAAGAAATATCTTGAAATTTATTTGAAAATATACCAGTAAGGCGAAGAATTAAACCTGAACTGAATATTGTCAAACTGTTGAAACCTCAAGGATTCTCTCCAACTAAAAACAGGATATCAAAGGAGTACTTTAATCCGACGTACGAACACTTTTTTTCTCTTTTCAATATTTTTCAAAGATTGTGAAATTCTGAAGAGAATTTAGCATCACAAATAGCTTTATTTACAAAAACTACATCGTTGAACTCAGCAAAGCGCCTTTCCCTTTCAACTTCTCCCAAAAAGCTGCCTGGTAGAGCAAGGGAAGAATCGCCAACAACGACAAAAAGGGCGGCAGCTGACAAAAACAATCTCCCATGTGTATGGGCAAAAACACCTTCGCGTCTCTGGCGGGTTCCAAGTCAGAGGACGAAGAGGACGAGGATGAAGCGCTGAACAGCAACATCAGGTATCTACAACAAAAAGTACTTGCAATAAAAGCTAAGCACGTTGCAAGACGAGAGAGAGAACTACAACAGCAACTACAGTTTTCTCAACGGCAGCTCAAGGGGAGTGAAAACATACCCCAACAACAACCACAGAAACATCAGCTACAACAGCAAAAAAATAAAAAAATGGCACAAGAACCAACAATGAAACTGGCACAACCACAGCAAAAAAGTAAAATACAACAAAAAACAGAAAAGCAACAGCCACAACAACAGCAGCAACAACAGCGAGAGCAGCAGCGTCAACAGCAACAGCAACAACAACAACAACGAGCTAAACAAAGGATACTCCCGATCAATACTTACAAACTGGAATTAAAAGAAACCATTGATCTATGTAAGTCGGCCATAGGCAATAACTTTTTTATCAAAAGATTAGGTAATGATAGGCATGCGATCCACTGCAACACAGTGGAGCGCTATAATAAAATAAAAAGCTTGTTAAAAGATTCGACGACGGAGTTCTTCTCCTTCACCCCGAAGGGGGAAAAGCTGCAAACAGTGCTGCTGAGGGGGATAGAACCCTCAACCGATCCGGAGGAGCTCCTCGCACTGCTCAAAGAGAAATAGTGCGAAGAGCTCAAATTCGTAGGGGTCAAGGCGTTCACCACAGCCAGAGCCAAAAGGGAGAAACGGAAACTACCGTTGTTCCTGGTTCAGCTAACTCCCAATAGCAAATTGGAAGGTCTAAGGAGTATTAAAGTCCTAGACTACCAGGTTGTACGTTGGGAAAAATTAAAGAGGAGTGAAAGCATTTTACAATGTGTTCGCTGCCAAAGGTTCGGGCAGTGTGGAAGTGTGGAGAGAACCACAAGTCAGAGGAATGCGCTCTAGGTAAGGATGGAGCGTCAGAAAAAAGCCAACTCTCTTGTGCCTTATGTAGGAACAAGGGGCATACAGCAAATTATCGGGATTGTTCTAAATTCCAATACATAAAAAGAGTAAATCTGGCTCGACAGCAGAAAGTGGAAGTCAAACGTCCACCCGTGCAAATACAAACACCAGTCGTCACTCCCCAAGTTACCTACGCCCAAATGGCAGCAGGTTGGGAAACTACGGTACAACAAGCAAAGGTAGCTTCTCAGGCCCCAGCGCCTAGAGCACCAGAACCTGTACCTGACATGCTGGCTATCTTGTTCTCTATTCAGGGGCAGATGGCTCAGCTTCAGCGTCAAATACAGAAACAGGCTACACGGGTAGATCAAACATACACGCTGCTGCCGGGCCTAACGCACCTCCAGTCGTAATGGGTACGTACATGGCGGAGCAAACCCTGAAGGTCCTTGCAGTGAATGTTAATTCACTGATTAGGTTAGAACGAAGAGCCACACTATTTAAGTTGCTTAAAGACCAAGCCCCTGATGTGCTTTTGGTAAGCGAAACTAAGCTTACTAAAAGAAACAAAATGAAGCACAGAAGATATAAAATATTACGAAGAAACCGACCCAACTCCATTCAAGGAGGAGGTGTTGCAATCTTTGTAAGAAAAGGACTGCATTTCAAAAGAGCATACAGTCGTGTTGTACGTAGATTTTAGGTACTGGAAGCATGCGTCATGTACATCCCTCTCCGTAGTGGAAAGCGGCTGTACATAGTGTCTGTCTATGCACCTAAGTCTACTCAATCCACCTTATTCGTCTCAGAGCTCGAGACACTTTTTCGATTCCTTAGGCTGGAATTGGAAGACAACTATTTTATTATCGGCGGAGATTTTAACGCCAAACATAGAGATTGTGGAAATAATACACCAAATACTAGAGGGAACCTACTATTCAATTGGTGGGGTCACCACAGTATAACGTATTGACTCGGGCTTAAGGCAACAGATAGTCCGTCGTTGGGTCATATTTGGATCTTCTGCTGTTCGACTCACGAATACAACTGACCTGCACTAACCAACAAACTACAAACTGTCTACGCACTTTCGTGTATGACAGTGACCATTGCGGTTTCAGCACCGAAACAACTATTCCCAACGAAACTGCGGAATTGGAAGAGTTTGTTCAAAGGCATTCCTACAATTATAGTAGGGTGCGTTGGACATACTTCTCCAGAATACTGACAAGGGCACTCTCCTCGAATTCGCTCAACTCGCCGTCCAACAGAAATCTGTCAAATAAGGAGATTGACGGATATCTAAAACTAATGGACGAGACAATTAAACGAACTATGGACAAAACGATACCTCGGTATCAACACACAGACAACAAAGACATATTCCGCAACGCAACTATTGACGCACTGCACCGACATAAAAGTAGACTACTGTCAAGACTAAAAACCTTGTACATACAGTTTACTGACAGACATAACCCGGAGATCATGACATCGAAGTCGTCGATTAAAAACCTCCAGATATTAATAAAGGAAAATTACAGAAATTCTGTAAGTTTGTATTGGAACAATAAAATTCGGGCTGTAAATACCAGCAACCCGAATATGTTCCCGCAAATAAATAAAATATTCCGGAGAAATAATCAAAACGACCTTCCATGTCTCATAATCGCCCGAACGACGAACAACTACTCTTAGCAGCAGGCATCGATTCAAATGAGGCCGTTGATGACGACAACTTCTTTGTGAAGGTAGAGGCTATAGGAGCGAATTTTCAGGAAGTGTATAAGGCGAATCAGAAATCAGTGGGAACCGATGAAATACCGAACATTGTGCTTCGACATCTCCCACTAGAAGCGGTGGACATTTATAACACCCTGTTTAATAATGCAATGAATAATGCACATTATCCAGCGCATTGGAAAACTGCGGTGGTAAATCCCATTCCCAAAAGGAATAAAGATACTTCCAATCCGGCGAATCTCCGCTCGATCAGTCTTCTTCCAAACATCAGTAAGGTTTTGAGTGAGTTGAGGACAAACATATAGTTCCGGATAATCAATTCGGTTTCAAGGTGGGGCATGATATCATTCATGCTGCGTCTAAACTGGTTTCTGATATCCAATGGAACAAAGGCAAGAAACAGTGCACTGGTTCCTGTCTGATTGACTTGGAAAGGGCCTTCGATACCGTTTGGTTAGAGGGACACTTCTTCAAGCTTGACAGGTTGGGCATTAGTAAACCACTGCTGTATATTCTTTTTGATATGCTCTCCAGTAGACAGTTCATTGTGAAGAATGACGATGTGACTTCTGCTGGAACATTTAACATTAAAAACGGTCTGCAACAGAGTGCGGTAAATTCGCCGATCCTTTTCAACATTTACACATGTGATCTAATAGGTTCACTTCACCATGCCATTGCGTACGCAGACGACTTACTCGCGTACAGATCGGGTCCAAAGATTGAGGTCATTAATACACTTTTGCAACGTGACTTCGACAAAATTAAGCGATATTGCGACGACTGGAAGTTGAAAATTAACTTTCAGAAGTCGGAAACTATTCTGTTTAGGACCCCTTTGTCTGTCGCCTCTAGGGATACCAGAAGAATTGGCTAAAGTTCTCTATCGTAGGACAACTTGGACAGCCACTTGCTTGTCTAAATGTAGTCAGATACCTTGGGATCTGGCTAGATCAATATCTGTATTTTAACAAACATAGAGATGTTGCTCTGGCCAGAGCCAAAGGTGCTTTTGCCCTTACAAAGAGACTGTTTTATAACAGCCAACTCGATGCGAAGGTGAAGGTGATCTGTTACATGGCGCTTATCCGGCCCATGCTCGTATTTGGATGTCCTGTGTGGTTCAACGTGAGAGCAAGTTTATTGGAAAAGATTCGGGTGTTTGAGAGGGCTTGTCTTAGGACTTGTCTTCGCTTATACAGAACACCAGAATCTGAGTACATAAAATTCTATCGTAATGAGGTTTTGTACAATAGGGCGAACCTAATAAGAGTTGACAATTTCGTCATTAAGTTGACTCGAAGGCATATTGCAAGAGCAATGACCTCATCGAACAACCTGATCTCCGGGGCTTACTGCCCTAAATATATGTATCACGAGAGTGTTCGCTTTAACGGCTTTATTCCTCCAGAAGCGTTTCTCTACCTAGATAGTAAAGGTCTGATCCAGGACAGACAGGACAGTCTCCGGTTCAGTAGGGCGGTAGGGAGTCGTGACCTGAGGGATGTTTCTCAGCAGCACCAACAATTTTGGTGGCTTTTTGAGGGAGAGGATGCTTCGTCGTCGAATTCCTCCAATACTTGGTATTTTCATGTGAAGCAAAGTGGGTCGCCTAATTTCTTTTAGCCATGGCCGGCTTACATAGTTTTAAGTAGGATTAAGTTAGATTTAAGAAAAAAATAAATTAATAAAAATCAAAAAAAAAATTAAAAAAAAATATAGAAAATGAAAAAAAGAACATATATATATACATATATTTGTATATTAAGTATATATATATTTTGTATATATATTGTGTGTGTGTGTATGTATTAGATGTAAGTAGGTTAAGTAGATAAAGATTTAGGCACTCCTCCAGTGTCTGGTTCGACGAAAGTATGTCCGACGATTGGAGTCACAACATTGTGACATTATATGCCTGATCTGGAAGGAAGATCACCTGCCAGCGCCAACTATAGTGGAAGAAGTCTCCTCAACATCACATATAAAATCCTGTCTATCGTATTATGTGAACCCTTCTTAAACAGCTTAGGACAGGATCAAATTTTCACGTTATCTGTACAGAGTCATGTCTAGTTTGTGTTAAAATAAGAAATAATCACAATTTCATAACAAAACTCAATAAAATATTTCGGATATTACCCTTGTATCTAGCTCCATAAATCAGATAATTATAATTAGAGAAATATTAGCTAATGACAATTAGTCATCCATGTAGCACTAACGACCTTGATAGTTAGGTTAAGGAATAAAATAGTTTTTTGTCCTCTTATTCTAATTGGTGGATTGTTGAGTCGAGACCTGCCAAAAATAGCTACAGAAAACTTTTCAATTAAGCTCAAATCCAAGCGAATTAACTTACTGAAATTCATACAGGAGGTCTCACAAAGGATTATGGACAATCAACCGAACGGAGCTCTTTTATAGCAAAATAAAGTAATTTTCAAGGCTTAAAACATTCTCTACGCCAACTCAAGAATACAAAAAATACTATACTATTTGCTTTTAGACATTTTATATAAAAGAATAGCTCAGTCTGCTGTAAGATAACCATTGTGCGGTTAGCTCCGAAGTGATTAACATTACTATCGTAAAGAGATCAAATGAGTAATTAATCAACTCTCCAAATCAGATGACTAGAGGCAAACTACTTTAAATGCCTATAGATATTCGTCTGCTATGGAAAGTAGTTTAAGTAGTTTCCACAATCAAAGCTGGTAAATGTTGTAATGCAAATAAGTCCGAAAGATCTGAAATCTAACTACAAACATTAACACGGAACTTAAGTCTGTAGCTGGACATGCTCATTGCAACAAAAAAAAATTGGTTGAAAGGGCTTTAAAAAGTCTAGACTAACAGTCGATCATACGAGTATTAATTAGTTCATCATAAGCAGTATTCAATGGTAGCCTTTTAAGACATAAAATGTGCTTTAAAGAACATCAACGTTTATGCGATTGATGCACTCTTAACTCTGAAGGTAGATAGCTCAGTCGGTAAATTGACTACTCTCCTACTTACAAGCCGAATAATCAACTAGGTGAGACTAGAGCAAGGTGGCCCAATAACTTCTCTGAAACTTGATGAATAACGAATGACTGACTAGTCTTTAAGTGGAGAGTTTCAAGGTTATTGCTTTTACAGACCTTATTATTGCCGTGTCAGGAGAGCACCTCTATGAATACCTTAAAGTAATACAATACGCTTTCAAAACACGAACAGGATGGCCAGATTGATTCGATTTGCGCGTACTGAGAAAATTGAAATTGTCCTCCTCTCTAGGAAAATCAAAATTCAAATCAAATAATCATTCAAATAAGATAAGTAAGCGCTTTAGGGCTAATTCACGGACATTTACGGAGATAGTGCACGGCAGTGTCATCATCACTTTCAAAGCAAGCAACAGAGAACGTGCTTAATGCTTAGCAAAAGTCTAATGCCCTGTCAGGGCGCCAGTAAGCAACTTGCAGTCTTTCCTGCTAAACGGGAGCAGAAGGCCGCTGACTTTCTAGAAAGGTCCGGAAGTATTCGTTTGGTCTGCAAGTAACCTTAAGGGTCATGTAATCTGCGGTTATAATTATATGAGAACCAACCGACAATGGAAGCTTTAACCTTGGACGCAAACGGACTTAACCTAGGTTCCGGTCTTGGACCAGACAAAGCTCAACGAATTCAGCCTTCCGACTGGATTCAGTGAAGTCTTGTATTCTCGAATTAGATTAGCTTAGAAGTTAAAAGAGGGTAAAATCTATCATTCTCGTCCTTCAGAAAGAAACCAGTGCCATATCCTTAATCGCTTTTGAAGCCATCCATGAAGATTCGACTACATTTCTTTTTTCTGGTTCAGATTCTGACCGAAACCATTCCTGAGCACCTGGAAAGTCGTATTTGTATTTTTTCCGCACCACGATTTCTAGTTTCATTGCATCAGAGGGCACGTCCATGAGACCAGAGTTAAGGACAGCATGCGCTTAAGGTCAACAAAACTCAGTGTTGTACTAAAGACTACTTTTTTTTAAACTGGAATATGGCGTTGGGAGTGCTGATATGAAGAATATCATGGAAGTGATATTCATTAAAGCAGGATCTGGTTGTGAGTTGGTTCTGATTAGGTTACCTAGGAATTGAGAGTCCCTGCTTTCGACTCAGTGCATGTTCCATCATATTCTAAGTGATTCCACTTTAGCTGATTTCGATCTTTTTAGGACTTTGACTAGCCTGCTGGTTTAACCAACAGTTTCAATCTTCTCGCAAAAGTTTTTATAACAATTTATAAATTCGAATAAGGTTCTTATATTATTTTTGCTTCGATCTACAATGATTCCAGTCTTCCTACAAATTAGTCTAAAGCGACCTGTTTAGAGGTCACATTCATGCAGATCAGCGCTCCACCAAGGAACGGATGATCTGCAGGATTGCTTTCTAGATACACATGACATTTCAAAACACTTGGTAAGGGTATAGTTCAGATCTTGAACAGCTTCCTCTAGCTTTGGTGTTGGTCTGAGCTTAAGTTCCTTCTTAAGTTAATTTGGTTTTCAGCCAATTCCTCCTGTTTAACAAGTTTGAGACATCGCATCAGATTCTTAATTCGATATACCTATGATCTGACAAGGAAATCTCCGGTGCCGATTACTAGCTGTCGTACTCTCATCGCAGGAAATATTAACAGAAGCAACGACGAATTTGCAAAACTGCCTATTCTTGTCTAATTCTTTTTCTTTTTTTGAGAGTAGGTTTTCCGCTTTTTAGTGCCGAGTTCAGAGTGCCAGGAAAAAAAAACACATCTGCACATCCTCCATTTCCCTGAGTTGGAACGGAACCCAGAATATGGCGCCTGAAAACTTCAAAAGTATTAATTTCCAGGGAGTGAGAGCCAAGGAATTGTTCAATCATTGAAGAGTTTGCTGCATGGAGCAGTTTACTCTTAGAGTTCTGTTTTCCATATCGTAGCCCTCTGCTTGAATGAAAACATGCTTTAGGTAGCTAGTTTCCACAGTCGAACGACATAGTGTTGCACTGGCATTAATATGAATGAGAATCTTGTCCCATGGATTTAAAATTTGCTACGTTGATTTTATATCCTCTTCAAACTTTATGTGAGAAAGTAAATGGTCAAGATGTTTCAGTGCTAGTCAGGACATTTTAGAAATTTAAGTTAAGAAGTAAGAGCCCAACGAATTCTAATATAACCTCATTCCAAGTCTAAGATTTTTCAGCTTTCGTCTATGTAGAACGTGTCTATTTCAAATCACAATATCGTAAAGTGCAACTGATAAAGTGGGAGCCTATATAAAACTCTCTGCTCAATGATCTATTGCAAGACGTTAACGTGATTTATACCAGGGCATCCATGATCAGGAGCAGCATTTTATCTACTTCAGTCGCCCCGGAACAGCAAAGTGTCCTACATCCAAAAATGTTATCAATCAAGATATCTTAAACAAATCTAAACTTTAACTCTTTTTAATTACAATTTCATTCGGGACAGTTTGTTCAATATAACATGTGTATTTTCTTATTTATCCGCTTTCATTCACTGACCATGAGAACAAAGTGCAGTTCAATGCAGGAGGCAATATTTTAACTAAAAAACCCGCCACAAAAAACCGCGCGCCATCGACATATGTTTATTGCATCTTCTTCAAATAAATCGATTCGCAACATTTCCAATCCGTCTTCCCTTTAACAACCTCGCCAAGTGATTAAGCAACCGAAAAACATACAAGCCCAAATAAACTAAAAAAAAAACGATAACCCACCACAAAAGAGAGATTTTTGGTATTTGATTGCTGACCAATGCCCTCGAAATCTGCAAACGAACCATGTATCGTGTATCTTGCCAGACCCCTTAACTCTGTGGGATTTACATTTCTCACGAAAAATCAAAATTAATGTGGTCACAGAGAATCGGGTAAGCAGCTTCTGCTTTATGAAAAATCAGTAATTATCTAATTTCTGGACCTGGTTACAATACGCTAGCATTACAAGGTTACATTCAGTAGACCTGTGCAAATCGTGTTTGTTCAATGGACCGTTACATCTTACACCTCCGCTTGGCTGTTGAAAACACTGCTTCCTTTGTTCAAAGAGAAACGTCCGAAAATGCTTTAAGTAGTTTAACATACACGGTATTGTAGTATTGGCTTGACCATGCAGCGACTGCTGTATCCCATGCCGCATTGATCAGGAACGGATACGTGATGCAGTCCACTACATGATTCACATGGAAAATCGGGCAAAAAAATCGCACCGAACAAAGCAACGACTACGACATTTATGCGTTTGCTGGTAAAATAAATTGTCCGACAGGTGTTTTATTTAAGAACCCACCCCCCTCCCACAAGGGAGAACCAACCTAAAAAAAAAAGAACACTCTTAAGCGTTACAATTTGCGATGTATTTTTGGATATCGGTTGCTATGAATGCAAGTTTGTTTATGGATACAGGAACGCAGATTATTTATTTTTCTTGTAAGGTTAATTGTAGAAGTTCTCATCTCAGCCGCTGAATGACATGCTACTATGAGTATTGTCATATCATTTGTTAAATGTGACTCTGATGAATCTCTATAGAACTCGTCAGAGTTTTAGTTATAATATTTAATTATTATTCTTCTGAAGTAGGTGAATATTTTCGAAATCATTTGTATCAGTATTTATGCAACGTGCTGTTTAAAGGCATCTGAGGAAGACTAGTGGTGCATCACAGAGATTGGTGTTAACTTAATTATGACGCTATAACATCGCTGACCTGAGATCAAAGTAAAAGCGGTTCATTGCAATTTGAAAGCAAAGACACGAAAAAGTGGTATCTTTAGTAGCACATTCCGGGAAAATGATGAATCCAAGCACTTACCGGTGGGTTAAATTATTTTAAATGACAGGACGCGTTTTTATTTTATGAAAATTTCACAGGTTAAGATATCATATGCCGCATGTACTAACGCCAGAAAATATGAAGAAATAGTTTCAGATCACCTCAAAAGAACTCTTAACTTGCGTAACTAACTGGTGGAAAAAGGATAGTTAACCCAGAATTTTTTAGCAAAGCTAAACAATTTTAAAGGGAAGTAAAGTTTTTATTATAACTCTTGATAAAAAAATTATAAGGAATTCCATATAAGAAACGCATAAACAAAGCTATGGACTATGGAACTGCAGACGTGGATTGCAATTGCTTTGACCTGTAGTTACCGGTGCCGCATCCATTTTGTGGTATAAAATAAAACAAAGATCTATGCAGGTTGGGTTTAATAAATTGCAGAACTAATGCAATCGGAACCCCAACCACCTCAGCTTAAAGACCCTTCTGAGCCTCCATTTTTTTTTAATATATATAAAAAGGCGTGATATCAAATCGAATATTCACATTTAAGTCGGTTAAAAATGCTAGCTTGTTGGCATAAAATATACTTAAATATAGTACTTAAGATACTTATATGTACTTATAGAATATACTTAACAGATACTTAATCTAACCCCAAATAAAGAGTTAATTGCTAGAGTGGGGCGACTAAATCACGGGTTCTCCTGGGAATAAGACCGAGCTTCCTCGGTTAAAACGTTCCAATTTATCCAAAAAAAAGTAATAACAACGAGCGATAAGATAATAGAACAAATTCAAAAAATTCAGTATTTAGGAGTTATAATCGACCCGTATCTCAAAGTTAGCAGAACGAAATATCAATGATATGTTGATTAATATTCACTCGTATAATGTTATCATCAAACTACATACTACATATATTGAAGGTGTTATACTTATATAGTGACTCCATGTATTAACGTTAAATATGTTGAAGTGGTAAAGTGTAAAACAAAGAATTCTGTTAAATGTTTCGTGTTTTATTTTCAAAATTAAGCATAATCTATCGCCTTTGTACATAAGAAAATATTTAAATTATGTTAGTGAGGCACAACCAAATAGAATAAGAAACAGAGACGATTTAAGATTATCAAATTATTAAGCAAACTTAAACCACAACAGTTTTGTTTACAAGGCATTTTCAGTTTTTCAAAACATTATCACAACTCATTAAAAATTAAAATGACTTTATTCTTTTTAAAAGAAAAGTTATAAACTATCATACATAAGATGTAGCTATATAACTAACCACCTGACTTATTCTAATTTTATATGTATATTTGTATTTAATATTAACAATTTTTAACTGAATTATAAATGACAGAATCTGCTAAATAAATAAGTGTACATAATAAAAAAAATCTCGAAAGCAGTACGGTCTATTAAAATCTCCGGCAAACCTGCACCAAACAATCGATTTTTTCGTATACAATGACTGGTTTTGGAATACCGGGTTTTATGCTAGAATACGGATTACATAGTACCCTATCACAACTTTGGAGTACCATGCGCCTGCATTTTCCAAAGCAGAGACGAATAAGACAAGAACCAAATGGTCAATCAAAGGTGGAAAAACCTTCCAACGTGCGAGACCTCAAGACAATTATGCACGGAACTCTGCAAATCCAAAATAAGTAAGATTCTGGTGAAAAGCAAAACTGAACCATCCTCGCTTGTTGGATTGCTCACAGGCCATAATCTTCTGGAGGCGCACGCAATTAAACTGTGTCAACCAAGTCCACTTAAATCAAGTAAGATGAGTAATTGACTAAAATACAACAAAAAGCCAACTTCTAATAACAAAATAGTCTCCCTATTGAATGTTGGATGCCACCTATATTCCTTAATAACCACTGAACCTAATCATTTTTCTTCTGTCTCTGTCCAATTTTCCAAAAAACTTAACGCATGCTGAGGTGTCTTGTCTGCTAAGTTTATTTAAAAAAAAAAAAAAAAAAAACTTCCCCTTCCCGGACATCACATTGGGTCTACACAGACTTAAATCTGATGTAGTAAGAACTAACCTGGCTCCAGATAACTCATCTATCAGCCAACCTAGCCTAACCTAACCGAGCACGTGGTTTTAACACCTAAACATTCTCAGAGTAACAAAATTATTTGTCCATCAATCATATAAGTATGCATGCATGTACATAGACAATGTTTTGATACGATTGCCTCCCGTATTTTGGATATGAGAAGTATCAACTCAAAGAACTTCCAAATTGTAGCCAAAGTACGGATGCGGATATCCCAGATGCCACCCACGTAAGAAATTCACAAGAAACCTTAAGAAATTTGCCGATTGTATTATTGTCTATACCTTAAACTTTCGGAGGGCTCTAGCTGGCCTCAACAAACATAAAAGATCAGAGATAACATTGCCAGCAGGCAACCAAAAACATTATCTCTAATGTGCTGAATTCAGCCTTCTGAGACAAACAATTTAATAATAGATTCTCAGTTTATACTGAGGATTTTGAGAAAACATTATCTGCATCAGGCAGTGATGGGGATAGCTACGAGTACACGTATATCCAAATTAAAAACAACAGGACTACTATGTTATTTAAAGCAACAGAGATTAGTATAGAACCTACGATAACTCATCTTCAATACTTAAAAACAAACCCTTCTTTTTCTTTTTTTATTGATCGTTGAAATATGTAACAACTGTGTTACATCTTTTGTTACATATTTCTCTCACGTAACATCATTCCTGGAGAAGTCAGCAAATGCGTGTACTTCTCCTAAGATCGCGTTTTGTTACATCCGCAAACATTAGTAATATTTTCATGTCCGTCGCTGTAAATCTTCCTTTTTATTTTTTGTTCATCGTCTAATATTGCAATGCGTATATTAAAGCTACAAAGGAACAACTGGCGTATATAACAGATCCTGAAATTTAACCGTCATTTTCTGCGGAGATTTCGCGATATTCAAGCTGTTCGCCCTAGATATTTACACACCACAGACGACAATCAAATCTTGGCTGCAATTACCGTTGACAAGTATTTGACGACGCGGTAGATCGTTCAGCGGCTTAATATCGCCCATACAACTGTTCGCAGAGACTGAAAAGGCTTTTAATGTCGAAAAAAGTGGATGCTTGGGTTACTCATGAACTCAGTAAATGAGATGGAACTCGCTTAAGTCTTTCCTGAAAAGCGTGGTTACCAGAGATGAAAAGTGGTATGTTTACAACAACATCCGGCGTAAGAGATCATAATGCGCTCCTGGTGAAACACCGCAATCACTCTCAGCTCGAAACTTTAAAACAGGAAGTGAAAGACAAACGGCCAGAGTTGTCGAATAGAAAGGGCGTTGTTTTCCATCATGACAACGCCAGACCACACTCAGCTTTAATGACAAAACAAAAGCTGAATTCATTTGGCTGGGAAGTTATGCAGCACCATCACACTCTCCAGACCTTGCGCCTTCTGACTACCATCTGTTCCGCTCTCTCCAATACAATTTAGAAGGAAGGCAATTCAATTCCGAAGATGAGATAAAAACGTACCTGGAAAACTTTTTTACCCATAAGTCTGCTGACTTTTACAAATGAGGCATTATGTTATGTCTCTTCCAGAACGTTGGAAGAAAGTAATAGACCATAATCTGATGGATTAAATATAAGCTTTTATACCAAAAATGTGCTTTTTAATTTAACAGTAAAAAAAACCGAAAATTTGTTGAACAACCCAATATTTATTTCGCATTTGGTACGATGAGTTCTACATAAATACCAATCAGTGTTAAGTTTGCTGGTTTGGAAAAACGGCAATGTAAATGTTCGGTCTAAGCACGATTGACTCGTAACCGATCTTCTTGTTTCACCTTTATCCAACTATTAAGAGATGTTTATAATACTGCCAATTGTATGTTGTGTTGCTAATAATGAAGTTATCATAGGCGAATTGAAGAAAAATCGTTCCAGATTCATTAATGTGCAGTTAAAAATCTTGCACGACATTACAAACCAGCAGATTTTGTTGTTGATTTAAAAGTTTTAAAAATGTCACGATGTTTACCCGTACTCCGACGTTACACTTCTTACGCTGTCGGGTAAAAACAAACTCGTTGAGTGGAAGTTGAGTATCATCATCTGTATCAACAATTAATTTGCAAATTTACAGACATTTTCCACAGATTCCCACCAATAACTTTAAGTATTTTGCGATGGTCTTTTAAATAACTCAAAATTTCAAGATTGATTCCTGTAACTTTTTTGTTGACTTATGTGCGGCTTTTTGCTGTGTTTATAGAGACGGCCTTAATGGAGTTATATATGTCTTGTCTACATCCAGTCTAAAATTATCCACTTAAAAATGCCCTCTTCTCCATTCAAAACGACAACAGCTTCACAAACCTTTTTGAGGATATTAAGAAAAGTCGATGACGAGTAGTGCGACGTCAGCATACATTCAAAAGTCAATACTGATCTTTAGAAAATAAAATAATCAACCTATAAAAGCCTTTCCTTCTTCCACCATTCAAAGTCGGCAACAAATTGTTGGCCCCCATTATTGTATGCAAAACAAGAAAAACACAGCGAGAGGAGAGGTCCACATCGAGCTGTTTTGCTGTCAAATTATCTATTAAAGCTACCGTTCGTTGATACTGAATCTACTTAAAGCAGACCTATTTAGAAAAGATAAGTAACCAAGGGACAATTGTTTAAATAAAACAACATTCTTAATGCAGCTCAAAGGATCAATTTAAAGAAAAAAAAAAATCAAAAACAAAAACAGAAACAAAAACCGTATTGTTATTGAAAACAACATTTAAATCGCGTTTCAACAAACATGTGTGCTTCTCTAGGCGCGGTGAGTCTAAAATAACTATAAGCTGGAAATGTTGATTGATCTAGGTTGCACATAAAGTGATGGTAAATGACACGACAACCCAAATAGTGAGTTCGGTTTTAACGATTCTCCCTATTCATTCATCCACTCGAAATTTCAGTCATTTTAATTAGCAGCAACTGAAAATTTAGGTAAAAATACAATCGAACATCTGTTACTCTGCTAGCAAAGGTATCGAATTAAAAGGTGTGCGCCAGAAGGCACTCCACTTCGCTATATGTATTGACGTAAGTGCATATACATTTGTATATGTTAACCAGAGTGTGTATGCCATGCATCCGTATTCGAACGAAGAGCCAATACGCAACAAAAATACAAGTAAATGGAACAAAGTCTTTCAGAATACATTCACTTTAGTCCACCTTCGAATCTATCATTATACCTGACGATGCTAGTGTATACAGAAAGTAAGCCAAAAAATAAAAAAAATCCAAAACCTCTCTACCTGTTAGCATTTGAGCTTCTCTTTTTAGTTTCCATTTCGGTCTCGGTCTCGGTTCCAACTTAGTTTCAGTTGCTGTCCCAAATGATAATTCGTTTGCGTTTATGTTTAGCTTACGTTCCAAAATGCAACAGGCTGTATAGTGTTGTAAATACATATACTGACAACATCTACATCTGCATCTGTGCGCCCATATGTATGAGTATTCGTGTATGGATAAGTTTCAATTTATGCACATATTGATATTCGTTTTAAAAGACAGGTGCTGGACGATTAACCATACACTTTGGTTGGTTTCTTCTTTGTCTGTTTTTTTTTTTTTTTTTTTTTTTTTTTTTTTTTTGGTTGTGGGGGGGAAACAAAATGTCCAATAAAATGAATATTACAGCTCCTTCCTAGTATGAATTGTGTAAAAGGAGAACAAAGTCGCACGCAGGTAATCAATTTGCTACGTCGATGGATGGAAATGCGGTATTTTTCGATGAGAAGTGGTATATGCTGGTGGTGCTGGTCAACATACATAGCTGAAACATGAATTTAGAGATAATGTTTGAAATGTCATTATACCACTGTTGATGGTATTAACAGATACTTTATTTTGCTATTGGCTATTACTTTAGATTTGTAATTACGTTTACAGCGACAGTACCATTTGGCAGCTGATTAGATTATCTCCAGCAGCAATAAGACAGACTCTTTTTAGAAGGTCATATATATTTTACAAAAAACGTTGAAGCCTTAGACATTTAAAGCGAATGAGCTAACTAACAATAAAATTTTCTTGGTTTTCATACTAGCCTTTTTCTTCAGCTAGGTGTGTACGATTAGGGTAGCCACTGATCTACACTGCGCAGACCAACCTTATCAATGATCCTAAGCTTATCACTTCTTCAATTACAAAAGAAAAACCAACGATTATTCTCCTTTTCTTTCAAAAATATATCACTTACCGATCCACATACTATCATACTTGTCAACCTTTTTTTAAACAAACATTTTCGGACAACTACTAAGGAAAGTTGCAAAAACTTGATGAAGATCAGAGATTGAAAGAACTAATTACCGTCCTTCTTCTAAACTTTCTCATATACTCAACATGTTTAAAATTATTTTAAACTAAGCGCGTAAGTTTCAATGCAATTCTCCAGCATGGGTTTATGAAAGGTGAACAACTGCTACACACTTAGTTGCTCTTTCACTCATGGAAAATGGGAACGATATCAATATTATTGCTACAGATTTTCCTAAAACTTTTGAAAACATAGCTCATCAACAGATCCCTTTCAAACTCTTCATCCTCGGCTTTGATCCCATATTATTAAAGTGGACATATATGTATGTATAACTTTTTCACTGAAAAATCTTTGTTGTAGGGTTTACTTTAGGTCAGTCCCCTCAACTCCGTTTTCGATCACTTCTGGTGTCCTACAAGGTACCCATCTAGATACCCTTTATTCATCTTAACTTTAAGCGATCACTAAACAATTCTCCCTTTCCATTTACGCCGATGACACAAAATTCTCCAAAACTATTTCTTCATCCTAAAACCCCTTATCAGTGAGGGGCTCATCGAGGTCATATATCCCGAATTAAGGACATTCAAAGTCTTTTATCCCAATTTGCTTACGCTGGAATGACCCTCTTATTTTACCACCCTATTGTGACAGCTTCAAACAATTAACTTGATTACCCCCAAACAATCATCGACTCCCTTTACAATCTAATTTCCTTCAATTTACGATGTCGTCGTCTCTTTTAAATAAATACTTATGGATCCAACGGCTTCAGCTCCCACCAAAATTAAAAATTAAAGCTTTCAATGACCAATTGGTTTGAGATTGCTGGAACTCTCACCTTATTTTCGTCTTTTGTAATCTCAACCCATTTTTTATGACCAAATGGAAATCAATGAATGGAGTTAAATACTTTAACGACATTTTGTTAGCTAATAGCTTCATCTTCTCAAATCTTTTTCCCATTAGTCAGTAAAACCTAAAAATTGTGATATTTTTCTATGGAAATACGGTAATTGTAATTACCTATGCTAAATAGGAGATTTTTCGTTGGATTTCTTCTGTCTTGCCCGGGTGCAGCAAAAGTTTAGTTCTTTCTCGCAATAGTTCAAATCAGATGTGTTCTTGCATAGTTATTTATATCGTAACTCGTTTTACCCTGGATTCAATTCTTTCAATCCTTAGATATTATGTATATAACAGCGATTCCAGAACAAAAGAAAAATTATTTACTTGCTTAATCATTTTAAGGACAACAGCAAGGTAAGAAGTTACGAATTTATCAGCATGCAAATGGATGTTCTGGCAGCACAAAAGAAAGCTTATATAAATTCCAAAAATAATGTTTGTTTCCCTTCTAACTATAATTAGTCACGATTATAGTAGGTTCCATTTTATTGAGTAAAAATATGATAGTATAAAATATTATCGCGTATTTCTTTAGGGTAATGGAATTTTTTTAATAAAACGGTATTTTCGCTAACAAATTACAATCTAACATTAATGGTAACTATCATTACAAATTACAAAAAAATATTTTTTATATTTTTTTTTTTTTTCATTGTTTTAATATCGATCCAAGAAGTTGAGACTTTGATTTTGAAAGACCTTAATCTCGAATGAGATCATTCAAATCAGAATGTCTAATGATATGGGGTTCATTTGATGGACTTGACCATAAAAATTAGGAAGTTCTTCCAGAAAAGTTGTTCGATTGACTCTGTTGACAACGAGCGTTTTCATTATCCACCATTTCGTTACTGTTAGGAGGTAGAGCATCATTTCTTCGAAGAACTAGTATTCGTGCAGACGGAATGTTCGGGTATGTAATTTTTTTTTTTTTTCGTTAACCCTCGCGTCAAACTTGTAGTCATACAAAAGTAACAATCGTTTTGATGGTTCTGTGGTTCACTCCAAATCATGAACGTTGCAAATGGCATGATTTTATGACTTCCTTTGAGCTAACCCCTTTAAAGTTCTCGAGCAACTGTTGCAACATATTTTTCGCAGCCAATATTTGTCTCCTTCATCTACAGAATACCTCAGTGCATGTATAAATTTTGTGCAAAATTTACCAAAATATCAGTTATAACACAGGAAGAAACACTATACAACTTTTTAACGTACTGAGTGCCACGAAGTCACATCAAGAACTGCGCAAGAGCAAGCGTTGGTATAAAAACAACATTAAGATATATCGGTTCTTTCCATCGTTTCGAAGCGGTCTTATAATATGTATACGGACTGTTTAAATAGATGAAAGTAGCGCAAACACAGAACCGAAACACATCAAATTTAATTTGATCAAATTAAAAAAAATTTAAAAAAATTCTAACTTACTTAGGTGGCGCAAGTTAACGAAAAAGGGCCCGAATATGGTATTTTTCGAATAATTTTTCTCTAGAAATGACTGAGGATATCTTCATCCGCTTTCGATAGGTCAATTTTTCTGCGCATGAGATCATGGACTAGGATGATCAAGGTCTTATAAAAAGTCTCCTTAGTTTTTCAGGATAGTTCCTTACTACTCAATTGCCTTCTTACCAATAAAATACAAATGCTGAGGTGTTGTTAACAGAATTCATAGCTGAGCCAAGGTATAAAAAGACCTTAACTACCTCGAAACTATAGCTGTCGATTGTGACGCTTTGTCCAATCCGTCGAAAGCATATACTTGGTGTTGCCCTTATTTACCGCTAAAACAATTTTTTCAACTTCCGTTTCAATACTAGCGAACGTGCCGATGACAGCGCTCTGTGTTCTCCCAATTATGTCGATGTCATCGGCAAACGTTAGTAGTTGTGCCTCTTTCAAGTATGATGTTAAAGAAGTCACAAGTGACATCAAAGGTCTTGGTTAAGCCGTTACCGACCTTGACGAAGGATCAAGCGTTCTCATTCGTCATTCTGCACTAATGGACGAGTTTGGCAGGGACGCCAAAACCAGACATGGCTCTATATAGCTCGTCTTTTGGAAGACTGCCATAGGCCAAACCACAATAGACTTAGAATATATTTAAATAATGTAATTAACTAATAATAAAAATAAAGGTCATATAAAACTAAACTAAACTAACTATATGTAGCTCGTTTCTATAAATACTGTCATGAAAAAATGAAAAGATGGTGAGTAAAGACTAGGACTTCTTGAGTTTTTTCCAGGATCTGCTAAAGGGTGGAGATTTGGTCGATTTTAGACTTTCCTGGTCTGAAACCGCAATGGTAGAGACCAATCAGTTTGTTGGCGGAGGATTTCAGACGTTCACACAATTTGGCAGATCTTGTAACCGATGTTAAGAGGACTTATGGATATACTGAGATTCAACGAAGTAATTTCCAGCAGCTTTGAATACCTCTTCGGTAATTGATGCTGGAGGTATAGTTGTTAAGAGATTTCAGGATATGCGTTCGGCAAAGATTTTGGCGGTCTCTTGCGATTGCAGTTTTTCTACGTTATAACTTCTGACAGTAGTTCTTCTTTGTCGTGTTGCTTAGGAAATCCGCATTCGTACCTCGGCTGTTGGAACGTTCTGATGTTCAGAATACGGGTATTAGACACGCCTTACGTCTATCACAAAATGATTAATTTGATTTAGCATTTGGTGATTCGAAGACCGCCATGTCAACTTGTGTATATTCAGATGAGGAAACTGTGAGCTTGATATAGCAATATTTCGTTCCGCTGCAAAGTCAATTAGCCTATATCCGTTGCCAGACGTGGTGCCGTGTAGGCTTTGCTTACCAACTGTCCTACCAAAATTATCCTTCTTTCCCTCCCTGACGTCGCCTAGTACGATTTTAACTTCATATTTCGGACATTGCTCATACTATATGTCTTGTCGAGGAGCTCGTAGAAACAATCTTTGATGGAGCCGTTCTTTGCTTCCCTAGTGGCAAGGGCGCATATTAGGCTTATGTTCGCGAATTAAGCATTGATACGGATTGTCATGAGACGCTTGCTCTTGTCGGAAACTCAAAACTTCTTGCCTAAGTCTGCCGCATATGAAAAATCCGCATCCATATAAGCGTTGTTTTTTTTTGCTCTATAGCAATTAGCATGGTATACGAGGATATCAAAATTTTCATCCTGCTTATGTCCGGCCCATCCTATCAAACTTCCTTGATGGCTGCGATATGTGCGTGGTAGCAGTCAAAGGCCTCTGTTTATTGTTCGACTGCACGTGGCCTATTAAGAGTCCGAACATTCCACGTAGACCGGGAATTACTGTATGAGTAAAAGTTTCAGGGAGTGCAGTTACCGCGGACTACCACAGGGAGGTGAGGCAAGCACTTCACAAAGTTATCAAATCCAAGTTAAAGGACACTAAGTAGTTTTCCGATCGATCGGGAGGGATGTAATCATTTAATTAAATATATATGTAGATATAAATATATACGTCACAACGAAATATGAAAAGCAGATATAGAGTGATTCATGTGATTAATAATGTAAAATAAAGCACATAAATTTGAAAGTGAACTTAAAATTTTTATTATCGGTAAAAAGAAAAATTCATGGCATTTACTTCTTGAAAATGATATCACGTAAATATTGGCAATGACTACGTTTGAGGTGGTCCATTCGAAAGGTCCAATTTTGGAGGACTCGTCCAAGCATAGCGACTGGTATATCGCGGATAACAGGAGTAATGCTGGCTTCCAAAGCGTCAATCGTAGCTGGCTTATTCCTGAAGGTCTGAGACTTTACATACCCCCAGAGAAAATAGTCCAAAGGTGTAATATCGCACGATCTAGGATCAGGAAGCACATAGTCGATTAACATGGCGCGATAACGGTTACCATTGACGGTAACATTCTTATGCCCATAAACCACACCATACCGTTGTTTTTAATGGATGTAATGGTAGCTCTTGGTACTCTTCGAGTTGCTCATCAGACCAAATACGTCAAATTTTGTTTATTAACGTATCCGTTGAGCCAGAAATAGGCTTCATTAATGAACAAAATTTCACCATAAAACACCGGATTTTTATTGAGTTTTTCCAGAGCCCGTTCACTGAAAATATGACGCAAATTCAAGTCACCTGGCTTCAATTCCTGCACAAGTTGAATTTTGTACGCTTTTAGGCCGAAATCCTCACGTAAAATATGCCAAGTTGTCGAATACGCCAAGCCAAGATGCTCAGAACGACGACGAATCGATTCTTCACGGTCTTTGCATACACTCTCAGCTACAGCTACTTTAGTCTCTTCACTATGTGCTGGATGTGGTTTAACCGGTCGAGTATAATCCACTTATGTAAACTGGGACTCAAATTTGCGAATGGTATTGGCAATAGTGGTTTCAGTAGGTCGGTTATGCGCACCGTAAGTTCTTCGAATGGGACGAAAAACATTTCTCACAAAACACTGATTTTCGTAATACAGCTGAACAATTTGGAGACACTGTTGTGGTGTAAATCTTTCCATGATAACTTGCCAAACGATGCCGAACAAAGATGACAAAGCAGTTTGATAGGAGTCATGAGTGATCTGTCAAAAAGAGCCTATTGAAAATCAAACTCACGATGAATCACCCTGTATAAATACGTGTGTAGATTCAGCACATTAAAAACTTCGAATTCCCGATATTTTTAATTGAAAGAAAATTTCGTTGCAGACCAGCGAGTTTAAGCCTGAGGTTAAAATCATCATAGGCAATTTCAATGCAATGAGTAAAAAGAATAAGAAACATTTTAATGACTATTTAAATAAAGTTTTAAAGAAGGGAATTTGTTTTAGAATGACAATAAAAGAGCAGTAAAGGATAAAAGGCAAATCTCTATCCAAATTTTAGTTTGAAAACGAACGCTGTATCGAAATTAGGAAATATTCTTTCACAATCGACAAACGATAATCGTCAGAAGGGATCAAATGTGGAAGCACAAGGAAACGGAATAATGTTTTATATAATATTGTGATTTAAGGTAAGGTAATAATTCGCAAAAAATTTTTTGTATTTGAAATGCAGCTGAAGAGGAACAAAAATGATTACGATTTGTAACGCACAAAAAATAAGGAAGAATGAGTCCGCAGTCGACACGGATTACATATCGTGCCTTCTGATTTATGGATAGAAACTGTAAACTCTAGATTTAAATAGCTCGCGAATTTGGTTAGTAAAATGATGAGATGCTCTCGGATATCCAGTCAGTGGAAGCAAATCATACTTGTTTGTCTATATAAAGGCAAAAAAGAAATGTAAAACTGCAACAACTACCAATAAATGAATATATATCACCGAGCTATAGATAGTCGACAGCCCAATATAATCTATTAGTTAGCATATATACGACTTGGTTTAAAGTTTACATATAGCGATGCAGCGTCAGACATCTCATATGTATGACGCCCGGATCTCGAAAAGTACCCGAATTGCATATAAGAATGTGATGCATACATGATATGTTAAGTACACAGCGGAAATAGTTCTGAGTAAAAGTTTCGAAAGTCCGTTGCGAAACGGACGATAGTAGATAGTATCATAGAGTTATCATAAGCAACGACGTAGTAGTCCTCCAGACAGCCCTTAACAATGCGAAGGTCTTCGAGGGTTAATTTCCAACAGAGATTCGAAGAAGGGTTTCAACAACATTTTTGATCACACAAATGTAGAAAATAGTCAAGATCCGGTATTAAGCCAATCTCATAAGCGCCTCAGTAGCAATGCAGATACATGGAAAACATATGTATCATTAGGAAAAATATACGCCTTACATCTGAAATCATACCTTTATCGAATTCAGAAGCTAGGACAGCCTCTCTCGGAACAATAGTGTAGAGCCATATATTATATAATTTTTGGATCCCTACTAAACTAATTTTGTAATATAATAAAATTATGATTTGTATCTGTTTTAAAAAGAACAAATGTTTAATAATAGCAAATTTAATTTTATTGTATTCAATGCATGCTGCTGCATGGAAATCGTGACCCTGGTGGCAAAAGGGTTAAAGAAAACCTTTTTTTCAGCACCCTTCGAAAAAAGAAAAAAGAGAAAATTGTTTAGAGATTTTTAAATCTACTACCATACAAAAAATACTCACTGTAATTCACATACCTTATATCATATAATACATCAAATAAGAATACACGGCCCTACATATTAACAAAAGCTGCATACAAGCAAGAGTCGACGATAACAACGCTTTGGATAGAACCTTTCAAATGTAGAGTACTCTTATGACTCTGAAATGAGTGAGTGCCACTACATTCTAGACGGGAACTCCTTTAAAGACAGACACTGATACGTCAGAAAAGGAAGAAGATGATAAGCGGCAGCTCGATAAGCTTATAAAAGACCGCTCCTTGAGAAGAGAGAGAAGTTGCGGCAGCAAAAGCAGCAACAACAATTACGACAGCAGAAAACACAAACTAAGAGAGAGTTGCCGATGTAGCAAAACTAGAAGCAACTAATAAATCACAAGCAACAGCAACAACAACAACAACAACAACTGCAACAGAAGAAGCACCGTAAAAACGAAAAAAACCACAACAACAGCAACAAATACCGCAAAAAATGCAACAGCAAAAACAACAGCAGCAATAACATCAACATCAACAACCAAAACAGCTGCTACAACTGCAATGTGTGCGCTGCCATTGGTTCGAGAATGCTGCAGTTAATTCCAATATATAACCAAATTATATTGGGAAATTATGAATTGTTTTATACCTGAATTGTATCGAATTAAATTGTTTGAATTCTAGTTACTTTACTGTAAACAGCTTTAAATATAAAATTAGAAACAAATGTATATGTAAATGGTTTCTTAATCACAAAACACAAAACAAAAATCAAACATATACAGACAAACAAATGTATGTAAAAGCTTTCTTAAACAGAAAACTAATTTATGTACAGATAATATAAATAAATATATGTAAAGACTTTAGCTACACCATTTTTGTATAAAAGGAAACAGCATAAACAGACTCGATCAGTCGAATTGATACTTAAGTTCGGCGGTATACTACTGCCTTCTAAGCTTAGAGTCCACTAGATCTCTTAGTTGGTTTAAAAAAAAAAAAAAATCAAACCTAATCTAGAATGTCCTTTAAGCAACGATAGATTAGTGGATAGTGGTCAATAGACTGCGTACTCTGCAGGAACTCGGGACATTCTGCTACAGTGGCTATAATGTATATAGAAGGGACCACCCATACTCATCACGAGGGGTGGGGTTGGTATCCTATTACGCAAAGACATGCGCTATAAGGCCATATATAGCGGGAATTTAATGAGGTTCCGGCTTTTATAAGACTGCATCGTATGCATCCCTCTTTAAAGTCAAAGGCGAATGTATGTGGTGTCAAAAAATTCAGTTTCAAAGTTATTATTATAATTATGACGCTACACATGCGTCATGGGGAAACAATCCTCCAAACACTAGGGGCAACTAGTTACAGGTGGGGTCAACATATGATTGCGTACATACATACTTGAGCTGTACGAGATGAATATCACATCCTTCTCATCAGCCAGTTCTTTCCTGGACTTGGCATTGATAAACAGTAGACTAGAACTGACTAACACGAATCGGAACACCAGGAACTGTTCGCGAGCGTGCGAGTAAGATATTCTTTTCTCCATATTGATGCTAAAGGGTTAGCGGAAGGCAGGTACGGTATCCTGGTAATATACCATCACCCCCATGGTGGGAGGGACAATCGGCTCATCTACGACGGTTATGTTGACAATGCTCACGAGTTTCTCATTTTAGTCCCGCCATTGCGGCCAGGTATTGGATAGATGCCAAAAAACGGTTAACCGAATTCTGACGGCTTCAAAAAGGGGAAAGAGCTGTCTGCTAAGGTAACATACCCCTCCTAGTTCTAATCTAATGATTACGAGTAGTTAAGGGGATTTCGTGGAAAGGCCGCATTCGTTGACATTGGGCGGCGCCTCTGAGAAGTGACTGGTGTTCTATAGCATTGGTGCATTTGTTAAATTCTGGTGGTGTTTGGGCACGATGTTGACGAATGCCAGGCGCCCGAAATCGCAATCACCACCCGATTATAATTAAGCTAGGCTAGGTTGCTTAGGTAGTTTAAGTAAAATAGCGCCATCGCTTTAAGTTTTATACAAAATTCAAAAGATATGATATCTATGTTTTTTTCTGAAACTTTTTTGTATGAGAAATTTTATATATTGTATAATTGATAGATAAGATTAGTTGTAAGATAGTTTTAAAGCCGAAAGTTTAATGAAATTATTAAGTTTTAAGTGTCCGGTAAGGTAAGCTCGAATAAGTAGTTGTCATTGTCAAATAGGCAGATTATCTCAATAGATATTGAAGGTACTAGCTTCGGGAAAATAACCAACCATTGCCTCTTTTTGCCAAATGATTTGCAGTCCCGTCTGTTTGACAGTGAATGGAACACAACATTGGTCATGAACTGCAAGCTTGTACGCCGAACTATTCAGAAGAGTATGCTCTATTACTGAGATATACATTAGTTAGCACACGAAAAATGCGCATTTGGTCACTTACGGTAACGGTAACCTGATAAAACCTGTGGAAACACTTCACAACTGGATGAATTTTTGTTGCAAATAGATTAGTATTTAAGGTACTGTAAGAATAACTGTAAATTCTCATTATCAATTAATAAATAGGTAACCAAAAAGTTATTTAACTGTTGTGTTAGTGTTGTTTTTTTTATTAAAAAAAAAATAATAATAATAACATGTATATAAAAGCTAGTCGTCTCAAGTAGTCGGAGAGTTTTTCGCGAACAAATAGCACAGTCGTCTCAGCCGCCGTGCCTTTCGCGTTTTAAAAAATAAATAACGTTTTTTTTATGCAAATGAAGTCAGACGCCTTAGGAAGCCGTCATTTCACGCCTACCGGTCTCCATCGCGGTCGTTTTGTGGTGAACAATTAAAGACCCCGGAATAGCCCATAGTTAAATAATAGTGAACGGTGAGAACATAAGTGAATACTGAGCTAATAAAAACTATTTGACAAAGCGGAAGCTCGTTATAAGCCAGGCTCACCACCCGACCAACAATCAATTTCAACCCGATGAATCGCTGAACGATCTGAAAACGATCATTATTTCATGAGAAGGTGTTTAAAATGTTTTTCTTAAATAAATAAGAAATAAGTATATTTAAACATCAAAATATTAGAATGAAAAAAGAAATATCATAAATAATAAAATATTATTTTTTAATCATTAAAAAATATTTTTTGAATAGGAAAAAATATCAAAAATAATAAATATTTCGTTATAATTATCCTATTATGTACTTAAAATTAAAAAAGAGTGAAGAAAATTAAGGCAATAAATATATATATGTATGTATATATATATATGTATGTATATATATTTATATAGACGAAAGCATTTATATAAAGAATATAGATATATTTTGATATTTAATTTAATTTAATAAGGGAAATTTTTATTTAACCAGTGCTAATACATCGGCGACACGTGCTACTGATCCAAAAGTATTAGATCCCAAATCCTCCTACCAATTAACAGCATCCCATTCTGACGTAGCCTTAGAAATTCTATCAACCCAAAAATAAGACTTACTTAATACTTCTATTGTGAACAAAATACTTGAAAAACAAGGTCGACGCATGGTCGAAAATATCATTTACCCTTAAGCAGACCATCTCGCTGGTGTAGACCAGACAATAGCCCTAGAGTTCTGCAACAGGCTGGATGACCTCGACAAAATACCTGACGTCGTTCGTTGCCCGAGAAATTTCTCAGAGGATCCGATCGAGTTTTCCTCTTGGAAAAATAGCCTAAGTCGAGTATTTCAAGTCTACGAACCTATAAAGGGAACTCCTGGGTACTATGGCATTTTATATGTCATAAGGAATAAAATATTCGGACAGGCAGATACTGCTTTAGAGTCTTGTAATACACCGCTTAACTGGGAGAGCATTTCAAGATGCCTCCCATTTTCAAGATAAGCTCGACATCAGTACGTTGCAATACCAAATGACTTCAATTCATCAAGGAAGCCATATCATCCAAGGTTTCTACCATAAAGTCTATTCCCACCTTTCCCTAATATTAAACAAACTTACATGCATAGGCATTAGCAATGTATCTATGAACTTGCTCACTCAGGCATAAAGAAGCAAGGCTTTAGACACTTTCACAAGGGGTCTGAAAGACAATTTACCAAAGCTTCTACGCATTTGAGAGTACATTGACCTACCACAGGCGTCACATCTCTGCCTTAAACTAGAAAACCAGAATTTTAGAGCCAATCATTTTCACGGTAATCAGACCTCAGCCAAAAAATATCAACCTCAGCATCATTCCCAAAGACAGAACACTGTCTCAACGCAACCACATTTAAACTGCACACATGGTCAGCATAATCAGCTAAAACAAAACAGGGAAAACAAAACCCTCAGCCCTCCAGCTAGTTCCTGCAATAAAACAAGAGTCTCTAACTCAAAGGCGGAGTACCCAAGCTAAAGATGTTCATCATCATAAACCGCCAAAAATTAAATAACAGCACACGCACACATACAACAAAGTAAACAAATGACAAGCCAAAAAAAAAAAGTTACCACGCAAGAAGAAGAAGGACGTTGTCCATACGTAAATTATGAACAAATAAAGAAAATTCCAGATCATTATTGCTACCCCATCCCTGATATTAACGAGGTCTCGCACAACTAGGTAGAAACAAGTATTCACTGTTCTCGACCTGAAAAGTGGTTTTCACCAGATTCCGTTGAAAGAATCGGAGAGAGATATAGAGAAGTTCGCATTTCTCATAAATATAGTAATGGAAAATATGAATTCACAAGACCTCAAAAATGCTACTTCAATCTTCCAAAGTGCCAAATCGGTTAAACTTGTATGTCTATATCGAGGATTATAGTAATTTTTAGCAAAACTGAAACTAAACATGCCTAGCACATAGAGGAAGTTTTAAGAACACTCAATGACGTATATCATATCATCTGATGGAATAAAAACCAACCCTATAAAGGTTGAAACGATACGAAATTTCCCGGTACACCAAACACTTAAAGATTTGCGTTAGACCTTTCTAGGTCTATCAGGGTGTTACCGCCGCTTTGTTTAAGACTACGCTAAGCTTGCGAAACTCCTGACAGCCCTTTTAAGAGGGGAGGAAGAACATTCGTCCAAAAACTGTCCTCAAAAAAACAACATTTTCTACACCCAGGCGCAATAGATTCCTTTAACAAATTTAAAAATTTTCTCATTTCAAAAAATCTTATCCTTACATACCCAAACTTAAGTAAACCTTTGGAACTGACAACTGACGCATTCAACTATCCCAAGAGGAAAAGCCGATAACGTTTATATCTCGAACACTAAGTTAAACAGAGAACAATTATGCAGCCAATGAAAAAGAGATGTTAGCAATGGGCCCTTGGTTTATTACGTAATTACCTATACAGCTCAGCATGCGTTAAGATGTATACAATTCTTGAGGAACAGAATTATAAGTTGCAGTATAAGCCAGGCAAAACCAATATCGTGGCAGGTGCACTCTCACGATTGCCTCGAAAACAAATAAATTCCTTTACTGCCACAGAACATAACGACGAAAGTTCGTCCCAGAATCTCATAATAAGCGTAGATGTGTCCATTAACGCTTTAAAAACCAAATTCTTTTTCAAGTCGGTTCAACCTATAACCACGAATTTTAAATAACATTCCTGTTCATATCACCGCCATAGAGTTATTGAACCTGAGTTTAATAAAGAGACACTTAACCCTAGACCCGTGTAGTGAGCACTCAGTACCCAATTTAAATTTCAATTCTAATTTATATATATTGACCTTACCAAATAGAAATAATAGTATTAATGATTATAAAAATGTATTTCTGAATAGTTTAAGTTGATATTAGAGATAAAATAAGACTTTAAAGAAAATAAATCAACGCTGGTGCTGAAAAAGCATATGGAGTGGAAGCGAAGGACTTTTTCAATCAAACTAATATGGCATTCTACCGCCATGTCTTTGGAAAGGTTTAAACAAATACGACGTTTTATACAATACGTTTTGATGATGGAAAAACTAGAGCGTTTCGTCTTGAAACCGACAAACTGGCTGCGTTCAGGTATACAAAACAGATTATTTGATTGAAAGGTTTGGCAAATAATTTGTTTCATCAATTCCGTAGGTACGTTTGGAATTTGTTTCAGCAGAATCTTGTTGAGTGTTATGAACCATCGAAGGAGCTCACAGTTGATGACCAATTGGTCGGTTCAGGGAGAAGATGTCATTTCAAAATGTTCATGCCAAATAAACCTGGAAAATATGGTATAAAAATTTTTTGGATTGTGGACGCTGCAAACAGTCGTTCTGGTGGGATATCGCGTAAACTTGTCAATAGATTGGCACAGAGATATTTAGACAATAATTACACCATAACAACAGTATCTTTTTCACATCGGTACCATTAGCATTGGAACTGATGAGTAGAAATACGACTACTATTGGTACGATAAAATCCAACAAGCCGCAACTGCCTTAAGAATTTGTACGACCCGAACAAATCTAATATCTGTCAGCCTTATTGGTGTAATAGCAAAAAGAGGTCAGAAAAGAGGAAGAAGTTTTTAAAAGAATTGGTTTCAGAACTGGCGGATGATCATATCAAAAGTCGTATAGCTAAACCAAGTCTCCAAAAAAATGTTTAAACGGCTAAGAAATTGATCGATTACAAGAAAAAAAATTCTAGGCACAAATCTTCCCGAAATTCGAAAAAATAACGTAAATCAACGTTGTGAAACATGTAAAATAGAAAAAAAAGACAATAAAACTACAGCAGTCTGCGATATGTGCAATACTGCAACTTGCACTAAACATTACATCAGAGTGTGCGAAAAATGTTTCGTTGGTAAAAACACACACGATTTTGGGGAAATTGAAGAAAATGATCATTTTGATGGCAATTCGCTTCCATCCACTTCATTTGAACCACCAGCAAAGCACGAAAAGAAACGCAATACGACCTAATTCGCAAGATTTAGTTCTAAACTCTTTTTCCATGTTATTTATAATATTCTATACAACCTTTTTTAATAAATTAGAAAAAAAAAGTTTTTGGTAACAATGTTTATTTCAAATATGTTTATGTCAAATGTTTCAGGTAAATCATTGGAAAAACCTTTTTGGGCACTCAGTGCCCAACTACGTGGAAACTAGAATTTTTTAAGTACACGGGTCTAGGGTTAAAATTATCTTTAAAAAAAAAAACTTAATCCCAATGTCATATATGCTATAAAAATTTACCAACAATACCATGGGTATGATACAAGAAATTTATCCTACCAATTTCAGTAATTATAAGGTAAGAAAATAAATTGAAATTAACCATAATTAAAAATAAAACATATAAAATGCAGTTTGAAATATGTTATATCTTTTCATAAAAGCTACAAAGCTTGGCACAAAACTTAATAAAATACCCTTTATAAAAATATTAAAATATAACCATAACTTGTATGGAATTAATAATAATTATAAAGTACGAATATTTAACGAACATGTAATGTGTAATAGAAATAACTAATACAAGAGATATAAGCAATATCTCACATACATTCCAAACCTTTTAAGAAGCAAAGCTCCAGGTCATCATTACGAACTGAAAAGTTTTACCTGGCATACTGTTCCTAAACCAAGTTAATGGTTCAGTAAACATAAAAAACGATACCCTGAGGTTAGAAGTCACATTCGTCATCAAGCACTTTAATACCACGGTTCGAGTTAACGAAGATATGTTTAGAAATGAAGAAGTTATCAAATGCCAACCGTAATAGTACAACCAACATCTAAACGTGAAAGCATAAAATAAGTATTATCCCGCGATATGCTGAAGCATTTACAAGTCAATGGCACTCAGCAAATAAGCTTGCTCAAAATCAATAATACTCGTAACATCAACTCGATTATAAACACCAGTTTAGTTACGCTTCTGACTAGTTTAGTCATAAATGGCAAAAATCGAAAGCTCAGAAAATAGCGGAAGCACATTCCAGCATCCATAACAACTCGTGTGCAAGGCATCCCACCTCATGTGAGGGCGGTGAGCTCGAACGAAGGCGTCCGAAATTAAGGATGGAGGAGTTAACACACAAAAAAAACTTCAAAAATCGGAAGGTTCTCATCCTCCTCAAATGGCATTCATTCGACTGCTGAATTCTGTGAGAACATTTTATCACTGGGCGAATGTTTGGAGCAAGTGGATTAGTATTTAAGGTAGTGTAAGAATAATTATATTTTAAGTTTTAGTCTCAAAAACCAAAAGTTTATTTAACTTACACGCTTAGTTCCTTCCCGTTATTGCACTTTTGGAATGACTATGGTAAGCAATATTGTTCATACTCATAATTCATCAAATGAGCTTAGTTTGACGGTGGAACCGAAATCATTGCAAATCGTTAATTATAGTGCTCAGGAACTTTTTAAAATTGTCAGCAAAATTCTAAAATTAATTTCAAAACCAGTATTCCACGTCCTTTAAATCCTATGCTATACTTACCTTTTCTCGATATACATACATAAGTTCATAAGTAATGAATTTACATACAAATGAACACGAAGCAATTATCAAAAAATTCACATCCTTCGAAATTGTTTACATGCAAACATCACGTAGTGACGTTCCCGATAACGACACGGTGCGATCAGAACAGCAAACAACGAAATACGAAAGTGATATCATACTTCGACCACCTTATCGGCAACAAATAAACAAACCCTCATCATATTAACGCTCGACCTTTTTATCTACAATATCCAGAGTATAAAAGACCAGCCCACCAGACTTCGGCATGTCCACCATCACACTAGTTGCAGACCATATTGTCTTGGGAATAAAAATTTGAAGTTTTTTCTATTAAACCGCTTATTTGTATGTACGTTGTAATATATATTGCACGCAACTACATCAATTCGAGCAGTCAATACTAAAAATTCTGCTCCAGCCACACCAATGCTAAATTTAACCACATTTTAAGTGGACAGATAATATGATAGTTCAACAATTGACCGACGCCGCCACTTCGTATTAGTCTTCAATTCAAAAATATGTTAAGTAAGTCATTACCTTCAGATATTGTCAACTAGTTTTTAATTTTTGCATTCTTTATAACCGACACCGTGTGAAGAAAGGCATTTGCACTTCTCCAAAAAAACAAAACGAAATCAGAAACATACTATATACAATATGTATGTATGTACTCGTACATACATATCATGAAGTGCAATGACTTTAAATGGGAAGACTTTGTTCAGGAGCCCATGCCAAGTCACACCCCTAACTGTGCGCAAAAGATACCATCGATCATAGCACTTGGCAGTCGCAGATGCAAGAAAAATTTCATCCATCGATTACTCAAGGCCACACAAAGGTGTTCCTAGCACTTCATTGTCCCATTCAACTGTTCACACCCTAAAGAATTCTCTACATTCACATGATTATAGAGACCTGCTTCATCAATATTATTACGATAGCAAAGGATGGGTCTGCTTGTTTCCTGGTGTCCATGATATAACAGATTAGCAATAAAGTTTATAGAGTGCCGACTTTCCTTCTGACACAAGTGTTACGAGTTTAGAATATACGGGCAAGGACAGTCTTTAGTCTCGAAGAACAATCACATTGCCACTTTACACATTTGATTTAATTCCTTTTAGTGCAGAGATCTTTGTTCGGCTGCCCACAAATTGGAGGATATACTCGTATGTATGAGTATCCATGAGTAGGTAATGCTGGATACGCCTTATTTTACTCCCAAACTACTCGTAGTTATTTAATCTTTATGGAGATATGTAAGCAGGCTTGCTGCCCGATCTGCTCTAGTGGATCATGTCATACCATTTACTATTCTGAATATTATTGTGTTCATGTTTAACGAGTAAGCAAAAACTACATGCATATGGCAATTGATTGCACGTACAAAATACATGTATATGTATGTATATGAAGCGGATAAATCGTAGGAAATAAATCTGTAAGATGCTAGAAGTGAAGTTAACATAAAAACGACTAAACTGGAATCCAAATGGATCATGGGTAGATGTACATAGATATGTTGAAAGATTAGAATTAAAGGAAAGGAATGCGAATGTTATTATTTAATTATTATCAATCAATGGATACTTGTGTTCTTCTGTCCTTTTTATATCATTGACAGTATTAACAGCTGTGTATTTATGCGATGATATATTTTGCTGAATAATCGTTTCCAAACAAAAAGAAATGAAAGTCCAATACTGTCAGACTTCAACAAATTACTTAATTTATCTACCATATGTTAGCTAAAGCTGGATAAAGAAACTTGATAATGGACGAACAATATTGCATCACGTATTAAGCATTATGCTCAAGTTTTGGCTAGTTTGGAACTGATGATGTTCAAGAGCTATCCATAGGCCCTTATTTTGGTATAAACGTGCAAATGAAATCCTTTATGAGTACTACCATACTACCTGACCGTTCTAGGGGTTGTGCTGTAAAATTTCTATGAACTTGTCTTAAATGCCCCACCGCTATCCCTATTTTAATATCTCTTAAGGAATTACCATATTTGATAGTGATATCTCAAGTTTCTTTTTCCTATCTTTGTAGCTATCTTGCTCACTCATATCCTGCGTAGTATACATATTTTTGCACCGCAGTGTTGTTTGTTATCTACCTACCTTATTGTCGCTTTGTTAAGAAAATTGCAGAAGTATCCGTTCTGTTTTCTCGATATAATACTATGTATTGTGGTGCTAAGATCGGCTGCACTGTACCGCACTGCACGGTTATACTTACTTACTTATGTACTTACTTCGATGTTGCTTTTTCGTATTCCGGCCTTTAAAGCGTCAAATACAATTACACAGGGTATATAAGTACATGTAGGTATTCAAATATGCATATGTGTAGTTTTGTCCTGGCTTGCTCAATAAAAATATGGTTAATATTGGTGAACTTGGTCGAATGGATTGTGTAATGTCTATGTCTTTACCATCCCGTTGGATTTTTTATGATTTTCTGTTTTAAATTGGTCCTTACATGCTTACTTAGATGGCGTTACAGTCCATGGTGGACCAAACCCCAGCTTACATGCTTCTCCAGCTAGCTTTTCTTCTTATTTGCATTCGACACGAAGTTGGCTGAGATCCCCTTCCTCTTGTGTGCGCCACCTAAGATGAGGTCGTCGTCCACTACATTGTCTCTCTGTGTTGGAGTCAGAAATATTTCGGGCCGGGATGCCGGGTTATCCGAACTTTTCTGGCGAGATCGGTATCGATGTACAGCCCATACATGGTCTTTTCTGTTCTCCATTGAGTCAAAAGATACCGAAAACTACCTGAAGAAATATTCTTTCGAAGTGCACGATAGCACTTTCATCCGTGTTCAAGCGCCTCTGTAAAGCCAGATTAGGATGATCAGTGCCTTGTATAATGAATTTTTTAATGTTTGAAAAATGATTATACTACCATCTGGGCCTTCCTTCCAATCCTAAATAAGCAGCTATTAGCAAGAGTGATTCTTCGCATGATTTCCGCGCTGGTGTTGTTATCAGAGTTGATAGCGGAACGGATAAAATCAATTATTACTTCAAAGCAATACCTTAGCTGCCTTTTGTGGCATTTACTTCTAGGCATCAATATTGTGTGGCCCTTTGTTGTCAGCATATACTTGATTTTTCCTTTATTGACAGATAAGTCAATCTTTAAGACTTCTAATTCAACAACACTTCATTGACAGCTCAATATATTCTTCGTTACGTTAATATCGTTTGCATATAGTATGGCAGTTATACAACAGACTTCTGAAAAATGGTGCCTTTGGAGTTGACTTGTGAATATAACACAATTCTTTCAAAAACGATGTTGACAAAACCACAGTGAGGGTAGATGAAGATATCGTTGATGGGGTTTGAGGAAGAAGATTTAATGACGAACTTTACGAGCTGTACAATGACATTAACCTGGTAAAAAAAGTACCCATTAGACTCCTACGATGGCTAGGACATGTAGAGCGAATGAACACCCGGAGTGATAACGCTGTAGAGGGAGATCTTGCCTTAGGTGGCGTGCGCAAGTTGAGGGAAGCCTCAACCAATTTGTCAATCGTTAGCCAGAGACCGTGCCAGTTGGAAAGGCCTCTTGGTTGAGAAAAAGGCCCACCAAGGACTTTGGCGCTATCCACTCTATCTGAACACCATGAATAGTTCTGAAAAAGTTTTATTGAACTCAGCTCCAAAGAAAGAGAAGTTGCACATATATTGTACGTATATGGTACGCTGTCTTTTGATGTCATCGTTGAACCAATTGCGTGATTCTTCTCCATGCATGGTCCTTCTGAGGGCGATCGTCTTTCCAATATATTGTTACAGATATATTATTTCCTTCCTGCTTAAAACTCCCGCTTAAAAGCAAGTACGGTTGAATAAGAACAGTCCATGTGGCTACCAGAAGAAAGTAAAATAAGCAAAAATAATGAGTAATCATAGGTTTCACACAACAGAGGTCAAATTCAGATTGAGCTTCAACCTCGAATATAACAACCAACCAATATTACCTACATATCTAGGGTTATTCATCGTGAGGTTTGATTTTCAAAAGGCTTTTTTTGACAGATCACGCGGGATTCCTATCAAACTGCTTTATCATTGTTGTTCAGTATCGTTTGGTAAGTCATCACGGAAAGACTCTGTATTACGAAAATAAGCGTTCGACTTACTGAAACCACTATTGCCAATACCATTCGCAAATTTGAGTCCCAGTTTACATTAGTGGATGATATTCGACCGGTGAGACCACATCCAGCACATAGTGAAAAGACTATAGCAGCTGTAGCTGAGAGTAACATAAACGCGAAGACCGAAGACGAATCGATTCGTCGTCTTTCGCAGGAGTATTTGACAACTTGGCGTATTTTACTTGAGGATCTCAGCCTAAGAGCGTACAAAGTTCAACTTGTACAAGAATTGAAGCCAGGCATTTTGAATTTGCGTCATATTTTCAGTAAATGTGCTCTGGAAAAACACAATGAAAATCCGGTGTTTTATCGTGAAATTTTGTTCAGTAATGAAGCCCATTTCTGGTTCAATGGATACGTAAATAAACAAAATTTCCGTATTTGGGCTGATGAGCAACCTGAAGAGTACCAAGAGCTACCATTGGTAACCGTGGTCTCAACAAGAGCTCTTAGTTCCTTGTTTTGCTACGGTAAATTGGCTGCCTAGATCGTGCGATATCACACTTTTGGACTATTTTCTTTGGGGATATTCCTGAAGACCTGAGACTTTACATAAGTCAGCTACGATTGACGCTTTGAAAGCCAACATTACTCGTGTTATCTATGAGATACCAGTCGCTATGCTCGAACGAGTCGCCCAAAATTGTGCCTTCCGAATGGACCACCTCAGAAGTAGTCTTGTCCAAAATTTACATGATATCATTTCCAAAAAGTAAATGCCATGAATTGTTCTTTTAACCGATAATAAAAAATTTAAGTTCACTTTCAAATCTATGTATTTTATTTTACATTATAAATCAAACCGCATGATTAATCACCCTATATAATAGCTTGTATTATAAAAAGTTACTATGTATTATAGATGTGTTTTAAGCCCATGATTTTGCACGTTGCTCATGATAAATGAGCGTTCCAACATACATACATATGTATGTACCATACATATAATAATAGGAACAGTTATTACTTTTCAATGATATCGTCCAAGGCGACTGCTTTGTTTGAATGAAATGAAAACAATGTATTGTAATCAAACAAATACTCCCAGTAAATTTCAAAGAGTCAAATTTTTAAGCTAGTAATAATTTATAAATTGGTAAGTTGTGTTTGCGAAATAGTGTCCGGATGTTTTAGAGTTAATTATTTAAATATTAAAATTTTTAATAAAGGATAATATGGGCAGAGATAAACACTATAATGAAGCTTAACATGCAAGCATTTTGGTATTACGTAGCCAGGGTGAATACGAACATTGCAAAAGCAATGAAGTGCTCTTTGACCTAAAAACTTTTCTGAAACCAGAGGACATCCGCCTAAGATGTCCACTAGAGACGAAAAAGATTGGTCAAGAAAGCCCAGGCGAAACCGTTCATGTCCTCCAAAGGTTTGAAATACGAAACTCACATTGAAGTAAGTGCCAAATTTATTTGCCGAGTCTTAGTGAATGCTTAGCTGACCGTGTTGCATTGCATTTCTTCTGCTAAGCTTTGCTATCTGCCGCAAAATCCCTTCCAAACATTAAAGCAGTGTATTATGGAATTATGAAACTTAAATAAATCTGTTTGGAATGGACAATAAACAGTTTGTTCGTCATACAAAAATTGAGACATACGATCCACGATACACAAAATCCACTATGAAGCATGGGGAGGGGGAGGGAGGTAGGTCCAATATAACAGGTCGGCTGAAAAGTTCGTAGGCTAACACATAGATAGTGTTACTAGAATTAAATCCATATTATGGTTTATAGTAGTACTAACCTTCATGTATAAATAAAAGAGTTTCGTGAGTTAATAAAGCATTGCTTTATTATGAAAAAATACTGTTGAAACCAATAATAAATAAATAATAATAAATATTATTCGGACTCTGTGCCAGGAAAATCAACCGAAGACAATGAACACAGTGGACGCCCGAAAGAGGCTTTTACTGGCGGAAACGTGAAAAAAGTTCAGAAAATATATATGAATAACAGTAAAGTGAAGTTGATCGAGATAGCTGAAACTCTGGAGATATCAAAAGAGCATGTTGGACAAGAAAAAACGGCCCCTTTTAAAAAAAAGGCTGCTTCATCAAGATAATGCACCGTGCCACAAATCAATAAAAACATTGGCAAAATTGCATGAATTAGGCAACGAATAGTTTCCCCATTCACCGTATTCTCCAGATATGGCCCGCAGTGACTTTTTCCTGTTTGCAGACCTCAAAAGAATGCTCACTAGAAGAAAATTCAACACTAATGAAGACGTAATCGCTGAAACTGAGGCTTATTGAAAGGCTAAGGAGAAATCGTACTATAAAAATGGAATCGAAAAATTAAATGACTGCTATAATCGTTGTATTGCCCTAAAATCGAATTTTATCAAAAAATATGTTTTACTATGTTAGCCCTCGAACTTTTCAGCCGAACTGTTACCTTATTAAAGGCATATTGACAAAAGAATCCTACGTGAACATTTTAATGAATGTCATGAATGTCTACAATGGGCTGAAGAGAATATGCCCCTAAAATGATGGTTCCAGCAGGATAACGACCTCACACACTCGGCAAAATCTAAATCCATTTGAGAACCTCTGGAACGAGCTTAAAACTGAAATAAACAAACGGCACCCTTCAAACAAAGCGGATCTTTGGAGAGTCATTCAAAATGTTTAGTATTGCATACCTTCCGAAAAGTGGCAGGAGCTGGTGAATTCCATGAGTCGTCGAGTGGATGCTGTTAATATAAAGATTTTGTTACCAAATATTAACTATTAATTCAAAATAAATTAAAAAAATTACTGTACATAGGTAATAGGTATGTCTTTCTTTATTATGCCTGGGTATTCCTATTATTTTGGTCAGATAATTAAGTATTGTGAAACAATATAGCTAACTAAAAAACCATATTCTTTAAATAAAGCAACTGCCTTTATGTAGAATATCGAACAAAATAAAAGTTACTTTTACTGATTTCGAAAAGTAATGAGTGTTGACGGTGTAACGTCGGCAACAACCCCATAGTTAAACTTATCGTTCAACCCCCATTCAAGGGGTCTGATTCTGATCTTAAGGCTTGGACAAAGAAGATCGAATATCGATCCTCCGTGAATTTATGACTGATTGGTGCTAGATACGAAGTAGCTCATAGCTCATCCTATACCTTACTGTTGTCTATTGATATTATCGTTGATTTCATCGAGTGAATTCCTTCGCTGCTGCCAAGGTGAGCGTAATTTGCCATGTGAGACTGTGTAAATACTTAATCTCATTTCTTACATTTTCTAAAAGAAAAACAATCGGTTTTCAATAAAGCAAAATGATTGATGTTAACCGAATAATATTAACTTTCTTTAGATGTAATCATTAAAAACGTTTCTCGTTACAAATCCATTAATCACTTTTTTTCGCCTGCGCCCCAGAAATTACATCCCCTTTTGACCATGATGTTCATGCCTACTCATACCACCAACCGAACATATTGTCTTACATCAGAAGAATAAAGGATTCTTTGTTGACGCATGCTAATTTTGAAATGTCCCAAAAATACTTAAATGACTCATACCTCCATTATGTACATAGCATGTATATAATAATATATATATTTTAAAGAACGAACTCATGTGAGAATTGGATGGAGGAAGTACTCGTATAAACTTTCGTGCCATAAGGGATATCTTGCAATCTGTTGCAATTTCGAATTACCTTTTGCTCTTTACCCTGTTTCTGTGTCCTAATCCAACCCTCAGCTCCTTTCGCGGCCTGCAGTTAGTTGGCATAATAATCAAACACACTCTTGGAGTAATTCGAAAATTCTTATTGCTGTCAATTAAAAATCAAAAAATGTATAATTTTATCGACCAGGTTAACTCCACTTTTTTTTATTTTAGGGGAATCAATTAGCGTACGCCATAAGCAGGTGCTATTTGGAAAGGAAAGTTGAAGTATCTGAAACACACACACGAGTGTAGCAGAAGTTTAACACCGGGTTAGGCATTCGTATTTCAGTTTTAAAGCAGTAACGACAGCAGATGACGATTTGCAAACGACATACGAGTAGTTCGTCGCGTTCGAATTAATTAGGGAGCTTTAACTCGTGGTGCTGGTTGGTTGTCCCCACCGGCGAGACTCGAATTGCATAACTTCTCCCGTTTTTATTTATTGTATTATTATTTATATATTTTTTTTTTTTTTTTTGTGCTTGGTAATGACGTTTGGTAAAAGACGTTCTTGATCCTGTCTTTCAAATAATCATCAAAAAGAAGTTTATAGTGTATCTGTACGATTTTATCGTGTTTGCATTTTTGCGAAGGTTTATTTCGAGGAAACACTTTTTAGGAGTTAATTTTGGTAAACAGTCATAAAGTGGATGTTGCTAAGTTCATTAGTTTTTGGCAAAAATATTTTTTTTATGACTCAAGAAATAATCATTCGAAATCTGAGAAGTTAATAGGAACAGCAGACTCTCACCAGCAACTTGGAATTGGCTGTCCGGCAATTTTTTCTGGCTATGTAGAAGGCTCTGGATGTTGTAGAAAAAATGGTTTCCAGTGGTGTGTAATCTTATCGAATTATGTTGCAAACAGGAACCAATTATGGCTATGGTCTCCGCGAGCCGAAATGATGATCAATAAGAATAAAACAACATTTTATTATACTTATGTACATATAATTGTTATTTAAATATTTAAAAAGTGGAGAAAATATGTACATACATATACATATACATATATATGGCACTGACAGAAAATGTATGTATTTTTATTGATATGATAATTGTTAACGCCGAATTTTTAGCTTTACTCCGAAAGATAGATTTTCATCCTCTGTGATACCGCCGTAAGTTATTACTTCGCAGGATCAAATTTCTCAGATTACTTTATACGTTTCGATTATTTTTCCTATTTGCCATATTTCTAACAATAATCCACTTTTTGACATTATCAGAAGTGGTCCACTTCCCAAATTAATCCTGTAGAGCTATCCTCTTGGTTTCGTATCGTGGACGATGAAAAAAAGCCCTTAAACGTGCTGTCGGCCGTCTGACAGTGTAAAGGAGCTGTCGGCAATACATGGAGCCTGTCACCGAGACGGGTCCTTTGCACCTACATGGCTGTGATGAGGCCAATTAACATATATTCTATGTGTCATTTGTCAGGGAAAAAATTTTTCCCGAAAATACACCACAACTGCTTTTACCAGACTCCAGTCTCGGTTACATGGGGCTTTCCCTAGCACGTGCGCAGCTGCTCTCACTGATGAATCTTCCTCCCATTAATATTCATATTATTAGGCTACACTTATAAAGCCATTTTCCATTTAAAGAGAAGTGGGCCTTGGTGCTCTAGTGGCAAATTCCGCCACACTAATCGAGTGAGTAGATTCCATCCGCGGTCGAGTAGCTTTGGCATCCAACATTTAATGGGGAGACTAAATTATTAGTATAATTAGACTTGTTGCATTTTAGGCAACCACTTATCTTACGTGATTTTTGTTCCCTGCAAAACAAAGAATGCCTTTTGGACGCGGCTAATATTGAACCTCGAACCGTCCGATTTGGAAGCCAATACACTGCCACTTGAGCCACGGCCACCCACGTCTCCTAAATATGATACAACTAATTTCTGACAGTTTTTTTGTACTTCTTTGATAAAACAAAAATTCAAAACAAGTTCTTACTCTGCCAATATTTTGAAATATGCTTATTTTATTCAACTTTGACTAAAAAATCAAAAGTAAGAAGAAAAAAAGAAATTACATTTTCGAATTGATAATTTTTTTTTTTTTTTTTTTTTTTTTTTTTTTTTTTTTTCCTTATACACGTGCAATAAGTATATTGGCAATAAGTATATTGGACTAGTTCTACGTCTCTATTCTGACAGGAAAAAAAGATCTGAAATAGCCATGTCCTGTCAAAAATTGAGCCAGATAGATGCTTTTTCACCGTGAAGTGCCTAATGCATGCATCGATCATTGGAATGTATAAGACGATGTATTTATATTCCTTTATAATTATTTTATAAAACATTTTTGACCGTGACTTCCAAAAACCGTACTCTTTTAATTACAAGCAAGAGAGTATTGTAAATAATCCACTTAAAAAATTTTCCGAACGTGTCAAGCAAACAAATACCAATGGCCATTGGCGAAAAACACCCCCTTGGAAACAGGCTTTTATCGTTTCAGGAAATAAGTCCAGTCGTGTCTTAATAGCGATTTTTAAGGCTTTATATGTAATATCATCCAGCGGTTTTTGTCGCGCACATTTTTACGTGCTTCAAACAATTGTGCGTATAGTCTAGACGTTAGTATTATAGAGTTAAGATCGCGTACGAAATCTTGTATGCCATATTGTGTGAACACTTGAAACCATTACACACGAATAACCCAATGCCATTTTCAGGATCGGTAAGTACTTACATGACCAAATGTAAATATTTACATAATAGATTCCGAGTAAAATCTAGGAAGTCCTAATCGATACCCGTTGATTAATTACCGCATATGTTCTTATCTATGGGAAGATGTAACTCATCTCTAGGTCTGGCATTACTACTAGGCCAAGAGTCCGCAGTAATTTTTGGTTGTGAAAGGTAACCAAACGATATGCACATTAATATTAAGCCTTGATGGAAGTGATTTTAAATCTTACCGTCTGGCAGCATATCCGTGCTCTTAGACTATACTGTGATATATTCGATACACACTAAATGAAGCAATAAATTGAACAATCTAATTAATTCAAACTTAGTTTCAATAACTTAAAATGGATTATTAATAGTTAACTCTCAAAACAAGTTGTGCACACGATGACGGCGATTAGTTCCCCTCTGTAATGTTTTCTAAGTCCAATTTGACAGTTGCAGCTACCGAGTGAATGATGACAAATTTGTATAAAATATTGCACTCCAACACTATCACCTCGTCAGTTTGTGCAGAATGGCAACGGTCGGTGCAAGTCGGAAGCAATTTCATCGAGACCCTTGTTGTCAAAAAAGGTTTAAATTTGCTGCGCTATTTTGTGATTTCTTTAATATAAAGGTGGAGGAACAATTTTTAAAACGCCTGTATAAGTACCTGCATATGCTGCTGATATACAACCCAAACGCAAAATAGTTGGCCCGTAACATTTCGTTTTTCGAAATTCGATTAAAGGATTGGTACTCCAAAGTAAACAATGAAAAATCAAAATTTATTTCTATATTGTGTGTCAGATATACATATTTAAAAACAGTATTACAAAAAATAATAGCACTTAATTTAATAGGTAAAAAATAACGAATTTATTTCAACGCATATTAAGCAAAATAGTTGGCCCACTCTTTTATCACCGCAAAAAAATTTACCCCATTCAAATAACTGACTTTTTCTCCAAAAAGTCTCAATTGGAGACAGGTCGGGACTGTTTGCAGGCCACGTAAGAACTGGAATGTTATATTCTCGAAGCCAGGTCATATTTCGCTTGATTGTACGACATGATGCGCCATCTTTCTGAAAGGTAAAACTGCCATCTTCTGTTTGCAGCCTTGGAATTGAAGGTAAAAGCTGATGGACTAAGATGTCTGGCATTCATAGTGCCATCGATGAAGAAAAGGTTGCTTACTCATTGAGCTGACATATGTACATCCCCATCTAATCAATTTGGGTGAAATGCTTCAGCTGGAATTCTTAATACTCTTGATAGCGAGTTTACAACACAAAACTCGATTCGAGACTCATCGCTCCATATTACGCCCCTCCATTGCCTCAACGGCCAGTTTTGATGGTAACGAGCTAACTTTAAGAGCTGCTTTTTTTTGTAAAGGAATTAAAAGTGACTTTTCTTTTGCCTAAGTAATGGTTTGTTGTAAGAATTCATTTTCTAAGATGAAAAAATAAAAATGGTAACAATTTGTATCCCATTTTCTTCATTGACTGATTTTTAATTGCATTCTTTCTTGAGAATTTTTCTCAAAGTCCTTCTGTCACGATCGCTTGCAATGAATGACCTTCCAGTTTTCATTAGTGTGTTCATATTTCCGTTCTTCTTGAATAAATTAATTATATTTCGAACTGAAGACCTTGATACTTTAAACTGTTTCCAATATCATATTTCTTTTTATTAAGTTACGCATGTCTTTCGATAAGCATTTGCTACGCACCATGATCAACTTTGATTGCGAATGCAATCAGTGCATGCTTCACTTGAACATACGTAACAATAAACGGTACATGGCAAGAGAGAGACATTATCTGCTTAGGCCAACTATTTTGCTGCAAGAAAATAGTGGGCCAACTTTTTTGCATTGACAGTTACATAGACTAACATTTAAAATTTGTAACAAAAGACTTCAATTATTTTACCTTATCAATAGCTTTTTAAAGAACATATATTCATCAATAGTATTGTATTAAGACAAAAAAAAAAAAAAAACAACCTGTATCTACCTATATTATACATAAAAACAACACACTGGGAAATGTATGTTATGAAAAATGTCAACTACATATTTTGCGTTTGGGCTCGTAACGCATGAGGCAGGGTGTTGTCACTGATACGTTGCAAGTCTTAAAATGAGTTACGATGCGAATAAGGGTAGAAATAAATACTCTTATCTGCTACCAAAAAAATAAATAAAGGAAAGTCAACATCGACGTTTCTCATTGAACATTACAAAAGACATCTACTACTTCCAGAATTTCAGTGCGATATAATCCAAATTACGGAATTAAACTGGAGTTTATCTCAGAAACAATTTTTTCAGTCAATTCTAATTCTGAGTTAACTTCGTGTTAAGCAAATTTCGATTTTGAACTCCGAAATTGGGCGATTTTGATTCCAATTTAACACTAAAACACTTCTTCGGACTTTTAATTTTTAAACATATTTAATATACACTCAGAATAACAAATTGGCCAAACACAGTCGATTGCACGAAAACAGAAATCTTGTTTGACACACAATACTATTTGACGTTTACACATATTTATATGCGTAAGTACGATTACATTTTGACATAAAATCCAGGAGAAACGAAATTTTGATACTGAAACGAAAACCAGAAGCAAAATTTTGATTCTGAAAAAATTAGGGAAAAAAAAATTTATGTCACTTTTTTTGCGTCAGAAAAATCGAAAATGCCATAAGTAAACAGATTTTTTTTAAAGAACTTAACACTCAAGAGGTAAAAAAACAACGTGTTAAAATTTTTGGAAAATTGGATAGAGAGAGAAAGAGAGAAAGATGTTTGGGTTCAGTGGTTATTTCGCTCCATGGCCATGAGTGGCATACAACATTAAAATTTAATGGGGAGACTAAATTATTAGTGTAAATTGACTTGCTGTTGTATTTTGGGCAATCATTCATCTCGCGAAATTTTAGTTGCCTGAAAAATGTCTTTCGGGCACGGCTGGTATTGACTTGGTATTGCCAATACACTACCACTTGAGCCACGGCCACCAAATGTTTTCGACAATTGCCAAAGAGGTAAGCCAAGAGGTTTATTTAAAATTTTACCAAAACTTATTACTAATTTTGAATTTCTTTTCACCATTTTGTGGGTAGGTAAAAATTGAAAGCTTAAAAGAAGAAGACAAAAAAAAAAAAAAAATCAAGGAAAAGATAACAATGAAAGCTAAGATATCCTTACAGAATCCATAGATTTCGATTGACAGCTGAATCGATGAATCATGGTGAAAGAAAATCTGCACTGAAAAACTACTAAATGTGTTAACTCTAGATTAATTTTAATCCATTTGGAATCCAAATTTGGAATCAACAATTACCTGCATCAATGAACATTCCTGAATGATTGTCTACGGGAAAATGTAATCAATTGGAGGATACTTTCTAAAAACTGGTGAGGAGGTTAAAAAAAACGTAAGCGGAAACCAAGGCTTCATTTGTGATAAAGTAGCTATTTACTTTAATTAATTTTACTTGCTATCTGTTAAATTTTTATAATTAGATACACATGGTAATAGATATTAACATTCATTCATATGTATGTATGTATAGCCTAAAAATATCTAATTTTTTTTAGCGTATAAAAAAATAAGCAAAAACAAATTACAATCAATTAATTATGCTGTACAATGGTAATCGTATTGGTTTATTCCCATTCTCATATCTTATGTCAACCAGGAGGGGTTGAAAAAAAAATATCCTGGTTGCTGCATAAATAAATGTGCATGCAAAGGTGTGAAGCCGATCAAATTTTATAGGATACTGTTTTTTTTTTTATCTACATGCCAAATCAAAACACAATTAGAGATGCATGAGTGCGTCATTTTGCGGATTTGTTTTTATCTTGTTTTAGAAAGTTAACGCTGTTTCTTTTTTGATTTAAACGAATATAGTGCAGTACATATGTACTCATATTATTGTAAAATTAATTTATCGAACATTTCCTAACTCGTCATGAGAGTGAAAAGTGGTTCAAGAAGACCTATTAAGAAAATAAATCTGGAATATTATAGGATTTTCCATAGGGACTTGACAACTTTGGTTTTAATTTGTGAACGCACTCTTTCACTAATCATCAAACTGTCACTGTCAATTTATTTAGTAAACTAGATTTCAATTGAGTTTCAATTCATCATGATAAAGTATACTAACGAGCAAAGTCTACAGATATTCGGAGTCGCAAAATCATCTTTAGTGCCGAAGCTCATTTTTGGCTCAATGGGTTCGTCAATAAGCAAAATATGCGTTATTTGTCGGGTGAAAACCCACATGTGCTTCATGAATCACCACTTCATCCACAAAAAATAACTGTTTGGTGCAGTTTGCATGCCGGCGGAGTTAATGGGCCATATTTTTTCGTCGACGATAACGATCGTCACGTTACTGTGAATGGTCAGCGTTATCGCGCCATGATCACCGATTATTTTTAGCCCGAATTGGAAGATATGGATTTGGACGACATGTGGTTTCAACAGTATGGTGACACAAGCCACACAGCACACGCTACAATCGATTTATTGAAGAGTAAGTATGGTGAGCGTGTTATCTCAAGACATGGGCCAGTCAATTGGCCGCCTTTTTCGTGCGATTTAACGCCGTTTGACTTTTTTCTGTGGGGCTACATTAAGTCATTGGTTTATGCTAACACGCCGACGAAGTTGGAAGAGCTCAGAGCCAACATTGAACGCGAAATAGCGGCCGTTTCGGCCGAAATGTGTGGCCGAGTCGTTTTAAATTGGATCCAACGAATAGGCCGCTGCAAACGTGCCCGCGGTGGCTATATGAACGAAGTCGAGTTTCATTCATAAATGTTTTGATTCTACTTCAAGCCAATAAAGTTTTTGAAATATCTCAAATGGTTTGCCTTTTATTTTAAAAAAAAAATGTCAAGTCGTTATTAGAAAACCCTATATTATATTACAATTCAGCACAAATACCAAAAAGAAAAAGGAAAGTATTTCTAACTTTAAATCAATATATATGAGTACATAAGTGGTGTAATAAGAAATCGAAAGGATATTGAAAGTAGGTATAAGTCTAACTTTTTAATTTGTTTATTTCGTAGAATCTTTTCTTTGGGCTCTGAATTAGACAGCGACCAGAAAATTATCAACTCTGCATGTGCGGATATCCAGTTATGTACGTCTTGCATTGATTATATCTTTTTCGATTTTGTTGGCGGTGAGACCATGAAAAGTTAGCTACGTCGCTGTGAGTTGGTCTAGCCGAAAGTTTGTATCGGTCTTCGTTTACTGACTCTACTTCCTGGTAGAGTTGCGACTTGCAAGAAGGCACATTTCAACTGGACTTTAATCAAATAGAAAACGGTCTTCAGACTATTCGTATTAATTAACTAAGCATGGTGGAAGTCATGTTATTATCTAGGGATGTTTTTTTCAGTCAAGGAATAGGGCCAATCCACAAAATAAACGGGATAATGGATCTTTTCATGTATCGATCCATTCTCCAAAATGTCATCCTTCCTCATTTTGACAAGAATATGCCGTTGAGATGGATCTTCTAATAGAGTAACGATCCGAAACACAACGCTAAACTTGTGAAGTACTGGTTAAATGAAATCATATTACCGTTATGAAGTGGCTAGCACAATCACCTGATCTCATCCCAATAGAAAACCTATGGGAAATTTTAGATAGGAGAATTTATGAGCAGACTCAAATCTCTGGGAAAACTTTTCCCATGCATATAATAGATAATTTTATTGAGCCCATACTTCGCCGTTATACCGCAGTTATGCAGAATAATGGTTATTCCACCAAATATGAACAGTGAAACTTATTTTTTACAATTGAAATTTATAACTTCGAAAATGTGCCTAAGTTCTGTCCAAATAATTTTCAATGAGTACAATTTGGATTAAGAATTTTTTTTATTAAGCTAACAGTTAACAGAACATTGATTGTAAATTGCATTTGCGTTTTAAACAAAAATAAAGCAGAAAGTTATAGTTAAGTTTTCCAAATTTAATTTTTTTGTTTCCCAAACCAGTTATTTTTCGTGCTTAATTTTCGTCCAACACTATATGTATATGCCTGACTTAAGACAGCCTTCTTGTTTCGAAACCCCATTTTTAAAACAGTACTGAGATTTCAAAATAATCTAAAACGTCACAGTCTAATAGATTTGAATTGTATATTGTAAAAGGGTACAAAAACGTAAATATAGTATTCAAAAAACTTGCTACCAAGTTAAAGTGTCTCAATCTTATCCTTTGACTACCTACATCGATAATGTTACAAATACCAGCTCCACGCAATATTTAAACGAGCAAATTCGAAGATTTTTCGGACCGGTGCATTGGTGCCCACCGCTCTACATGACCCAGCCACCCTAGTAGTTGGACCATCACTCTTCTGACTAAGTCAATAATTCCCACCGAAAATTACCCGAATAATCTTAACTCTTAAGGCAGTCAAGAGCACCCTCATCCATTTTTGATAAAGGCCATGCCTCTGCGCCATAGAGCAGGGCTTAGATTATTAAGGTCTTATATGGTATAGGGTTACTTTCGTTGTTTAAGAGAGCGCTTTGCTAGTTAATTGCCTTCTTAGATCAAAGAAAAAACGGTTGGCAAGATCTTAGTGCTGGTGGCGTATTTTGAATTGAAAGCGGGGCCTAGGTAGACAAAGTTCGTAACTACCTCATAATTACAACTTTCTAGGATGACTTTCTGTCTAAGACAGTGATGGGTTGCCCTAATTGACCGTTAAACCCATCTTCGGCGTTTTCATCTTAATACTCGCTAAGCGCCACTGACATCATGCTACTTTCTTCCGATTATGTCAATATCATTGCCGTATGCGAGTAATTGGATGAACTTTCCTCTTGTGTTGGCGCGTGATGTGAAAGAAACCGCATGACAGCGCGTCGCTTTGTCTACATTCCTTTTTGACATTAAAGGTCTCGTGAGCTCTTTAACGACCTTGATGGAGCGGTGTATATGCTCTATCTTCATCTTGCACAAATGGACGAGTATGGCAGAGAAGGCAAAACTACATATAGCTCATCTCTATAGATGCGGAATAGAAAACCGATGAATAGGTGGTGTGTATTGATTTGGACATCTTGAGTTTTTTTATAAGATCTGCCGTATATGGACCAATCTGGTTGTTAAAGAACGACTTTAGGCGTTCACACATTATGGCAGATAGGAACTTGTAGGCGATGTTAGGAAGACTGATGACTCTGTTGTTCAGAAAGTCTCCTTTCTTGAGGATCGGACAAGCAGTGCTGAGGTTCCATTCATCGGGCATACTTTCGCCCGGTAAGTTGTATACTCCTTACCGAGTCATCGCCTACCGCTTTGAAGAGCTCGGCAGTCAGACCGCCTGCTCCAGCGGCTTTGTTGGACTTAAACTCAAATATGACTATCTTTACTTCATCCAGGTCCGGTGGATGGGATTCTTGGTGTACGTTGTCCAAGTTGAAAGGTTCATTCTGCCTTACAGTGGTATTTAGTTCTTCATTGTCGTTATACAGTCTACAGGAATGCTCTTTCCAAACTCTCAGCATAGACTGCGACTGAAAATCCACTACGTTCTCTTGTTCGTCTCTAAAGGCGTCGGTTTGGGGTTTGTATCCGTGACATGTTTTTTTGTCTACCTTTTGGTAAAACTTCCGAATCTCATTCCTCATGCTTCTCATGCTCCTTCTTTATCCTCTTGATAAGTCGGTGTTCGTCTTTTCTCTTCTGCTCGTAGAGCTCGTGAGCACGTGAGCAGCTCTAGTCCTTCTACGCAGCGCCGCTTTAAATGCATCTTGCTTAGCTGCATATGCTTGCCGGCACTCGTCGTCAAACCAGGCGTTTCGTTGTGGTGGCAGAGTAAAATCCTGCATATCAGAGGCAGCAATGCTACGGCAATGTTTTATACCGCCGCAAAAACCGGCTCATTACTGACTATAGAAAATTAATTTCCCAGCAAAATTTGAAAGTTAAGTATTTTAATTTAAAAAGTGATCACAACACTATCTTTTCCTATATCACGACAATTCTCGGTAGCTGAGCGAAGGGAACTTGTAAGACGTCATTCAATTTACGATTTACAGGGAATATGGAGTATGCGGAATTTATGGTTTTAGTATACAAAACAAATTTTTGCGACATGAGTATACAACATCTTTCTTGCAAGGTTGAAATGCGCAACAACATGAAGAGGCTGAAGTTCTTTTCCGAATGGCTCTTGTAACCATCAATGGGAATTAAAAGTTCTAGGAAACGTTTGCATTTCTAGATAGTGGATTGTCTCTTACGCTGTTGGAACAAGAAGTAGCGGTCAATCTGGAGCTGAAGGGCATCGACAAACCTCTTTGCTTGCACTGGATATCTGATGAGGTCACATAGGAAAGATATTCGAAGTTAGTCAGTATTGTGATTTCGCCGCAGCATATATGTAGGTAAATTGATTTATATAAAGCGATACGTTCTGCAAGGGGTTCGATCAATTCGGAAGTTGGGATTACCGAAAGAAACTTTTGATGTCACAGCTCCTAAAGTGAAGTATCGACACCTAAGGAAACTACCACTTTCATCGTATACAACCCAATCTTAATTGGCCTTTAAAACGAATATCTTGGCGTTGAGCTTAAAATGTTTGAGAGTAGACTTTTGTAGAAATTCGAAGACGTTAAGATGACAGACACTTATCCAACGGCACTTCAATCACCAGAACTTGGTACATCCCGACGTTAGCAATACGATCAAACCCGGAAAGGGTCGGCTAGTTTGGGATGGAGCAGCGAAGACACACGGAGTGTCTTTGAACTCTTTATTATCTAATTGTTGCTTCGGATAATGTGCTGTATTTCTTCCGAACATGTCGAGTCGCCATAAATTAACCAAAAAACGTTACGTGGATAATTTGATCGATAATAATAAAATTTATTCATTCATAAACAGCAAAAGTTGTTGGCACAAAAACGAATATATTTACTTTTTCATTTCGTTTTGCCAAGGTATCTTGAAAGCTTCAATACCGCCGACTAAACGTGAGCTTTTAAGGGTTTTTATCTCAATCTGTAATCCTTTGTGCTTTCTAGCAAACTATTTGGTGGTTTGGAAGGTGCTTCTTCAGGAAGTGTGGGGATCAGACATTGATTAAAATGAGACAATTCCGAAGCACTTATGTGACCAGTGGGAACACTGGTTGTCCAGGCTCTCTTTGGTAGAGAATGTTAGAATCCCAAGATGTTGTTCAGCACTGACGGTAGTTGAAGGTGTATTATCACAGCTACACATGCTATGGAAGCAGTGGCCTACTTTAGGATTTGTGTTGGCACTTCAGTGGAGTGTGCTTTTATTGGAACTAAGATCAAAGTAGCTCCACGAAGACCCATGTCGATTCCTCGATTGGAGTTGTAAGCATCAACAATGGGAATTAGGATGGCCAAAGCCATAGCGAGTAGCCAATTGTTACAGGTCAAAGAAAAATTTTTTGCTCAAATTCACGCATAGTTCTCTTATGGCTGACAAATGATCCAAAGAAATATATTTCGTGCATAATATTTCGAATTGGATAGGCATTGGAGGATTCGAAGATCGCTGAGTGGAGGTGGATTCTAAATCTCGAGAACGTGGCGGATAACAACAAGATGGAAAAGAATGATAGCATTTGGCTACGATGAAAGGGAAGGAATCAAAAGATGAGATGGGGTGTTATTTTTACCTGCCATCAGAGCCATTTACCTTAAAGTGGCACACGGTCTTTCATGGGATGCCTGCATAATGTTCGCTATCTCTTTTACAGCATACTCGTGTACTTTATGCGTTTGTTCCATAGATCTTAAATCTCAGCAGAACTATGAGTCAGTTGGCTCATACTTGATGGAATCGAATTACCCGAAAACTTCCAGGTGTCAGTAGCGTAATATCCAACGGGTCGCTGCTCACATAGGTGATAGGACGAGCATTTAGTATTCCTTCAGATTCCAAAACCATGTCCTGAGTTGTTAGAAATTCAGCTTGGCTTCACCAATCACCACCTTTAAGACGTTCTTTATAGTACGGATGAGTCGCTCCCAGCAACCGCCCCCCATGGAGCACGTTCAACGGTAAAACTCCATCTGATGCGTTTTTTGGCCAAGAAATCGCGAATATTTTCATCCTCGATAATCTGGGCCACTCCATCCAATTTCAAAGTTGTCCATCTATCGAGTTATCAAAGTAATACAACGGTCCCGCAAAGTCAATGCCGATGTCATCAAAAGGCCTTGTCAGCGTTAACCCCTCCATTGGAAGAGGCCCAAATGGTTGTAATGCTGGCATTCCCCATATCTTCTTGCAGACGACACAATTTTTAAGCTGCTTTCGTACCAACTGTCGTCCTCTCGAAATCCAAAAATGCTTCCCCAGCTCCGTTAGGACAGTACCAACACCACAGCGCAAATTAATAACGATTATCGTCTAATGATAATCGTTGACTATTAGTCTAGTTATATATGATCCTGGATGAAGTATTATGGGATGCTTAAACTCCATTGACTTATCTAAGGATTAAAGCCAACCGCCTAATCTCATCATATCGTCTTCGTCCAGAAACGGCATTTAATGTGAAATTTGCGATGATTCAGGTAAAGAACATTTTTTCTGCAAGAGATAAATCTCATTAGTAAAACATTGATGTCGTATAGACCTAAACCAATATTTTTCAGCAACATTTAGTTCGTCCGCTGATAGTTGAACGTAATGAGATCTTTCTCCCCCTTTGCAAGACTCCAGAAACCGTAGAATGTAGCCAGTAACTCGCAACAGTCGCTTGCAGATGGTGTAGCCTCCATAGCGCAGAAGTGGCTCTTCTAACGTAATGGAAACATTCACAACGTGGTTCATCAAAGCTATCAAATTCGGGCTGTTTGGAATGATATCGTTTTCAATTTTACACCTGTCACCCTCTTGCAACCAAGTTGGTCCATGTAGCTATAACGAGGAATTTTTCAAATTATCGACACTGATTCTCCTTGTCAGCAAATCTGCTGGGTTATCCTTGCTGAAACAATGATGCCAACCGAATATCGCTGTACGACATCGTATTTCTACAACACGGCTCTGAACGTAAGGCTTTTATCTACACAACTCTCCCTGTACCCAACTGAGTGCGATCTTCGAATCGGCTCACAAATAAAATTTTTTCGCAGTCACCTTTAGACCTTGCTTGAAGTAAGCACACAACCCCAACTTTGGTAACGTCAACTCGCTTGTTTTATCTTCTTTAAGTGGAGCAACTCGTTTTTTGCTGACATCTGCAAAAACATGGATTTGTTTAACGCTCTTCGAAGAAAACGGTAAAACGGACCCTGGAAGTACAAAATCTTTTAACAACAGCACATTTCTCACATTATGGTCCCACAATAGCTTCCTTTTCCACGCTTGTTGAAATAATATTTTTAGTCTGATGAGCACAAGTCTAAGTAGCCCAAATGGATCGTATACTCTAGCAAGTGTTTGGAGAACATTTCGCTTTGTCCCTTTTGTTAAATTTGAGGACAACAAGGTTTGAACGGACGAGAAACGTCGGAGAAACGCCGACTTCATCACTAAGAACCAACCATGTCAATCTTAGTACCTTTTGAATAGCAGGTGGAGTATCGCTGGAACAAATCGCTTCACTTTCCAGGTTCATAGATGCACGCTTCATAGTCAAAACTGCTTCCTCACAAATCTTCAAAGCCTTGTCCTCGCTATCAACGCTCGCCACAGGATCAACGACGAAAAAAACTCTATCGAGCACCTCACATGTAATTGGAAACCGTTTCTTCTCCGGTAGATGTGTACTCGCAACGTACCAGCCAAAAGGAATAGGCTGCAGTTTACGACAAATGTCACCCTCATCATGCGATAATCGACAAACACCAACTGACCAACTTCACACTGGGCGGTGTGGCAAATAGAACACCCTTGTTTTATTTGATTTCACTTGTTCAGCGATAGCATCCGAAATGAGTTGTCTTATGACTGCATTGTATTTAATCTACAATGAATTCTCGATAGGCGCCGCGTGAGATACTCTAGCCTTCTTAGTGCAACTTTATGGTTATTCGCCAATTGAACATCAGAAGTAACCCATGGCAGTGTGACTTCGTATCGTTTGTCCTTTCTTGTGATGCATTTTGCAATTAAACCTTCTGCCAAGTGATAATTTTCAGCGTTTTCCTCTCGAATACCCAAGGCATCCAATGACCAAAACGAACTTTAAACTGTGTCATTGCCAGGAAAATGCAAATTATCGCTGGAGAAGAAAGAAGTGGATAAGTTAACAGCTGAAAAATTACTCTTACCGGTGGAAGCATGTAAACCCTGCAAGGTCCAGCCAAATTTATTTTCTACAGCTCGCAGAGATGCTTGCTGCTTCTTAGTTACAACATTCCAGTAGAAGTTCGCTCCGATAAGCACACTAATACAGGTACCCATGCCAGAGTCAGCTAAACAAAGACCTCTGAATAAAAAGACATCAGGAGCCGGCAACACATCCACACATATATCCGGTACTACGACTGCTTCCAAATTGGCTTCGTATTTCTAGCTGCACTTTATACAACCTACGAGTGGCTGGGATGCTAACGTCACTAAAAGACACAACTGAAAGATCGTAGAGCTTTAACTTTTGCACAAGGCTCTCCCGTACGTAGGTGCGTTGACTGCTGCCATCAATAATAAAACGAATGAAAAACTGTTTGATTTTGCTAGGAGCTTCAACAATGACCCTAGCCGTTTCTAAAAACATGTTTGCATTAACACGACAACACGATTTTTCTCTAATGACCCAACTACTCTCCTAAGAAACCGCATTATGCTTTGCACCTTTTCGTCACCAATGCATGAAACAAATTCCGATGACTGAGGAGCTTCTTCGAACTTTTCGGCTTTGTTTTCCAGTTCCAATGTGTGAAAATAATGGACTCGCTTGTCAACGGCATCGCCACACTGAAAGCATCGGTTCCCATTAGATCACCGAAATCAAGCAGTGTTGGGCGCGGTAAGTACGTAGGTGGGTGACCACATGGGAACTCAGTACTCCGCGTGCTGTTAACAAAACGCGCCACATGGGCATAGTACCCCGGCGTTAAATCCCGGACCCTACAAATTAATTTGTATCGTTCCCTAGATAATAGCAATAATAATAATAATCGACTCGCAATTCAGCTGGTAAACAGCGAAGCAAAACAGATTTCAACATAACGAAATATTGGTGCGATGGCATTTGTAATGCGGTGAGTGAACGACTGCAAGCTGTTATAGGTAGTATTATACAAATTTCGCAGTCCACTGGCATCCGATCTTGAACTAACGGGTCGTAAGGAAATAAGTTGCTGTATGTGATTATCGACAATTCTATCGGTATTATCGTACTGCTCTCTTAGCAATGTGACGGCTGCATCGTAACACATTTCACATGCTGTAAGTCCCGCTATGACCTTTTTGACAGCGCCCGATAGAATGGATTCTAGAAAATGAAATTTGTCACATGATGATAAATTCTCGGTTTCGTGTACTGCTATCCGAGATTGCTCCCAGAATGAAAACCAAATTTCCGTCAAATTTTTCAAAGTCAGCTTTGGTAGCTTCGAAGAATTGTTTCCCAACTTTGAGCACTCTTGAATTGATCTATCCAAATTTTCGGTAGGTAAATTTTGCTTCCGTCGAAGCCTCCGCAGACGCGCATTCAACTTCGCAAGTGTGCTGATGGCAGAATCTTCGTACTCAATCGTCTTCTCTTGATCCTTATCTAAATCTTCCGATTTGATTAACTTTTACTTCTTACCTCCTTATCTGCAGTGTTTAAGCTCTCATGGTCAGCGGTCAAACTCTACTCCGTCTAACAGCTCCAAATTCGTCACTTGATTCCGGAGAACTCAAATAATCGATCGCGTTCTTTAAAATTATTGTAACTTGCCTTCTGTAAGCCCTGCGCAGAAGCTGTTGGGGATTAAATGCTATCAGTTTTAGTTAAATTGGCTGAGAATCTGGAGAGATTATTTATACATACTGCTAAACGGTAAATACAGACAACATATCACCGTAAGTCAGAATGAACAATTCAACCTGGATGAAGAGGCAACATTTCCGTCAATCTGACCAAGATAGAGACAGGACGGACACTTCCGACCCAGTGGTATAAGTACCGAGCTGTTTAAAGCAAGTAAATTATGTAATCTGGGGCTTACATCAACTCATCTCGAAAACCTGGGTCGGCGAAAATATGACCCAAGAATGGAACCTCAGCATTGTTTGTCCGAAACTAAAGAAGAATAACGCCAACCAAAAAGGAATAAATCTCCTCAAAATCGCATATAAAATCCTGTCCGCCTAGGACCATTCGTAAGCAGTCTGACCTTAACAGCGTTTTTTTATCCCGGGAATTTTGTCATTACGGCAGATCTCGAAAAAAAAGCCCAGGAGTTCCAAATCAATGCATACCATCTCTTTATATGTAGATTTTAACGTCGCATACGACAGAATCTAAAGGCATGAACTATGCAGGACGACGATGGAGAATGCTCGCTGCTCCGTCGATAATGACAAAACCGAAACCTCCAAATTAAAAAAAAAAAAACTTTAACTGTTGTCATCGATATTTAAAAGAATTGTGCGAAACTTGGTCTGCAAAATAGCAAGCAGTGAGTTGTAGGTAAAATTTCAGTGCCTCTCGTTTATCCTTCTCCTTAGTAGTTATTTTTCTATTTCGCTTTATTTCTTTTCGTTCCCCATTAAGGGCAGTTGGCAAAAATGACGGAAGAAAATTAAAATATTTGTTTACCATAGAGAGTTCTAAACACTTCGCAGCAGAAAGAAAAACTGAAGCTGGAAAAGAGCCCAAAATTCCACAATAGCAAGGAATTTTTTGGGCTTGGTAGGCAATTTAATAGTAATGACCTCTCTCGAGCAATCAAATAGGCATTATACAAGATACTGATCATCCCAAACTTTTCTTAGGGCGCAGAAGCTTCAACATTGTCGAAAACGGGTGCAAGTGCTCTCTGACGCTTCGGGTAATTTTAGGCCCCGTTTAACAGCGATGCAAACCTCATCAGAAAAGCACGGATAACACGCAGGTGGATACGTCACCTTGAGCGCATGACACGAACGCCCTGAACAGAATAGTTTTCCACTACAATCCAGAGTGATAACATAGTAGAGGACGTCCTAACCGCCCTCACATTCGAATAAGTTGGAAGGGAACCTCAGCCAACTTCGTGTGCGGAACTGTAGGCGGCTGGAAAGAGACAACGTTAGCTTTAGACACTTTACTAGACTCTTTACATAAATTCTCAATTCTCTTTCAGAAGTCTTAAAAATTAATGTCCGAAATCGTTAAAAAAAAAAAAAAAAAAAAAAAAAAAAAAAAAAAAAAAAAAAAAAAAACTAATCAAGGTGGAAAACTTTTCAAAATCTCTACTACACAAGCCGATGACACTTTTCCACGTACGCTTCAACATTAGCAAGCGAGTGGTTACCACGAATCAACTGCCACTTTCATAGATGGAATTGACTTGTTGACAATTCACACGCATTTACAAGCAAGTATTTGAGGCAATCAGTGGCCAATTTGTTTTTTCTTTTTTGAAAAGGCAAAATCTGGGAAGTTTTTTATCAGTTACATACAATGTGCCTTCACAAAATTCATGCAATTACTTTTGTTGTTTTTACTCCATAAATGAGAGAACTATAAGGTTCATACAAATTATCGCAACTCTGCAACCAAATCGAACATGTTGGCTCTACTTTAATTAACAGCAAAGCAACAGCACCAACAAGTTTACAACAGAACAGAACAGGAAGGCTCCGTCAATTAACATAACTAAATCGACCAAGTGGTGGTTGTTGTTGGAATAATTGTTGCATGTCGACAAATGCTTCTACAGTGGGGTGCTGGTAATGGCGCTGTTTTGGCTCTGGCTGACTAGCGGATGGACTGGTCTGCTGTTCTTGCCCTGGATGCCATGGGCATATGCCATGCTTTAGCAATGGCAATGGCAGTGAGTTGAGTCGTAGTTGTGTAGTAACAGCAGCTGCCGCTTCTCTTGTTGTTTGCCATCATTTCGTTGACGAAGAGGAAAAGACTATAATATAGTGATTGGTGTTTTGTTGTATGGTGCTGTGCGAGACTGGGGTATATTTTGGATTCTTTTTTCGAATTTCTTTGTGCGCTTTTTCTTGAACGTATCTTTAACGTAACCATCGTTGTTGTATTTGTTTCATCATTATTTGTTGGTGCGTCGTTCTGTCGTCATCGTGTTTGTCTCAGTTGTAAGCGTCACGAACGGTGGTGGAAATAGAAACCGAAATCGAAAACCAGCAGGAGACAATGTTCAACGGAATCGAGGAATTACTTGTGCGCGGGCTGTCGCCGGAGATGGTTGTGTTTGGATATACAGTTTTTTTTACAGTATTTTCTTTTGTTTTTGTTTTGGTCTTGCATTTGTTTCTTGGTTCTCTCCATATGGAGACAAGAAAAATTTGATCAGTCGATGTCGAGTGCAGTTGTAAGGATCTTGTCTTGATCTGAATTCTGAATGGTTATACAGTCTACAGTTGGATGCCGACCCACCGGTGGAAAACATGTTTTAGTGCAAATTTTGTTTTTCTGTGATCTGTGATGATAGAGATGAGTGACTTGTGGTGCTGTGCAGTATGTAATCGGAAACTGTTAGCGGTAACGCTGCTTCTGCACATTCTTGCAACTGGTTGGAATATGAGGCGGCCACCGCCTCGTGTAGTGTAGACTGAACGTGAGTTTGGGGTTGGGTGTCGAGTGTTTTTGGATGCGACGGGGGCGAGTGGAGTGATTATATGGTAGAAGTTACTATAGTGATGACTGTAACCGTTATTCTTAAAAATAGACACGAGAGAGAGAGAAAGAAAGAGCGAAGATCTTGATATTAACTATGGTCAGCATGCAGTTTATGCAACCAAAATTGTGCATTCGTGGACTAAGAGCAATATTGATCGGTCGGAATGCAACGCCAGTCAATAAAAGTACTCTCTACATCGATATCGATTTACTTATTACCAAAAATAAAGAAAAATAAAATAGGAACATTGACATCGAAGAGTCAAGGGAGATTTCTAATAATTGGTGGCAGAGTGAACAAAGAGTGCATAGTTTGTTTCCATGATAAGTAGTTCGGCACAGTGATCGAACGCACTGAGTGCAATCAAAACGCTTTTGGCCTTTGATTGAATCCCTCTAACTCCACTTATGAAGCTATTAAAGTAAAGAACATTCTCTATGAACCTGTTGTTAGTTCATTATCTCTTGGTATTGAAGATAATCTTGTCAGTCTTTTTTTTTTAGACATTTACTTCCTCTGCGTTCTCATTGTGATTATCACAGAACTTGAGTGTTGAGTGGCAAGCGTTGAAGCGTGAAAAGATTTTTTTTTTGTTAGAGAAGACCAAAGACTTTAAATTTATTTTGTTAAGACAGTTAAGACAAAGGATATAGTGCAGTTAAGTGTTAACATTGTCGGTGCTACTATGAATTTTAAAAAATGCAGGCAACACTAATTATAGATTAGACAAAAAATAGATAATTTTTCTCTGAACTCAAAAAATTCTTATCCAAATTTTGTGTTGATGGTGAGTAAAATGATTTTGTTTATTTTTTTTTTTCGTTTTATACCTATGTTAGATAATTAATTTATAAAATCACTTCAGAGTTTCTATAAGGCTTATAGAGTAGAACGAAACTTAAAATGTAATGTAAATGTATCTAACAACGGAATGAGGCGCTTTGGTGGATTTTTTTTTTTTAATTCATAGTTGTCATTGAAGAAAAAAGCGGGAAGTCAATGTGATTTTAACAAATTCGAAAACGACAAAAAGTTAAATGCATTTCTTTCGGACGAATATTTTAAAGATGAAAAAGATCTAAGAAGTCTTAATCTTACGCAGTTTTAAAAATTTGTGAACGTTTATAAAAAAATAAAAAATGGAGTAAGATGGACAAAAGTTGTCCTAGATTTAGCAATTTAATTTAAGGGTGATCCTTGCCTAGTTACGAGTAAACGGGCTGTCCGCTGCTTTATTTTACATTGATTTTTATTTTTGTACTTTGCAGCGCTAAACAAACTTAGATTATTTTGTTTTGTTTTAGTGTCTACTTCGGAACTCAACTACACTGAACCCGCTATAGTATTATCTCTGGAAGAGCCCCCGAGGAGATAACGAGGTGCTAGTTCATATGGCAATAGGTCCATGAACGCATCTTCATTGCATATGTACACATATGTACTTTTTTTTTCATGTATTTGGATGCAGTTTGTGTTATCAACATGAGAGTCCTTAACTTTTAGCAAAAGGATCTCTAACATGCTATAATATTTGTGGAGTTGGTTAAATTTGTTTCTTTAAGGCTTGGATCAAATTGTATACTGATTTTCCTTCCAAAAAATTTATATTGCCTTGTCGACCTTTAACCTTTATGGTATTAACTTTCCTAATCGGTAGTTGTATAAGTTTCTCGTGTCACAAAACTTCTGGGTTATGCATTAGACCCATTCTCACCAGTTTTTGCCAAATTCACTAGGTGTTTGGATTTAAAATTTTTAGCTTTCATTTTTACTTCAGAAAGCATGTGATCCGATATAGCGTCCGCTGGGCATACTTTTTTGGTTCGCTAACTTGGGAGGGAGGGAGGTAATGTGGCTGAATCTGAATTCTTCGTGATGAAAAGCAAAGTATTTTTTATCCTTGACGAATTAGGGAACACCCTGTATACATTGAATGAAGAGCAATCCTACAAATATTAGCTGGTTTCATTCCTTTCCGAAAGTTGTGGTCAAAATGTTAATTGCTCAAACCTTTGACTTACCGAGCACGCTCTGATTACCTCTTTCTTCTATTCTCTTTGTACCTACCATTCGTATTCTCATTCAAAACGGCTTTTGGAGTACTTGCGCTCGTTTAAAACGTCTTTGTCTTTTATCGCTCTTTTTGCTGTCCTGGCAGTTTCTTTGCAAATCGGCCTTTTAAAATACATATCAAAGTTTTGGCGCAATTTATAAATTTTTGTTTGAATTTGTTTCACATAACTTGCGCGATTAACTTAACCCCCCCCAGAGCAGAACTTAGTTTCCTATTCATATACCTACCATTGGAAATAACAATAGCTGTTGGAGTAAGGGAGTGCATGGAAATAAAATTTGTTCAGATAAAGGTTGAACAATTGTATAGGGCCAAACCAACATTTTTTATTTTATTTTTTAAATTATCTAAGTAAAATATGTGCATACATATGTACATACTCGTATATAGGCACATAGTATGTTGTTAAGTGCCGCCAATTCTAAATTACTCATTTATATTCTCATGCCATAGTAGTAAGCTATTGATCAGACCCTTAAACATGTTGATTTCCCTTCTAATTAATGTTCATGTTAGAGAAGTAAATTATTATTCATCACTGTCAAGCATAACACCATTCCATTAAGGTTATAAAAACTAATCTCTCCCTCGGGTAACTAAAAACGTTTATGTTTTATAATCCAATTACTCACACACACAATTCGACAATGTTTTAATTTGGACTTATTCTAAAGATCTTTCGTGGAATGTGACCACGAAATATTCTATGTACATGTCAACCCCAGAACTGATCATGGCCCATATTGTGTCCGTACTTTACATTTCACCAATTCCTCATTCACATAACAGTTGTTTCACTTTATAAAAGTAAAAGAACCAGAAAAAGGAAAAACTTGCCCAACCGGAAGATGTCCACAAGCAAAAATAAAAAATAAAAATAAATAAAGCATCAGTCTCCCTTAAAGATTTGGTAACTCTCCAAAACATTATTATCCAAGGCAAAGTTATTCATAATTGCAACCTTGTCTACGTCGTAGGCGGTCGTCGTTGGATATGAAATGGTTTGGTTTGGATAAAACTTTTTCGAGAAAATTCACTCACACCATGATTTGTTTAGCCCTTTTGGAATTACGAAGGCATCATCATTTTGTAGAAATGACGATGGTGACTCATGGCTAAAACCATTGTTTTGTAGTATGTAAGAAACAAAATGCTCTGCTTCGTAATAAAGGGCGGATAAGGATTTTCGGCTTTCAATGAACAACGCATGGTTATGACGACATTATTTGGTATCTAATTGCACAGAGGGTAGAGAGAATGTGATGGCTTGGTGCACAAAATTAGTGTTTGCTATATATAGATACAATAACTCTGAAAACCTATGGAGTTTCATTAGTTGCTACAACAAATACAAATCAAAAGGCAATTATAAATGCTTTGCATTAATATTCATAGTTTTATTTCCAGCCATCTGGGAGTGTGTAACTGCGGCAGCTTTCGGTCAAAAACCGTTGTAACTGGAGGGGTTTTTTTTTATTTTGATGCCCTGTAGACCCATCTATTAAAAGAAATAAATATTATAATTTTATCTATTGCTTTCTTTATTATTCACACTTTGCTTTTTTAGTTGCCATTTAACACTACTGCAAACTTTAAACTTTTGAATTGATGAAATATAGGCTATTCACGGGTCCTGCGAAACGAACATGTGTTTTAGCGGTTATTTAAAAAAGTCAAATCTCGAAATTATCTTTCTCCATTCGATGAATGAATAATAATTGATGATTTACAAGTAGTGTAAATTTTGCACAAAAGACTTAATTCAGATTTGAATAACATGCATAGTCATAGTCATAGTCCATAGCCTTCGGTTTTTTTTTTTTTTTTTTTTTGCGTCTTTAGTGTTCCTTCATAGTTGCTTTTTATACTCTATCACTGCCCTTTATTCATTTTGCTAAACAACTGTTGAAAATGCTGCTCACTGCGGAGCGGTGTTTAAATCTTCGTAATAAATAAGAAGAGTTTGCCTTTTAGGGTTTCAGCCAGCTGTTTAGTTTTTCGGTGCAGTGCCTCTTTTGTCACCTTTAAGCCTTTCTTAAGAAATGATTTAATATAACCTTCTATAGTTGTCTTAAAATAAGCGTCTTCTGGTACACGAATGTAAATGTGATATTTTACGAGCTGTACAAATAAAACATGCAAGTCGAGCAATCGGCCGAGATTTTTTTTATTCGATAGGTAGTTTTATGGTATTAATGATAAAAAATGATTTTGGACACATCGCCACAACGAGAACGTCTCAGGAACTGCTTTCTGTTGTTTTAATTTTCGGAAAATTTTTATGAATTTTTATGAATGAATGTCTGCATAAACCAGTGAATTCAAATATCGCCACAGAAAATAGTCTATAGGGGTCTAATCGCACGATCTTGGATGCAAGGCCATAGGTCTATTTCTGGAAATAAGGTTGTCATTGTGATAAAAACGTGAACCGAGTTTCTACAGTTTAAGCCGCCAGTCAGTAAAATCACGACGTAAACAACGATCGCCTGTCTTTCAATTCATGCTGCAACTGCATATTGTAAGTTTAACTTGTAAGTTCCGTAAAATCTTTCACAAAATCGATCAACACAAGCCAAGGTCCTGTGCAAGATGACTAATCGATGAATTACGGTCTTCCTCAATGGCACCGATATTTTTATCTGTACGCGCTCTGCCCATTCATGTCAATGGCTTGGAGTCAAAAAGCGTAAATGTAGTGAGAAATTTTTTCAATTTTGTTGCGAATAATCAATTCATTTGGTCGATTCTGTTGACCGTAAAATAAGTGTCGTGCTCCACTACTGAACTCTGATTTTGGAAATGATTTTCCATAATTTGTGAATGTTGTCTGTATGATGGGAATAATTAAAAGATGGTGTCAGCTATCAGATCAACTATTAGTTGTCTAAGTATTACCACATTAAAGCAAAAAGCCTTCTAAAAACATTTTACTATAGACCCCTTTTTCATACTTGTACAGTACATTTCTCGTCAATTTTATGCAATTTTTCAAATATGTACTTCATTAGTTGCGAATACTTGTATGTACGTATGTACATATAAATACCTTTATTTATTTTTTTCAAAAACTGGTTTGATGAAGAATGAATGGAGTAAACATTGCTTCCTTCTCGTCGAGATCTGTCTGCAAGGATTCGTAAATTCGGGATTCAAAGTGAACAGTGCATCTGTTATTAAAGTGGTGCAACCCGGATTTTAGGATTTTAAGATTTAGCCATTGAAATCGATAAAAAAAACCTTGTGTATCTTGATGTGTGATAGTTTTTCGAAATTCTTCCAGTGTATAAATTTAGGCTGCATCCATTCGATTAATTAGATCCAAAACTATAAGTTCCTCGGCATTTTCACATTTATTTCATTTTATTTATTTCAGATATAAAAATGAATACAAGTACATTCCAAAAAAGATTTTTCGGAAGTTTAAGGCTTATCTACAGAAAGTTAAACTGTTAATTTATCAATAACGAATACGAATATTTGATACATTAGTATAGTTTTTTTATTTCTGGTTATAAAATTTCTGATGTTGAGAAATTTCATCAAATTTCATTTAATATTGTAAAAACACTCCCTCCCTCCATTGTAGGTGATAGATATTTGGAACTATAAATCCATACTTGCTCGAGCTATCAATTAATACTTGCTCGCCTTCTTCTATTTATTTGGTGATCTATTGATCTGGTCTTCGAATTACTTCAGCGCTAATGTCATCTTATAGATTTGATGCACTCTTAATACTTTTATATTAATTATCTTTCCTCAGGGGAAAGAACTTTCTACCTTTCTGCTGTTGACCTTCTTTAGGCTGTTTTATTGATATGAGTTTCTGATGGGCAAGTATCCCAAATCTTAATTTGGATTCCACAAGATAAAAGTACGCTTTCTGTTGTACCTGCGGTGTTAAATGGTAACCTGCCCAGTAACTTGGCAGACATGGTATTTAAAAGTAATTCGCTGATCTAACAATGAATGTTCATCATCATTGTCGAGGCATTGCTTTATGAAATTCCTCTTGAAGTGTCTGCATTGCGGTACCAGAACATGTATGTCTGACAACTATTGTCATATCGTCAATAAAAGCGAAAATATGGCCTTTTATAAAGACACAAAGTAATTTATTTGTAAGTATTCGTAATATGAATAAAATTGGGCCAAGTTTTAATCCTTTTGACACTACAAACGGTGAGTTTACTTCGTTGCTGTTATGGTTTTTAATTTTTACTAATTTCTAAGCCAATTTAACTAATTCCAATTTCGCTGAGTGTCGTAATAGCTTGTCATGATTCAATGTGTCAAATTCCTTACTGAAATCCATGAATAGCATTTGTACATGGTGGATCTTTTTGAGGCATTCGTTGACTATGTTAGTAAATTCTCCCAATAGTTGCTCTTATTCTTTTGAAAGCCATATTGCCTTTTATGGATACTATGTTTTTTTTTTTTACAAATTTGAGAAGTCGTTTCGTCACAACTTCTTTCAAGCACTTTTTAACCACCGAAAGAATAATATTGGCCTATTATTTTCGAGAACACTTTTCATCCTACCTTTTTTAATACTCGTGTGTCTTATATTTCTGTAGAAATACAGTTGCGTTTTTGATCAGTACTTGCAAGTTGCCCAAAAAGTGCGTTTATTGAAAATAACTTTTGACGAAATGAAGATCCTACCGCGCCTGCTGTACGCAAGTTTGGCCTTACAGCAGCTCGAATTAGACGTTGAATTTGGTCAAAAAATAATTTTTTTTGACGAGGGGCATTTTTACCTCGGCGACTGTGTTAACAAACAAAATTGACGTTTATGAAGATCGGAAAACCAGCACGTGATTGTCAAAAAGTCAATGCATTCGCAGAGAGTGACAGTTGTGGTTGCATCATGGTTCATTATATTTCGAAAATGCTGTTAGAAACGCTATTTCAGTCAACTGTGAGCCCAACAGAGCCATGATTACTGAATTTTTGTGGAATGAAATTGAAGATATGGACTTGAATGATTTTGGATTACATCACGATGGCGCCACAAAGTCCATCAAACAATTGATCTTCTGCGTGCTAAGTTCGGTAATCGTGTTATCAGCTCTCGGATCTGCGATTTGACCCCTTAAGATTAATGTTATGCGGACAATCCAGAAACGATTCAAACCCATAAAGCTAATATGATCCAAACCATTCGTGAGATAGAGCCAGAAACAGTAAATAAGGTCTTGAAAAATTGGGTTGAAAAGATGTGATACTGCGCATGAATGAAATCATATTCCATAACTAATGGGAATGTTCGCTTTTTATAATAAAACTATAATTGATTTTTGTTCATTTTATTTTATTTTTAAAAATAAACTTGTATTTGGACCACCCGGTATTGACATCGTTCCGATCTTGACATGATCATGCCCTTTTATTTACAACTTTTGCTAATTCGAAGGTTTTTAAATACCTACATAATCTTGTATACATATAATCACTGCTAAGGCGACTCGGTTAAATCATACCTAATTTAGATAGACTGATGTGAACTCAGAAGATCGTTTTTAAATACAAAGAAGCAAAGGTATTGTACAGATATAACCATACAATTATTTGATATCGACTTTGAGTGGCCGTTGATGTGCTGAATATTTATTCAAGAGACCTGTAATTGACAAATCTTGCACAAAAATTTACAAGGAAGACTACAATGAGACAAAATAAGACCACTTGACCTAAATCAGTCATAAAATGCTTAATGTTTAAAATAAACAGATCATGATGTAATGAAATTCAAACAACCGAAACTAATTCTATCAAAATTAATCCATCCATTTATCGCATTGCTTTTATAGAGATCTACATCTCATAAACAAATCCATACACTCATGATCGCACATGACATATATTTTTAACTAATAGTCACCAAAGTCTTAAATATAATCAATAAGAAGCATTCAACTCTCTCTCTCTCTCTCTCTCTCTCTCGCTCTCTCTTTACCACCTAAAGAAATCATCAATGAATGTTTAGCGCAATAAAACAGAAATAACGACTTCCAATGAGAAACAAAGGAAACAAAGAATAAAAACACAAACTCGCAACACTCTCGAGTTCTTTCCGGATGGACCCCACGCGTTCCAACCAAACGTGGAGACTATGTGCTATGCGCGGCATTGGAGCAATGGTCTTATGTGAGTTCTTGACACAGCAAATCCATTTAAAACTCTACACGCAGGGCTCCAATTTTAGCTATTTTATAAGTTAAAGAACGTCAAGCTGAACAGGACAGAACAGAACAGACACTTGCAGCCATGAGTTGAATATAATTTCCAAGCTACGACACAGGGACAGCGGAAATTCGGTTCCATTGGCTTTTACTTTTGTTTATTTTTGACTCTTGAATTTTGCCAACTCCACATTGTAAACATTGTAACAACGTATCTTAAGTATCTGAAATATATTTATGGCTCATTAGTCATGTATGAAAAAAAAAAAAAAACAGGGGGAGGAAGACCAGAGCACCTAAACTTGCTTGATAAGATTCTTCGCCAAACTACAGTTCATTGTCATCAGTGAACGTTTCATCTGAACGATTTTAATAGCGAGTTTAGCAAAAATTCCTTCACCGGATGGCCCAAGTTTATACGACGCCGTCGTAGCTCGCCTAGTTTTGACAGACAGCGTCAGGGAGCCAAGAATGGAGGAGAAAACGCGACCCATAAAACGATTTCTTGGAATGGTATCTACATATTTACATTCACAAAGATGCTTCCACTCGTAGTAGTCTTTTTTTCTGTTCTTTAGAGGGGGATTTTAATTGATCACAGGGTATCATATCATGACTTAAGACTTGACATCGACTACGTCATGTAGTATTGTGCCTGAGCTGGACACAAATTCAGTATGGCAGTTAGAGTACAAGATACTCATATGAGTACACGTTTAAAATTCGGATTTATACAAATTTATGAGTTAATACGGAGCTTAGATGTCGCAGATCCCAGTATTTGTTGTTTTTTTTTTTTTTTCTGGTTGTAGTTACTGATGGACTCTAAACGCTGGTGACCGACTTTTTGAAACAGGGTGCACGACCTGGATAAAATGATTACTTACTTTCTCATGATTGAGTTTGTGTATATTGTATCCGATTGTGGAAAATAAATAATTTTAAATATTTGTAGTTTATTTGTTTGTAACTTAATGGTATTAACTTAATCGGAAGTATTTTGCCTAAAATCGTAGATACGAACCCAATATTGTCTGATAAACAATAAAACTAACTGATTGTACTCGTATTATAAATCCTGTTAACTCCACTCTTAATTTCAAGTCTGTATTTTGTCCGAGATTGAGGATACCTATTATATTTTTGATAAATAGCGCTGGAAGTCGAAAGCAAACATCCAAAAATCAAAATCATTGCCGGTAAGAAATGTTATTAATATACTAATGTTGCTAAGATCCAATAGATGGATAGTAGGTTCCTTATTTGATTAAGTTGATTTAATTAAGATTAAGCGTTGCTAAGTTTTGGCACTGATTTTATATAAAATGTTTGAGTATCGCTACTGGTATGTTTTGCGATTACACTATGTATGTTATTTCTTTGTTTTTTTTTTTTTTTTTGTTTTTTTAACCACAGTTAAAATTATAGTACAGTGGAATAAAGAGCTGTTTTGAATTAGATAAAATGATGATGATTGTTTGAGCCGAAGCATTGTATTTGAATGGTATTTACGTTTTAATCGTTGCCAGCTTTTGGAAGAAGATCCATGAGAGAAACACTGCTCGACTTCCATTCGTTAAATTCGTCCCTCCCATTCAAATAATCAACGCCGTAATTTATAGGAATGTATTATACTTGATTGACTTTTGAAACGGATACAGCGCGTGCTTCCGAAATTGTACCACACATGCGACTGGTTCTTGCTTCTTCATGATGATGCTTACAGTTTTTGGCTAAAAAACTTAGTTTCTGTGATCAATCACCGATCATATCCGACGTATCTGGAAGAAGATTTCTCGAAGGCCTTACAAAGGTTCAAAAATGTTTGTAAAGGAAGTACGGTGCTATGTTGAAAAAAAGGGTGATTTTTTTGCTGTTTGGTTTTTCAATGTTCTATGTCTGACAGCTCACGCGTGAGCTGTGTCAGATTCAAACATGCTCAGTTAACATTGCCATTTCACCATGGAAAGACTTAAGCTTAAACAACGCTTATAAATTATTGAATTTTATTATCAAAATTCGTGCACTGTTAAAAATGTTTTTCGCGCACTTTGGCCATTTTACGGTCGTCATAATAGACCTACTGAGCAAGCAAGTCAAGCTATAGTGACCAAATTTCGCACCAATTTCACGCTATTGGACATCAAGTCACCTATTCGTATGCGTAGAGTGCATATAGAGGAAAATATTGATGCTGTATCTGCTTGTATTAATGAATATCATGATTTGTTCATTAGTCACCGTTCCCAGCAATTGGTTTGTGTTACTCGACTACCTGGAAGATTTAAACCTTACAAAATTCAGCTCGTGCAAAAACTGAAGCCGAGCGACCTACCACAGCGTCGAATTTTCGTCGAGTGAGCCTTAGAAAAGCTGGAGGAAGATCCGCTTTTTTACCGAAAAATTGTCTTTAGCAACGAGTCTCATTTCTGGTTGAATGTATGTGTTAATAAACAAAACTGTCGTATTTAGTCTAATGAGCAGCTATGTAAAAGCTGCCAATGCACCTGAAAAAATGCACTGTTTGGTGCTGTTTATGGTCCGGCGAAATCATTGGCCTATGTAAGCGAGCCGATTAAGTATTTGATTTTTTGGTGCGAGTATTATAGAGTATTTTATTATTTCTAAAAAGTTGAAGTGGAATTTAAAAATTAGATTGAAAAGCGAACCACACAGCATTATTCTTCTGTGCTATTCGTAATCTTTTATTTTGTCCTTTTTTTTCTCATTTGAGAAATAATTTTGCGCCATTTGCGGCATTATATTTTTCGTCCTCTTTTATCCTTCGTCTGCCATTTTTATGCTCAGTTGGTCACATAGTTGTTGTTTGAGCAGTCGTCGGGGGTTTCGCTAAAGTATTTGAGTATTGTATAATTATATATAAATATTTGTACATTAATCTGATAGTAATTTTCTCTTAGAAAATTAAATTGAATTTCACCAAAGGAAATTGATCAATTTTTAATGTCCTTTCATAAATCTGCTTTCCGAGAGCTCCCGTGTCAACAGTCTGTATTTTTTTTTTTTAAAAGATGACCGTGGCATTTGGCATTTTTGTCCAAAATGCACAAACCGAACCTGGTCAACATGTGATTACAGCAAGACGGCGCTTTATGCCACACAGCATGCGAGTTGATGGACCAAAAATGTGCTCAGTGATCAATTTTTCTTTCGTTTTTGACCGATGAACCGCTAGATCATGCGATTTAACGGATTTTTATGGGGATACGTCAAATAACTCCTCTAAGCCGATAAATCAGCGTCAATTGCAGCCTTGGAAGCAAGATCACAGCCAATAGGTTCGAAAAAGTGATTCGAAATAGAGCTCTCCGTATTGACCGTATTGGAAATCATACCGAGCTTACACGCTCGAGAAAGATTCTTTAATGGATTTCCTCATCACGGATGCAGCATATATACAGCATATAATACCGTTGGAGCAGAAGAGTTGCAGCTTATAAAGTTGATTCGCCATACGCCAATGACAAAAAACTTGCCTTGCCAAATTTGACCGGTTTAATCGTTTTCCAGTTGTGAAAAATCATTTTTCATGCCACCAGTTGCTTATAGTTGGTAAGTTGATATTTAACCTAAGCCTTCATCTGATTTTATGTTTCTATAATTTTATCAGAGTGAACATCCACAGGTATGTGAATTCCTTGGGCGGGCCCACCTTTTTTCACGGCTAGAAGCGGGAGCTTACCATTACTTTTGATAAAAGATATTATCTTCGCTTGTTGTTGATATAATCAGGAACGGAAGATCCAAATAGTATCGTCTGCGGCTGGGTGAATCCTTAAGGCCTCGACCCATCGAATACATTGACGTCACTCCGTTGAAGGTTGACGTGCACGTATTGCCGGAAAGAGCAGTTCCATAATATCCGTCGCATACCTACGTTGGTTATTGCTGAAAGTGTTTTGATGATGACCGTTTCTCATGATGCTTTCTCTCAATATCCGAATGTGTGAATTTCAATATTCGAATAGGTGTATGTGTGAACTGCTAACGGGGATCAATGAACTAAAAAGGTAAAATGTAAACCTACTTCATCCGTCGAAGCTTATACACCCGTTAGTTATAAACCACCTTCCATAAAATACGTGTATTTTATAACTATAGAAACATTTCCAACAAAATTGTCTTTCGGAGGAAGCTAAACGGTCATTTCTTTTTGCAAATCGTCAAAGTAGCATTCAGTTTAACTACAGGTCTTTTTAATAAGTACATGATATTTATATATATCGTATATGTACATATTTATAATTAGTGTGCGACCAAGAGGTTATTAGTACTCTTACTGAAGTACTGAAGAAAAGAGAGGTAACGATCTATATTGGTTTTAAATGTTTGCAAGTTACAATGACTAGGAAATAGAGAGCTCGGCAGGGTATTTCATAGGACAGGTGTTACGGTTAAAATTAAGAAGTGGAGGAATGCTACTGGAATTTTCGGTGAAACGCTGATGGTAAAAAAAATAGCGACAGAACAAGTTGAGGAAAGAGAGTTTATGTCGGTTGGATTTTATTAGGAACAGATATAAGGATTGTATTCCAATTTTGGGGGGATAAATGCCTTATATATATCGTTTAAGGAAACTTAGCCATTTCGCACCATATTTGGTGACATCGAATGCGCGGTCATTCCAACTTAAGTTGAAATTAAAACACAGGAATGAAAAGTTTTTCGGAACTTTCAGCCGGCCGATTATATACCAGATAGTTCTCGTATTGTGAGATACCCGATGGTAATAAGACGGTCACTATTGTAATACATATATAGTGGTGTTTTGGCATTCTCTTATTGGTTCCTAGTCTACTAGTTTATTTTTTTAAATGGTTAATTGTTCTGAGACCGTTCTTTCTGTTCTATGCTATTAATAAGTCAATCCTTACATTTTCTGAAAACGATAAGAGCTCATACGTGATTTTCCGAATAAAAAAAGGATAGATACTTCAATAAGTCTAACAAATTCTGCATAAGCTCTCGCTTTAGCTGGAGGTACCTTGCATTTTCATCAATTTTTGTCTTTAAAAATAACAATACAGAAACTGCCACCCGATCGAACATAATACAATAAAGTTGGCAGGTGCAATATTATCATTTAAGATTTCAAAACTTTTAAAGATTGAACGATTACGGCAGTAGTTCAAAAAGTCGTGCATTTCTACTCATATTTCTTGATCTTTAATCTTATGCCAAGTGGAAAAAAGTAAGATATCCTTTTCCTCATTTGAATCAAACGTCCAACAACTTTTTTTTTTTTTTTTTAAAAAAACCATTACCTTGTAATAATCGTAAAAGAACTTGGCTATATAAGAACAATGTTCAATATATTTGTTAATTAGCGTGGGCTTGATTAGACCAACACTAACTAAATGTGGGTTAACTGAAATTCCAAATACGTTCTTAAATCTTGTTGGTATGATTTTTTTTTTTATTTATTTATTTATTTATTTTTTTTTTTTTATATGTACTCGTAGTTTGATTCCTCCCTGGTGCTTTATTTATGAGTAAGGTTCAAATTAAAATGAGAACTTACAATGAATAATAAATACAACTGATTACTAAGCAAAGATCTCACAAGATTTTATTTGAAATTCGACACACAAAGAATTAAAAACAAATAAAACGAAAACAAAAAATGCGTACGTTGTTGGGGTTTTGCACTCGTAATAAATCAATCCAAATATTGATTATGGCAATTTGATGAGATATGTATACATACATATGTATGGATTTACATACGAGTATCTATTGTACATATAGATATCGGCGAGATGAATACGAAGTGTCAGAGTCGTCAAGTTGGCCTTGGTATTTGGACTGAAAAAGAAGAACGTTTCAACTATTCAGCTAATTTTTGTGCTTGCGCTTTGGTTATCTTTTCGGTTTGGTTTCAAATTTTAATTGCAAATATTTTGTATATCCCACTCGGTTTGATAGAGAAAGGTAAGCGATATCATATTGCTGCAACCGGAAAAGAATTTCGAATCTCAATATTCAGTGTTATTTTTAGATTATCATATTAAACTGGAGATTTAGAACGACAGTATGGGTAACTAATAACAGTTCGTACGACAGGGTATTGCATTAGGGTTTTGATTGTAATAAAACTTGGAAAAGTGCTTTAATTTATTCATGATAGGAACATCACTGCTTTATTGAGCTTTGTCGGATTTGTTATTGAAGATAATTTAAGATCACTCGTATCTCATTTTAATTTATGGTTTTTAAAGATTACGCAAAAATGAAACCGTTATTGTCAAATTGAAAGCACTTGATACATAAACATTCTTACTATTGTTACACAATAGTTTGTGAAATGTTGGGCCCTACTAAGTTAAGTTTCTGGGAAATTTAGTATGGCTACGCTATTAGCTGTAAAGCATTCTCAGACTATCGCCGTTTTATACATACTCGTATCTAGGTCTTTTATATCATCGCACTTTCAATAGGTAAAATTGAGGATATTACAAGTATGACGTCATTAGGGACCGTTTGCTTTTTTAACCACTACCTATTAACCTAATTATTTTAGGCTCGTATGACTTCTGGAGTTCGGTGTTATTGTGAATTCCATTAATGCATGCAATTTCTCAATATATCGACTATGGTATGTGGCATCTATAAAAATCTGCAATAATTCATGCTTCATTTGGAAATAGTAAAATGATGGAAGAACTTATCATTTTGGTGTTCTACTAGTAATTTTGTCGACTGTTTGAAAAAACAAAAGCCTATCGTAACAGAAAACATTATATGCAAAGACGTTGCATGATCTGTTCTTTGCATCTGCGGAATATAATTAATAAATCATAGCTTTTAATGTTAATTTTCCAAATTTTGCATGAAAAATTCTGTTTTTTGTCCTAAATTAAATCGACAGTATCATACAAGTAGCCACAGTCTCACAACACACTTCACTTACTTCGTTTTGCAGGAATGCCAACAATGGATCCTAAAGGTGGCTGAATTTCATTGACACAGCGCTCAATCTGCTCCTTTAAGTCTTGGATGGTTGTGAGCTTGTTGGCATAAACCTTAGACTTAAAAAAAAAGAGTCTAATGGAGTTAAAGCACGTGATCTGGACAGCCAATTCTAATCACAAAAACGGGAAATAACTAATTGAATTGTTTCTTGTGGCACGTTAAAATCACATGTCGTCCACATCGATATCTTAATGCCACGTACTTAATTTATGGACAAAGAACTGGATTATCATGTCGCGATAGCGAGCATCGTTAAAATATTGCTCAACAATGCAAACGCGTTGCTCTTTTATGTAGAACTGCATTTTTAATAACCGTAAGTTTTTAGCTATCACACTAGTTTTTTTTTTTTTTTTTTGGCAACGCACAAATAGTGCTAAATTGAATTTTACATTTTTTTTTTTTATAATTAGCAGCATCCGAAATATTGACAGAAGTATTTAATTTAGCTAGCAAAATGAAATTACTAGCCAATTTTAAATTCTCTCAGACTCACTTTGCAGCCGATGTACCAACTTTTTTTTGATTGGAAATACCCATTCAACTTACTGAAATAATTTAAACTACACCCTGACTGACTCGAACTGCAACCAACTTCAGACTGCTATAATTTCCAAACCGTTCATTACTGTAAGCTCAAATTTTGACACATGACGGATAATTTTATTATTTACAAGTCTTCTAAACGACTTGCGTCTCAGTTGTGTTGAAAAATATTTATCCGCGATGGAATTCAAACGTGATAGTGTGATTGCTTTATATTTGGCTGGAAAACCACAAGTAGCTATCGTTAGAGCCCTTCAGCACTTCAACGTGAATAGATCATTTGTGTCTCGAGCCATAGCTCGTTACCGTGATACTGGCAGCATTGCAAAACGCCATTGAGGTGGTCATAAAAAAACAGAAGCATCGGCAGAAATGGTTCGGAATGTGAAGGCTCGAATTGAGCGAAATCCGCGTCGAAGTGGAAGAAAATTGGCTCGTGAGCTCAATCGTTGGAACGGATGCAACACATACTGAAAAATGAGCTTGAGCTCAAGGCATTGAAGTTTCAAAAATCACACGATCTTACACCGCAACAGAAAAAAGTTAGAGTCGAAAGAGCGCTTGCACGAAAGTGGTGAGTTGCCAAATTTGGTTTTTTCCGATGAGTTGCCATTTGTTATCGAGCAATATGTCAACAAATAAAATGACTTGCCAGAGAGGGCCTTCGAAAATTTACACATTCGGACGTCCACCAGAAAGCAGGCAGCACCGATGGTGATGGTTTGGGCCTCCAAAACCGCCGATGGTCGCTCTCCGCTAGTATTTGTGGACTGTGGCGTCAAAATTAATGCGATCGTATACCGTGAAACTGTCTTAGAAGCAGTATTGAAGCCTTGGGCAAACAATCATTTCGGTCCGAGACCGTGGACATTTCAACAAACAATGTTCCACACTTCATTTCTTAGACACAATGGATTGCAAATTCTCTGGATGCAAATCCGTTTGATTTCTCTGTCTAGGGTAATTTGTAGGCGAAGGTTGGCACTAAAAAATACCAAAGTTTGGACCACTTTGGACCACTGGTGGACATACTGAAACCTACTGATTCAATTTGAAAATTGATGTATTTTCCAACATATTTTGCTTTGGCACAATAAAATTTATCAAAAAATAAAAAAAATTATAGAATTTTAAAAAGTTGCAGTTCGAGTCAGTCACCCTGTAAATTTAAGGAAAAAGGCATATGCTCTTATTACACCCGAATTAAAATTTTTGAGAACCTTTTTTGTCGAAGGAAGATTGTAATTCTTTCTACATGTCAAGCACTCTACAAATGCAATTCTGCATACATAGCCAACGAGTAATACTTAATTTTAACATTCGCTTAAAAAATATGTTAAAACTTTCCTTTATCTCTTCTAATTGAGCACATCTTTTAAGACTGCCAGTACTATATGAGCATACAGATCTCAAAAAATTTTCAAAATATGAAGGCAAAGACTTAATAGCAGCACAAGCAGCAAGCGTGCCACTATGGCATATGCATTTCATGGTTATTAAGCATTCAGTTTCAATAATAAAAAAAATATGAAAAAAAAAAAAAATGGAGAATTTGAGAAAATATCTTGTGGTAATAGTACAGGGCAGTAAATTGGACTTTTTTCAATCAAAAAAAAAAAAAAAAAAAAAAAAAAAACAGTAGTCTAATGTAAGGACAGTAGAAACTGCATCTGAAAAAGTTTTGATGCATCATAACACTGTATTCACTAAGAACAGCTGCAACGCATAGCCAGATAAAACACCGATATTGCATGAATGTTTTTGCACTATTTTAGGGATTCTTTCGCGTTGAATCACATCTAAAAAAAAAAAAATAATAATAATAATAATAAAAAAAATGGAGAAGACAGAACACTTAAGTCTTGAATCTTTTTACCAAAACTGACAAAATTGAGTTATTTATTGAAATTAAACCTAGTTCTCTTAGGATGACTTGAGAAAAGCTTAAGCAGAGGCGTATTTTAAGTTCTATTCCTTACCAGGATGTTTGGGTTTGACTAACATATGGTATACCTAACAGCACGGATTAAAGAATCATATGTAAATATGTGCGTACATATGTATGGATGTACATATGTATATCCTTCGAAACTCCACGAAATTTGTTTGATACGGTATTCATAACTTTGTACAGTTCTTCAACTTAGTTTATAACTTATAATTGTGAAAGACTAACTTTTTTTATTTATTTTAGAATTCATTTAAGTTAAACTAACCGAATGGATACTTAAGTTTCAAAAAGGTTTCATTAAAATTGATCCAGATTCTTATGTTTGTCAAAGGCCAACACTTCTCATTCAATCAACTATAATAATAAATATTTTAATTTTCAATGATCTAACTAAGTTTTTATATTCCTTAATTACCCATAATAGGATTATAGATACGAGGGAAAATGTGAAAGATACCTATTTATAATGATGCTGGAATGCTGGAATTATCACTCAATTCACTAATTTATTTGGTCCACAACTTAAACCTACCTGTGAATGAGTTTCGTTATCTGAAACTCCATCATTCTCAAAACTCCACGAAAAGACTTCAACTAATTGTATGTCCATTGGCATAAATTACGGAGCGCGGTATAATACAATGTATAATATAAATCCACAATTATATTGATAGATTTTACAGTGATGTGATGTACGATTCAGATAAGAAATGTGGGATACATATTACTGGTGCTCATATTATAATGAAAATACACTGACCCTTTTTTTTTTCGTTGTGATTCCGTATTTCTAGGAATTGAGAACACGCTCCTCCTTTTCCAGTTATATTTGCAGATTGCATGGAAGTGTTTTTGCAAATAGAACCAAAGCGGCAGACATCTAGAATAAATTGTGATCGTAAAAAAGGGAAATTGAATGATCTCTCAACGAATATCAAAGATAACAAAAACTAAATCCGACTTAGTGGTGGGTATCTTACATATAATTGAATTGCTCACTTATAAATCCAAATCAAGACCCAGAAAAAAATTAGCACACATATATACATTTGTAAAGAAAAGCTAACCAAACTTGGGCAGATTAGTTTATGACAGCATAGCATTTCTACGAAATCTAAATCAAAACTACATTGGAATCGTATGCGGCGAGTTTGTGTAAAAAGTTTGAATCATATGTATTTCCCACGAAAATCTTCCTCTCTAAACCGCTATTATCTCACTCTTTCTTGATTCAGTTGCCATTGTCATTGCCAGTCAGTAGACCATAAGCGTCTGATCTTCGGATGATCCCTCTTAGCCATTAATTACGAAAACTGTCAAATAAGATATTTACTGATCGATAAATGCTAAAGCATGCCGTAACTCTGCAGTTTTTCGAAATTGACCCATGGTCGGCTTGATTTTTAGTATTCAACGCCATATGTGGTAATTGGCACAAACAAAAAAAGGAGAAAAATAAATAAATAAATAAATAAATAAATAAATAAAATAAAACAAAATTCTATCTGAAGTCCAAAACATAAATATTTTCCTCATAAAATGAAAGCTTTATGCGAAGTGGAATTCCTCTTACATATAGACTTCGCATAACTCGCCTCAGCACCCACTTTTTTTCCCCGAATTTGCGCCTTAAGATTATAGTTCGTGGCTTGTTAACAGAACAAAACTGAGATACCAAAAAACAGAAAAAATCCAATATAAGACTGACCCTTTAAAAAAATATATATACACACACATATATATATATATTTCTGTTATTCCGTGAAATGGACTGGACTCTTTGGACGCGATGGCGGCGAGATTATTATTATTTATTTATTTATTTTTTTTATTTTTGGGATCACTGATCGAAAATATTTTGGAAGCAATTTCGGGAAAGGGAAACCTTTTGCGCATAACAAGAGTATTCGTAGCAACAGCGGCATCACATAGCTGAGAAGGAACTTTAACTCTTTTCAGCCTAATTTTCAAACGTAGATCAATAAAATATACCGACTGCCCATCCACTGACTGCCGACTCCATCAACTTAAAGGGGAGTAGTGAAATGTAGTTTAGTTTGTGGAACTACAAACACACATGATACCTTCATATAATAAGAATATTATTTGCACATAGACAGCTTTGTGAGTGCGACTGGAATTTTTGAATCAGAGCTCAGAGATCACTTGGCAAAGCTAAGAATAAAAAAAGTATATTTATTTTGTGAATTAAAAACATGTGTTGTAATGCAAATCTTACGAATGCGTCACAATGATTTATTTGATGAAGATTATTTCCGCTTTTTTTTTCTGTGCCTACTCTGGCAGTTTTTTCCCACGCGTTGACAAAACTAACGCATTTTTCCATTTTTCTCCTTTGTACTGCCAGCAATAGGACAATTTTAGTTGGTGTAATTCCTTGGTTTCAAAAAGTACTTGACTAACTCGAAGACATGGCGACGCTTACATATTTTGCATACAAGTAGATTGGTTTGCACAGAGTTTAGTTCTCCTTGGATAGAGGGCGTCCCTCTTGATTAAAGGTTCTACTAAAGAATATAGAACAGAGTTGGCGCAAACACATTACAGCAGCAATGATATTATATTTGATGTAAATGAGATTGATGGCCATATTATTATCACATCTTAAAATTTTTTCCTTCTCTACAGTCGAGCAAACGATGTTGTGGTTCTATTTAACAGGCATAACATTTTCTGATCAGATTTTGTTGAAATGAATGCCTAAATAGACAAACTTCTCAGCATGCCTCTATAAGTGATCAGCTTATCGTATCGGTAGATAAAATGAAATCAGTTGTAAGTTCAAATACTAATTTGTGTCTAGTGTCTACATTTAAAGAGTAAGACTCAATTGGTCACAAATCTATGCATAATCAGATGTATTGATTGGCTGACCTTGTCTTATACAAAATCTAAATCGGAAGATTTGAGCTCAGAAATCAAGCTAAAAAGAGGTTATCCTTTTTAAAGATTTTCTTATTAATATTAATCCTAACAAATTTAAAAGTTTTAGACCAATTTCATAGGTTACATAATCCTTAAATTTGAAACTGGTAAAATATCTTATGATTATAAGTGGAGAAGTATCTTCAGTATATATGTATGTATGTAGTTATCTAATAATCAACTTACCTGTAATTCTCTGAAAATGATTGTAAGAATATATACAAACATATATACACATGTTTATTCATTCATACAAACATGGAAGTGTCTATATCCAATTATTTATTGTAACCGACAATGTTGTAATCTTCAGTGCAAAAACATTGTCTACAAATCTTTAACAGACAAAAAGAACAAGCCGTCACCGAACGATTTTGCTCCGATATACATATGTATGCGATCACGAGGAGTAATAGTAGCATATATGGTACATTGTTTCAATATGCATACATACATTTGTTAGTTTGTGTTTTGTGTCTTCCTCCTTTCTCCATTTGACGAAGAAAACAGTCTAAAGATATAAAATGGTTCACTGATTTTTCCCAATATGTTAAGGTTTGGTTCCAAGCCTAGATTACATTTTCGTACTTACGCTTATAGTCATTGGTGAGATGTTAGTTAGACTACGAGTAGGTAATTCGTTTTTCCTTTATTTGTTTATTTTTTATTTATTTATTTTTTTTTTTTCTATGTTTTCATTCAAGTTGATTTAGAGACTTGCTTTGACTTAAATGTGTGTTGTGTATCTGTGGCATGTAGAAATCTAGATCGAAACTTATTTAACTTCTTTAGTTCTATAACCAGTCTGTTTTTTTATATATATAATATAGCGAATACTATCCATGTGACACAGCGCAATGTAAAGGCGATTTAATTCCAATTGTCTGCAGACACGATCTTTGCCATAGGAATCGGCTTGATAAAGTGAATGTGTGCGCCCGTCTAGGAGGCAATAACTGTATAATGACCATTGGCATTTATGTTTTGCTTTTTGTACGGTTATTATGACTTCCGTTGTATCATAGAGAGAATATAAATGAATTAGCTGATGGAATGCTATTTGTTATTGTTTACAATTTCCATAAAAAAAAAAAAAATAATAATAATAATAATAATAAAAAAAAAAACTTTAAAAGTACTACGGATGCTGAGAATTTCTATTTGGTCACGGAGGAATGTCGTTATAGGATTGTTACGTATCTAGACTGCAAATGCTCAAAAACCCCGACCACCGATGTTCATTGATGATAATCTATCTATTGTATCATTGTATTGTATGGTTTGGCCTGCATATTTTTATATGTCTATAATCTAACATCACTTTACACGTTGCTATAATTGGTCTGTCAATTCTTTATCCTTTGCTCTAAAAGTATAACTTAAATGAAGATCCATCTATTTTAAAATTGATAGAGTCGATCACGTGAGAAACTACGAAAAGATGAATGATTCAATCAAGTTATATAGAAAGATAGTCATAGCTGCCGAAGTATTTAGAAACTTTGGTTCATAAAATCAAAAATAGACAAGATCTTAGCAAACCCAAAATAACTTTTTTCATTCTTAACTAAATAACATAGGCTTAAATGACTAATTATATGAGAAATAAATAATAATGCAAATTCTATAACTAATAGCTAGTTTTGAATGATATGCAAAATAATTAAAACAAAATTCTGGTGTTGCTGTATTATAAAAATACAAATTCAAGTTATAATAAAAAATTCAATAAGGTAACAGTTAAAAAAAGGAAAAAGAAATAAAAATGAAAAACAAATTCAAAAGAAAAAACAAAGCAAAGAAATCAACATAACAAATCAAACAATTAACATTTATTAAGGAATATTTACACTAAACTAAATATGTTGGTGGCATTGTTGTTATATTGTTCTTTTACATTTAAATAAGTGGTGAAATGGCGAAGTTTTTTTTTTTTTTTTTCAAGTTCACCCATTGTAAAGCAACCTGTAGATATGGCATTTAAGGATAATATTTGACAGCTATCTGTCCTTATTTGTAACAACTTGGAAAAAAAGTTGTAAGAGTAGTGCGGGAACTCTTCCCAATATTTTAAAAGACGATCGAGTCTTGAAACGAAAATGACGGCAACGAACAAAAGGCATTGAAGCGTGAACTAAGTACAGCGAAAATAGCGAAACTGATAAAATGTGCCTTGTGCTAGACTAGAATAAAAGTTGTAAAAAGACATGAAAAAAGCGGTATCAAGAGTACATGCGATAGCAGTAGAGGCATTGTATCGGAAATTACAAAAGGTATCTTCGCAATCTACATATGAGGTAAGCGAACTAACATTTCTAAATTTGCGGAGAAACAAAAAAAAAAAAAAACATAAGGCAACCTATCACCGAAATATATTGAATATGAGTTAGGAAACCTACCTTCAAGGGACAACAAGATTTGCAATAGATGAAAAATGTGAAAAGAAATGAAAAATTTCCACGCAGTACAGTTCCCTCGGCTGTTGCGCACGAAGAACAAACAGCAGTTTGTATTGAAGTCTAAGCCAAGCTGTAAAAAGAATGAACCATGGACATGCAGTCGGACCGGATAACATACCTTATGAAGTGAGGACGACATATGGGAACTTGGGTTTAAATGGCACGCGATTTAATTCAATAAAATGATGAGGAGTTGTTGAGGGAGAGCTTTCTGGTTTCGTTATGTAAAGCTTAAAGCGACATTGGAAATTTCAACAACTACCGGTCTTACTAATGTCAGAAATTGTGAAAATATACTAGCGAATTGTGGACAGTCGACAACGACTGTCCTATTATAAAACTCTGTTGACGGAGTTCCCAGAGATTTTATTTACGAGTATCTTATTTATTGCCTTTTTCTCTTGAAGGAGCACATCAACGAGTCCAGAAAATGTTTCCTTCTTTTTGCCGTTGATAGCAACGACGTGATAGGCTTTCAGGGAACTCTTAATAATTGAAGAAAGACTCTAGAAAATAACGAATCAATCGTACTAAGGTCGTGCATCTGCGTTGCCGTATTTCCGCAGCAACAAACCTGACTCCTGACATCTATGTGGAAGTGCGAACAATTTTAATTTTTTGTCTCTGTCGACTTAGAGTCGTGCTTAAATGGCACGAAACCGCTGTATTTTGTGACAGAAAAATGTCGCTTAATCTTAAGGTTCTGCTATCTGATCTACTGATCAAATAAGCCGGTTTGTTCATGTTCAACGAAAGTCGTTAGAAAATCCTGTCTAAAAAGCAATATATATATTCAAATTCCATCCGAGGTTTAAAGAAGTCGAAAGAAATATAATTTGATCACTCAAATGTGAAAATTTCAGCAAGCTACTGAGGTGATCCAAAAATCAATGGCCTGTAAAATGGTTCCAAGTTCCAAGTTGTGCACAGCTTAAAATAATTATGGTCTAGGGATTGCATAATCGGTCTTGCTTGATCATCAAAACAAATGATTATTGTGGAACTGGACACGCGTACTTAGGATCTCAATGGCACAGGAAAGAATTTGATTGGATTATCTATGAAAAAGATATGTTACTCTTCCGTACACTGCTCTCAATTGACTTATAAATGCCAGATGCTTCACTTGCAGAAGCCCTTGTTCGGATGATTGTTGAAATTGAAGAGACTCATGTACCATACGAGTATACGTCCAGTTTTACGAAAATGCGACCCATCTCCTTTGAGGATAAGGTTCTTTAGTAGTGGCACCCGAAAAAAAAAAAAAATACAATTGAAAACTTTAAAACATCAAAGCAATTACAACTATGTAATCTTTAAACCTTCGTGCGGAATAACACACTGCATCTTGCCAAGTTTGAGTATTTAATCTCAAATCATATAAAGGATTTTTCAATCGATTCATTCCATACCGTTTACAGGAATTGAGAATCTCTCAGTCCACATTGTGGCGAATTTTACGCAAAGATCTTAGCCTACACCCTTACAAGATCAAATTGACTCAAGAACTGAAACCTTGATCATTTGAAGCGCCGAAATTTCTCCGACGGGCTATGCAAAAGTTTGAAGACAATTCTGAATTTAATAAAAAATCTTATTCAGCGATGGAGCTCATTTTTGGTTTAATGGCTTTGTCTATAAGTAAAATAAGACAGCAACGAACCCATATATGCTTCAAGAGACTTCATTGCATCCACAAAAAGTGACCTTGTGGTGTGGATTTCATGCCGGAGGTGTGATTGGACCATCTTTTTTCGTCGATAAATATCACGACATCAGTGATATGTGATTGCAACAAGATGATGTCACATGCCACACAGCAGGTCAAACAATTGATCCACTATATGGTAGAAGAAGTTCAGTAATCGTGTATTCTCGAGAAATGATCCGGTCGAATGGCCACCTCGCTCATTCGATTTAACTCCGCTGGACTTCATTTTATGGGGTTACGTTAAGTCGTTGGTTTATGCTAACAAGCCAACAACGTTATAGGAGCTCAGGAACAATATCGAACGCTAAATATATGTGGAATCAAACGTGCTCGCCGTGGTCATATAGACGAGACCAAATTCCATACCGTTTTATGGGACGCGCGAGTCCTGTGATAAACATACTACGTCTATTTATTGGGCCGATTTGAAGAAAAAATTACCACATTTGGTGAGGAAAAAAATTCTCTTCCATGACGATAACATACCGGCTCACACCTTGGCAGTCGCCATAGTCGCCAAATTGATTGAATTGCACTACGAATCGCCGTCGCGGAGGAGCATTTTGCAGGCCAACAAAAGTCTTACTATACGGAGGGGTTAAAAAGTTGCAGCACCACTGGGAAAAATGTTCGAGTTGAAAGGGGATTAAATGGAAAAATAAATAAATAAAAAAAAAACCTAAAAAAGTTGCATTTTCATTTCTAATCCGTGTACCTATTCATCAAACAGCCCTCTCAACTAGTGATGTAAGTAACTAGTAACTTTACTAGTTAGTAACTTTGTAGCAATAATACTTACACAAATCGTTTGGCATTCAACTTTAAAGGCGTAGGCTAACAAAACCGAGCTACATGTTCAATGACATTCTTAGTTCATCATAGGCTGGATATGAGATTTTTTTTTTTTTTTTTTTGATTTGAATGTTTTTTTTTTTTTTTTTTTTTGATTTGAATGTTTTTTTTTTTTTTTTCCTAATCAATAAGAAAAAAAAACCTGTTTATGGCTTTAATCCCTTTTCACAAGGAAATAATTCAATTCCGAAAGTACTGGTCTACCTTTCGTAAGCACAACGAAACTACAGCATCTTAATGTTAGTACTGATATAAACTCGTTCGCTACATCATACTTGTTTTCGATTATTTATCCATCTGCATTTGAACAGAAGCTGTCAAACCGTCAATGATATTTGCAGATATGATTCACTTAGAAGATACCTACTTATTCCATCGAAATTGGGATGTTAATTGGATAGACTAGCCTTGGTTTCTCCTATCGAACAACTTCTGTAATAAGATGTCGCTTAAAGCAATCACCTGCAAATTAGTTTCCTTAATATTCATTATTTTGTTGCATACGTATTATACATACACATATGTATGTATGTATTGTATGTTGTACATATGACTATATGAATTGTACCTATTTCCAATCCACCAATATCATAGCAAGTGATACTTCCAACTCTGATGCGATTAATAAAAGCATAACATCAAAAGAAGTAATAAAGAAAAAAACGAATACTGATCTGGGAGGAGCACTAAAAAGATATTTTTTGAAGAAGATCCTCTAATGACCATCAACTAACTAGAGAGAGATTCCACGACTTGAATTTCCAGCGTTGGCTAGTGCTGATGCTTTGGTCTCATGATGGCCGGTAATATGATCTAAATTAGATACGGCGCTGAATTAGGCAGTCGCCTTTTTAATGCTGTCTTCGGTGAATATTATATATGTATAAATTTTTTTAAGTTTTATTTTGAGACAGCGACTGTTGTATATATGTATGCATGTTACAAACGTAAACGAGATTCAAAGCAAAAATAAGCTGACGACAACGAAAATAGCTTTAAGTCTTCTTGCTTCATGTTGTTGTTGTATTTATTGTCGGCATCCACTTCGCAGCACAACAAAATAAGTATCTTATCTGTGTTTATATCTGTTGTTGCCCCACGATCGCTAACAGAAACAGTAACAACAACAAAAAAATGGCAAAGTCTCGCCAGGGAAAGAAAACCAAGTTAAATGCAATGAAATGAAAAACAAACAGTGATGAACACAAGTCTACGTACAGTGCAAATTTTCGCTAAAATAATTTTTAACTAAAAACTAATAAAAAAATATTTAATATGTATGTACATATATATATCAAATATTTGTATCACCAAAAAACATGTTTTAATAACAGGTCATATAAAAATTCCCCGCGGTTTTTTTGTGCATTTTTGAAAAAAAATTTTCTTTATTCAAAATCAATTTCAATCAAGTACATATTGGCCATTATTATCTATGACCTTTTGCCATTTTCTGGGTAGCTTCATAATTCCATCAATGTAGAACTTCTGTGGTTTATCAGCGAAAAACTTGGCCAAGTGATTTTCAGCGGCTCTTTGATCAAACAATTTTTTGCATGAAGAGAGTTTTACAAAGACCGAAACAAATGGTAATCAGAAGGAGAAAGGTCCGGGCTATACGGTGGATGCATTAAAATTTCCCAACCAATTTCCGTCAATTTGTTCCGGGTCATCAAAGATATGTGTGGCCTAGAATTGTCATGATGGAAGACAACTCCCTTTCTGTTGGCCAATTCTGTTCGGTTTTTCTTAAAAGCTTCATTCAAACGGTCGAGTTGTGCAGAGTAGAGAATCGAATTGACCGTTTCGCCACGTTCTAGCAGCTCATAATAGACAATTCCCTTCCAATCCCACCAAACACTCAACATAACATTGTTTGCCGTCAATTCAGGCTTTGGAGTCGTTTGTGGTAGGTAATCGGCCTTTGACCATGATCGCTTGCGTTGGATATTCTCGTATTTAATAAATTGCTTCAAAAATGGTTTGATTTTGTTAGGTTTCAGCAGCGTTTCACTGATGGTAATTTGATCAATTAAATTTCTTTGCGTTAATTCATGTGGCACCCAAACATCGAGCTTCTTTGAGTAGCCTGCTCGTTTTAGATGATTCCAAACTGTCATATGGTTGATGTTTAGTGTCTCCGCTGTCTCTTGACAGCATCCGTGCCGGTCTTGCTCCATCAGTTGCAAAATTTCATCGACTTTTTCAGTGACAGGTTGACCAGTACAAGGTACATCTTTTACATAGAAATTTCCGGAGCAGAATCGAAGACACCACTCCTGGGTCCGGCGTTCATTCACAGCATTCTCACCGTAAACTGCACGGCATGTTTTTGCAGCCTTTTTCCCTTTTTTATAGTAAAAAAGCATCACATAGCGTATTTCTTCAGATATTTCACTCATTCAAATCAGTATATCTTTTTAACACGAGCAACGAATTACACAGCTGTCTTCACAAAAAATGTAGCCTGACATGTGTGTTACACACGTGTTCGTTTGACACAATCAGATTAATGTTTCCAGATAAATGGACACCAACACCATCTAGTGACAAAAAACTGCGGGAACTTTTTATATGACTTTAAATTTTATATAACTGTAAATTCTTTTGTATTGTCGTAGCAATGGGATCACCTTGAAAAGAAATTCTGCGAGATGCGGAAATTAATAGTTAATTGATAAACCACGGCCGTTTTTAACGCGAGATTGTTTGAAAGTTTCACACTTGTGTACAAACTATTATAAACGATAAAATTCAATTAAAAATGATATACGAAGTATTATGGCAGAAGTCAAGATTAAACTGCGAACATTGTCAAAAATCTTACCTATTAACATCAAGGATGCATCCAATAATAGTCTGCAGATTATTGCACCGCTTCAGATATTTTGAGAAAACATTTATCAGCTAAGAGTTGGATAGACTTCATGAAAACGCTAATTCCACATTTTAGAACGGTATTCTTTTCAGTGATAAGAGTAGATCTAATTTGTTTGGATACGATTGAAGCAAAGTATATAAAAAGACAAAAATTCCTGCATTAAAAAAAAAAAAAATAATAATAATTCGGACCTTCGGAAGTTGCATGTCCGTGTGTGTTTTATATATATATATATATATATATATATATATATATATATACCGCGCGCGCACCAAGTTGATATGAATTCCCTTTTACTGGCTTTTTCTCCAGGGCGCGGGCGGGTGGTGTAGTAGTTTGAAACTCAGGTGTATTAGGTTTCGATATTTTTCCCAGAGGTGGTTGTCAAACTGGACGGGACGAGCTAGTACATCCTCCTCAACCAGTGGGTCTTAAGTACGTGCCCAGCCAGCAACCACTCCAACATCAGTGTTATGCCTTAATGTCAGAGTTGACGCCAACGGGATTTTAATATAACTACATACAAATTCTATGAAAAGACTTTTTCACAGAATTGCTTGGCACGGGATTCGAACCCGCGACCCTCTGCTTGAGGAGTCTATGCATATTCCACTACACCACGGCCACCCCGTTGTAGGTAATTTGGTACTATTATAATTGATAAAATTATGGACCGTGTGGTGTAATCGTATTCGGAAATACTCAAAAACAATTGAAGACAATCGGCAAAAAAACTGAACTTGGAATCTTCTTGGAGAAGATTAATAGTGAAAGCGTGGCTGATATGAAATCCTCCAAAACAACCTCATCCTCCACCGCGGTCATTTGATCTCAACCCCTTAAAGCACTTTTAAGATTATCTGGAACGGAAAATTAGAAAACATAAAATTAGTAAAATGAAAAAAAAAAAAAAAGATCTTATACCTAGCTCGTGAGTTAAAGTGGTCACAAATTCCAATAGAAGTAATCCAAAACCTAGTTAATTCAATGCGAAACAGAACGAAGGCTATCATTGCTGCAAAAGTTGGGCCAATTAAGTATTGAAGAGGCAATATTAAACGGTGAATTTAATGTTTTATTTATGTATTGATTTATTTTTGTTTTTGTGTTTTCTTTAATGTATGAATTTTTAAATATAATGTGAACCATATATAAAATAGTAAAAAATGGATTGTTAGAAGTGCTATTTATATTGCAATTTAAGAGTGGTACGTGGAATTATGTTCATCACTGTACATACATATGAATGTAAGTACAAATGTGTTCAAAGGTGCGATGAATGAATGTGAATGTGATCTTTTTTGAAAAATGGTACAGGTCGATTATCTAGACCAGTGGTATCGAGCCAGAAGTTTTTCACTTCGACAATAAAGCCTTATTTTTTACATATTTATGAATGCAGTTTTTGATGGTCTTTCAAAATTAACAGCAGAAAAATTCCTTTACAGCCGCAATCAGCTATCATCTGCTATAGAGGTAACAGTACAAAAAGTATCCTAAACCAGTTTTGTGTAAGGAGGAAAACCTTTCTCTCTACTTAGGTATACAAGTATGTATGTACATGCATACGAATTTGTTACTCGACACGACGTCTCTTGGAGGCAGATATTCTTTAGGCATATTACAACCATCAGCATCACGATCATCATCGCCATCGCCATCATGGTTTGACTGACTGATCTTCAGTGTCTAGAGATTGTCAGAACCAAAAGTGTTTTTAATTTTGTCTTCCTGTATTTTGGCAGATCCGTTGGAAGTTCTAAATTAACACGTTTGTGGTAGATGCATTTCAAAGATCCGATTGGACTTCAGTTGTGGAGCAATTTTATTTGAATCTTTTTTTCTTCTAATTTTCGTTTTTCCAGCAGTGGTAGCCTTCATTAACATCACATAAACAACTTTTTGCTTGTGTATATAAGAAATTTTTATATTTCGTAAAATTTTGAAGAGGCATTTCTGGGTAAAAATCGTTCGGTTATCTCCAAGGAAGGAAGTATCTGCAGTTAAGGCACTCATAAAAACAAAAAAATGAATTAATGCCTAAGAATTTCATGGGAATTTGTCTGTGAATGAAATTCATCATCGCTGGGGTCCATGTGATCATCTATATGAGTTAAAGTTGAATGCAATACAAATCCAAAAGAAAAAAGTATCAGAGCGCTCTGTAATTTTGTAGTTCAAATTGGATGTGATTATGTATTTCGTTTTTGCTTTCTTTACGATTGCCGCGAACTACTATACATATATGTACATATATATAAATATCTGAAAATTAGGGTGTGATCGGAGATTAGTGAAACTGGGAAAGGTACAAGCTCAGGTATGTAAGATATTACAAGTAATCTTTCGACAGCCATCCAAAAGTGAGTAAAGAGTTAGTTTTTTGGCTGTCTAATCGCATTAATCAAGGTGTACCTATAGTAGTTAAATCGTCAGAGTTTACATAAAAGCAGCTTAATTAATGTCATAGGAGTAAAATGTGAAAAGCTGGCAAAACTCTTAATTAATGTGATAACCATGACAATTTTTAGAGTTCAAATCCGAGTGATGGTTAATAACTGAAGTTAGTTTCACTGTAATTATTATCATAGATTTAATGTTATGTATATATCCCAGGTACTCGTATCTGCGTTTCTACTGGGCAAATTGTGGTGAGCTTGTATATGTATTAATAAATTTTGGATCATGTTCCTGAGGCAAGGTTTTTTTTGTCTGAGTAATCCTATTTTATATTTTTCTACGTCTGCTGCAGCTTGAACTTCTATTGCTTTTTGGATAAGTTTTTTCGAGGACTCTCGTTAAAATGGCAAAACTTTTTTTTTTTAACCTGAAATTAGTCCACTACCATTCCTAGAAGAACAACAAAAGGGTCTTTTAGTAAAACCGATTTATTTTTACGTCCTTTAGGCAATCGGTACCAGCCTTTTGGATGGCTTCTACGTCCACAAAATACTTTCATTTCATTCATTCCTGCATTTTTCGAAAAGGTAAAAGTGCCAAATCGGACGAACACGGGGAGTGGTTGATAGTTAAAATTTTAGTACGACAGCAAATTTTTAGCCAAAAAATCGGTCACATGTGTCGACTGATGGTGCATTGTCGTGCAACAATCGCCAACTTCTTTATGAGGAATATACGATGCTTTAAAACACCAAGATAAAATTGTGCATTAACTGTTTAATGGAACTAACTTTTTGTGGACAATCGTAAAAGCAAATCAACATTTTTTTTCTCATTTATCTATCGCCTTCCACTGTACAATTCTATTCGTCCAAATGTCATGAAATCTGGAAAGTGCATCTGTGAAGGATTTACCTTTACGATCTATAATACCTATTTTTCAAAAGTCCTCTTTACTTTGGATAAGATGCGAATGTTAAAGCTAGACGAACGTTTACGTTTAAGTGGCATTTTTTGTCAAAAAATACCGCATTGTGTTTTCACACCAATTAAGCCAACCAACTCTGACTCTACGTTTGACAATAATCATAGCAATTTTCTTTATAGTTGACGACAAAATTCAAATATTTTAATTGTTCGCACTTCGGGAAAAATGGCTTCTTTTAAATAGATGTCAGGAATTGGGTTTGCTGCTTTAAGCTCCGTCAAATATAGCGCGTTTTATTCTATTGAAATCATATAGGGTTTTCTAATAACGACTTGACAACTTTTTTTTTTAAATAAAAGGTAAACCATTTGAGATATTTCAAAAACTTTATTATTGGCTTGAAGTACAATCAAAACATTTAAGAATGGAACTCGACTTTGTTCATATGGCCACCGCGGGCACGTTTGCAGCGATCGATTCGTTGGACCCAATTTTCAACGACTCGGCTACACATTTCGGCCGAAACGGCCGCTATTTCGCGTTCAATGTTGGCACTGAGCTCTTCCAACGTCGTCAGCGTGTTGGCATAAACCAATGACTTAACGTAGCCCCACAGAAAATAATCAAACGGCGTTAAATCGCACTAACAAGGCGGCCAATCGACTGGCACATGTCTTGAGATAACACGCTCACCATACTTACTCATCAATAAATCGATTGTAGCGTGTGCTGTGTGGCTTGTGTCACCATCCTGTTGAAACCACATGTCGTCCAAGACCATATCTTCTAATTCGGGCTAAAAATAATCGGTGATCATGGCGCGATAACGCTGACCATTCACAGTAACGTGACGATCGTTATCGTCGACGAAAAAATATGGCCCATTAACGCCGCCGGCATGCAAAGTGCACCAAACAGTTATTTTTTGTGGATGAAGAGGTGATTCATGAAGCACATGTGGGTTTTCACCGACAAATAACGAATATTTTGCTTATTGACGAACCCATTGAGCCAAAAATGAGCTTCGTCACTGAAGATGATTTTGCGATGAAATTTATCATTTTGGAGTTTACTGAATAAATTGACAGTGACAGTTTGATGATTAGTGAAAGAGTGCGTTCACAAATTAAATTCAAAGTTGTCAAGCCCCTATTGGAAACCCCTATAGAAACTGTCACACAGAACGTGTTTTTTAAATTTATAGCGGCGTTAATACACGTTCTGTTAACCGACCGCCTCATAACCTGTTATCTTCTAGCGACTGTGTCCAATTTTTAAGAGTCGCCTATATGAAAGCGTTTTAAAGCGTGCCGGCTACTTCCACTCTTTCGCCATATCTCTTAAATTCATATTTTACATTGTAATAAAATTTTCCATTTTTTTGTGATTTGTAGTAAATAGGTATCTACCTCTTCTTTTGTTAACTCCTGATAGGGAAGTTCTTGCATTCACATCGAAAATCGAAAATGAAAATTTGGCCTATAATGCTTTTAGGCAGTTTTTAGGAAAAATGCATTTTTGTGTGTATCGTACTAAGAATTTGATCTCATCTGCTTACTGTTGTGCTGAAAGGGTGGAGGTATCTCGTTTTTATTCGTAGCAGGTAGATCAGATTTAAGTGGATTAACCACAAGAATCAACGCAAGGATCGTGTTATTCCAGACAAAAAATTATAACCCTTTAAAAAAATAGTTTCTATGCTGTTTGATTTATTGTTCTATAACTTGCAAACTAGTTTTAAGATTACTTACACTTTTTTCCTTTTAAAGGCTGGTGTCAGTTTTTTCATACAAATTTTTTTCTGGATTTTTTATCTCGGAGTTTTACAACCATTTGATGCTCAAACGTGTCTAATAGGATTCATGTAAGAACTGTTTCCGTTTCTACGGAGTGTATTTATCCCCAGTTCTTCTTTGAACATTGAACACCACAAAGATTGATAAAATAACCAAAATAACAGTGGGCTTGGAACATAACGTGCAACTAGACAGCGATAACCCTGAAACATGGGAAAAACCCTTGGAAACCCTATGGAATATTATAATATAATATTTGAACTTTTCCATGAACGAGCAAGGCAAAGTTAATCCAAGAACCTATATCGAACCCTGGAGCACATTTGTTTTCACGGCAACAGTATTGAAACTATGTTCACAATCTTTAAAGCGAGAGAAGAGCTTTTGTACTTAAACTATGTATATGCCTCATCGAAGCGACCGATCCACTGATTGTACACTGTGTTACCGACATACAGCAGAGAACGTGATACATTTTACCGGAACCTGTCACATTCTTAACGTCATTAGACGTTGGCAAAATTTTGCATGACTTCATGAAAATAATAAACGAAAGTTTCGGATTAACTTTTAAATATTATAGATATTATTATATGTATGTTATGACAGTATTATAACAACTATTTTTTTTAATTCGATGTTAAATAAAATATTATATTATGACGGCTAACGCCATAAAAAAAACACTACTTTTTTAAAATGTTATTGTCGAGGGAGAATTTTCTCTCATTGAGAAATCAGTTGAGTTAATCAAGAAACACCAAGCATTTTAGAACCGTCAATACAGTAACTACGATTTCGTAAATCGTCCCCTCTGAGAAAGAGTGGGATGAAAACAGGTCCATAACTTCTTAGTGTTTTCAATCGCAGAGATTTATAAAAACATAAAGAACAAGATTTTGGTGGCACGGTTACAAATAAATTTTAATCTAAATTTGTACAATTATTAGTATTACATGATGAATGTCCGGATTAAAAATGACAACGCAACTGTTTTGGGGTTTGACAATTTATTTTTCAATATAATCCCCTTTCAGATCGATACAGTTTTCCCAGCGGTGGTGCAACTTTTTTAACTCCTCCGTATATAGTAGTACGACTTTTGTTGGCCTGCAAAATACTCCTCCGCAGCGGCGTTGATTATTTAAGGTTTGGGAACAAAAAGAAGTCGCAGGGAGATTACGGAGGATGGGGAGCAATTCGTAGTGCAATTTGGCTGTGGCGACTGCGGAGATGTGAGCCGATACGTTATCGTGGTGGAATAGCACATTTTTCTTCGCCAAATCTGGTTGTTTTTTCTTCAAATCGGCTAAGAATCGCCCCAATAAATCGACGTTGTATGCTCTTTTGATTGTTTTCCGTTCTCCAAATAAATAGTCAACGTGTTCCACACCTCGTGTATCCCAAAAAACGGTGGCCATCATCTTTCCGGTCGAAGGCACGGTCTTAGCCTTCTTTGGAGCACGTTCACCGGGTAAAACCCATTGTTTCGATTGTTCTTTGGTCCCTGGTGTGTGCCAATGAACCCATGTCTCATCGACGCTTACGAAACAACGCAGAAACCCCTCCGGATTTCGATTAAACAGGGCCAAGCACGTCTTTGAAGTGGTCCACCATTGCGCTTGTTCTCCGTTGTGAGCAAACTCAGCAGCCATCCCACCCAGAATATGGCTGAAGCCTGCCTGCTATTTCTGCCAACTCGCGAACTTTCACTCGGCGTTCCGCCAATTTCCTCTGTGATAACAGTTTTTAAGCCACCTGCGAACCAATGGGATGGTTTTACGGAAAGGTGAATGGGTCCCATACACAACATCGAGAATGGGCTTTATTTCCTCGCAGGTTTTGCAGCTCAAAAACAAGAATCGGATCACGGAGCGATACTGCTCTTTTTCCATGGTCGCAAAAAACAGTTAACACGATGTTTTGAAATGGGCGTCAAAACAAAATTAAGTGTCGGATTGTCACCAAATTTTGACGGGTGAGCTAAAAGAGGTTATACTAAATGATGGTACACCCATTTTTGCTCAGTAGCGCCACCTATTTTCCAATCTCCGGTTACTCATCCAACAGCCTACGTAAAAGACATACTTAAGCCGAGATGAAGCTTTTGGCTGAAGTTTTTTTTTTTTTTTTTTTTTTTTTTTTTTTTTTTTTTTTTTAAATCATTGGAAGTAACAGGTCAACTGAAAAGTTCGTAGGCTAACGTAATAAAACATTTTTTTTCTTTTTTGGTAAAATTCGATTTTATTATCGAGGGCTAATACAATGATTATAGCGGTCATGTAATTTTTCAATACCATTTTTAAAGTACAATTTCTCTTTAGCCTCAAAATAAGCCTCAGTTTCATATTACTTCTTCATTAGTGCTAAATTTTTTTTCCAGTGAGTATTCTTTTAAGGTCTGCAAACAGGAAAAATTCGTAGCCTAATTCATGCAATTTTGCCATCGTTTTCACGTTGTTGTTTTTGCTCGGTTGTGAGCTCTAGCGGCACCCACTTGGCACACAGATTTCGCATGTCTAAATTTTCATCTACAATAAGTTCAACATCTTGATATTTTTAGAGTCTCGGCGATCTCGATCAACTTGACTTTATGGTTATTTATAATTTTATAATTCTATTGTGAACTTTTTAACGTTTTCGCACGCAACAGCCTCTTTCAAGCGTCCACTGCTTGCATCGTCTTCGGTGCTCATTTCGCTCACTTCTCAACGGTTGATTTTCCTGGTGCAGAATCCGAATAATGTTTATCAAGCCAAGCTTTGGTTTCAACAGGTTTTTTTTTTCATAATAAACCAATGCTTTCGTCGTTATTGCTACTATAAACCATATTCATCCAATTATAGTAACACCATCTATGTGTTAGCCTAAACTTTTTAGTCGACCTGTTATGTATTCAACTCTTTCTTGCTCGGCGGAAAGGTGAGATAAACCCAGCTGCCAAACTTCTTTTTTTTTTTTATTAGGTTTACCAAAACCTTTCAATGTTTGTTGATCATTTTCGGATTATTTTGTCCTATATCCAATAGATGATAAAATATCAAAAATTACACTTTATGTTTATCAAGAAGTTCTTGGCGACCTATCGGTAGCTCCCATTTCGGCAACTGCCAGCGCAATCAACATATTTAAGTAGACCTTGCCCAATATGAAATATAAAATACATATATTGTAGTTTTAAGTTCATTTAACAATCCAAAACTTTGTCTATTTTAAAACTTATTCTGTAACTTATTCTCTTTGCACAATAATTCGTGACATTCTGTTTCATTTAATAAGATTACGATGTTAGTTACATTTTAACTAGTCTATGTATGTAATCTAATCTGCAGAATATAAAACAGTTGGTCCTATTGATAACAATAACATGAAATTCTTGAAATTTTAATTGCAAACAAATTTTCAAGCCCTTTCCTTTTGACTATCGTTTTGTTTTCTTTTGTTTTTTCTTTTAATTATTTAAATTTTTAAATTTAAATTTAAATATCGTCGAAAATTTACAAGTATGTATCGAGATAGGCGTAGGTTTTTGATAGCAAGAAATTGTTTCTCTAATATTAAGATTAATATGTTCTTTATTGTGCTTTGACAGATAATAAGGTGGCTTCAATGATATGGTTTGATAATCATGAAATAAAAAAGAACCTTTAATCACGGAATAAAAAAAGCAAAATGCAGAAGATGTTACAAAACAGATTTTGTATTGAACAACAAATCTGAGAATTGATTCAAAACATCTCCTTGGTGTGTATCAACCGGATATACATATGGTGATTAAGGGCAGGATGTTTCCAAAGCATGCCACAATATCTATCCATTTCTTGCAGCAACCAAATTCATAGCTCAAATATAAGAATAACTTAATCAAAAAGTTTGCCGGAATCAATAGAGAATATCAGACGCCTCCAAAAAGCGATGCAATGTAAAATTAGAGCTGGGAGTTAGTAACGAACTATAAAAAAGTAGGAGAAGAAGTTTACACTGAGATCCGTCCTGTGATGATATCAACGTGTTATTCTTACCATCATCCAAAACTTGCCTACCGAAAAGCTGGAATAAAACAAGTACATTGGATCAAAAAATTGCCGATGAACCTTGAAGTTGGTATTACAATATGGTGCACACAAAAATAAACTACTCGTATGCTCAAATTCTTGATTAGTCTACCTATGTATATGATTTTTAAATTTATGATCATCTCATTGTCATACATAAATTTTTTTTTTTTTTTTTTTTTTTTTTTTTTTTTCATGTAGGAAACTGTTTGCCTGGCATTGATTGAAAGAAAGTTTGTGAACGATTTCTTGTCGGAATTGATAACGGAGCTGAAGTAGATAAAGTCGATTACTACCTTAAATTCTACCACAATTCTTTCAAAAACGATGTTGAGAAACACATGATAATGCATCTCCTTTGTTAGTCTTTTCTGACATTGAAATTCTCGGTTTTATCATTATCGACGTTGACGGAGCAGGGTGCATTCTCTATTGTGATTTTGCATAGTCGAATGAACTTGCCAAGTATACTAAAACTAGACATGGCTCTCTATATCTCATCTTTGGACTGGACTTTCCTGGCCTAATACGGCCAGGACAGGACCTTATATGCGATGTTGAGGAGATAATACTGAGGTTCCGTTTGTCGGACATTCTTTCGTCGGACGGAAATGTTGTCTGTCTTGTCAGTCTGTCGGTGGACGAGGTTTATTCTCCTAAAAGGACACCACAAAATTTATAAGCTAGGCAAACAACGTACTCAAATTATTTGACTAACTATTATTATTAATGTTTTTCGTGATTAACATCCGATTGATTTTTGGACTACTGCTTAGGTTTTACACATGTTCAAATTCCATGGCATTCAATCATTATCTGATTGGCATAATTAATATTGGAACGCATCACTTGCATACTAATAGGCTCAAATCTCAAAAACTTCTGATAGTTATTTCGATAACATGTGCCATAAATATGGTATGTGTATACTAGTCGTATCTATATCCATTTAAAATGTTTGTAGTTGTAATTATGGTAGTAGCTTAAAGACCTTCATCATACACAACGAAGGTTACTTACGAAAATAACGTGGTTCTCACCTCCTTAGTATTTAGAATGCAGGTTGTGTATCATTACAAATTGCTGAAATTTTTTTTAAATTAGCCCGCATCTTTGGGAGACACGACTTCCTATAGCCGTTGTTGAAACAATTGTACATTTGTATGAGATGTATGAGTGTTTTGGAAACAATTTAACGAAACCTCTGATCGTCTGGCTTGTATGATAATTGCTCTTATAGGGTCCTACTAAAACCCAGTGACTTGTGCGCACTTGAGGAAGCTGCTGATACGAGTAAGCGTACGACTATGTATATTTGAGTTTTTTTTTTAATAACGTGTGGGATGTCCCAATACGTAGTTGCATGAAATATAGGGTGTAAATCGTCGTTAAAACTGTAAATTTGAACCTGATCGTCCTTAGTTAAATTTCCATACTGCCAGCGAATTTGAGACCATTTTATTCGTAAATGATCTTTATGGATGTATGAATTCGTCTTTGTGTGAACAGAAAAAGGGTCAAATTCTCCTTACAGACACATAATATCCTCTTCCTAGGTACAAACATACGTGTATACATGATCTAAAGAGATTTTCCACTTGAATTATTAGTAATCCAGGTATTCAATAGCCGAATTTGTTAAACGATGTGAAGAGCCCATTGTAATAGAAAGGGCGGAAATTTAATCTGGAATTTTAACTGGCCCAACGTGCAGAAAGACGAGGTAACAGATAAACTGGGCCCAGTTCTCAAGTGAATTTCAGTTGAAATTTGAGATTAGACAGACCTGTTGTCGCTTTTGTATTGAATTTTTTTAGTTTCAAATTCAAATCAGAAAAAAAGTGGAACTTTTCAGTACAACACATAATCAGAAAAACAAGATAAAGATGATGATGATGCCTAGCATTTGGTTCGCATGATCTGATCGTTTTTTTTTATTCGTGTGTATTGCTTGTTGTGCGATTTTTGATGAAGGTTAGATGAAATCTTCCAGAGTGATCAACGTTATGGTATTTAGTGTCTTGTGTGGGATACAATCTGAATTTTTTCTTATCCATGTCTTTTGTCCATAAATATTCGTAGACTTGAATATACCCATATATTTTTAAGAGGGAAGCTGAAAAGAAAAAAAGTTCTTTGTTCCATCGTACAAAAAGGATGTTTGGTTTTTTATCTGATAAATTTGCTCTCATTGAAAGAGCAATAATGAGAAGGGAATAAGATCTTCGAATATTAATACAAGTACCATTAAGTAGTACCTTTTTCGTTTTGATTTGGAACTTGCATTTTTTATTTTAAATTTATGTGATGAAGTTGCGTGTTTTACACAGGACGGGAAGGTGTCAATGTTTTGCTTTGAATCAATATTGCACTTGTCCCGGCCTATGTGCGATACGTCGAAAGCAACAATTATATATTATATATTATTTATTTTCCTATTTTTTATATACATATACTTACATATGAATGTGATTTAAGCCGATGAAAATTAATTAATTTTTCTTGTTTGATTTCAGTTTGGATTCCTTGAATATAAAGTACCTGGTAAGTCGTTAAAATAGACACAAAAATCATATAAGAAAAAAAACATGATTAGGTCTGTTCAATTACGGCTGCAGCTATTTTTTGGGATGGATATCGAGTTATCGAGAACTTCCAATTATAACTATTTTCCTATATATTTTGTTATTACTTTGGAATCTTTTTTATTTTTAATTATGGTGTTGACATGACCTCTAATATAAAATAATACGATTTTTAATATATGTATGTGTGATATATTTTTTAAATACACTGAATGTCATAACTAAAAACTCGCTTTAAATCGTTTTGTACATTTTGGCCAAGCTGTTTTTTTTTTTTTTTTTTATATAAGTAGTCTTCCTTCCTTTTTCTTATTCTAAATCGACGAGAAATAAGAAAATATGTCGAAAGGCAGAAGGACTTTATTTCAAGTTTCGATTGGCACACCTTTTCTATAAAATCGACAGACGTTTTGTACGAGGCTGCACAATGTAGCTACCTTCTATCAAGGAAACTTGGTTGAATGAATAATCATAAGGAGTGCAAGTGTGCGGTCTGAAATTTTAGTCCATATATATTTTTTTTTTGCTCTGGAATATATACGAGTAGTTTTCATATTTTAAATGCAAGAATGTAAAATCTAAAATCTATTCTGTCTCGTCATTTTTCTAGTGTGCAGGTTTACAGGCCGGAAAGAATGTTATTAAAACGTTGAACGTTGAAGATGCAGATTCCACAACATTTGATCAACGGTTAATTCAACGTTTTCAACACAAGTAAGCCATTTTCCACCGTCGGCTTTCTCAAGTGCTTGTATTAACAGTGGTTTAACGTATTTTATTTTCAAAGTTCTGTTTTGTGTCATTCGAACTAAGTCCAGTTCACAGCACATGAATATCACCTTTTTCTTTGTGGCTTTAAAAATATCCAGTAACTCAGCATTAACCATGTTTTCTTTGCATTTAAATGTATTTTTAAGAATTCACGTTTTGATTGCTTGTTATTGGGTAGAAGTTAAAGGCGTCTTGCTCGAATAATGGTCTAAGGTCTTTCTTTATAATGATGAGCAAAGATATGATTTTTGTAGTGGATATATTTTCATTTTGACGCACTTCATGGAAAGTACTTTATTAAATATTGTTATCATTTGCCGAAATCGTCGATTTATTTCCTTCCCGAAGTAAGTTATTTTCTTTGATGTTATTTGGATTGGATTTTCCCTAAAAGCACTGTACGATTACTCTGACACTTGCCTTTGATTCTGTTTCATAATTACCTTACTTCAATTGACTACTTCTTCATTCCATCAATATTTTCGTCCAAACCACTTTTCTATACAGTAGAGTGCATACTGCTTTCAGTGTAATTTTTTTTTTTTTTTTTTAATCAGCCATTTGTAATTCCATAATACCATACACTTGCGATCATAAAAACCGCACCATATCAAAACGATTGAAAAATTGTTAATAACTACGATAATAATTTTTATAATGAAATGAAATTTTTGTTGAGTACTACGCAGTAGTTTATAAGTATTTCTATCTAATTTCCATCTGTTTATTGAATGTTTAAAAAAAGATATTAACAAAGAAAGAAAAACCAATTAATTTTCTTATATTATAAAATATTTTAATACAGTCATTGGTTAACAAAATCAAACCAAACATTTTTTATGTATGTGTATATAAGATGTTTAGATATGCCATTTTTACCAAAAAATTATCAATACCGAGTTGCTCCTCCTTTGGCGGTTATAACCGCTTTTATTCTAGAAGGCATCGAGTTTACTAGAAGTTCAGTAATATCCCTTGAAATTTCAGTATTTCATATATGTTCCGGAACTTCATTTAGCTTTTTTAACTCTCTGGTTTATGTTCAGCCACCTTACATTTCATTACATGCCACAAGTGTTCGATTGGGTTTAAATCGGGCGAATTAGCTGGCCAGTCTAGTCTGGTAATTCCGAGGTCATCAAACGTTGTCTTGAGCTGAAAATTATTTAAAGACTATTGTTACTTGTCTGTTTATTATTTATAAAGTAGACATCTAGAAGTTGATTTATAACATTTTACTTACGGATGTAAGTAAGTAAGCGGTGGCAAGGTGCAGAGTCATCTTGAAAAATTCACTTGTCAGTATACGAATGATGCTGTTCAATTGCTGGTACCAAAAACGCCCTTACTACTTCTCCATACTTTTGAGCGTTCATAGTTCCATTAACAAAGTGTAAAGGGCCCAAAACGTAAAAAGAAAAAATCCCCAAACCATCTGGCTTTGAGGAAACTTCACTGTTTTGACTATGCACTCGTTATTGAACCTTTCACCTGCTGACCTTCGTACGTATGGCACACAACAAATTAAATTTATTTTCATCGGACCATATCACACATCGCCAATCAACCTGCGTCCAATCTTCGTACTTTTTTGCCCACGTCAAGCAAGCTTTTTTCATTTTTGTGGTTAGGAGAGGTTTTTTCGCTGGTCGTCTTCCATACAAACCTACCTCCCGTAGCCGTCGGCGTATGGTTTCTGCACTTAGATCAACTTGATGAAATTCACTCAGCTCTGCTCTAATACGGATAGCACTTTGTTTGTATTCGTTGTATTGTAATACATTGTCCGTCTTCTGGGTTGTTTTACGTTTTCGTCCCGAGTCTTTTTTCCTTTCCAGTGGATCCAAATTTTTTTATTTCTTCATCAGTCGTACGATAGTTGAATGACAGCATCCTATTTTAACCGCAATCTCACGATAGCCAAGCCTTTCGACTAAAGTCAATATTTGAACTTTTTCGTCCCGAGTCAGTTGATGATATTTACCAGACATTTCACTTTCTTTTACTTGTCACCGTCACAACTCAATTCAAACTGATTTTTTTTTGCACTTAGTATGGGAAAAACCCTAACGATGTGATGTAATTAGTCATTTTTTGAGAACTCATTAGGTGGTGCGGTTTTTATGACCGCAAGTGTATATTAAAAATAATGATTCCAAAGCCGAAAATTATATTAGTAACAACCAAACCTTAGTAAACAATGGAAGCAAAATCAAACGACGCAGTAAAAAAAATAGTATATCAGATGTTCTATGAGTGTAGAGCAGTTGTTCTTTGAATTAAATAAATCACAGCATCCGAGATTTAAGTGCTAGAAAGGGACTAATTACGTTAAGAGATTGGTTCCAACTAGTAGGAGATCGAAGTCTACCACTTCATTAAACGGAACAGCGTGAACTCCCCAGATACTATTTGCACAAATAGCATTATAATACGAGTATATAGTATGGTTCTATAAAATATGTATGTGTCAAAAGGCCGCACTGAAAATGAAAATAAGTAATATGTACCAAATTGAAAGTCTACAATTTTGGCCAAGTTCTTTCATACGATGAATATTTGATCAAAAGATTTCCTTCCTTCCTGTAATCTATAGAAAATGTTTAGCGACTATAATTGTAGGAATAAGAGTCTCTTTTGTAAAGAATGGATGAATCATGCTGATAATTCTATGCTACCACCCTACCAGAAGAATTGATGAATTTATTTCCCGCTATTTTGAACAATTCGACAACCTGTCTTATCCAAGTTTGAAATAAAATAGATAGATTTTCGCTAAATCGCGTATGTGAAATTTTGTTAAACTTGTTATCAATTTTTTTGTGCTGTCATCCTTCTTTGCAGCGCTGCTTGGAGGTTACTTATTTTACTACATGTGTGTGCCGGTTGTTCTTTCGACAGAACATAGCATGTCTAACTTGTTTTAATTTTGCCTCTTGCTTTTTGCACTTGATACTGGGTCATATTATTTTTTAAATTTGTAATGCATGAAACACATGTGCAGTGAAACCCGTGCAGCAAAAGTAAAGAACATTGTTTTGTTATATAATATAAGCAAACACATAAGTTTACTGTACCCCATACGTGGTTGGCCGCAAATTCTAATCTTACTGTAAACTTACTGTTATAGTACTGCAAATTAGTAAAGAATTGTTTGAGTTTTTTTGGTTTCTAAATGATTTTTTCAAAAATTATGTTGTTAAAAAGGGAGGAAAAAATAATAGAATTTGTGCAAAATAAAATTTTTTTATATGCTGAAAGTGACAAAAACAAAAAGAATAATATTCTGACTGTCACATACGGCACGCAGTAATGCAAGCAATACTACCGCACATTTGTTTCAAGTATAAGAGGCACACGATTAGCAGTGTCTTGAGTTTGCAATCGTATGATGTCAACATTTCATACAATATTTCCATTATAGACCAGGACCAAATCATGGCAGTGGTTGTAGTAGTAGTCCTAGTCAATGTTGGGTATCCGGAATGTACAAACACTACTTCCAGATGTCTGTTTCTCATATTATTCTGTTTCGCATATTAGTCTAAATTTGGTGAATTAAAGTTTTAGGGAAGTACCCATTAGGCGTTTATAACTTTTCGAACGTACAAGAGTTCTTGTCTGAGTCTTCCTCTTAAGTACTGCGTTCTATTAAAGCCATCGCAATTTCCCTTCGATATCACATGGTACACGTATATTCGACCAGGATCACTCGAGTAATTGCAAAGATTAAACATCCTTGTTAGTACTAAATGTGAAAGAAATTACATTATTTATACTTTAATGTGGCATTAATTCACATGAATTGAAAGTTTTACCATGCGATTTTCAAAATTAACTTCTAATGGATGAAACTTATTTAAATCTTTTGACACTCATAACACCTTTGATAAAAAAAAAGATGCAATGGCGGAAAAAAACATAAAACCTCATGAACATTAACAGTAACATTGCGATTGATTGCGACCGGAATGAGTACCTCAAATTTTCAACTACAATTTCGCCACAGACACTAAGTTTCTCCAGGTCTAGAAACTTACCTTTCTTTTAAAGAGATCGATTTTTTTTTAAATCACTGGACGTGGAACAAATGATGTTAACTAGGAAACATTTTCACGACTATTATTCGTTTGTACTTATTTCCACATCTTCGGTACACACGCTTCCTTTTGCTCGAAAAGATAAATTTGCGTAATTTAAATTTATTCAATCAACCAGCTGGTCCAACTATCACGTTGTACAATATGTATAGGGTGATTCATCGTGAGATTTGATGTTCAATAGGCTTTTTTTTTTGACAGATCACGAGTGACTCCTATCAAACTGCTTTGTCATTTTTGTTCAGTATCGTTTGGCAAGTCATCATCGAAAGACTCACACCACAACAGCGTCTACAAATTGTTCAGCTGTATTACGAAAATCAGCGTTTTGTGAGAAATGTTTTTCGTGCGATTCGAGAAACTTTCGGTGCGCATAATCGGCCGACTGAAACAACTATTGCCAATACCATTCGCAAATTTGAGTCCCAGTTTACATTAGTGGATGATACTCGACTGGTTAGACCACATCCAGCACGTAGTGAAGAGACTATAGCAGCTATAGCTGAGAGTGTATGCGAAGACCTTCTTCGTTGTTCTCAGTAGCTTGGCTTGGCGTATTCTGACAACTTGGAGTATTTTAAATGAGTATCTCTGCCTACAAGCGTACAAAATTCAACCTGTGCAAGAATTGAAGTCAAGCAACTTAAATTTGCGTCATATTTTCAGTGAATGGGCTCTGGAAAAACTCAATGAAAATCCGGTGTTTTATCATCATCATCATTATCAAATTTTGTTCAGTTATGAAGCTCATTTCTGGCTCAATATATACGTTAATAAACAAAATTGTCGTATTTGGACTGATGAGTAACCCGAAGAGGACCAAGAGCTACAATTACATCTATTAAAAACAACGATATGGTGTGATTAATGGCTAATGGAATTATTGGTCTATATTTCTTAAAAAATGAGGCAAATCAGAATGTTACTGTCAATGGTAACCGTTATCGCGCCATGTTAACGGACTATGTACTTCCCGAAACTTAAGCACATGGACTTGTTGAGAAATCATTTTGGTGAGTACTTAATTTCACGTTTTGCTCCGGTAATTTGGCCGCCTAGATAGTGCGATATCACATTTTCCCTGCTTATATGTAAAGTCTCAGGACCTCAGGGATAAGCCAGCTACGATTGACGCTTTGGAAGCCAACATTACTCGTGTTATCCGCGAGATGCCAGTCGCTATGCTCTCGAATTAGTCGAACACGATTGGACCTTCCGAATGGACAATTTCAGACGTAGACATTTACATGATATCATTTTCAAAAAGTAAATGCCATGAATTGTTCTTTTAACCGATAATAAAAATTTTATGTGCTTCATTTTACATTATAAATCAAACCTCACCCTATATTGCGCGTTTCTTTTGGCGGTTATTTTATAATTGCCATAAAAACCACAAACCCAATTTCATGCTAAAACCGTTGTTTTAATTAGTAGTTGTTGCGATATATAGTATTGCTTATTCGGTCTGCAATTCTTGTTGTGTTAAAATCGTTATAAGCATATATCGCGTATTTTATTGTTTTTGTTCCGAAAAAAAAAAACCAGGATAGAAGTGAAGCCACTATAGATATCCAAAATGTATTTTGACCTTAAGGCTGAACTTTATTCGTGTAATCAAGTAGAGCTAGACGATGAGCTCCTGAAGCCCACCGTCGAAAAAAAAATCCCAATTTTACGGTAAGGGAGCTCGCATATCCAACATATCCGATTTGACCATCCATCGATACCTAACAAATAAGAGGAAAGTCATAAAGTTGGGAAAATGGCCACCTATCGCAAATTAATCTTCAGTAAAAGATCGAAGCTTGCACTGCGCTTCTGTCGCATTGCAATCGAAAAATGGATTCTTTACAATAACACTTAACGTCGCTACTAATGGCTTAGTCCAGAATACAGACCAGCACAACATCCCAAATTTGGATTTCACCAGCTCAAGGTGTTACTTTCTGTATGGTGAGATGCTGAGGGAGTACCCTTCGACCTGCCTATTACTACTGTCAAAAGCTGTGTAGATTAAAAACGTCACTATAGCAGGAGTGGGGTGTTCTATTCCATTCGGACAACGTTATTCCTCAAGCAGCTAGGACAACCTGCACACAGTTACAGAAGTCGTGCATCCACCTTATTCTCCAAATTTAGCCCATTTAGATTTCCATTTGTTCCGAAGTCTGTAAAATTTTCTTGATGGATAGGCAAAATTTGCTTGTACATATATCAATATTATTCATGCATGCTTGGTAATCATGTTGGATCATAAGTGTATCACCTAAAAGTATGCAATAAACCAATTTTTAAAATAATGAGAAAAAAGATAGATTCTTTTTTATTATATGTACGAGTTGTGTTCAATAAGTAAGTTGACTATATTTTATTAAAAAAAAATATTTATTTATTTATTAATATTAATTTATATAATAATATAATACACACTTGTGCCAACGCTTTTTCCAATACTCGAAGCACTTCTCATAAGCATTTTTTGGTATGTCCTTGAGCTTTTCCAGAATTGCAGGTTTTAGCTCTCCTGGGTGTTTCCATTGGGGCGATTGGGCTTTGGTTTCGACGTCATAACCATATACTCATGATTCGTCACCAGTTATGACCTTTTTGAGCAAAACAGGATCATCTTTGACGTCATTCAAGAGCTCCTGGCCGATGCTCATGCGACGGTTTTTCTGATCAGTATTAAGAAGTTTCGAAACAAACTTCGCGGACACACGTCTCATGCCCAATACAAAAAAATTCATGACACGAGCCGACCGATATGCAAACATCCTCAGCAACTTCAGCCAATATTTGATAGCGTTTATCGTTTCTCTTGGTTGAAGCAATGAAAAATGGATTGGTCCTTTCGATGACCACCAAATTGTCACCGTAATATTTTTTGGGTGAAGATCGGGCTTGAGGATGTGTCTTGGTTTTTCATCTGCATCCAACCACTGCCCGGATCTTTTATGATTATCATACAGTATCCACTTTTCATCGCAAGTGACTATCCGAGTTTCTTTACCTTTTTTATGATAAAAAGGTTTCGACTTATTGTCATTGGAACCAGTCCCATGCCTTGTGCTCTTAAAACATCGTCATCAACTAACGTTTCCGACGTTTCCCACGTGGTTCATTTTCGAGGCTGAAATCTCCCGAACTAAACTTTCCTATTCGCTACATCCTTAAATGAGTCTTTAATGTTTTTCATTGCCAATGACACATTATGTCCCATTTTGAATTCGTTAAAAAAGAGGGTTCGAATTTGAACAGCAGTTCCAGAAAAAAAAAAAAATAATGGTACTTGTAACGAGCCTTAAAATTCTCGAAAGTCGAGCAGACGTACCGCTTTATTTTATAAAAAAAAAGAAAATTTAACGTTCTGACACAGATGCTCACTCGAGAATTTCTTATTTCCGACTGAGCGAAAAAAAAAAAAAAAAAAAAAATCGATAATCGAATGTACGTTGTCCACGAAATTTCAAAAGTCACATTTACATTTCGCTGCATTGATAGAAAATTGACACAAATCAAAATCAACTTTTCAGAAGAGCGGTTTGAAAAACTTTAGTTTTAATAGGTAAACACTGTCTTATCACAATGAAAGTGCTATAGTGAATAGAAAAAAATAAATATAAATTGCTTCAGACATCTTGTGAAAGCAAAACAATTTTTTTAATTTAAAAAAAAGAGTATAATTATTAAAATCTTAGAACAACAACCTCATTAACATCACAGATTGAATATAAAAATACAAGTTAGGTGTTTCATGGGATCATGATCTAGACGAAATAAAAATTCGCGTGAGTAAATAAAAAAAAAAAACAAACAGACTTAACAAAAATAATGTCAATTAAGTAGTCATACTATGAAATTTTAATTTGAAGCCATTTTTAAAAAATTGAGTTTTATCCATAACAAAATAATCGGCACAGTTTAGAATGGCTCGGAAAGTATGAGAAATTGCGCGAATTTTCAATTTCACATAATAAAAAGTGGCCCCATAGTTTGCAACGATCAAATTTGAAATGAATAATCATATCCTCTTATACTTATATAAAACTCAGCATTTCGATACGAAATATGGTTTTTTTTTTTTGAGTAATTTCAGCAGACCATTTTGTTTTTTTTTTTTTTTATATTTTTAGTTTGATATGGTATAGTGAATGTAGTGATAATACGTTAATTTTATTGCTTACCGTTGCTCGAGGTTTTCTTTTTTTATAATGAGCGCGCGCACAAGGAATTTGTGTACCCTTAAAATATCTACACACATCGCGGGCTAAGGAAATTAAGGGAGGAAGAAAAGAGAGGTATCGACGGACAATGTTTTTAAATATTTGCAAGTAACAATGACCAGGAAATAGAGAGCTCGGCAGGGAATTCCATAAGTTGTACGGCTAAGGGACGAATGAAGATATTTTAGAGTACGCCCGAAAGTGGGCTTGAGGGTATACTGATGAGCATTCACAGCGAGACGAGTGTTACGGCTGATGGTTTGAAGATGTGGAATACTTCTGGCGATTTCAATGGAGCAGTGGTGGCGGAAATAGGGTTGGAACAAAGTGAGACAGGAGATATTACGTCTGTGTTCAGTGGAGTCGATTGACTGACTAAAATAAGTGTCATCTATGAGTTTTATCGCACGGTTTTAAAACCTATTGGGTCTATAACTTAATTCGGTTTGCTAAGAGATGGCGTCATTGTACGTCATTTCAATATATGCCATTCATTTGAAGTGTAAACAACAATAATTTTTTTTCACTCAAATATGTTGAACTTTGTGCCTGAAAAAGTGTTTTTGCGGGGAGTTCTTCTTCATTACTTTAATATGAAGAAAACTGTATTTTGGTGGAAGTTTATGGTGAACATGCGCTAGCTGAGCGAACGTGCCAAAAGTATTTTGCACGATTTAAAAGTGGTGATTTTGGCTTGGAAGACGATGAACGTCCTGGGCAGCCAAAAAAGTTTGAAGATGAAGAACTGGAAGCATTACTCTATGAAGATTGTTGCCAAACACAAAAAGAGCTCGCAGAATCTTTGGGTGTCACTCAAGCAGCCATTTCAAAACGTTTAAAAGCAGCTGGATATATTCAAAAGCGAGGAAATTGGGTTCCACATGAACTCAAGCCGAGAGACGTCGAAAGGCGGTTTTTCATGTCCGAAATGCTGTTGGAACGCCACAAAAGGAAGTCATTTTTGCATCGGATTGTTACTGGTGATGAAAAATGGATCCATTACGACAACCCCAAGCGCAAAAAATCATATGTGAAACCCGACCAACCAGCCAAATCAATGGCAAAGCCGAATATCCATGGTTCGAAGGTAATGCTCTATATTTGGTTTGATTAGATGGGTGTGCTGTAATATGAGCTGCTAAAACCGGGTGAAACCATCAATGGACAACGCTACCGAACATAATTAATCCGTTTGAAGAGAAGTAGCCGAAAAACGCTCGGAATATGCGACAAGACACGAGGCAATAATTTTCCATCATAAGAACTATTTGGAAAACAGTGGATGTGAAGTCTTACCCCACCCGCCTTATAGCCCAAACCTTGCCCCTTCTGACTACCATTTGTTCCGGTCGATGCAGAACGCCCTCACTGAAATACGGTTCACATCAGAGCAGAATATCAAAAATTGGCTTGATTCATTCTTGACTGCCAAGCCGGCGCAATTCTTTTGGGATGGGATCCACAAATAGCCAGAAAGATGAGAAAAAGTCATAGCTTCAGATGGGCAATACTTTGAATAATACTATTGTACATGTTTTTCTTAAATAAACGTTCAAATTTTGAAGAAAAAAAAAAACAGCACGAATTAAATTTTAAATTTGGGCGGATAAATGCCTTATATATTGAGGCCAGATCAAAGCGGGTGAAATATTTTTTTTTATCACTTGAGGAAACAGACATTTCGTAGCATTTTTGACGACATCGAATTCGTGGTTATTCCAACGTAAGTTGTCACTGACACACATAACGATAATGGAAAGTTTTTCAGTTTCGACAATGCAAGTGTACTTTATGGATAATGGCTGAGTATTTAAATTTCGCTTTAATGACAGTAGACAGCATTGAGTTTTGGAAGCATTAAATTCCCCTATGTTGATAGTCATTACATCGAAATCTTGTTAGGATCTCCCTTCTAAAATCATTTTACTTTCATGTCACTTAATTTATCCATTCGCTCATTTTTGCCTTAATTATCGATTTAATCATTTAAATCTTTCAAAATTACGAAATCCGTAAAAGACATCTCCCTAACAATGTACGGCTTCCTACTTTTTCTTGGCATTTTTTATTATACCGACATACTTAGATGATAAAAAAAATTGGCTCCGATTTTAGAGAATTACACTGTTTGGTGCGGTGTATGGTCCAGCGAAATCATTGGCATGTATTTTTTTTTCGAAGATGACCGTGAGAACAACGCTATCGTCAATGGCTCCTGCTATTGTTAAATATTTCGATCTTTTTTTGGCCCAAAATGCATGAGTTGGCTGAACCTGGTCGGCATGTGGTTCCAGCAAGGCGGCGCTATATGCATGGCACACAGCAGGCGAATTGATGAACCAATTGAGAAATTAGTTCGGTGAGCAATGTATCTTTTGTTTTGGACCGGTGAGTTGATCGGCTAGATCGTGCGATCTATGCTAATATACCAGCGTGAAATGCAGCTTTGGGTGACAAAACTACACGTTTTATTAGCTAGATACCAGCCAATATGCTCGAAAAAGGCGTTCAGTATGGACTCTCCGTATGGACCACTTAAAACGCAGTTGTGGTCAATATTTACATGAAATAATCTTTAGAAAGGTTATGCTCTCCACAAATGGGATTTTTGAATTAAACTCACATCGACTTTGCCATTCTTCTAATTTTTGATGGACAAAATGCACAATATTTCCTTTTCCTTGACTGAATTACAGCTTCACCTTATATTGGAGATTCAGCATGTCTTTTTGTTAAGATATCACAAATTGTTCAAACAAAGAACATTTTGCTTAGTTTCGGTTTGTAATACAATAAAGAAAATGGATGATTCGACACGCCTGGAAGGTATTTTCCAGCTCTTCTAGTATTTCCCGTTTATTGAACCTTATAGTACCAGTTAAGGTCAAATTATACCATAAGTCTGCTAAAGGAACTTACGCAAATCAGTTGTTATACGCCATATTTCTATTGCTACCATGAATAGTTTCTAAGTTCATTTACGTAAAATTCACCGAGTGGCAATCCATTGCTTTGAATACTATACATTTTCCTAGATACGAAATAACGTCGATAATCGTGTGGCGCTGTCACATATCATTACTATTCTTATTCTGTATTTATTGGATTTGGTCGAAATGTACAATACATGTGAAAAGGGCATCTACCTCAGAAACATAAAAGCTGTTCATCTATTGTCACACACGCTCCGAGGATGTAAGTAGATCGAAAATGGCCTATTTTTTTATCTCCCATATTTTTCTAATTGGTACAAATATATCAATAGCTCTTAGTTGTGGTCGCAAAGTTTACTCATCCATACGCAAGCGCACCCTATCATAAATTCAAATCTGTCTACTCATAGGGGTAATATATCTTGTTTCCTGAACAATTAAAAATTTCATCTGTGGTCAAGTGATTGCCTTTCAAAGCTGCTGTCGATTTCAATATACCGATTATAGCTCCTAGAACTTTTTCACTCTAAGTCCTTTTTCATCGATTATTAGAATCGAAGAATACCACCTGTAGTTCCCCAAGATAATAAAAATAAAGAACTCATTAAAGGGGTTTTCCTATCTGTCCGGATTTCCATGTTCGCAACTGTGTATACAGGGTGACTGACTCGAACTGCAACTTTTAAAAATGCTATAATTTTTTATTTTTTGATAAATTTTAATCGGTTTCCACTAGATCACCCAAATTAAGCAGTGTTGGGCGCTGTAAGTACGTAGGTGGGGGACCACATGGGAACTCAGTACTCCGCGTGCTGTTGACAAAACGCGCCACATGGGCATAGTACCCCGGCGTTAAGTCCCGCCGGACTTAACCATGCAGTAGCGCATGGTGACTACCGTTCCGTCATCATTTTTCATCTTCTGGATGAAACGTTGCATTATATCTAACAGCAATAGAGCCTACTTTAGGATGTTTTTTGATCCAAGAAATTGTCCTACCGGAACCAAAAAAATTCACAAAAACAAAAAAAAAAAAAAAATTGTAAAACATTTTCACTAAACAGGTTGTGAAACAGCCAACCTTAAAAAATGCGAATATCATCCACGCATTTTCAATGCCCTTATAAATCACTTTTCGAAAATCTTAAAAGGTCTGGGACTTATAATAATCGTATACAGAGGCGGACAAAATTATTCACACACCTTTCAGTTTTACATATCTTTACAAACGTAAGTAATAATTTAAATTGAATAAAAAAAATTTTTTTTTATTTGTCAAATGTGTAATTAAACTAAACAGAAATTTTATCAAAACCATAAACGAAGGAAGAAGAAAAACAAATATAATTCAGTGTAAATTATGGAAGGTACAAAATTTTTTTTGTTTTTAACCTCGGCTCCAATAATTTGCCATTCTTGAAGCAAATGTTGTTTAAATTTATCTCTGTTCGAAATGTTGTGCTTTTCCATCCGTCTACCAAGTTCATTCATCCCATAGACGTTCTATCGGGTTCAAGTCTGACCATTGCCATGGACTTGACAACTTTGAATTTAATTTGTGGACGCACTCTTTCACTAACCTTTCAGTAAACTCAACATTTTCATCTTAGTAAAGTACACTAACGAGCAACGTCTGCAAAATTATAAAAATTTCTACAGATATTCGGAGTCGGTGACTGCAACTTTAAGAGCGTTAACTCCAATTTTCGGTCGTAATTCTCGCCCTAGTAGACAGGCAATAACAAGTTTAGTGCAAATTCCACGGCGTTCTCAAGAATTGGGCATCGCTCAGACCACATTATGGCGTATTTTGCGTAAGGATCTTGGTTTACACCCATACAAGATCAAGCTGAATTGAAGCCGATGGACCATTTGAAGTGACGTACGTTCTCCGATTGAGTTCTGGAGAAGATGCGCCAAGATGATGAATTTCATCGCAAAATCATCTTCAGTGACGAAGCTCGTTTTTGGCTCAATGGGTTCGTCAATAAGCAAAATATGCGTTATTGGTCGGGTGAAAACCCACATGTGCTTCATGAATCACCACTTCATCCACAAAAAATAACTGTTTGGTGCGGTTTGCATGCCGGCGGCGTTATTGGGCCATATTTTTCCGTCGACGATAACGATCGTCACGTTACTGTACATGGTCAGCTTTATCGCGCCATGATCACGGATTATTTTTGGCCCGAATTGGAAGATATGGACTTGGACGACATGTGGTTTCAACAGGAATGGTGCCACAAGCCACACAGCACACGCTACAATCGATTTATTGAAGAGTAAGTATGGCGAGCGTGTTATCTCAAGACATGGGCCAGTCGATTGGCCGCCTCGTTCGTGCGACTTAACTCCGCTTGACTATTTTCTGTGGGGCTACATTAAGTCATTGGTTTATGCCAACACGCCGACGACTTTGGAAGAGCTCAGAGCTAACTTTGAACGCGAAATAGCGGCCATTTCGGCCGAAATGTGTGACCGAGTCGTTGAAAATTGGTTTCATTTAATCGACCGCTGCAAACGTCCAGCGGTGGCGCTATGAACGAAGTCGAGTTCCGTTCATAAATGTTTTGATTGTACTTCAAGTCAATAATAAAGTTTTTGAAATATCTCAAATGGTTTGCCTTTTATTTAAAAAAAAAAATTGTCAAGTCGTTATTAGAAAACCCTATATATATATAATCAGTGTGCTTGGCATGATTATTCTGTTGGAAGTAAAATTTTTTCCTAAGATTTAACTTTTATACGCTTTGATGAAGGTTTTTTTTTAAGTTTATTGAGGTTATCAAACTGGTTTATGTTTTCCTCTATGAAAGCCAAGTTGCCCACACCTACTGCAGCTTGACTGTGCTGACCACAATGGTTTTTTCTAATTCCATACTCCATCCTGCCGTCGGATTGGAATATGTTAAACTTACTTTCATCTGAGAAAAGTATATCGGCTCAGAAATATTTAGTCATATTTTTGTAAAATTTTTAAACTCCAACCTCTTTATTTCCATTGCTTATATGAGGTTTTGTTCTTACCATTCTTCAATTGTAACCAGCACGATAGAGAATTCTACGCACAGATTAAGGAGGAATTTTCTTATGGATTTTCTTTTTATCTACTCGTATTTCTACTGATTCTTGGGAAGATATTTTTGCATTCCTCTTTATTTTTTTATTAACTAAATCTTCCTTTCTTGCGGTAAGCTTCCGTGGCCGTCCACTATGGGGACGACTTGTAAGATCATACAATGCTGTATAAGGTAAATTTTACCCCATTTTCGCATAAGTATTTTGTTGGTTGTGTAATTTCAATACAATTTTTCTTTTCATCATCAATTTTTTTATTTTATTTTTTTTTTTTTCTGTTTTCTGCCCATTGTGTTGGGTTCGATGAGCTGACAGATAAAATGATCACGTGTTGCATACTGCAAACTAGCAATACGTCAAGTTTGTAATAGTATGTTACGCCTTTAAATCCCAACAAATATGGCACCATAATACAAAACTAATTTGCATATTAACCCTGGAATGCTACACTTTTTTGCAAAATTTGATCCTCGATTTTCTATCCCAGCTTCTTAAACTAAATGCACATCTAGCCTTGTTGGTTCTTCTGTTCCTGGGATTATTTTAAGTATATTGCATATTGTCTGACGGAGTTCACGCCTCAAAGTTGGAGTTTTTAAACGACTTTCCATATGTGGTCTTCCTAAATCAAGCTAGTTTCTTTAGGTATTTTCTTCTGTTTTCTAATTTTTCTTTGTTTGGTACGTAAGAACCACGTAAAAGGATCATCGAGTTGTATCCCGCAATATTAAGTAAATTATAAAAATACTCACATTGTTCACATTGTTCACATTAACAATACCCGTATTCTGCTAAACTGGGGTACACCCGTATCCCAATATCGAATATCAGTAGAATGACAAACACTCTGCCGGCTGGAAGTAAATAAAAAACAAATTCGGAGCATCATTTCAGTTTTTAAAAGTTTTTACCAGAGAATTAATCTATGTGTGAATAAATTTATCCGTCTCTGTATCTATGTATGTATATTTAATCTGGTCAATCAAAAAATTTCATTTCGGTCTATTTGCCACCTTTTCTCCACATATTTTAAACATGCGAATTCCATCCCGTTTTTTAAAGTTTGAAATCCAGCCATTGCTAACATTGAAGGATCCCAGTTTTTCTGTGAAGGTTTTGTGCAGTTTACATGCCTTGTTCCATTAAGTTTTCCGTTCCTTAGAAACCATTCATAGAACGCTTTTTCCATATGTGGAAACTTACACGCTCTCAAAGTCAAACAATTTCTGGGTCCAAATTCAAGATTGGAAACGTTTAACGCATCCTCTTTTTTTTCCTGATGTTGCTTATGCTTGACTTGTTCACTTTATACATATGGATGTATGCTTCGGAAAGCGTTTTAGCCGAGGCATCCTTATGTAATAAGGTTTAAATAAGATAACCCGAACACTACCGACCACACATAGAAAATGTTAACTAGGAATAGGTAAATACAAAATTCACGCATCATGAACAAACATGGGCATAATAGCAGTATTTTAACTTTGATGAGTATAGTAGCTGTAGAATAACTGCCCAGTATGAAAAAATAAACAAGAAGTAAAAAGTGGAAATAGTGAACGAATTAAGAATTCATGGAACAAAAGTTGTTTTTCTTTTTTTTCAAGTCTTCTTTAAATTACAATTAATTAAATCAACAATTGTACGATTTTGAATGTTGCTTTTATCAAGGAGTTGCGCATATCGAGGGTTGCGTTCATTGATGTATGTATGTATGTACATACATACATAGTTCCGTTAAATATTCATTACAAAACATTGAGCAATATTGAAATAATTTTTTTTTAGTGAAGGCATTCGTGTTGCTTTTAGCTTTATTTCCAATTCAAGAAATTGACGCGAAGTGCTTAAATGGTTGCACCTGGGAACGATTAACTGCATTGCCCTTTGATTTTTTGCAAATCTTACATATTTTTTCAAAAAGATACTCTGGCTCTTTGATGGTCAGAATTCTGTGTAACGATATTATGGTTCTTTAGTTTTTCAAGCCACTCAACGAACATCAGGTTATTTGTTTAGAATAAAAAGAAACATGTTAAAATCTGGTAATACCGAATATACATATATGTATGTATGTACCTCGCGCAGCTATTGAAAGCTACAGTGAGCTTTCTTTTTGATTCATGGTGCGTATCTGTAAATATTTCACAACCGTATTTAAAAAATTGTAAAATAAGCTTTGATTTTGTATATATAGTGAGATAATTTGCACTGTTTTATTGACACATGCATTTCAGTTAAGGTTTTGGCTAAAGTAATTGATTTTTAATTCTATCTACACATTCTATTGAGACGTTATTAAGATACAACGAGGGTAGGACCATATCTTCCAGATCATATCTTTGTTTTTACCGGGTTGAGCTTGAGATAGTTTTCTGCTGACCATTTATGATTGTGTTTGTTGGATTACCCCAGAGAAAGAATACGACCGATTATCTTGAGTGATTTAAAAGAATTAGTGTTTATTTAGCATAAGTATACATTAGTAACTGATTTGTGAAAAAAAAGATAATGTTAAGAAAAGAGATAGATATAAAACGTATTAGCTGCAGTGTTGAGTTGTATATTCATGTTAGTTCTTGCACGGGGTTTGTCTGATTCCGGAAGCAAATCGTTTTATCGTTTATAAAATTATAAAACACATAAATAAGAGGGGACCAAGAACAGATCTTTGGGGAACACCTGAAGGAACTAGGAGACTAGATGAATAGTCTTTGTAATGATAAAAAGTTTCAATCTTCATATTATTTTAAACAAAAGTGATTTGGAACCAAAATTCAAATGATATCCGAGCATAAAGTGCAGCTCGGATCAAAACCATTGCTAAAATCTGGAATCTTGTTTGTAGTAAGAAAATTTCATATGAAGCTTCTTTAAAATCATATTTTTTGTGCATGCATTGTTAAGTGTAATTTAGTGCTGCCAATTCGTGAGAAATTCGTGGGGAATTTCAGTCCAACATTTTATGAAAGAGCAAAAGGGTAATCTTCTCTCTTCTAGAACGAAATATGAGAAAAATAAAAAAAGGATCTTAATAATTCTTAATTGAGTCGCAAAGTAATAATAAAAACAGAACGTGTTAATAGCCATGCGTAAACGTATTCCAAACACAGGTATTAGGTCATATACTCTTATGCCTTATTGGAAAATGAAACATAAGCATGTATTCATTTGAATTGTATTTGCGTTTTTGCATTGGAACTTGGGTGAAACTCAATTTGTAAGAAGCAGTCAGTTTACTCAACATTTTATCAGTGGAGTACAGAAGATTGTTCATGTGTGGTGTGATTATTAACTTCTTGATAGGGAAGATCTTGCATTCATTCCGAAAACCGAAAAGAAGTTTTTAACAAAATGGTTTATTCTTTTTTTTTTTTTGGTTGCGCCAAAGAATGTGTTATCTTCATAGATGCTACCATCATGCATGATTACTCTTAATGCGCTAAGTCGATATGTTGTTGATAGCTTTCTACTTGCTTTCTTTGTTGCTAAGGCCCTCACCCAAACTGGGGTAGCGTAAAACAGGACTGAGTTTACAGCTTGGATATTAATATTCTTCTAGCATATCCCTTTCCTCTGGTGTTTGGCAGTATTCTAGAGAATGTTGCCTGTATGATTGACGCCTTTTGCCCAAATATTCCTTAATATTTGATATAGTTTTTTGATCTACATCTACATATTGCTGAAGTATTTGGATACAACCTATCGCAGGTAGTATGGTGTATCCATTCGGGCTTCTTATAAATGTCCAGCATCAGTACTGCAAAGTATCATAATATGATCCGTTCAAGTATTTTGCTCAGTGTGTCCATTAGACATATTGAGCGATAAGATGCTGGTACTCTAGGTGGTTTGTTTCCCTTGGTGTGAATATCAAATGTTGCAGCTTTCACTGTTCTGGGAAAACTCCCTCTTTCAGATACCTTTACATCATTGTTATAAACATGTCTGATCTCTTTTGGACAACGGCTTTCACAGTCTTATTTGGGATGAAAAGTTCGTCCGGTGTTATTATTGGAACAGTTTCTGTGCTGGGTTTCTTGATTATGTTGCACAGAGTCGAGTGTGACTGTGGGAATGGTTACTCTTCAATAGACCTTAGCATAGTTGGGCTTGATAATTGCGAATACCTTCAGCCCTTCAGCTTAGTATTTATCATTCTGTACACTGTGCCCAAAGGAGTTATATCCGATTTGTTGCTTTACTTTTTTTTATCGCATTTTTAAGTTCCCTTATTGCCAGTCGGTATATACCTAGTCTTGAAAATCAGTTCTCTAGAACGCTGCACACATTTTTAGTAGGATACATCCTCTGTCATTAGTAAGCCTGCCACCCCCACTCTGTTGCCCAGGCATTAAAGTCTCCGCCTATAATCACTGGAGATCTTTTACGTGCATCTTATGCCTTCTAACACAGCCCGCAGTTCACATTTTGTTTAACTTGGCCGTGCGTAACAGTTGTAGAAGTTGATCCCGTTTATTTTTGCACGAACGTACCCATCCGCCTGATCAATGGCATTTTTGAAGACATGTTTCCGTATGTTCAAATTGCGGCATGCCTTGATTTATTACAGTGGTTAAGGTTAATTTGTATTATTTTCATGGTTGTTTGCTGGTAATGGCTCTCTTGTAGACCGGGCATTTGCTGCTACCGACTACATGCTTAGCGTTCTCCGGGTTCTCTCTTGCAGAAGAAACAAATCGGGTCTTTGTAACACTCTTTGGCATTATATGACCTTTTTCCCTACATATTTCTACATTGCTCGTAGTGGTCCACCTCATTTTCGCCTTGGCATGCACTTTGTTCGAATTCAAGACACTTCACACATATAGTTAGGAATTTTCATTTCCGGAGTAACAGTTTACCCATCCTACCTAACCTTAGCATTATGTGTGCACTGCTGTGTGTCCATAAGCATTTCTCAGGTTAATTATGTCTGCATTATCTATGTCATTCAGCTGATATTGCTGTCTGTCTGATTCGCAGATCTCCTCCTTCGCCTTGGCCTCGTCGATGTCTTTTACTTTTAGAGTAATGCGGTAATGTATTTCTACATTGTTGCCAAGGGTTTCACCAATCATCTTTTTAAATTGGTCTGTTTTTTCTCCTGTCTCCTTCAGTTGCATCAGCAAGGGTTCGTCTGATATTTGTAAACGATTCACTTACTTTTCGGAGTATTTCTGCATAGGAAAGTTCCCAATTCGCTTTCATCACAATTGCGTCGGATCGAGTTTTCACCTTGGTCGGCCTTTGCTTCTTGTCCTACTTCATCTTTTTGATAGCCTTGGTCCAAGTGTTGTTGTCATCACTATTGGCCATAAAGCCTTTTAAGAATATCTCCGAAAAGAGCAAAGTAACGAAAGTTATTGGTTTAGCATGCGATAACCTAGTTTCATAAAAATTATAAATTGTGACTAGAGAAAATAATTTTCAGAATGAAGGAAGTTTCCTATTTTCATAATTGTACCAGAGAAAGAAAATTGAAAGAGAGAGTAACACAAATAATTTACTTAATTAACTATATCTACATTTTCCTGTTCTTTTTCATAATTTTTATTTATTTTTTGTTTTTAATAATTTATTTTTCATATTACAGTAATGCGATTTTTTTTTATTATTATTTTTATTTTAATTATTATTATTTTTTTTAATTATGTTTGAAGACATAGAGGTCTCTGGCCATATTTTTTTAATAGATTCTGTCAATTGCATATTTTTTTTTACTTCTGACTTTTTTAGCTGTCAGTCTTACTTTACTTTATAAACAAATTGCTCGTATTTTCGTGAAAACGTATTATTTCGGCGTCAGTTTTAATATGCAGTGCAAAAAAAGCATTTTCGACATATTTTACCTTTTTATTGCTGTAAAGGAAAGAACGCAGCGCAAACTGCTAAAAAGTTACATGATGTTGAACAAGCTTTAAAAGCCGGATTTGGTTTGACAAATTTCGTTCCAGAAACTTTTCACTGAAAGATGAACAACGATCAGGTCAACCCCATGCGCTAAATGATGATCAAATTAAAGCCATAATCGAGTTTAATCATGTAACTGTACGAGGATTAGCAAAGAAGTTAAATGTGTCATATACAGCAATGGAAAAACATTTAAAACGTATGAAACTCGTAAAAAAGTAATTCATTTAACGATGTGCATCAACGCTTGCGATTGGCGATAAAAAATGGATTGTTTACAATAACTGCAATCGAAAATGATCATTGTCCAGGCATAAGCCAGCACAACCCACTTCGGAATCTGATATCCATCAAAAGAAGATTTTGTTCTCAATTTGGTTGGATTGGAAAGGTGTGGTGTATTTTGATTTGCTTCCAAGAATCCAAACGATAAATTCGGATGTGTACGGTCAACAACTGGACAGATTAAATACAACGATCAACGAGAAATAGCCAGAATTTGTCCATCGAAAATGTCTTATTTTTGAACCAGGTAAACGCTAGGCCACATACCATACATTTTTGGTCACCCCACCCGCCAACAATTATTGGAGCATAGTTGGGAATTAATGTTACATTTACTCTATAGCCCTAACCTTGCTATATCAGGTTACCATTTATTTTGATCTGTGCAAAACTCTTTGGATGGTAAAATTTTCAATGATGATAACGCTGTTGCAGTTGGTTCAGTATTTTGCCGATAAAGTTCAGAAGTTTTACGAACGTGTAATTATGAAGATGCTAGAAAAATGGCAAAAGGTCATCAAATAAAATGGAAATAATATCATTGATTAAAGTTTATTCGTTGTATTTTAAAAATGTGCTTTATTTATATGAAAAAGATCGACAATTACTTAGTTGCCAACCTATGGGTTTCCTTTTTCAATATGCATTCGATAAGGTATAACGGACAGACGACTCAACAAGGAAAACAACCCTATATCGGTTTTTCTGCACAGTGGATTTCTGGTACCATCATTGGTTATACGCATCACCTTTTGAGCGACTGTTTACCTGTTTACCTTCCATTCATAGTACCTTTCGCCACTGATTTGTTGCCTGGTGGGGATCTTCTGACATGTGGTAAAGTTTACCAAAAGCAATACGCTTCTGTATATGTACTTATTTGAAAAGCGGCGCGCTAGAGCGTACAGCTTTGCATTAGTCAAAATTCGGCGAATCGTTTTGGGGCTCACTTAATTCCCTGTTTCATGTTTCAGGCCTTTGTAGGACATAAAGTCGTTAGCCTTAGCTTTCCGGATTAACCTCTTTTTGGTTCTACCGGTCATTTTAGACATTTCCCTTTGGTTTCGGGAAGTTTTTTTTAGCTTTCAAGATATTGAATGAATACCGTCGCTGGAGAACGCTTTATTGCTTTTGCTGATCACATTCTTCTTTTTTATCTCAGATGTGTATACCATACAACGAAAGAATCGTTTTGTTTCTATTTTCGTCAGATGAAGCAGTTACTACGTACTATATCATTGCTAATTAATTCGAGTAATTTCTATTATTTTGGTCATAGCTTTTTCTAAAGAATCAGATGTAAAGATTTCAATTGAATTCTAGTCAGAAGACCATTGTACTCTCGATTTTGTGTATGGGGCCAGCAGCATAGTTTAAAAAAAGCTTCAAACATTTATGTTTAACCGTTTTCGTGGCAAGAATTCTATGTTAGAAAGACAGAGGCGCTATCATACTGCAGGACCACCAAATAAAACAAAATTTCGACTCGTAAGTTCACGAAATATTTCGCCATTTGAAAGTTAACATATTAGCATTTATTTTTCTTTACAAACGTGTAAGGTCTTTTTCGACAAAACTAGCTTTTGCCGTTGAATTCGCGGTATTAAATTGACTTGCACCAATTTTTTGCGCGTCCTCACAGTGCTGACCGGCAATTGCCCGTTTTCGAGGGATTTCTTTTGGTCAGGAAGACTGAAAACTGAACAATTTGCTCGATTTTCCTGCCTTTGCTAATTTGGATTTGCTTACATTTTCCTCAAAATTTCTGTGTGTACCAGGGGCTGCCCACTATTTAAAAAAAAAAAACTAACTAAATTAAATAACCCACCATTGTTTTATTTTTTTACTTTTTTTTTAAATAAAAAAATTATATTAAAGTGATTGATAGAAAAGGCAGTGCTGCTTATTTTGTGTTCGCTCTGTAGACCAAGTTTAAAAGCAACAATCTACCATTATCTTCCCTTTCACAGATGACCCAGATGATGACCGTAATCATTCCAGAATATTGTCATGTATACAATATGTGAGGTTGTTTTGAAAGTATTCATTGCAATTGGTGATTTTTAACATATCATATATATATATATTTTAATTTAAAATTAAAGTGAGTTTGTAGTTATGACACAACTTTTTTGCTCTTTTAATAATATCACAGTTTTTATTTTCTTATTTATTCATTTGTCATTCAATATCATTTTTGCGTTTTCTTTTTGTTTTACGTTTATCTGAATAGCACAAGACTCTAACAAGCTTTCAAATCGGTGTGTGCCCTAGTATAGATTTCAATTTTGCAATAAACACTTTGAGCAGACCTTTTTAATCACAAAAATCTAGCGTATTTTAAGTAAATAACAATTATAAAGTAAATTGCTTAATTGAATAGTGAAATAAATAAAGTCAAATAAAATAAAAAGTGGAAAAGTAGGATGTGTTTTGTTATTTTATTTCTAACTTTCCTTGTTGGCGTGTAACGAATAATTTATAAGACAATGGAAAAATGGTAAGTATTGTTTACAGTAAAAAAGTTGATTCATGCAAAATATCCAAATTTATGTACATACATGCATATTTAGAGTATTTAGATTGCTATAGATGAATACAATGGAAAATTCAATGTAAAAAAAATAAATAATAATTTTACTCCATTTTTTTAATTTAATAAACCATGTATCTGAATAAGTCTTTAGTTTTATTGACCTTCAATTTTAGTTTATCATCCGTTCTTTTATTCCCGTAGTAGAAATGATTCATAACTCGTTATGTTTTAGCGCCTTAAAAGTTGTCTAAATAGCTGTCACATTGTTGCCTATGATACAGCACTATCATCTGTGAATAGAAGAGAAGAAATTTTGAGGCAAAAACCAACTATAGGAATCATTTGTTGGTGCCTTTTAAATCACGTATTATTAAGATAAAAAGTTTCACAAAGAATAAAAATTCTCAAAACAGTAAAATGTTGCATTTGCTTTAATTTGGGACTAGCAAAATTCATTATATGTAGATTAAATTAATATTTAATGTTAATAAATTTAGGTAATGTGAAAAAGTTTGAAGTAGTGTCACATTAAAATGTAGGTGAAACGTTTTGTACATATGTATGTATGTGTAGGGTACATTCCAAAATAAACAGCACGTTTTAAAAATGAGAACACAAAGTTTTTTCTTGGCAAAACCCTTCCGAATCAATAGAGCGATTTGCACGGTCTAAAAGAATGTCGAATGGGTGCCAATGGCCAATATGCCAATAGATGGCCTTACTAGAAATACAAGGTGCGGCAAAAGTAGTGTCATAATCTAATTTTCCCATAATTTTTGCAAATGGCGTCAAGTGTCGTCTTTGTGCTTTGACATATATGTTGTATAAGCAATGGAGCGATACACACCTGAAGAACGCGGAATTATTTTTACTGCTTATTTGACCAATCTCCGGTTTATTGTTTTAATGCAAGGTGAATCGTCGTCTCCTTCGTTGTCCTGCACCATGTGCGCAAACAGTTGAGCGTTTGGCTGAGTGTCTCGTGCAAATTAGGTACACTAGATATGTATATCTCAAGAAGTACCTTATCTCGTATTGCTTGTTCGACAGAGAATATCACTGCTCTGTCCGGGGACGTACGAGAGAGTTTACCATCACCGTAATCATAACTGCTGAACGCTTCAGATGGTTAACGATTTTTTTTTGCAGCCAATTTATATTGGGAATCTACGAGTATTTCTCGGACTGGGTATTATAAATCCATTGTACAGAATTGATATCAAAATAGAATAAAAATGTCAGAAACTGGCAGTCGACATATAATAGTTTGTGTTGCAAAATTAATTTCAGTAAAATTGTTGTCAATGAGCTCTTCCATGTAGAAGTGGTGCTGTGAATGTTGATGTTAACCAACATCCAGAAACTTCCTATCGCACGCGCTCAGCAATTTGGTTGGATCCATTGACTATGGAATATTTAAATGGTTGATTTAAACGATTTCGCATACAAGATGCAAATAGCCCAACAATTATTGCCGCTTGATAAACCGCGACTTGTTCAAAATGTCTAAAATTGGGGCACTCAAAACCTAGTGTTACGGTATGGTGCGGAGTATGCTCTGAAATAGTCATTGGCCCTTACTTTTTCGAAGACGATATTGACGAGACGGCTATGGTTAACGAAGTGCAATATAGGGCATCATTGATGCGCAATTTTTTGGCATTTGAACTGGTTAACGTAGCATGGAGGGTTACTGTTTTGAAGCAATCCATTTATTGAAGACGATGTTCCCTAATCGATTCTATCAGACAACTCCATTATATAAACATAAAGAAGAAGGAAGTTCGGCAGTGTGTCTAACACGGAGTTGGGCATGCCATTGTAAGCTCCTATACCGCTGAGAAAGATCCTTCATTGGTATATGGTAAAACCAGTAGTGACGTGTTTGTTTAAAAGTTTTTTCCACCATAGCTGTGAACCCTCATCGGCAATAAGCCTTTTGCATCGATTTTTGATGATTCATATTAAGTCGAAATAAGTTTATTATCCGGGAACCCATATCTTGGATAACCTCACTAGCGAGACCGAGGGTTTGCAGATATATTCGCAAGTGAGTAATCGAAAGTTTTTTCTTTAGTTTTTTATTTTTTTATTTTTGTACATCGGTTTTTCGAGCCATTTAGCTCTTCAATACGATATCCAGATTTTGTACAAACGATTACACGAACATTGTATATGGGGGTACAAATGTTTTTACATTGTGTGGTTTGAAAGGCTGTCATTTTTTGTTTCTTTGTATGTAATTTATTTTTATTTTGCTAACACACTTCTTGTCTTGCTTTTGAAATCTTAACGTTGTAGAAGTCTTTCTCCATAGCGGTAAAGACGGTATGTATAATAAATCTTTTGCGGCGTTAATGGTATGTCTTCAGCTTTTAATCTCTTCGTACGTCGATTTGCCTGCGACAAGGTTCCAATAATTGTAGAAACATAGTTTGCAAATAAAGGGTATTTGTTTTTTTACTGATAGAATTTTCAAGAGAGATAATTTTAATACAATGCTGCCCTTCTCTATTAAACTGATTTTGAAAACCGGTATTCCATTCGTGGAACGTATAGAAGTTACTTGATGTTTTTAGTCCTCATAATCAATCAACTGGGTTCGCTGTTTGTTGTGTTGTAGATCTTTTTTTTTTATTTTTTTTTTTATTTTTTTTATTTTTATAACGTGCGCTCAAGGGGCTTTTAGTACCCGTAAAGTGTTTGCACATAGTTTGTAGATTTATATGGTTATCTTCAATTTATGATATTTCGGTAATTGATTTTTTTCTGAGTATTTTCTTTGTTGGTCCGCAACCCTTTAAAATGTTAAGTCGCTTACTCGTGTTTCGAAGTTGCACTTGTCGTGAGGTACCTACCTTTTGTTAAATCCCGATACAGTGCCCGCACGTGCCTACTCTTGCTATTGCTTTTTCGCCTTTTTTTAAGACTGTAGACTAACTTAAGACGCGCTTATTATATTGTAAACAATATTCGATTCAAAAGCTTGCTTTTGTTTTTTGCCGCCATTTTCGTTTCGGCCTCTTAAAATACTGAGCAAAATTGTCGTGCTTTCTTACATATTTACTTATGGTATGTGGCACTACAGTTCGGGGTGAAACTAGGCCTTAACTAACAGCTTCTACAATTAGCCCCATCCATAGCCCCAACTTGGTTTTACCCTTATTTACCGCTAAACCTATTTTGACAGCTTCCGTTCAAAAGCTCGTCCCCATAAATGCTTAAAATAAATGCCTTAAAATCAATAAAAAAAAAAGGTGGGTATCGATTGGAACTTGTTGAGTCTTTTTTTTTTTTTTAATTTGGTTTACTGTGAACTTTCCTAGCCTGGAACTACACTGATCGAATCTAAGTGTTTAACAAAAACGTACGTCTAAAAAAAAACAGTGAAAAATGCCAGAAATCAAATTATTATTATTATTTTTTTTTTTTCTATAATATTAGTGAGACGTCCAGTTCGACATTATTATTTAGAATTGCTTGGTATCGTCTAGAGTAACTTTTCATTTAACTTTTGCGCATATTCTTAACTTGGGCCTCCAAATTTACTTCAAAATTCGGGCAAGTTGTTTTATTGTAGCTACTTCCCCTGGCTATGTTATTCTGAAGTTTTTGAAGTCTTTCTATTTGACCGTGGTTGCTGCATGTGTGTAAAATATTCGAGCAATGTTCAAAACTGGGTTTAATGGTGGTATTATATACCTATATAATTGCTGTCAAGCAAGCCATTTTAATGAAACCAATCTTTTTCCCAAACTTTTTGCAGATACAATCACGCTCTGAGCAAATTTTCAATTGTTATCAATAACTATTCGTAGGTACTTGATATGATTTAGATACATTTTCTATTTTATTTTTATTTATTTATTTGGTATCATATTTTCAGTATTTATATTTATCGTTTTCTGTTCGTTTAATTTCAGCTTCACTTTTAATTATTCTGCTATTCGCTTAATGTAACATAGTAGCTTTGTTCTACATTCATCAGCATCTTTTCCTTCATCGTAGATTAGTGTGTCATCTGCATAAAGAACAATATTGCATTCACGTATAATTTTTCATGTATGTAGTTAATTTATATTATAAAAAGCAGTGCTCCCAAAACTGAACCTTGTCGAGCACCTATGTCGACTTATATCGCTATTAGCGATCTTTGTTCTTTGCAACCATGTTGAGAGAAACGACTTAAACTATTCCAGCTCTTCATCTCTTACTCTATATCTCGACATCTTTCCCAGTAGAATATTTCAATCTATTGTTTCAAGAGCCCGTTTGAGATCTATGAATAGTGACTTTTGTTTTTAATTCCCCCGCTTTTCCATTAATTTATTACAAGATTAACTGCCACCTTACAAGTGTATTTTTTCTAAATCCCGATCGGAAGGCAGAAAATAAATTGTTTCTTTCCATATACCTACGCCATAATGTGTATTTTTACTACATTTTCCAAGATTTTGTCAAACGTTCTTAATGTGTTAATTGGACGAAATTCCTCGCACTGTTTTGTGTTATGGACTTTTCCTACTAGTGTAACCACTTCCTCCTTCCACGAATTCGGAAATTCTCCCTTTTGTAATGAATTTTTTACTATTTCAAGTACTCCAATTATCAAGGATTAGTTTGGGGTAGTTTTGTCTAAGTCAGCCTTGTTTTTTTTTTTAAATCTATTCATACTTCTTTTAAACTTCCTTATGTAGATTTGAAATTGAAATTTACATTCGTATTGCAAAATATTATTTACATATTCTTTCTGTTTGTATACTTTCTATAAACTACTTATTAAACTTGGCTGAGATTTTATCATCATCTGTACAGTTGGTCGTTGGTTGTTTTAACACAAAATATTATTATAGTTTTCCAAATTTGTTTCTGCTGATTTGCTGTACTGATTTAAAAATTTATAATTTGTCATTTCGGTTCATTAGTTTAAGCCTTTAAATGGTACATTTCCTTTTCTAACTTGCAACAATCAGTGTTGAAATCACTACATATAAGAATCTTGTTCTCTTTTTCTTTAAGTATTTCTATATTTTCCTTAATTAAATCAAAGAACACTCTTTCTTTACTGTTTGGTGATCTATACATATATTCCCGCTAATCTTACTCCAAAATAAAAGTTCATGCATGATGCAAATCAGACCGTGTAATACACTGATTTTTTTAAAACCATATTGCTTATATTCCAATTTTTTTTTAACATATAATGTGACCCCTCTTGTTCTCAATGAGTTATTTTGAAGAGAAAGCTGTCTCATTATAATCCTTTATTTGCAATGCATCGCGTTCAGTATATTCTGTTAAATGTGTTCCCTATAAAATTATTACATTTATAGCCATTTATAACCATTACGAAGTATTTCTAGTTCTTTTTGTAAGACCCTGAATGTTTATGCAAGTACCTATGATTGACGTTGATTGCTAATAGCCATTTTTCCTTTTATATTCACTGGTTTTGTGTTTACCTAGGTTAGTGATTGATACACGTTTTATGCCTTTTACATGTTGTTGCTCGGCTATACTCTTTGCATTTATAGCAAAGCAGAATATCAATTCCATCATATAATTTACATTGTTCTAATCCAATATTTAGTTTTCCTGCTTCTTTTACTTTTAAAATCGAATCTTCAACTACTTCAATCACAGCATTGAAGTTTACTTCGTTGGTTTTCTTTCTTTCACAGTATTTAATTAGTTTCATTTGCTTTTCTATGGCATTTTAATCTATCCCTATCTTAATGACTTTCACTCCTAATTATAAAATTTCCGCTATGGGTGCTTCGGATTTTTTTTTCCTCAATCGTTGCAAATCTCCGTCCTTTTATAGGTCTCTTCAGTTTTGGGAACAGGAAATAGTCGCATTGGGCCAAATCCGATGAATATGGGGGCTGAGGCATGATTGTCGTGTTGTTTTTGGCCAAAAAATCTCTCACAAACAACGATAAGCAGGTGCTTATACGGACGTTTTTTCGAATTGTTTCTTGCAAATGGCGCATAACTTCAAGGTAATACTCCTTATTGACCGTACGACCTTGAGGTAAAACATTTTGATGCACTATCTCACGGTAATGGAAAAAAAAAACATTGATCACAATTTTGACATTTGATCGAACTTAGCGTGCTATTTTCGGTCTTGGCTCTTCTGGGTGCTTCCATTGCGACAATCGAGCTTTGGTTACGACATCATAATCATATACCCATGATACGTCACCAGTTATGACCCTTTTGTGTAAGACAGGGTCATCATTGACGTCATTCAAGAGCTCCTTAGCGATCTTCATGCGACGGTTCTTCTAATCGAAATTAGAAAGTTTCGAGACAAACTCTATTGACACACGTCTCATGCCTAAAACATCCGAAAAATTGCATGACACTAGTCGACCGATATGCCAATATCCTCAGCAACTTCTATGGTAATTCGACGATTTTCCAAAACAATTTTCTTCACAACTTCAACTTTATCATCTTTTGTTGATCTGCTGGGGCGTCCAGAGCGAGGTTCGTCATTGCCATCTTCTTGGCCATCTTGGAAGAGCTTGTACTACTTGTAAACATTTTTATTTACTTAGAGACTCACCGTATGCCACTGTCAACATTTTAAATGTTTTAGAGCACTTGATTCCACTTTTCACACAAAGTTCTTTGCTCCATTTTTTACGATCATTGAAAATTGCCGAGCACATCAAACACGTCTGTCAGAAACAAACTATTGTAAGTATAATATAATCGATAATCGAATGTACGTTGCCCACGAAATTTCAAAAATCACCTTACTTATGGTATTGTATATTGTATATCTATTTTTGATCGCCTCAAATAAATTTTTATTTTCACTTTCATGGTTATTCAGTAACTGTTGAAATTCTTTCTTGTATAATTTCAAGTGATTTGTGTTTTTATCGACGCTTTCCATATCTCCAGTTCTTATTATTTCGCTACTGTATTCGTCTAAGCCTAAATATATTGTGGACCAGTGAAAGACTTTTTTCACAGATGCCTTCGAAACCGACTTCTGTTTCGCCATTCGTATCGCCAACTTGCATCTGAAGCATTTCGATATCCTTATTGTTTATAATTTTTTGGTACAGTTTATAAATAAGTATTTGATGCTGGCGGCGTAGGAGGTCAGCAAAGACTGTCCATATTTTTCAATTGCAGCTCTTATACGTTATTTCGTATATCTTCTCCCTGTTGTTCTTTGTTGTAGGGCTTGGGAGATCCGCATTCGTACCTTGGATCCAACAAGATAGTGATCCGAATGAATTAATGTTGGCTGCCCTGATGGTTAGGACGTGCTCCGCGGAGTTGGTAAGTATTATGCTACCGGTTGGCAACGCAATTTAAATTTTAGCCTACATAAACAAGACCTGCTGTTGCCGGCGAGCAGTACTGGATGGTAATGAAAGCAGTACGCTTACTAGATTGTTGCGTTATAGGTCAGTTGTTTGTTTACTTTTGACGCGTAAAATGTAAAATGTTTTTTTTTTTTTTTTAAATATGTGTTAGCTTTTGATTTTTTTATATTTTGGATCTAATTTTTATAAAGTTATTCCTTCGATTTGCATATTACTCCAGAAATCATGTGTGCTCACCCTTGACGTTTATTGCTTATAACATACTCGTATAAAGGTTTTCCAACCTAATGCGCTTAGCCTAAAGTGCTCCCCACCTTAGTTTAAAGTCGCTATCCAGTCTAACATCTCAGATTTAACTAGAGTATTAAAATTCGGGTTATTTACCATATTAAAATATCGTATTTCAAAAGAGCTATAAAAGCATACAATTATGTAAAGAGTTCACTAACTTTTTCAACTACCTGATGGAATGAAAAAGCATGCCGAGCTTAAAGCAATTACATGTTATGTATTTATTTGCACATACGGTGTGCACTTATGAAATTAAGTTTGTAGGAGACACAGTTTCTTGTGGAATAAAATACTTTGTTGACAACTTTCGTGTGCATTTTCAGCATATTTCCGATTAAATGTCATTTTCTGTACGACAGCTTAGAATCATCTTAAAGTAAACACCATAGATACTTATAGATACAAACGCATTTATGTATGCATTACTCAGCTTTGTTCCGAATGTCATTGACTTTGTGACATACGAATATGAACATATGATTATGGTATATTCAAACACCAATATCAATGTCCATACTCGTACGTATGCTATGTACATGCATATGTAGTGTCTAAAACTGTTACCTTTATTAACTTTCAGTGCGAATTTGAACTGCTAAAATTTCAAATGTTTATTTAAACTTAAAAGCTTTTATAATTTGAAAGCTTTAAAGAAACCTTTTCTGATTTTTATCTAAACAATTAAATTTAGATTTTTTTTTAAATCTCTTAAAAAGTCCAACATACAATTTTGTATCTTACGTCATGTTTTGTTTACAAATAAATTTTCAACAAGGTGTCAAGCACTAAAATCATGTTAGAAATATATAGTTTTTAAAACTGATGTTAAATGGTTACCTACAAAACCTTAAATATAAGTTTGATGCTTTTGTATATTTGTACGTATTGTATGTATAATACTTAAATGTACTTTTATCACATTTTAGAATTTTGACTGTCTTGTTAAGAATAAGCAAATAAAAAAATCAATATGTAACACGTGTATTGAAAGGTATCCATCTTTTTTTTTCTTTTTTTTTTTGACATTTCAGTTTATTTTTTACTTCTGATTAAGCTGTTATGGTATGAGTACTCTTGTTATGCTATTCAAGTCAGAAGAGATAAGACTTCGGCATTTAGCATTTAAAGAACGCACATTTAATATGACAGACACGAGAACAATTCTAGATTTGTTGGATACTGTGTATAAACACAAAATGAATTTAAAGCGGGCCATCATATGATATGGTTGGTCAGTCATAGGCCTTAATTTTTTATTTATAATAAAGAACAGACTGCAAGAGTATCATAATTGACGCCATAGCTCCTATTGCCTTTGTAATGCTTCAAGAATTAAATATTCCACTGTCGTTAAAAAATGACGAGATACCAATATTACCTTATATATGGTGTGTGCCTTAGACTAAGTAACTAGAGTTTAATTTTTATTTATTTATTTTTATTTTTATTTTATTTTATTTTTTATTTATTTTTTTTTTTAATTTTATTTTTTTTTTTTAATTTTATTTTATTTTATTTATTTATTTATTTATTATTATTATTTTTTTTAATCATTGTGCGGGAATTGTTGACTTGGTGAATCGCTCTCAGGCTTTTGATCTTTCAATGACCAGAGGTCGGGTGTTTCGAAGTTTCATTTCATTTTCTTTGTTGGTTGGTTTCGTTTGAAGTTGCTGACAGTAAGAATGATAAGTATGTAATTCGCTTAAAAAAAAAAAAAAAAAAAAAAAGCAAACTGTGCCAATCTATTACTGCCTTTCTTATGTGTGCTAGTGTGGTAAACGTGGAAGGAGAGGTTCTCAACTCTGCAGCACCTGCAACAAACATTGCTGGAGATGTAGGACCTCTTTGCAAATGTCTACGTATCACACAATCCGGCCGAACGGATTCCATCTGATATCCTTTCAATTTCAGCATACGAGTATATGTATATTATTAGTACCGGAAGAAGTGTGTACTTGAAACGCTGTCTTCTTAGTTCCCTGAGAATTTGCTATGACCCGGTACTTGACTATGAGTGGTGTTAAATTTTAACGATATAATTTGTGATATTTTTCCACCAACCAGTCACCGATTTAGGCAATAGCATCCATAGCTATCACATGACATCCAGGAAGTTTTTGCTTCTGACTCTTAATTCGTTATTTTTTATTTCTATAATTCTTTAATGATTTTTTTTTCTTTAATTATTTTTTTTTTCATTTTATTATTTTTATTTATAAACTTTTTTTTCTGAAAATGTAGCATCCAAATGAAGCATTAATATGTAGACATATTCGCATATATAAACCCTGCTAATTGGTTTAAACGCTATCGAGTGGACTTTATTAGTAAAAAGTGCTTAATAGAAAAATGTACTATGCAACCTACTAGAATATTGCTTTCTTATAAAAACTGCAGCGAATGCGTGATGCAAAAGTTCAAATTCTTAAAAAATTAAAAATAAACTACGGGATGGCGAAATTAGTGTTCTTCACAATTTTTACAGGAAATCCCATTAATTTTTTTAATTTTTTTAATTAATTTTTTTAATTAATTTTTACATGCTATCACCTAAATTCTCAAAGGAAAGTTATTCCAACCTTCACATTTGTATCTTGATTTTCCAAGTTCTGTTGTGTTAAAAGAACAACATTTATAAAACTTTTATATTGAAATTTATAAAAAAAAATCAAAAAAACAAATACAAATTAAAAACTAATATAAATCAAATAGTCGGCACTTTCCTTGAACATAGTACATTCTTCTTTTATTAACCGTTTAAATTTGTAACGCGTATAATTATATCTAATGCTATATATATTGACTAAATTTGCGAGCCTTAGAATTATTTTATAAGCCGCTCTAAACGAGCTCTAAAACGAGTAGATTCGCGCTTACCCTAATTAATATGGAGATTTCCGCGAATGCGTTTTGTCACACCAGCAGACATTCGTAATATTTTCTTTTCTATGGCGATGCGTATTTAAGAGCATGTCAACCCTTTAAAACTGCGTACTGCGCAGTTTTCACGCCATTTAAGGGATTAAAACACTCTAGAAGGCCAAAAAATGTAAATTCATAAGAATTTTTTTCTCACATCATATTAGATATTAATATACAACTTTTTTAAATCATTATTTTATTATTTGAGAATAAAATTTTTTTTAATTTAGTTTTTTTTTTTTGTAGAATCCTTGAAAAAGTTCTTGTTTTACTGCCGAGAATAAGTCTCAGGATAGGCACGTCAGAAACAAAAAAAAAATTAATTAAAAAGCATCTTAAAGGTTTCTTTCTAACGGTAATTTACCACCGTCAAAAAAAAAAACGAATAAAAAATAAATGGTGCATGTTTAATTGAATTTTTGCCCAAATTGTGATAGATTATCACTCAGGACACTTAAATAAACAAAACGCCACAAGATTTGTTAACATCGGCTTAACGGATCCGGAGAACAACGGTTGGCAGAAAAAAAAGCGTTCAAAATGTTCAAATGTTCAAAGAACCCATTTTATCGACACATAAATGGCTTTATAAACTATCAAATTAATACTGATGATGTGTTAGAAAGCCAACAGTATAATTCGTATACTGAATTTTGTAGAAATGGAATAACAATAAGCAGTTGTCGGAATAGGACCGATCGCACCCGAGCACCCGAGAAGACGCGCAAATAAATACCGAGGGTATTTAAACTAAAGATTTTCTGATTTACTGTTTCGCTATTTTCGGCTTCCGTAAAATTTGCGGTTCTCTGACTGTGCGCCAAAGCAGGAATTTTTAGTTTAGTAACGTGTTAAAGTACTATTTCGATCTATTCCAAATTTCATTTTTCCCCAAAAGCTTTTTACCAAAGTACTTATTTCCTAAATTAATTTTAAATTGAATAAAAAAAAAAAAAAGGTAAGGTTTCTGTATATGGTTTTACATAATTAGAACTCCTATTGTATACTATTCTAAAATACAAACTATAAAACCCTATTAAATTTCAAAACTGTCGCAGATACTGCGTTATTAACTCAATTACAAGAAATATATGTATCTGTTGTATATGTGTATGTTCATTGCGTACACGTAAGTTAATTTGTATAATGATACTCTAATATTATACTCGTATACATATGTTATTTAAATAATTTCCACCTGTTTAATGCAAACAGGAGAATTTTATTTGAAAATCTTTATTCTCTTTGTTTTGTACACACAACTGGAACACACTTTGAAGCTTATGTTACGTTTTGATAAGACTGACAGAATATGGATAGGTGAGTACAAGTTACGAACTATTCGAAAAGCTTTTAAATTCTGTCTACAAAAAAAAAAAAAAAAAAAAAAAAAAAAAAAAAAAAAAAAAAAAAAAAAAAAAATCATAAATAAAAGTTAAAAGGAAAATATGACTACAGTGAGGAAAAAAATACATCGGCATATTTTTTAGTGTTAATTTGCAATAAGCTACTTTTCCTGAAATGTGCAAATTTGCTAAAATCGCTAAAATAAGAAGTTATTGTTGTTTGTTTACACAAATGATACATTTAGAGCATTTTTTACTTTCGAAAAATCTTGGTTGAATTTATCGTCATGAACTCATGAACTCATGAACTAGAAGTAGTAGTTGTAGTAGTAGTAAATGTGATTTTATTGTATAATACAACAAAAATATTTTGTAAAAATAAAAAAACACAGCAATGTCATTTGCTATCAGCTGGATTGGAGATTTACAATTTCTTTCAGAATATTATTTAAAATAGGTTTAATAATTCAGTTTACTTCTGTTATTTTTTTTTTTTTTTTTATATTATTATAGTTTGCTTCGTCTAATATTTGCTGTCGACATTTTAATGATGACTTTATGGGGCTGGATAGTTTACACCAATTTTGGCCATCTAAGATTATAAGTACTTTATCTGTTGATAATGTGTTTTTTCCCAAATGTGCTCTTTAAATTACCTTTAAAATTGGGCATATTTCGATAAGGTGATTTACGTCTTCGATAGCTCATTAATTGAACAAGGAAAATTCTGCCTTCTCGTTCTAGTTGGTTGTACCATATACGGCCTATGCCTCTGCTTTTAAATATTATCAAGATTATATTGTACTTGCATTATTTTGGTTCTAAAATAAATAATTTTTCTCTTAGGTCATATTGCAGCATACAATACAAGTATCGGGTCGGGCTTTTACTTAAAACACGGCACGGGTTGAAGATCAACCTTCGCCAACAGGTCCTAAGGTGATGCTTTTAATACTCTTGCATTGTATTCTGTTAGGCGGATACCATGTTTGCTGCATAGTCTAGATCCCTCACTGAGAAATTGTATCTTACGGTGTTTAAGTTTTTTTTTCTGCGATGTGGAAAAGGCGTTGGCTCGGAAAAAACATTACTTTTGAAATGTCACATTTTGTGCTTAAAGATCTTTTTGCCTCTTTTAATTTCACTTGCAGATACTTTTTAAAGTGGTGTTATAATGACTCCGGGATATTTGTACAACTCTACTCTCTCTCTAATTCTTCCCTTTGCCAGTTTCATCTTTCAGTACTTGCAAATTGCCCAAAACAGTTTCGGAAAACCATAATTTTCGAATTTTCTGTTCAATTTATTTTACACAACATAACATGTTATTGTTCTACCAAAGTTTGCTGATCATGTTTTGCATCATGTTTTGCATCATGGTAGGCGTTTCCGATAAAATGAATATGTCATCAGCGTACATAAGTAGAAATAAATTCCCCCTGGCAGTAAAGCTGGTAAGTCATCCAGATTATAACGCCAGGTAATAAGTCAGACCAATGTCCATCCTATACGGCAGTTCTATTCTTATCATAAAGACAGTGTAATCCTAATTAATTTCGTTAACATTCCCACTTTTCTATAAACTTAGTAATCTGCGAGTGTCAGCAACTAGTATACTTGACACCGTCTGATAAGACCTCTACCACTTCATCATTTTCCAAACATTGAAGCAGCTCTGTTAAATCAATGAATTCTTTAAAGCAGAACACTGCTTTTAGTTTGGTCTTCACGTTCAACTTAACTAAATTGTTAAATTTGAAATCATTAGAGCCCTATCGCGTATCGCTTTTCTCACAGAGTTCTATTAAGTACAATAACAAATCTTAATTACCACGGACTAGCAACTTTTACAACTGACGGGTGAGGCTCCGGTTTTAGGTCAAAAATTAGAGCACCAGAGAAAATAATGGTCTATAATTGTCGACAGTCCTAGAAAAACTACAATAAAATGCTATGGATGAATGGAGAATTGGATATTCATCCTTTTTTTTTAAAGTAATTCACGGCCGAAAGTGGACATTTTAATATTTTAACGCGAGTTCGAATTTGTATTGTTTCCAAAACTTCTGCTTTAAACCATTTTCGATTGATATTGTTCAGTAAATTATGCTGTTTTTTTTTTCTTGAAATTACTGGTTATTGTTTCAGAAAATCTCTTTGTACCTACATATATCGTTATGAATTGTTATTTATTCCATTAGAGAGGGTTATTCTTTACTTTGTTGCCAGAGCATTTTCGCAATATTTTGATTTTTTTCTTTAAAAAAAGTGTCAAAGCGACAGAGGTGCAATGGGAGATTTGCAGCGTGTACGGAGACTCGGCTATAAGCGCTGACACTTGCTAGCGTTGGTTTACACGCTTGCGTTAAGGAAATATAGACCTTGCTGATGCTGTTCGCTCTAGACGTCCACCCACCACAGACGACAATCAAATCTTGGCTGCAGTTACCGTTGATAGGCATTTGACGACACGGGAAATCGTTTAGCATCACATCACATCACCTATACAACCATTTCGCAGAGACTGAAAAGGCTTAGAATATCGAAAAAGGTGGATGTTTGTGTTCCTTAAGAATTCATTATGGATCGCATTGTCTGTATATTTTTGTTTAGATGGAATTCGCTTGAGGCTTTTCTGAAAAGAGTGTTTCCGGGGGACGAAAAATGGATGGTTTACAACAACATTCAGCGTAAGAGGTGATCGTGCGCACCTGATGCAACATCACAATTGGTCGGTAAGCAAGATTGGCATATTAAAAAGGTTTTGTTGAGTATTTGCTGGGACTGGCGAGGTGTTACCTACTTCGAGTTGCTTCCACGCAATCAGACAATAAATGCCATTAACTATTGTTCTTAGTTCGATACTTTGAAGGAGGCTGTAGGAAAAAAAAAAAAAAAAACGGACAGAGTGGGCGAACTGGAATGGTGTTGTTTTCCATCATGACAGAACCAGACCACACACAGCTTTATTGACAAAACAAAAACTGAATTCATTTGGCGGGGAAGCTATGCAGCACCCACCGTTTTCTCCAGACCTTACACCTTCTGACTACCATCTGTCCCGCTCACTCCAAAACGATTTGGGTGGAAGGCAATTCAATTCCGAAGATGAGGGTAAAACGTACCTCGAAAACTTTTTAACCCATAAGTCTGCTGATTTATTTGCATTTGCTTCTTTTGTCAAGTCAGAATTGGCAACACCAAAAAAATATTACGAAAAAAAGGAGGAAATAAAGTTCAAAAAGCGGATTGAGAATATGTCTGAAGAACAAATTGAATGTAAGCTAAAGGAAAAAGGAAGCACTGCCGTAAGTGCTATAATACTCGTATAAAAAAAATGCACATCATTGCGTTTGAAAGTAGATTTTTTTTTTATCACTACATTGAAGCGAGGGGTGGTTAGTAATAAGTTAGTTAAGTAATTAAAATAATTTTCCTTCACAATTTGACTATTTACAATTTGATAACATACAACTATAACATAAATGTCGTCTTTCGGAGATTTGATTTGAGTTTAGCTACAGCCTTAAGTGTTTAGTTATTAAATTCTTCAGTTAAAATCTTTGCGTACGCTAAAACATTAATAATGTTATTTGTAAGATTTTCCCAATTACTGAATACCCCATTTAACAATCCAGCTATTTCCTCTTTTAATAAGTATCTTTTTAGAAAGTAATTATACCTGCGTTTTTTAATAATGGGACAACTGCCTATAAAATGTTGTATACTATATTTCATAACAAATCGTTCTTTGACATGTTTGCTCTGAACGTTGTTGCGTTTGAGCCTGAAGAACCCACAATACATCCGGCTCTTTTTTATTTTTTTTTGTCTAAAATGCTTGCATTTAACATCGATGAATCTATTCTTCAATGGATTAGGAATTACCTTTTGATTAATTCAAATCATTTTGAACGGCTTCAAATCTTATACCAACAAAATAAATTCTTGTGTGCGCTGGGACTCCGTTTTATCTCTGACACTTTTTAATTTTCTTTAAAGATCTTCTGCACCTGTTACATCAGCTTCGAGATCGGCGGCGTTTATATATACACTCTTCAACAAAAATACCTCCCGCTTACTCAGGTTACAATAAAATGGATATGCACTTCGCTCTTGAAAGCTGTCAAGGTATACCATGATATACTTATTTGTCAAAAGAAATTTCCGATGATAGTTATAACAGGGTTGCCATTTATCTGTTTTTGTGATATTTTGTAGTGTAAAAATTGATTAAATTCAATTTTTTATTTATTTGTTTATTTTATTGTATCCAACAGTGTAAAACAGTAAATAATAATATAATGAATAGAAATCTGTTCTGTAGAATAGTCGTATAATTAATTACAAGATTTGTGTTTGCTTGTTAATATATAATAATTTCTATATCACGCTTTTTAACATCCATACAAAAAATTGTAACAATATATACGTATGGTACATACATATGTATATTCACATCATGGCAACACCTAGCGCGCTTTTCGATTAGTCAAAGCTTGCAATCGTTTTTAAAAACAACAAAAAACCAAAAAAGGCTTGTGAAAATCCAAGCGAGTAAACAATACAGCTTTGTTAAAATAAATACTGGTATCTCTGGTCTTTGTTAGAAAATCCAGAGGATCATTCTGTTTCCGACATCAGATCAAAATGGCCGCATTGGGTTTTTTTTTCGGATTCGTTAGCGGTCGAAAAAAAGTATTTTCATAAAGCCTGTATTGCAAATTTTTGTTAAGCAGTGTATGATTGGGGAACAAACCATAGAAATGCTGTCGTTTCTTGCATTTCGAAATCGAAAAACTTTCCATTCTCGGTGACTGTGTCAATGACAACCCTTCAAGCCTTCAACTGTAAAACTCATCTCGGTGTGAATGCTCATCAGTTTATTCTCCAGCCCATTTTCGGACGCTCACTGAAATATTGTGATTCTTTTTAAAGATGAAGAACTGGCTTATGAAATGCCCTGCCGAGCTCTTTATTTTCTAGTCAGTATAACGTGCACACAGCTCTCTTTCTTTCTTCCCTAATTTTCATTTGCTCGGGCTGCGTTCAAACATTTTAAGTTCTAGTCAAAACAGAACAGAACAGGAACAAACAGCAAACAGAATTATTACTATTACTTCCTCAGGAACATATGGCCATAGAATTTTTCCGATTATTATCTAATACTAATAATAATTATTACTGGTTGACATTCCATTTTAATTACTTCAATATATTTAGCTGTTGATAATTTTGGTGAGGTCCAGATGAGTTGCATCCACTACTTTTTGCGAAGGCAAAGAGAAAAAATGAAAAGGGAGAAAATTTAATAATAAATATTATTAAACATTGATTAACATGAGTAGCACGCGTATACATATGATAAAAAATATTAAAAAGGTAATTATAAAAATTCATTATTGTCAGTTAAATTTCCTACAACACTGTAGCTTAAAAAATGTAATAAACAATTTATTGTAATAACATTGATCCTTAAAAAAAAATCATTTAAAGAAAAGCTTTTTATCATAAACACATTAGCTTTTTGTTGTTCAAATTTAAATCTTACGGCATACAAGATACTCGTACACACAAGGCACATACATAGATATGAATAAGACAAAAATATTGCAGCAAAAATATAAGAAGTCCTCTAACCTTGCATTAGAATTGCGTCATGCGTACTGAATGATGTAGCGATAAGAAATAAGTGCATGAAATATCGAAATAGGTCAGGTTTTAGGGCCAATCGTTGAAAAAAACATCACGTGCAAGAATTCAAAGTTTATAAGGACCGAGTGTTGTATGTAATGCCTTCAGGTATCCTTTAAATAAAAATGCTTCTAATAAAGGTGAACATCGTCTAAATGAGGATGGAGACAAGTCAGTATTCTGCAAATCAATAAATGATAATATACCATATGAAAAGTTTTCATATATACAATGCACACCAGGACAATAAACATACATATGTAGATACATAAGTATGAATAAACTGGTGGCTATGTTATACGATTTACAAGTAATACAAAAAATACATTGGTATATACATATAGTAAATAAATTTCATATATTAGTTATATTAGGAATAGATTATAGACGGGATATGTTATACAAGTATGTTATGTATACACATAAAATACATACTCGTACATACATATGCCCTTTTTGTGTGTCGTACATATGAACGATTTATTTAGAAATTGTTTAGTCATCCTGTACGCTATTCTGGCACCTTGTACACTGTTATAGATAATACATATGTAAATAAACATTAATTCGGAAAAAATTAATAAAGTAATAATTAATTGGATTAGTAAATAAGGATGAAGTGTTCAAATTTGGAAATCGATTTATTTATGATTGAATATGTGGTATGTACATAGATTGGTTTTATTATATCACCTTTATTTCTCTTTATTGTTTGTATACCTAGAATATTTAATTTCAATAGAATGTAATCTTTTTTCTAACATGTTTTAACTGTTGAAAATTTAACGTTTATAAGAATAGTAATTTCAATGTTACTTGTTTCTGCACAGCTAGTGGGTTAGCTAAATTTTTGGAAATGGATACCATTTCACAGGCATTCCTTTATTTGTTCACATACTTGATGTTTCCGGTGTTCAGGTTCAATAATTATAACCATTCATTTTATCTTCGAAGCTGTGCTAGAACTTGAAATTCAATTGCTTTCCAGACAGCAATTGTTGAAGGCGGACGCAAGACTGTCGTATAGCAAACTTTTGCGTTGAATTAAAATTTTGCTGCTACAAAAGACTTGAAAGTTTTTGCCATAATAACTTAAATTATTTCGACATCAAGATGCTAATTATTTTTAAATAATGTCTGCAATTCAGGGTGTGGGTTCCGAAAAAAGCAATGAAAAACAAAGATGCAAAGTCATCAAATATGAATATACTGCGCGATAAACTCTATAAAACTTGTTTTTCAATTTTTATTTCTGTTGGAACAAAACAGTACCAGCACCTACCACATCCTTAATACCTGGGGCTAAATGCTTTCGTAAGCCGAAGAATCAGACGAGACGTGCTCCGTGGTGTTGTCATCAATCGTAAAGCAATTGTCGCAATATGTTAGTCACTTATACCTAACACACTTCTATGTTTAGCAAAAAATCGTAGTGTCACGTTAAAATTCCAGTAAGCAGCCAGTAGATTTTCCTGTTCTGAGCGCGATGTTATTTCATGCGATGCCATTGTGACCCAAGTCAGGACTACTTAGTGAATTCAAACTTCAGAATACGTAAACGCAGCCGGAGGTTACATACAAACACATCATCTCCATTCCATGTTAACGTTATAGATTACTTGTAAATGTGTCAGCTTAAATGACATAACGGGGAGTGAAGTCTAAGGGTTTCGCGCTCACAAGAGGTAAGCGCCACATAACAAGGAATATTCCTTTCCTAAGCTATTTCGGAGAATAGAGAATGTTGATTTCATACTCACGTTCCAATCAACTTGTGTCAAATGGAACTGAATTAAAAAAACTTAACATAGAAGACCATGCACACTCCAGTGCGAATTATACCAGAGTTTTTTTTTTTTTTTTTTTAACGAAGGATAACTTAGAGTTCATCCATAACACATCATGTGGGGATCAGTACATCGAGAGCAGAGACAGGTGTGATAGAGAAAGCGCCCTTACGTCTGTAAACCGGTTTTGGAGTCGGCTTTAAGCAAGAAAGCTTATTTGATCAAACAATTGAGACATAGAGTAAAATTGTTTTTATTACAGTTTTGTAGATTCAGATGGCCCTCCTAGATGACAAACTTCATATACCTTGGAAGCTTTTGACGGGACATATTTAGTTCAAAGAAACTTGCTATGTTGTATTGATATTTAGCTTTGTTGAAACGGATGCTGACCTTTTACCTAAGGTTTACACACGCAAGTTGCACTTGTAGGGTTTACATATGTTAGTGTACCTGTACACGAGAGAGCGAGCTGAAAGCCAACTAGACGCTTAGCAAACCAATTTTACCTGAAAGTAAGCTGCTAGTTGGCCTACTATTCAAAATAAACTGACCATGATATATAAGTGGATACGCCACACCAGTCAAATTCTTCCTTCTAGCAAAGGACACAACCTTTGTTGTTTTCTGGACATGTTTCCTACAAACAGTACACTACATAATCTGCATATAACTGAACGTATTTGTTAAAGGCGTTAAACAGATAAACAGTTAAACTTGGATATGATGCATGGCGACTGGACGCTGCTGTGCGAGGAACCCCTATTTACGTCAAGTATCCACCCCTAAAAGCCATTTTTACCCAAACTGGGGTATACACTTTAGGTATGTATATATGCACATTCAGGGTCTTCTACATGTAAATCTAAATTAATACTCCTCTGTGATGCTAATGGAGTGCGTAATTGTTTTCCAAACATCAGATTCAGAGAACGTTGGCCACAAAAAGTATTTAATATTATCACAACTGGTAGAGCTCTTCATAAGGATAATGATTCGTTTATAATTTATTCAGTTCAAAGTACGAGTATCGTTAATAAGTAGTTTTTAATTCTTTTATTCAACTTCTCTATAATGATAATACCAATATTCTTTCTAATTTTGTCACGAAGTAATACCTGCCATGCATTTGAAAATCGAAATTGAAAAAAAAAAAAAAATATGTATATTTTCCAATAATCGTATTTAAATTATATAATTAATTTTTTTTTTTACGAAGGAGAACAGCAATTCAGAGTATTTAATTTGTTAAGTCCTAAAGGTATGTACATATGGTATGTACATATTTATTGTCGATTTAAATACTATATTTACATTTATTTCAGTTATAAGCAGTATAAACACTTAACATGCTGGCTGCAGAGGGAGTCGTACATGTATCTGCGGAGCTATACGTAGCCATACATACTTGGTTTGGCCCCTAAGCATCTTTTGGTCTGGTGATGAAAGTTCTTCCTCGACTCCTGAGTAGAGGCCATTTTATTCGTTTTATTAACCCATAGACAGGTAAAAAAGTTTCCGAATTTTTAGTTCTTTACTGTTCAATATTTCAAAGAACAGATTTTCGCTGTTTTATTCTATTGCCTTGTTCAGTTTATATAACATAAAAAAAAAATTTGTTTATTAACGTATCCATTGATCCAGAAATGGGCTTCATCTCTGAACAAAATTTTACGATAAAATACATTGAGTTCTTTCAGAGCCCATTCACTGAAAATATGACGCAAATTCAAGTCACCTGGCTTCAATTCTTGCACAAGTTGAATTTTGTACGCTTTTAGGTCGAGATCCTTACGTAAAATACAACAAGTTGTCGAATACGCCAAGCCAAGCTGCTGAGAACGACGACGAATCGATTCGTCACAGTCTTCGCGTATACTCTCATCTACTGCTGCTATAGTCTTTTCACTACGTGCTGGATGAATGTTAACTAGGACTCAAATTTGCGAATGGCATTGGCAATAGTGGTTTCAGTAGGTCGATTATTCGCACCGCAAGTTCATCGAATCGCACGAAAAACATTTCTCACAGAACGCTGATTTTCGTAATACAGCTGAACAATTTGGAGACGCTGTTGTGATGTGAGTCTTTCCATGATGACTTGCCAAACGATACTGAACAAAAATGACATAGCAGTTTGATAGGAGTCGCGCGTGATCTGTCAAGAAAAGTCTATTGAAAATCAAACCTTACGATGAATCACTCTATATAAACGGAACTGTTTTCTAACTACAACATTTGCTTAATCTCTTGTATTGAATGCTTTCATGGCATATTTATTAAATTGAGCTTCCTGTACTTAAAATAAATACAGTAGCAATTTATCAACCGTTCTTCACATATTTATTAACGTGGCATATACCATAATCTGAAATATAATTTCCTTGTTTAGTTTGTATTATATGTATTACATTCCGTAATCTTCTTCAACTTCTTCATTTCATCATTATTGCGATTCTGTTCTTCAATAGAAAAAAAAAAACATTAGTAGATTGTGTTCGTTGGTTAGAATAAGACCATCAAGTTTTTCCTTCCATACAGAATCCGCTCCAAAGTAAACAGTACCTCTTAAAAGTAGGTTTTTCTAGTGAGGCTATCTATTGGCAATTACGTGCTTCGGAACGTAAATCCCTTAAATTTCATTACCTTTGGACAAATAGAAGCGGAGTTATTGTCGGAGTCTGAAGTGACGGTGTGTTTGTGTCATCGGTACCGAAATGTCTGACGACCAAAAAGTGCGCAGAATTTAAGATTAGAAGGACATCATCAACAATGCCAAAAACAACAAAAACTTCTTTTTCAACATTTTAGATGGTTATGAACACGTGGTGTTTTAAATATGATCGAGAAATCGAGCGACAAAATGGCGAGTAGAAGGCGCCAGACGAACCAAAACCCAAAAACATCTCGTTTGGAGATGTCAAAAGTTGAGACAATGTTAATTTGCTTTTACGATTCCAAGGACAATGTACACAGAGTCCACAGGCCAAAGAGTTAATATATAAATCTACAATGGTGTTGTAAAGCGTTTGGTGCATCATATTCGTTGTATTCGGCCAGAATATCGCGCAGAAGGAAGATAGCGTTTGTTGCACGATAATATGTCATCTCATCGATCGACACTTGTGACCGATTTTTTGGCTAAAAATCGAATTGTAACTGTCAGCCACTCCCCGTGTTAATATGATTTGGCACCGTGCGACTTTTACTTTTTCGAAAAAATGCTTTTGCCGGTGAAAGGAATGCGATTTATGGATGTATAAGTCATCCAAAAGGCTTGTACATTTGTGTAGCTTTTGAGCTACACTTCTACCAACTTGATCAAAGATGATTTGCGAGACTGAATCCGATCCCACATTCATCAAAAAGAACATTACGAGAGACGAGACGTGGATTTATGAGTACGACACGCAATCCAGACATCAGGCAAGTGAATGGCGTTCACCAAATGAGCCGAGACCAAAAAAACCACGTCGTTTTCAGTCAAACAAGAAGGCAATGCTCACGGTTTTCATGGATTACAACGGTATACTATAGTGCATCATGAATTTTTGTCAGAAGGCCAGACAGTAAACAAAGAGTGTTATTTGGGCGTTATGAGACTTGCGTGAAGTAAGTCGCCGAAAAAGACCAGAATTGTGGGCAGAAAACTCGTGGATTTTGCACCATGATAACGCACCGTCTCACAATGCCATTTGACGAAAAATGCAATAAAAACCATCCAAAAGCCAGCGAATTCACCTGATTTGGCTCCCTGTGACTTCTTTCTGTTCAATTGAGTTAAAAAACTACTATGGGGAACGCGTTTCAGCAGCCGAAAGAAAGTAAAGGAAAAATCGCAGGAAGCACTGATGGACATCCAAAAACCGAATATACATAAAAAATGTTTCGAAGATTGGATCAAGCGCTGGCATAAGTGTATTGCAGTCGATAGGGATTACTTTGAAGGGGACAATTATAGATTTAGAATAAACTTGTATTTTTAATTTTCTGAATAAATTCCAGGAACTTTTTATGTATATTAATAACCTTGAAATGTGCGTGATCACCCGTAAGTACATACGTGTATGTACTAAGTACGCGTAAGTAGTTTTCTACGTGTTGGAATCCTTAAAGTTTGTGATGTAAATCGTTGTCAAAGTGAGTTTTTTTTTTTTTTTTTTTTTTTTTTAATGTCGTAATCTAATTATAAATTTGGTGGAGACAGACCCCACCATTCGTTGGAACCATAAAAGCTGGGATGGGATGGTATATAGGAGATGAGGACATCATAAATTACAAGTGTCGGTGTTGAAGAAAATAGAATTGCAAAGAGGCGGAATCCACAAAACCAGAGAGAAGTCGATGAATGCAGAGAATGTCAGCTACCTCTTTGCGTTTTTCAATGATATTTAAATTAAGAAGTTGAATATTCTCGATTCGGGATTTTTAAATTCGCTGAAAGAGACATCATACTTGGCTGGAATATTTGAAAAAGGGCCGGACAAAGGTAATATAAAGTGACCTCGTCACATATAGATTCGAAAATTCTTTCGACCACCGTTTGATAAGACCAAGTGATGATTTGGCTTTAAGGATTATCTCAACAATATACAAGCGGAAATTTAATATTTTTATTTACCATAGGCGGCGGTATAGTCCGAGGTGCACTTGGGCCTCAGCCAACATGCGTCTCCAACTAGCTCGATCGTTAAATAGAATCTCCAGTTTCGCACGGTAAATATCCTGAGGTCCCCTTTCTCTTGCGTACAGGATTTGAACACTTTTCGGACTCATCCACTCTATATGACCCAACCATCTCGGTCGTTGGATCTTCACTCTTCTGGTTACGTTGTTGTCCCTGTACAGTCCAGTTCGCCGTTGTATCTCCTCATCCACTCATCGTCTACGCAGACGGGACAAAAAATCACTCGAAGAATTTTCTACTCAAAGCAGCCCTCATCCATGTTTGATAAAGGGCTTTGCCAGTCAATTGCCTTTTTAGCCCAAAGAAGCAGCGATTGGCAAGAGTTATTCTTCGTTTGCTCTCAGCGCTGGTGTCAGCTTAATTGATAGCGGAGCCTAGGTAGACAAAGTCTTTAGCTATCTCAAAGACATCGGTGTTTGATGTCCTTTCTGGTTGACAGCATATACTTGATCTTCCCCTCATTTACCTATTAAACCCATCTTTCCCGCTTCAGTCTCAATACTCGCGAAAGCGCCACTGACATAACACTGATTTCTTCCGATTATGTCAATATCATTGGCATATGCGAGTAACTGGACAGACTTTTGAAATATTGTGCCTCTTGTGTTGGCGCGTGAGTTTTGCACTATTCTTTCAAGAATTATGTTAAAGAAATCGCGTGACAGGCGTGACAGCGCATCGTCTACATCGCTGAGTTTTTTTTTACCCTAATGGAGCAAGCACAATGCACAAGCGGACGTGTTTATCAGGCATGATGCCAAAACTAGACATTGCTCTGTACAGCTTTAGATGCTATCATATGATGAAACTAGGCGGTGTGTGTATCAATTTGAAACTCATGGATTTTTTCCAAGATCTACCGTATTGTGAATGTGGACCAATCAGATTGCCCACGAATGGCGATAGGCGATAGGATATTGTAGGCGATGCTAAGAAAACTGATACCTGTATTTGACGCAGTTCAGAGGGTCTTCTTTCTTGGGGATCGAACAAACAAACGAACATGAATAGATTGACATGGAAAAAAAATTGTTCTCCCGATGGAACCCACTTCAGCTGAGGCACCAAGATAAGGATGCCGTCGATGAAATCACTTAGGTCAATTAATTGGTCAACAGCTTTAATATCAATGAAGTAGCTTGAGTCGAAAGAATGTAGCAGCACTTAACGCACATGCAACTTTGAGGAGTATTATTTTATTTGAAACAAAGGTAAGTTTAGCTAAGGAAGAGTATTGTGAATATCCAGCAGTACGCTGGATTTTTGAATGAAGTAGTAGGGGAAGATGGTTGAGATACTGACGTAAAAGGCAAGTGCAAGTTAGGAACATAAAAAATGTATCATTGTCAGCTCGGCTACCTTAAGGGTGAAAGGCTCTTTTAGAGTGTATATATTTTAGTTCCAAAAAGCAGCAAGGTCATCCACAAATCTTAGGAAGATGTGTTAAAAATTTCGTGGTACCTGTTGTAAAGATTCTTGAGACTAGTTGTATCAGTAGGGGTGCCTTCTAATCCGATGAAAACCATGATGCTGTTTTTTGTTTTTCCCCCAAAGCGGCCAGAATCGTATTATATATTTTCGTATATATTTTTATCTCTTAGCCTAGAGAGCATGTAACAATTTAATGTTAATATTATAGTAGATACTCGTACACTCTGAATGCGGCTATTTATAAGGACCATCTGATTTGTTTAGATCTGTGCTGAAAATTTTCATTACAACTTAAAAAATACTGCATATACAATACGATTATGTATGATACATATATTCAGGCCCACTTTTGCAAGCCTAAACTTTTGTTATTATTTTCATTATTTTCTTAGAGAAATTTTTAGACTTTAATGAATCAGATCTACGATATAAGAAAAAAAATGATTAAAGGTTTTTTCTTTTTCAGTGATAAAACTGTCAAAGTAGCTTTCAAATTTGGCAGAAATACAGGGTGACTAACTTTTTTTTTTTTTGATAAATTTTATTGTTCCAAAGCAAAATATGTTGGAAAATACATCAATTTTCAAATTGTATCGGTAGTTTTTAATATGTCCAACTTTGGCGCGAATAATGGCCTTGAGATGGCCGAAGAAAGCATCGCACGCTGCACGCAAGTGGCTCTGCGGCATTTTGGTCCATTCCCGCGAAATGCTTGTTTAAGGTGGTCCAAACTTTAGTATTTTTTAGTGCCAACCTTCGCCTTCACAATACCACGGTCCAAAAATAAGAGCGGAGAGTGACCATCGGCGGATATGGTGGCCCAAACCATCACCATCGGTGCTGCCTGCTTTCTGGTGGCCGTTCGAAGGTCTAAATTTTCGAAGGACTTCTCTGGCAAGTAATTTTGTTTGTTGACATATTGCTCGATAATAAATGGCGACTCACCACCAAATTTGGCAACTCACCACTTTCGTGCAAGCGTAGCAACTACTTCGCTCTTTCGACTCTAACTTTTTTCCGTTGCGATGTGAGATCGTGTGCTTTTTGGAACTTTAATAACTTGAGCCCAAGCACATTTTTCAGTATGTGTTGCATCCGTTCCAACGATATGTTGAATGATATGCGTGATATGCCAGTATCACGGTAACGAGCTATGGTTCGAGACACAAATGATTTATTCACGTTGAGGTGCTGGAGGGCTCTAACGATAGCTACTTGTGGTTTTCTAGCTAAATATAAAGCAATCACATTATCACGTTTGAATTCCATCGCGGATAAAATTTTTTCAAAACAACTGAGAGGCAAATCGTTTAAAAGGCTTGTAAATAATAAAATTATCTGTCATGTGTCAAAATTTGAGCTCACAGTAATGAACGGTTTGAGAATTATAGCAGTCTGAAGTTGGTTGCAGTTCGAGTCAGTTAGGGTGTACATATATTCCATTTTGTTTAATACATTAAAAAACTATTATCGATTGACTTACGCCTCAACAACGCTTGCGTGTTCTGAAAATTTATTTCCAATATTTTCAGGGTACACTTACACAGCGCTTGCTCAATTTTTGGTTCACAGAGCAAGCTATTCGTCCAAATATGATAAATTAAGTACTGCACAAAACCCATCCAGTAAGACCTCGTGTTTTGCCAACTGAAAATGTTTAACGATGTGATATGACAACCTCTTGACCACAATAATTTTTGTGGGGCGACTTGAAGGCATTGGTTTTTATGCTGATAAATCATAAACTATTAACAATCTAGAAGCCAAAATTGTGGCTGTTATTCGGATGAATATGCCGATTTACTCGACAAATTGATCAAAATTTGGACTGACAGAATGACCTTATTCGAACTTTTAATACCAACAATTTTTCAATCCAATAAAATAAAAACTCTCCATTCAATTGATTTTTGTGTTTTTTTAAATTTTTATCGCTCCAAAACAACATTTTAGGCAGTATACCATATATTAAATCGTGATTGAAAATCTCCTGCCGTCGATATCTTTTGAAAATCCATGTTGAATTCATAGGGAATACTGACTCTTAAAAACCGTATTTAAAGCTTCCGATAAACTGTTAATTCATGAAAGCTTTCGCTGAATTCAATTTATGTTTGCTTTCCATAGAGCAATATACCTGCATATATGTAAATATGCATACAAAACTTAGTATATGAATACATGAAGTATATAGGTTGTGAATACGTTTAATTACATGAAGAAGTAAACATGTATGTTGTCAGTGTTATTTTACGAACAATCATGACAAAAAAAAAAAAAAAAAAAGATGCAGAGGGCAGTCTTCTCCGCTGACATCACAATCACAGAAATTACAATATTTATAAAACCAATCGAAACAATAAGTTAAGTTTGTCTGCATCTTTTTAAATCAAGCCGCGCGTCTGTTTTTAAAAGGTTTCAAGTCCTCGGTGAAAGAAGTTACGATAGATATGTTCAAAAACTGGATAATGTTATTTTAATGTTTGCTAATTATTTCATCAGACATTTAACATTTTGTGAATTCTTTTCCAACGAGGGCTTAGGACATTTCCTTTTTAGGTAAGAATGAGTTTGAAAAGCGATAAATTCAGACATTTTTGACCAGTACAGCATATTTTCTCCAACCAACGAAGTGTATCACTATTCAAAAAGTTCATGATTTCACCCCAAGTCTGTGTTGATGAATGAGGTAGCGAGCTTTTTGCTTACTCGTGAAGGAAATACCTTTTATTTTGGTATTAGGAAATGTGACTCGTCACTTGATTTTATAGTAGTATTGTTACTCTTGAATTTATTTGTACACACATCGTTGCCCAAGTACAAGATTTTTTTTTATATATAAATAAAATGAAATGAAAAGAAATCAATTATTTTCGGTGTGTTATGGCTTTATTAAAAAGACCGAACATTCCCATTAGTTGTGGAATACGACTTTATTCATGTGGCTGGTTCGGTTAGCTTCGTGATAGCGCATCATGTCAACCCAATTTTCCAAGATTTTGTTGACTGTTTCTGGCTTTATCTCACGAATAGCTCGGACGATATTCGCTTTAAGAACTTGAATAATTTCTCGATTGACCGCGTAGCATAAATTTTAAGAGCGCCCACAAAAAAAGTCGAGTCGTAGCACCGAGGTGGCCAAATGAACTTAGCGGAAAGATCGATTGTTTGACGGGCTGTGCGATATGGCGGACTATCATGCTGATACCAAAGATCGTCCAAGTCCATGTCTTTAATTTCAGCGCTCACCGTCGATGAAAATATCGCTTCCAGCAGCATTTTCGAAATAAAATGAGGCAATGATACCACCACTCCAAAATGGGCATTAAACTGTCACTCTCTGTGTGTCATCTGCGGGTTTTCCGATCTCCCGATGCAGCAATTTTGTTTGCTAGAATAGCTGCCGAAATAAAAATGCATCTCGTCAGAAAAAATGATTTTTCGGCCAAATTTGATGTCCAATTCGAGCTGCTGCTGTAAGGCTCAAACTGAGAAGCGATAACGGTCCGGATAAAAAGTGTTCCTTCAATTGCTGTGCTAATTGGACTTTGTAAGGGAATAAACCGAAATCTTTGTGCAATTTCAGGCTGGTGCGTGAAATGCTGAGTTGTTAAGATAGATGGCCAATCAATGTTGTTGGATTCAGTCGAACACTCAGTCACAGCTGGCACGTAACGTCCGACGACAATTTTTTTGTACAAACTTACGTACAACAGGCGCGGTTTTGTGCTTCATTTCGGCCAATAGTTATTTTCAATAAATGCACTGTTTTGGCAACACAGCACTCAGTTAAGAAATAAGTTTGCAATATTTTCCAACGTTGTCTAAGCGTAAAGTGATTCATTTCATTCTGCAGATGTATGATACTAACGAACAAAATATCAAACGAGAAAGAGCTATAAGTCTCAAAGTAACATTTGATTCAAAAACGAACTTGTATATAGACCACACATCACATAGCTGCATAGAGCACTTAACTAACTCAAAATTAAAGTTCCTGCTTATTTTCCAATTTGCAGCGCAGCTTCTTTACATGATGTCAAAGTTTTTTAAGATTTTATAAAGATTAATATATCTGCTATTAGCCTCTCAAGAATGCTATTGAAAAAGCCGCATGATAGCAATTGACTTTTTCGAAACCATGGCTCTGTATAACTCATTTCTATGTTTTTCTGGATTTTCTTTAATGTTTATCTGATCAACTGTGGGTTTACCAGGATTTAAATAACACTGAGCCCGTGCATGTCTTTTCTGGAGTAAACTTCGTGTTTGTCTAATGGCTGTAAATTTGTTTGCATCATCCAACGTACACATTTTCTGATACACTAAAAACTGATAGACCCCCTAATATTTTAGTATAGGTTAGACAATATGTCTTAGCTAAGTCTAAAATGGCTTCTTAACATTGGAGAACTGACTGAACTCAGCCCCTTTTGTAATGAAAACGGATTATAGATCCGTGATAAGCATGCAGTTTCTTTTACTTTATACTTTACAATATAACATCAATCACTGATACCATCAACAGATTTATTGAAAGATTGTACTGTCATGCAATGAATCAAAATCATATTACTCGGCGGTAGAGTGAAGAAACAGTTAAAACCGTTCTTTAAAACATTAATAACGCAATCCAATTTCGTATACACATCCAAACATATAAATATCTAAAGAGTTCAAGACTAATTTTTCCGGAAGCCATCAAAAATGTAATATTCTAAGATAAAGCACTTTCAGTAATACGAGCATCTTATGCTTATCTCTCAATTCATCGGTATAAAATCATGTCTCTACACCTCTAACACAAAATTCATGGTGCTAAGTATATATGAATATGTAAGTATGAAATCTCTTTGATACTCGTGTAACATAATCGTGACAAAATTATCTGATGAAAAGAGCTCCAAACTTTCATGCTATACGCTTATGTAGAACTCAAAGAAAAGTACTAACAATACATAGTTTTAAAACGAGGATGTGATGAAACTGAAAAATCAATGCACTGACAAAAGTTTTCTGAGGAGCAGCATACGTTCGGAAGCTCATCAATGGTTCTAAAATCAATGCATACTGATCAACATAAGAAAATAACTTTCAAACCACAGCACTATCTTCGACTAGGCGTTATCATCCAATTAAGTTACAATTGCTAAGGAATCAGTATACCATATGTTATAACTGCATAAGTTTAAGGAATTTCAAATCATGTTTCTGTATTTTACCAGAAGTACTGGAAAATTAACAAAAATTGGCAGACAGAAATTTTTCCAGGATCAGTTTTAAAAAGAGTAAAGCTTACTTATTTATCTACCTAAACAGGAAACACAGAGATATCTTTGGTGTTAATTTAGAGTTCATCAAATCATTTCATATTATTTTAGAATGTTAGAATGGAATATTTTGAACTGTGCATTTCAGATAAAGGTAGATGAATTGCATTAAGAAATAAAATTTATGTAGATACGTTTCATATCTTAGATAATATTAGTGATAATCAATGCCTAAAAGTGTACACAAAGTATTATTTCAATGAACATACGCATATAATATGATAATTATTAGAGGGATTTTAGGTTAACTGCGTCCAGTTTAATATTCCATATTAGTTGAGATCCCCTTGCAATGGTGCGCGCCATCTAAATGGAAATCTTTCTCTACTGCGCTGTCCCTCAAATTTGGAATCGAAGAATCTTTGGCTTGCAACATTGTTGTTCATTCGCCTTACATGTCATTGTTATCTTGGGCGACTAACGTATATTTTTCTGACCAGCTCAATGTCACTGTACAGCTTGTTAAGTTCGCTGTTAAGTCTTCTCCTGTAAATGTAAAAGAAACCAAAAATCGATCGAAAAAATTTGAAAACAATAATTAAAGAAACGTTGAAATTATTTTAAGAAACCTAGGGTCAATTTAACGCACTAGGTAGTCTTATCATATTTGTTAGCTACAAAAGATTCCGATTCCTAAAGTGAACAATAGTCAATTATTATTAAAGCAAACATATTTAGAGATTGATTCATTTTTCTTTCTTTCTTCCATTAGTTGTTTAATATTTCCAGAAATTGGATCAGTCCTTTCTGCGTGATTAGCTCTTCATGAAGAATATATGGTATTTGTATAGAAATCTTGATCGCCTTTGTGCCAGTGCCGGGCGATTGGTGATTAACTGTTCCACATCCTCCTTAATTTCACAGCAAAATCTACATGTTTCAGTGGAGGCGATTTCCAATCTTAAAGATGGTAATTCATGTTTTCATTACCATCATGCCCTGGTTCCCATACTAGTGAGACTGATCAGGGTTATGAGGTTGTTGGGTGCTTAATGAAACTCTATGATATTTGCTTTTTAGTACTGATTGACGATTAACGAGAATATAGTTATTTTAACTTTTTCATGTCGTCTATTTAGTAAATGGTGGTATCCTTACTTTGTATAATTGAAAGGTGGGTCAGAGATCCTACTATACCTGCGTATAGTCTTAAGATGTTTTCGAACCATTATTATTACACTTTTATGAATCATTGTCCAGCCATATAGAATTTGTATTCCATTCCTCCCTTGTATGGAGGAAGAATCTATACCTCTTTGAAAAAATAAGAGTGGGATCCCATTGGTCTAGTGTTTAAAGTGATTTACGCAATGTAGATTGAGTGCTTTTCTGGCAGCTTCGTCTTCAATTGCTACATGCATCGCAGCTAGATCTAATAAAGTTCTCCATGCCCGTAGTTTTCACTTTCGTTTAGGACTTTTGTCTTTTATTAATTAATTCAATTTTAACAAATTTTGTAACAAGAATTGGTTACACTTGAATTTTTAAATAATGAATTTATCAATTTCAAAAATAACTTAACTTTATTGGGTACACGGAAACAAAGATCAATCGTACTTAACTTGGATATGATATAAACACATATAAATACCGATTTAATGATTTAATAAAATATTATTAAATTAATAACCTAATACGCAACGCTGATAGTTACATATAAAAGAAAAAATAAGAAAATTATTTGTAAAATATGGTAAAACTAAAAATAAAAAAGTCTTTAAATAAATGTATTGAAAAAGAGAACCGACAAATGAAAAACTTGAGGCAAAACTCCTACAAGTTTGGCAGAATACCTGCATCTATCTGACCATGCTGGAACTTCTAAACTCCTTCGTATGATCAACAACTACGAACTCCTTATTGAAAAAGCCATTATTTGTCAGTCGCATACTGTTTCATAAAAATTCAGATGCAAAATATAAAACAAAATAATAAAAATAAAGAAAAAATTCTGAAATAAAAAGACAACATACATACATGACACTTTTTTTTTTTTTTTTTTATTTATGCAAAGTATATAACATTCTCGTATTCTTAAATATAAATTAAAAAAAAACAAAAAACAAAGTTTCTGACTTGTTTTAATCGCCATGAATGAGACAAAAATATTATCTTTTCTTTGTTCACTTCTGGTTACACTAGTTTACTTATTGAAGACAAAGAAAGTACAATGTGTACATACACTCATGTACATATGTATATATGCACATATACATAGGTTCATATAAAAACGCTTAAATTAAAATAAAAACAAAATTCTGCTCTTACAATGAATTTTTGGTTTTTCATTAAACAGAACAAAGTTGACAACGCGTAAGACGACGCAGCTTCGTGATTTATTTCTATTTCGCCTTCGCTATGTGTTAAAAATTTTTATTCAAAATTTACACAATTTATTTCATTGTTCCTACATTTTATAAAAGTAGTTTTATTTTTCTTTACTTTTTGTAAGTGCGATATAGATATTTGTAGATTTTATAGAAAAAAAAAAAAAAACAAAGTTGATTTATAGTGGCTTTTCTCTAATCGGTTTATGTAAATAAATAGTGTTAGAAATATTTATATATATATATATATATATATATGTATATTTTTTTTTTTTAGATAATATTAGTTGCAACAGTGTACACTGAAAATAATGGCACCGTTGCTTATTAAAAGCGAAATTTGTTGCTTGCGTGGTGTTATTTATGTTGACTGAGATGCATGTTTATAAATTTCATGTGGAAGCATTTTACCTATACATGTGGGTGTACAATAAATCAATTGATCATAAGTTGCAAAACCACAAACAAGCTTAACTAACTGCATTTTCTACCCAAATCTGCATGTACAGTTTTGAATCAACGACATATATTTATTTTTACATTGTTATGTCTTAATCCCCATGATACTGTGACTCATTGTGAAGTCAATTTTCCATTCCACAATCAACTGATATCTTTTTTATCTATACCTGTATGTATTTATGTTTATCTGTTAAGATACCGATGGTAATTCGAAGAAAAAACGTTTGGACAGAGAGGAGAAAATAGCAGAGTATCGCACTCTAGGAGTTTAAAGTTTTTGTCTAGTGGCTCAAATTAATTCATATATTTTAATTTCATATGAAAATACGTTTCTTACGTTTAGCAATGAAATAAAATGTCATTTAAACGTCCACTACAGTTCAGTTCGGTCCGAAATACACAATACGAATTTGGTCTTCAACCTCCAACAGTTACTTATTTATTTAGGTGACGCTACAGTCCGAGGTGAACGTGGGCCTCAACTAACTAGCCTCTCCAGTAAGCCCGGTCTTTAGCTAAGTCATCAAGTTGCGCACTCAAAATTGGTTGAAGTCCTCTTTCACTTGTGCGTGCTCCTAAGGCAAGATCTTCTTCTTGTCGTCCATCCGGGTTAGAATTGAAGATTCTTTGGGCCGGTGCACTAGTTTTCATCCGCTCTACATATCCTAGACCTTCTGAAAAGGTCTATGCCGTCATTGAATTTTCTCCTTCAAATTCCATCAACGCAACAGAGACCGAATATCTGACGAAGAATTTTTCTCTGGAAACAACCGAGGATATATTCATCCGCTTAAAAAAAAAAAAAAAAAAAAAAAATAGCAAATAAAAAGAGCGATTCTTCTTTTAATTTCTTGTTGGCAGAATTGATAACAGAACCAAGGTATACAAAGTCCTTAACTACCTCGAAGTTATAGCTATTGCGACGTTCTGTGTGATGTTGTGTTTCCTTGTTGGCAGCATATACATATACATATATCTAGTTTTGCCGTCAATCACGAGAAAAACATTTTTATCGCTTCTAGTGAAACCTAACTAAGTTCTGTTAATAATGGTAACGTCATCATCGAATACAAATTGTGCATCTCGTGCGTACTTAAAGAGTTTTGCATAATACGAGTATTTTTAACATCACGTCATTCTATACAATCTGAGTTTGTCAGGTATACCAAGGCTAGACACGGCTCTGCAAAGCTCGTCTCAATAGATGCTGTCATATGCGGATTTAAAATCGATAAAGGGGTTGTGTGTATTGATTCTTCAACTTCTGGGATCTTCAGGTCTGTAAATATTTGGGCCCTAAACCACACAGATAGGGGTTAGTCAGATCATTAATAAAGAACGTTTATCTTTAGGAATGTAGTTTGTTTGCGACATTGTCCATTTGAATACATCCTGAAGTTGACCTACATTTTGCAAGAAAAGAAGAGCTTTGAGTTGTTTTGAGACAGCAAATTCAGGAGAATTAAGCAAGCAGATCTTACTAACTCAATATAAGCATTACTATATTTATTTTTGACCTAACAACTCAAGTGCAAACAGTCCATTTGAAAATTGCTTGCATGAGGGTTGTAACTTGAAGCTATATATTTAATATCTTGTTAAATCTAAAGGGAAAACAACACAATACTATGTTTTTTTTTTTATCTTTAGATACATTACGTTTCGTAGGCTACAAGTATATGCAACTGACCAGTGGCTTGGGGGATCGTTAGTATGCTAAGTTAAGTAAATCATTGCGATTGTTAAAGTTATTCCATTGAAGAGATTTACCCCGGGACCCAACTAGCTCGGCTTTATTCTGTTACATATTTGCCTCTTATTTTCAAAAACTATAAAATGTAGTTAAAAATTAATTCTTAGTACGCTAAAACTTATAAATTAGACGCCTAGCTGTTAATAAGTAAATAAACTTTTATACCGTAACAATTAATCCCTGACCAAATTAAATGTTTTTCTAATAGATATAATTAAACAAAAATCATTTCCAGCACGAAATTCTGCAAGAAATAAAGAGGTATAGTACATACAAACCAATGTGTGTGTGTAAAACTGTATATATATTTATATATATATTCGTAATGCGATAGAGAATACTGTTATTTTAAAGTATTCTCGGGCATATGTAGATTGGCTTAGCTATTTTGTTGGTTTTTGGTTTAAGCTTTATTTTCAAAAAGGGTACATAACATATATATACATTTTTATAACACAATTAAAACAAAGCGCTATAGTTTTTATGACTTGAACTTTTACCTACAACGAACGAGTAAAAAGTTGTTTTTTATAAACCAACAACAAAAAGGAACAATGTGTGCCAAATTAAATACAAAATTGGTAGAGTCAAAGAATTTTAGTGATTCTTTTTTTTAAATAAATTATGTAACCTTGTTTGTTTGTTCGTTTAAGGTGTAAATTTTAAAAACTAAATCTTTCAATGTTTGTTTTTTAAACAGAGAGAAGATAATACGATTATCTTCATTTGTTTATTTCAAGCAGTAATGATTCATCACAAGTAACAATCCGAAAAATGATTCTCTAAATTTTGATAGCTCACTGTTTCGTATTTAAGTACTCTTCCAAACAGAGATATTTTCATGTGGATAAGTGTATAGTTCATATATATATGTTCATAAAATATTTAATTTCGATTATTGTACTACACGAAATCTAAAGAAGAAAACTTATTGTATGAATACTCTTGTTGTGTATTTATTCATCTCTTTTTTTATTCATTTCATTGAGGTATAATACATTAACATTACAAAATTAAAAACACTCTACTTCACAGTTAAAATAAAAGATGTATACATACTCATATATAGGAATATTCGAACATACATATAATACCTTTTGCGATATAAAATACTTTTTACTTGATGTTAACTTATGTGTAGATGCATCCATACATAGATAGCTACATCGTTTGTTCGGACAGTTTTTCGAAAGTTTTAATGGTGTTCGTTATGAGAAAGAGAAGAAGCAACATTGTGCGTTAATTAAGAAAAATTACAGAGTGAGTTTAATTAACTTATAAAACAGTTGATTAAATGATCAGTGACTAAAAAGATTGATTGTGTACACAATACACTATGTTCGAAATTCAGAGCAATTGAAATTTGGGATATGGAGATATTTTTATTTGGGTTAAAAATAAAAAAGAAAACATTTTTATTTATTTTTCATAGTAAAGACTTTACATATTTTTAATTAACAACGCGATATGTAGATATTATGTATTACTATATTTTTGAACTGAAAATATCTTTAACTCTGAATGCCTAGAAACGACTATATGCCCATTTTTCGATTTTGAGATATAGATTTAAGTTGAAAATTTTTGCTCCAAACTTTTAAAATACTCGTAAATGCCTTAAATAGGCATATGTAGATTCATTTCCGTTTAAAGAGTGCTAAATGTTTGTTCCCTAGCTCTTCTATGATATTCAAAATTAATTACTAATTACAAACACGTATAGAAACAAAAATAACCCTGATGGCTCTTTTTGGAATTCTCTATATCCTGTTGGAAAGCAAAAGCTTTTGAATATTCCTTAGCTTTTCAAGCTTGGGTACCTTTATTAAAATTACGCTGTTAGTTCTGCAAGGGTTTTATTTTATTATTGTATAATACATAATTAATTTCTTTTTATTACAATCTGATGTGAGGATGTACATATAAAATATGAGTCCTTGGTTTAATTTTGAAATCCAATATAATACGACTTTAAAATATGTGTAGGAGTATATGTCGTGTGTGTATATGTCGTTATACGGAAGAGTGATTGTTTTTAATTATGCAGACTCATAAGTATGATTAGATTGCTCATTTTTGATAAAAAGTTTGTTTTTTTCAGAGTAGTGTTATTTCTTAATGAGTAAATGCATATCGTATTTTGTATTCTAGATTATAATAATTCTACAATACATTCTTGCAAATTAGAACTTTTTTAGTCGTATTTATGCTCAACATCAAATTCTTTTGATTCACCCTCGAACTGTGTTTCATCACATAGGCAGTATGTACATTGATCACTGAGCTCAAATCCTGCAAAAAGTGCAAAAAATTTCTATCAAACTGTAAATCAAAATATCTGCTTATAAGAAAATCTCTCAATCACTTTATATCACACACAGCCAACCAAAATACATACTCGTCATCCATCCCTTTGCTCATTGATCATATTGGCAACTAAAAATATTACATCCATAAAGTGATACTGACTCATGTGTCACTGGAACAGTTTAATTTGGTGCGATGTATAGAGTTTTCCAATAGGGACTTGACAACTTTGAATTTAATTTGTGAACGCACTCTTTCACTAATCATCAAACTGTTACTGTCAATTTATTCAGTAAGCTCATCATTTTCATCATGGTAAAGTACACTAACGAGCAATGGCTGCAAATTATAAAAATTTTCTACAGATATTCGGAGTCGCAAATCATCTTCAGTAACGAAGCTTATTTTTGGCTCAATGGGTCATATGGCTCAATAATCAAAATATGCGTTATTGGTCAGGTGAAAACCCACATGTACTACATGAATCACCACTTCATCTAAATAAATGTTTGGTGCGGTTTGCATGCCGGCGGCGTTATTGGGCCATATTTTTTCGTCGACGATAACGATCGTCACGTTACTGTGAATGGTCAGCGTTATCGCGCTATGATCACCGACTATTTTTGGCCCGTATTGGAAGATATGGACTTGGACGACATGTGGTTTCAACAGGTTGGTGCCACAAGCCACACAGCACACGCTACAATCGATTTATTGAAAAGTAAGTATGGTGAGCGTGTTATCTCAAGACATGGGCCAGCCGCCGCCTCGTTCGTGCGATTTAATGCCGCTTGACTGTTTTCTGTGGGGCTACGTTAAGTCATTGGTTTATGCCAACACGCCGATGATGTTGGAAGAGCTCAGAGCCAACATTGAACGCGAAATAGCGGCCGTTTCGGTCGAAATGTGTGGCCGAGTCGTTGAAAATTGGGTCCAACGAATCGACCGCTACAAACGTGCCCGCGGTGGCCATATGAACGAAGTTGATTTTCATTCATAAATATTTTGATTGTACTTCAAGCCAATAATAAACTTTTTGAAATATCTCAAATGGTTTGCCTTTTATTTAAAAAAAAAAAAGTTGTCAAGTCGTTATTAGAAAACCCTATACATAGTATTCATGCCTAAAGCATTCGGAATTCGCCGACTCTTCTGCCAACAACAAATTCGGCCTTTCCGTCAACAGAGACGACACCTCCTTAGTACAAACTATCTACATTCTCGATCCCCCTGTCCAGTGAAGATAAGGGAGGCTTATATGAAGTAAGAAAGACAAGTGATTTGGTTTTTGAAGCTGTTATTTCTGTCCCGTTTTGTTTGCTTCAGTTTATAAATCAATTCATCTTAAGATGTCCACGCTACTGTACCGTAAAGCAAAACTTGGATGATCGGTGTCTTGTGTAATGTCTTTTCGGTTGTTCGAGGGAGGGCTTTACTACTAAATTGCCTTCTAAGCCCAAAGAAGCATCGATTAGTAAAGGTGATTCTTCACATGAATTCCGGGCTTGTGTCTTTTTCGGACTTGATATCGGCGCTGAGGTCCAGAGGCTTGCCTTACTAATTCAAATTTGTAGCTGTCTATTGTGGCATTTTGTCTTAAGCGTCAATGTTGCCTGTCCCTCTTTGTTGAAAGCATATACTTTGTTTTTTCTTCGTTGACCGCAAAACCCATCTTTTGAAACTCTGTGAGATTCGTACAATTGTTTCATGAACAATGGTGAAAAGAAAAATCACATCACAACGAGTCGTTTTGACAGTGAAGGTCACGGTTTTTTCATTACTACCTTCACGAAGCATAGCTCTGTATATTGGAGTGTTCATGAGTTCAGTTTTTTTTTTTTTTTTTTTTGAATAGTGTTTATAGAGAAGGTTATCCTTGATATTATTACGAGAATTTGTTTTGATCGGACGTGTTTTGAGTGCTCAATATTTTTTTTAAAGTGGAGGATAACAAAACCTATTTTCGGCATATAGATTTTTTTTTTCTTTAAAATAGTCAAAGCGGTAGAGGTACAACGGGAGATTTGCTGCGTGTATTGAGATGCGGCTATATTTGTCATCGTTATTTTACACGTTTTCGTTCAGGAAATCTAGGCCTTGATTATGTTGTTTAGATGACAGAAAGACGACAATCAAATCTTGGCTGCAGTTACCGTTGACAGGCATTTGACGACACAGAAGACCATTCAGCGGCTTTCCATTGCCCATACAACCGTTTCGCAGAGATTGAAAAGGCTTGGACTGTCGAAAAAGGTGGATGTTTGGGTTCCTCACGAACTCAGTTAAAGAAAAATTATGGAGCGCATAATTGTCTGCGAGTCTGTTTCGATGGAACTCGCTTAATGCTTTCCTGAAAAAAGTAGATACGGGAGACGAAAAATGTTTGGTTTACAAAAACATTCAGTATAAGAAGACATGGTGCGGTCCCTGGTGAAACAACGCAATCTGTCGGTAAACAGGATTTGCATTCCAAAAAGGTTTTGTTGAGCATTTGGTCGAACTGGCGAGGTGTCCTTCCACGCAATTCGACAGTTAATGCCGTTAAATATTACTCTCAGCTGGACACTTTGAAGCAGGCAGTGGAAAAACAATGACCAAACATGGCGAACAGGAAGAGCCAATGCAAGACCACACACAGCTTTAGTGACAAAACAAAAGCTTAATTCATTTGGCTGGGAAGTTATGCAGCACCAACTGTACTCTCCAGACCTTGGGCCTTCTGACTATCATCTGTTTCGCTTTCTCCAAAACAATTTGGACGAAAGACAATTCAATTCCGAAGATTGATCTGATTTTTACAAAAGACTTTTTATTGTGGACTTTCTTGGGCTAAAACCACACTGATAGTGGCCGTAAGACTGTTTACTGAGGGTCGCAGGCGTTAACATACTACGGCAGACAGGATTTTATATCGTTAAAGAAACATTTTCCTCCTATAGTTTCATTTCATTCGTCGAGCAATACTTTCGTCGACCAAGATTTTGGAGAACAGTTGATGTATGCTCCGCATCCAATGATCTGGTGCTTTATTCAGCTCGACAGTAATCTATCGGGTTCAGCAGCTTTGTTGGACTCGAGCTTGAAAATGGCTGTTCTGTATGAAATATTTTTAACAGATTCTCAGCACCGACTGTGGTTCTACTATGAGGTTTCCCTCTCCATCCGTGTAGATTTCTGTTCGGAATTTACAGCTTTGACACAATTGCTGACTGAAATCATGTAAAGGGTGGCATGCATACTCGTACATATATAGGGCATTGCTATAGTCACACGTCTCGCAAACACTTCCCAAACCTAGACTTTTGGCATTTATTATGGAAACATAGCTATCTATCTATCTATCTATCTATCTATCTATCTATCGATCTATCTATCTATCTATCTGTCGTAAGGATTTCCATAATTGATCGTTTTCTGAGTTAGTATCGATTTTAGTCTTATTCTGCTATATTTGACCACATCTTTTAAGCTATTATTCTTATTTAACATGAGACGATCATCTTAACCAGATATGACTGGCTTAACTAAAGATGAGTTAAACAATTTCAAGAAAAGCAATAAGTACGATCATTTGATTGCGTTCTTATCGAAATGCTGTCACTGATACAGAATTTCTATTCTTCTTTTCGGTTAAGATAATGCTATTACGTATGTGAAACGACGTACATATGTATGAGCGCTTCAACAGAAAACTTTCAACAATAAGATAGAGGCGCTTGAAGATAACGGGTTACGAATCTGACGTACCAACACCGAATATCTGCATTGTCTTTTTTCCATACCCGCAAAAAACAGTCGCCGGGTCATAGTTCGAAAAATTTAGATGTCGCACATGGGGTGGGTTAAATGACGCATGTTATGACGGAAGAATGCCGCTCAGTGGCTTTAATATACATACTATATGTGCGTATTGCAATAAATGTTGAAAGATGTATAAGAAATTAAAAGTTAAAACGGCAACGACGGAAATGAAAATGTCACGATTGTCAGCGGGTGTAACAAGACGTGATCTAAAAGGCGGAAGTTTGAATATTTAGAAACCGATAGTGAAGAAACTTCAAACAGCAAATCAGCTGGTTTTTATCACGTTCAACAAATGTAGTTGGAAAATCCGTAGCTAATTGGATCGCTCAAATGAAAAAAACATCACCAAACTCTAGGCCCCAAAATTTCGGCAAAATACCATCGCGCTGTAGCAAGGCAGATACGTGGAAGAAATATTTTTAATAAACGCACTACTTACATCTTTCAAATTCAAAAAAAAAAAGATACCTACAAACTAAATTTTTGTTTTATGCGAGTCGTTTTGGAAGTATTTCTTGATTCTACATACATATGTATGTACATACATATGTAGGTATCGCATTTCTACGGACTTATTTGCTGAAGCACAAAAAAGGACCAATTAAGCTTTTTTTGCTTACAAGCTTTTTGTATTTATTCATGATTTTTATTCATTTATTTTTTATTCTTGTGCTTTTTTTTGGAAAGACCGAACGAAAACAGAACATAATTCAAAAAGGAGGATTGTGGAGATGTACCTATTGTATGTACCTACCTATCTAATACTAAATGAAGAATAAAATCATTTTCTATTCGTTTGGGGGTTTTGAATTGATTTGAACTCCTATTGCTTCCGAACCGTCATATGTTACGTACGTTAACTCTGCGGTAAGGAGGATAATTTATATTTTTATTTTATTTACCGTTTCTGAGCATACAACTTGGGGTCAAGTTGTCCTTTGTTTATTTCATTGGTTTTTTTTTTTTTTGCACTTTAATCCTTTCCCGCTTTCCTAACACGGTAATTTTTCTCATCTGCAGGAGTATAAATATATATTGTGTAAACATGTGGCTTTAAACCTTCGTCAGTACAGTTGTATGATGATATGTACTCGAAAACTATAACGTAAATTCCTCAAATGTACATATATACATATGTATGTGCATGGCATATGCAACTTAACATACATACATATGTTCATTACTCTCAGAACTTTATTTTAAAAAAGCCGATAAGAAAGATGACGAAGATATTATCTTTTTAACGGATACATACAGTTGACAGCTGACATCACACAGATGCATTTTCACAACTACATTTGGTCATCAAAAGCATATCGACATCATAACCAGACAGTTGCCATTAAATATTTTTTTGATTGCCTTCGCATTTTGAACAGATGGCCAATGTTTTGTTTTCACTTTTCATATGTACAATATACGGACAAAAAGAATTAATATTAAAAAAAAAAAAAAAAAAAAAAAAAAAAAGGCTGTTGCAAACGGTTTGTATGATTATGAATAATTGCCGTCTTGATAACCCTTAAGTTACCAAAACGTACATATATATCTATGTATGTACATACCTATATATGTACATATCATCTTCAAGACTTTATACAGGATATGCAAAAGTGCAAGCTTTTGGACGCATCGAAAGTTGTTTAAGACGATTGAAGATTCAAAATTGTTCCACAGAATTATTATTATTATTATCAAGGGAACGATACAAATTAATTTGTAGGGTCCGGGATTTAAAGCCGGGGTACTATGCCCATGTGCCCACAGAATGGTCTGTCTTTGAATGATATAACCTTCTAAATATCTTGCCTTTGGGCTTATCAGGTAGCAAATGAGGAATGATTGTACTCTACTTATCAGTCAGTGTTCTGTTTAGGTACTCTTTTACTTGGAACTGGAGAGATCCAGTGAACTTTTTTTTTTTTTTTCTGAAAGTGTGTATGCATTCTGTACAGATGCCCTTTCTAAGTACACTCTAGGTTCTAAAAAGTATGAGACTGACTTCTGGTACTTATATGAGAATTTGTACTTAGTACACAAAAACTCAAATTCATTGAGGTCAGGTCAGGGCTTTGCTGTAAATTCGTTCTATCAATGCCATCACTAATAAGCAAGTAGTTGCACCAACTATAGGAAAATTGTGTCACTTGTGTTGTTTTAAGTTTTGAGTAATATTCTCAAGTATGATGTTAAAAAAGTCACTAAAGGGGTTTTTGTATCTTTAAAATGTTCGTACACAGCACGGGCGAAGGAAATTTAGGGAGGAAGTAAAGACAGGTACCGATGTACATTGTTTTTAAATGTTTGTAAATTATAACGACCAGGAAACACAGAGGTCGGCAGGGCATTCCATAAGCGAGTTGTACGGCTTTGAAAAGAATCACGATATTTTAGAGTACGTCCGAAAATGTGCTTGAGGGTATACTGATGAGCATTCATAGCAAGGATGAAAGTTTGAATGTTTGAAAAGCTACTGGCGATTTCAATGGAGCACTGGGGGGAGGGGGGGGGGGGATTAGCGATAAAAAAAAAAGTGAGACAGGAGACATTACGTCGATGTTAGAGGGTGTCAATTGAATAACTGTATCACCAATGAGTTTTATCGCACGGTTTTGAAGCCTATCTAGCAGGTACAGAGATGTTTTAGTAGCACCTGACCAGTTGTGGGCATTGTATTCCAATTTTGGGCATATGAATGCCTTATATATTGTGGCCAGATCAGAGGGGGTAAAATATTTCTTATATCGCTTGAGGAAACCTAGACATTTCGCAGCATTTTTGGCGACATCGAAAATATGGTCATTCCAACGTAAGATGTCACTTATACACATACCGATAATCTAAAGTTTATCGGTTAGACGATGCAAGTGCCATTCATGGATAATATCTGGGTATTTGAATTTCGCTAATGAAAGCAGACAGCATTGAGTTTTGGAAGCATTAAATTCCATTCGGTTGATAGTTCCCCAATTGGTTATGCTGTTAATATCGGAATTTAATGAGCTTAACATACGCTACCGTTCACGTTCTTCAACCAAAGAGCAGGGCGTGAGTCCGGGAACGAATATGAAAAGCAGATAGAACTGTCATTAGCAAAGGAATATATTAGATTAGAAGTAGAAGACAAGAGATCATTAATGAAAATTAAAAAGTGTGGGAGACAGAACTGCCTTAGAAATATTAAGTGCAATTATCTTGCTTTCGCCAGATGGATGTATGCTTTGGTTCCACTGAGACATGCCATCAAATCACTAGTGGACAGGTTGCTATGAAAACCATATTGCTGGTCTTGAGAAGTTTTCATGTTTCGAGATATTTCATGAGCTGACGATTTATCAGCGTTTCCATTACCTTGGTGAGAAGGGACGTAAGTGCAATGGGTCTGTAGGAGGAGAGAAGATTCGCCTTATTTAGGGATGGGCTGGACAAATGTTGTTTTCCATCTGCTCGGTAAGAGTCATAAAGTGTAGTATTGATGAAAAAGCTTACACAGTGGTTTTGCCAGCTAGGAAGAACACCTCTTGAGAAGAACGGGAGATATACCATCTGGACCAGTGGATTTATGCATGTAAATATTTATAAGTACTCTACTACACGAGTGTAAAAGTGGATTCGTCCCATTGTAAATAAGACGCACTCAAGTGTAGGCGGGGACAAAGCACAGTCTGGGAGTGTTGAGCTAGCTGCAAAGTGTGCAGCAAGCAGATTGACCTTGTCCAAAGAGGTGACAGCTGGAATGTCATTGTAAATGAGCGACTGCCCAACAATTTTTAGTGCATCATCTTATATAAGCCTTTTTTAAGGTTGAGGTTTTGGCAAGATTAATTCCCGACTGTTACGAAGTAGTGAGCGTCCTCCACAATCTGACAGGGACACAAAAATAGAAATGGCCCTGTGTAGCTCTTCTTTATAGATGATGTCACATGCGCCTATAAAATCGTCTAAGAGGCGTATCGATATGGAATTCGGTTTTCTTTAGGATCCATTATGTATTCGAAAATTGATTTGCCCGCACTGATATAGACCAAAACGATCATTCGAAAATGGTTTTAGGCGTACAAACTATAACACGCCAGACCAAATCCGGTATCCCATATGAATGGTTGTACGTGGCTTTCTTAAAATGAAAATAATACCTAATACAAAAATTAGAAACAAATTTTTAATATGATTTGTAAACTCTAAGCTCTTTTACCCAAAGAACAACGAAAATTACGTCACTATTTTACTGAGATTATACATAGTAACATTTATATAATAAACTATTTATAATATGTACATTTGAATCGATAGGAGTTATCAGATTGTATTTTTTTTAACTGATAAAAATCCAATTTTATTTCTAGCTTCGATTGGTATTTAATACTCTTTTATCTTTAATAATCGTATAACAAATTGTATATGTACCTACAAAAATATAAGAAGTAGTTTTATAAGAACAAAAAAAAAAAAAAATCTTTAAGAAATTATTGAAATACTATACATCTAACGATTTTATTGTCACAAAAAAATATCTATCTTTACAATATACTTGCTCGCTCAATTGCTTATGCATAAAAATAAGCACAAGTCCATTTTTTTAAGAATATGTTTATGAAGTTATCAGTACAGTGAAACTGTATATATTAATTTAAACAGAGTACAGAATACGAATAAAAGTGTGTATGCATACATGTATTTCCAAACATATTTATCTTTATTATTTATTTTATCTTTTTCTCAATTCAGATACGATTATTTATTTTTCTGTTTTTTTTTTTTTTACCTATATCTACTTTTCTTTCTGTAATTCTTTTTTAAAAATCTTCATTCTGTATTATAATGTAAATTGAAAATAAAATAAAGAGAAAAAAAAATGTATCTTTCGTTATGATTATGCCTTTGGTTGAACGTTTGCTCGGAGTTGCCATTTATCAACATGTTATAAGCTCCAGTGACTATTCCGACGTCTTGTTTAAAATTTTAACAGTTTGAGACATTTTTTTTTGGAATAATAACTGTAGTTGGAGATAACAATTTTGAAGGTCATAATACGATAAATAATTGTTTTTATTTTCGTTGAGGAAATTTGTAAATACTTAATCCATATTGATATATGCCTTAAAAAGGGATTTTTATCAAATCGAAAGTCTTGTACTTCTTTAGCAAGCAACTTCTAAAGTTCTTTCAGATCTAATGGTAGAAGTGGAGGAAGCTAATGCTTTTATTAAAACAACCTTGTTACGGGATATCATGCGCTAATACAACACATTGCTAATTCCAATCTTGATTCAAATTCGGAGTATTAGAGAAGCAAAACAGTACACTTTAGTATCTACATTTTTTTTTTATTTGACGTTTAGAATCGATCAGGAATAATAAAACACGAAATTGCAACATCCAAAGCTTGACAACGTATACAATAATGTCAAATGTGCATTTTTCAGTGACGGTTAGGTTGATCAAGTATGCGGTAATATGGCTAGTTTCTGTTAAGTGTCTGCCAGAGCTTCGTGTGAGAGACTTTTAACCACTGGTTGGGTCACCTCCAATTCAATTTATTCCTTAGAACTTAGGCCATTATCGCCTTTGGGAATGGGAACGGTAGCATTTGGCTTACTAAAGTCCTATCTTACCACAATATCTGATTAGGGCAACTTAAAATTTTGGAATTAAGTGTTTTTTTTTTTTGCCGTTAAAGCAATTGTTCTTGAATAAAATTTATATCGCCAATGCACATATATAGGGTGATTCATCGTGAGGATTAATTTTAAACAGGCTTTTTTTTTGACAAATTACGCGTAACTTCTATCAAACTATTGGGTCTATAACTTAATTGTTGCGGTTTGTTAAGGGATGGCGTAACTTGTATTATTCCATCGGAACATGCGTTGGAAAGCTACTGTCATTGTACGTCATTTCAGTATATGTCATTCATTTGAAGCGTAAACAACAATAATTTTTTTTCACTCAAATATGTCGAACTTTGAGCCTGAAAAAGTGTTTTTGCGGGGAGTTCTAATATGAAGAAAACTGCTGCCGAAAGTCATCGTATTTTGGTGGAAGTTTATGGTGAACATGCGCTAGCTGAACGAACGTGCCAAAAGTGGTTTGCACGATTTAAAAGTGTTGATTTTAGATTGGAAAACGATGAACGTCCTGGGCAGCCAAAAAAGTTTGAAGATGAAGAACTGGAAGCATTACTCTATGAAGATTGTTGCCAAACAAACAAAAGCAAGGAAATTGGGTTCCACATGAACTCAAGCCGAGAGACGTCGTAAGGCGGTCTTGCATGTCCGAAATGCTGCTGGAACGCCACAAAAGGAAGTCATTTTTGCATCGGATTGTTACTGGTGATAAAAAATGAATCCATTACGACAACCCCAAGCGCAAAAAATCATATGTGAAACCCGGCCAACCAGCCAAATCAACGGCAAAGCCGAATATCCATGGCGCGAAGGTAATGCTCTGTATTTAATGGGATCAGATAGGTGTGCTGTATTATGAGCGGCTAAAACCGGGTGAAACCATCAATGGACAACGCTACCGAACACAATTAATTCGTTTGAAGAGAGCAATAGCCGAAAAATGCCCGGAATATGCTACCAGACACGAGGCAATAATTTTCCATCATGACAACGCTCGGTCCCACGTTGCTATTCCGGTTAAGAACTATTTGGAAAACAGTAGATGGGAAGTCTTACCCCACCCGCCTTATAGCCCAGACCTTGCCCCTTCTGACTACCATTTGTTCCGGTTGATGCAGAACGCCCTCACTGAAATACGGTTCACATCAGAGCAGAACATCAAAAATTGGCTTGATTCATTCTTGGCTGCCAAGCCGGCGCAGTTCTTTTGGGATGGGATCCACAAATTGCCAGAAAGATGGGAAAAAGTCATAGCTTCAGATGGGCAATACTTTGAATAATACTATTGTACATGTTTTTCTTACATAAACGTTCAAATTTTGAAAAAAAAAGACGCACGAATTAATTTATATACCCAAAACTTTGCCATTTTTGTTCAGTATTGCTTGGCAAGTCATCATGGAAAGACTCATATCACAACAGTTTCTCCAAATTGTTCAGTTGTATTGCGAAAATCAGCGTTCTGTAAGAAATGTTTTTTGTGCGATACGAGGAATTTACGGTGTGCATAATCGACCTGCTGAAACCACAATTGCCAATACCATTCGCAATACCAGTTTACATAAGTGGATGATACTCGGCCGGTTTAGACCACATCCAGCACGTAGTGTATAGACTATAGCAATTGTAGCTGATTATACGACAACTTGGTGTATTTTATGTAAGGATCTTGGCATAAAAGAGTACAAAATTTAACTTGTGCAAGAATTGAAGCCAGGCGACTTGAGTTTGCGTCATATTTTCAGTGAATGGGCTCTGGAAAAACTCAATTTCCAGTGTTCCGGTGTTTTATAGTGAAATTTTGTTCGGTGATGTAGCCCATTTCTGGCTCAATGGATACGTTAATAAACAAAATTGACGTATTTGGGCTGATGAGCAACCCAAAGAGTTCCAAGATCTACCATTACATCCATCAAAAACAACAGTATGGTATGGTCTATGAGTTGGTGGAATCATTGGTCCATATTTCTTCAAAAATGAGGCAAATCAAAATGTTACCGTCAATAGTAACCGTTATCGCACCATGTTAATGGACTATGTTCTTCCTGTAATTCAAGCACATGGTCTCAGTGAGCTCTAGTTTCAAAAAGACGGCGCTACTAGCCATACAGCGCGTGAAACAATGGACTTGTTTAGAAATCATTTTAGTGATAATTTAATTTCACGTTTTATTACGATAAATTGGCCGCCTAGATCGTGCAATATCACACCTTTGGACTATTTTCTCTGGGGATATGTAAAGTCTCAGGTCATTATTTTCGAAAAGTAAATGCCATGAATTGTTCTTTTAACCGATAATAAAAATTTTAAGCTCACTTTCAAATTTATTTGTTTTATTTTACATTATAAATCAAACCTCACGATGAATCACCCTATATGATGGTTATACTTTACTTCCCTTAATGAACTCGTCCTTAGGAATTAAAAGCTTTTATCATAATTGAATTTGAGTACTATGCCAAAATCTGGTCGGGCATTCTATGCCGAATTCAAAACTGATCAATAAAACTTGTAGATGACAGAACTATGTTCGACCACAGATAAATAATACATCCTTTCGCAGACGTAATACCACATCTTGTCTCACTTGTGTCGGTATTTACTCGTGCACCGTCAATGCCCCAACAAAACTGACAGCAACTCTGGTTTTTGGGTATAACATCTAAACCTTGTGACAGGTAAAACTCCGCTTGGTTTGGAATGCTCATTATTTTATCCCAAGATTCAAATTGTACCCTTTTCTTTCTATTATTATAATGCTTAAACATTAAAAATTTATGTTTTTACATGGATATTTTTTTCCTTGTTAATTTACTTGTCGCCAACGGAATGTTGAAAAATGGTAAGTTTTTCAACCCTTAATTACGCAACCGAAATATTTCGACTGAGGAACATTATAAACGACAAAAGAGAGCAACAAAAATTACGCAAATAGATGTAAGATGTAGCTCGGATTTAAAATGAAATGAATGAATCTTTAATTTCGACGTATAAATTATATACGAAAAATGTATAATGAACAAATTATACAATAAATCAATTTCTTGAATTTGAATTAACTCTTAAGTAAATATGACTCATTTTTACAACAATAATTGAGGTTAATTTTTGTACAATCTTTTTAATCTGCGTCTTTTTGGGTAACTTTTTTTTTTAATTTAGTTCGTCAACGGCAACACGTGGTATTATAGAAAGAAAACATACAGTTAAACCTATATTCTTTGTAATTCTTAATAGAGTAGGTACCTAAATGATAATTTTTTATGAAACACAATTTTTTTCCTTTTTTCAATTAAACAAAGAAACACTTAAAATGTACTTTACATACATACTCGTATATTTATAGTCACATGTCGTTATGCAAAATAAAATACATAAATACTTTGCAAGACATTTTTTCTCAATTTAAATACCTATAGTGCTTTTAAAAATACTAAAAAAGGAAGAAATTAAAATGGAAATAAAATCATATATGTAGGTATGTACGTACAAATCAACTTAACCATTATATTAAACATAGAAACTTGTAATTTCATAAAAAAAAAATGGAAATAGATATTTTATTTACGATTAATATGTATTAGTTTGCCTCACAGCCAAACCACTGACAAACGATAGGAGGCAAACCAAACAGAAAATAAAAAAAAGCAATCTAACGCTAATGTTAATTAAGAACAAAGAGCAAATAGAAATAAAATAATAATCAAAAGAGAAACATTTTTTTTTTTTTTTTTTTTAATGAAATTAAATTATACACAATTTTAGTGATTAAAATTTATTCGTAAATACGTTTGCTATTTATTTTGTGTATAACTTTTCGTTATTCTTTTCTACGTATCTCCTTTTACAAATAGACAGAGCACAGCATAAAAAACTATCTATCGAATGCGCGCTCAACCAATACACCATCAGGACGAATCTCTACACACACGAGCGTCTGTGAGGTTCTCGTTAAGCGTACCCTGTACGGCATATTTATAAGGCTTGTTACCTACCTACTGAGCTTGTGCCATGGAAAATTCAAACTAAAAAAAAAAAAGAAAAAAAAAATAGAAAAATACATTCTGCATCTGTGTGTTTTGCCTTTTCCATGACGATGTGTTGGTATTCTGTATAAGCTGACATAATATCCGTATTTGCTCTCTGTTTGCCTGGTTGGCGTTAAACTCGTTTATGTTGTGTATTTTGCCTGCGATTCAGATAACAGCACCGCATACAGGCGTAATATTCAATATTAGTCCGATTTATAATACTCTGATACATATATAGATGTGTATTAATATGGTGAATTGTTGTGTTGAGTATGCAATGCGTATAAGTGTGAAATGTTTGTATGATATTTTCTTATATTATTTCAGTTTTTATATTTAAGAGTAGTACGTTCGGGTTTAAGTCACAAAATAAAATATGAAGTAAGAATTTTAGAGTTTAGTTTTAAAAAAATTGCCGATGTGAATGGATCGTTGGTGTGCGCGTCATCGTTTAACTAATTGTCGTCGACGTTGCTGTAGCTTCGTCATCGTTTTTGTACTTTTACTCTGGCTTAGTTGTTTGATTTTCTTTTGGTATTATCGCAGCTTATTTTTAATTTAAATTTTAATAAAATAGAAATTAAATTAATTTTAATACGAATAGAAAAAAACAAAAACAAAAAACCGAAACTAATGCTATGTATATTGCTATATTTGAGCGCGACCGACACAATGTGATGCACAACGAGCAGCAAAGTAGTTGGTAGACGAAACAACACATTCTCATATACATACATTCATACATACTTGTGGATTTTTGTGTGGTCTTTTTTTCGGAGATTCATATTTTGTTATAGCCTGTTTTTTTTTTTATTATAAATTTATGTTTTCATACATATTTTGTTATTTGTTATTTTTGTGTACGCAACAAATCGTCAAATAAATAATAAAAAAAAATAGGAGAGCTTTATTGTGAAAGTTTACTTTGTATTTTAATTTTGTATTTTCGTCGATGTTATTTGTGCACTATTTACAGAGCGCGGGGTAAAATCTTAAACACGGGTTGTGAAGTAAGACATATCATTTTTGTTGTTTTTTTTACTAAGATATTTTATCATTGATATAGTTTCGTTTCAAATTTAAAAGATGTCAAAATGATTTTTTTTTGTTTTTAAATTGACATTAATTATTACTGGATGGTTTTATTTATTTTTTATAATTTTCTTTCCCTTGTGTTTACTTTGACAATAATAGAATTTTGTTCTACGTTTTATTGTTCGTTCGTTTTTTAGTTTAGTTTTGTTTCTATATTTTCTAATGAATTGTTAATGAAAAAAAAAAAAAAATTATTCTCAATGTGTTATAAATAATTGACTTTTTTGGTTTTTTTGTTTTTGCTTCTGCTTCTTCAATCTATAACTTTGTGTTAATACATAAATTAAATTACACAAAATAAAAATAAAATTAATAATCGAAAAAAATATAAAAAATATAATCAGTTAAAGTGGCATATAACAACAATAATAATTATTCGAAACGAAAGCGTGGACGTCCGCGTGGGATTTACGATATGAGCGAGTTCGACGTTAATCTAATCCGCGAGTTTGAACGCCGGCCGGGTTTCTATGACAGAAATTCGCCACATTTCAAAGACAAAATCTACAATGCTCAAGCATGGCAAGAAATCTCCAACAATCTGGGATATGATGGTAAGATATTGAGCTTGCAACAGGCTGACTTTTTTTTTCTTAAAAAAATCACACCAAACGTATTAATGTAACACAACACAACAGCAGTTTAGGTTGCCTGTGGCAACACTTTTTTTTTTTATGTATCTATTTTAGATGAACGTGTTTTTTTAATGTATGTTTTATATTTCCTCATACCTTGTTTTAATAATTGTTTAATTTTATTTAATATCTATAGATACAGATTGTAACTAGGTACATATATATGTACATGCATACATACAAATGTGTATGTACATTCATACCCATAAATTAAATTTGCTTTTACAAAAGTGCTCGTACAGAATGTTGTGCATTATTGATGAGGTAGCAGTTATAATGAAAAACATACGACATAACCAGCAACAACAAAAAAAAAAAAATAAATAAATAAATAAATAAATAATAATAAAAAAAAAAAAACAACAACACTTAAAGCAGCAGCATTATTGCTCTAACAGGCCCTCTCTCTAAAAGCTCTGGAATAAATTGCAATTATTTTAATAGCTTTGGATGAGCTTTATACGAATAGTCTTCATTTAAGGGGATGTGAGGAGGGGTCGGTCGGATACTTGGATTGTGGTTCGGGTTCGGTTTCGGGCTCAGTTAGCCGGTGTTCAAAAGACGTGAGGTTTATTTTAGCTGCTCATTTCGGTTTGAGTTCTTTTATTTCGGTGGTATTATCATTTTTTTTTTCTCTCTATAAAAGCATACTCATAGCTTTTGTGTATTCATATAAAATTGCGATTTGTTTGTTATAATTTTTATTACAAAGTATATTTTGGAGTTTATTAGCTGTTTGCTTTATCGCTCTGAGGGGAAAATATACGAGTTTCGAATAACGAAAATTGAATACGAATAAGGCTAGGGTAGGTAGATTGGTTGGCATTTAATGTTGCTGTTGTACGAGTATATGATTTAAATATGTGGATTTTGTTTTTATTGTGTAGTTATTTTGCAGTTATTATTTAGAAACAAGAGAAAGAGAGAGAGAGAGATTGGTAATGAGTTTGTGTCAGACGGTCTTTTTTGTATGAATATTTTCATATTTAAATGTAAAATAAGAGGAAGTATAAGCGCGAGTATAATCATGACAACATCGCTTTTAATTATGATAGTGTGTCTATACGTGCCGGGACTAATTTTATTTTGAATATTCGCATGTGTAGTTCTTATCGAGTGAAATAAAATTTAATTTTATTTGTTTTTTTTTTTTTTTACTTTTTTCATATAATGTGTGAAAATTTAGATCAAATTTGGTGAAGGTATGTTTGTTATTTGGTAAAATTCTTATTTGTATGCAAATGTGTATGTATTTGGATTTGAATTTTAAGTACTACGACCAGGTAGATAGGTTTACAAATTATGGTAATCGTTTGAATCTAATTTGATCTAACCGCTTTTGATTTAATGAAAATGGGTATATTATTAGAATGAATAAGTTTTAGATTATCGATAAAGTGGAATACATATATTTTTGTTTCCTTCGTATTTGTATTTATATCAAATACACACTTGAATATTCGAAAATTACAGTGAAAGTTTAATTCATTTCGAAAATGGTAAATTTATTCATTTTTATATTTTTTATTGAAGATAGTAACTAGTGAATGTATTCACACATGTGTATATGTAACATAATTGCCAAAACTAATTTCCTTATGTAGGTACCTAGTTTATATTTAGTTTTAGGGGTACTTACGTATTAACGCCACCGCAGCTACGCAGCTGCCGCACCGATTGGTACCGCCAATCTACATCTACAATTTTTGCGACAAATTATAAAATAAAACACTTTATTTAAAATCAAAACACTTTCAAAATTCAAAACACTATATTTAAAAACAAAGTAGTAAATCGAATTTCGGTGGAAAATGTTCCGATATAGAATTTAACATACATAGATTCAATACAGTCTCTATTTTCTTTCACATAATGCTGCCGTCATATGAATTCTGATAAATAAGTTTCCAAATGATGTCTCAGTGTCCCCCTATGTCTCTTGTTCTTGCATTTAGGAATTCCCCACACTTTCTCAACTATTTGTGTATGAACTCCTGTATTAGGATCAATAAAATTGTATTTCTGGTTAACTTTAGGATGTAGAAATCCTTCTATTTCTCTTGGATTTGTTTGGTGACCTGTCAGAGTAAATTGTGCTACCACCTGCAATACATGTTCGCTCTTTATTGGCTTACTAGCGCAAATTCTGTTGCGGTTTCGTTAAATCGTAAGTACCGTTTTAGGTAATATACTATTTTGACAATAAGGTTTTGGGGCAGGTTTCCATTATGCGCACTAAGTTTAAAAAACATAAATATAATATTTTTTTCTTGAGGAAATGAAAATTTTTTTTAGTTTTATTTTTTTTTATTATTATTAAATTTTGTTTATTTTTTTAATAATATTTTAATGTTTTTTTTTTTAATAAAATTTTAATGTTTTTTTTAATCCACCCATGTTTATGTGACTCATACACCCGGGTATTAAACCTGTTTTCTGAAATCTCTATAAACATGCGCCACTGCTTGAAGCAACTCTTCAAATGGATCTAACTTTTTTTCGCAGTTTCTCTCCTCCAGTGGTATTCAACAATTTAATCATAGTTTCATTTGTTTACAGTTGAGAATAACGTTGCCACCTGTCGCTTTAAACGAAGTTTCATAGTTGAATAAGTGTATACCAAACTGTCAGCCAGGCGTTTGTAAGAAAGTCTGGTCTATTTAAAGTATAGGATGGATGAATCGCTTCGCTACCTAAAATGATTTTAACCTTTTTTTCCGCAGGGTTTAGCCGCTTACGCGATTTCGTCGCTCCGCTATGGATATGTCAATAACTGTCAGGCAGGTGCCTGAAGCTAAAGTTTAATTATATTTACTCGGGGGTATTTAGCAGTATACTCGTAATATTTTCAGTCAATAAAAAAAAGAAGAAAATATCAAAAAAAGACGAAATTAACTTCAAATTATTTTAACTTTGGGACATGGTAATACTCATAATATATTTCAACACTCACTGCACAAAACCACCCCACCCAACCCCCTCTTCATCGACAGAAATCACTTAGCACAAGTGTCTATTTGTACACTGTACAGTACAGTACAGTGAGAACTTAGAAATGTATGGACTTTTCTTGTGAAAATTAAAAACTTTAAAAAAAAAATAAAAAATAAAAAAAATAGAAAGAAAAGTTTCTTCACCAAAATTCTCTTACAGAACATTTTAAAATAACCCATATATATATAAATAAAAAAAAAAAATAAAAAATATAAACATTGCTTAGCGCGCATATGAAAACCTGAGTCAAAAAAAAAAAAAAAAAAAAAAAAAAAAAATTTCAACAAATTTTGATTAAATTGTTGATTCCCGTGTGGATCCTATGGTTCTTTTTAACTTTTGCTTTATGTTGTCTCATTCGATACGCTATTCTTCGATCCTGGATTACGGAGAAAAGTAGATTACGTAAAAAGCCTTTGAAGTGATCCACTGTCATCGCCATTTTCTAATTATTAGGTTGTTCACAAAGTCATTGCATTTTTCTCATTCGAATTTCGGGTGCGTAATGCGTAAAATACGTAATGAACATTAATCAATGGCGTATTGGCCGTCTCGTTCGACGATCTTCTGTTATCTCGCGGGCAACTTGATGATAATGCGTTTAAAACCTGCTATCTGCAAGAAACATGTCAAGGTCCTATCTCATGAGGTATTTGAAAGCGATCGTTCTACATTTCAAAGAGTTTTACAAGGTGAGCAATTTATGAGAAGCATCACCTTCTTTGCAGGATGTCCGCCTTCGCTACCTTTCCGAAGCATCATCTCGTCTACAACGACTTTTTTCGGCTGAAATTGTTGTAGACAATCCATTCACCCGTGATCATACGTGAAATGGTTATTTATTTGCACCAATGCTTTGATTTTATCGTCGTCAACCTCGGAAGACTAACCACAAAAGAAGACTTTCAACCGAAAAATCACCATCACGGAATCGGGCGAACCAGTGCTTACACTAGCGATTTTCGATAATATTTTTGCCGTTAGCTATGCAACTTTCCTTTTTTGAAACTTGATCGATTCGCATTAACTTTTTTTTTTTTTTGTTTTGTTTTTTTTTTAGGTTTAGTGACATAAGTCCTGAATTATTCTCTCATAAAGCTCTAACTAAGGAATGCGATTAGTCTAATTGGCAACACCCCATTAATATGATACTCCTAGAATCCTGAATCATTCTCTCATAAAGCTCGAATTAAGGATTGCGATTAAGCAATTTGAAAATACCCACATATTTTCAATACAAATTAAAATAAACATTGATTTGGTTCCACCGTATCTTTGGTATCTTTGTCAACATGCCAGTCGCAGGTTTTGTGTTGAGATAAAATAATGCTTCTGAACTATTTGTCCTGTGGAATAGTCATTTCTGAGAATGGGTAAACTATACATATGTAGGAATGTAGATACATGCATTTATATATGTACATATGTATGTAGCTTGTTACATATTTACGAAAATAGAATAAGTGGAAGGATACATTCTTGTTTCACGCTGCCTTGTCTTTCGATTTTTTTCCCACTGTATGCAAGGTAGCATGTGTTTTCTGGCATACTGAAAGAATCAGCCTTTTCGACCAGAAATCGATATTTAACCGCTTGCTAAATATAATATAGAATAGGATGTGGAAGCTGAGCTGAATTTTCTTGCTCAACCTCGAAAGTTTCTATTATTTTGCTACTTCTATGATACTTCATTTCTTTGGGAGTTTTGGTATTATTGCAGAATCTACACTTTTCTAGGCCTTATTTACAAGATGCAAGAACTCTGCAGATGCTGTTGGCGACCTTCTGCGCAAATGGATGCATTTCTACTTCAGTTGTACGTCATCCAAAAATGGCAGTCCTTCGGTAACTCTTTGATTCAGCTGAGACACCTTCTTCTACCTTTTAGGGCAATGAAATGATTTAGTTATGCTTACACGTCACACATTTACGCCTTTACTCGCTATAGCGACAAGAGGTTGTTTTATACCTCACATTCCAAGATTTCTCTGATCTTTTCGCTCTCCGGTCAGTTTTTATTTGCCTATCTACCTTGCAATCTAAGTTCCTTTGCAATATGTTTCGCTCCGGAATGATATTCTTTCTAAAGCCTGGTATGGGTAATTAAATTAAATTGTTGATTGCTTCCATATCTTGCAACCGATGCTACCTTAATTAACATATTGGTACACTTAGGTATTCTTTAGTCGTTTGGTGTTGCATTTTAGTATTATAGTGGTATTGTGGAATCTTTGAATTAGTGCAGTTTTTTTTTATGAACGAACGTTCATAAGAGAGCTTTTTAAATGACGACTTATTACAGAATAATCGATTCAGTTTTGTTTTAACTGTCAGGAAAGCATAGATTTTTTTCCATACTTGTTCGAAAACTTTTATTTTTTAATTCAGGTGATTTAATTCCATCCATCTTGTATTTCTTACTTGCCAAACCTTGATTTTTCTGCAGAAATTTCGATGGGTTGGAGATCAAGCGATTAAGCCCTGTTATAACGTAGAATAAACTCAATAACTTTTGCTTGAAGATAATTGTAATTTCCGTCTTTTATGCTGCTAAAAAGCCACTTTAACTTGTAATTATAACTTTAACTTATATTTATAATTGACTTATAATTTGTTTGAAAAGAACGCTTTTTTGAAAAAGGAGGCAAATTTTGGGAAAATTCTTTTACATATTTAAAATTGGCTCATGAAAAAATTAAACTTACTCTAGGAGTGTTTTTGTCTTTTTAGATACTAAATCATTACATTCGTTTGAGTTTCAATATCGTCCTTCCGAATTCTCAAAAAAAAAAAAAAAAAAAAAAAAAAAAAAAAAAAAAAAAAACCGGCTGCAAGAAATGCACCACTTAAGGCTGCAAACACACTAGTTTTGAGGTCGAGATGAGGAAAAAAGTGGTAAAAGAGTTATAAATACTAGTTGTTATTTATTATGAGGAATACTTCAAAAATGAGATGATTTAGATAAGAGCCTGCATAGTTTGGATGTCAAACAAAATATATAAATACATAGATTAGGTATGTATTGGCCCATCGTGATCCGCGTGGATCTGTGATCCTTCTATTCTTGGGACTAATTTGAGTTTCTGGCGAAGTGTAAGAGACTGTCTATATTGTTTAAATCGCTTAAATCATTGTAGCAGAAAGCTCCTAATCGGTCTTTTCTACTTTAAGATAGAACGGGGCATGTACAGAGTAGGTTCAGAATTGCCTCCCTATTCCTCGTCCCTGCAGTTGTTTGTAAAGACGTCAAGCCTTCCTGCGTAATTACTTATAAGACAGTGCCCAATGATGACACATATGATGGCTCTGAGACGTTTCCTATTTTGTAAGATGAAACTCTTAGAGCGATTCTGATCTCGCTTTGGCCAACACTTCGATGGTCGTTAGGCGTGTTGAGCTAACAGTTTACCTAAGTTTTTTTTTCCCATTAGCATCCAGCTTAAGGTTAAGTTTGCGTGTAGCGATTCGTATACCGATGATACTTTTTTGAAAAATAATAGGTAGAGTGATTATAATTTTAGTGAGTTCGTCGGTCCTACAATTCCCCGGAATGTCTCTGTGCCTCAGCACCCAACATATGTACAGTGTCGGAAAAAAGTTTGGAAACATAGAGAGACATCTAGAGATTCACAATCTCAGTTCTAACATAAAATTGCTTATACTTAAATTGATCAAACTAGGCATAAAGATGCATTATAGTATTCTTTTCAAAATTTTAAAAGAAAATTGATGTACTGCAACTGGAAAAAAATATTCACCGATAATTGAGATTACACCTTCTAAAACATACGGGAAAAAGTATGGAAACATGTAGTTTTTTATGAAAGAAGTGTTTATTTGTTAATAATAACAAGTGTTTTTGTTAATATTTGGTGCTTCCCTCTTTTGCTTTGAGAACGTCTCTCATCTTCCATAGAATCCACCAAATTTTCACAATATGAAACTGGTATGTTCTGCCATTCATATGCAATTTCCTCATAGAGTGCATTCTTGTTAGACATAGAAGTTGTTTTTCTTTTTACGTATTCCCACAAGTGCTCTATTGGATTTAGATCCGGGGATTGAGACGACCATTCCAAAACATTCACTTTTTCCTTTGGAACCAATCTTTTACTAACCTAGACGAATGCTTCGGATCGTTGTTATGCTGAAAAATCAACCTAATTGGCATTTCTTCTTCAGCATAATGAAGCATAATGTTTTTTGATATTTCCAAGTAACGATGCCGATCGATTATTCCACTATCGTGAACAATTGGCCCAACTCCAGATCGTGAAAAACATGCCCAGACCATGACCGGACCTCCACGTTGTTTTACAGTTGGTAATACTTTACATTATATCTTTCACCTTTTGGTCGCCTCACGTAATGTTTTCCATCGCTTCTAAATAGTTGGAATTTACATTCATCACTCCACAAGACTGTATTTCATTTCCCTGGAGTTCAAAACACATGGTACTAAGAAAAATTGAGCCTGTTGATCATATTTACTTTAGATAAAAGTGGCTTCTTCAAAGGAGATTTTCCGAATAGTACACCTTTCTCTTATTCTATTCCTTATTGTGTGATCGGTTACTTCCGCAATACCCTTTTTCTTTAATTCAGCGTTGATTTCAGTTGCCGTTTTTTATTTTTTCTGGATTTTTTTCTCGATATCCTCTGAACTTTGCGATCGGTGATGGTTGTTGATTTTCTCGGCCTACCTGATTTGGGTGCACAAATCAATTGTCTCTCGCTGTTGGAAGTTTTTATGATCTTTGAAACTGTCCCTCTTCGTATATTTAATTCACGTGAAATCTGTATTTGGCTTATTCTATTATTGTGCAGCAACACTATCTTTTCTTTCAAATCCGTTGAGTACACCTTGCACTTGGTCATTCTGATTTTTTATTATTATTTTTTTTTTTATATAAATATATTTCAGGTTGAAACTGAAGATTTACAAAACTGCTTATTGTCAGAGATCTTTACTTCATTTACTTCAAATTCGAAACAAACACGTATAGGGATATTTTGAACAAGTGTACCATTTATACACAGTTTTCAAGAAAAAAAAGTGAATAAATAAATAAAATGCGATATAGTATGTTTTAAAGTACTTTTACACATGTAAAAGTAAGTTCAATTTACAAAAAATTCGCTGCATGAATAAGTAATAAATAAAAGTAAAAAAAACTCGAATTTCTTTGAACAAAAAATTATTCACAACGCCTAGTGCTTGGTGTGACAATCTTTCGCGTACATTACGGCGCGGCATTATCTTGGCATAGATTTAATTAACGTTCTCGTAATATCTGGGGTTATGACTTTCCATTCTCTGATGACCTTCGATTCTGAGAGATTTAGCGCTTCTTCACAAATTATTTTGTTAAATATAACAGTTATTTTCTTTTTCTATATTGCCGTCAATAAAATTTAATTTTCCGCAGAAGTTTGAAAAAGAAGTTGAGGAAAAAGCAAACTAATCTAGTGTCTACTCGTAATCATCGCAAACAGGGTAAAAAAATCTTACCTACACTATGTCTCACAGTAGACGGCAAACATTCCCTTTAAAAGCGCCCATCTCTTTTTCTCCGTAATTAAAGTTTATTCCAAGTTATTTTTTTCCATTCATCGAGAAAGCAATCCATTGAAGTCTCCGTTTTTCGTTCCTTTTGGACATGAATGGCTTCCGAATAGTCTAGATAGTCCCTGATAGTTTAGATCGTTATTTTTACAATAATTTAAAACTAATTTAGATTTCTCTAGCAATTTTATCAACCGGTATTTGGCGTAAAATCATAAAAATCATACTCATACTTTTCCGGCCCTTGCCACTCACATTTTTGATTTTTCCCAAAGTTTTATATTTTCCAACAACGAATGCAACAGTATTTTTTTTTTTTTTTTAATTTTGAGCTGTTGATTAAATTTTTGATATTCCAATCCTATTTTATGAAAATCCACAATACTTTCTCTTAAATCATAAGCGAATTCCTTTTCTTAGCAAATTTTCTTCTTTCTTGAGCCGTACTACTCGCTTATGGAATGTCTTGCGGAGCTCTTTATTTCCTTGTTGTTATAGCCATCGTACATCCGCACAACTCTTTTTCTTATTCCCTAAGTTTCCTTTGCCCGCGCTGCTTTCAATTTAATTGTACCTAAAATAACCCCTTGAACGCGTTAAGTATAAAAAAGAAACATATTATTTAATATTTAGGCTTAATTGGTCGGTTCAAATCTAATATTAAAATAGGGAGTATCAAGAATTTTTTGTCGAGAAAGTTTGGAGTGTCTTTAAAATAATTTTTTTTATTTATTTTATTTATTTTGAGCGCGCGCTGATTATAAAAAAAAAAAAAACATATTTTTAAGTAGTTAAGTAGTAACGAAAGTTATTAAGGGTAAAACGCCCAAAATTTACCTGGACAAAATTAAAGCACCCCCTAAGTAACAATACAAAAAACATACGATACAATTAATCCTTTCGCCTTTATGACAGCCATACATCTCCTTGACTGTCTATTACACTCATAGGCACGCTTTGCAATGCATCCTTTACTGCCGTGTAATATACAGATGATCCAAATTGTTGCACTTCATTCTCCTGGTGACAATCACAAGTTCTCTATTGACCACATTTCCTGCACCAATTTTGACTATTGGGATGCAATATTTCAGATCTTTTTTCTTTTTCATTACGTTCTTATTCAGATGCCATCTGAAAATTTTTTTTATTGTATTTTGATTCATCAGAGAAAAAGGACCGTTTTCCATTTTGCAATTGTCTTTTATTGCGTTTTTTTTTTTAGGAAATGTAGGTTTTTCGTTCTCCGAATCATCGTGGCACACATTGGCAAGGAAAAATCTATAATTTGGTTCAAGGGAATTGAATTTTTTTTTTTCGAGGTCTTCCCTCGGAATGTTTGTTAGTAGTAATATTACCGGTTGTCTCAAACTTCCGTATCGATCGCGATTTAATAGATCTATTTACTTTATATTTATTTCTTGGTTTAGGCCTCGGGATAATCCTTTTTTATAATCAAATCAATAATTTTGTCTAAAAACTTCACTGTTAGGTATAAACTTCACTTCACTCACAATAACTTTACTGAACATACTGTTATACGATATTCTCTTCATTTTCTTTTAACTTTTATCAAACACCACAATAGTTTTCAAATTTTGACTTCAACTGTGCTTTCTTGAAATTTTAGCTTTGTATTCATACTGCGTAAAACGGTAAAATAGAGAATTCTTAAATTTATAGTAAAAAAAAAAATTATGTCAGACCGTTTGATTTTATGGAAATATGTTTTCATATGAGAGGTGCTTTATGAATTTTGTACTTTTTATGTTTATAGATTTTTTTTTTTCTTTTGGTAACTAATAGATGTTGTTTATATTTTTGTTTTGCTAATTAAAGTGTTAAAAATTAAAAAAAAAAAAATACACTTTCGTTACTATTTTCTGACATCCGTTATAAGCAAAATCCTTAGTTTGTTTAGGAGGGGTGCTTTTTTTAGAACAAGAAAAAAACTTATCACTACATAAAAACCTATCTCGGTCACCGATCATATGGGTGGATCTATGATATTTTAAATATTAATTTAATACTATTTTATGTGAAATATTTATAATTTACACATAAAACTTAAAAATTTTGATTAAAATGGATAAATAATGAAAAATTATCTTATGATAATTGCAGCAACTTGGTGATATTGCTGGTATATTAATAATTATCATATGTTGTCATCATCTTAAATCAGCAAGGTCTTTATAAGGTTTCGCTATGTTTGCCTGCGGATTCAATTTCGATATGAAAGGGAATTCCGTAAATTTTTAGGTGTAGATTGACTGTTTTTAAATTCAGTTTTCAACTATAGACTTTCCCGTTACATACATTCAGTTACATATTTGTAGCTGAGTAACTATGCCATATTAGTTGAAAATTTATACATACGTATCAACTAAGTAGGTATAGATTTGTTATGACTCATTTATATTTTATACTATAGTATTGGGTTCTTCAATAAGTTCACCTTTTTTCTTTTTTTAGATTTAAAATAAACAAACGTTTTTGGTCTATTACTTTTTGCAACTCTCGAGTTGCAACCGTTGCTTGTAGCAGTTATAGAGTAACGTACGTTTGGTTGATGCAATCGAAACCTAGGTGCAAAGTCGGTTAAAATCTTCTGTTTTCCTTTTCCCCATTGCAGGGTATATTTACACGATATTTAACAGTGCTGTAGAAATTGAATTCTAACATAAAAAAAAGAAAAAAATTTGTGCACATTGTATAATACAGAGATATGTGCATGTAAGTATACCTATTTGCAAATATTAAATTATTAATATAATTTGTTTTGGGGAAGCTAAATACAAAAAAAAAAAAAAAAAAAAAAAAATATTACTCATAAGAATATTTAAGCTAGAAATACATACATTTTTTAATTGAAAGCTAAGTTGTATTGAGTTTATTTTAAATGATTTCAAATTCGGTATACCACCTCACAATTTGCAATTTTTGTAGTAATAGCAATGCAATTAAAATTGTAAATCGATTCAAGCTATACTGATTAGAACATTCTGGCATAGGTATGTATTTACTATATTATTACAATAAATTTTGTTTTAAAAAGATACAATAGAGAGTGTGGGTATTTAAATTTGAAATATACAAGAGGCAATGTAGCGTTGAGGTCACAACCGACACATAGGAACCCATCTACATGCATATATTACATTCAAAATTGCACGTTCATTGACTTGCGTCAGACAAATTACATATTTAGCAATTTTGGTGGCGTACTCGTATTATATAATTACTTTATTATTATTATTATTTTTTTTTTTTTTTTTTTTTTTTATTTATAATTTCAAACTTTTAGCTTCATTTTTGTAATTGATAATTTGTTCAAGTTTTTTCTTCCATCGTCGCAGTCTTAGGTATCAATCATTGTATCAACAGTTATTCAAGCTCATTATTATTAATTGACCTTTTTTATAACATAAAATTTCAAAAACTTAAAAAAAAAAAATGATTTTGTAAAATTGACTGAATTTTTGGGACAAAATATATTAATTTGGATCTATATTAAATGTTCAACAAGCAAATCTCTGCTTTGATGAATACGCATTTAAATAGATATTTTCTTACAATATTGATTCCTTCTAATTTCTCCCTGTCGTTATTTCTAGTGATTTAAAAGAAATGTCTTTCATAGGCCTCTAAAAATAAAAATCTGCTTAAGTAAAGTCCATAGATTTCGGTGGTCGCAGAATGGTTCCATTCTGAATTATACACACATTTTCATACTCTGGGTTTAATCATTTTCAAGCTAAACGAATATAGTCTACCGGAGCGGTATCATAGTCTTATTTAATGGATTTTCTTAGAATTACATTTTGGAAGAAGCTGATACAACTGGATTTAATTGTTTCCAATATGCTTATCCACATTTTATTATTGACGTTATTTTCAGTCTATTTGTACAAGTTATGGAAATAAGAATTAGGATTCATCCGTCAACAGAAACATGCCAATAAAATTTCCATCTACAAAGAGTTTTTATCTACATATATTGCATAATATAAGGTGATTCATCGTGAGGATTGATTTATAATGTAAAATAAAACAAATAAATTTGAAAGTGAACTTAAAATTTTTATCATCGGTTAAAAGAACAAATCATGGCATTTATTTTTTGAAAATGATATCATGTAAATGTTGGACACGACTGCGTCTGAGGTGGTCCATTCGGAAGGTCCAATTTTTTGCGACTCGTTCGAACATAGTGATGGTATCTCGCAGATAGCACGAGTAATGTTGGCTTCCAAAGCTTCAATCGTAGCTGGCTTAATCCTTAAGACCTGAGACTTTACATATCCCCAGAGAAAATAGTCCAAAGGTGTAATATCGCACGATCTAGGCGGCCAATTTACCGTAGCAAAACGTGAAATAAAGAGCTGACCAAAATGATTTCTCAACAAGTCCATTGTTTCACGCGCTTTATGACTCGTAGCGCGGTCTTGTTGAAACCAGAGCTCACCGAGACCATGTGCTTTAATATCAGGAAGCACATAGTTAAGATGGCGCGATAACGTTTAGTACTGACGGTAACATTCTGATTTGCCTCATTTTTGAAGAAATGAACCCATAAAACACACCATACCGTTGTTTTAAGTGGATGTAATGGTAGCTCTTGGCACTCTTCGGGTTGCTCATCAGCTCAAATACGGCAATTTTGTTTATTAACGTATCCATTGAGCCAGAAATGGGCTTCATCACTTAACAAAATTTCACGATAAAACATCGGATTTTCATTAAGTTTTTTCCAGAACGCATTCCCTGAAAATATGACGCAAATTTAAGTCGCCTGTCTTCAATTCTTGCATAAGTTGAATTTTGTACGCTTTTATGCCTAGATCCTCACGTAAAATACGCCAAGTTGTCGAATACGCCAAGTTGTCGAATACGCCAAGCCAAGCTGCTGAGAACAACGACTAATCGAATCGTCACGGTCTTTGCGTACACTCTCAGCTACAGCTGATATAGTCTTTTCACTACCTGCTGTACGTGGTTTAACCGGTCGAGTATCATCCACTAATGTAAACTGGGATACAAATTTGAGAATGGTATTGGCAATAGTGGTTTCAGTAGGTCGATTATGCGCACCGAGAGTTCCTCGAATCGCACGGAAAACATTTTTCACAGAACGCTGATTTTCGTAATGCAGATAAACAATTTGGAAACACTGTTGTGGTGTGTGTCTTTCGATGATGACTTGCCCAACGAAACTGAACAAAAATGATAAAGCAGTTTGATAGGAGCTACGCGTGATCTGTCAAAAAAAGCACATTGAAAATCAAACCTCACGATGAATCACCCTATATATTGCATATTCTGAGATTTAAAAACGGAGGTTCGGTTTTTCGATAGTCGACGTGTTTTAGGCATTTAGACTACAGCGCAGAGTATCAAATATCTTACGAATAATTATTCGTACTGGTTTCTTGTGTGGAAAATATGTTCCCAAATTACAAATTACATCACACGTTTCCAATGCTCCCACACCCACACAGCTCAGCTGATTGTATTTCTTTCCGGGATCGGAATTCAGCCTTCCATAGAGTTCCACAGGCTCTTTTCATAAAGTCGGTAATGAATTTTAATATTACTACTTATATACTCGTAGTTTGTTGCCGATGTGTCGGACTAGAAATCGGAAGATTTGATAATTTCGTATACAAAGAAATTCAACAGATACTCAGTAGGTTTTTTTTTTTTTTTGTAGATCAAGCAAATATATGGATACACATTTGCTGATCCGTTCAACAGGCATAGCTTCATCTAATATACATATACCTGGCATATATACCTTACTAAAGCATTGTCTTCATATGCTTAATATCCTTTTTACACCGCATCGTAAACCGAGTTTGTGAGAAAAGGCTTACAAAACCTCATTGAAGCGTTCACACCGAATACCGATTAGGTTTTGCTTGACAGTTGTATCAGTTGTGAAATTTTTGTGAAGGCATACTCTATGGAAAAAAAAATATTTTATTTAACATTGAATTCTTTATTGATTAAAGCAAAGAAAATTCGAGGCGTTTACGAATGGTTTCTCTTCGGAATTTGAGCAATTTGACTTTGAAGCCAAGCACAGTCGATTGCTCGAAAACAAAAGTCTGGTTTAACACAAAATACTATTTGACGTTTGTATTTACATTTATGTATATGTGAGAAGAGTGCCAATGTAACAGTTTTCTGACATTTTTCCCTCCAGAGTCCAAAAAGAAGGCTTCTGTCGACTAGGTTTTTTAAATTTTCTCTCACAAAAATTTAAATTTAAAAAAAAGTAAACTTTGCAATCACAGAAAAATGTATGGGAAAATTCCTGTTTTCGATGCGGTGTGAAAAGGGTAAAATACTCTTTTGAATAGCTGAGCTGATATTTTATATTCTGGAAGAAAGCATTGCTTGAACGTGAACTGAAAATTCGCGTGAAAACTTTAAAAATTATAATAGTAAAAGTCAACTAAAACTAATTTCTGAAAGTTGTTAGTAGTTCTTTGAGAAAAAAAAAGCTGTGACAAATTAAAATTAGTTGTTTTCTCCAACAAACACACCATGTGTTGCTGCAGTAGATCACAAATTCTAATCTTACTGCAAACCCGATGTAATAGGATTTATGTCATTCGAGGTTATATTAAGACGGCAGCGGAATTCTAAATTGTATTTCTGTGAAATAATAATTGTTTATATGATAGAAGGGATAAAAACTATAAAAAATTGTTTATAAAAGATTAAAATTTATACGATGAATATTAACATTTTACTGCACATTTATTTCATGCGCGGTACTGGATGCAGTAGTGCAAGCAGTACTATTGCATATCTGTTTCAGGCATTATTCTGCTGATATTTTTAAATCTGTTTTCTTTATTTAATTTTGACTAAAAAAAAAAATTAAAATGTCAGTAAAAATGCATAAAATTTGGTAGAATATAAAAAAATTAAATTTTCGTATCGATAGTTTCTTTCTTCTGCAGACTTTGATTCCATTCTTACGTGAGCTTGGTAGCTTTCGTACGTGAATGGCACTCGATCACAGATGAGAGAATTCCAAATTTACTACAAGCGAAGCTCGATAACGTGTGCGAAAATGTGCCTCCAGATGCTTTTTAAAGTTCTCTGGCTATTGCATTTGTCCTATCTAAGGCTTCAATCGTCGAATTTATTTTTCTTGAAGGCGCACATCCAAAATATTGAAAGCGTTCTCAGATTTGATCAGCAAATAGCGAATCTATTCCTGGTCAAGAACATTTGGTGAAAGATAGGTTTTTTTGCACAATTTTACGTCCTGAAGACTTAGTGCAATCTTTTGCCGTATTACGACTGCAGCAAACGAAATCAGTGGAAGGGTTTTGTTGCTGTTGCATTTGATTAATATTATTTTGCCATCGTTAGTTGGACAGGCTTCGTCCGGCTGTTCTTGAAATTCCTAGGTAATGGCGTGTGCACATGTTAAACTAATGTTGTAGAATACGGACCACAGTCGCCCTGCAACGTAAAAACGATAAAAATCGAATTCAAATAACAATATTCGAAGAAGTTTTCTAAAAATATTGTAACTGCCAGTCAGGTTAAAAACAAACTACCTATTTGCTTTCTTCTTGAACTTATTCAGGCTACGTAACTTTATAAATATATACATATATACGTTTTTAAGAATCTCTTCAGTTCTTCTGTATATGTGTATATACCCACCTACAGTCACGTGCAGGTAATTAGAAACGCTAAATAAATAAATTCTTATTTTCCTAAAAATACACCTTAAGGAACTGCAGTATCTTCATGAAATTTTAAGATGATTTTCCTCTTAACGTAGAATAGAGTACATTTATAAAAAAAGTCAGGGAATTGGCATAAAGTACAGTTATCTTAGTCACTATATATGAAACAAGAAAAATTTAACTAAAGTGTTCGTGCATATATTTAGAATTGTTAATTTTTACAATATTAAAACAATTAATATATTTCAATATTTAGTTGCATAGCCATGATTTTCGACGACTACAGCATGTAATCTGTGGGGCATAGACTCCACCAACTTTTGGCAAACGCTTTTTGGAATATTTTCCCAGGTAGCCTTCGTTTCTTCAAAAAGAGTGTTGAAATTTCCAATTTTTTGGAAGGCTAGTTGTCTTTGTCCCCCTTTCTGTGATGGGAAGGTGGTCATCAGCGTATGGCAGCTTTGTATTTTGCAATATTTCACAATATTGGAATCTGTCCATACGCCCTTCTTTTTTTTTTAATTGGATCGATACCGCGCCACGATATTGCACCCCAAATAGAAATACTTCCTCCACCATGTTTGACCGATGGGCGGGTGTATTTTGGGTCATAGGCCTTTCACCTTGGGCGGCGTACAATGGCTTTACCGTCAGATGTAATTCGATTTATTTTTGTTTCATCACTGAATAAAACGTTTTTTCACTGAGCAACGGTCCAACGCCTGTATTTCTTAGCAAACTCTAACCTCTTGCGATTTCGCTTTGTCAAAAGTGGCTTTTTCCTTGCTATACGCACAAAGAGCCCAGCGTCTTGCAATCTTCGCTTTACTGTATCTGCTGATGGTCCGCTGTCATTGTCGCCAAATACTCTCGTTCGAATTTCCCTAGCGGTGAGTTGGTCTTCTCGGTGAATAGTCGACGGTACCATTCTTTTTAAAATATTGTACCTTATTAAAAACCTTTTTAGAACATTTTAACGCCTTCGCAATTTGACCATAACTAGTTCCTTGGTCGTACAAATTTAAAATGAGCACTCTGGTCTCGAAGTTGCAAGATGGAATTTTTTCCATTGCCTATTGCCTTAAAGTTTAATCATTCTACTTTATACCATATTTAATAAAAAATTATGCTTAATCTAAAATACACAGTTGATTTCAACCCGTGCACGACCACTGTAATTAACTTTTTCTTGGGTAATATACCGTGGCTAAGATAAAGGTACTTTATGCCGATTCCTTGACATTTATAGTGTACTCTATTCTACAGTAAAAGAGGAAAATCATCTTAAAATTTCATGAAGATACTGCAGTTCCTTAAGGTGAAAACGTATGTGTTTTTAAGAAAATAAGAATTTATTTATTATTCGTTTCTAACTACCTGCACGTGACTATATAATTTTTTTTAAGACTTTGAATAAAGATAATTAACGAGTGTCGTTTCTTTGTTCAAAAAAAGTCCCCAAATATGTATATATATGGTAAACCTTCCCCAATAAAAAATGCAATATTACAATTGTTTTTTAAATACATATCCGAATTTCACAACCTGATATACATACATATATACTCGTGCGAATGCTTAATTTTTTCAATTTACAATAAATTGCAGCCATACTTTTTTTCAAATTAATTTTTTTCAAGTTAAAACGTTAATTAAATTGTAGCTACACATGCACGTTAATGTAAATTGTGATTGAAAAAAAAAAAAAAACACAATTATTTACACATGATGGCTTAGAGTTAAATTCGTATACTTACTCGTATATATGCACTACTATAATTAAAATACTTACATACTATTTTTAAAACAATAATTTAATATTAAATATACGTTGGCATAGTTTAGATATACATGTTCATATCCGGATGTAAGAAAATATAATATACACAAGTATTTACTAGTGTTTGTGTATTATTCTGCGTTCCTTGTTTTTGGCTACTTCAAGGACAAATATCGATTTGATGTTGACTTTATTTTCTATAATATTTAACCCATACTTAAAAGAACATTTTACCCATAGATTGTATGATGCTACAATATAAGCGCATGAGTACGTGCATATGTGTGTAGCTAGTTTTCAAAATTAAATTTGAAATAGAAAATGTTTGTTTTTTTTTTTTTTATAGCCTCGTTTGAATACGTATTGTATCTGAATTATTTTCTATAACAACAAAAAAGACCGAAAACTCTCAAAATAAATAACTGAGATGAATTTTTACTTTAAGGAGATTAGAGTTTTAATAGGTATTGTAATTATCATACCTATATCTATATCTTTTTTGTTTAATTTTTAGTCAGTAATTTTTTTTATGAATCAAAGCGATAGAAAGCCAAATACGTTGTTAAAATGCATAGTATGCATACGCACATAGCAATATTATTAAAGATACATATGCATATACATATATACATGTTACAAATAAAAAAAAAACATCGAAAGTTTACCGATGGAGAGTAGGGTTATTATTAAATATAATTCTTTAGACTAGTAGCCAAAAGAAGTTATAGAAGGTACCTATTTCTTCAGACATTTATACATATGGATGCATACTTATATGTTTGTTGAAGTTTTGTATATATATTTATTATGTATATTTACAATCTCTTATATTCTTATAGCTGTAAACAACCAAAAACCGGATCTTGCCAAATTTTGTTTTTTTTCGTACCTATTTCAGTCTCATTTTGAGGGCAATAATGTTTTGTAGTTTTAAAATTTGGTATACCATATTATTATAGAAAAAATATAATTGGGACATACCCAAAGAGGTAAAAAAGTATTGCAAGTATGATACGAGTAAGAGGGTCTGAAAACTAATTTTTTACAAAAATACATTCAATTTTCTTTTGACCTAAAAAAAAAGAAAACCGTTTTATCAAAGATAATTCTCTATCACTAATTTAATTTTTAATCATTAACACCAATAACTCGCTGTTTATTGTCTTCCAAAGCTTGAACCGTTGCGACGTAAACAAGCGATTTCACGTTTGTCTAGAGAAAATGGTCGAGCAGCGTTACATAGCAATATATTACCGGTAGATTTATTTGTTTCAATATTGAAATCACCAGTATTGGCCGCAGAATTAAAGGTAGAAACATTATACCGAAACCACTTATCGTCCACATGATGGCACATAGTTTTATTGGTCCCCATTGACTGTAATGAGAGCCGCTGACTCAATATTAACTCTAGAAATATAATCATATTTAGATGTACACAAATATAATTATGCGAAAAAAAAGCACATGAACTATTAAAAGCTTCATTTTCTAAACTTTTTTAATGTGAAAAAGAAAAAAACTGTAAAATTATTAAAAACGATTAATTCAACTTACACTTGCGGTCATAAAAACCGCACCATATCAAAATGATTGAAAAATTGTTAACTACGATAATAATTTTTATAATGAAATGAAATTTTTGTTGAGTACTCCGCAGTAATTTATAAGTATTTCTATCTAATTTCCATCTGTTTATTGAATGTTTGAAAAAAGATATTAACAAAGAAAGTAAAACCTGTTAATTTTCTTATTTTTTAAAAATATTTTAATACAGTCATTGGTTAACAAAATAAAACGATATATTTTTCATGTATGTGTATATAAGATGTTTAGATATGCCACTTTTACCAAAAAATTATCAATACAGAGTTGCTCCTCCTTTGGCGGTTATAACCGCTTTTATTCTAGAAGGCATCGAGTTTACTAGAAGTTCAGTAATATTGAAATTTCAGTATTCTATACATGTTCCAGAACTTTTTTTTAGCTTTTTTTTACTCTCTGGCTTATGTTCAGCCACCTTACGTTTCATTACATGCCACAAGTGTTCGATTGGGTTTAAATCGGGCGAATTACCTGGCCAGTCTAGTCTGGTAATTCCCAGGTCATCAAACGTTGTCTTGAGCTGAAAATTTTTGAAAGACTATAGTTACTTGTCTGTTTATTATTTATAAAGTAGACATCTAGAAGTTGATTTATAACACTTTACTTACGTATTTGGCGCGGTGGCAAGGTGTAGAATCACCTTGAAATATGCACTTGTCAGTATACGAATGATGCTGTTCAATTGCTGGTACCAAAAACTCCCTTACTACTTCTCCATACTTTTGAGCATTCATAGTTCCATTAACAAAGTGCAAGGGGCCTAAAACGTAAAAAGAAAAACATCCCCAAACCATCTGGCTTTGAGGAAACTTCACTGTTTTGACTATGCACTCGTCCTTAAACCTTTCACCTGCTGACCGTCGTACGTATGGCAAATTGTCGGCACACAACAAATTAAATTTATTTTCATCGGACCATATCCACACATCGTCAATCATCCTGCGTCCAATCTTCGTACTTTTTTGCCCACGTCAAACGAGCTTTTTTCATTTTTGTGGTTAGGAGAGGTTTTTTCGCTGGTCGTCTTCCATATAAACCTATCTGCCGTAGCCGTCGACGTATGGTTTCGGCGCGTAGATCAACTTGATGAAATTCACTCAGCTCTGTTCTTATACGGACAGCACTTTTAAAGCGGTCTTTCATGCTAATTCGTTGTAATACATTGTCCGTCTTCTGGGTTGTTTTACGTTTTCGTCCCGAGCCTTTTTTTCCTTTCTAGTGGATCCAAATTTTCTATTTTCTTCATCAGTCGTACGATAGTTGAATGACAGCATTCTATTTTAACCGCAATCTCACGATAGACAAGGCCTTCTTCGACTAAAGTCAATATTTGAACTTTTTCGTCCCGAGTCAGTTGATGATATTTACCAGACCATTTCACTTATTTTTTACTTGTCACCGTCACAACTCAATTCAAACTGATTTTTTTTTGCACTGAATACGAGGCCGAACTCCGCTATGGGAAATACCCTTCATTAGTATGAGAAAAACCCTTACGTAATGTAATTAGGCATTTTTTGAGAACTCATTAGGTGGTGCGGTTTTTATGACCGTAAGTGTATCTTCTGTTTTTATCATAAATCTAATAAATTTGGAATTATTTAGGTCATTTTGAAATAGATACATATAACATATACTAGGTAATAAAGGAACTGAATCGTAGAAAAGCTAAACTTAAAATAAAAAAAATTATAAATGGCTTTAGCATAAGTCAATGTTATATTCTCTACATATTATTTTTTTGCATTTGATGCACGATGCGTTTGCCTTTCTTTTTATTTTGCTTAGACAAAATGTACAGTATATACGCTTTTTGAGTAAAAGCTCCTTGGAGATGTCTTTTGATAACAGTGCATTTAAATCATCTTGCAAATATCTTTTAAAAGTGGGGCTTTCAAATTTTTTTGCTCATAAACGACAATATAAGAGCCTTGCTCAGATTTTTCTTGAAGTTTTTGTGATTAAGAGCTTTATTACCTGTTTTAGAAACATTGTGGGAGTATATTAGATAATAATTAATGAAAGCCATATTAATCATTACGTAGAGCACAACTATAGGCCATCAGTTTGTCTTTCTACTACAGGATATGAGAGACACATTTGATCAAAGGTACCCACTGCTCCTTTAGTTTGGTTGTGAGATACTATTATGTCAGGTTTGACACTATTTTCATTTATAGTACTTTCTTCATCATATAATAATACATATATATACCATTTTAGAAGGCTTCGGTTTATATGATACAATGATTATATGAGTGAGGGCTCCATCATAATAAAAGACTGAGTTTCCAACAGGCCTAGTGCTAGATTTACTACCCCTCTACACCGAAAAATTGCCAAAATATTTTTTCTTCATTCGATTTTAGCTGGTAACATTAAAAGCCCTTCTTGTTTCTCTTAACACCAAACTGCAACGATATTCAACCTCTTTTTGAGTTCTACCTCCACAAAATGGTCCTCTAATATGTGCTTTACTTCACTTAACATTTATGTTATCTCTGTTTTCACTGATCCTATCTCTTAGTTTTAGTCAAATTTTGTTTCTTGCATCTTTCAACTTTTCTATGGTTGTCAATTTGAGAAATGTTGTTTTGAGCATAAAAACAATTGTCCAGCATTTCGTGATTACAAACATTACTTTTAAAGACAATCTAGTTTTGTGCGCGAAAAATCTATAAGCAATATTTGATTTTTGAAAATAGTGTGTATATTATTAATAATGTTGCAACGTACTTTTATCTTCTCCACATTACCATCAATTGTTTAATTGAACCAATCTTAGAAAACTCGGTAGCGCGTTTCAATCCCAAAAACAAACTTTTTTTTTTATTTATTCAACAAACGAGAGTTATCCAAAAAGTTTTCGACTTAACAAAAAAACAAGACATGTGTTTATTCGAACACACGCACTCAACGCGCGGTCAGCTTTTTCATGCCTAAATTTTAATTCAAATATTACAAACATGTTCTTTGGACATGCTATTTCTCTAACCTTAATTCGATGGTTGTCTAGAACTATGTGGCTCCAATTTTTAGCCGCCTCAATGGTTAGTCATAACTCAAACTGGTACGACCACGTTTTATATCAACTCGTCATTATTTTGAGTAGGTATTGCCTTTCAAAAACCAATAATTAATGACAGTCGATGCTAGATTTTTTCCATTATTACAAAAACAGTCCATAGACACAGTCAAATGATTATCAAAGAACAACTGCGTGTCAAAAATGGTTGAAATTATTTAGGGGAGCACCCTTCAAAGCATGCGCTGACACATTTCCAGCTTTTGTTGACTAGCACTGCTTACCCTCGTATACGCATTTTCAATAACCGCTGGCTATACGTGCCAAAAGTTTCAAATCTTATTATGTACAATATCATATCTAGACATAGATCCCATTAGATTTCGATGGGGTAAGGGCCAGAGGATGCATGTATATAGCACGATCTCAAGCCATTCGGTTTGAAGTAAAGTAAAGCTTGATTTTTTGTTATGTATGCTAAGAGTTTCATTATGTTTCATACTCAGTGCAAGTCAGCATTACATTGGCTGTATAGTCCCATAAACTTGGTCGCCACTTATAGGGGACCTGAACAAAATTCTCGGGGAATAAATTCCTTGCAGTTATTTTAAGATTGACCCTGGAAAAGATTAATCTGGCGCACTAAATCGCCATTCGACCGGACCATTTTTCGAGATAACACGATTGCCGAACTTCCCCTTCATTAGATCAATTGTCTGACCAGCTGTGTGTGTTGGAGCCACATATCACTGATGTCAAGTCCATCCAATTTTAGCCAATAGTCTTCCAACATGGCACGATAGTGAACCTCATTGCTAGTAATAGGTCGATCATTTTCATCGACGGAAAAATATGGTCCAATCACACATCCGAAATGAAATCCACATCACACGATCACTTTTTTTGATGCAATGTAGTCTCTTGAAGCACATGTGGGTTGCTGTCCGATAACGCATATTTTGGTTGTTGATTAAGTCATTAAGCCAAAAATGAGATTCATCACTGAAGATGATTTTTCAATGAAATTCAGTTTTTTCATTAAATCGGAGAAGTTTCGGAGCTTCAAATGATCAAGAGGCTTCTGATCATTTGTCTCATTTTGAATCGAAGCACTTACGGTTACGATATTTTCGGTACTTCGACCAGTACTTTGTCTTACTGGCACAGAAACATTCAATTGTGAATATGTTGACTCGAATTTATCCACTATAGCACCCACATCCCATCTGGTGGGACGATTATTACGACCGAAGATTGGAGTAAGCGCTCTTAAAGTTGCGACCACCGACTCAGAATTTCGGTAACAAGTTTTACTCTTTTTTTTTCTAAGTCTTTTTTTAAGCAGACTCCTGCAGAAAATGGAAGCTATCCGCGGAGCGTTGCTTGCTTCTAGTTGGCTGTTGGTTTCAAACAAATGCATATACAAAGTCCGTTCCAAAGTAAAGAGGACTTTTTAAAAATATGTATTTTTAGGGAGGCCATCTATTGGCAATTGTATGCGTCAGAAACCTAGATCCTTTGTACTATTAAAATTTCATAAATTTAAGCGTACAGGAGCGGAGTTATTGCGTCTGAAGTGACAGTATGTTGGTATCATCAGTATAAAAATGGGCATCTAGCAAAAATTGCTCAGAATTTAACATTCGACGCACGTCATCAATGCCAAAAACTTTCTTTACAAACTTATGACTGGTGTTTGGTATTGGTATTTTCAATATGATCCAGAAACCAAGCGTCAAAGTGCCGTTTGGAGAAGTCAAAAGTGAAGGCAATGTTGATTTGCTTTAACGATTTCAAGGCCATTGTCCACGAAGAGTTCTTCACAGGAGGAAGTTGCTGTTTGTTGCACGATGCACCACCTCGTCTATTGACACGTGTGACCGATCTTTTTTTTTTTTTTTTTCTTTTCTTTCCTTTTCTTTTCTTGTAGCTAAAAATTTCATTTTAATTTTTAATGCCAACCACTCCTCGTATTCGCCTGATTTGGCTTCGTACGATTTTTACCTTTTCGAAAAAAAATGCATTTGCCGGTAAAAGGAAAGAGTTGTGCGAACATAGAAGCCATTAAAAAGGTTTGAACCAACATCCTGAAAGACATCCCGGACGACGATCTAAAATTTGTTAAGTCAGAAGGAGAATATTTTGAGTAAAATAAATCGGTTTTGCCAAAAAAAACTTTTTGTTGTTCCTAATTTTAAAAAGTCCTGTTTACTTTTGAACGCATCTTGTATGTACTGTTATTAATCTTCATTTGAATTTTAGTACCACTTACTTCATATTTTTTTTTACTTTCGGGCTGAAATTTGTTTTTAATAATACGGGGAGCGCTTTTTGTTTCGATTTTATTTGGCTGTCACTTTGGTTTCAGTATGATTTTTCCGTTCATAGTTTGTTTGGCAGTTGTAAAGAGTGATCGAAAATAATTTATTATGAAATATTTAACTCTGCAACAACGTATTAAACATTTATTTTAATAAGTATTTAATTCCATCCATCAGCCTTTATAAAATGTCGTCTATAATGCTACCGGAATAGTTGGCGCACCATTTAGTTTTTCTACGAGGGTGTAATGGTACCCCAATAACGGCTATCCTATTTATTTACAAAAGGTTTTCTTTTTCCATATTAATGCCAAACATACATCTAAAATCAGCCAAGTCGAAATCTGCCTCGTCGGTCATATTGATTTATTTACAAAAAACAATAATGGGCTATATTGAGCTGTAAAACTCGAGCAGTTCAATCCCGGTGACGTTTATACCCATTTTCCTGTAGTCATTACGTCTGACAAAATATATTTGGGAAAAAGGCGTCAATATTTTTTGGTCTAGAATTGTTGCGCTAGTACTTTTTTTATCACATTATTCATTCCGTTTGAAATTGAATTTCAATTGTTAGTATAGTCCCTTTTTCTTATTTATTTATTTACTTGACGAGAGCTCTGTGCTTTTGTTTCTTTAAATTTTATTTTTTAAAATAACTAGGTCGCACACTTTGAAGACAACAGTATAAGTTCATACACAAGTATATGAGTATTTATATATGTACACATAAAAAATCATTTTTTAAGAATTTGTTGTTCACTATGTACCTGCGAAATTGTATTTATATAGCGTATTAGATATTCATTTTTGAAAATATTATATATACAGAAGTATATAGTCCAACGCTTACAAATTTTTTACACCAGTCCTGAACTTACTTATATTAGATTTTAAAAGTAGTATTAACTTACATTTTTGGATAGTTAAAAAATACGAGTAATAACAGCTTAAAAGTTTTGAAGAGGAAATTAATTATAGTTTTGTACACATAAAGATTTATTATAATTCTATTAAAAAAAAAAAAAAAAATTAAAAAGTTATTGGACCATGTAATTATAGTGTAACACATGTATCTGTGATTCTACCATATATTGTACCTATGCTATCACAACATAATTTACACTTTTCCTCATATTTTCAAAGATTTTATTATTTCAATTTGAAAATGTAAGCGTAATCGTTTTGGTATCTACAGTAACAACAGTGCATCGTATGTTCTTATTTGTTATATAGAATAGGGTAACTTGTGGGCAATACGCTAGGGAAAAACTAAGTAAAAAATTGTTTATACCCAAACGAATATAGGTAAATTATAAATAAAGGAATAAATTTAATTAGAATAAGATGCATAGAATATGAAATTATATTCTAGAAATATAGTATTTAAGTTTAATTTATTCATGCAGTCAAAAATGTAAAATGTTGTAGAATAAATCTATGTACATTGTAGAATATTCGTATCTTTTATGCTTATTATCTAAACAATAGTAAAACCTCTCTTCAAAAAGTTGTGGGATGGCAAACAAAAGTGACGTCTTGTTATTAAATTCGACACATTTGACTACATAGTAGTATTTCTTTCTTGATAGAATCAGTATGGGTGTTGTTAGAAGGGTGTTACGCTTTAAGTTTGTCTGTACAGAAATTTGTTTGCATTATACATAATTGACAATTACTTGCGTCGTGTTGGTATGTTTTACTTGAAAAATATTATTGATTGGGAAATGCAAAATTATTGTACTAGCTGTAGGTACGTATATGGAGTGGAGTTTTTTCTAATTAGGTAGAGTAGAAAATTGTCAACTTATTTTTGACAGAGCAAACGCCTTTTATGTTTTACGCAAATGTAAATCTAATTTCGACGGTTTTAGTTTTATTACATTTGTATTTAAGACTTAACTAAAAACTCCTACGGCGATTTTTAAAAAGTACCGTCTTATTTGAATGGGCTTTTTATGATTTAATAAAGGATTCTCGCGTCCCGAATATGCAGTTCTTAATCGTTGAATACTACCATATAGTTTTGTGGAAACTTTTTTGAGATGGAAGATCTTGTTTTACGTTTTAACGAGCTTAAAAGTGCTTAACGAGATATTTATTTACGGAAATATTTCTACTTGAAAAGTGCCCTTACTGGTATTAGTAAACGTCTATTGGGTTATTTCTGTCGTAATCGCAGGATCTAAGAATATATGTCAAGCTCAGTTAATAGGGTATTTTTTAGTTAGCTGGTAACGCTTTTCTCATCAAATCTTCAATTTTAGTAAATTTCGCCCTTCTTTGCTTTTTGCGCTTATGATCTTTGTAAGGTTTTGTTGTTTCTCTAGATATTGTTCTCTATCTCTGAAGGTTCTGAAGTTGCAACGGACACCGTCTGAAATGTTTCTTATTTGGCTTTATTCTCTTGCTGCCACTAAGCATCAAATTACAGGTTTGATTGTGATAGTCGCGTGAGTCTAATATTGATGCCATTATTTTTAATGGCGGGCAACTAGGTATTTTAAGGGATACTACAGAAATTAAAGCAGACTTTCCATTTATGTGTTGACAGTAGATTGATAGGGAGAGTAATAAGATCCGTCGACTGGGGGATTATTTGTTATCGAAAGTGATATAGCTACCAGAAATAGTTTTTTTAATTTGCTTTTTATCAAAGAAATAGATTAAAATGTGCATGTTTTATTACTCTGCATGTATAAGTTCCAAAAACATTTCCCTTCATAAAAATTCAGATTTATTATAGGCTTATGTAAGTATATTAACGAGTTTAGGCCTGTAAAGATTCAAGCGAACTTCGCTTTCATGATGAATCGTACGAGTGACCAAAAATAGGTTCATGACCTTTTTATTTATTTTTTGCAATGGTTTAATTTTATATCTGTTATTTTGAAGAAATTGTTAAGAAACATACATTAAAAAAGCGTCACTTGTCATACTATGATATAATTTTATCATTGAATAAATAACCCGTATATTTAAATTTCCAGTGGCGCTATTAAAGGATCGCATGCTCCAACTTAGAAATCGTTACAATTTAGAAAAACGTCGTTTGGAAAATCTTGCCGAGGAATATCCAACAAAAGTAATTCAATCACAGTGGCCATTATATGAGCTGTTACATTTCCTTTCAACGCACATAAGACCAAGACGTTCGTATAAACGAATGCTCACGAGACCATCTGCAGAATTTCATTCTTTAAGCAATCCTTCCTCAAGCACTGGAACAGCAAATTCACATTCCAATGGAATGGTTGCCGTTAAATTAGAAAACGGAATCGACGGAGAAACGTAATAATCATTAAACAATGTTCGCAATTCTTTGAAAAACCTTAATTTTTTATTTATTTATTTGTAGTGAAGGGATTAGTAATTCTGAAGAAGCGGACGTTGAATATGAAGGCATCAATTCTATATTAGCGTAAGTATCTACTCATTAAAATATGAAATCTTTCTGCATATATTAGAAGTTAACTGATAATACTTTTGTTTCTTTGTAATTTTAGTGAAAATGATGCTCAAGCCACTCCTCATGATGGAACGGCGATAAAAAATAATAATTCTATCTCAGTACGGAATTTAGACTGTATGCGAACTATTGTGCCCAAAAATAATATCCGTCGAATTAATGAGGAATCTGCTGGAGTGCCTGAGAAAAAATTAAGGCTGGAATCAACGCGAATTCAAAAGTATGATGCCTTTGGGAAATTTATGACGTCCTCACTGTTAGAAATGCCTGCTGATAGAGCACTTTTATTGGTGGAGAAATTTACTTCAGATTTAGTTAAGGCACTAATAGAAAAACATAATTCACAGAATGGTAATCAAAAAGAACCAGTTAATATTTCGGATGATGAAGTCCATTAAATTATCCATCGTTTTATTATCATTTAATGTATTTACTGTAAGAAAGATTTTCCATTTAGTTTTAATGTAAAACAAAAAACCAATTTTAAATAATCATATCGTTTCGTTTAAACGAACAAAAAAAAAAAAAAAAAAAAAAAAAAAATAAAAATCATTCGAAATCATTAGCTGACGGAGAAAGCAAGTTAAGTTTGTTTTATACTTATGTTTAGCATGGAATTCCTCTCGGAATCCAAATGTGTAAAGCACAATACCTTTATTTAAAAAAGTAAGAGAAATGAAATAAAAATGATTTATTTTTAAAAATTAAATTTAATTGTTTTTTTTACAATCAAAATGCTGATAAATTTGTCAGAACAGCTTTAAAGCGGATAGTGTCGATCTATTGCGATAAAAAATGCACATGTTTGTAGATATGAACATGACAGTCCTCTTTAAAGCCGCTAATTATTTTGACATTTTATATTGATTAATTGCTGCAGATTTAAGACTTCTGATTTATGTGCTGACATTCATTTTACTATTGCTAATGAGGTTTAATCAAAATTAAGATTGAAGTTCGATTTGCTAATTGTGGGAATTAGGAATTATGTTGTTAAATAAACAAACTAAATACAAGTATATGAAAAATTAATTTAATTATATGCAGCTAATGAATAACCTATTCAAAGTTAAATTCAAACAAGTAGAAGGAATTCACACGCGTTGATTTTAACAAATATAAATCTGCAGGTCTTGTTCCTGAGATTTGTTGCTTTACATTGAATTACTGTGGAAACTTTTTTATTCGAGTAGATAAAATAAAAATATTTAAAAATTTGCTCAGATAATCTCTAAAGGTAATAAAGTTTTCTTAAACAATAACTCATCTATTGTGCTCGTACTATTTACCAAGAAACCTAGTTCCAATGAATCTTGGGATTACGTTTTGGCTTCTGCGCTCTTTTTTTTTTTTGTTTATAGTTTCTTGCCTGTTACTTCTAATCCATTGAGTTAGAAAATGGTTGAACAAAACCTATAGAAGATTTAATATGTTACAGTATAGTCAACAATATAAATTCTTTTAATACTCATCTTTATCTCCACTTCGCATTTTGTTCTTAAACGAGTTCTTCAACAATATCGCCATGTCCCTGATCACTAAAAGTGCTATTACTTTCCATAAAAATGAAACTGCCTACAGTGGAAATATTTTAGTATATTTATTAAATAAATAAAATGTTATGTCTTGAGCGCGTGAAAACTTTTTGTTTTATTTCAAAAGTAGCTACTACCGTATATATATGAGTATCTAAAAAAAATTGCAAGTTTCTATTTTGCTTTATAATTAATTGCCATAGTTATCATAATTTTGATGGAAACAATGCTCTGTGATTTGGATATTCATCTTATGCTCACTTTTCTACGCTTTCTATTTAATTCTATCTTATTCATACATTACGTTTCCCTGCTGTGAAATTACTATAACTTTGAAATTATTCTTGTTTTATTCATTAACATTTTTTTTGTGTCTTGCAATCTGAAAGGTCTTTACAAGGAAAACTCACAATAACACAACAAAACGTACGCCCGTTTAAAAATTATTTTTCAGATTAGATTAGACTTCCGTTAAACGTTGAATTGATGCAGGTCACGGAGTAGATTATATTACTTCTTTTTAAGGATCTCAAATCAGCACCAAATTTCTGCTTATCATCTAAGAATTTTCGTCAGTAGATGATACCAAAAGCTGGCAAAAATAGTCAAAATAAAATTGCACCCAAATGACCTAATGTATTCTTAATAAATATTAATTAGCTATGTAGAACCGGCTAGCTGCAGTATTTTGAACTTGTGAAATATCGTTCAAAATTGACATTTTGGTATAGTACGTGAATATTTGCATTAGAAACGATATAACTTCAGAATCATTATTGCATCACAGGTCAAAGGAATCCTTCAAATTAACATGACTTAGCTGAATTTTGAGTGTTCATTGTGTTTGAAATAATTTGTTGAATTTAATGACATGAAAGATATCTTTTTTTGTACTCGTATGTGTCATATTAATTTATCTGGTTAACATTTATTTAAGCATAGTCTCGATTTTTTTCATGTCATTGGTGATCGTATCTTAAAAAAATGCAGTACTGATATACGCATTGCCTTATCAAAGTTGTATATGAAAAGACAAGTAAATGAGATGAAAAAAAAAACCTGTGGTCGGGGTTTGTTGTAGGAAATATCATATCTGGATATTCAGAAAGTCTTCAAAATCCGAAATAAATTATCTGTAAGTATGATCATGTATTTTATTTGGATTAGGATTTTTAAAAAAGGTTTCTAATTATGTATGGAGTAAAGGATAGGACAAACTTTTCCAAATGCTTTTGCTACGTCAAAAAAAAAAAAAAAAAAAACTGTAGAGTAGATTTTTCTTCTCAAGTGCCTTTTCTTCAATATTTGCTATCCCATGTACTTGGTCAATGGTTGAATGTTTGGAAAGCGTAATTGGTGGTCCAGTCTAATATGTTTTTTTTTTCTTTAATATGTAGTAATCTTTTTAGCAGCCATCTTTCAAAAAGGTTGGACATTATTGTCAGTAAAGATATTGGCCTATAGGATGGAGCTTCGTAATGTTGTCCAATAAAATTTACTTATTAAACAATTGATTTTACCAAAAGCCAAAGGGATTAAACTCTCAATAGTTGTATAATTTTTTTAAGCGGCACACGATATTAAAAGATTTTTCATCCATGTGGAAGTAGCCGCAATAATCTACTTGCATGGCATTTATTTCTTATAGCAAAACTTTTCACGATTTTGTACGCAATTTTTTACCCACCGTCGTCGATTAACACTTTTATGAACAATGCCAGAATGATCCCAAAGCATGCTTTTTTACGCGAACCATGGCCTAAATTGATAAGTAATCGATTTCCTTCTCGTCGCACAGTCAATTAATACTAAAGCAAGTAATTATACATAATACATGGGCTGAAAAGCCGTTTCTAAGAGAGGTCACCACTTGAATTAAATCCATTTTCAGTTAGTACCAACCTTCAAAAGATAAATAAATTTGACAGCTGTCGGACGATTAGTTCTCGGATATAGCATGGTGAGTGAAGCAACTTTTGTTATTGTGAAAAAAAAAATGGATTCAAAGCAATTTCGTGTGTTGATTTATTATTGCTTTTTGATGGGAAAAAATGTAACCGATGCAAGGAAATGGCTTGATAAGTGTTAACCGGACTCTGCACCAGCCGAACGAACCATTCGCAAGTGGATTGAAAAATTTAAAAGTGGTCATACAAGCACCGAAGATGATGCACGCAGTGGACGTCCAAAGAGGCTGTTTCAGATGAAAACATCAAAAAAGTCCACAAAATGATTACGAATGACCGTAAAGTGAAGTTGATCGAGATAGCTGAGGCTCTGAAGATATCAAAAGAGCGTGTTGGGTATATCATACACGAATATTTGGACATGCGAAAGCTCTGTTCAAAGTGGGTGCCGAATTTTTGCGTCGGTATGTGACAATGGATGAAACTTGGCTCCATCACTTCACACCAGAGTCAAGTCGGCAGTCAGCTGAGTGGCGAGCAGGCGACGAACCTCGTCCAAAACGACGACAACAGTCGGCTGGCAAGGTTATGGCTTCCGTATTTTGGGATACACGGACTATCAACAGCGACTATTACATTGCGTTGTTGGAGCGTTTGAAGGACGAAATCGCAGAAAAACGGCCGCATTTGAAGAAAAAGAAAGTGCTGTTTCATCAAGACAATGCACCGTGTCATAAGTCGATGAAAACTATGGCAAAATTGAATGAATTCGGCTACGAATTGCTTCCCCACCCACCGTATTTTCCAGATTTGGCCCCAGCGACTATTCCCTGTTCGCAGACTTCAAAAGAATGCTCGCCGGAAAGAGATTTAAGACCGATGCAAAAGTAATCGCCAAAACAGAGGCCTATTTTGAGGCTAAACCGAAATCGTACTACAAAACTGATATCGAAAGATTGAAAAATCGTTTCAATCAGTGTATAACCCTCGAAGGCAACTATATTGATAAATAAAGTTGAATTTTGCAAAAATGTTGTGTTTTACAATACTATAAAACGGCACTGACTTTTCAGCCCATGTATTATGTATATTCGTAGTATTAATCGGGTAAGTAATGATGGAGTCATGATGACCAAGATTTGCTTGGAATGAAAATACTAGTAATGGCGTTATTATTGATCGTGTAAGGTCTGCTATAAATTGGGTGATTTTCCCGATTGTTTAATGAGAATTGATTTATAAAGCTTTTCTCATTTACATGAAATATAAATATAGCGACACCATTTAACAACAATTGAATCTTTAAGAACAAATGATTTAAGAATGGCTGAATTAATATTACTACCAAATATATAAAATTTTAAGTTTAATAAAAATTTAATTTATAGTACCAATTGAACTTAGGGGTTCAATAGTATAAAAAAACATAAGCACATATCTTATTCATTTGCTTTTAAGAAAATTTTTGTTTACTGCTTATTTAATCAATTTAATCAATTTGTAATCGTTAAAAATATGTGATTTCCGACTTGAAGAAATATAAAATAGTATTTTTTAAATAAATAAAGTCGTCTATTTTGAAAGTTCTGTCACTTTTTAAAAACATTAAGTTTATAGTAATATTCATTACATTATAAAGGTATATCTTCATTTAGAAAAAAAAGTGCTATCAATATGTAAAGAAGTATGGAGATTTTGCTCATGGGATGTTTTGCCAATTAATAGATTGACTTATGTTACTTTAAAAATAAACGTATTATATGAGAATAATGAACTCAAAACATACCAAAACGAATATTGCTGTTATACCAATGGCAAATGGATTGATTCACGTAACAAGGCAAATCGTTTTGGAAGCATGATTTTATTTAATGTTTCTGCTTTCTTTCCCGACTGTCTTGCTCTGAAAGTTTTTAGAAACGTTTTGTTTAAAAATACCTTTTTAAATTTTCACAATAGAAATTCGAAATTAACTCAGTGATGGTAAAATTCGCCTATATTTGTAATCACATGTCTCAATAGCATAGTTTGATCGTAGGCCTGTTGTCATTGTTGTTAATTTTAACGCCGTACTTATGGCACTGCTTATATGTACTGTTATGTTAAGGCCCTTGTGCCATTGCCACTGTGAGGGCATCTACGATTACTAGGCTGATGTTGGCAAATTTAGTCTTGATATGAATTATTTTTAGGTGCTCGTTCAAATGTTTTTAGGCGTGATGTTGAAAATATTGATGCCTCTTTAATTGGCGGAGTTAAAAACATCGAGCAAACGGTGATAAAGCTCCATTCTCTATGCATACTTTTTACTGACCACATCTTGAAAATTAATCTGGGCATGGTCTCTACTAAATCACCCCCCTCTACTATTACCGTCGATGCCACTGATCTTCAGCACTTAATGATGGTATGTCGACGGGCGCGATTACAGTCGTTCAACATTAAATTTCCTTACAGTACGAGTATTTCTTCGTTTTGGTGTCTGAGATATACGTAGACATACTTGTGAGCATCCTCACGAAGATTAAGGTGGATTGCAGATTAGTGCGAACTAGGATAGAGTACAAAAAATAATGTTTGGATGGCGTTGAATATAATCGATTTTAAACCTTTTAAGGCTTATAATATAAGGATAACCAAATCGACTACATACGCGACAATACCAAATATCATAAATGTCCAAACATTCAGGAAAGCAAATTTTAGCTCGGAAGACTATAAAGTTGAAGGCTGACTTAGAACTGAACTATCCAATGATAGAAACGAAAATTTTGTATTGAACGCCTGACCACACAGGAAATAATGCATACTCCAATTATACATGCACGTATATGATCCTTATGAAACCAATAATATGCCACCACCACCACGATACAAAACAAAAATTTACAGATCAAGCATTTAACAAAATAAAGAACAACCAAGGTCACGTGTGATGAGAACAAAGGCAGAAGAATGCACGCAAAAAGACATGAACCTTTGCAATCGCCCAGCTCAAGAATATCTACGAATCAAAAATTCCCAATGCTTTTACAAAAAAAAAGTAAAACCCAGGCCGCAGCTATACAGACTAATATTTTTAACATGTATGTTCAGTATTTTTTGACAAAATATGAAAGACTTACCCCAAAAGAATGTTTCCATATCATTCAAACTTATTTAAAAAATCAGTCTTCAATTCGTGAACCCTGATTTTTTTGAAAGTCATAATCTACCAACTGAGCTCGCTATTGATCGTGTTGTCGATGATATTCTTACCTACCATATATGTACGTGCGTACAAAAGAAACTGTTACCGTGACTGAAAGTCTGACGGAAGATTCGACCTTGTCAATTGCCGTCGTTATGATGATCAGTGATTATTTCTTCTTAAAAAATATGGACGACATCGATATAGACGATATCTTGTTTCAGTAGACATGCAGAGTCATGTCAATGACAACTTTGCGAACCACTTTAGTTGAGTGGTTGGCCTTAACGCCAATATTAACAACCTTTTTGGTGAAATAGAATGCTAAATGTTTGAAAGATTCGCAAAAAATTGGACTATCAAGATACCAAATCAGTTAGTTAATTAAGACTTTTTTTTTCATGAAAAGGTAGGTTGATTAGAGTACATATTATAATTTTCAAGTCTATTTAAGTTTAGTCATTATTAACCATCTCACAAATTGATATTTAGGCTCCCTACATAAAATATAAGTTTACTTGCATCGTAGAACACAAAACTTCTTGACTTAGGCTGACTCGTTTGACAAATCCGCATAAAAACAGCCTTTCTTTTGGTGTCGGTAGCAATAGCATTATTGTTTTTCCTGCTCAATACTCATTTTACCATCAACCATTATACTACATTTCACATACGTATGCATTGCTGTATTTTTAAAAACACTATAAACGGTTAATTGCCAACATGCATACATACTGGCAGACATATATTGTAGATAGCTTTAAAAAACATGGATTTCACAGTAGATCTCTCATAATCTTCTAATTATCCAGTTGTATATATAAACATCTAGGCAAAAAAAAAAAAAAAAAAAATTGAATAGAATTTATAATTTGATTACTGAGGTAAGTAAGTAGCCACATATGTTTTTGTTTGGCTCAATTTAATTACTTAATTACTAAAAGTCAATTACTAACGATCAATTGAGATTTCATGCTGTTTCTCAACTTTTTATAGAATCGATAGTATGGTGCGCAAGGTTACTAATGGTTTCTGGCCGTATTTTTTAAATACCATAAAAAAAGTAAATACCCTTCAAAAAGTATATACCAGTATATACTCGTATCTTTGAGAATGCAGCAATCATACCTCAAGAAATTCCTTTACCGCTATCATTAACACTTTTAGTCAAAGTTGTTACAGCACTCCCTGAACCGACAATTCCACTCTTCAGAGAGGAACAAGCGACTTAAAACCTAAATACCATACATGCAACAAACCCGACTATGTCATCTTTACATTAGAAAGTGCATTAAATCACATCGACACAAACTAGTTTAAAGAGCTTTTTGGGCATAAATTTAAAATCGGTATTTTCAACTGCCAAAGAATCACCTTGGAAAAACTTCAAATTCTTGTCACTTCAAATTTAACATTCCAATGAAATACTAGTGGCCTTTTTTGCAACCCCTTCTCAGAAGTCATCCAACTTTGCGAATTGAAGGTAAGAAAAGTAATTGAATACTAGAAGGGAACTAAAGAGCACCACAGGCCAAGTGCTAATCCTAATTCTAAATCTATTGTTAAACCTAAAAATAAGCCTAGTCATAAATAAGTTTACTTCTCACCAAAATACCAATTCCGATATCGGTGACTTTAGTCGCTATGTGCTTTCCCGCTTAAGACATCGCAGAATTTACCAAAATGTTTACTTGCATAATAAGCTAGACTCTATCTATCTATCTATCTATCTCTCTATCAACTCTCTCTTTTACTCCCTTTTTGATATTGTTGGCTCCTGTGATGTTATCAGAGTTTTTGGCGATTTTCATCTTCCTCATCTCCTAAGGACTCAGTTGAGAAATAAATCTTATCTCGTTGCCTCCAGATAAGAAAATCCTCATTAGTGACTGCCTTCTTAACTCAAGTCTTTTTTCAATTGTACTGCTAACAACATGGATAGACAAATTTAGTAAACCTGATTTTCTTATTTATTATTTTCTCATATATAGTAATATCAACAATTCTATTATCCCCTCAGAAACTTCCTTCCAATTCAACTTCCATAAAACAAAGTCTTATCCTTGCCTATGGAAAAACGTTTATATAGTCCCTATTCATAAGCAATAGATCAAACAGGATATCGCCAACTATCGGCCCATTACTTAGTTATCCTGCATTCCCAAGGTCTTTGAAAACAAGATTTTTGATGCAGTTTTTTTTTCAGTTTGTATGCATTTTTTATTGTATCACTTAATTTACTCTTACTTGCTAGACAAAAAAATGTTTAAAATTTAGCTTAATTATCTTAAAATTATCTTATTCTAACTTACTGGCCCCATGCGAGCACTCTAAGTTAAACCTAACGCTTAAATTATGTCTTTCGACGTATCTTACTACTATAGTATACTATTTCTATTCATTATAATTAAAACTAAGAAAACATTTTTTACAAAAAAAAAAACTTAGTAACCTGACTTCTTTTATTTTATTCTGTATAAGCGAAGACAAGTCCTAAGACAAGCCCTCTCAAACACCTGAAACTTTTCCAATAAACTTGGTCTCACGTTGAACCACACAGAACGTCCAAATACGAGCATGGGCCGGATAAGGGCCATGTAACAGATCACCTTCACCCTCGCATCGAGTTGGCTGTTATAAAACAGTCTCTTTGTAATAGCAAAAGCTCCTTTGGCTCTGGCCAGAACAACATCTATATGTTTGTTAAAATACAGATATTGATCTAGCCAGATCCCAAGGTATCTGGCTACATTTCGACAAGCAAGTGGCTGTCCAAGTTTTACTACGATAGAGAACTTTCGCCAATTCTTTCTGGTATCCTAAGAGGCGCCAGACAAAGGCGTCCTAAATAGAATGGTTTCCGACTTCTGAAAGTCAATTTTCAACTTCCAGTCGTCGCAATATCGCTTAATTTTGTCGAAGTCACGTTGCAAAAGTGTATTAATGACCTCAATCTTTGGACCCGATCTGTACGCGATTAAGTCGTCTGCGTACGCTATGGCATGGTGAAGTGAACCTATCAGACCACTTGTGTAAATGTTGAACAGGATCGGCGAATTTACCGCACTCTGTTGCAGATCGTTTTTAATGTTAAATGTTCCAGCAGAAGTCACATCGCCATTCTTCACAATGAACTGTCTACTGGAGAGCATATCAAAAAGAATATACAGCAGTGGTTTACTCTAACCATACGGTATCGAAGGCCCTTTCCAAGTCACAACATATTCGGATTGCTGGTGCTTACAGCCCGAATTTTATTGTTCCAATTCAAACTTACAGAATTTCTGTAATTTTCCTTTATTAATATCTGGAGGTTTTTAATCGACGACTTCAATTCATGATCTCCGGGTTATGTCTGTCAGTAAACTGTCTGTACAAGGTTTTTAGTCTTGACAGTAGTCTACTTTTATGTCGGTGCAGTGCGTCAATAATTGCGTTGCGGAATATGTCTTCGTTGTCTGTGTGTTGATACCGAGGTATAGTTTTGTCCATAGTTCGTTTAATTGTCTCGTCCATTAGTTTTAGATATCCGTCAATCTCCTCATTTGACAGACTATATTGTATTCTGGAGAAGTATGTCCAACGCACCCTACTATAATTGTAGGAATGCCTTTGAACAAACTCTTTCAATTCCGCAGTTTCGTTGGGAATAGTTGTTTCGGTGCTAAAACCGCAATGGTCAGTGTCATACACGAAAGTGCGTAGACAGTTTGTAGTTTGTTGGTTAGTGCAGGTCAGATGTAATCGTGAGTCGAACAGCAGAAGATCCAAATATGACCCATGTCTGGGAAACGACGGACTATCTGTCGCCTTAAGCCCGAGTCGATGCGTTATACTGTGCTGACCCCATTGAATAGTAGGTTCCCTCTAGTATTTGGTGTATTATATCCCCAATCTCTATGTTTGGCGTTGAAATCTCCGCCGATAATAAAATAGTTGTCTTCCAATTCCAGCCTCAGGAATCGAAAAAGTGTCTCGAGCTCTGAGATGAATAAGGTGGATTGAGTAGACTTAGGTGCATAGACAGACACCATGTACAGCCGCTTTCCACTACGGAGAGGGATGTACATGACGCATGCTTCCAGTACCTAAAATCTACGTACAACACGACTGTATGCTCTTTTGGAATGCAGTCCTTTTCTTACAAAGATTGCAACACCTCCTCCTTGAATGGAGTTGGGTCGGTTTCTTCGTAATATTTTATATCTTCTGTGCTTCATTTTGTTTCTTTTAGTAAGCTTAGTTTCGCTTACCAAAAGCACATCAGGGGCTTGGTCTTTAAGCAACTTAAATAGTGTGGCTCTTCGTTCTAACCTAATCAGTGAATTAACATTCACTGCAAGGACCTTCAGGGTTTGCTCCGCCATGTACGTACCCATTACGACTGAAGGTGCGTTAGGCCCGGCAGCAGCGTGTATGTTTGATCTACCCGTGTAGCCTGTTTCTGTATTTGACGCTGAAGCTGAGCCATCTGCCCCTGAATAGAGAACAAGATAGCCAGCATGTCAGGTACAGGTTCTGGTGCTCTAGGCGCTGGGGCCTGAGAAGCTACCTTTGCTTGTTGTACCGTAGTTTCCGTACCTGCTGCCATTTGAGCGTAGGTAACTTGGGGAGTGACGACTGGTGTTTGTATTTGCACGGGTGGACGTTTGACTTCCACCTTCTGCTGTCGAGCCAGATTTACTCTTTTTATGTATTGGAATTTAGAACAACCCCGATAATTTGCTGTGTTCCCCTTGTTCCTACATAAGACACAAGAGAGTTGGCTTTTTTCTGACGCTCCATCCTTACCTAGAGCGCATTCCTCTGACTTGTGGTTCTCCCCACACTTCACGCATCGAGGCTGCATTTCGCTGCTGCTCTCGCTGTTGTTGTGGTTGTTGCTTTTCTGTTTTTTGTTGTTGTTTTTGTTGTATTTTACTTTTTTGCTGTGGTTGTGCCAGTTCCATTGTTGGTTCTTGTGCCATTTTTTTATTTTTTTGCTGTTATAGCTGATGTTTCTGTGGTTGTTGGGGTATGGTTTCACTCCCCTTGAGCTCCCGTTGAGAGCACTGTGGTTGCTGTTGCAGTTCTCTCTCTCGTCTTGCAACTTGCTTAGCATTTATTGCAAGTACTTTTTGTTGTAGATACCTGATGTTGCTGTTCAGCGCTTCATCCTCGTCCTCTTCGTCCTCTGACTTGGAACCCGCCAGAGACGCGAAGGTGTTTTTGCCCATATAGTGGTCTTCTCCACCAACGGATACATATGGGAGATTGTTTTTGTCAGCTGCCGCCCTTTTTGTCGTTGTTGGCGCCTCTTCTCTTGCTCTACCAGGTAGCTTTTTGGGAGAGTTTTAAAGGGAAGGGCGCTTTGTTGAGTTCGGAGTTGGTTTCAACATCCTCCTACTCTTTATCGTCATTGCCGATGTTGCTGTTTTTGTTGTTGTTGTTATTGTTGTTTACTTCTTTTGAACTGGCTTAACGGCCTGATTATCAGATGACATCGCGCCATCTTCTAATCCCGCTATTGACATAGCGGACCGTTTACTGCCACTCATCGTTTGAACACACTTTTTTATTGAGGAAGACAATAATGTGTTTTTGTCTTTTTAAGCACTAAAAAAAAAAAAAAGTGGACAATGGTTTACTGGGGGACCCGAACCCACGACTCCTGCTTTCTCGGCTCACTGCCACTACCACCAGGCTACCGAATAACTTAAAAGAATTGTCTCTAATTTGATCTTTCACTAATTGATTGATTCGCACACACAAAAAAAGCCGAAACACGTCTGTTCTCCGCGGAGATCAATGAACGACTGACATTTTTGTTGCAATGTTCTTTTATTTGCACCGCTTCAACATGGATTTCTTAAAGGCCAACCTTATAGAGTTCGTGATATCAATGGGTTCTCAATATGGTGCCACAAAAACTTCCATAAGCTCAACATAAAGAAATGCTAAGTCATCTCATAACTACGGAAGCTTTTAACACATCCTGATCGAACTTACTATACTTGTATATCAACCCAAGTTATAGCTACGGTCACTTCAATGGAGGACTTGAACGTAACCTGTTTTACTAAAGTCGCCCAAAATTGGACCTTCTGAATGGATCACCTTAGACGTAGTCGTGGCCAATATTTACATGATATTATTTTCAAAAAATAAATGCCATGCATTGTTCTTTTAACCGATAATAAAAAATTAAATTCGCTTTCAAATTTATGTGTTTTATTTTGCATTAAAAATCAAACCTCACAATGAATCACCCTATATATTACGAATAGTCCAACGCAGATTCCAACGATTCGCTATGCGCAAGCTCCCATGGATTGACCACTACATCTTTCCGCCCTATGATGATCGACTCGAATTGTTGGGTCTCCTCTCTCCGCAAAAACGTCGCGAACCAGTTTAATCGGCACCATCGACAGTTCCTTACTGCTGATCAGATTTTTTTTTAATACCTACCCACACAGTTTAAGCTCCGTTTCTCTTTTTCATCTAAATAACCACCGAATGGCATATGGTTTTAACGAACCATTATCTCGTACGCTACTAGAACTCTCCATGTGTTCGATTTCTATTGCACCAGAAGTACCCTCAAAAACGCCCTCAATTTGCACCTTTCCCGACCTTGATCCTACGGCAGAATTGAATTAACACAAGATCTCTCGCTTTATAATCTTAATATAAATTCATGTCTGCAACCGCACCAAAACTATTAATTGTTCATTTAGGGCTGTTAACGTAAGATTATTGGTGAGTTTTACGAGTATGCTGCTCCATGTCTTTATTTCTTTAATTGCAAATTCGTATTGCTAAAAGTATAATAAGTGTTTTAATAGTCCTTAGTTAAAAACGTAGGAGTTTTACAGAATATGTATACAGAGTTTTATATTTGTCAATTGATTTGTCAAATTTGTGGATTTACTCAGTGCAAAGCTCCTGAATTAATTCGAATTTATAACAGCAAAGTTAATTCTCGGATATAATTCTTTATTTGCAACTCGAGCCTGACTACAAAGTTTTTATTCAGCACATTTTGTAAGTTTTTTAGTCACTTAATTACGCATTATTTGAACATTTGCATAGAAGTGTGAAACCTAACCTACAAAGGTGTGTCTCTGGTCAATGAACAAAAGAAGCATTGCAGAAACCTCCCCCTTACATTTGGGAGCGTATAAGCGTCACAAATTAGTTGTGCAATGTCCTCAATTACAATATGAGCATTGTCGATCTGGAACGTCTATTGAATTTCTAGCTAAGTTCCATTTCAAGCTAAGCCACAAAAATGGGTGGCCGTAGCTCAAGTGACAGTGTATTACCTTTCCAGTCAGAAGGTTCGGCGTTCAATTTCAACTGCTCCCGAAAACATTCTGTTTTCAGGCAATTAAAATCAGGTAAGATGTTTGGTTCCCTAGAATACCACAATAAGCCCAATAAATGTTTCTTTCTCTTTCTGTTCCATTTTCCGAAAAACTTAACACATGCTTTGGCATCATAAGTGTAGTCATACCCACTTGAGCTATAGATTCTAAAAAAAAAGGAAGATCTCTGTAGGAAGATTTCAAGCTTGAAGGCTTTCCAGGACCTTCTCGCAGCTACACCCACCTTGAAGCTGAGGTTGAGAAATTGTTAAAGAAAGACACTGAGAAAAATTCAATAGATCATTTGCCGGTAGATGGAACGTCCAATCTTTTGACAAGGGCAAAACAGTTCATTCAGCACACCCAGTTAAATGCACTAGATCTGGCGTGGCCAATGTAGTGGTTCATTTGAGTACGCTCATTGGCAATGCAGATCCTCAAAAGAGACAAGAAGCTAAAGTGCACGAATATCTTCATCGACGTCTTCAAATTGAGTCCTAAACAAAACAAATTTATTCAGGGCAAACAAAAAGACCAAATGTCAAAAAATTGAATTCTGTCAAAATTTTCTACATCTCGTCTATTGGACAACATACAGGAAAATATAGGTGCCAAAAGCACCTTCCATTGACATCTTTCTGTCGGCCAGATATTAAATTCAAATAATTATATGAAAAATGCACATATTTTAGATTTAAGAATATTAAGTTACAAAATGGCAGAGTATTTTCCCCGACTTCTTCAATTATATAAGAGAATTTAATGCCTTTCTGTTCGTTAAAATATTTTTAACTAAAAACCATTATAAAAGGTATAACAGTCTTCTCAAGGGTTGTGAACTTGTTTGGAAAGCTCTAATTTCATCAGAGCAGGTGGAGGGTTGTGATTTGAATATAGAAGCATTCTCAAAAACATTATGAAATTTCAAATGCATGGAGAATATAGTATTATTGTGTGTCAGATGAAGGGCATAGAGAGGCTAATTGTTCCGGTCTACTTAAATTGCAATCACTGAAATGAAGATTTTTGTCATCCGAAAGATCTCCTTGCAAAACTGGATGGAAACAATATCTTCTTAATGGGAGAATTCAACGGCAGAATTGGAGCGGAACAGTTTTTCCAAGCTAATCCTCTAATAACTTCAACGAGTCTGAATAGCTCACGATTCAAAAAAGATAATCGAAGAGACAATAAAAGTGTACAGTTCCTAGATTTGTGCGATTCTTACAACCTTTATTTATTGAATGGAAGAAGCTTAAGTGAACTTGCCGGCGAATTTACTTTTGTGTGCTCTTTTGCTCGTTCAGTCATAGACTTCTGTTTAGCAACTGAAAACTGGTTGAATATTATACTCGTATCTGACTTCAAGGTTGGCGCAAAAACGTTTTCGGATTACATGTCAATAATTTCATCTATACGCTGTGCTCGCCCTGATACTGTTGGGATAATGGATCTAAGACAACTGAGAAGGTGAGCAGAAATTTTTCACTAGACATGTAATATTCAATACCGTGCGAAAATAACTGATAGGTGACGCCACCAGTGTTCCACCAAAATCTCTGGTAGCATTTCGGCCCTTTAAACTTTTAACCGTAACACCGTCTCGCTATGCTCAAGCCCATTTTCAGACATATTCTAAAATATCGGGATTTTTTCCTAAACTTTACAACTCGCTTGTGAAATGTTCGGCCGAGCTCTCTATTTAATATTATCCAAATATTTAATAATTAATAATAGTTATTTGCTTCAACAAGAGAGTGGTTGTATGGGAATCAAGAAGTGTCACCATGTGGTAGCAATGAAAAATGAGGGGTATAAACATATATGTACCATATTTACTTATGGATGTAAGTTGGTTGTTATACGTTCTAAAATTTGATGAATTCAGCCTTTTTTTTTCGTTCTTTCTTTCTTTCTTTAAAGTGTTTAAATAATAAAGTTTACGGTGATGCTGATGGCTCTAGGAATTAAGTTGGAGGTCATCTTCTCTTTCTTTCTTCAGATTGTGGACGTCTTTAATCAAAGTTTGCGAACTAAATTTTTAGTTGGGTTCACTGCAATCGTCACTATACAGTTACAAATAGCTGACTTGGGCCTCGTTGATACACATCCAACTATTATACTTTTTGGATTTATGATAAATACGATATCTATAAATTATTATAGATATCTTGCAATATTTGCCATTTCGAAGTCAATGTAATATACAATATCTCGTACTAGCTCCGTTTCATTTGCATTCTGAAGCCATTTACCAGTACTACTACTGTTCTCGACCTTGTTATTAACTTTCAAAATCTTCTCTTCCTTAATATTTTGTTTATCGATCTGATTATTACTTACAGTTCAAATATTAAATATCGCCATTTCTCGTAAAGCTCTAATAGAAATCAGCCACTTAGTGAAATAAACATTTAAATTTTGATATGTGTTTTGCATTGTAGAACACAATGTCCAAACAATATCGGGTATCCCTTAACCGAATTCTTTACATGTCAATCCCTATTTGTGGATATTGCCCACAGATTAATGCTCATTGTCATTAGCTATTTCGTTACATTTATTTTGCCTTTTCAGGCTCAGCGAAACGGTTGTATAGGCGATGTTAAAACGCTGAGTGATCTTCCGTGTCATCAAATTCTTGATACGGTAACTGCCTCAAAGATATCATCTTGGTGGGTGGACTCCAGAGCGAACAGCATCAGCAAGGTCTGTATATCCTCAATGAAAGCGTGTAAACCAACGCTGACAAGTGTCAGCGCTTAAAGCCTCCATATAGGTTGCAAATATCCAGTTGTGTCTCTGTCGCTTTGACACTATTTTTAAAGAAAATAAACAAAATATGCCGAAAATGCACTCTCTTATCCTCCATTTAAAAAAAAAATTAAGCACTTAAAAACACGTCCGATCAAAACAAATGTTCGTAACAATGTAAAGGATAAGTCTCTCTATTGGAATAAACAACAAAAATTTTATAATGATGTACACAGAAATTTTCTGAAACGATAAACTCTATTTCCAAAAAAAAAAAAAAAACCGCAGAACAAGTTCTGAACAACCCAATAAATACTAACTGATATTTGTCTAAACTTGAGTTTTCAAGTGTGTAACATAGCCAGATGCCGGCTACAAACATGCTCAACAAATTTACTGCATTCTTATTGCTTGATCTTTGATAAGTCTCGTGGTTATCTTTATCTAGTGGATTGCATGGCTTGTATATTCAGTGTTTTCACTTCTTTTTTTTTTTTTTAATCCGGAATGACATTTCCACTTTTAACCGATTTATTCTGTCAAAAAGCAAACCACTTGAATTTGCAATTCAATTAAGCCATGAATTTCAAAGGAAGTCATGGTTGTGTTTTTTAGTTTAAGCAAAGGCATGGTGTAAAGGCATTTCCAACCGTTATTGGAAAAATTCCATGAGATAATCAAAAAACTTTCTCTAACACCACAACAGGCCTGTTTTTGAAGCTTCTTCCTAACAAAACTCTCGTTTTATACAATGAATTTACATAACATGGAAGGAATGGACAACGTTTTTGGCTCAAAGCTCACTGAAATAAAGAAAAACTGACGGGGTCATAATACCAATGTTTTTCTAACCCATTGACAAAAATTTTATCAATTTAGTTAAGGCTAATTAACTTTGAGATATACAGTAGTGAACGTAAAATCTTGGGATAAGCTCTTCGTTTCCTCTAACGCTTAGTGCTTTAAAAGTAGATATAATTCCAAGAGGGAAGTAGGAAACCGGGAATTAATTCCACTAAACCAATTATCATACGTATGTTACGTACCCAACATACTTGTTGCGAGAAATCAATGACGTCCTTGCAATTCTAGATAGAAAACGCAATATTTCAATACAAGAAGTTAGGGACTGCATCATTAAAAAAAAGTACTAAACATGAGGACATAGTCACTTGAGTTCATAAATCCAAATTCTTTGTTTCATTGTAGTTTGGCTTTAGACCGGGTTTTTTCACTGTTTGCATTATGTTTAAATTTTACATGTATCTTACCACAATTTTAAGCTACACTATTTAACAAAACATTTTTGTTTCTTAATGTGTATGCATTATAAATGAATGAAATTGAATAAACTAAATTGATTAAAATTAAGAATGCACTTTTGAATTTTTGCTCCTTTATATGGTACATAAAAGTCAGGACGTCTGCTAAACATTTTGAAGATATTACAAAGACATTTAATATGATTGACTTCCGTGAATTTATGTACTATAACTGGTTTGTGTCATATATGCATAACAGAAAGCAAGAATTCAGGGTAGGAATAGCGAGCTTAAGTCTAAGCTAGTTTGCCTCGGTTTTCGCCTAATATCTGTCCTTGAACCCATAAAATTTCTTGAATATATTAAATCTTTTCTTGCTCAACCGTTTCTGGGGAAAATATAGGCATTTGCAGATGATCTTTGGTATTGTCCATTGAATATAGTAGCTGACATCAGCGTCAGCATTTGCTAAGATTATGGTTTACAAGAAACACATTGTTAGTTAGTAAAAAAAAACTAAATTTGAAATCTTCAGCATTAATCTAAAGTAGGCTTTAATTATCAAAGTTACACTCCATGCATCCAAATGTGAAAGAAATGGTTTATTGGATAGTAAGTGCTGCGTTCTATGCCCAAATTTTTCTTTTGATGTCAATGCTGTACGCAGTCCTAGTTGTTTTGTTATCGAAAATGTTAAATAATTCAAATACAACCTAGGCTTCGCAACCAACAGTAATTTAAGTTGGCCACAACACATTTCTGATCTTAAACAATATTCTTTGGGCACCATTCTTTTCTCGACTGAGAAAATTTTGCTCAGACAAAATATTAAAAATTTTTTACTACGACATATTTCTTTTAAAACTCAAGTTCGGAATACCATGTTGGGAGATGCTTACCTAACAAATTTTTATTTCTGATTTATATAAACTAAGAAGCAATCTTCACGCTCGTACAAATATAACTTCATTTCATACCATAAAATTAGGAATTCGTACTGCATACTGTCTTGTAAATTATTCTACAGACTGTTTGAGGAAATGCCAATTTTCGAATTTTCCATTAGGTACTATACGTTTGTATAAACTAGTAAATGTTATTCGTTCGAGTACTGAACCATGACTAAATGATAGATATTGACAAGCAAAATATTGTATCATAGTAATGACAAAAAAGACATTAAAATAAAATAGAAACCCGTTATTAGTCAGTTGCATGTACATATTTCTGAAAAAAAAATCCTTACATTAAGTTATCAAGAAATCTGTAGGTATGCTTAGCTTTAGGTAGACATATATTTTGTATATTATTTTACCTTGTCATGCTTATTTTCTCTTTTTTCTATTTTTTTTTTTATTTAAAAATTATAATGTTACTAACTATTCTTCAAGTTATATCGTTGAGTTAAGCTTTATTTTTTGTTAAAATGAAAAAAAAAGAATAGATTATGAATAATTATAGTCAAAAAGCAGCAGTAGTTAGCAGCTTATATAGTAACGATAATGTCAGACTATTACTTTGAATGGAACATACTTATTGTATTTGCGTTACCAATCCTTCTGTCAATATCAAAGTCGGTATTTCGCCATCCTGCTACTGAGAGCTAACAGCAGCCGCGATAGCTTAGAATAGAATTTTCATGTCCGTTCTGGATTTAAAAATCTATTGATTTCGAATAGAAAACAATCTTATCATTTCACATAGTGTTATTTGTATTTCCATTCACGAGCAATTTTGTTAATGATATTAATGAATTCGTTAGTAGGCTAATAAAAAATGGTCAAGTTGATTGCATGTTCGTTGCTTATCAGATGAAACCTATTTATTTTATTTTATGGTAGTCATCATGCTTAAATAAAGTAATTAACAAATCTAAAAAGCAAAGAGGGGTACTCAAACATACATGCATACATATATCTGATTTGCCTATATTCCGTATGAAGAAGATCTTCCTACATACAGATATCGTTTTAATAAGACGTTCACATTTTCTTTAAAGACAAATAAATTTAGATTATGAACAACTAACTTTCATTATAATCTTTTATATTGCAAACATTATGGACATAATATAAGAGAATTTTTACCTTAGTAGACTTTGATCAACTTGTAGATTTGTAGATGTGTTTTTGGGAAATTTTCGTGTTTATGATTCTTGTTAAAATGCAACAATCCTAGCTGATGGTTGGTGGCTTACCACTTGCTGCTGTTTAGCTTTTTCCATTCTAATCCTTTCTAAGTGACGTAAAAATAACTTAACAAGATATTAAACTGCTAAAGGTTCTGTTAAGATTTAGTCAATGTTTCTTTAAAGAACGGAACTTTCAACGCCTCTACAAATGTACTGGTAAGTATTTAAATTTTCATCAAATCTTACCAGGAAGTTAAGCTTCATTAGAGGTTGATTGTTGCAACACCACGACTGAAGTTTATGGTCCTAGCAATCGACTGACAGCATGTTCATCTATTCCCTTCAACTCAAGTAAAAGTATCTAGCATGAGTAATTATGATGACGCATCTGAATAGCTTTGCCAATTCTATTACTCGGAGCATCGTTCTAGGAAATATCAATGACCTCTTTGGTATGAAAGATACATAGTGAATTTCAGTACCTATAACCAGAAGTCGACCCGAAGAACTAAACCGAGGTGAAAATACGGATACCTCATTCTGTTTACTTGTGTGCTATATGTATTTCATATACTTACATGGATAAAATCGAACAACATGAGAGGTGGACCATCGCAATAGTGGTTTTCCTTTATGAAATTTAATTGCTGATTCGTTCAGTATACTAGAATAGATATGGTATGCCTCATACGACAAAATAATGGCAAACCATTTGCTGAAATTGTGTTCTAATGAGTTTTATAGGTGCTAATACAAAACGTTAATGGTGGCTGTAATAGAAATGGGTATATAATTTCTGCTACCACATATTAAAAATTTTAGGTTTGTCGATAAAAGAATTGGAAAAACTGCAACTGTATCTATGAAACAATGATTTAGACAAGGTAAGGTATCCATATTTTAGCTTATCCAAAAAGTTAGGGGTCAAATTTTAGATAAAATTTTGTAGAAGATGATAACGTAATCATCATCATTTAGTTCTATTATCTTGTTTTAAAATTGTAATACAATATATTTAAGCGATAAGATATATTACAAATGCAAGTCATTTTATGAAGGTCGTGCCTCGTGCTTATTTGTTGGTTTTTAAATTCAAATTGCACAAGTCCCGGCCTGCAGACTTTGACATTAACATCAAATGCTAAGCAGTTAATTATTAAGTAATGATACTTTTCATTTTAATTTTAAAAGTGTTAATAAAAAGGTAAGTGAGTTAATGTTTGTGTATTGAGTGATTAACATTGATCAATGTGCGACAAATATTGACTATTATTTTTATAGGTAAAATATCGTAAATACATATAGTTTTAGATGAACTTATACATATTATACATGTTTTCAATAATGAATCAATTGAGTTGGTATTTGTTTGCTGATTCAATATCTGAGAGCAATGTTATCAAACTTATGAAATGTACTGGTGATCAAATTGCTTCTCAATTAGAAATATTGGTCTTTATAACTGATAATTACGAGTATGTATAGTACGTCTAAAAGCAACTAGTCAATCGTACGGAGATTGGATCTGGATCTGGATTGCAAACAGTCAATTGCAGAATTTATTATAAGAGATATGGTCACTTTTTATACCCCGCATGATCAAGTGCGAGAAGTAGCAACACAGAAGAAAAATTATTCTTTGGAAGACGTAGAAATGGTAGCGGCCGCCTTCAAAGAAACACATGTAGCCTTGAATATAATGAATAACGTAGCTCAGACATAAACGGGTTTAAATGGATTCACGCGTCGGTAACCAAAGTAAGCCAAATTCAGATAGTTATGTTAATCGAAAGTCATCCTTTAATTGTGGAATTAATCATGAGTGCAGTCAGTGTAGACATTTAGAATCTAGGTATGTGTCATTTATGTAAATGCAAAAGTCATATCAGCACGGTATGCATAAGTAGTGGTCACAGATGTAGAAAGGTGGTGCAGTTTCTTTCAACAAAAGACAATACAAACATACTTTCAGTTTACTGTATGGATAGTAAAGGACATAGAAGGAGAAGTAAGACCTAAGGTTCACACTGGCGAGTTACTTGCAAACGAGTGTATCTGTGCACGAGAGAAGGTTTCGCATAGTAAACCCTTGTAAGTTTAACTCGTCAGTGTAAACCTTAGCTGAGTTAAATAGCGATCGAAAACCAATAGAGACTGAGCGAAGGGAGAATAGGATGTTTGTTTCTCTTATTGTGTTTCGAAAGAGTCCACATATAGTACAGTTTACAACCTGAAACAAAGCTGCTTTGTGAAAAGCATAAAATCATGATCAACAATACTTTGGGATGTAGTAAGTTTTTTAAAGTTTATATTAAAATGAAAAACGGTTCTCAGCCAAAATATTTCAAATATCGCCCTATACCTTATGCACAAAAGGCAGTAGTGAAGGCTGAACTCAGCCGATTATAAAAGCTGGAATTTCTAAATCCAATTCAGACATGTCAATAGGCTGCCTCTATCGTCTTGGTGCTAAAGACAGATGGATCGGTTTGGCATATGTGGCGACTTCAAAGCATGATTGTCAATATTTTATTAAAATTTAGTTTTCGGATGCATATCTTCAAATCCCAATCGACGATGAACCCAAGCGAATTTTCGTTATCAACTCCGAGTTCGTTATAAACATCAAGTCTGCGATATATTTGAACAGTACATTGACCAACTACTGTCTGGCTTAAAACTTTGCGGGACATATGTGGACGCTATCATCATCTCTAGAAGTGGCAACGGTGAGGACCTTAGGAATTTGAAAACCTTTCTCGAACGAATGGAACAACATCGCCTCACCTATAAACTTATAAGCTAGTGAAGTGCAAATATATTATCTTGGCCATGTTTTAGACAATAAAATATACTCGTAAGAGTCGTGCAGATGAGCCGTCAAGGCTTTTATAAAGTTCCCTGCACCAACAGACGTTAAAGGACTTGAATGTGAAGGATATAAAAAATTTCGCCCAGCTCTCCATACCTTTATATTCTTTAAGAGTTCCATTGTGGACAAGCACATTGCAAACTTTTCTCGATTGGATAATTTTTCGGAACACTACCCAATAATACTAGTTCCTTATCCTTATCCAGCCGATGTCACTGCTCGACCCTGTGGTTTAACTGCCGAGCTGTTTAAAGCAGCAGGTGATAATTGGATACGGAGCATGCATAAAATCATTTTCAAAATCTTGGACGACGAATGGAACCTCAGCAAACCAAGCACTGAAACAATGAACTACTGTGAGAGGATATAGGAGGAAGAGACTGTCAGAATCTTCACCGCATGCGTATCTCGTGAGATTTCGTATGCCGCCAGCATCAAGTACTAAAGGCCAATGCTAATGGTGCCAACGTGCAATCCAAGGTTTTACTCCAGGAATAACGTGCGGATGTCTTACCAAAAAGTTAAAAGAACGTGTCAAGGCGAGAAGAGCCGTACAGAAGTCTGTAGAGATGAAAAAGTAGCAGATTCACAGGCGGTACTGGGAATATAAAAAAACTTTTTCTGCAGACTGTATAAGAATAGACAGAATTTAACTAAGACGATGATAGCCAAAACTTCCGTCTACGTGACCAAAACAAAATAATACCAATATCTAAGCTGAAACTCAACAAAGTAACAGAACCTGACGGATTTCTGTTCAAGGTATTCAAAGCTGTGGGAAATGACTTTGTGGAGAGCACTCACCAACTCATTTTTCAGATCACGCCAACTATAGAGACATAGATCTCCTCAACATTGCATACAAGTTCTTATCTGCCATATGGGGTGAACGGTTGAAAGCTTCGTCAATAACCTGCTTGGGCCCTATCTGTACGGCTTCAGTCCACAATCGACCAAATCTTCACACTGCGGTAAATTCTTTAAAAAACTCAAGAAGTTCAAATCGATACAATTATTGAGACGAGCTATATATGATAGAGCCATGTCTAGTAACGACTGAGACGAGACCTTTGATGTCAAAAAAGGTTTTAAACAAGGTGACGCGATGTCTGTTACTTCTTAATCCTTCGTATCAGTCGCCGGAGATGGACACGTTATGCTCTTTCTGCTTTCTCATAAAGCCTGCACTGCAGATTTTTGTTGCCACAGCATACCCCTATGTATGTAGGTGCTTCAGTTTCCTTAACATGAGGTGTAACCATTTTTATCCTTTACAATACCGATCAGAAATAGAAGAAATCGGGCTTTGCAATCTATAGTCGATCCCTTTTACCAACTTTAAGGAGTTAATGGTAGTAGCCTCTACAGACATAAGCCATATAAAACTATGCGGGGGCTCAACGTCCTGCAAAACTCATCATTTTTAGAGAAGCCAACGTATTGTCATAATTATCTTAATTATCCGAAATACATGGAATATCATTTCTATAATTTATTCAATTACTGAAATTCGCGTACCACTAGGATATTTCAATCATAATAACTGCATTCTACTGAATATAAGTACAAGCAGATGCAGCAAAGCAGCATTTCGCAGTCAACAAAAGCCTTGGGAAGAATAGAAGACAGAAAGGCCAAAAACAACTTTCAAGTCAGCCTTATACTATACTGTATGGAAGTTGGCAAATGCTTCAAGGTTTAGATAGCTGTCCAATTTGTTGAATGTTTCAAAAGAGACAACTTTCTGTTGCTTTATATAAGTATTATACATTATATATTGAGGAAGAAGTTTATAAAATGGCCCTTAACCTATCAAGAGTTTATAAAGTTAATGAGGATTTCCAAAACTGACCTATGAAACCAGCCCTTTCGTGGTAGGATACGTTGATGGAATGTATGTTTCACTACCTGCTCCTATAAATAACAAACCGAGTTATTTTAATAGAAAGAGGTTTAGCTTTAGCAATGTTCAAGTAAAATTTGTGAATGTGTACATCAATCATTAAATTTTGAATATTTTCTAAGGGATTTGTGACAGCAACTAATAGTTCATGGACATCTTCTTTGGATTTCCAGGTAGCTGGCATGATGCAAACGTTTAGAAAAAGAGACTAATTGGACACATTATGGCTGTTATGAAAAAAACGTTTAACTTAAGCTCCACCAGAGTTATCGTTAAATAGGTTTTTTATGGATTAAAAGAAAAATTTAGGATTCTTAAACACGTAGACGTCAAAAGCAGTGAACATAATCAAGTTCCAGATGAAAACAACAGTGGTGAAGACAATTATCTTAGCACAAGTGACGAAGTTAAGCAGAAGAGAGACAATATCGCAACATTATTTTGTTCCTTGATGGTCAAATGTTTTTAATTAATAAAAGGTTGATACATCCAATTATCATATTTTTTTCATCAAAACAAAATGTAAAAATATAAGCATGAATAAACTCTGGCTCTGGTAGACCACAAAGATGCGAAGACGAGCAGTTGCAGAAGTTATTGGATGATGATCCAACTCAAACTCAACGGCAATTTGCAGAAGCATTACATATATCACAAGAAACAATCAGCAGACGTTTACAAGCAATGGGAAAGTTCAATAAACTCGGTAAATGGGTCCCATACTATCTGAATTAACGTCAAATGGAAAATCGTAGTCACTTGTGAAATGCTGCTTCAACTCCACGAAAGGAAATCATTTTTGCATCGAATTGTAACGGGTGACGAAAAATGGATTTATTTTGAAAACCAAGGCCAAATCGCTTCGGCAAGAAAACCATGCTTTGTGTTTGGTGGGACTAGAGCGGTATTATGTAATATGAGCTCTTGATGCCTGGCAAAACCGCTAATACACAACGCTATCGCCAACAAATGATACATTAATCGAAAGATCAATGGAATAGGCCAGAAGACATGGCAAAGTGATTTTGTTACACGACAACGCGCCGTCTCACACGGCAAAACTAGTGAAAGACATCTTGAAATCGCTTGGATGGGACATCCTTCTGCACCCGCCGTACTCTCCAGAATTAGCGCCAACTGACATTTACGTATAATATTTTTTTTACCAAAAAAAAAACCGGATAAAACTTATGCACACACCTGGTACATACATATGTACAATACTTCATTGGAATTACTGAGGCTAATAAATACAAAAAGGAAATAAAAAATAAATAAATTTGAGGCACTTAGTTGCACGTAAGAAAAATAAAAATAAAATGGTATTCTCATATTTTGTGTTAGGGTAAAATATTATTTACACGAAAAAAAAATATTATTTACACGGAAAATAGTTATGACAATTTATCTAAAGATTCCTGGGGACCCTCTAGCTCCAGCTTTCCTTTCTCGATTACCATTTTTTCTCTCTCAATTGCAAAAACTTTCTTTGTGATTCCGTCCTTAATAACTCCGGGAGTTCATCTTAATTCACTAAATTAAATATTGCTAGTAATATTACTAGTATTCTAAACAATTCATTTTCGAAGTATGCCCCATGATTTTGTCCATTATGTTACTTGTTTACATAAATAGTAATAACATCATACATCATCTCAGAATAAGACCTCAAAGGCCAAAATTGTTTAGAGCTATGTATTAATGTGTATGTGCGCACACTTTAATGTTTGTCTTATAAGACTAGCTCGCCAGCATAACCTAAATACAAATAAATATACGAGGTCTGCTTGATGAGTACCCGAATTGAAAGATAGGTATCTCTACTGAACCAAAATGAATTTACCATCATTTAGTATAAACTCTTTTAGCCCGCCTGTCAAATTTTGGTGACAATCCGATGCTTAGTTCTGTTTTGACACCGTGTCAGTGTTTTTGGCTAACATAGAAAAAGAGCAGTATAGCTCCGTGATCCAATTCTTGTTTTTGAGTGGCAAAACTTGCGAGGAAATTAAGCTCATTCTCGATAGTGTATATGGGACTCATTCACCTTCCCGTACAACCGTTTACCATTGATTCGCAAAGTTTCGCCTTGGCCGCACGTCGGTTTTTGATGAACCGCACCCAGGTGGCGCAAAAACGATTATCACAGAGGAAACCGTGGATAAAACTCATAATATCTTATTGGCGGACCGTTGAGTGAAAACTCGAATCGAAACAATGTGTTTTACCCGGTGAACTTGCTCCAAGGAAGGCGAGAACCGTGGTGATGGCCACTATTTTTTCGGACACGCGAGGTGTGATCCACGTTGACTATTTGGAGAATGGAAAACAATCACAGAAACATACTACGTCGATTTATTAGGCCGATTCAACGCCGATTTAAAGAAAAAACGACCACATTTGGCAAAGAAAAAAGTGCTATTCCACCACAATAACACACCGGCTCACACCTCTGCAGTCGCCACAGCCAATTGTATAGGGTGATTCATCGAGAGGTTTGATTAATAATGTAAAATAAAGCACATAAATTTGAAAGTGAACTTAAAATTTTTATTATCGGTTTCAAGATAAATTTATGGCATTTACTTTTTAAAAATAATATTATGTAAATATTGGCCACGACTATGTCCGCGGTGGTCCATTCGGAAGGTCCAATTTTTTGCGACTCGTTCGAGCATAGCGACTGGTATCTCGCGGATAACACGAGTAATGTTGGCTTCCAAAGCGTCAAGCGTAGCTGGCTTATTCCTGAAGACCTGAGACTTTACATATCCCCAGAGAAAATAGTTAAAAGGTGTGATATCGCACGATCTAGGCGGCCAATTTACCGTAGCAAAACGAGAAATTAAATGCTCACCAAAATGATTTCTCAACAAGTCCATTGTTTTACGCGCCGTCTTGTTGAAACCAGACCTCACCGAGACTATGTGCTTGAATTTCAGGAAGTACATAGTCCATTAACATGGCGCGAAAACGGTTACCATTGACGGTAACATTTTGATTTCCCTCATTTCCCTCAAGAAATATGGACCAATGATTCCACCAACCCATAGACCACACCATACCGTTGTTTTTAATGAATGTAATGGTAACTCTTGCTACTCTTGGGGTTGCTCATCAGCCCAAATACGGCAATTTTGTTATTAACATATTCATTAAGCCAGAAATAGCCTTCATCACTGAAAAAAAATTTACGAATAAACACCGGATTTTCATTAAAAATATGACGCAAATTCGCTTGGCTTCAATTCTTGCAAAAGTTGAATTTCAGGAAGTACATAGTCCATTAACATGGCGCGAAAACGGTTACCATTGACGGTAACATTTTGATTTCCCTCATTTCCCTCAAGAAATATGGACCAATGATTCCACCAACCCATAGACCACACCATACCGTTGTTTTTAATGAATGTAATGGTAACTCTTGCTACTCTTGGGGTTGCTCATCAGCCCAAATACGGCAATTTTGTTATTAACATATTCATTAAGCCAGAAATAGCCTTCATCACTGAAAAAAAATTTACGAATAAACACCGGATTTTCATTAAAAATATGACGCAAATTCGCTTGGCTTCAATTCTTGCAAAAGTTGAATTTTGTACGCTTTTAGGATGAGATCCTCACGTAAAATACGCCAAGTTGTCGAATACGTCAAGTTGTCGAATACGTCAAGTTGTTGAATACGCCAAGTTTTCGAATACGCCAAGCCAAGCTGCTGAGAGCGACGACGAATCGATTCGTCACGGTCTTCGAGTACACTCTCAGATACAGCTGCTATAGTCTCTTCACTACGTGCTGGATGTGGTCTAACCGGTTGAGTATCATCCACTTATGTAAACTGGGACTCAAATTTGCGAATGGTAGTGGCAATAGTGGTTTCAGTAAGTCAGTTTTCGAATCGCACCGAAAACATTTCTCTCAGAACGCTGATTTTCGTAATACAGCTGAACAATTTGGAGACACTGTAAGTATTGAGTCTTTCCATGATGACTTGCCAAACGATACTGAACAAAAATGACAAAGCAGTTTGATAGGACTGACGCGTTATCTGTCATAAAAAGTCTATTGAAAATTAAACCTAACGATGAATCACCCTATATTACGAATTGCTCCCCCATCCTACGTATTCTGCGTTTTTGGCTACCTGCCGTTTCTTTTTGTTCTCAAATCTTAAAAGGAAATCATCGCCGCAGCGAAAAAGGGTTTTACATGCCAATAAAAGTCGTACTGTACGGAGGAGTTAAAAAAATCGCAGCACAACTGAAAAAGTGTATCGAGTTGAAAGGGTATTATATTAAAAAATAAATTGTCAAAACCTAAAAAAGTTGCGTTATCATTTCTAATCCGGGTATTCATTAAATAGCCCTCGTATACTGACTATGAACAAAAACAAAAGTAAGAAGGGTCGTTTTATTTATTTTAAATTTAATTTTCCAAACTAGTTGGAAAATTTGAGTTGGAACTCAAAGCTTGACATCCAACCATCTGTATTCCATACAAAAAGTAACGAATATCCAAACAGATCGATAATTTTGCGACAAGCCGAGTCGTTAGAAATTGTATTCAACGTTGAGTGGGAGGTATGTACATATATGAACACACGATTGTATTGAGAAGCATCAGCACGATCGAAAACCGATTTTAACAATTCAGTATCTACTTTGAACAAGAGCATCCGAACATCAAGGCCAATCATATTCAAACATGTCATCGCCACAGATGACTCCCGTTAAATCTACAAAAGTCCATCTATTGGTGGTGTTACCATGAACCACCACGATTCAGATTATGTTATCCCAACAGCGGTTCGGTCAACTGCATTATATTAGTATATAAGTATCCTTGTAGCTTAGTATTATTAAAATATAGATACATCTTAAAAAAAAAAAAACCTAAACACATAGACAATAATAATTGCCTCCCAACCTAAAAGGGATATTAAAAAAACAGCTACCGGTTAATCTTAGTGAAAAGTGATTTGTGCGACTAACATCGATCAAACAGTGAAAAATGTGGCAACGAAAAAGTATTATGTTAGAACATAGGTATATTGTGAAAGGTCAAGAACATTGACTAACTTATAGTAAAATTGAAATTAGTGAAGGCAATAAGAGTGTCACGTTAAAAAATAAACCGGATAAAAAAACATATATTCAGACGATAAGAAAAAATTAGGTTTCCTAAAAATAGGAGAAAAAGGGTTAACCAAAAAATTGAGTACAAACGAGTATTTCACGAAGGGAGAAAGAAATAAACAAAGAAATACTCGTATATAAGCAAAAATGACAAAATAAAAAAATGATTAAAAAAAAGGCGTAAGTGACAAAAATAAATAATCAAAACAAAAGGTGTCAGTGATAAAAAAGAAAAGTATTCGTAAGCAAATCAAAACAAAAGTTGGTATTAACAAAAATATACCATACAACGAAATAAAAAATAAAAATTAAATAAAAGGTGTTTTTGACAAAAATAATAAAAGAAAATACAGTTAACAACGAATACAGTAAGAGAAAATCAAGAAGACAAAAAAAATAAAAAAAACAAAATAAACAACTGAAACAATTATTCAACATTATTCAACTTCAACTGATCTACGAAAGAAAATCTTCTAGTAAGAAATATAATTGCATTGTTATTATTTTACGCTTATCATTTTTTTCAAAATCTAAATTATTCAGATTAACAACATACAAAATGAAGACACACTAACAAACTGAAAACTGAAAATCTAAGCACTCAGTTAAAAGCTATTACAGGGTTCAATAATGTGAACAGGTACGAGCTACAAACCGACGCGACGAAAGCATTACGTGCAGCGAGTCTTTGGATGTAATAAAACCATTTCCAGATTTCAGTGGAAACACAAGTATCTACGTTATTTAAGGCGATGCTATTAACAATTCCATGACCTTGTACACCAAAGGCAGCCGCCTTTATATAAATGGAATAAAATTTCAACACTTTGAAATCCAATATTGAAAATAAAATTGGAGTATTTAGAAATGAGATTTTCGACAAAGTAGAATCAGTGCAGCATCAAGCACAAATAAAAATGCCTAATTCAGTACAAATGTAAATGCTGAAATTTGAACAATTATTGAAACTCTTATGTGGAGTAAACAATATCCCTACCCTTTGTAAGTGAATACATTTCTAAAGAAAAAAAAAAAAAAAAAATAAACTGTTGAATGACGGAATTTTTCGACCTTAATACAATATAAGTAAGAGCCTTTATATTGGTAGTACCGAAAAATGGTATTAAGGTAGTAGTCCGGTGTGACGGCCGAAATTTCGACGTTTTATAACATGAAAATAAAATGCGATCGCCTTGTAAGTTTTACATTTTTTTATTATTTTTATTACTACTTAAAAGTATAAAAATTTTTTTTTTTGATTAATTTTGCATTAATTTCTTTATAATTTTTCATATCAAAGTGGAATCCTCGAAAAAATGGTGAGCTCTTTTGGAAAAGCACACAACCTTCCGAAGTCATCTGAAATAAAAAAATCAATAAGATTATTGTTCTGTAGAATCTACTCAGTTCATCTAAACAATAATATGCATATTAAAAAAAATGGCGGACTTGTAAAAAAAAGGTTCTCAAAATCGTCGATAAATTGTTTAAAAAAATTAGTTTATTATTACAAAATTAAATGTTTTAAAGGTTACGTTAGCTATGTATGTCTAGAATAACAGGCAAAATGTTTAATCAAATCGATTGTATAGTTTTCAGTCAGTCCTTCCCTGAAATTTTAAAAACGTGGTTTCGAGAAAAACGCATGTAAAGCTTTGACAATACTAACATTAATCAGCTATACCTGGTGCAAAGAGCCATCCTTTCGTTTCCTCAAAGTTATCATTTTCAGCGGCTTTTAGAGCCCTGTGTAAGATTCTGTCCTCTTTACAGTTGGCTTCTATAGTTTTCTCTGCCCTTAAGATTCGTGCATTGTCAACAGTGTCAACGTAGTCTCTGGCTGTTTGACCTATTGTGACGCCCATCACCTTAAAAACATTGAATACATGTAGAAAACCTTCATTAAAGATGCAGGCAGCCGTATAGTTAGAAATTTCCAAAACGTTTTTCCCAGTAGATTTTTCCCAGTTATTATTTTGGGTATTCCCCCAAATATCTTTTCAACAAGTCTTCAGATGCTAAAGTTTTGTATACTGGTTTTATAAGACTTATAACTTGCTCGTCAAATATTACTGGGTATTCATAAGTGCTCTCTTGATTTTCCGCTTTCAATTGTTGATATTTTCACCAAAAATCTGAACAGTAAAAGTGCTGAGGGTTTTCGTATGTAGATGTTACGTGGTAGAACGTAGCCCACACGGCTCTTTTCATTTCTTCGAGAGATTGACAGTTTCTCGTGATTGCTAAATCGTAGTAAGTACTCATTTTCAACATAAGCTTATTAGTTAATTGCAATGGTTTAGGTTTCGGTGGTTTAGCGCTAGTCGACGAGCTTCTCTTTGTCCTACGCTTCTTCGGAGTACTTTCCACGGTGCTTATCTCTTTTGCTGCCTCCTTTTTTTCTCAGTTGCCTCTAGTTCTTTTCCAGCTTTTGTGTACTCCTTAAAAGTTTTTTTTACATTTTGAAGTGCTTGGTACCTTAGTTTTTTCACGAATTCAATAACTGCATGTGTCATTTTCTGGTCGTGCAATTTCCGGTTTTGGTGATCAGAATTGCCCGCCCAGTTCATGCGATTCAACGCCTTTGGACTTTTTTCTTAAGGGCTTAGGAGGTGATCCAAAATAGACCGACCCGCAACTCTATAAGCAGTGCAGTAACACCGCAGATTTGATGAACAGAATAATATAGCCTGTATATGTATAACAGATGCAATTAGAGCAGCATCCTCATAAGCAGCCATAGCCTCTGGCTAACGCATTCACCCTTATTTTAATGAATAAGACAAATTCCAAACTAATTCATCTCATCGTTGTACAGGAACTCAGAAGGAACGAACTCTTAGGAACTATTCTTGGAGACAACTGTCTGTAAGGATACAACTTCAGACACAACTTTAAAGTTACATTTCCGCAACAAGTAAGTTTAGAACAGAACAAACTTACTTATATCATTGCGACTATCAACGCATTTGAGATAACTTCAAAAGTAGTCCGCGAATGCTTACAACCGGGGTTTAGCTTACCAAATTCCACCACAATGTTATCCTTTTTCCAATCCGGAACTCAATTCCATGTGGTTATAATTCAATCTCCGTAAGCTAATTATCCACTACTGCTTTATTTACAGAAGGCCCAACCTGGACAGCAATTCAAACTTTAACGAATTCGATGCGCTGTCTGATTCCAAACAACGATTTTTATTTCTGTATTCTTATACTGAAGTCGTTATTGCGGGCGATATTGTCGTGTGTATAGATTCCAGGTGGTTTCGACATTCTGGACAGACAACACCCGAAGGACGGTGTGTTGAGGTCTTCGATGCGGAAGACAACCTGACCTAGCATGAGATCACACGAGTACCAGACGTTGATAGTCATACCAACCACACAGTACGAGAAAGTCAATTGGGACCTACTTATGTAACACCTTCTTTAGGAATTTTAACTGGTCGTTATGTGTCTTCGATAGCGGCTTGTATGTTGCTGTTGATATTATCACATACACTATGGAATGAAATACATTATCCCGCATCGTATTAAGAGTATCAAACGACGCGAGCTGTAAAGAGGCTTTCGCAGTTAGAAAATGTTTTTTCGGTCCTACAAGATCAACCCTACTGAGGAAAATCGAAAAAAAGTTCAAACCAGCCAGAAATGACTGCAACTGCAACGAAGTTGTTGGTTTTTCGTCTAAAATATTAGAAATTCCGCTTTATCCTTCCACGCAGTCAAAACCACTGCGTAGCTTTTTGATTCAGCCTACTGTCTCCCCCTACAGACCCATTGCACATACGTCCATTCTTTCTAAGGTCATTGAAACGCTGAAAAACCGTCAGCTCATGAAATCATGATCTTTAACGGATGTTTTCATCTCGAAAATTCCATCTGACTTCCCTTTCCATTCCAAACGACTCCGATTCCCCTTCCCAGTCTGCTTCGGAATGATCGTCCACAAGCCGCGGGACCAGACGAGACGGTCAGAACGCCTTACCTCTCCATCGGCCAACTCTATATCGCCTCTATGACTCCCGAGAACCCAACAATTTGGAGATATACAGAAAAGCCTTGATTTAAGATTAACTCTATACCATACCGTTTTTTTTATTGCCTCCAGCAGGCAGATTAGTCACTTCACTTCCAGCATCTTTGTTCACTGTAATTAAATCGTTATTTTAATTTTTTTTTTTAAGAACTTCTCAGTAGGATGTGAGAATTCTAGAAAATAAAATCACACGAATTTATTTGTCAACATAAATGTTTGTCTCCCGCGCGGGGCCCGATCTAAATTGAACGCCATACCCTCCGATTGAGAACCCAATACACTACCACTTGCGCCACAACCACCCACTAAAAGTCTTCATTAAAAGCCAGTGTAATATTCTAAAGCCTTTGTAATATTCAACCATCAGAGACATTTTATCTTATACCAACTCGAACGAAGTTGCGGGTATAAGCTAGTTTGTTATATGAATGCAAAACGGAATCTATGTTTGATTGTAATATTTTAGGGTTAAAGTTAAATATTTATCATACAAGTAAATAATATAAACACAATTTTTAAAAATTTGAAAGTTTATTTCAATAAAATGTATATGATATAAATGTTTGCTTCATACTTTCATAGATTCTTTTTAATTTCGAATATTCGAATTTTCGCATAATATTTTCTTTTTTTCGGTGTGTTCTCAAATAGGGCGGTGCAATTTTGGCCTTCGCCCTTCTTTACCCAGTGTCCGTAAACACGGAAAGCACAACCACCTGTAAAAAAAATTTATAATTTGTAGGTGTTAATAAAACGTCAATGTCAAGAACAAATCATTTCGTAAGGAGAAATGCACTCTGCTCCAGGACTGCAAATTTGTACAAAAACCTATTTCCGTGAGAAATTCTGCCACCCTGCCAATTCTTACAAATTTCTGCACGAGGGTTTTCTTTGGGCAGGATTTGTAAAACATGTCAAAATAATTAAATTGTAAAAAAACTTTCAAATTCCTAAAAATTGAAATTTGTGTAAATTGCGACAATTTTATGCAAATTAAATCAAAAGATGACTTGAACATTGACAAAGAGGTGAAAAAAGAGCTTCATATTGAAGCGAATTTTTCGACTAATACAATAGAACTCATTTAACCCATATTACATTATTACATCAATAAAATAGTAATTAACCAATTTAAAAATCTTCCTCCTGTTTTGCAATTTGTTTTTTGTTGTTTCTTTGACGTTTCAAACACATTTTATAAAAACGTGTTCCCGAGAATTTTTGAGTTTAAGAGAGAATTTATTCCTATTCCTTAAACTTAAGCAAAAAATTCTATTTTTCAAATTTTTACAAAAATTTTGCGGAAACATACCATATATCTCCATTTTGATAGTTTTGAGTTATTAATTTCTTAATATTTTGTTTCGTGCCAAATTAGGACATGGTATTTTAACAAATATGCCTCTAATTCAAATTATGACTTTTGGTGTGAACGCGCTTTTGCTTATGATATTATTGGCCATGTTCTGTTTGTTTAGCATAGGATAATCCGCACTTTAAGGATTATTGATACCCTTTTTTGCAACTGCTCTAAACACATTGTTATTATAAGCATAAGCATGTAAAACACACCTTCGACGTCACATCTGAGCAGTGTTATAAAATGCGTAAATTCATCAAAAGTTTTCCAATGTACTTCGCCACAGGTGTTATGGCTTTACGGCAATTAGTATCAGTCTACTAACAAAAACCTATATTACATTCAATGTACGCAATCGTTGCTTCTGCTATGAATTAATTCAATAGCATCATAATGATCCAGGCCACGCAACAGCAAAAAGAGTTTAAAATCCAAGAAAGGTATGTGGTGTGGGATGCGACACTTTTTTTTTGTCTTCTTTTAGCACTCACGACGCGCTGTTTAGAAAATTATTTCACGCACGGTGTTATTAGCGCTTTTTGTTTTATTAGCGGGAGCGAGCTGTTGCTCATTATACATCTTTTGTTCGTTCTTAAAAATAGTGCTGTCGGCGTGGTTTAATTCATCGGCAACATTAGCAGAGATCTTTCTTTCTAGGCAATACAAACAAAAATAATAAAAATAATTTCTGCCATCACCGCTCTTTTAGCTGATAATAACAAATCTCCAAAGGTGAAAATGTCTGCCTATAAAAAAGTCTCTCTCTTAGCGTTCCGATTCGATGAAAACCCGTAGGTCCTCCCTTTTTTGCAAACTAATAAACTAAAAAAATGACAAATGGTTTATATAATATAAACTCAACGATCTTTAAAATTTCATTTAAAACTGGGGTGAAACAGTACGAATAATTGTTGAGCAAAATGTTAAAAAGTTAACATAGGAAAAGGAGAAAGTAAGTATGTATATATGGTACTATAATAGTTGCCAAAAAGGAGTACAAAATAAATAGAAAGAAATAAACACAAAAACATTTAAATAGCCATAAACTTAGATAATTGTTTAGGATACATCATGTTTAAAATGTTTTTCCACATACATACATACGAATATTATGTCAAATACAATACTTTCATATTTTTCTTCTGAAGAGCCCATTTTTCGGTTATTAAAATCTTAGTTTTCCATAATAGTGGGAGAATATATCTAAAACTTAAATTTGTATTTAATTGGTCGACTGTCCACATTTAAACCAAAAACATTTGAAAACAATAAACAATTTCAAAAAAGTCGAAAACAATTGAATAACTTGTAATTACTTAAGTGTCTCAGCAAAACCTAATCTTGCCTCCTTATGTTCCTTATGGCGTATTCTGTTAACTTCAGGTGGACAAAAGTTTTGCTTATCATCGTTTTAATTGAATTGTCTATTCTCCCTGATGGAGAAGCCGATGTTCATCGTGTATCGTTTTCTTGTAGAGTTCAAGTGCGGCTTCCGTCCTTCGTTGATGCACCGCTTTGTGAAGCACCATATCAGTTGCTGCGTATCTATTGGCACGTTGGTAGTGTTACTACTGGTGTTCGATACTTGATGCTGGCGACATAGTTATAATTGAGGGATTTTTGGATACTCATTCGGAAAATATTCTGGCAGCCTTCTGCCAGATGCGCTTGAGAAATCCGCATTCGTAGCTTAGCTGGAACAAGGTTAAAGTGTGCTGCAAAGAATATTCGAACATCTAGAAAACTGGAGACATGCCTGAATTTGGCACGACTGCAAATTGAATTTGGTTTAACATATATTACTATAAAAAAAAAACCATGTGCTTGCTATAGTGATATTTATGTTTCGTCTCACCGCAAAGCCAATACGCCTAAGTTCGTTGTCAGACTCGGTGGCGTGTAGGATATGCTTACCAACTTTACTACCAAAGAGTAGTAGAGTTTAACGCCTATCCTGGTGTTAAAATCGATATACTTACATAGGAAATTTCCTATATTCTTGTCTAGGAGGTCTTAGAAATATTCTTTGGTAGCGTCGTTATTGTATTGTGTAGGGCATGAGAGCATATTAGGTTATGTTAGGATTGTGAGTCCTAAGACGGCATAGGCCAGTATTATGCTACTGAGCGAGTACTTGTCATTTTAGCCTGCATGGGTGCGGGGTAAGCATTACGCTACAAATTTGATTGTTATGCTGCGGGCCAATATATAGGATAGGCAGCAGCTTCTCAATCAACCGCCGTGCAGATCCCCCGTAGAGTTTTTCTAAATTGCAAAATTAAATAGCGGTCGGCAAAAGTTGGGCAGGAATATTTCTCTTATTATTCCGAACAACAGCTCTGATATTTTCGTCTAGTACTTGAATCTAGCGTATCTACGTATTGGTCTGAACTTTGTCTTTAACATAGCTCCAAAGGAAAAAGTTGTATGTTGTTAAATCGCACGATCTCGGCGACCAATCGAAGTCTCCACTTTGAAAAGCTATTGTTTCTCCAGCTGTATGGCATGTAGCACCGTGCTGCTGAAAATAAACATCGTCCACGTTCGCAGAACCAATTTTAATTAAAAAAGATGCAGCTAATATCGTTCAGTAACATTTGTCGCACTAGCGTCATTTTCGAAAAAATTAGGCCGATCCGACTCAGTTTGCTATGAGGGAAAAACTAAAACAAGCGTCATGGTCTCCATATAGCACGAAGCTTTTGCTACTGAAGTTACAAGTCCGAGAAACTTATACATCAAGTTCCACAAGATTTTCAATATGTCTCCCCAAAAAGTCTCAGACGACCTTGCTGGTTTCGGTAATTACGTGCATTAAAAAAAGGATCTCACACCTATAGAGCTGTCAACGACAATTTTTTTTTTCTTACCTAACGTGCTACAATTGGCAGTGTTTCAATCATCCACTCCTACGCCATCTCTAAATAATATTCCTCTTACCTTCTATTATCAAAACGTAAATGGACTGCGATCTAAAACCTGTGCTATTTTGCGCCGATCTCACGCTCTCCCATTTAAGGCTACGCTCTGGCTGAAGTTAATATAATTCCCGATATAAGGAATCAGGAATTATTCTCCCTAGTTCCAATGTTTTTTGAGACAACAATCTTTATTGTTTAATTTATTTTATTTATTTATATAATATATGCACATAAAAATAACAATCTTATTTAAAATGTGAAGGCTTAAAGAAATGGCATATTAAATTTAATAAAACAGTTACAAATTTGAGTAAATGTAAGAGAAAAAATAAGTTAATATTACATTAAAGATTTAATTTACTGAACTGACTGAGAAAAAAGAAAAGAGAAGTAAGTGTGAAACTAAATAGAATTGAATATAAAAGATTAAGCATAAAATTAAAAAACCTGTTTGTGCTACTGACTTTCCTAAATGTCACAGGCAGTGTGTTTCATAGGAGGCTAGTAGTAGGTAGTTAAGCAGCTAAATCTGGGTTGAATTAACGTGGCAGTTCTTTGGCAAGTGGCAAAATTAAGCTTGTTGTATAAGTATTCAATCTTATACAAAATACTTAACGCCCTATAAGATTATCAAAGTTGATTCCCATGATTTGTTTGGGGTAACTCGATATATGATCATAATATCTGAATCTTACTTATCCAAAAGATGATTATCTTTGTCGAGGTGTCCTACTGGCCGTCAACAATGTCCTAAACCCTTCTCCAACCTTCTAAATCTCCAATCGATGTAATTGATAAGATAATTAACTTATCTGATCCTTTCGATGATATCGTTGTATTCGGGGATTTCAATCTACCTCAACTGCACGGGACTCAATCAGATGATGAATCTGACAAATTTAGTCTTACATGACTAAAGAATGCCCCTTCTTGGATGAACTTATAGACTCTGGCTCATGCCAAGTTAGAGGAGTCTCCAACTATATGGTTAGGCAATTAGACCCCGTCTTCACCACTGACCCCATAAACTCCTCTGTCTCGCTCTGTCCCCTCTCACTATCGACCATTTATAACTTTCACCCACCAATTCACTCACCACTCTCCTATTTAGCCCACCCTGTCTGCAACTACCTCTTCTTACGACTTTCATAAAGCGAATTTCCGCAAAATTAATGCATATCTTAGTAAGTGTTCTTTTGATTTCGCCTCTCTCCCTATTGTCTATAGAGAATTATTCAATTCTATTTTTTTCTGTCACCTTTTCGCGCAATAAAATGCTTTCTACGAGCCCCCCCATTGTATAATCCTTGCCTTCGCTCTTTACGCAAAAAGAGAAACAAATTATGGGCCGTTTTTCTTCGATCCCATTCTCTTCCTGACTATCCCAACTATCTCGGGTCATACCTCAAATTCGCCCAGCTTTATAACGTTCTCTACCAGCGATACCTTGATAGTGCGCAGTTTAAGTTTATAAACGATTCTAAGTCTTTCTACCAATTCATTAACTACAAAAAAAAAAATAAAAATCTGACAATTTTCCTCCATCCCTCTCATACGAAAACATATCAACTGATGCGCATAACATAGCCAACTTTTTTTGCTACTTCTTTTAAGCAATCCTTCGGCGATAATTCCTTTACTGGATCCCTCTTATTTCAAATACCTACCTAACTTTTCCATTGGCCCTTCTTTTTCTCCATGTTTTGATTCTATAGTTATAGAAAATAAGTTACAGAAACTTAATGATGAGTACTTACCCAGTCCAGTGCGGCCTTCCATCCATTCTTCTTAAAAAGTGTTCCTCAACACTTTCACATCGAAATTTCTCGAAAGCATTTTGTATGAAGGCTTAAGCTCCAGTGCAAGCCCATTATTTCCCCCAATCAACACGGTTTTCTGAAATGTAGATCAACTGCCACTAACCTCGACGAATTCGTGTCGTCTGTTCTATCAGCCTTAGAAAGTGGTAAAGAAGTTGACGTTATAACGACTTGAGTAAGGCTTCTGATAAGATATCTCATGAACTAATCCTGTTCAAAATGTTCGTTCTGAGCTTTGAACCCGTTTTGCTTAAATGGATGTCCTCTTACCTGGATAATCGTTTTTATAGTGTTCGTTTTAGGTCTGTCCTATCGTCCCCTTTCTTGGCCACGTCAGGTGTTACTTAAGGTAGTCACCTAGGTCCACTTCTCTTCATCTTAACTATTAACGATCTTAAAAGAGTCATCCAACACTCAGAACTTTCTCTCTATGCTGACGATACTAAATTTTTTAAACCCATTTCCTTACAACATGACTTCAGCCTCCATCAAATAGATCTACATAGTTTTTCCACCTGGTGCATCAAGAACTGCTAAGAACTCAATCTTACAAAATGTCAATCGATTACCTTTTAACGTAACTGCAATAAGTCTCCTCCCCCAATTTACCTTTTCCACGGCCAACTTATATCCCTTTTCGCTCGTATATTGATTAGATAATTACTAAACCAAACTCATCACTTGGCTTCGTTAAAAGATGGTCCAAAGAATTCTACAACCCGTACGTAAGTAGATCACTATATAAAGGGTCACTCATCGTGAACTTTGATTTATAATGTAAAATAAAACACATAAACTTGAAAGTGAACTTTTTTTATTTTTATTATCGGTTAAAAGGATATTTCATGGCATTTAAATTTTAAAAATGATATCATGTAAATGTTGGCCACAACTACGTATGTGGTGGTCCATTCGGAAGGTCAAATTTTGGGCGACTAATTCGAGCATAGCGAATGTTATCTCGCTGATAACACAAGTAATGTTGGCTTCCAAAGCGTCAATGGCTTATTCCTGAAGACCTGGGACTTTATATATCCTCAAAAAAAATAGTCCAAGGGTGTGATATCGCACTATCTAGGCGGCCAATTTACTGTAGGAAAACGTGAAATTAAGTGCTCACCAAAATGATTTCTCAACAAGTTCATTGTTTCACACGCTGTATGGCTCGTAGCGCCGTCTTGTTGAAACCGGAGCTCACCGAGACCATGTGCTTGAATTTCAGAAAGCACATAGTCCGTTAACATGGCGCGATAACTGTTACCATTGACGGTAACTTTCTGATTTGTCTCATTTTTGAAGAAATATGGACCAATGATTCCACCAGCCCATAAACCACACCATACCGTTGTTTTTAATGGATGTGATATGGATGTAATGTAATACGGCAATTTTGTTTGTTAACATATCCATTGAGCCAGAAATGGGCTTCATCACTGAATAAAATTTTAAGATAAAATATCGGATTTTCATTGAGTTTTTCTAGAGCCCATTCAATAAAAATATGACGCAAATTCAAGTAGCCTGGCTTAAATTCTTGCACAAGTTGAATTTTTTTACGCTTTTAGGCTGAAATCCTCACGTAAAATACGCCAAGTTGTTGAACACACCAAGCCAAGCTGCTGAGAATGACGACGAATCGATTCGTCACGGTCTTTGCGTACAGATACAGCTGCTATAGTCTCTTTACTACGTGCTGGATGTGGTCTAACCGGTCGAGTATCATCCACTAATGTAAACTGGGACTCAAATTTGGGAATGGTATTGATCACGCGTTATCTGTCATAAAAAGCCTATTGAAAATCAAACCTCACAATGAATCACCCCTTATTAGTTTTGTTTGCCCCCTCGAGTATGCAAGCGTGGTGTTCGTTTCAACGAGTTCATGTATCCCCAATTGAAAGCATTTAGGTTCGTTTTTTTCGATTTGCTCTTCTGGGTCTACCTTGGAACGATCCTCTAATATTTCCTCCCTATCGAGACCGTATCAAGCTTATTAACCTGAATACCCTTGAGGAGAGTAGGGACGCAGCAGATATTCTTTTCATTCAGCGACTCTACTCAGACTCCGTTGATTGCACTTCTCTTCACAACTCCATTTTCTTTTACACTAACCCTCGAAATCGATGTTGCCCTGCCTCTTTTATCTAACAATCCACCGCACCACATATAGCTCTGTCGAACCAATTTCCTGTACGCTGCATAAGGTAAACTCCAATCTTTCCGTTTTCGATTTTAATCTCAGCACACTCTACCTCAAATTTGATCTCTTTCATCACCCTTATCTTCAAGCCCTAGTGTTAGACCCGTAATTTATTTTTTTGTAAGTTTTTAGTAAAAGTTCTTAAGCCCACCAAAATTAAATTATAAGAATGTAGGCCACGATTTTTATGCAAAATGCGGTGCAAAGTGGTTGCGGATATGCCTAATGGACACGCTTGGGTCTTCAGTCACACTCTCAGCTACGACGAAGATGTTTTCAGCTTACCTTGTCGGACGAACACGAGTTGGAGTCTTTACATCACTAATCTGTCCGAGACGTTTAAATTGATCGCTAAATTTACTAAAGCTGTGTGAGAAGGACCCTGATGATAGTAATAGCAGTACGAACTGTATGTCTAGTACTTTTTATACATATGTTCTGATATATTTACCAAGCCCATTTTTACTAAGCCGGACAAGGGCATAGTTCCGTCTGTCTATAATTTACTCTTTTTGATAAACAGATAGCAGCTCTCGAAAATGTTGCATAAGAGCATCCGCTATGGCTTACGCTTCAGTGCATAGGATTCTATCACAGTTGCCAGTGTTATTTTATACAATTGTATCTTTTGTAACCTATGAATTTCAGAATAAGTGAATTCATATAATTCAATTGGTATTATTGAATGATATAGAGCAACTTTTCAGCAATTTAAGAAATTCAGCTGACAAACAGTCACCAACAGAAAAGTGGCGTGAATTTTGCAATTCCATGTGTTTCGATAGGATGCATGTGTGAGTAACGTTTAAAAATCTTTGCCTATTAATGTACGCAAAAACATGTGCATATGTATATACCTAGTAAATAAATGTACCATATTACCTTGAGTATTTATTCCAAAAACAGTTACAAGATTTTTACAAAATAAACGACCGCCCAACAACTTACCGTTTGGCACGCAAAATTCGAATTTAATTTTATACCCTGTGCTCATTTAATTTGTGTCTGTCAGCTGTCAGTCACTCTTCTTGATTGAATAATGCAAATTTTTGTATCTTCTTTGGTAAAAGTTTGACCGTTCCCCAAAAAAGCCGCAATACTGCACATGCTGCAGTTTACTCGTATTATGCGGTTTCATGAGGCCAACAGCAACAGATGAGGGCAATTTTCAAAATGATATAATTATAGGGCGCATATCGAGACAAAGGACAAAAAGGGAACAAAAAGGCCTTCGGGGTATAGTAATTTGTTACGTTCTGGCGAACACAGTTGGTAAATCCACACAAGGATTAGCTCAATGCGTTTTTTGATTTTGTGATGCAGAAATTTTGAGTTAGTTTGCTAATTAGTTGCTACAATAAGTGTATAATAAACAATTAGAAAACCGAAAAAGATGCGAAGAAGTAGTGTTATGGCTTTTCAAATTATGATTCTGTATCGCAAATGGACGAAAACTGTATCAAGGGAAATCTACAATACATACGTATATGAAGCCACCTAATGAAGTATTAAAGTTAGTCGTAAGACAGGGGACGCGTACAATTTTTTATATGACTCAAGAACAATTAAGTTTATTTTTATCTTGTATAATTTGTATTCGTATATGCCTGGAGCTGCTACTATCTTTCGATCGGCAATACACTTTGTGGAATTTTCCGTTATACGCAGCTTCAGTAAAATAACTGAAAAAGAAGGTTAAGCTACCCTGAGTTTGTAATCAATAGACTGAAAAATCAAAACTGCACCAAAACTTAGCTACAAGAATGTAAATCGACATATTGAGAAAACTGTCATCAAAACTCGTACATACGAGTATAACATATTGCTAAACGATATTTTTTGTGGGTTATTCAACTAACATACAAGTGGAGTTCTCTCAGCGATAGGTTATTCCCCTATTCTATGGTACTAGATTAAATTAGATTAAGCTGAGAAGTGGGACTTATCACTGCGGACAGGTTAGGTCTGATGATGCCTGAAATTGAAATTAGCTCGACTATATCTTTGAATGAGATAGCAGTGATATCTTCTGTCTCAAGGTATGGCTTATGAGGATGCAGACGTATTCTGTTGAAGTGGCAAAAGATATGACCTGCAGTTTCTTCGTCCTCGTTTTACATGCGGCAGTTGTTGCCTTGTGCTATTTCCAGGGTCATAAAGAGTTTTAGGAATCCGGTTACTGCGTGTATCTGACCCTTAGAAAGCTGTAGGAGTTGTTTGTTGTTTTTTTTTTTAGGGAAAGGGAGTTGGAACCCCTTCTGCTCACGAAGTGAGCCACATGCGTACTTGTAAGACATAGGCGCCTGTCAGAGAGTTGTTTATATACCTTAAGTGGAACGACGAAGTCGCGTGAGCGTAGCGTGCCACACACGTGCCTGTAAGACATAGGCATCTGCCAGACAGTTTTTGACGTACCCTTAGCGGAGCAACGAAGTTACGCGAGCGGCCAAATCCTGCGGAAAGGGAATTGAAGTCCGACCCAAGTACTTTGTAATTTGTCGTAATGTTCATACTCGCTGCTTCAATTATCAAAAAATTTATAATTTGCTAGTCTCCTTTACGCAAGAAAAAACGTAAAGACGAAAAAAAAAAAAAAATTACACAATGCGGGTACCCTACCTTTCCTCCTCCATGTCATAAGTACTGTTGCTTACACTCGGTCACTGCTGTTACTGCTGTTACTGTTTTTGTCATACGGCAGTGACTGAGCGTATATTATAACTGTTGGATAGCGGGTCATGATGGCGCACTGTTTCCTATTGATGTAATGGCATAACACCAGCAAGAATTTGATTCGATTAACTTTTTTCACAGCCTTGCTTACCAACCTTGGTATTTGTGTTTATTTTTTTTTTTGTAATGGTTCGGGATAGCAAATGCCCGCCGGCTAAGAAATAATCATTTTTCAGCGTACGTTCACTTCTGCAAATCAGGTCAGCTGTTTTGGCACTAAGTGAAGCACAGGTAGAGAGGTCCACACCTCTCAGATAACTCTGATCTATAGCTTACCAAACTCCACCACAATGTAACCCCTGTTCCAATCCGGAACGGTTTCATGTGGTTAAAATTCCATCTTCGTAAGCAAATTATCCACTACTGCAGGAAGCTCCAAACTGAACAGCAATTCGACCACTAAGAAGTTTGATGCGCTGTCTGACTCCGTTCAAAGTATTGTATCCCTGTATCCTCATATTGAAACCGTTATTATTATTAATTGTGTATGTATTTTAATATACACAATTCTTTAACAACTCGACTCAGCTTTTAAATTAGCCCACGCGAATATTAGACGTTAATGGTCATAAAGCCAGCACCCCGCACTTGTTTTTAACTTCTTACACTGATGAGTACACCGTTGTCGCACTCTCTCCTATAGGCTCGTGGGACAATTGTGTCATATCAGCTAATTTCTTCAATGGGACGAATCTACTTTCGCACTCTACTTAAAGACTTTAACATACAGATGGTGTATCTCCCCTTCTCCCGAAGGGCACGCTGACAAAACCATTGGGTAAGCTTTTTTATCAATCCTACTCTTTAGGACTCTTTTCAAGCAGATGGAAACAGCATTTATCCAACCTGTCCCTAAAAAAGGCCCAGACCCATTTAAATCACAGCAACAGGTCCACTGGTGATTTGAGGGTGTGTCTAACCGTAAAGTGGAACCAAATTGTTCATCAACCTGCCGAAAGCAAGATAGGTGCACTTGATATTTCTAAGACATTTGACAGAGTTTGGCATTAGGATCATGTGTCGGAAATGCGTACATTTGGGATCGATGAATCTATTCTTCAATGGATTAGAAACTACCTTTCGGAACATTCAATTCAAGTTATATTGGATAGTTTTAAGTCTGATATCCACAAAATAAATGCTGTTGTGCCCCAGGGTTCCATTCTGTCTCGGACACTCTTTTATTTTTAATCTCTTTTCTGTTTCTTCTAATTCAATATAATTCCTTTCTTGACAATAGTACTCTCTGCTTTTCATATTCGTTCCCGCAATCTTGTCCCTGTTCTTTGGCTGTAAAACGAGAACCGCAGCATATGCTAAGCTTATTAAATTCCAATATAAACAGCATCACCAGTTGGGGAACAATTAACAGAGTGGAAATTAATGGTTTCCAAACACAATGCAGCCTGCTGTCGTATGTGGATGTGTTTAAATGACAGTTTACATTGAAAAGACCACATATATGATGACGCCAAAAATGTTGCGAAATGTCTAGGTTTCCTCAAGTGGTGAAAGAAATACCTCCCCCCCTCTGATCAGGCCACAAAAAATGTCATTTATCCGCCCAAATTTGGAGTAAAATTCCCACGTCTAGTCTGGTGCTCCTAAAACTTCTCTGCACCTGCTAGATAAAATTCAAATCTGTTTCATTAGGTTCATAGGTGATGCTAATGTCACCCATTTAATTGACAACCGTGAGCACCGACGTGCACCAGTACTCCGTTAAAATTGCCAGTGGCATGCCGCCACTTCAAACCTTTAATCGTAACACTCGTCTCGCTATGAAATTCGTAAAAGCTTAAAGGTCTGTTACGGCGAGATTTTTTTTAACAATTTGTAAAAGAAAATATTTCTCTTAAGTTTGAGGAGTAGGGATAAATACTCTCTTAAACTTAAAGTCTCGCGGGAAGACGTTTTTGTAAAATGTGTTTTGAATGTCAAAAGTAAAAAGGTAAAAAAAAAAAAAAAAAATTACAAAGCATAAGGAAGATTTTAAGATTGGCTATTATTACTATTTTATTGATGTAATATGCGTTTAATGAGTTCTATTGTATTAGGCGAACAATTCGCTTCAATACGACGCTCTTTTTTCTCCTCTTTTTCCAGGTCCATGTCCGTCTTTTTTTGATTTTTTTCCGTAAAAATTTCGCAATTAACTATTTTAAATTAACTCTATTCGTGTTGGCTAGTGTTTTGAGAAGTACAATATGGTATAATGCACTCTCAGACAATTTTTGAGGGTATTTCAAAATCGTTGATAGCAAGTAGGGGCGCTTTACTGTCAGAAACAATATAAATAATGTTGTTGGTAACAGATCTGCTTAACTTCTCCCCAATGCAGAGCTTTATTACGTGTATTTAGGTTTGTAATACAGAGATACTACTGTCCAGTGTGCAGGTAACAGTGAGGTATTGGTAGTTTCTCCGCATATGCCTACGCCAACTCTCTCGTCTGTATGGATCCGTCGGAACACCATATCAGTGAATCTCTTTTAAACAGAGATTTATTCTGTCCCTAGTTCTGTAGCCCACGGAATGTATCCTTGAAGTTACGGTTGAAGTTATACTTTTTCAGACAGTTGACTGTAAGAGTAATTCTTACTAGTTCATTTCTCCTCAGTTCAAGTAAAAGCTCTGGATGAACTATTTTGGAGTTATTCTCATCCACCGAGAAGAAAGAAGAAACCAAAGCTTCTTTCTGTATGTGAAAATGAGGTGGTGGAAGGTTCAATAGAATCTCTAATGCTGCGGTGGGTACTGTCCTCATTGTACCCGTGCATACACAGACAAGTATTTGAAGTTTGTTTAGTCCAGCCCGACTTTTGTTTAGTTTATATTGGAGATGCATAAGTGACTATAGGCCTAGCAATTGTTGTGTATATTCACAGTGTCATTTTTGGGTTGAGGCTTCAATTTTTACTCAGTAGAACCTTGCAGTTCAATAATAAAATCATGGCTTGTTTTGTGGTTTTTTGATATGTGAGTTCCAATTATTTTGGTGTCACCAGTGTGTTTCGCCAAAAGTGTTGGGTCTTTAAGTTTGGCCAACTTTCTTCTCTTGGTGAAGGCATAAAAAACTGTACGAATAAATTCCTCTTAGCACTTACTGCGAAATTCCTAGTACAAGGTGGGCCATAATGTATGACCCTATCGGAAAGTGCCATAGTTGTTACGAATAGCTTCGAACATCAATCCGGTTTTGATGTTTGTGACAAAATTAGAATTTGTGTGAATAAGCAATGAAAGGTGGTCAAAAGGATTGTGAATACGATTATATGAGAACACAAGTGATCTTACTTTAGCCCCACTCCTACTACTCACCTCCACATGGTAACTGCTGGGTCCCTAGAACCTCGACTAGGGATGAGGTACTCAACCCCTGTGGAAGTTCGTTGGTGTCAGCTGATAAGAGAAAAAGGGGGGGGGGGCGCAGTGACATCTCACCAAGGCACTTTCTCCTATTTCCGGACGGCAGGGGATGCATTCTAAGGATGGAATCAACGGTGTCGTCCACAGTTCCAGAAAGTCGAAATAGTGTTATCTCTATATGAGCTGCCTCATTTGAATACCTGGTCTATAGGATCTCCAATACTATGTCTGGGTGTTGGAAAGGAGTTGGTGGTGGACGACCCTTTAATAAGGGCCAACGGCACAGGAATTTTGTCTGGTTTTTTTTATCCTAGAGGTCCCAAAAAGGGCATTGCCCTTCAGGTTAGGGGTTGTACGTCGGGTTAACTGCCCAACCACGTAAATAACTTGAAGATGTTTCCTTACAAAATGTAGGCAGTCCATCAGCTGATGGGTGTTGACAGTGAATCTCGTCTTACCTGCGCTTACGCTCTCCTGAAACAACGAAGTGTAAGATTTTGCGATAAAAATAATCAGGATTGACGAGGCCCGTTTCCATCTATAAGGATACGTTAACAAACAAAATTTGCAGTTTTTTGGCACTGAAAATCCGCAAGTAAATCACGAAGAGCCATTATATGCACATGGTGTGCTGTTTTTTATTTTTTAAAACGGCATGGGCCAAATGGTCACTGTAAACGCTACACAGTCATGCTCAATGAATTTTTGGATGAAATGGGACCAGTTCCAGCAGGATGTAGTAACAGCGCATACTAAACGAGCCACAATTGTCAATCTAAAGCAGGGTCATACATTATGGCCCACTTTGTAGTTTCAAAAGAACAATTATATCGGACATATCGCTCTTAAATACATTGGCTAAGTTGTTTGGAACTATCTTGTTTAAAAGGCTCATTCAGTGAGTCCCTGATAAGAGAATTTCAAGCGGTTTTTAGGAAGAAATACTCAAACATTGACCAAATTTTCTCGCTTATTGACATCGCTGAAGTTTTCAAAAGCTAGCACACACTTTGTATGTCCTGTTTGTTGATTTCGGCGCAACTTTTGAGTAAATATCCAGCAAGGCGCTATTTTATAGCCTCTCCGTAATGTCTAAGAAACTCAGCAACATTTTAAGGGCAATATAAGTTGTTTGGAACGTCAATGGGGTAAAGTAAGGTTGCATACTGAGCGTGCTCCTATTTATACTATTCTTCAATAACATAACCAATTTTGTGGAGGGAGGAATTGGAGTGAACCAAGTTAAGATCCCTGCGCTTATATATGCAGACAACATCGTCTCCCTCTTTGATACAATCAACGGAATTCAGTTGATAACAAATAGACTAACTGAGTACTGCAATCTATTGAACCTGAATGTTAATCTTGAAAAGTCAATGATGATGATATTCAGAGCCGGAAGCGCTTTGTATTAACGCAGTGAAAAGTGCAGCCTTCAAGGTGAACGTATTCAAATAGTGAGAGAATATAAATACCTAGGTGTTCTGATAACTGCAAATCTCAATATGAAAAAACACCTTAATGCAGAACTATCAGATGCAAACGTGCAATATCTTCAGTTTGGAGTCATGGAAAGGTTTCTTTGATGCTTCTTAAAATAAATTTTTCGGCTGACTTTGAAATATGTGGCATTTGGAAACTGGAGTTTTTTTCCTGAAGATCTACGACTGAAATTTGAATATATGGTAAAAGTAAACGAGATGGAATATGGCAGGTTTCCTAAGCTGGTACAAATCAAATCATTTCAAGAAGTGATTATCTTTATCAAAATTTGAAACGTTTTATGTCAGTTTAGTACAGCCTCAGATACATAAACGATGCTTGGAGGTCCCAGCATAGAATATAGTATTCTTAACTTAGATATTATATACAAGAAGAAACATACAACTCAACCAAAAAAAAGTAATTGAAAGTAGGAGTTAAGCTGATTGCACTTAGTTTTATTCCGCATCGTCCAGAGCTACCAATCCTTTGCGATTTGAGTAACAAGGGTGTGAGAGAGGACGTTGTCCACTTTATAGCGAAATGCCCTATTTTAAAAGAATATCACCTGAGATGCTTTGGAACGAAAGTGCGGAACGAGGAGAAAACGCTGAACATTTTAAATGAAAAAAAAATTGGGTGGAAGGGGTTATAAGTATAACTAAATTGCGAAGGCGCTAATGCATAGAAAATATTTCATGAAGGAAAGTTTTAAATTAGAAATGGCAATATAAATAGTTTTCGTTACGCAATGGATAATTTTTTTATGAGAATGATTAAGGTTAATAATATTCTACATTTTATGTAGGTAGCCTCAATGTTAATCTGTTAAATGGTCAAGAATGACTAAACTTAAATAGACTTGAATATTATAATATGTACTCTAATCAACCTAGCTTTTCATGAAATAAAAATCTAAATTAAATAACTAAGTAGCTAACATACCTTTTGGTATATGACTTTGTCGGCTTATTTTGACGAAGCGCATCCTGATAATCCAATTTTTTGCGACTCTTTTAAACATTTCACCAAAAATGTTCTAAATATTAGCTTTAAAGCCGAAAAAGAAGTAGTTGAGTGGTTCGCAATGTCGTCATTGACATGACTCTGCATGTCTACTGGAACAAGATATCGTCTATATCGATGTCGACCATATTTTTTAAGAAAAAATAATCACTGATCATCATAACGACGGCAAATTGACAAGGTCGAATCTTCCGCCAGACTTTCGCTCACGGTAACATTTTTTTCTGTACGCACGTTACGTGTTGTTGGCTTTGCATCATGTAGAGTGTACATATATGGTAAGTAAGAATATCATCGACAACGCGAACAATAGCGAGCTCAGTTGGTAGATTATGACTATCAAAAAAACAGGGTTTACGGATTGAAGACTGATTTTTTAAAAAAGTTTGAATGATATGGAAATATTCTTTGGGGGTAAGTCTTTCATATTTTGTCAAAAAATACTGAACATACATGTTAAAAATATTAGTCTGTATAGCTGCGGTCATGGTTTTAGTTTTTTTTATAAAAGCATTGGGAATTTTTGATTTTCATGTCTTTTTGCGTGCATTCTTCTGCCTTTGTTCTCATCTCACGTGACTTTGGTTGTTCTTTATTTTGTTAAATGCTTGCTCTGTAAGTTTTTGTTTTGTATCGTGGTGGTGGTGGCATAGTATTGGTTTCATAAGGATCATATACGTGCATGTATAATTGGAGTATGCATTATTTCCTGTGTGGTCAGGCATTCAATACAAAATTTTCGTTTCTATCATTGGATAGTTCAGTTCTAAGTCAGCCTTCAACTTTATAGTCTTCCGAGCTAAAATTTGCTTTCCTGAATGTTTGGACATTTATGATATTTGGTATTGCCGCGTATGTAGTCGATTTGGTTATCCTTATATTATAAGCCTTAAAAGGTTTAAAATCGATTACATTCAACGCCATCCAAACATTATTTTTTGTACTCTATCCTAGTTCGCACTAATCTGCAATTCACCTTAATCTTCGTGAGGATGCTCACAAGTACGTCTACGTATATCTCAGACACCAAAACGAAGAAATACTCGTGCTGTAAGGAAATTTAATGTTGAACGACTGTAATCGCAGCAAACCACCAGAATCTTTTCCGTTCGCATATCTTTCAGCCCGTCGACATACCATCATTTAGTGCTGAAGATCGGTGGCATCGATGCCCTACGGTTTCGCCTCCACAAGCCCATAGTAGAGAGGGGGTGATTAAGTAGAGAGCAAGCCCAGATTAACTTTCAGGATGTAGTCAGTAAAAAGTATGCCTGGATAATGGAACTTTATAGCCATTTGATCGATCCCTTTCAATTCTGCCAATTAAAGAGGCATCAGTATCTTTAACATCGCATAAAAATTTAATCTGCCATCTTGCGTTGGCACCTAAAAACATTTATCAACAATCTGATTGGCCACTTTCATGGTTCACACCACTCCAGATCCCGGAAAACGGGCAAATCGATTTTATGATCGCATACGACAAAGCCGTGTCTAGCCTTGATATTCCTGGCGAATTCGTCAGATTGTGCACGATGGAGAACGCTCCCTACCCCGTTAAAATCGAAAATAATTTTTACGAAACCTTTATTATCAAAAGAGGATTTAGGCAAGGCGGTGCGTTGTCACGTAACTTTGTCGACATCATCCTTGAGTCTGTACAAATCTTTACATACGTTGATGACATTGAAATCAATGGCGTTCGCAAGTATTGGGACAGAAACGGCAAAAAATGGGTTTAGTCGTAAATGAAAAAAAAAAATTAAGTACATATATGCTGTCAACAAGAAGAGACAAAATGTCACAATACACAACTATAACTAAGAGTTAGTCAGGGACTTTGTATAGTATACCTCGTCTCCGATATCAAATCTGATATCATCGCATCAGAAATCAAACGAAGATGTCTCTTCGGACGATCGCAAGCAAGAAGAGATTTCAATGAAAAAATTAAGGAATCTTTCCATATTATCGTATGAGCAAAGAAATTTTTTAAATTATCTTGGAAACGATATTTTCACAAATACAAAAGAAGACTAGCTGAACTGCTTTCAAATAAAAATAATTTCTTCACCTTCTCACAAAAGTTCATTTTCATTCCACTTCTTTCCAAATTGTCTAATTACAATAGTATTTTGTTGTGATAATCAGAATAACAATGATTTCACACACATTAATTTCCAAGCATAACTTTATTAAATTTTTCTATACTAACATACTACGAGCGATTCGGCAAATTATTTCAAAATATTGGTCGCCGTTTTTCGCCGCGAGCAGTCGCTTCAAATCGCTTGCAGTCATTTTTCGCTAAATCGCTGCGCCACAAACACTTCCATATACATACGTACTCGTATACGCATGTAATTGATCGATGCGGCTTTTCTTCGACATCAACGCAGTTTAAGAAGGGAACTGAGTAAGAAGGCCTTGTCAAGAAACACTAAGGAGATTCTGTATAAGACGCTTACCCTCACAGTTTGCTTTATGGTACAGAAGCATGGACGTTAGCAATTCTTCGGAGAAAAGGTTACATGTTTCTTATAGCGTATGCTTTTCATTTACCTACTGGCACCTTGCAGAGTCCTGGTATCGATGGTTGAGAACTATTGAGCAGATAAGTTTCTCCTCCAAGACGCTGTATTCCTAAGATCTATCAGGAACTGGACGATTTTCTTTCTTTTCGCATTTGTTGCGGCCATAAATCAGTCTTCTGAGCTGTTGTTTTGCATATTTTTATGTGATCATGGGTGCTACTACAGCTAGTGTGGTTTGGCCTTCTATCACCTCATACAGTTCGTCAAGAAAGTCTTTACACAGGGTAAAAAAACAGCAATTTCCATTTTCTCGTTATAATTTACGAGTAAGACACTTTCAGTTAGTTTATTTCAAATATTTTTTTATTTTGCTAATCCATATTAGAGAAAATACATAACATAAACAAAAACAAATCATTCGCTTAACTGCGAATATAATTGCACCAAAGTGTTAGATACATCAGCTTAGAGCCCATATCTTAACCCCATATACGTTCTTTGGGTTCATTCAAAGAAGAAGGTGGGAAAAAGGAACCCCAAAAGGAACCAACTGATGCAGTACATCAGAGAAGAATGACAAGGGAATGGGACATTCAAATTAATTATAATGTTAAAAAGTTAGTTGAATCAATGACAAAACGACTAAAAGCTGTTATTGATGCTAAATTGTAAATTTTTCAAAATTCCTTAATTTTGGAATAATTAAGTTTCTAATAAGCTACATATACAATAGTATTAAGATGTGTAAAGACTTTCTTCACAGTTAAAGTTTTGTTCTATTTTACTTTTTGTTTTTTTTTTTTGTTGTTGTGGTTAAACGGTGTGAATTTTTAGATCCTTGTAGATTCACGAATGCAGGAGCTAAGAGGCTTTGATATACTAAACGGCGAAATTCTTTAGAAGTCAGTAAGTTGAGTTCCGGTTGAGAAGTTGATTGCAGTTCTTTGTAAATAAGAAAAGAATTGATAACTGAGCAATCAAGAAAGTGAAAGAAAATACGGTGCCACCACTTGTAAGATTTCCTATCAATGGCATAACTTCCTTTGAGTTGATCAAACTTATCAACATAGTTCGATCATTTACTTATTTATTTATTTATGACTGTTAAATTGTTTTTGGGAATTAGGACAAGTAACTTTAACAATTTTCCCAGTACGTTCCCTACATGTGACTGTACCTATGTTCCTCGGATCAAGATAAGATTCAGCCTTTAATTTTATCATACTCTCGTCGATGGCAATGTTTTCAGATGGTTTATAATTTTTTTGGAAATTTCGTCGCAAATATATCCAGCAGAGGTCAAATTTTATAAAGTTTATCATAGTTAAAATGTGCAAGGTTATTGTCACTCAAATGCAAATTGTTCAGAATCCAGGTAAATCTGTTAAATGTCATGAACATATATTAGAAGCATAAGAATCATTTAGGTCTATACTAGACGACCAGTAATCCTTATAACTGGGTAGCTTTTTTATTCCCATAACCAGATTCTAGGCCAAAAATACGTTTATTTCTTTAATTGTAAACGGAGAGTATGGTTTCCCAGACTGTGTTGCGTATAGATTACTTTGAAAGCTAAGTATATCTTGCAGATAATCGGACTAAAACTTGCGAAAAAGCATAAAAGGCGTTAGGTTTTCTGATGAAGTTATGTGCTCTGGTATACCCACAATATCTGTAAACTTACTAGGCAAGTCCATCGAGTAGTTTTTTTTTTCCCACTTTGGAAGAATCGCTTGTTGACTATTGGAAGCTGTTGAAAAAACAAGACAAGACACAGCAAATAGTCATCTAAATCAAAATCCTGAGAATCGATTTCCTAATCATATCCTATTAGGTCATCCGATAACATATCAAAGGGCTGATCACCGCGTGGTTTTTCATCTGACACTTTATCACAGATACTGTTATCATCCGAAGATGATAAGAAAACAAAAAAAAAATAATAAATTTACTTTTATGGTAAGCTATTAACGATCGTCACGGTGGTTAGCAACCCTAACCACCATGTAATTATTCTGTCAACACATATTGTAATAGACACATAATCTCAACATAATTTTGTAAAAAATAAGAAACCAACGAAAACTTTTATAAAACAAAATGAAAACAATGCACAAATTGTAATGTTTACCTTTTATTTTTTAAATTTTAATCACGAGAAAAAAATTTCAGCGTACGGTGCCTAGTGAAAATCCGTTGTAACTAACAAGATCAATGTGTGGAGAAATTAAAAATTGACGTGAACTTAATCGTAAGTGTACTAACGGAATATTAAAGCAAAAACCGGTTTTATGATTAGGAATTAATAAAAAAAAAATTCGAAAAAGTTGGTTAATAACGCTAACCACCAAAGCTGAAAGAATTAAATTATGAAGAGAAAGTAAGGGGTGATTCATCGTGAGGTTTGGTTTTCAATAGGCTTTTTTTTTACAGATCACGCATGACTCCTATCAAAATGCTTTGTCATTTTTGTTCAGTATCGTTTGGCAAGTCATTATAAAAAGACTCACTCCACAACAATGTCTCCAAATTGTTCAGTTGTATTACGAAAATCAGCGTTTTGTGAGAAATGTTTTTCGTGCGATTCGAGGAATTGCGGTGCGCATAATTGACCTATTGAAACTACAATTGCCAATACCATTCGCAAATTTGAGTCCCAGTTTACATTAGTGGATGATACTCGACCGGTTAGACCACATCCAAAACGTAGTGAAGAGACTATAGTAGTCTCTGAGAGTGTACTCAATGACCGTGACGAAACGATTCGTCGTCGTTCTCAGCAGCTTCCCTTGGCGTATTCGATAATTTCGCGTATTTTACGTGAGGATCTCGGCCTAAAAACGTACATAAATCAGCTTGTGAAAGAATTGAAGCCAGGCGACTTGAATTTGCATCATATTTTCAGTGAATGGTTCTGGAAAAACTCAATGAAAATCCGGTGTTTTATCGTGAACTTTCTGGCTCAATGGACACGTTGATAAACAAAATTGCCGTATTTGGGCTAATGAGCAACCCGAAGAGACCAGGAGCTACCATTACATCCATTAAAAACAACGGTATGGTATGGTTTATGGGCTGATGGAATCATTGGTCCATATTTCTTCAAAAATGAGGCAAATCAAAATGCTATTGTCTAAGGTAACCGTTATCGCGCAATGTTAATGGACTATGTGCTTCCTGAAATTCAAGCATTGGTCTCGGTGAGCTCTGGTTTCAACAAGATGGCGCTACGAGTCATACAACACGTGAAACAATTGACTTGTTGAGAAATCATTTTGGTGAGAACGTTTTACTAAGGTAAATTGGCCTCCTAGATCATGCGATATCACACGTTTGGACTATTTTCTCTGGAGATGGAATAAGCCAGCTACGATTGACGCCTTGGAAACCAACATTACTCGTGTTATCCGCAAGATACCAGTCGCTATGCTCGAATGAGTCGCCAAAAAGTGAACCTTCCGAATGGACCACTTCAGACGTGGTCGTGGCCAACGTTCTTTTAGCCGATAATAAAATTTTTAAGTTCACTTTCATTTTACATTACAATATAAGTTTCTGTTTTTGCTTTGTGTAAAGACTTTTTTGACAGACATGTGATCACTCGTTACCTTTGATTCACTAATTAAATTAAGTTATAAGTTTTTAATGCTATTGGCTATTGTAAACTTTTGTAGTAAGCTCTCAAATCTTCCCCATTAAAGCTATTCTAGTACCTATTATTTATAAAATAAATCTTAGCCTTGGGAATAAATTATTGACAGATAGAGTTTTTAAATGAGCCAAATTATCTAGCATTATCGAGTCATTGATAAACATCTTAGTGTTATTTTCAAAATAACTAAAAAGATTACTAAAGTAATCTTGTGGGAACACGTTTTAGTAAAATGTGTTTGAATATGACGCTCTTTTTTCTCCTCTTTGCCCATGTCCAAGTCTTCTTTTGAGTTATTTTTCGTAAAATTGTCGCAATTCAAACAAATTTAAATTTTTACAAATTTTACAATTGATTGACGTTTTTTACAATTCCTGCCCAAAAAAAAATTTTGTGTAGAATTTTGTAAGAATTGGCAGGGCGTAGAAATGAATTAATATATATACTCGTTCAAATGCGTTCTCTTTTACAAAATTTTTTCTCGCGGAAACAGGTTTTTGTACAAATTTGCAGTCCTGGAACAGACTTATTTATGCACGAGTATTAGTAGTATACATAGTAGAATAAAACAGAAGACAAATTTACAATCGTAATTAATTGGAGGGATTACAAAAGCTTACGTGCATGGGGATGTCCAGCTTTTATATAGAAATTTCAGTTAAAACATTAATATAAATGGGAGGTGCAAGAAGATCTGCAATCACCATTCTGAAAAAACCAATTTTCAACCGCACATGTAAATCAAAAACATTTTAGTCAATAACCAATAAAATTTGTTTTATATTTTGTTTGATTGATGTCATTTGTTGTTGGTTAACTCATCATAGTACTCGCTTTTTTATTGTATAATGTTTTGAATACATGTCTTACTTAATTGGTAGTATATCTATTTGTCATATATATCATATATATATATCCATGATCGAAAAAGGAAATAAAATTGTATGTATATTTGTGTATTTTTAAATTACGAATGCATACAAGTATCGTTTGAAGAAATATCCTAAAAATTTTACATACTAGTACAATACAAAGATCATTTCTAATTTTTTTTTTTTTGTTTTGGTACTTTTTTACCGATTTTTTTTATTTACTTTTGAGGTATATTACTAATTTTCTTTTCATTTAATTTACTTTTAATTAATTTCTTATTCAAGCTAATTGAAATAATTTCATAATTTCGAAATTCGTTTAAACGCAACAATAACAAGCAATAACAAAAAAAGACAGCAAATCGAAATGATAATAATTTAATTTTGCATTTGTTAAATGAAACATTTAAATTTGAATTTAAAAAAAAATATCATATACAACTTAAAAATAAAAATAAAAATACAAACAACTAAATTACAAATTAAAACACACTTTGGTTGCATGTTCATTTGCGTATTATTTTTAATTTTTTTGTTTTATTTTGCTCATATTTATTATATTTCATTTGAATCGAAGTGTTTTTGTTTTGTATCTACGTGTAAATTTATTAGTTCACAAATATTGAGATAAATTGCGATTTTATAGCACACACTCTTTGGAAGGATTTGGTTCTTTTTCTTTTATCAAAGGACACTATTTTCGAATCTATTATGTAGTACCTTTAATCTCTCAATTAATAATCTATTGTGTTTAAAACACAACTTTTTACCCAATCAATACATTGGAATACTTTGTTTAGAAGTAAAATTTATATAGCTGTTCTTTGCATATATTGTAGTCCTAATAGAAAATAAATGCAGTAACCCAACATTAGTTGCTGATGGGTCTGAAAAAAGACGTTCGGCTTATAGTATGTAATGTAAAAAACAAGATTTTATTAGGGTAATAGACGAGTCCTAAAGTATAATTTGAAGAATGATTCGATATGTATAAATTTTATAAAAGTAGCAACATGTATTACGAGTATGTATTAAAAAGGAAAATAATAATCACAATAAAAAACTAAGCAAAAAAGTGGACATTTAAATAATAGTGGAATGTCTTACCACTCCGTAATTGCAACATAAAAATCAGAATTTGCATCCCGTAACGTTTGGATACCCTCACATATTATTTTTCTTACAAATTACTTGTTTTGGCTCTTCTGTAATGTGTACATAAGAAAAAATGTGTTGATCGACAAGGTAAAAGTGTTCCTTTTTCTTAAAGATAATGGAATTTTTAGACATAATTTTGTTTCCAGCCACTAAAATGTGAATTTTTTTATACCTCAATTAGCTCTGTTATACAGTGTAAGTGAAAATTTGTTAGCGTGAGAATCGTAAAGTTATCAGGAAGTGATAAACGATTTATTTTTTGTGATTTTGTTCTTTTATATAGTTTACATGGTTTAATGAAAAATCATTAACTGCAACGGAAATTGCCAAAAAAGGGGTTTCTAATCGTCCTATAATAAAGATAATTAATCGAAGCCCAAAATCGGTTAACAGTTATTTAAATAATCCGTTATCATACGGAAAAAATTACAAAGGAGGCATTTCTATTGTACTTTCGAAAGCGAAAAATCATCAGTTCAGCTTCAAATTAGACAGCAATTTGGACTAGAAGTTAGCCGAATGACAATAAGTCGTGTTATAAAAAGTGCCGGACACCTGAAGCGCCGAAAACTGCAGAAAAAGCCTCCACTTAACAGATTTCGTAAGCTACAGCGCCTTCATTTTTTAAGATCCCACATGAATTGGAATACCGATGGTAGCAGCCATTCAAATTATTGGCGTGAAATGATCTTTTCAAATGAAAAAAAGGATAGCATTACTACTTTCACGATTTAAGAAAGGAAAAATTGTATTTAGATCGCCATTACAGGAGGGAGGGAGGGAGGGATTCTGGTATGAGGTCCCATCTCTTTTTATGCTACAATAGAATTAGTTTTTATGAACTGCAAAATATCAGCGGCATACCAAAAAACCATATTGGAAACAGATCTGTCTCTGTTCCAAGATGTTTTTGGAGCACTGCTGATTATTTTCCAGCAGGACAATGCACAAATTCACACAGCTGGCATAATTAAAACGTGGTTTTAAGGCGAAAATGTACAACAACTACCCTAGCCACCCTACTCACCAGAATTGAACATCATTGAAAATATCTGGGGTGGCAGAAGGCATCAAAGCAGTCTGGGTCAATATTTCCCTAAATTTTATTAAATCTTTGTATGATTCCTTAAAACATCTCATTTTTGACGTTATTCAAATTAAAGGAGGATGTACAAAGTATTAAAATAATTTTGTTAAAATAAATAAACATTATTTTCTTAAGAAAATGCATTAGTATTCATTTTTAGTAAAATAAATACGATGAGGCTTGTCTAAGGTATAAAAAATGCACATATTAGTAGCTGGAAACAAAATTACATCAAAAAATTCCGTACCGTTATCTAAGCTCTCTTTATCTTGGGGACATTCTTTTACCTTGTCGATCAATACATTTTTCCTCATGTACATATTTAAGAAGAACCAAAACAAGTAATTTTCAAGAAAAACAATATGTGAGGCTATCCAAATGTTACGGACTGTAATATATGTCTGGTTTAATTTACTTCGTGATTGTATAGAAAACTGAAAGTTATCTGGATGTAGGGAAAAGTATAAATACGTATTACATCAAATTTATGACTGTAATGAAGTGGAACTCAGCTAAAGATTTGTTATCTACCTCTAACTGGTAGCGATTAACGGTAGTGAATCAAATTAACCAACGTTAATGGTTTACTCTTAGCTAAACATTACTTACTTTAAGACTCTTGAGCTGTATGTACGAACAATTTTATCTGTTCCCTTTACACAACCACTGTGTGTAAGAAAATGATATAAGGCATGAAAAATTATTAAGGAATGTAGTTTCGAGTTGAAATAAAAAGCTTAGTTCAATGAAAGGTTGTAACGCAGCTTATGATAATGTATATACCGAAAAAAAGAGCTGGTATTCATTCTATTCTATTCAACAGTCTGTATTTCTAAATCATTACCTGGGTTGCTTATTTGTAAGAGAAAATCCTAAAGAAAATTTTATTTTTTCAGAGCAATTTTCTTTGCATTAAAGTTGGCCTCATCTGTATAAGCAAGTTTAAAGGATAAAAGTGTTAACAATTTTGTTTTAGACCGTGTAAAAAGCGATATGTATCCCAGATAAGCAAAATGCCTAAAGTAGCAAACAGGATAATAGTTTGCATTAATATTTGTCCGCGAAACGTTGCTTTTATCTACGCTTATAATGAATCGACAGCGCTTGGTCTATGCGGGTGGAGTTCAGTTTGCATCTGAAAAGTCACCAACGAGGGCAAACAACTTCCAGAATCTCAAGAATTTGACCTAAAAAAAAGAGTGAAGTGGCTCCATTAAATGGTGTCAAAATATACTGACTTGTAAGTGTTTGATGACTACTTTATTTGAAGAATGTCAAATGAGCAAATTAAAAAAATAAGCAAATTAGGTTGGCATTTTCAAATAAAGTCAAACCTAGAGCGAGAAAACTCCACTAGTAAGAGTGATAGGCCCCATCGCTTTATCTTCGAAAACCTCTTCAAGTGAGAAACAAAAACCTCTAATGAGAGAGTCGTTTTTCACGTCTAAACCTCTATAACTGAGACCGCCACTTACCGTATACCTCTATAAGCGAGAGTCAATCGTATATATTATGTTTTAATGATGACGCTTTCTAAAGCGCAAATGGTTCGTCTAACAAAAACAATAACAACAAATCGACCGTCCTTGTGTTCATTGTTTTTGTACAGCAACGCTGCGTTGTTTTTAACTGACAGCTAGATAGAATACCCGCATTCTTATAGAAAATGGCCCATAACCAATGGTTGTATATCTTTATCTATATATGTATCTATATATCTGCATATCTGCTACTTCACCTCTTTAACCCCTATGTTCATACCCAACTATACTAACGCTATTTAGCTCCCGGTGCTATTGAATTTTTTTTTTATATTTCAGTAAAGAAAATTATATAAAAAAAATATATTTTCTTATAGTATATTGTACAATAATATTAAGTATTAAAGTAAGTTGAAGACGAAAAATACTACAAAAATGTAAATACCGTTACAAATTAACATCACCTCAGGTAGTAGATGCAATTTCTATTGTTCGGGGTAGAGCAGCTGCTCTCTAAATGAAAAGGAATGCCGAAGTTATTTCTAACATTTCTACAGCATATTAGGGGCACAGTTTAGTTTGCTTTGAGTTTCTGGTTGATTCAGACGTGTTAGCTAGTGAAGTGAAAGAAAAATAATATGGAAGAGGTATCTCGAGCGGATTTTGCTAGGTAAGTAATCTTCACATATTTGAAATATTTGTACATTTTTTAACATCAATTTTGTGTAATTTTGATATAATTTTAAGTAATTTAATATTTCCGCTATGAAATAATATAATACTTTCATCCTTAGAATGAGTACAGCAGAGAAAGAAGCTTATTAGAAAACGATGTCCAATGAAGATGAAAGTGATTCAAACGGACTGTCTGATAGTGATGATGAAGGCTGGGTTCCGCAGTCCATTTTAAACCTTCCAGTTTCAGATAACTATTCATATAATGAAGATTCACAATTTTCTGAAGATACAGAAGAAAATGTCCACGAGCATGCAGAAGAACAGCAAGAAGATGAGTCCCAAAGTAGTGAGAGTGAGGATGACGATGAAGTAGAAATCGCAAAGCCAACGGGTAGTAGATATTTTTTTGGTGATTATAACAAAAATAATAATTTCTGTCTGCAAATATTAAATTTATTCTGTAATAATTACTAACTCTAGGATCAGTAACTAACAGTTTTATTGCGAAGGATAAAACTGAGGCTAGCGTTCACAATGTTTTACGTCAATGAAGTAGGCCTCATCGCAGTCTATAAGCGACACGTTCAAAAAATTCGCAGCAATTGAAATCTGTTATAATACCGGCAATGTATTTATTCTTTGCCGTTTTGATTTGTGCTGGTGCTAGTAATTCCAATACAGATCATACTTCTGACATGTGGCATTCCAACACGTATCTATTACATCGCGCAACAATTGAACTTAATAGATTATACAACATTATGCGATTTTTAAGATTCGATGAAAGCAATACTCACAGTCAACGCCAGAAAGAAGATAAGGCAGCTCCAATCTGCGATTTATGGACAATGTTTAATACAAATTTATCTCATATGTATAAGCCTACGTCAAATTTAAAAATTGACGAACAATTATATCCTTTTCGAGGCCGTACAGGATTCACTCTGCCTTCAAAGCCAACCAAGTATGGTATAAAAATCTGGTGGATTTGCGATGCTGAAAACGCGTATCCTTTGCATGGCATTATTTACACTGGCAAAACAAATGATACTCGTGAAAAAAATCAAAAACAAAGAGTTGTAAAAGAATTTGATTCTCTGTGCCGAGGAAGTGGAAGAAATATCTGCATGGATAATTTTTTTACAACTCTACATGTTGCAAAGCACCTGCTATCGTGGAATCTAACCATTGTTGGCCCAAAAAAATAAATAAATAAACCTTACATCCCCAGTATCATGACAGCAAATCAATTGAGAGAGCAATATTCGACAGTTTTTGGTTTTCATGAGAAAGTGACGATGTGCTCTTACGTACCTAAAAAAACAAAGCGGTAATTTTAATATCACAATGCAATCGGATACAGCTGTGAGTGACAATGCAAAAAGGAAACCTGATCTTATTAATTATTATAATAAATATAAAACTGGCGTCGACACCATGGACCAAATGATGAGAAGATACACAACTCAACGGCGATGTTCAAGATGACCAATGGCAATGTTCTTCAACATGTTGGACATCACTTGACTCGCGATATATTATGAAAATAATAAAATGCTCGCAAAGAAAACAACAAAACGACGTCTTTTTTTGCGCAAACTGAGTGGAGAACTCATCAAGCCAATAACTGAAGCACACCGAAGTCATGGGATTCTGTCATATTAGTCACAAAATGACAATAAAAAGACGAAACGCAGAAGAACTGCAGTGAACGTTAATTGCCGGTTTGCGATGAACCGATGTTAAATTTATCGAATGTCATACATAATATTTGACATTGTTGTACCATATCTTCTTGATAAAATAGATTTTCATGCGTTATTCTGTTATTCTGATTGTATTCTGTTTAATTATCGATGTGCGTAACCAGGTATCCGGGTGCTTTAGCTTCCTAAAGAGCTAAATATCGACGATCTGGGAGCTCCAAATGAACATAAATGTTAAGTGAGAAACGTGATTAAGTGCAAAACCTAGATAAGCGAAAAAAGGATTCCGGCCTCATGAGCTCTCGCTCGTATCAAGTTTGACTGTATTTTGTTTGTCTTTTTGCACTGAGAATAAGAGAAGTGAGCTAACATATGAAAAATGCTCATGTGTCATGTATACAAGGTAAATGAAATTGAGATTGAAGTTTTGGCAATTTTTAAAACTTAGATCACTAATCCAGCAAAATGTGATGTGTTTGAAATTCATTAAAAATACATGATTACATATTGATTCTGAGATTTTCGTTACAAATCAGAAGTTTTTACGTTTTCACTGAAAAATAACTCAAACGTATAGTTGCTTCTAACAGAGAGAGATATATAAAATGAAAAGTCGAATCATTTTAAATGTCTTTCGTCTTCTTGTATTATTAATTGTATTTGAAACGTTGTTTACTTGCAAAACTTTTTTTTTTTTTTTTTTTTTAATTGAACGGTAAGTTCTATCAAGTTCAATGTTCATTATTATGTGCCCACACTGCATCAAAAAAGGTATAAAACAGTTGAAAAAGAACGTATGTATGTCTAACAAAAAAACAAATCAATCCAAATCCTAGAAGAGTGCATCTCTTTAGATACAAACACATAAATAACGTGTACAATACTCTCTACTGTGAATGTTATATATTTTTAAAAGCTGATTATAAAACACGACAAACATAACACTGACAATTTGTAAAATTATCAAAGTCATTTCAGAGAAGAGATCAAGAACACAGCTAATTAGCTGAAGTTTAACATCAAACACCAAAACGATTGAAGAATATGATCGTCGTCACAATTCATATGTAATATTATTCATATGATCACGAGTTTTGCGCGGAGTAAATATTGGTAATTGATTGAACGCCGATTGATGTTGTCTACTTCGAGTACGATCATTACGATTGTATGGTCGATGAGAAAATGATGTACTGTAGGGGACGTTAGAGCTGCGCCCACCGCCAAAACACCGCATTGCTGCACAAATTAATGTGCACCATCTCCATGACGAGAATGTATAAAATCCATGCGGATTATTTGACAGCAAATGATGTCGGCTATTGTGTAATGTTGAATTGTAATTCGATCTAAAACTACTATCACTGCTGTCATTGCCACTGCTGTCATTGTTACTGTTAAGTAAATTCATGCGAAAATAGTTGCCATTGTAGAAACATGACTCATCAATATCATTATCAGCTGGGGCACCAGTCTCATGATCGAAATTTCGATCAATTGAGACTGCTGGAGTGATGATCATAAACTGACTGTATTTCGTGCGATACGATCGATTTGTTCCGTTTGAAACAGATGATGATCGATTGTTGTTAACAGATGATGAGGCTACTACACCACTAAAACCATTCAAAAGTGTCTGATTGGTGTCAACTGACGAAAAGGAATTCGATGATGAAAGTGATATATCACGTGGAACCGTATGTGGGGATTGGGATATTGACGCTTGAACAGTTGGTGGATGTGGTGCAGATTGTTGCTGTTGTGGCGTTTGTGGCTGTTGTTGTTGCTGCTGTGACTGTTGTTGGTTTGCTGGTGATGAAGTTGGCGTTGAGCCGACAGACGGCATCCATCATCTTGATGATTCCTCGTTTCCACTACTACTGTCTTCAGGTTTTACAATTTGATAAGTAATTAAATACTCAGGATAAGCCTTAAAAACAAATAACATTCAAATAAACATTTCCAAGCTACATATAGAGGATCATTTTTGTTACCTGTTCACCACGATATACTACGTATTCCGCAAAATGCAAACCTCCAGCGGATGGACGACCAATGACGGAATGGTGACCCGGTGGTGCATGGGCCATTTTCATTGCACTATATTGAAGGAATGATTTTCCAAGAGCTACGCGGCACAGAAGTAATTGCCTATAAACAAATGAAAATATTTTAAATATTTATTTTATTGGATTTTAATGACAATTGAAAAATTAAATCTATTTTGCATTTAAAACAATTGAATACCATTCTCGTCTCACAATGACATTAATTCCGAAAGGAGTGAAACTGATCTTACAGGATCAAACCCGAAAGAAGTTAATCAAAATACAATACTTAAGCCGTAAAAAGCAAAATAGACTGACCTTTCTCATTAGAACTGATTTAATGACTTCAAACAGCGGGTTAATTTAAAATATAAAATGCTGTAAAAAAAAAAGTAAAATAGAAAATAAACACCTATCACAGATAAACCTTTTTCGCAGCTTCCAATAATACGAAATGAAGCAACTTACCGTACTTTATTAACTAGGATAATTATGAGAAAATATTCGCTCTTTTTCTTATAATCCCACCAGCATTAATCACGGTCCAGTAGTAGATGCGGTAATAGGTGGTCCAAATACAAGTTTCTTTTTGAGTCATTTTTTGACTCTAACAGCTCTTCCCCGCTCGAAAACTTGACTGTCAGTCAGTATCATACTGACAGAATGAAATAAATCGTTTTACGCTTTAACAACGTTGAGAAATATTGCAAGTTATTTCAAAAGTGAGTGCTGTGATGCTCAAATAGCGTGTTTTTTTATAAGAAGTTCTGGCAAGTTCTGCAAGTTTGTGCAAAAATTTCTTGATGCTGGCTTGCTTGCGAACTACAATCACGGTGATGAGAATTCTGCACAAAAATCTCGGATTTATTCCTTAAAAAGTCCAATTAACTCAAATGAATATCCGCTTCGTTATTGCTTCTCAGTTTGGGCTCCTTACAGCAGCTTGAATTGGATGTCTAATTTGGCCAAAAAATAATTTTTTCCATTTCGACGACTATATTAAAAAAAATCGCCGCATCTGGGGATCGGAAAACGGGGAGAAAAGGCAATGCATCTGCAGAGAGTCAGTTTGGTGCAGATTTTGAATTGAATTTTGGTGGCATCATTTGCCCATTTTATTTCGAAAATGCAGTTAAAAACGCCATTTCGGAAATGGGGAGCTACATAGCCAGGATTATTAAATTTTTGCGGGATGAAATTGAAGACATTGACTTGGACAATCTCTGACGCGCCATGCCACACCGCCCATCAAACAATCGATCTTTTGCGCGCCAAGTTCAGTAATCGTGTTATCAGCTGTCTTGGCGATGTCAATTGTGCGCTTGTGAGCTGCGATTTGATCACGTTATGCATTTTATTGTGGGATGCCCCTTGAAGATCTATGTTATGTGGACAATACAGAAACGAATAAGCGAATATCATACGAGCCATTCGTGAGATAGAGCCAGAAACCGTAAACAAGATCTTGGAGAAGTGGGTTATCAGGATGCACTACTGCCAGACGCGGAAACCACATGAATGAACTCGTTTTTCATTACTAATAGTAGTAAAGCCATAACATGCCAAAAATAATTGATTTTTGTTAATTTTACTTTATTTTTAAAAAGAAACTGGTATTTTGACCACCTTGTACATGCAAGATTCCAAGCACATGGCCCCTCTTGTCCGTCATTTCTGCACTACAAATCTAATAGCAAAATTCAATAGAACCGTCGTTGTACGAGTTTGGAAGTTATATCAAATTTACAATCATAACCTTGCAATTCACCAATTACTACACAGTAGAAGAAACCTTACACTTTAAGGAATAATCATAAAATGAAAATATATTCACACTAGTAATGCAGCTACTAGTGAAATATTTTAGAACAGCAAAGAAATATTGGAAGTCTGCTCAAATGAATCAGTGTCATCTCAATTAAAAGATTATAAAAAAAAAAATACCCTATACCATGCTCATATGATCCTTTAGAATATTCTCTTACTTGCAATTATCCTTGCTAACTGTAATAAGTATATACGCGTAGCGAGGCCCTTACAAAGGGATCGGTTAAACCATGCCGTTTCTCTTGAACTCGTCTGACATGTAGTTCCGTGATATCTATGTGGTCTGACCCACCGCAGTAAAAGTGACCAATTAACTGCATTGTCATCTCTGTAAGAAGAGACCAAAAGCAGGGCTGTAAAAGAATGTAATCAATGAGGAATGCAATCCTTGAAGTGATACTAAGAATTTACGTGAAAATAGTATAGCTCACATTGAAGTTGTTAACTAAATTTCAAGATAGAAAATCAAAGAATTATATAATGTTATTGGAAACAATCTTTCGACCTCAACTGATATAATGTCAGATTTTAGCTAGAAAACGAAAAAAGTCAAATTTTTGTTAATGGTTTCAGAAGCACTGAACGTTGAGAAAAACAACAAATCTTTCTGTAGGCTGCTGCACCCATCCCAATTGAAGATTTATGAAATTTCATTTACGAGAGAATTATGGGAATCCAAAGTGAATGTTGCAAATGTATGCGGGCTAAGAAATTATCACTTCTCTGTGTACGTCTTTGTCTGTAAGTACCGGCCGGCTTTTGTGCACTTAGTGAAACCCAGGTAAGTCCCCTGCGGAAAACAACTTGATCCAATTTGTGTATAAGCCCACGAAAATACGAGACGTTGGTAGTCATACCGTTAGCCTCCTGGACTTTTTTTAAACTCTCATCCTGATATTGTGTCATTATGTCATTGTTTTTGTGGCATATCAGTTATGTTCTCGTATATTGACTCCACATTTAGTGAAAAAATTTCACGAGGAGGGCGATTGAAGCAGATTAACACCTTTTAATTGATCGTTGCGTTTGCTCAATAATTTCCTGGATGCCACTGATGGAATGATCACTAACACTATTCAACTTGGTATGAGATAATTTATCTGTCTCCGGATTTAGAGTATCACACCAAAAGAAAATGCGTGGTATGACAGGAGTTGCTAAGAGGTTGTCAGGGCTAGAAAAATGTTGTTTTGGTCCTACAAAACCCACTCGACAGAGAAAAACCAACAAAAAAAAAAAAAACAAAAATGAAAACGTGCCATGAATGACTGAAAGGTGTGAAAATGTAATATGATTAATATTATTTTCATAATTAGTTAATAACATTATATAAATGTATTCTATGTCTACTGTGATTTGGCTTATCGCGTCCATATACAGTTGTACAAAAGAATACACACAGATATTTTTTTTAATCTTAAAAATCATCTTCAGCTATACCTTTTCTGTATCGGAGTGCATTGCAAAGTAGATGAAACCTAGGATCTCCATTCAAATAGCTCCATACCATACCATACTTTTGTTAAAAATGTATTGACTTTTGATTTTGAAAATTTATATTGCTCATTGGACGTTATGCATACGCTGTCTGGACATTCTGATGCAATATGTTCCCATTATATTTCTTATAACACTTTTGAGTACAACTTTTGGAAGTCTATCATCCCTCATTGTCATCAATTTTGTTATACGAGTATAGTCTCAGAGTTTCCAACATAGGTGATGCTCTAGATTGTAGATGAAGCATATAATTAGGGGTTAAACGGGTAAGATTAATTACTTGATATATCTTGGCAATTTTTTAAAGAAGCAGAATCCCCGCACTTGCGCTCTAAACAAAAGAACTAAAAAAAAGTTTTTGCTTCGAGCTATGTATTACAACATATTAACTATGCACCGTTCCCATACCGATGAGATTGCTGGTTTGGGTTCTAGATGCTTCTTCATATTTAAGTTCGAAAACACCAAAATTCCTAGATATTTGTACTCACGGAGATATTTCTTTTTGATACGTTCAGCTTTTGCTTTGAATCTGAACCTCTGCTCCGCCACCCCTGAACAAAATAACCTTCGACTTACTCAGGTTCATGCTCAGGTTCCAAAATTTGCAATAAACGCTGAGCTTATGCATCATAATTTGTAATACCTTGCAAAGGTAAAGCAGGGAGAAAGACAAGTACAAATAAACGAAGTGCCGTCGGTATCGTTTTCTTTTTATTTTTCCTTAGTAGTCGAGAGAAAAAAAATTGGATTATTAAAGTTTAAGGCAAGGTGGAACTAGGAAACTGTTTCTATCTTCCTAGAGGAGTGCTGGAAGAAAAAAGCGAGGTTTTTTTTTGCTAATATTCAGCAGCAAATAAAGGCATAGGGGCACAATTTTCCGGAAAACTATCTCCACAAAAAGCTCCAACATTTAAAGCCGCCCTTCCACAAAGTATTGGGTAACAATAAAAAAAAACTCTACTTAAGTGTCCTTATTTTGAGGAAATGAGTTTTATTTATGGGGAAGAAGTGCGTGTTCGGGGTTGTCCCACGTTGCATGGTTGCATCCACTTTCGAGAATAAATCTCTCGATTCCTATAAAATTAATGCCACTATCTCAACCATCAGCGCCCAGAGGTAAGGAAAATAAAATGGAAAAGCCCAACTAGAAGACAGGAAAGTTAAAACAGTGTAAGCTCTCTTGGTGGAGATCCGCGAACTTAAGAAATTAAAAATAAAAGAAGTGGAAATAAAAGACAAGCAACTAGCCTTTGACCGACACAAAATCAGAGATTTTAAATTTGTTAATTTTTATTACTACTATTATTTAAAGACGAAACATTGTCCTCAGTAAGTCTTAAGAAATACTGATCCAATTAATGTTAAATAAGTTTTATAATATTCGAGATTTATTGAGAATGACATGGACAATTTGTTTTTTTTTTTTTTTTTTTTTGTTAAGAAATATTTTTTATTAACAAGAAGATTACACAACTGTTAAGTGCGTAATCTTTACTTTACTATACCTACAAGTACATGCTGTAAAATAAATATAATGATAAATATTTTACTAGGTGGAGTGAAAAGTAACCTCCTTGACCGCCAGAATGCGCTGCTACTGCAAAAAAGGTTATGGTGCCTTGAAGTCCGTTCATATTTAGGCAGACATGTCAGATTTCAGTGCGATACTGTCTTTAGTTTTGTTTTGACAGCTGATTGCTGTTGTCGTTTATGCCATCATGTTGAATATGGACAAAAACGATTTTCCTTCTCTCATAAGACATTATTTTTTGAGAGGCAAAATGGCGAAGGAAACAAAAGAAAAGTTGGATAAATATTATGGGGCTAATGCTCCGTCAAATTACACCGTCAAATATTGGTTTCGAGAGTTTCGTGGTGGCCGCTTCACTTCTTTGATTTCCTGAAAAACGATACATTTCTACGCTGAGTTTAATGTATTTAGACGATCAGATTAATGTCTCGGCCTTATCTGCAAAGATTGTAAGTGCCCTCCCAATGTACACAAAATAATAATGCGAACAATATAGTGAGTGCAAGAGGCTAAATTTTAATCCACCGCAGACTGTCGAGGTAATAATTTATTTATTTACAATATTTATTTAATTATCCCATTCATTAATTTCAGTTTCAGTTTCAGCTATGACAACACTTCCTTCGGCGATGTTCAATTGATTAAGGTTTGAGCTGTGCACTATGTCATAGCTAGAGCACAGCGAGCAATTTTTTTTTAATATTTCTAAAATAGGGAATTTTATGTATATTTTTCGTGAAGTGGATTGGCTTATTTTATTTTTGTTTCGTTTTACAATAGAAAAAATAATGCATTTGTCTATTGGAGATTTCTCTGTGTACTCGTGTCTATCTAAGATTGCATTAGCAATAATATCTGCATGGGCAATCACTTAGTATCTTATACTTTCTGGAACGTTTTTTAGGTCTTTGACTATCAGATCACCGATAACAGGGAACAAGACAATACCCTTCCGAAACTGTCTTTTTCTGTTAACCAATTGCTTCGTTCAGAGTATAATTATAAGTCAAGTATTTACTATTGGGTTTGCCCGTATTTTCATGATCGTCTCTAATTTTATATTGTCAAAAGCTCTTAATGGTATATTAATTAAACCCCAGAGATTTTTATGATGAGGACAACCGAATGTGAGGCTGTCTAGAATTTGGAGTAAACATGTTGCGACGCAGACAGTACGATCGAGTTCATGACCTGCACATATGGACGCGATTCAAGATTATAAGTGTTTTTTTTTATTATGTAATATTGTAACGGGATGAGTATATAGCCTTAAGATCTAAGTACCGGATTTTCATGTTTTAAGTATGAAGACAACTTTTACCTCAGTGCACAAGTTAAAAATGTGTAGTAGACTCAAAACCTAGAAAGTGTTAAGTTTCTTATGTGCACCATAGCGAAAGCCCTGAGCCGACGAAAAATGCCAGAAAGCACATAGAGCAAAGAAAGAAGGATACATGTTGTATTTACCATATATTAAATAAAAAGGCGTCCTGCTCCATAACGGGAAATTAAGGAGATGATATTGTAGGAATGGTTGTTCGTTTAATTGCTCGTAAACGTCGACAATTTTGACCGAACCGAAAGAACAAAGCGTCATTCAGTAATGCGTACTCAAGTATCTCGTCCCAAGTAAGCCATCAGGGTTTAATGGCTTCGGTCCAACCGATCCTTCGTCCTAGCGATTTCTATAATGGAACTGGCCTCCCAAATTGGGGATTTTACCGCCGGGTAGCCATGGAAGGAAAGTCACGTTACGAAGTAACAACAAGCCTCGGATACGGACGGATTTACTGTTGACAACCTCTGCGAACGAAACAACGACAACGATTTTCGGATCTATAGGTGGAATGTTTGGTCCCTAAATAGGCTATATGGAGCTCAACAACTAGTGGAGGTCCCGGACTACTGAAAAGCATATATTACCGCCATCCAAGAAATGAGATGGGTATGAGCCGAAAAAAAAGAGGATGAAAAACGGTGATATATACTACAGTGATTGTTATCGACAGCAAAACCGGCGCCCATTTGGATCAGGATTTGTTGTTAGAGGCAAGAAATCTTGAGTTTCCGTCATGTAAAAGACCTCGTAATAGTCCGTAAGATTAAATTTGCAAACATTAGCCTTATATTCGTGCATGTTCCAACAAAGAAGGAATATGACGACACCAAATATGGTTTCTAGGGGCTTCTGAACAAGCCCTATGAGCAGTGTTCTAGTTTTGACATTAAAATTGTTCTCGGTGATTTTGATGTAAGGCTGAGAATAGAGCACAGCTTAGGTAGTACTGTCGGAAAGTATAGCCTACATGATACTATCTCCGATAACGGATTCAGGTTAGTCGACTTTTCGGCGGGGCGTAGTTGATTCAGTCAGCCAGATTGACCACATTGCGATTAACACAAAGCACTCTTCCAGTATTATGGATGTCCGAACGTCTTGAAGGGAAAAATTGGCCATCACTTGTATCCCAGTTAGTCATTGGCACTATCAAATAAAAATAATCGAATAATTCGATAATTGCAAAATATTCATCGTTCAAATACTATTTTTCAGAAATCATTCATTCAAACCATTCAAATAAAAAACCTTCAAATGTTCGATTATTTTCCATACTGGTTTTTCCATTCGAATGGTTTTTTTGCTCATATGAAGTGTGGACTATATTATTGGGAGTAGTTTCTTTTGGCTTTCATAACAATGAATGATTTTTTGAACTTTGGACTATCGGGATTGGAAAAATATTCAAATGATTTTCATATGAATGAATGATTTTTTCCCTAGTTTGGACTTTGGACTATCGGTGTTCAATATGATTGAAATTTGTATTAATATGTGTAATATCCTCAATAAATTGTATATAAGATATAGTCCGCCCCGTATTTGACAAAATATTTGTTGAGATGCATGAATATGAATGAATAGTGAAAAAAAAACTATCCAACAGTTGAAATCATTGAGTTATTTACTATCGATAGTCGAATTAATTCGATAGTACCTATCACTTATCTCAGGTACGATTGCGGGTATCCTGAACATCACAAAGACAAGCTAATATTATGAGAAAGATTTACGTCTAAAAGCTACAATCGCCAGATATCGCCAAATCCTTTTCCGATCGAGTCTCCCTTAATTTATTAAAAGGGTCCTATACCACCAGCATCAAGTATCGAAGACCAATTGCAGCATTGCCAAAAAGCCGTTAGATATGCCGTATCTGTTGTGTTGGGTTTCATTCGGCCACCACAACGAAACAACGAAAATGTCGAAGATTACCGGCAAGCACATGCAGCTAAGATGCATACAAAACGACGCTGCATAGAATAACTAAAGCTATTTACGAGTTCTACGAACAGAAGAGGAGAAACTAACATCGGCTTCATGAGGAAAAGGAGCATGAGTCGAGGAAATCGAAAGATGTTACTCCAGCAATGAGATTCGGAAGTTTTGGCAAGAGGCAACATCGTAGTAGAGTAGAGCTGAAGACTTGGAAAGAGTATTTCTGTAGAGTATATAACGGTGATGACGAACCAAATACCATTGTTATCTAAGGTTAAGTCTAAAAAAACTGCTGGAGCGGGCGGCCTGAATGCCGAACCCTTCAAAGCGGCAGGCGATGACTTGGTAAGGAGCATACACCAAGTCATCTGTAAAATATGGTTGGACGAAAGTATGCCCGATGAATGGAACTTCAGCATTGATTCAACGATCCTTAAGAAAGAAGACCCTCTGAACTGCGCAAACTAAAGGCGAATCAGTTTTTCTAACATCACCTAAAAGATATTTTCTGCCGTATTGTGTGAACGCTTGAAGTTATTCGCCAACAATTAGATTGGTCCAGCCAATGTGGGTTTAAGCCAGCAAAGTCCACCATCGGCCAAATATTCAGACTACGGCACAACTTAGAAAAAACTCATGAGCTCCAAATCAATACACACCACCTATTCATCAATTTTTAGGCCGTGTATGATAGCATCTATAGAAACGAGTTATACAGAGCAATGGCTAGCTTTGGCCTCTCTACCTAACTGGTCCGTTTGTACAAGATGACGATGGAGAATGCATGCTGCTCTATCAAGGTCAAAAAATAAATCACCGAGACGTTTGATGTCAAAAAAGAATTTAGTCAAGGCGCTGCCCCTTCAGAGATTTCTTTAAAATCATTTTTGAAAGAATAGTGTAAAACTCATGCGTCAAGACAAAAGGGACAATCGGATACACCGATAATATTGACATAATTGGAAGAAAAAAGCGTGATATTGATGGCGCTTTCGCAAAATATTGCGGCGGAACCAGCGAAGTTGGGTGAAACGTTTAACGAGTGCATGACCAAGGACGACCGCGACTTTTTGATTGAAGCCCAGGTTCACCCTGGACTGTATACAAAAATTCATCAGGCAATACTTCTACTCAAATTTTTTAGAATTTTTAAAACTTATCTGAGGTTTCGAATAAGAAATCGAAATCTCTATGCGCAAACCAGACACGACGAAATATTCAGACGCACGTTTGTTGACATATCTCTATTTTTATTTTGAATTACACTAATTATAATATAGGATGAACTTAAATGTAACTAAAAAGTTTATTATAAACTTTGCCAACAATGTTTACCGAATGTTCATTACTTGGTTTACGACTTTTTTCTTATCAATTTTTTCTTCGAAAACAATATATGTATATATGTATATATTCACTTATGAAAATATTTACCTTGGGCAAACATAGCATGATTTGTCTTTATGCGATGGGCAACCAATTCCGCCGCCGATTCCGTAGACATATTGATTACTTTTAGAGCTATGTTCAGCGAAATAGATACCAGCGCCGAACATACCACCAATGTATGCATGCCTTTCATCAAACCCCTTTTGTACAATAGCGTTTATAAAGGGACTTCCATGGAAAAGCATTCTTTCGTTTGCTTGCAGTGAGTTTTCCTCCGATACTTCTTGTCGCCTGTGCACATATCTCTCCCAAAGCTTACGGTTTTGTACTTTTTGTACCTAAAAGAAAAATATTTAATAAACAAAAGTCTTTGTTTCCATTTCCTTACTCTAATGATGTTATAACGGATGAAGTATCCGCCTGCTTGCCCATTGTCTCGATGCTCTCGAATCGTGGCTTGCATTTCTTCTTCCACCGCCACAAACTCCTTATCGTCTGGCAGTAAGTCCACTAAAAGAGTCCCTGGATTAAGGTTGTTTCCAATTCCTTAAAATATATCAACATTAGTAATTATGTAAAAGAAAATTCAATAAACTTTACCACTTGTCGATCGGAGTTGTGCAATGCCTTTAAGGATTTTATGCCTAAATCCGTAAGCAGATACACCAACTTGTTTTAAGTCTTCATGTCCCATTTCAGCTAGAATTTCTAATGTTATTTGTTCTCGCTCAAACAGCTCAATTAAATGATCCAGCTGAAGGCTAACAAGGAAACTGGCAACGTTGTTGATTGAATCTGGATCATTAACTTCCTCACACATGTCTGCCTGTGCATTTGATTCTGCACCTTGAGCTGGACTAATACGCGTAGACATCAGCGGTACTGGCACACTCAGAGTCATTGAGGCACCTGATGGCAGTGTCACAGTTTCAGTGGTCGGCGACATAACAGTACACGTAGGTGGTACACTACTTGGGGCAGGTGATGGTGAATTGCTTATGAGAGATGTTTCGGAAGTACTCAATGCTGGATTGGCAGCCAAAGATGTCGTCATTGCATCTTGAAGCAGACACTTTACATCGTCAGCAGTTGCCAGCTCTATTGGTGTTTGCCCTTCTTGATTTTTCATATATGGATCTGCTCCATGAGCCAAAAGGAGAGCACAAAGTTGCGTTCGTCCTTTTTGAGCGGCTTCATGCAATGGTGTGAAGCCCCACTTGTCAGTCGCATTTACAACAGTCTTGTGTTTGATTAGTAGAGCAGCTATGTCCAGGTGACCGTAAGAGGATGCATTGTGCAGAGGGATTAGTCCACCTTTGTCTTGAGCATTTACATCGGCACCGTTCTCCAGCAAATATTCTGCTACCTCGTAGTTATTATAACCGGCAGCTAAGTGTAACGGTGTCGAATTACGACCTTGTGCATCGCGGCAGTTAATAGTCTCCGCAGATACAAGTCTTTGCACTCGAGCAAGGTTACCCTTTTTGGCGGCATCCAGCAACGCAGAGTTTCCTCTCAAAAGTTCGGCAACATCGTGATCTGATTCTTTCACCAAATCAGAAGGAGTGGCGCCATCACGGTTCTTTTTAGACGGATCAGCTCCATGCTTTAGAAGAAGTTTAACAATATCGTATTTTCCTTTGGCCGCAGCTTCATGTAATGGGGTAAATTTCCACAAGTCGGCTACATTTACATTGGCACCGTGTTTTACCAATAATTCAGTCACTTCAAAGTGCCCGTAAGAACAAGCATTGTGCAGCGGTACCAGACCGCCTTTGTCCGCAGCATGAACTTCCGCACCGTGTTCCAATAAAAATTCTACCACTGGCACTCTATTGAATCCAGCAGCAAAGTGAAGTGGCGTTGAATGACGACCATCCAAATCACGGCAATTGACTGTGTGCGGATTAGCAAGTACAATTCTTCGAACAGTATCTAAATCTCCCGCTTTAGCTGCTTCCAATAGATGAGTTTCAGTGTCAGGAGGATCTTTAAGAATTTTCAAAACACTCTCTGAGGCTAGTTGTGCTGCAGTGTATCCTTCGAGAGATATAATACTTGTATCAATGGAATAAGACAGCAATAGTCGGCATGCCTGCTCATCACGAGCACTTTTGTGAAGTGCAGTTTGACCTAGTCCATCCAAAGCATTTACTTTGGCTCCATTTTTAAGCAACGTATCCATGACGTCGTAATGCAAATGTTCGGCAGTCAAATGAAGGGGTGTCAGGAATGCCTTGTTCTTTTCGTTCAGATGAGATCCCTTTCGAATTAGAATTTCTGCCACCTGTAATTTATAACCAAAGTGGAGAAAAACATATCAAAATATCTATGAAATTTTTGCTTACCTGTTTTCGTTTAGGGTCGACAGAAACTGCAGCAGCGTGCAGGGCTGAGTCTCCTGAGTAGGGATGAACGAAATTCACCGTCTCTGAGGTGAGGAATTTCTTTAATCTCGGTATATCGGCTTTTTTACATGAATCTAAAACGCAGTGGCCCTTATACTCATCTGTTAAAGTAAAGAACGGATTGATTAAGGAAACTAAAATTATGATCAGAACTCACAAGTTATTCTATCTCTCAACTCTCGCGTTGGAGCAGAGTCTATTGCAGATTTGTTATGGCAGTTTAAGAGCGTTGGATCAGCTCCTTTACTGAGGAGGAGGCTGCAAACTTCAACTCGACTTTTGGAAGCTGCCTCATGCAGTGGAGTGAATGCCCACAAATCATTTGCATTCACATTGGCACCCGCTTTAATCAACAGTTTGGTTACTTCAAAATGCCCATACGAGCATGCATTGTGCAATGGAACCAGTCCACCTTTATCTTTTGCATGAACGTCCGCTCCGTTACCTAGAAGGATCTCCACTATTCCAATACGATTGTATCCAGCTGCTAAATGCAATGGAGTTGAACGACGCCCATCGCTTGCATGACAATTGACATTTAGCGGTGTTAGTAAGGCTAACAGACGATCTTCTGCTCCAGAACGGGCAGCTTCTAACAGCTCATCTTTACGATATTCTCCAGTAAGAACGGGTCTTGTGTTCTCGTCGGCAAGTTCTAATGGAGTTTTTTGTTCAGAATTTCGAATGTTGGGATTGGCACCGTGCTGTAACAAAGCAATGCAAACATCTACTTTCCCTTTGCTTGCGGCCTCATGAAGTGGCGTATAATTCCAATTGTCTGTTGTATTTGGACTAGCGCCAGCTTTTAAAAGTAAACGAACCACTTCAGCATGACCGAATGAGCAAGCGTTATGGAGCGGATGAAGACCACCTTCATCACAAGCCTGAATGGAAGCGCCGTTATTGAGTAGGTACTCCACAACTTCACGACGGCCGTATCCTAACAAAAAATTAAAAATAATTTATTAAACTTTGGATAAATAAAATAGTGTATGGTTTGGTATATACTCGTACATGGATTAAGAGAAGGAGCACATCAAACAGCTGCTAGTTAGTATGTACTCGTATGCTACAATATCACGGCTAAAGAACTTAGTTGTTAGAATTCGAGGTTTTCGGAGGCGAATAATATTGTACAATGCTTTCACCATCTCGAATACATATCATAAACTGCAATGACGGATCCGAGATTGGTTAAAGCTTCAATTAAAAAGCGTACTTCGGTAAAAGGAAATGAAAAAAAAAAAAAAAACGTACATATGTATGTTAAAGAAATCAGGTCGCAGGATGATTTATGACTTAAAATTAAAAACATAATCGTACAAAATATTCTATAAACGAAAAAAAAGGAAAGGTGTTGCCCAACTCCTTTATAATGTTGTAAATGGTGCAAAATATAAAAAACCCTAGTTTATTAATCATTAATGAGATAATTATTATGAATACTGGAATAATTTTTGAAGCACTTTTTCCACTCCGAACGATGTAACTCCAAAACATGCGTTTTAAACGCGTCAACTGGTTCTTCAAGTGTTGAAAAACGTTGACCTCGCAAATTATTTTTGACGTGCGAGAATAAAAAGTCTTTGGGTGCCAAATCATGATTGTACGGCGGATCAATTGCATGTTTCAGTGCTCAAAAAATCATTGTCGTAGTGGAGAATGATCCGAGTTCGGCGGTTGGTTTCCCTTATTTCTCCAAGGACTACTGGCAAATAAATGGTGGCGTACAATTTCAAATTGACAGTTCTAATACATGGGCTGAAAAGTCCGCGCCGTTTCTAAGAGAGGACACCACTTGAATTAAATCCATACCATTTTCAGTTAGTACCAACCTTCAAAAGATACGTGTATAAATTTGACAGCTGTCGGACGATTAGTTCTCGAGATATAGCGTTGTGAGTGAAGCAACGCAGCCGATGCAACGAAATGGCTTGATAAGTGTTACCCGGACTCTGCACTAGCCGAACGAACCATTCACAAGTGGATTGAAAAATTTAAAAGTGGTCATACAAGCACCGAAGATGATGCACGCAGTGGACATCCAAAAGATGCTGTTTCAGATGAAAACATCAAAAAAGTCCACAAAATGATTACGAATGACCGTAAAGTGAAGTTGATCGAGATAGCTAAGGCTCTGAAGATATCAAAAGAAGCGTGTTAGATATATCATACACGAATATTTAGACATGCGAAAGCTCTGTTCAAAGTGGGTGCCGCGTTTTCTCACAATCGACCAAAAACAACAACGTGTTGATGATTCAGAGGAGTGTTTAAAGCTGTTTAACCGCAATAAATCCGAATTTTTTCGTCGGTATGTGACAATGGATGAAACTTGGCTCCATCACTTCACACCAGAGTCAAGTCGGCAGTCAGCTGAGTGGCGAGCAGGCGACGAACCTCGTCCAAAACGACCAAAAACTCAACAGTCGGCTGGCAAGGTTATGGCATCCGTATTTTGGGATACACATGGAATAATTTTCATCGACTATCTCCAAAAGGGGCAGACTATCAACAGCGACTATTACATTGCGTTGTTGGAGCGTTTGAAGTACGAAATCGCAGAAAAACGGCCGCATTTGAAGAAAAAGAAAGTGCTGTTTCATCAAGACAATGGACCGTGTCACAAGTCGATGAAAACGATGGCAAAATTTAATGAATTCGGCTAAGAATTGCTTCCCCACCCACTGTATTCTCTAGATTTGGCCCCCAGCGACTATTTCCTTTTCGCAGACCTCAAAAGAATGCTCGCCGGAAAGAGATTTAAGACCGAAGTAATCGCCGAAACAGAGGCCTATTTTGAGGCTAAAACGAAATCGTACTACAAAACTGGTATCGAAAGATTGAAAAATCGTTTCAATCAGTGTATCGCCCTCGAATGCAATTATATTGATAAATAAAGTTGAATTTTGCAAAAATTTTTTGTATTACTATAAAACGGCACTGACTTTTTAGCCCATGTGTTAAGTTGCTCTAATGGCATGGTGGCTACATGTTCGAGTTTTTCAAGGAAACAGACGACCATTTGCTTCGATGTGCTTAGAGCTTGAACAAGTTTTGTTGGATTTGGCTTGTCTTGAAAGATCCGACATCTTTTGAAGCACCGCGACAGAATTTTTTCAACATTTCTTTTTACCAATCGACACGAGTCTTTTCTTGAGCGATGGTTAATTGATGCGATATCCAACGAAAAGAAATCTTTTTGACGGTCAAATGTATTTACATGTTACAGCATCGATACAAAGCAGTAGTTTGTACCTATGCGATTTTTTTCTCAAAATATGTGAGAATCTCCCCTTAAGAGTTATCGATAAATTATCCGGAACACCCTGAATATATTTCTCCCACATAACTGTATTACCACTGTGCCGCTTTGTATTTGTCTAAATTTGTAGACCTAAAATCATTCTACAATATAAGTCACTCTATTTTGAATAATTTTTCCAGTGGGGCCAAGAGTTTGTTGATTCCTTATTTTTCTTTTTCTTTTCTTCGAACCCGGCTGGGGCTTTTGAACATGGCAAACGAGCTAATTGGCTCAGCCTAAAGTTTTGTGAAACTGTTTTCTGTACATGGAGACTAACGTCCACATTTTGTAACCCCTGCCGAAGTTCAATAAAACTTTTCATTAATTGCACATTACCCTTATACGATAATTTCTATCCAGTCCAACACTACTATTGTGTTTAGGCCGTACGTACGTCAGGTAAAGTTTTGGGCTGGCGAATCCGAGGGGAAAGTTTTTTATATCAGCTAACGGTTGCGATTATTTTACGATAGTTACTTTCTTTCTCAATTCTCAGTTATCAGATGACAAAAGGCTACTTAACATCCAGTACAAAGTAAGTAACTAGAGGTGTCTCAGCATACCCAAAAAAGCCACAGTTAACAGAGTGTACCTGAATGCCAGCCGAAACTAGAAATGCAACTGATCAGTAGATTGAGCGTCGCACAACATCAGAGAAAAAGCGCCGGAGAAGAAAACAAACAACTGACGGCTTTTTGCAAACGGGAAATGCAATCTTTTCGAAATGAGGAAAAGAGATTAGTTAAAGACGTATTTAGCAAACCTTCTAGCAATTGTTCTGTTTTTTTAAGTATCTGATCCGCCAACTGTGAGGGCACTGCGACGTTAAAAATCTATTGTAACATAAATCAGTATAAACAAGCCAAGAGGGGCTCAACGCTTTTAATGAAATTAATAATCTCTCTGGTGGAGTTTTTGAAAACTTCCACAGGGATTCTTTAGATTTGATACGGTAGAGTTTGATGGCTGTGTAAACTACTGTATTCGAGATATTACAGTTCACCATCTATTGAATTTCCGACAGTATTTTTATGACCAGGCACAAGAAGGTATCTTGTAGTGTACTGAAGCAGAGCAAGACAATGTAACAAGGGGCAAATGGAGCTTTGCTGGAAGACAGCAAAGCAACCACCTAATATGTGTTCCCTTGTGGCCTTTAATCAATAAAAGATTATTCAAGCAAATCCTAGAGAAGGTTTATTTTTAAGATTCACTTTGATTTTAAGGTGTCGTACGGCAATAACACATTGGCAGGCTATATTCTGTGCAATTTTAAATTTTGCACCAAAGTTAGAGGTTCATCGCATTTAGAAAATACGTATACATATCCCATGACTCGTTTAATCTTGCGATGACTTAATAAAACTGTTTACACACCTGTGCTGATGGATTAATATCTACTAATTCCAGTGCTCGTATACTTTAATTGATGCAAGCAAATAACAGTGAACTCACGTCTCGATGAATAACACACGACTTGCAACAACTTTTTCAGCCAACATTACGAGAAACAGCAAGTTGCTTGCCGCGCGTACAACAATAGCTTACTAGCGTAATGATTAACCCATTAGTTACACTAACCGAAGATAGGAAATATGATTTCAAAATAATAAGATACGGCAAACAAATCAGCAAAGCCCAAAGAAGGTAAACAATTTGTGTGTGCACAGTGTGTGTACATTGAACTCATTCGGAAACGTTGAATTTCTACTACTACTCGAACTTGGGCACAAGAGTCTGATATTGTGGGACCTTAATGTCACTATATATATATATATATATATATAGTTTTTGAAAATTTTAAAGAAATGCTTTCATTTAAATTTCTAAAGATTCAACACTGCATAAAAAGATAAGTAGACATACAAGTCAATGTGTAACAGTGACCAGCAAACAATAACAAGACCGTGACCTGGTTTTTGTGGAGGTTTTTGATGCAATTTTTTTTTCAATCTTGATTATCTATACAAAAGAAAGCAAAAAATACTTTTGGCACTACAGACGTGACAATGTCGAAATATATATAATAAGATACAGCGCATGATATTTGATAAGCATGATGTTTGAAAAGCTGTTCTTTACGATATCAGGCGAGATATCTTTCAAGTGCCTGGAGTGATTAAACATTTCTTAGTTATGATTACTTATATGCATTAGTATGATTTAATACGTCTACCAATACGTAGACACACACCTTTATTTAAAAAAAAAAAAAAATTTACATTGATAAGTCCTATCTGAGAAATGAAAAATAACAAAATTATTTTACTTTATACACTTAGGTAAAAAAAAGATTTTTTTTTTGCGAAATGTTTTCATACAAAATTGAACCATCCAGAACAAGTCGTGAAAAAAAAAAAAACAAAATTATCAGATTTCTGACGCCTAGTTTATTACACACTACCCATGATATATAGGTACAAAAACGGTCAAATTTAAACGTATTGGTTAAGAACAGTGTTGAATCAATTTTTGAAATTGATAAAGCTGGGGTAAAGTTAAAATTCATCAATTTTACTACATTATTCAAGACTTGATATGGTTAGAAAGATGTTGCGATTGAGACGATCCCATGACTCATTTTTATGATCCACAGGTGGAAATGAAATTGTAAGCAGAAAACAATAAAAATCGTTCTACCAAAGACCTCTTCAGGTATTAGGTGATATCTATCGCATGAAAAAAATGTCTAGTTAGAGCAATCTACATTATTAGGGGGCTTTTATGATGATATGGGGGAAATTTGTATCAAAAAGATTGCTTCGCGTTGTATATGGCATAATTTGACAGTTTACCGATCGCGGTGCTCAAAAGATGTCTATAAGATCGTGACATGCGACAAATCATGAATATCGAGCCCGAAACTAGATAGCAGTCGTTGTAGCAGTGTGAGTCTCTAAAGACGAACCAAATCTAATTTAAGTTGATCGCGCATGAAGCACTTCGAAGCAAATGGTCGCCTGTATCTTCGAAAAAACCGGACATGCCGCCACTGTGCCATTAAAGCAACGTAGAGCGGTCAATGCGGAATGGTACACCATAATTTGTTTTCTTGAAGTCTTTTGAGAAATAAGGAAAAGCAACCGCCGAATGCGAGCTCTCACATAGTATGTCGACTCAAATAAGTGACTTTTTGAGCACTCAAAACATCGAATTGACGGGTCATTCGCCGTACAGCCCTTGTTTGATACTCAATGAATTCTTTTTATAGGGTTTTCCAATAGGGACTTGACAACTTTGAATTTAATTCTGAACGCACTCTTTCACAAATCACCAAACTGTCACTGTCAATTTATACAGTAAACTCAACATTTTCATCATGGTAAAGTACACTAACGAGCAACCTCTGCAAATTATAAAAATTTTCTACAGATATTCGGAGTCGGTGACTGCAACTTTAAGAGCGTTAGCTCCAATTTTCGGTCGTAATTCTCGCCCTAGTAGACAGGCAATAACAAGTTAAGTGCAAAAATTTGAGTCTACATATTCGTTGTGTGATGTTGCCGTGTCAGTGCGCCAATGGGTTGGTCTAAGTGTCGAAAATATCGCTTCCGTTCAGACGTCCGTAGCAAACGATTCAAATCAGTGAATTCCACGTCGTTCTCAAGAATTGGCCTTCGCTCAGACCACATTATGGCATATTTTGCTTAAGGATCTTGGTTTACACCCATACAAGATCAAGCTGACTCAAGAATTGAAGCCGATGGACCATTTGAAGCGACGTACGTTCTCCGATTGTGTTCTGGAGAAGATGCGCCAAGATGATGAATTTCATCGCAAAATCATCTTCAGTGACGAAGCTCATTTTTTGCTCAATGGGTTCGTCACGTCACGCTACAATCGATTTATTGAAGAGTAAGTATGGTGAGCCTGTTATCCATGGGCCAGTCGATTGGCCGCCTCGTTCGTGCGATTATTTTCAGTGGGGCTACGTTAAGTCATTGGTTTATGCCAACACGCCGACGAAATAGCGGCCGTTTTGGCCGAAATATGTGGCCGAGTCGTTGAAAATTGGGTCCAACGAATCGACTGCTGCAAACGTGCCCGCGGTGGCCATATGAACGAAGTCAAATTCCATTCATAAATGTTTTGATTGTACTTCAAGCTCATAATAAAGTTTTTGAAATATGTCAAATGGTTTGCCTTTTATTTAAAAAAAATGTTGTCAAGTCGTTATTAGAAAACCCTATATTTGCGACAATCAAAAATAAATTACGACATAAAAGGTTTGCTATGTGTGTAAAAGCTGTCGATGCATTTAAATCGCAAGTTTTTGAGTTACCTCGTTCGAAGTGGAAAAAGTACTTCGAAAATTAGTTCCAGTCCATGCAAAAGAGTATTGATCTTCATGGATAATATTTTGAAAAATAATACAGCAATTTTTGATAATAAATATTTGTTTTAAGTTGTTCTTTTCAAAACTTAAATAGCAACCTTAGTAGTCAGCAGAAGTCGATGGCATTAGAGCACTAGACAACAAAGTACATGTCATAATAGCGGAGTTAAAAAATTATAGATTTATTGCAAAACTTTCAGTAAATAAAAAGTTATTGGAAGAAGTCGGGAAGAGGCGGCTATTAAAATTTGTCAGACAATATGCAATTATTCATGAAAAGCAGTACAATTAAAAAAAAACTTTTGACCTCTGGGCGAATTTTTAATAACTGTAAATGAAATTCTTAATAGAAGTCACCATGTATTAGTGCTTTTCATGAGCTTTAGCAAGGCGTTCGACACACTTAATCATGCAAAATTGAAGCAAGCCTTGAGTATAATTGCAATCCATTGAAAATTTTCGGATTAGATTCAAAACTATTTGTTTAGAACTGAATTATTACTTTTTGATACTTACTCCTTTGTCGATTTTAAAACTAGTTCTGACACAATCTTGATATTAGCCAACTATAAAGTCAATGGTCGAATTAGAAATTAAATCAAATGGTCGAATCTGGGTGTTGTGATGAAGGGAGTGGACAAAATGAATTTATTTAAAACAAATTTTAACATGGTTTGGATAGAACATCACAGCCAGGGCTTAGACACAACCTACATATCCGTCATAAACTAGGGAGACTCAAAGTGATGGGATTTTCATTAGATGCACCCCATTTGTCAATGGGGATCTTCGAAAAATAATATATATATATATAAAAATAACAACTAGAATTGGCACATTCGGTCCAGCGAACCAACGCAGTTGTTCCAATAGAAGCCATTTTACTCGTATACGAAGAATTTGACTATTCGGTGTGGTTTTCTTGCAGTAGGTTTCATTGGGCCATACTCTTTCCGAGATGATGCCAAAGAGCCGGTTGATTTTGCAGACTTCGTATGCTCTGTGCACTCGCAAGCTTGCGCGCGCACCAAGGGGATATGAATACCCTTTTACTGGCTTTTTTCCAGGGCGAGGGCGGGTGGTGTAGTAGTTTGAAACTCAGGTGTATTAGGTTCCGATATTTTTCCCAGAGGTGGTTGTCAAACTGGACGGAACGAGCAAGTGTATCCTCAACTAGTGGGTCTCAGTACGTGGTAGTTGTTAGTTCGTTACATTTAGCCCAGCCAGCAACCACTCCAACATCAGTGTTATGCCTTCATGTCAGAGTTGACGCCGACGGGATTCTCATATAACTACATACAAATTCTACGAAAAAATTCTTTTAGAGAAATGCCTCGCACGGGATTCGAACCCGCGACCCTCTGCTTGAGGAGTGTATGCATATACCACTACACCACGGACACCCCCCCTATTGAAGGGTTTTCTTTCTGTGCACGTGTCATAACATCGGCAAAAATGAGCTGCGAAGTTGAGATATCCTCTCTCAAAAAATTCTAACTCCAAGATGAAACACCAAGCGCCGAGGGATGTATGGCTTAGAGGTTTTATTTCTAGTTTGCGAACTTCGGGTACCAGGAACGGAATTCGCCTTTCTGAGCGACTCAGACTTAGGCACTTTGTGTGAAGTTAGAATTAGCATACTATCGGATCAGTTATATGCACCATCCATTAGCACGAAAGTAGTTGTAAATTCTGTGAACATGACACAAAAATCTATCGGATACATTAAAAAAAAAACCTTCAGAGAGTAGTAGGTTTAAACAAGCTTTCAAACAACATGCTCTAGAACATGCTCTAGGGAACATGCTCTAGGGAACATGCTCTAGGGAACATGCTCTAGGGAACATGCTCTAGGGAACATGCTCTAAAGATTGCCACAGCCAAAACCAAAAACAAAGACAAAAAGGACAAATGAACTTGATCCGACGGCTCCACTCACCCGACGTTGGAAGCAAAAAGAGTCCGAACAGACTTTCAATTCTGACTCACTGCCCTCATCTCTACAGTCCATTGGGGACGTAATTGAGAAAATCAACGGATCAAATAAATAAAGCCATAATCTCATCATTTAAATGCAGTTAAAACGCAATATGTTTAAAAGATATGTACTGTACCATGATGGAACTCTCAACTTCAACATATGCGTAAAATAGTAAGACAATTGTTTTAAAAATCCAAACACACAGTATAGGTCCCAATACAAGTCTACTTTAACCAAGCTTTTCCTTCAACAACAGTAGGTATTAATAGCCTATCTCGAAATATGTTCAGAATGGACAAAGTTAAATGGGACATAACTCATTTAAACCATATAAGGCACTTGGATCAGATGGAATCTTCCCAGCTCTGATTCAAAAAGCTCTGGTCCAAATTCTTCTCACCTTAACCGACTTATTTAGGTATAGCTTCAACTGGGCGGGCGGCCTGTTATAAGAGCGCAAGGAAAGCGCTATAGGTTTTGGTTGTTTTGCAAGGGTCCAGCACGAAGTAGCCGACCCTTGTCCCAAATGTTGTTTTGTCTCCCCTTATGGGTAGTCTCCAGCCTTAAGTATAGATAAGGCATCCGCTTCATCCTTCATCTCCTAACTCCTTCACTTTTTGACCAATCTTGTCTGTTGTGTCCGTTGTCGCTTTGGAGCAACGTATTTGCGAAAGGCACCTGTTGATTCTTCCAATCCCGGACTTCTGCCTTTACGCTTCTCGGAAGCGACAACCAGTAGGTCCACCCGGGAAAGACAGAGCCAGGCCTGGAACACTCTGAACATATGGCGGACGGTCATATCAATTGGACTACACACCTAGAGCCAGATGGACGGTCTGGAACCCTATGTGAAATGAATAATCAATAGCCCGCATCAGTTGCCAAGAGCTAGGCGGACGGTCTGCAACTCTCTGCAACCCATATCACCCCACACATCCACAAGAGCACAGGAGCAAACTAAACACAAGACAGGAAAATAATAATAATAATAATAATAATAATAATAATAATAATAATGAGTAATAGCATAATCAGTGTAAAGAGTGGGACGCTATCTTATATTACCTTTCTCCCCAAAATTAGCACCGAAGTTCACCGGGTCCACCTGGTCCACCTTTCATAAGTGAACCTAATTTGAGAAAAGCTTCCTCCTTCCTTCGTCACAGGGGCTAAAAACAGTTTTCGAAAGTTTTAATCTGAGATCCCTAGATCCTGACTTGGTTCCCCTTTCTTAGTCTCAAATGAAATGAACTTTCTTTGTCACTTCGACTTACTTTAATGATCAATTTCGTTGAAAGAAGGGGTTATTTGAACTCTTAGTAAATTCAGGGGAAATATTCACTCAGGCCAAAGGAAATTCCCAAAATTCGGAAATTTTCCCGAAAATTTGGGTAGTCAAAGCGGCACATGGTTACATGTTTACACGCTCCAGCTAGGTAGCGGAGTGCTGTACACATATGGTATACCAGACATTGGGCCCTCTAACCGAGTAGATGTCATGCACGAAGGTGTGGGTCGATGACCAAGGCTCTGAGTGGACATAAGTCGAATCAGGGCGGGGGTAAAAGAGAGGTTTATAACGTGAAAAAAAATTACAAAAGAAAACGAGATCTAGATCAAAGTGACCAAAGAAAGAAAATTAGGTTCAATAAAGACAGAAGAAATTAAACAGGAAAAAAAAATAATCGAAAACTCTTTAAATCTCCACCAGATTCTCATTTCATCAAAAGATATATACTGATTTTGTCGTACAATAAATCTTTTAGGTCGCAGTGCCCCGGATCCTCTTAAAAAAAAATCTGAAATCAATGGTGGTAAGAAGTCGTATCCCTTTTGCCTTTTTCAATTGCATCCAACATTTTCGAGCCACTATTACTTAGGGGCTCACAGCTGGTTATCGAGGTTTTGCTTATACACCCTGTATATAAAACTGTGCAATTTTACCAAAAAAAAAGGCTAAAATTTTACAAAATTTTGAAAATAAAGTGTTAATAGAAATTGTTCATGCAATATATAAAAAGACCGATCCTTAGGGATCATAGGGATCCTTAAATTTATACTGCTAAAAATGTAAATAGAAACTTCGTACGAAAGTGTTCTCCGATTAAGCCATACAGTTTTAATATAGTCCTACAAATTCCACAATAGTCCAAACTTGACTTGGTATTAGAGGAACCCACAGGAACTTTTATGGAAAGACACCTGACAGCTGTATTTACTTTGTGATTAAAAATTATAAGCTTATTTTCCCTATGATTTGGTAACACACACATCACAAAGACAGGTGAACACATTGTGATTCCAGTACTTTGCAAATACTGTGGTGTGACATAAACCAAATTCGAAAAATGTGGATGGAAACCAAGTTTAAAGTAACTAAACCTAGGACTGCATATTATCGTCCGACTCAATTTGTTTTGGCTTTATACCGAAAAAAGGAAGGCAATAAGTAAATGGCTTAGCTATGACTGATAGCTATATGTATTTAAAATATTCTCAAATTTCTGTCGGAAGTTTGCATGCCAGACTATAGACAGAAGTACCTCAAATTCCGGATCGGATATAAGTCATGAATTTTATAAAGAGGACAAATCGAAGAAATACCATATGGACATATTTTAAGGTGGCGCAAAAATTTGGTAATACAAAGGGGAAAGAAATTTGTTTTTAATCTAGGATAGTCCGTCGTTTAACAGACACGGCTCTTATCCGGATTCCCATATGCGAATAGAATAGTTATAATATACTATGTACCACCGTACGTTGGTACTGTTCCCAAATAAATTCCGGAATTGGAGGTTTGTTCAAAGGTATTCCTATAATTATAGAAATAGTATGGTACCCCGGCACTTTTCCAGGACTCTCCTCAAATTTGGTCTACCCACCGTCAAACAGGAATCTGTCGAACGAATAAATTGATAGGTATCTAAAACAAATACCATAAACGAAAATATAGAACGAACGATGAACAGTACGAACTGTCGATATCAATACACTGACAACAAAGACACATTCCGCAACGCAAATATTGACACACTGTACAAACAAAAGTTTCCGACCAAAAACTTCCAAATATTAGTGAAAGAAAAACGACTTACTGAAACCACTATTGCCAATACCATTCGTAAATTTGAGTTCCAGTTTACATTGAAGCAAGGCAATTTGAATTTGCGTCATATTTTCAGTGAATGGGCTCTGGAAAAACTCAATGAAAATCCGGTGTTTTATCGTAAAATTTTCTTCAGTGATGAAGCATATTTCTGGCTCAATGGATACGTTAATAAACAAAGTTTCCGTATTTGAGCTACTTTAAAAATGAGGCAAATCAGAATGTTATCGCGCCATGTTAACGAACGCGATCCATACAACGCGTGAAAAAATGATTTCTCATTTTGGTGAGCACTTAATTTCAGGTTTTGCTACGGCAAATTGGCCGCCTGGATCATGCGATATCACACCTTTGGACTATTTTCTCTGGGGATATATATAGTCTCAGGTGTTCAGGAATAAGCCAGCTACGATTGACGTTTTGGAAGCCAACATTACTCGTGTTATCCGAGAGATACCAGTCGCTATGCTCGAACGAGTCGCCCAAAGTTGGACCTTCCGAATGGACCACTTCAGACGTAATCGTGGCCAAAATTTACATATCATTTTCAAAAAGTAAATGCCATGAATTGTTCTTTTAACCGATAGTAAAAATTTTAAGTTCACTTTCAAAATTAAGTGTTTTGTTTTACATTATAATCAAACCTCACGATGAATAACGCTGTATAAAGCATAATTAGTTTGTTTTTGACAGATAGACGTCTTTTGGTGTGCTCGGCGATTTTCAATTAATATAAAAAATGGAGCAAAGGATTTGCATCAAATTTTGTGTAAAAAATGGAATGTTGAAATGTTGACAATACGGTGAGTCTGCTCTAAGTAAAAAATTGTTTACAAGTGGTACAAGCTCTTTCAAGATGAACGAGAAGATGCAAATGACGAACCTCGTTCTAGACACCCCAGCACATCAACAAAAGATGATAACGTCGATGCTGTGAAGAAAATTGCTTTGGAAAACAGTCGAATTACCATTAGGGAAGTTGCGGAGGATGATGGCATATCGGTCGGCTCGTGTCAATTTCTCCAGACACTTTGAGCATGAGACGTGTGTCAGTGAAGTTTGTTCCGAAACTTCTTTATTTTGATCAGAAGAACCGTCGCATGAGCACCGCTCAGGAGCCCTTGAATAGCGTTAATGATGCTCCAGAGGGTCATAACTGGTAACGAATCATGGGTATATAGTTATGACGTCGAAACCAAAGCCCAACAGTCCCAATGGAAGCACCTATGAGAGCCAAAATCGAAAAAAGCTCGTCAAATTCGATCAAATGTCAAAGTTTTGATCATTGTTTTTTTTATTTTTTTGATTACCGTGGCGTGATGCATCATTAGTTTTTACGTCAAGGTCGTAAACAAACACGCATTTGGGTCTGGCGTCTTGAAGGATGACGGCTTTACTTTTCGTAAGATAAACTAGGGGTTTACCTTGTTAAACACTACATTCAATTACAAAGTAGTTCGAGAATGCCAGACGCCTTATAATTCACATAGTTTTGCCTTGATACAGTGCTCAGAAATAAATTTACTCGGGATGAGGTCTATGTCGCCTAGTCGACGACTTCACTGTAGATTGCTGAGCTCTCCAGGATGCAGACAAAATAAACAGTTTTAGTAATTTTTGCAGTCTCTTAACAAAAAAATTAGGTATGAAGACTTTTTAGTACATTACACTTCGTACAAAATTTAAAAATAACTCTAATGGATTATTGATTTATTAAGCACTTTGCAAATCTTTAAATATTAGTTTGACGTATGTATGAGTTAAAAAACACTCACCTCGTCCCAATTACACAATCACATCCTTCTTAAATACACCCATCATTTCCTTCCGTATTAATTTCGCTCAAGTGCTCTTTCACCCTTTAAAGTATCTAAGCCCTTACACATCTAAAAAAATAAGTAGTTGCCCCCAGTCACCTAGTCATAAAGCGCAGTTCATTTTAAAGTCGTGAACGTTGTTTAGTGTTGCACGAATTTCATTCCCAATTTTGCAATGAAATCACTTTTCCCATGGTACACATGAACAAGAAAACGCCGACAATACAATATGAGGCTGAAGTGCAACGACCGATATTTTAAAGCGGTTATAAGGCCGCTGGGTTAGCAGCACTAAGCCCAGCTCTTGTTGGTAATAATTTCAATTGCATAATTAAAAAGCACACATGCACGCCAATTATTTATTCACAAATTTTCTATGTACAGTTGCAGCTCAAAGTAACTCATGGTTTACCCTCAGTACTGTATCTAATGTCTGCATTTGCTTTTTTAATAAGGGAAAAATAAAGCTAGTCTTGTAGCTTCGGAATGCGACATATCATAAAACGGATATTTACCACGGCAGGGAATTTCCAGAACAGAAACAAATGCCACTTTGACTATTTCGGTGAGCCACTTTTCAGAAAATAAACTTTTGTGCTCTCTGACCAATGCCATCGACAAAACTGTGATTAATTCAGCAGTCATAACTTACAAGCAGACTATCTTTATCCACTCAAAGCAGCGTCGACGGCGAAAACCACGACGATAACAACAAAACATTTTTTTTTTTTTTTTTTGTTGCAAGAAACGATTTTACTTTTACTCAGGTACAAACTACCGACTACGTTTTTGAATTCTCAACTCAAACTACGTGAAATTTAAATAAAATCGAAACTTTTAGACGTCGAACGCATTTGAAATAATAAACATTTTGGGCAGAGCCAAACTAGGCCAAATGCCTTGTTGAGTAGCAATAGCAATTAGCTTTGTTGGCCTGCACAACATGCTATAGTAGATTTCACTTTACATCCACATGCTCTTTTGTTTGAAGGTCACTGTACGACTATAGAGTAGTAGCACATACACATCTGTATGTAGATACAAATAAATGCTAAGGGATAGATGACAATGGGAGAACTCAGCTCCCTTCTAGCATACCTTTAATAAATTAGGTCAACTAATTTGTGCGATCTTGTAAAAGGATTCATTCGTTCGCACAATAGACTATATCGATTTTATTTTTGCCCACCCTTTGCTTTGCATATGAGACTTTTTGTGCAAGCAAAGAGTTCACATATTATGGCCCTGTTTTTAGATACAGTGTGTATACATCACAGATAATCAAGGACAAAACAAAAAGATAAATCTGCCATCGGACAATTTTCGAATGTAAAAATAGAGCGTAGCAGGTGAGATTAAAATAGCACGTCGTCCTATGGTATAGGGCAACGGGCAGCGGACACCAGAATCCGTTGGTGTCTTAAGGATTAAAGCTGTACTGCGTTTGAGCAGGTTAGTATTTTAAATATTTTTTATATAGTTCACAAAATGCTTTACATTTGCATATACGGAATTGTAAACGCCAATCACAAAAAAAAGAGCCGCACCCAAACTAACTTTGCCTTTGAAAGAGCCGGTGTACAAAGAAACTAAGAAAATGTCGGAAATAATCCGTCATAAACGAATCTTATGCCATGTTTGCTCCGCAACAAGAACATCATTGCAACTTTGGGAACCGTAATGGAAGCCACTACCTTTTCTAACTCTAGTTGTCAGCGAAATATTTCTGAACTTATGAACAAAAGCCAGTGCGAACGTAGGCAATATGGTTCTTATGGCCATCGGTAAGTTCTTCCCAACGATCAGTGACGCCAACGGCGGGGTTAGAAACTATACTTTGTATCTTGCTCCCAGTCAACAAGTTAACAGGTGGATACCAAACCCAAAGGGCCACGTCTTAACTCATCAAATGGACTCGGTTTGTGCTCCAGTACGGACTATATGATACCCCATCATGACTTTGAAATACCATTCACCTGTATTCACATGCAGATATGCATGGGATATGAACTAAATGGTAGAAGACGCGATATCCATATTAATGAATGGATCAATGGTGAAGATAGAAACCGGATCTAAAATTTTCTTCGATTAATTGAACTTAGAATAGAATACTCTTCGGGGTTCGCATGCAATATCCTCTGCAGAGGATAAGGGCGCGTCGACCCTCCACTTTCCGTGCAAATGTCCATCTGTCAGTAATTTAAGACAAACATGTAACTTTAGGAAGTTTCCATGACTCCACAGAGCTATCTGCTCTCTCCTTTATGATACATATTTTTTTCAGATTCGCGGATTCAATGAGGACCAACGCGGGACGGAAAGCGGAAATTGCAATTAGAAACCACAATCCAATTTCCCCGCTCGGGTGCTTTCGCCTCCAGATAACACAACAGCCCGCAAACCAAACTTAACCTAATTTTGCCAACATGAGCTAGAACTCATGGGAGGAAAACCAAAGAGAAAAAACGAAGTACATGATTTCTCCAACTCTAGCCCCTGGATTAACACAGTGGCAACCAAATTAAGGGGATGTCTTAAATTAGAATATTTAAAAACAGTAATTTTTTTTAGAATGAATTGAAAGAAATGAAATTATTGTACTTTGATGTATGATTTTATATACAATATTTAAGAATTACAAACTTTTTTTTTTTAAGTTAAAAAAAATTTAATAGAAATAGGCTTTGATTAAAACAAAAAACCGAGAAAGTATTTAATTATTATATACTTTCCTTTGAGGTGAACTAAAAAAAAGCAGAAAAATATGTGAAATTAAAAATTTTAGCGGATTAAAAAAAAAAAAAAACTTTAAAGTACTATAACAATTATTAAAATAAATTTTTGAACAATTTTTGTTAGTTCCCTTAGAAGAGAAAGAAAAAATTTACGCCGATCATTTGCTAATATGCAAAACATATACACTTGCAGTCATAAAAACCGCAACATATCAAAATGATTGAAAAATTGTTAATAATTACGATAATAATTTTTATAATGAAATTAAATTTTTGTTGAGTACTCCGCAGTAGTTTATAAGTATTTCTATCTTATTTCCATCTGTTTGTTGAATGTTTGAAAAAAGATATAAACAAAGAAAGAAAAACCAGTTAATTTTCTTATTTTTTTTTAAATATTTTAATACAGTCATTGGTTAACAAAATCAAACGATACATTTTTTATGTATGTGTATATAAGATGGTCAGATATGCCACTTTTACCAAAAAATTATCAATACCGAGTTGCTCCTTCTTTGGCGGTTATAACCGCTTTTATTCTATAAGGCATCGAGTTAGCTAGAAGTTCAGTAATATCCCTTGAAATTTCAGTATTCCATACATGTTCCAGAACTTCATTTAGCTTTTTTTACTCTCTGGTTTATATTCAGCCACCTTACGTTTCATTACATGCCACAGGTGTTCGATTGGGTTTAAATCGGGCGAATTAGCTAGCCAGTCTAGTCTGGTAATTCCGAGGTCATCAAACGTTGAACGTTGAGCTGAAAATTATTGAAAGACTATTGTTACTTGTCTGTTTATTATCTATAAAGTAGACATCTAGAAGTTGATTTATAACACTTTACTTACGGATGTAAGTAAGTAAGCGGTGGCAAGGTGCAGAATCATCTTGAAAAATGCACTTGTCAGTATACGAATGATACTGTTCAATTGCTGGTACCAAAAACTCCCTTACTACTTCTCCATACTTTTGAGCGTTCATAGTTCCATTAAAAAAGTGCAAAGGGCCCAAAACGTAAAAAGAAAAATATCCCAAAATTATCTGGCTTTGAGGAAAAATTCACTCAGCTTTGCTATTATACGGACAGCACTTTTAAAGCGATCTTTCATGCTAATTCGTTGTATTGTAATACATTGTCCGTCTTCTGGGTTGTTTCTTTTTTCTTCATCAGTCGTACGATAGTTGAATGACAGCATCCTATTTTTATCGCAATCTCACGATAGCCAAGCCATTCTTCGACTAAAGTCAGTATTTGAACTTTTTCGTCCCGAGTCAGTTGATGATATTTACCAGACATTTCACTTTTTTTTACTTGTCACCGTCACAACTCAATTCAAACTGATTTTTTTTGCACTGAATACGAGGCCGAACTCGGCTATGGGGAATACCCTTAATTAGTATGGGAAAAACCCTTACGATCTGATGTAATTAGGCATTTTTTGAGAACTCATTGGGTTATAATAATTATATTGAGTGCCCTTCAACCTTTTACAGGTATGGAATTCTGAATAGAAAGTCGGAGTGGCGAGCGCTTGCACACCTGCTGGATGCTCTTCTGCTTTCGGCTTTATATTCTTGGAAATATTTAGAATTGGCATCTGTCATATTCTTAAATAATTTATCTATCGATTTAAGCAATATAAAAAATGGATTTTTTTGACATTTAAATTCGTCCACACGACGATTTATACAAAACAAACTTTACACTTTTGGATCTCCGCAGCTTTCGACCGGATTACTTCCTTGGTGCAACTCTCCTTTAGAAGTTTCAACGCAGCTGGCACGACGATCGGTAACAACGACGCCAAAAAACGATTAAAATAACTGTTGACCTAGTATGGAAGCCGACTCGTCAAAGAAGCAAAAAGTTGAGAGGATGCTATAAAAAAAACGACAGGCTTTTCTGAAAACAGAAAGAGTATAAGTAACGCCTTTTTCTAGATATTGACATATGTTTTCCCAAAAATAGTTTCTCAGAATATATGAAGAAAGAAATCTTATATCAAGATAGATCTGAGGATATGAAAATATCCATTTCTGTAGATTATATAATGGCGATGAAAACTAGCATTCCCTTGGCTGGTAAAGAGAATAATTCAATACAGGTGATGATAACTAAAACTTTTGTCTTTCTGGCTTAAACAGTAAACTGAAAAACTAACTAAGTCACATGGAAATGGTTTTCATATTTTTCTTCTGCCGAAATAGAGCACTTAGATATACGTTGCTTTAAAGAAATCTTATATAGACGTTCTCAAAATGTGCCTGAGAATTATAAAAGATTTGTGAAGCAGCATAATGAAGCGACTGATTTTCTTTCCGTCGATAATAGCTCTTTCATAAGTATCTATTCATAATTGAATAATGGCGCTATATGGTAGCGAGTTATGAATCAATCGTATTAAGATCGGATATCTGTATTTTCGCCTTTCGGACCCGCAAGCATATCTTGTCGAAGTGCAGAAAATTTAAATATTAAGACTCGTCGTTAACCGCTAAAGCAATTGTGATGAAAATGTCGCATAAATAGCTGGCGGAAGCGCCACGACAAGGAAGAACTCGAACATTTAAGACTCTATATAAGACCTTGACCATCCCAGTGTAGGTATTCTCGGTCGTTTTTAGAGAAAAATTTCTCATTTAAGATTCGGTCCCGTTCGCGTTAATGAGCTTTAGAGGAGGAAATTCAACAACGAGCTATAAGAGCTATACCTAGTCAGAAAAAAAGCAGATTTTTTTAATGTAACCCGGAGCGACAACGAAGTGGAGGAAGTATATAAAGTATAAACTCTGAGGTAAGTAATGGAATACAATATCTGCTGAATGTCTGCCTTGTATCTGCCTACAATTAGCCATTCTTTTGATGAAATTTTTCATCACGTTTTGCGTGATTGCGGCTGTATTTCACGAATAACAGCTCTGGTATTTTCCTTAATGCATTAATCGTTGGTGGAGCATTACCCTAGACTTTGTCTTTAACATAGCTCCAAAGGAAAAATCCTTATGGTGTTAAATCGAACGATTTCGGCGGGTAATTGAAGTCTCCATTTCGAAAAATCACACGTCTAAGAAATTTGTCACACAGTAGAGCAAATTTTTCGGCATCTGTGTGGCATGTGGCGCCGGCCTGCTGAAAATAAACGTCGTCCACGACCATAGCATCCATTTCAGATAAAAAAAAGTCAATCAACATCGTTCGGTAACACAATCCATTCACTGAAACGGTTCCAACAGCATCATTTTCGAAAAAATATGTGATACCGACAGCCCAAGAACCGCGTCAAATTTTTCGCCACCTTTACCTGTTCTTGACACCATTCATTTCTATCAGTATGGCGTATGAAGTAATGATAGTGAAGTCTAAACAGACAATATTCTAGTCAGGTTTAACGTATGTCACTCCTCTTTTTTTGCAGCGCCGAAGGTGGATGCTCGATGCTACTTTAGGATTATTCCAACACAATATTTCAAGGAGTTATCCAGATATAGAAAGCCAAAATACGAGGCACGATCTATTAATACATCGAATTGAGCGAGCTATCATAGATGAAAAATCGATCTGCTGAAAAAAAAAAAAATTCACATTGGACGTTCAAGGTGACTATGAATCGAAGAAATTTGTAAGTTCCCGCAAAAGACAAAACAATGATAAGACTCGCAATTATCGCCGTCGATAAATGCATTACCTTCTTCAAACAAATAGTCCAAACTGGGTCCACTAGAAATGTCGCAAGAAGTGGCCACTCCTCGTTTTGCACGTTCGAGCGAGAACGTCCGAGAGAGTCCACAAACATCGACTAGACAACGATGTACAAAATTTGGCATCAACAAACGTTTGTTGAGTTGAATTTTGGTGAAAGTTCTGAAGATGTTCCCTTATAAAGTGGAAACCTTTTACTAATAGCAAGCTGCTGACCGCCGAGTGAGGTTAACTTACTCCCATGCTCTGTTCAACTTGGTGCAAGAAAAGGGTGATTTCTAATCCAAACTCATAACATATATGGACATAAGGAAGATGAAAAACTGTGATATATATTATGGTGATGGCTATAGGGAAAAGAAACGGTCCTTATTCGGATGCGGATTTGCCATATGCGGCAGGCTTAGGCAAAAAGTCTTAAATTTCCAACAAGTAAGCAAGCATCCTATGAAAAAAGACAAGTACGATGCCACCAAAGAATGTTTCTATGAGCTCCTCGAAAAGACATATGAGGAATGTCCGAAGTACTAGAAATAAGCCTAGAAAGATTTTAATCCGAGGGTAAGAAAGGTGAACATAAGCATGGCTTACACGACACCACGTCTGGCAACGGACTTAGGCTTATGGACTTTGCGGCGGAAAAAAATATTGCTATAGTAAGCACACGGTTTTCATCTCAATATACACAAGGGGCATGGCGGTCTCCGGATCATCAAGCGGTTAATCAAATTTATCATTGTGCGATAGACGTAAGATATGCCTCCAGTATTCTGGACGTCCGAACGTTTCGGGCAGCCAACAATGACTCGGATCACCCCTTTGTTACAGGTAAGGTGCGAATGAGGATTTCCCAAGCTCCACAACAAAGATGAACTACTCTGAGAAGATAAAACGTAGAGAAGCTGCAATCGCCAAAGACCGCCAGAAATTTCGGTGAACGCGTATCCCGAAATCTCTCAACAACTCCTATGCCGCTAGCATCAAGTACCGAAGACCTGACATCAGAGACGCCGCAACTGATGTGCTGAATTTCTACCCGACTACTACCAAGAAATCTTCGGTTCCACGAAGTATGCCGCCAAGCTCAGGCAACTAAACAAGTAGTCTACAAAGTGGCGCTGCATAGAAGGATGAGAGCTTCAGGCGGAACAGGCGGTAAGAACATCGGCTTCTCCAGAAGGAGAAGGAGGTTACATTCAGCTCAATTAAAAGGTTTTACAAGAAAATCAAAGACTTTTCCTGTAAACTGAACAATGACAACTGCAACTCCATACAATGAAGTAAAACCACGTTTTCGCCACGTACCATCTCGTGAAACGGTCAGTTTTGTTATGTCAGCACTGGAATTTTGTTTTGATATTTCCTGTTGATCTTTTATAAATTGTTTTAACATTAATTGAACAATATTTGAAGCAGCATAATGAATGCTATTAATTATCATATCATACGTCGTTTGTTGAAGCGGATGCGGTGAATCTATAAGTCCACAAAATTTCATAGCTTCAAAACCAAATAACAAAAAAGGATCGTGTATTTATTTCGTAAGCTGTTTTGATGTATGAGCACGAAGGAATGAAAGACTGTTTGCACGATGAACACGAACAATTTTAAAACCGAGTCCTCGAGTGCTTTCTATTGAGAATCGAACATCACTGTCACACTTTTTACATTTTACACATCCCGATAAAACAGATACACAATGATACAATGATCTGTCTTCAATTTATTGGCACTGGAACTAATATATTCGTCGGAACGTTTTTTGGTAGTATGTCGATTTTTGGGCGGTATTTTATTCTTGCTCCGATCTTTGCGAAAAAATTCGGATCGATGATCTTCTCGGGAACCTTTATTTCTGATATTCATTTTCTTCAGACCTTTTATTCAAAAACGAACGGCAAGCTACTGACAAAACGTGTCAATTTCTGGCAAATATCGTAATAACAGTCGTCTGATATTTCCGTTATACATGTAGCAGAGCACGTCCAAATCACAATAGAATTATAAAATAGGTCTAAGGATGCTCTGTTCCAAGGGTCGCTTGCCGCTACCTACCTCTCGGTTCGACGCCTCAAAACTCGTTTCACTCTATTGTCTGTAATTGCAATCGGAATATTGATATATTAAAAATATATAAATATATCTCACTTTAATATTAAACATACATTCAAAAATCGCGTAATATTTATGTTACAATCTGATATTTACATACCATACATACTTCCTATAATGTTGGTATTGAGTTCATTAAATGTTCAAATGATTTTGAATAGGATACATTTGGCTTCTTACAAATAAACTACTGGACTGATGTGGGACAATTAGAAGGTAGGACGCCTGAGTATTATATTCAATTAAAATACAACCCATGTGGAGATTTTATTCTTCGCATACACACAGAATTTAAATTATGCAAGTCTATTAGTGAAAATCAGCAGAAACTGTAACATATTTACTTTCTTTTGTCCCCACAAGATAAACACACAATTAGAGCAATTACAAGATTTTGAAAAATTTCCAAGGTAAATTTTAAATTTTAAGGTTAATGAAAGACTTAAACACATAATGGACTATGTATGTGTATGTAGAATATAAAAATCGGATCTAACAGAGCACATCCGAGTGAACTTCAGAAGAACTTGTGATCTAGTCTGCTGAAAGATGAAGATGAGTATCAGATACCCCTTTATATTTCTCGCTTTAAAATAGGATGATATGTAGAACTGGCCCTCTAGTTTGTGCGTTGTGCTATAGAGTCAGTTTTAAAAACACAACCAATACGTATTGAAACACTCTTCTTTAAAATGCATACCCATCTTGATTTGGATCACGATTGAATAAAACATAATTACTCTGAAAAAGTTGAATATGACCTCGTGCACTAAAAGGCAGATGTAACTATAGTTTAAAAAAACTCAAGGTATACGTGACGACAAAACAAACAACTTGTTGTTTGTTACACTTTTAACAAATATTCTACATACTAGCTTGTGACATTATTGTGGAAAATTGAATTAATCAAGAGTGATTAATTACCTGCCAAAGTCTACACCAGCTATATATATGTACGAGTATTATAAATGTTTCAAAGCGCACCTAACAACAAACTCCATTCTTAGAGGTAACTTATGAAACTTGTTCAGAATAGGGTTCTGCAATTCAAAACTAGGGCTCCGATGAGATGGGTAACAGAGTTAGTGTCATCACATCAGGGGCATTAGCCAATTTAGCTGACCTTAATGTTATTGGCAAGGCCGAGGGTACCTCAATCTTTTTCAATCTAGATGTGATGAATTGCAGCAGGGACATTTGGGCGGTAGATTCTTGCATAGCAACAATTTCGTAAGGTATGAAGTTTCGAAGTTTTGGTGAGTTTTTCATAACATTGGCTTTTGCAATTAGTCAGAATTAATAATACAGAACTTTCTAGTCTTGGTCATTGAGGATTGATTTAATCTGATTTGGCGATAACTAATTTTCCACCCACTGCGCTCTTCTTATTGCCTTTAAGACGGGGCATATTCCGATGAAAAGGTCAACGTATTCTTTAACTCATAGATTGCATATAGAGCTTTCCTTATTTCGTTCGTGTCTATGTGGTGCATAGTTTAAATGTAGAAGTTCGCCTCTGACCTCTCAAAAATTATTGAAATAGTATCTATACTGTTTTGGTCCTTAAAGTAATTTCTCTCTCTTAAGTCGTGCTTTAGCATTTGTTACGTGTGCCGAGATTGACTTTGCTGTGCTTTAGTTTTGAAGATGTCACTGAAGGATAGCTCTATTTTAATGAGCAATTTTTTTAGGCTCTCGTTCCAAGATTCCTCATTATTTTGCAACAGCGAGACATCATGTTCACTGCATAAATCAATCATAATCAATCATCATAAATCAGATCACACTCGATTCCAGCTATATTCCAGATGGTTAGAGTACATCTTTTGTTTCTGCTTGCACATCATTTTATTGGGTCTATAACTAATTCGTGCGGTTTGCTAAAAGATGGCGTAACTTGTATTATTCCATTGGAACATGCGTTGGAAAGCTACTGTTATTGTACGTCATTTCAGTATATGTCATTCATTTGAAGCGTAAACAACAATAATTTTTTTCACTCAAATATGTCGAACTTTGTGCCTGAAAAAGTGTTTTTGCGGGAAGTTCTTCTTCATTACTTTAATATGAAGAAAACTGCTGCCGAAAGTCATCGTATTTTAGTAGAAGTTTATGGTGAACATGCGCTAGCTGAGCGAACGTGCCAAAAGTGGTTTGCACGATTTAAAAGTGGTGATTTTGGCTTGGAAAACGATGAACGTCCTAGGCAGCCAAAAAAGTTTAAAGATGAAGAACTTTAAGCATTACTCTATGAAGATTGTTGCCAAACACAAGAAGAGCTCGCAGAATCTTTGTGTCACTCAAGCAGCCATTTCAAAACGTTTAAAAGCAGCTGGATATATTCAAAAGCAATGAAATTGGGTTCCACATGAACTCAAGCCGAGAGACGTCGAAAGGCGGCTTTGCATGTCCGAAATGCTGCTGGAACGCCACAAAAGGAAGTCATTTTTGCATCGGATTGTTACTGGTGGTGAAAAATGGATCCATTACGACAACCCCAAGCCCAAAAAATCATATGTGAAACCCGGCCAACCAGCTAAATCAACGGCAAAGCCGAATATCCATGGCGCGAAGGTAATGCTCTGTATTTGGTGGGATTAGATAGGTGTGCTGTATTATGAGCTGCTAAAACCGGGTGAAACCATCAATAGACAACGCTACCGAACACAATTAATCAGTTTGAAGAGAGCAGTAGCCGAAAAACGCCCGGAATATGCGACCAGACACGAGGCAATAATTTTCCATCATGACAACGCTCAGCCCCACGTTGCTATTCCGGTTAAGAACTATTTGGAAAACAGTGGATTGGAAGTCTGACCCCACCCGCCTTATAGCCCAGACCTTGCCTCTTCTGACTACCATTTGTTCCGGTCGATGCAGAACCCCCTCACATCAGAGCAGAATATCAAAAATTGGCTTGATTCATTCTTGGCTGCCAAGCCGGCGCAGTTCTTTTGTCATAGCTTCAGATGGGCAATACTTTGAATAATACTATTGTACATGTTTTTCTTAAAGAAACGTTCAAATTTTGAAAAAAAACCGCACAAATCCCATTTTGGCTTGCTGGTACATAGTTTTTGTAAAACTGGTTATTCCTGGCTGAAACATATTCTCAGCCAAAACATATTTGGTGTCTCTCGCAGCTTCTTGAATATTAAAAGGGCTTGGCGGCTTCCGAGATACATGATTACCTCCTGTATGTGCCATGAATGGATTGCAATTGTGTATTATTTAAAGAGCTGAGTTTAGCAGTGAGATTGGATTTGTATCTATTTGAAAATCATTTCTTCCATCGATTTTTTGGGACTTGTCGCACGAAAGCACCCGTGCTTCAAGATTAGCCGAGACAGCTAGAGGTACGTGGTCTGAATATGTAAGTTCATAGATGCTTAAATCAATTACACATTCTAACCATTTTCTGCGCATAAGAAAGTAATGGATCGTTAAACAAATAGTGCCTCTGACAAACGTTAAATGACCCAAGTTGTCGCATTTGGATCGGATTTCTATGAACTTTTAACCATATGCATCTAATTTTTTATCTTCTGCACATCTAGTGTCATGGATTAGCGCACTTGAGAGCCTCGGGTTCACTTCCAATAGCTGCTTGTTCCCTATCCTCGCATTGCCGACATTAACCACCATTACGTCTTCTTTTCCAAATTCCAAAAGAAAATCATATAGATTTATGAAGTCGAGCATCCACCTCTTGCAGTTTATATAGACTGGGACGACGTAGGTTTTGCATTTATCGGTGGCAATTTCGACTAAGTTTCCTTGTAAATCGGCATTCGATATAATCGTTGATCTGTTTTTGTATGCCAAATAGACAGTCCCCGCTAGCTCACCAGTGTGTAGATGATCTAGTTGCTGGGATCTATCAAAGAGTATAATTACAGAAGAAATGCATTGCTCAAATTTCATATTTGCTTATGTAATTGAGAAAATAGTGAGAAATCAGTTTATTTTCTAAACCCGTAACATTGTAAGAAATTTTATTAAATTGAAAATAACATTTATTATTATTTAACCTGAATTAGATTTTTTATGAAAAAGGCTCCTGCTATTTATACTTGGAAAAACATATGGATTAAAATCAACCAGCTGGGAAAATAAAACTAATTCGTCAACAACGAGAAGCAGAACAATTTATAAATTCTATTGAACAAATAAAACATTATCGAATTGTCATGTGGTCGAGGAGGCCGAATGGAAGAGATGATATAACCGCAAAATTTTCGTGCTTTATCAAAATGTAGAGGTAGTCTGAAAAGCAAAAATTTGTCAATTATATTGGAGCGGCCATATAGAGCGAACGAACAACAATGCTTAAACCCAAGAAGAATTTTGAGATTCAGGTCTAACGTCCAGGCGAAAATGTAGACCGAACCCCCAATTAAAAATTGCCAAAAGCAACATCCCTGGGCGATCGAAAGGAATGAATGGAGACTATCCTCACGATCCCGTTAAGTAGTAAGATAGTGTCCTTAACACCAAATAAGACCTGAAGGACATAAAAAAATAAAGCTTCTGCATCAATCGAAGTAATGCCGTAGTAGTTTTGTAGTTACTATCAGTCTTTCAATGACAATGTTGAAAGTTTGTTTCTTTTTTCTGACATTTACTTCGAAGTGTTATCAGTTTTTAGTTGTCTGTTTTATCTAAGGGAAGCTATTAGTCACAGCCTATAAAAACGACAAAACGTTCGATAACTAAAACCGATTGATAATGCTCAACTGCTCTTAGCAAGTGGCAATAGAAGAAAGCACAAATTGCAAAGTTGATACTCAGTATCAGCTGAGTATATAACAAAGTGCTGTATGCAAATATACATAAATTATTTGTGCAGCGGAAGCTAATCAACATCACGTTTTGCTTATATGAAAATTCCGAAAAAAGTTGCTACACCTTAATAGAATTGTACGGTTTCTGCTAAAAACTACTCAAACATCTGATCTATAACAAGGGCTGAAGTTTGTTAAAAATAAAAAGCAGTGCTGCACAACCATATCGACAAAAAGCACTTCCCTGTCACGATGGCCACATGTGCCTTTTTATTCTTAACAACACAAGGGATTCATTTCCATTAATAGAAAATCAATTTCCAATTGCAAATAATTTTAATTAATAAAAAAGAAGATTCATGAAAAATCATTGAAAAACTTACCCGCTGCAAAGTGCAACGGTGTCGACTTCCGGCCTGCGGTATCCCTGGCATTCACTGTCTGCGAAGTGATCAGTTTCTTGACTTTCGTTATGTCGCCCGTTTTGCAAGCTTCAAATAGCTCCCGAAGTGGATCGTTCGCCATGGCAGCGTCCAAATTCACATTCAATATAGTCCGATTACGACTGGACATTTTGCTCAGGTAGGTAGAAACGTACTCCCTCCACCTTGGAACTTGACCACCAGTGTTCTTATTCCCGTGTTCGCCTTGCCCTTCTCCTAGAGTGAAGTATTTCTTTTTTCTTTTCTTTTCTAGTAGCTTTTCCGTATGTACTTCCTTATTCAGTGCAATAGAATTGCAGAGTACATAATCCGAATATACATACGCACAGCACACAACATTCAGTTCACTTAGATTTTTTTTTTCTTTTTTTTTTTCAGCAGTCAATTGGGGTGTGATGGGCGGCGGAGCCAACTAACGAGAAATTAAAAAAATTGCATTTGCACATGAATCACGCACGCATTAATGAATTCTTTCCAAAAGCAAAAACCAGCCAACGACTCTCAGCGGAGTTGGCAACAGCATGAAGGGAAAGGTGTTTCTTTGTGGCCATTACGTTATTATTTTCACTCCATCACTTTTTTTTTCGTATGCGCTGATTGAACATTTTGCAAAAACACCAAGACTTGTCGATAGTGTAACGCGAAGCTATTTTTCTCTTAAATTTAAGGATTGGGGGTTTTTATTGCACTTTGGAGGGATTTCCCGTTCGTTTGTATAGGTGAGATTGATTGGAGAATGTATTTTGCAAATTGGTTTGAAATTTGAAGACAAATTCGACCACGACGACTAGTTTTTTTTTTTTTGTGGAACAACCGTGTATGGAAGAAAACCTTGATGTATGGAAAACATACTTTTTGACAGTTCTTATTCGTTTTGGCTGCACAGAGGTGAATTTCGTAAAACTATGGTGGGAGTTTGACGGAACTGGTATCACTAAAGTGATGCCAAGTTTTAATATAATGTGGTTATATACACTTTAGGTTTTATTTCAGTAGCATCATTTACATATGTATGTACACATGTATGTAGCTATGAATCGGAGTTTTATGAACATTTTGTAGACATTAAAAATAATAACGATTTAGTAGATCGAGGACGAAAGACTTTAGTAGGGGAAGAAAAATCTGTATTTTTACGTTTCGTGTGCATCTAGATTCTTCAACCTACCTATGATTGAATCTAGGGCACGGTTGTTTGCCCTGAATTCTCCGAAAAGTTGTGCAGTTGATTTTTTGAAGCCATTGCAGACTTGTTACTGCCGATACGACAAAATTTTATGATTTCTTCTCTCTTTTCTCTTCTTAAGGTGGTGCTACCGTCGAGGATTTTATATTTAGCGCAATTTTACGCATATCGCTTCCAGTTGCACGCACCAAAATGATTGCCTACAATTACACCAACTACACCAATTTCGAGAGCAACATCTGGCTGTAAATGGCTTTAAAATGGGAAGCAAGAAACATAATCCGACGTATGATTGATTCATGCCAACATTGTGAGCACGGTTATGAATCAATTTCGCCTTAATTGATTGATAGATAGCCAGCTCAGACGATTTCAATAGATATTTTCAATTTCTGAGTTCTCAGTAGAGATGTTCGCGGTCATGGCTTAGAACCTTTTAGTATTTTTGTTCTTAATCAATGGTCAGCATCACCTATTCAACTCCACTTTATTAAGGGAACCCGTTTCTAAGCTGTCTATGTGTCAGAGGATTGTGTAGGTTAGATACACAGCACAAATACACCTGTATCCAACTATAGCTAGTTTTAGCGACTGGCTAAGTAGGAAGGCAGACTTAACTTAAACTGTAAAAGATACTGAAAGCTGATCAAGAGTAGTACCAAAGTAACGCTCAGTTCTCTATGCAGCCGAGGAACAACTTGCCGATACTTTCAAGCATTCAAGGGTTTAATTACGTCACAGCGTTGTGGAACGCAAACATTTTCCGGGATACAAGGTAAATGAAAGGTGGGTTCAAGCAAAACTGTTTTACGTGCTCGGAACCAGTACATGATATTCTGAACTGCCATTGTTATCGAAGTGCATGAGGTGTTAATGGGTGCCAGAAGGATCAAGAGCGCATCTACATCGTATGCGTAACAAAAATCGGGGATAGCAAAACAAAAGAAGCAGCCATTAGCTGCACAACTAGTCCAGTTAAGAACTGCTGACTGCTTTCGTGTGGACTGCCGGTCATGGTTGATACATATCTTCTTTATTGGATGAAGGTTCTTCAATAACAGTGATGGAGTTTTTGGTTTGGAGGAATTTGGTTTGGATGACTATAGATGCAGATAAGAACATCGATGTCTAAACTGGAAAAGATAATCTTCACGAACTCGTAGCGGATTACTTTAGTATAGACAGTTTTGGAGTGCGGCTCCAAGTATTTTGGAATCAACAACTGTCAAGGTCAACGGACACTATCGAGATTCCTGATTCCTACACCATGGCTAAGTAGGGCTGGTTTGTACGAGTATTGAGCGAAAAATTAAGCGTGATAAAGGGTTTTCTGCTGCCTACAATGAAATCATAACAAGCTACGTCACCCGCATACTGCAGTCAGCAAAGGCTGCAACATTTGGTCGTAGGACGTGCACCTTTCACATTTCGCCGTTATAAGTTACGGGTAAGTTACGCTTGGTTTTCGATGCCGCCGGCACAGTTAGTGGAGTATCATTTAACTTATATCTGTTAAAGGTACCACAACAATATCAATAGATGCCACCGGTTTTGTTAAATTTTTTATTGTAATCCATTGCGGTGTACGATGACGTAAGCGAATGTTTTACCAAATGCTGGTCTGCCCGGAGGATAGGTTTCTGTGGTGCAAAATCAACGATTATGTTTGGCCTGACATTCATAAGACTTTGGTTATGGCCTTCGGGTCTGATTGTTCGCCATGTTCAGTCTAATTTGTAAATTAGTAAATTGGAAAATTTTAGTGTTAATGTCAGAGCTGTAAAGTCTATCCCAAAGAGCCACTACGTTGACGACTTTGTAGATAGTTCCGAAACAACAGAAGAAGCCACCTGTGCCGCTAAAAAGGTTGCTGAAATTCACAAATGCACTGGATTTGAATTGTGTAAATTCAGTTCAACGAAGGGTTTAAACCCTTCGTTAATAATCTGATTGGCCCCTATCAGTGCAGTTTTAGGCCAGGAAAGGCCACCGTCGATCAAATTTTCACACTAAGGCAGATCCTGGAAAAAACTCGAGAGGTCCAAATTGATACCCACCATGTTCTCATCGATTTCAAAGCCGCGTACGACAGCATCTATAAAAACGAGCTATACAGTCATGTCTAGCTTTGGCATCCCTGCAAAACTCGTTCGATTGAGTAGGATGACGATGGAGAAAGCTCGCTGCTGCATCAAGGTCGGTAGCAACCTAACCGAAACCTTTGATGTCAAAAGAGGGTTTAAACAAGGTGACGTGCTGTCGTGCGAGTTTTTCAACATCATTCTTGAGAGAATTGTCCGAAACTCACAGGCCAACACACAAGGCACGATTTTCCAAAGTCCGTCCAATTACTTGCATACGCCAATGATATTGACATAATTGGTAGAACACAGCGAGCTGTTACTGGTACGTTTGCTAGTATAGAAACAGAGGCGGATGAAGATATCCTCGGTCGTTTCGAGAGAAAGATTCTTGGTAAAATTTTTGGTCTAACCCGTAGAGTTTTCGAGTCTAACCCTATATATTACTCATTGTGTTCGCAAAGAATAAGTGAGATCCTTGCAGCAACTGAAGTGGCTAAAAGGAAGTGGATACCATCCGAATACAATATTATCGATGAAGCCACTCTATCGAAATAAGATGGTTGACTGCACTTAATTTCCTAATAAATGACGAAAGTATGTGGCCGCCGACGATTTGTATAACAATCATGAAGATACTAAGAATGAAGACCATCGACCGAAGTTCAACCCGCTTGCCGTGAGCTTTAACTTCATTAAATGCAATAACTTTTCTTCTTATCCAAATTTTGTACGTTTGTGATTGTACGTTTTTTTAACGATCATGCCAGCTTACAAAAGATGCTAATGGTTTGCATATCAACAAACTCCACTCAGCTGAAGTTGTGGCTATACCGCCAAGCACAAAGTAAGGTGTATGATGTAGAGATAGCAAGAATGAGAGCCGTGAATGTCATCGTAAGGAAAATGTCCTTTACGTATTACTGCCATACAAAGGTGAATTTGTTTTATGCGTAAGAGGTCAGATCTATGCAGCCAGATGGTTTCCAATTAGTTTCAAGGGCCCAATAATATTATCGCCAAATTATTCGATCACTGAGGTGATTTGTGGCACATCATCACTGCAAAATGAGACACGTGAAATACTGCGAAATTCGTTGTTCGTATTGGATCCCCCGCCTGAGACAAGTCCTTCGCATGATGATCACTCGATGCTGCGTATGCAAACTGGCGAGATCTAAGCGCTCTAATTCTGATGATTCCACTCCCTGAGGATCGTCTAACGCCGTTTATGTGTCTGTTTTCTTACTGAGAAGACATGGTTGGCATCCGAGCTATCCGAGCCATTCATCTGGAAGTCGCTTGTGATCTGTCGATTGATGCATGTATCCTAATCCTTCGCAGCTTTAGAAACAGATCAATTGCGATCGCATCACGGATGAGTTGTCATCCAAGGTGTTGAATAGATCTTTAACTGTCCTAGCAATCCAGCGAAAAGAGGTGTCTGACGCATTTGTCGTTTTCGGTTGATTAGATGGAGCCACGCAAACCAAACCACTTTCTTCTGGGCACAGCGCACACTGCTCAAACTTCGAGTTCGAAAGAGCTATTCAATAAACTTTGTTGTCTGAGAAAATCATATCGGATTGCTGGTTAATTGAGAGATTCTTTTTGGGAACGCCAAGGAAGAAGTGGTACCAAGGCAGAGTTAAACAAGTTTGCCAGGGATCGTACTGAGTAGTAAAAAGATCTGACGTTCGTACCAAGTCAAGAGTGCTGCGACGTCCCGTTTCCAAGCAAGAAGTTCTTAGTTGGGACATGAGTGAATCGGATTTATTCCCGGGGGTACATCCTCTACCGAAACAATTCCAATATTTTAAAATAAACACATTTTGGTCAATACTGCCCTGTCTCACTCTTGTATCAGTTTGTGCACTGCTAATGTACACATTTTATTGTCAGATTTTCATATCGAATAAAGAATTCATCGTTTTGTGTACACTATTTGGCTGGATATTCAAACGCAATATCTTGTTCTACCCCTCGTGCATTCTCACTCGTTCCTGCATAGTCGTAAGAGCTTGGCAGGCAGACATGGCTCTGTATAGTTGATCACAATAGGTGCAGTCATATGCGCCATAGAAATCGATGAAGAGGTGGTGTGTTTGAATTCTTAGGTTTATTTCAAGATCTGCCGTATGTATGCAGACGATCAGTGTGAACGAAGGGTCTTTGGCGTTCACATAATACAGCAAACAGAATTGTAGGTATATGCGATATTCCCCTATAGTTTACGCAGTTTAGGTGATCTCTCTTCTTTAGGACCGAACAAACAATGCTGAGGTGCCATTCGTCGCCCATATTTTCTTCGCCTCCAATTTTGGAGCTAAGTTATTGTATATTCTGTATTTAAATGAAAATTTTGCCTTTCATCGCCCAAGTTTAATGGTTCGTTCCTTTTACTTCTTGGTTAAATTTTTGAAAGTTCTTCCTTAAGTATTACCTCTCTAATTTCTTGATTGGTCGCTTCTCATGCTCTTTTTTTTTCCGCGGAAAAGCCGATATTTTTCATTTCTCCTTTTATTTGTAGAGTGCATAAGCCGCTCATGTTCTTTTGCGCAGTGCCGCTTCAAATGCGAGTTGTTTTGTGATTCGTGCGGATGGTTGGCTGAATACCAATATGAGTACATAATCTGCAGTATTTCTTATGAGTCCTTTGCTCCGATGTCACAGATCTTTAGTACTTAATGCCGGTCTCTAAGAGCATTGGCGACTGAGGTCGTCATGGTCCGAGCATATTGTATGGTACATTGACTGCTTGAGCTGTCTTGGAGCAGTGCTTGCATTGATCGCAACATAATCAATTTGGTTCAATGCTTTATGATTTTTTGTGAACATTGAGGTGATGAAATCGTATGCTTAAGTCTATGATAGTCATAGTGAAGCTATGTAACTATGTAACTATGCTACTAAAGATATTCTCTTTTCACATTTCGTATTATATTGTATCATAGCTAAAATCTCTTAGAGCGCGTTGAATGTCATTCTTAGCACATTTCTGGTAGGTTTAGTTGTCGAGTTCGTAGAAACATACTTTGGTAGCATCGTTTATTTATTCTGTCGCGGCGTGATCACATATCCGACTGCTGTTAGCAATTTAAACCTTCACGCAGATATTTAAAATTCATTCTCTCACATGCCGAAAACTTAAGACTCCCGCACTTAAATATATACAACGTTTGTTCTCTGTGGCGACGACAAAATTACGAGTGTGTCACGATAAATAGCAGATCTAGTTGTAAAGTTATCATCTCTTTTTAAAACCAGACCGATTCAATTTGAATGCTATCTATGGAAATCCACAGCTGTATTTATAATCCCGAGGCTGATTGTATTTTGATGTATTTTGTTAGTGTAGATATCTGAAAAGTACATATTTTAACGGGTTTGAGTTTTTTAAATAGAAAACTGACATTTTTCTTAAGATTTTCAAGTTGATCATTTCACCATAATATGCATCGTTTTGCTATTGTATGTTTTGTTTGTACGCGAACTGTTTTCATGAAATAAGATAAGTGGTTTCGGGGTATAAAGTTGATATCCTGTTTCATCAATGTTGTTTCTTGTACAGTGTTTCTTGAGAAGTATGTACAATATGATTTCCCTACTACTCAAAAGACCGTCCAATTGGTCGTTTAGGCGAGTATCTGGAATTTGTGTGTTTGACCCCACCCAAGATATAAAATTTGAGACTTTCCAACCTGCTATGATATTGTTTCCTATTATAATAAGGGGTGATTCTTCGTGGGATAAGATTTTTAATAGGTTTTTTTTTGACAGATAACGCGTGACTCCTATTAAACTGCTCTGTGAACAATGCTTTTCGTGCGATTGGAGGTCGTGGAAATCGACCTACTGAAACCACTATTGCCAATACCATTCGCAAATTTGAGTCTCCCAGTTTACATTAGTGGATGATACTCGACCGGTTGGACCACATCCAGCACGTAGTGAAGAGACTACGATTCGTCGTCGTTCTCAGCAGCTTAGCTTGGCGTATTTGACAGCTTTCAGTGAATGGGCTCTGGAAAAACTCAAAGAAAATCTGGTGTTTTATCGTGAAATTTTGTTCAGTGATGATGATTTCTGGTTATGGATGTATTAATAAACAAAATTGCCGTATTTGGGCTGATGAGCAGCCTCATGATCATCTGTAATTAAAAAATCAAAATGCTAAAGTATCACAGGTATCCCAGGGAGGATTTTTTTTTCGTTTTTTGAATTTTTAGTGGTACTTAGAAATGAAAACTATTGGTTACTCCTTTTTGTTTTCTTTGCGCAATAAAATGTTCGGATTTTTTTGTTTATTATAAACATATTATTTATACTTTTCACAAATCAAATTTTTAATTGAATCCTAATTTTATAAATTTTATTCTTTTGTTCACGTCAATTAAGAGGATAATGCACAAGCGCGCTCGTTGATCGTCTCCAATGTTCTGACTCTTTTTCTTATTCCACTTCTACCAACTTTTAGAATTGTTTTTTATGTTTATTACTGCCATCTAATGGAATTTTTATAACTCTCTACCGAGTCGTTTGCCCTTTATTTGTGAACTTCTACATCACCCTCTTCGCAGACAGCTGTCACATATTGTGGAAAATGGTTTAAGTTTGTCAATGAAAACCGTTGCTTGTCGTTCTAGTTTGTCAACCACAAATTGTTTTCTAAGGCGACTAATAACTTTGAAAGGACCTTCATAAGGTGACTCTAAACTTTGTTTTACCCTATCAATCCTTATCAAGACGTAACCGCAGGTATATACATTTTTGGGGATGTGAATGGGTGTTTTGGTTTTCCTGGTTTCGAGTGTTGTGTTTGGTATGTTTTTGTAGAATGTTTGGAGTTGTTCGATTAGTTTAAATTCATCATTATTTTTACTAGTTGATGAGGACAAATCATGCGGAACTTTAATAGTTTCTCCGAATAAGAGTTCGGCGGGCGTGTGCTTTAAATCTTCTTTAGTCGAGGTACGAATGCCTAACAGGATTAAAGGGAACATCTGTGTCCAGTGTTGTTTATCTCCCGATGATCGAATTGCTGTTTTAAGTTGGCGGTGTGACCTCTCTACCATGCCATTGGCCTGTGGGTGGTAGGCGGTAGTGCGCATGTGCTGAAATTGTCTTCCAGGTATGTTTATATTATCGCATGGCGATTTAATATGCCTAATGACTTTCTTTTTGGCATGGGGTAATTAATGTCGCTGTTCATTTTGGGCCAAAAGTATATCCTCTTTATTTTCTTGTGTATGGCGCGAATAACTGGGTGGTCTTTAGAATGTATTGAAAGAAATATATGGCCGGTTGTTGTTGGTGGAGGTTTCACACCATAAGGGTAATTCCAAATAGGACAAATAGGACCAGCTCGATTGAATCTGTATTTGGTTGCGGGAGGGTGTCGGCTACGACATTTGATGAGCCTTTGACATATTTTATATCATTTGTGAACTGGGATATAAAATCGAGCTGTCGCTTTTGGTTTTGGTGGTTAAGGTTGTAGTAAGAGGTTTGTGGTCTGTGAGGAAACGAAAATCTTGACGCCAGGTAGATTGCCAGAAGTTCTCTATCGAATGCTGAATATCTGGATTGTGTAGGCGAAAGCTTTTTTCTGAAGAAGGCTATTAGTTACCATTGATTCCCACTCAACTTCTGTATGACAGCTCCAACGTGTCGGATGCATCATCTGTGATGCTAAGTGTAGCGTTTTCTATTGGATGTGTGAGAAGAGCTGCTTCAGCCAGTTTTTGCTTTGCCTTTGTGAAAGCCTCTTGACAATCTATTGGCCATGTAAAATTTCTTTTGTTGTTGTTGTTGTTAAATGCTTGTAAATTGGTGTTTAAGTTCTAGCGAGATTGGGTATAGAGCGATGATAATAATTAAGCATACCTAAAAATCGTTGTACATTTTTGATAGATTTCGGATCGGGAAAGTTAAGTATTGCCTTCATTCGTTCTTGAGATGGTTGAATTCCCTCTTTCGAAATTTTAATTCCCAAGAACTGTAGTGTGGATGCACCGAATACGCATTTTGAAGCTTTTATGCGTAGGCTATATTCGGACAGGCGTAGGAAAAAATTCCAAGATGGTTTTTATGTTTCTTTTCCGATTTGCTAGCGACTAGGATATCGTCTACGTAGACGAATATAAGTCGAGGCCTCAAGTGACTTGGTGCATGAAATGTTGGAACGTTTGGGCTGCGTTTCGTAGGCCGAATGGCATATGCGTAAATTCAAAGGGCCCAAAGGGTTTTTAAGAAAATAGTGCATCCATCAAGGATGGTACTCACTTCATGGAGATGAGGTAGTGGGTACCTGTCAGGGATAGTGATTGCGTTTAGCAGTCCCAGCGCGGTCTCCAATCGTTTGCTTCCCGTTTAGGTGCCATGTGCAAAGGTAATTCACAAGGTGACGAAGATGGGCTACATATTCCCATTTGCACCATATAGTAGAATTCTTCTCTCGCTATTTTAAGTTTCGCGGTTTTTAAACGTCTTGGTCGTAACGTAAGGCAAGTAAGGTAACAGTCCTTCTGTGAGGATGTGGTGTGTGACTGTGTGCTTTACCGGGAAGTTAAAATTAGGAGTTTCCAACAGTGATGGAAATTTTTTAAAGATTTTGTTGAACCTCTGTTCAACAGCGAAAAAACGTGGTGTTGTGACATTTTATCGGCAGGGAATAACATTAATATTTGTGTTTGTGAGTAGATCGATCAATCTTGAATTTGGAACATCTATAACTAAATCAGTTTTACGTAAAAAATCTGCACCAATTATAGGTTTTGTTAGCGATGCAATTAGAAATGTGTGGTCGAAAAATCGACGAATGCCTAAAGTTGTCCGGAAGTGTTTAGTTCCAAAGACACTGATTGCAGAGCCTTTTGCTGCAGAAATAATTTCGTCTGGTTTTGAATTGGGTGCCTTGAAACGTGACGAAGGAATCGCTTTCACATCCGAGCCGGAATCGATCAAAAATGTGATATTTGAAATATGATCTTTGACAAAGAGGCGGCAGTGTATTTTTGGGTTACTACTGTCATAAGACGCCATAATGATAGTAGTTTTTAATTTGGGTGTTGTCTCATAAGGCTTCAGGGTTTCAAACACTTTCGTGCATTGTCGCCGTATTTGACGTGAAACCAGCACATTTTATTTGTTTTCTGACCACTGGCCTGGTTGGTCGACATTGTTGTTAAAGTTGTTGTACCTGGATCTGTGTTTTGAGCGCGAGGATTTAGGCGTGCGTTGTAGGTTAGAACTTGGCCTTTGTCGGTTGGCGGATGGTTGTCAAGGGTAAGATTGGACAGCATGGATTTAATTTCATGCATTTCAGCCTTTAACGTTTTAATGAGTTCGGAAAAAGATTGGGCGAAATGGAATGAAATTAATTCTGTTGTTATTGGTGGTAAACTTCGAAAACGTCGTCAGCTATTTCAAGTAGATCTTCTATTTTTGTTTTTGAGCCTGACTTAATTGACACCTGAGCAAATGTGGGAAGGCGGCGTTTCCAGAGTTCTAGAACCAAGCTTTTAGTGACAATCATTGCCCCGCCAATGTCTGAACTCTTCGGTAAAACAACAACAGTGCCTCGATTTTTTTACTCTCGCTCATGGAGTGACGCTCTATAAGTGCTTTTTTAAGGTTTGTATAAGGAGTGTTAGACTCTTTGATCAAGATATCATATACACTTGCGGCCACGTCTTGTGGTAATGAGTGCACAACGTGATGGAATTTTGACTGTTCGACCGTTAAGTTTCGAATGGTAAATTGAGATTCAATTTGGAGAAACCAAATTTCTGCCATTTTGATCCAGAATTCAGGGAGTTTAATCGCGGTAATGATGAAAAAAAATTATTTGCTGACAGTTTTCAATTTGAAGGTTGGTTTACAAAAAAAAGGGTACGCGACTATATGTGAATATATACGTATGTAATTGTAATATGTATTTAAGTTATTTATATATATATGGTTTTTTTTTGATAATAATAATAAAAATTTGGAATTTATATCTCATATATGATAATAAGAGTTTGAATTGATATAAGAATTGAAAATGGAAATTTAATTTAATTTTGTATTTAATTTAATATGTAAATACGTAAGTGGTAAGTTTTAAGTGCTGTTTTCAGTGGTAGGTACTGCCATGCTGTTTTGTTGTAATTAACAATGTTAATTAACAATGTACTTTACTCTTTACTCTTACAATGTTCTGACTCTTTTTCTTATTCCACTTCTACCAACTTTTAGAATTGTTTTTTATGTTTATTACTGCCATCTAATGGAATTTTTTATCACTCTCTACCAAGTCGTTTGACCTCTATTTGTGAACCTTTACAAAACACTGATTTTCGCCTAAAAATAGGCCAATTTGTTATTGTAAAATTAGTTATGAAATTAAAAAAACGCTTCCAGAAAGACCTGGGGCCTATTTTATAAAACCACAAGTTATGCACTTGTAGACTTGTAACTACAAGCGCAAGTAAAGTATGGAGTTGTAATATTGTGTTCCATAGACATATTTCTTCACTTGTAGTACGGCAGATTAAAATTATAAACGTAGCGATCAAAGTATTACAAAACTAGAAGTCTATAACTACAAGTTAAAAATTATTTGCGAAGAACTACAAGTCTGTAGAATTTCTTATTCTTTTTCTTTCTTTCCTTCTTTCTTTGTTACATTGAAGCCCTAGTAAACAAAATTGGACCGTTTATTAAACGCCGTTATAATATGTAAAATCATATTTTGGTGCACGTGTTGAAACTCATTTCTATAATTTTCGGTCGGTCATTAAAATACATACACGTATAAAATGTTCTCAAAAGAAATAAAATTGTTATTGTATTGGGTCTATAACTTATTCGTGCGGTTTGCTAAGAGATGGCGTAACTTGTATTATTCCATTGGAACACGTGTTGGAAAGCTACTGTCATTGTACGTCATTTCAGTATATGTCATTCATTTGAAGCGTAAACAACAATAATTTTTTTTCACTCAAATATGTCGAACTTTGTGCCTGAAAAAGTGCGGAGAGTTCTTCTTCATTACTTTAATATGAAGAAAACTGCTGCCGGAAGTCATCTTATTTTGGTGGAAGTTTATGGTGAACATGCGCTAGCTGAGCGAACGTCCCAAAAGTGGTTCGCACGATTGGTGATTTTGGCTTGGAAGACGATGAACGTCCTGGGCAACCAAAAAAGTTTGAAGATGAAGAACTGGAAGCATTACTCTATGAAGATTGTTGCCAAAAACAAGCAGCCATTTCAAAACGTTTAAAGGCAGTTGGATATATTCAAAAGCAAGGAAATTGGGTTCCACACGAACTCAAGCCGAGAGACGTCGAAAGGCGGTTTTGCATTTCCGAAATGCTGCTGGAACGCCACAAAAGGAAGTCATTTTTGCATCGGATTGTTACTGTTGATGAAAAATGGATACATTGCGACAATATGTGAAACCCGGCCAACCAGCTAAATCAACGGCAAAGCCGAATATCCATGGCGCGAAGGTAATGCTCTGTATTTGGTGGGATCAGATGGGTGTGCTGTATTATGGGCTGCTAAAACCGGGTGAAACCATCAATGGACAACGCTACCGAACACAATTAATCCGTTTGAAGAGAGCAGTAGCCGAAAAACTCTCGGAATATGCGTGGATGGGAAGTCTTACCCCACCCACCTTATAGCCCAGACCTTGCCCCCTCTGACTACCATTTGTTCCGGTCGATGCAGAGCGCCCTCACTGAAATACGGTTCACATCAGAGCAGAGTATCAAAAATTGGCTTGATTCATTCTTGGATGCCAAGCTGGCGCAGTTCTTTTGGGATGGGATCCACAAATTGCCAGAAAGATGGGAAAAAGTCATAGCTTCAGATGGGCAATTCTTTGAATAGTACTATTGTACATGTTTTTCTTAAATAAACGTTCAAATTTTGAAAAAAACCGCACGAATTAAAATATATACCCAATACTTTTACAAGAAATCGAGAAAAATAAAACAATTTTATTTGATTCTCTTTTCTATAAAATTACAAAAAAGGAAAGAAGTGATATTTGAATGCAAATCCATGAAAAAGCTAAAGCAAATGTTTTTTTTTTTGTGAAAAAACGTGGTTATATAGTATATAAAGATATTAAGACTTTCCAGAATTTGTTAATCTGTTTAAAGAGTTTAATATCCAAGTTGAAGAAGTTGAAGAAGAAAAAAATGATACCTAAATCAATTGATGCTGTTTCAGGTGTAATGAAAATCACCAATATTGTTTTCACAATAACTCCAGGCCCTGAAGTTATTATAGAATTGTTTCAATACAAATGCTTTCCAAAAATAAATGCAGCGATATTACCGAACACACTGATGTTTATATGCCTTTAGAAATAGAACCGTGTCAACAAGAACTAACATAAATTTTCAATATCCGATGAGCTCCAATAACAGACAAAGCATTTTTAAAAGCATTTATGACTCTTCGTCATTTGATGACGAAAATTTAAAAACCAATTTCTGATCGTCAGAAAGCTCTAAAGGTCAACGTTAACGATAAAGCAGCTGGATCGTCGTATAATACAAATAGCAAAGAAAATATTCATCCCAATTTAATTGGTCCTGGAACAATTTTATTGATTAAAGTGCCTACCCAAAAGAAGAATGTGTTCTTTAGATACCTTACCGTCAATCAGTTGAAGACGACGGAGAACTCAAAGTCACTTTCCCGAGATCAGTGCGCAATACTGCGAACATATTTCAGCTAGATCCAACAGATGTATCTTATATTACATTTTAAGATTAAGATCAAGATTTAAGATTATGCCTAAGCCTTCACGGAAAATGGGAAAAAACCACGAATATTACCATTTTAACTCTAATGTTGATATATTTGAAAAATCTTAATTAATTAATCGACTTCACGCACGATTGCATGAAGTTGACAACAAAGAAAGACATTTTTGGTCTGCCAGTTCCCGAATCGCTTTATGATGATGTAGCTAATGAGTCTTCTGGCATTTTCCAAGAAATAAAAGTTGAAGTGCAGAATGCACTTAATTCAGGTGATATGGTAAATGTAAGTTTTCCTTCACATCACACTAGTTGCAGTAGCGAGAGTAGACACATTCTATCTACTCCGTCTGGTAAGAAAATTGTGTACATATTTAAATAGATTTTTATTTCAAATTGCCTTTATATTTAGAGTCCAAAAGAAAATATATCCTTGACGGCGAAATTGCACAATTGAAGAAGGAGAGCTAGTGTTGGAGATCAAAAATTTAAAAAACAAAACAAAAAACTTGATCTGGAAATTGAAAAGCTGGAGTGGGAAAACAAATTGCTTAGTAATAATTTGGTGGAAAAACGTTCAGTATTTTAACAACAAAAGAGTACTAATGCAAATAAAAAGATTTTTGTTTTTCAAAACTATTGTCTAAACGAATTTAGTATTTCTTGTCTACGTGTTATCCCACCTTGTGTGTTAAGTGTAGTGTTTTCTATTAATTGGTCTGCTTCATAGTCATAGTCATTTTTCCATTTATAGTATGTGAAGTTAGATTACAAAGCATTACACAAGCTTTTATTATATTGCAGGCGTATATAGGATTAAGTCTTAACTTTTGTAGACACGGAATTCTTAAAAAAATTTTTCGATCAATTCCGAAGTATTTGTTGGTCACTTCAACTGATTAGCGAATATATTTAGTTGATAGCATTAACAGTCCTTTTAATTACACGACAAACCGTTGACTTTGAAACTCCATGCATACCAGCTACACCACGAAATTGAGACCCGTTAACTAGCCAATGCAAGGCTAGTAAAAGTTGCTGTTTAACTGAAAGAGCATGATAACTATTAGTTTCGTTTTGAATTAACGGTCCAATGCTTCTTAGCAGTTCCTCGAAATCAGAGAAGTTAATTCTAAATTTTTGTTAAATGTACGATATGTTAAAATATCAAAATTGATACGCTCTTTAAGAATTCGCAGTTCTCGTGTCTGATTGTTTTCTTAGTCATTATCATCACTGCTTGAGATCATTTTTATTTTAAGCTTCTTAAACACACTTTGTGTAAGCACTAATTTTGAACCACGAATAAACAGAATTATCGCAGTACGTGATTTTATTAGTCCCTCTACTCTTGTAAGAAATTCACTTGTAGTTACAAGTTTGTCACCAATAATTTTTTGCACAAATATTTTTATGAAACAGGAAAGTTCGCCGCAGTTGTAAATTCACTTGTAGTTACAAGCCTGGCATACTTGTAGTTATAAGTGATTTGAAATTCTTTATGAAAAAAAAAATTGCACATAATTTACAAGCTACAAGTGAATTCACGCATAATTATTAATGTTGTAGTTTTATGAAATAAGCCCCTGGTCATTTATGTAGAAGTAGTTTACTATAACATATTTTAAAAGAATCGGTTTAGTAGATTTTGATTTAAACCGTTCACCAACTTCGAAAATGAAAAGTGTCAGAAAATCATTTTGAAGCTTTGTATACCAGAAAATACAATACTAAACATGAACAATTTGTTAATACCTATACAGAGTCGTCGATTCCTGGTCCATAAAGTGCAGCAATGTTGGCACCCATAACTAAAGCATCTTTTTGGTTTTGTCAACGTAAAACTCTGCCATCTTTGCTGTCATGTGCAGCTTGTTGCTCCGCTCTGCTGATTTAATTACTGTCCTCTGTATGCGCCTATTCATGTGCGCTTGATCCCGTAGCTATTTTCATATCTTGCATAAAGTTTAGCAAAGCAAAACAACCTTCATTGAAGTTACATGATGCTACATAAGCTGCAATTTAATTGAAGTACCACTCACTGATTTCGGACTGATTTTCCAGATAAGTTTTTGAGTAAAGCTTCCAAGACATCGTTGTTAAAGTACGTCTTTGCTCAAGTTCTCATAAATCGGTTTGATGGCTTCAGCAACATCATTTGGAAGTGGAGTGTTTCAATGAGTTAAGCGATTTTGTAGCTGCAGCCTTCTGCCATTCACACTACAGGCAGTAGTGAAAATAAGTCGACCATATGGTAAGACTATAATAAACTGTTAATTTATCAATCATTTTAGCTCACACTTTACCACCGAGACTTTTTCTTCTTATTTTTTCCGGTTTTCGTTTCTGCATCAACCACGGTGTTATTAATTAATTCGCGCAAACGAGTGCCCATCCGCTTCTGAAAGTGGCCCATTTTTTTGTTTATCGTGAAATCGTCACCATAGGGCTTAGAATTTACAATACCACAATACATCTTTGAGTCTCCGTCACCTATGTAGTTGTAGAACTTCACTTTGAGATTTTCTAAAGAACGTTGAAACATCTGGATAATGGAATCAACTTCCATGTTGCCAGCTGGTCCAATGTGATTAGCTTTGCATTATCCACTATTCACTTGCTTTTTATGCCACTCTTCAAAACTCTGTAGAATCAAATCTGCTCTTCCAAGTTTTGCAATGATGGTAGTATGAACTTTTTACAAAAATATCGACGACTTTATAGGTATAAAGTGCTTCTATTGCTGCGAAGCAAAAATGTTATTCGCAACATTCTTTATAATGTCAAACATTTTTACTATATATCTATTGTAGATTGGTTTTGATAGGAAATGGCTTATCAAATCCATCAAACTACAAAACTTATTTCATTCAGCTAATCCTAAGCCTAACGCTCGCAATACAAAAGTAAACTAATGATTCACATCATATAGGGTTTTCCAATAGGGACTTGAATTTAATTTGTGGACACACTCTTTCACTAATAATCAAACTGTCACTGTCAATTTATTCAGTAAACTCAACATTAGTAAAGTACACTAACGAGCAAAGTCTGCAAATTATAAAAATTGTCTACAGATATTCGGAGTCGGTGACTGCAACTGTAAGAGCGTTAACTCAAATTTTCGGTCGTAATTCTCGCCCTAGTAGACAGGCAATAACAAGTTTAGTGCAAAAATTTGAGTCTACATTTTCGTTGTGTGATGTTGCTGTGTCAGTGAGACAACGGGTTGATCGAAGTGTCGAAAATATCGCTACCGTTCAGACGTTCGTAGCAAATGATCCAAATCAGTCAATTCCACGGCGTTCTCAAGAATTGGGCATCGCTCAGACCACATTATGGCGTATTTTTCATAAGGATTTTGGTTTACACCCATACAAGATCAATCTGACTCAAGAATTGAAGCCGATGAACCATTTGAAACAACGTACGTTCTCCGATTGGGTTCTGGAGAAGATGCGCCAAGATGATGAATTTCATCGCAAAATTATCTTCAGTAACGAAGCTCATTTTTGGCTCAATGGGTTTGTCAATAAGTAAAATATGCGTTATTGGTCGGGTGAAAACCCACATGTGCTTCATGAATCACCACTTCATCCACAAAAAATAACTGTTTGGTGCGGTTTGCATGCCGTCGACGTTAACGATCGTTACGTTACTATGAATGGTCAGCATTATCGCGCCATGATCACCGATTATTTTTGGCCCGAATTGGAAGATATGGACTTGGACGACATGTGGTTTCAACAGGATGGTGCCACAAGCCACACAACACACGCTACATTCGATTTATTGAAGAGTAAGTATGGTGAGCGTGTTATCTCAACACATGGGCCAGTTGATTGGCCCTCGTTCGTGCGATTTAACGCCGCTTGACTATTTTCAGTGGGGCTACGTTAAGTCATTGGTTTATGCCAACACGCCGACGACGTTGGAAGAGCTCAGAGCCAACATTGAACGCGAACGAATCGACCGCTGCAAACGTGCCCGCGGTGGCCATATGAACGAAGTCGAGTTCCATTCATAAATGTTTTGATTGTACTTTAAGCCAATAATAAAGTTTTTGAAATATCTTTATTTAAAAAAAAGTTGTCAAGTCGTTATTAGAAAACCCTATATATACCAGAGTCTGTTCTTTCACTAGATGGAACGTACCGAGGCGTACACCTTTCACAACTTACTTTGATATTGAATCCGAGTCTTTACTTTTTACACGATTTAAACGTAAGTTCTGCATCGAACTTTATACTCTTAGCTAATTTAGCAATCTTTGAAAAAACTAAAATAAAATCGACGATCCTGTAATGTTTTCCCAAATTTTCTTTTACTTCCAAACTAGTATTTAACTTGATTTTCTTAGATGACGCACTACTAGATTGCACATTGCCTTTCTTACGTTACTGTGGATTTAAATTAGCACCCGTTTTCTGCCGTTCCTCTCTACTTACTTTTCTCGGTATTTTTCTAATAACAAATATTAAATCACTGATAAACTCAAACGAAACAGAGCAAGCTATGAACAAACACGCACAGCAAAATTTCAGTGCCGTCTTTAACTGCTCAACGCAACGTATATTTCTAAACTGATTTATACTATATACACTATAAACCGGAAGTATAGAACATTAGTATACATTAGTATACCTACAAAGACGTATTGACGAGGTAGAGTTTAGGGATTTTAAGAGCACAAAGCTGCCAGGAAAGCGCGCCGCGCAGTTACTCGGCAGGTATACAAAACCGTATCGGAGTAGCGACCGCTTAAAGTTCTATAACTTAGCTAGTTTTGATCCGATTTGTTTAAAATTTCGACACAACAATCTTTATGAAACAATAGAAAATAAGAAGAATAAACAGTTTAAAAAATTACCCCTTGGCCACTCCTCTCCCTCCACGCCAAGGGTTTCATCGTGAGCGCGCTTATTATAAAAAAGAGTATTAACAGGCGGTTCCAGCTTCAAGGGATTTTATTTCTTCCAAAGTAAATAATAATAACGAGTTGACGTTGGATTTAAAAGGTCACTGTTTCGTGAAATGTGTGTTACATTTTACCTTGTAGTGCAAATTGTGGAAATGAGATGTTACATCCCAATCGGAACTTTTCTGTATGTTACATATCATCTGGTCAATAAACTTATAATAAATAAATAAACAATAAAACAGTGCTTATCCAAAATGAAATTGCCGAACTATACCATACATATATAAATATTTTCCTGAGTCTCGACAGAGCTTTCAACCAGTTATCCTATTAATTTCGGAGTTTTGCTGAATAAAAATTGATCACCAATGTAATTTGGTTGTTTTCACATGAACAAAATTAATCCTTTACATTTCTTTTAATTGCATTTCGTATTCGAAATATTTTGAAGGTATACATTTTTCATGCAGTGCCTAAAAAAAAAATTGTGATGGGTTTGAGCATGTTGCGTCATATCTTGAAAGCTATGATTTAAAAACAAAATGCTTGTTTATTTTTGGTAACAAAAGGAATTGATTTATTCGATTTTTTTAGGAGTAACGAAGTGAAAATTTGGCGTTAAATTAAAAGCTTTTAGATACATATTTAAAGTACTTACTCTTAATTACGAGATAATGTACCACATTTGCCCTCAAAAGCATTAATTTGAAAGTAACCATGCTTAATAGGATGTAACGCAAGGCTGTGTTTCATATCGCTGTATTCTGAATAGGATGCACTTTCGACTCCGTTCTTCTCCTCAGTCTATAATATATTTTGATTGTGTATCCATCAAGTTTTGGTAAATTATTCCTTTTTAACAGTTGGTTGTAACTCTAGATTAACTGGTCATAATAAGCAGTGTCATAAATCACGTGGCACGATCTTTGTAAATCTGCCAAAATTTCTCTTGGGTAGCATTTCTCAATATTTTCTTACGCCATTTTTAGGGAAACCTTTGTTTTTCCGCATTCCATATGCCTCGATAAGTTTTTGTGCTCTCAGTAATGCAGTATTTGAAACTTGTTCCGCTGCAGTTGTAAGTCGTCTGTTTTCATTGAGTCAGGCGTATCGTTGTATTTGCGTAGAACTCGTTGTGAAACTTTGCCAATAAAATACATCAAAAGCCTGACAGTCTTTCGCGATTACAGCTGTACGATGCTATGTTCTTTTGCAGTATTCTTTGATTTGTCGTCTTTTTTTTTAACTACAACAAGACAGAGGACCAATTCAATATTGGCCGAATGGAAGTTTCGGATATACAAATTACTTGAGGTATGTTTTACATCTATCGCAATTTAGTTGAAATTTAATTGAATGTTTAGTTCGAATTCCGCTTTGAGATAGGAAGACCATAGACTTGGCGTGACTTGTTCTAGTTTTATTTTTTGGATTTAAAATCTTCCATGACAATTTTTACTCACAATTATTGCTCACAATTTTGACGATCTCGTAAGAGCTGATTGCTGTCCTCTTCATATTATTTTCATATATTTCATTTCCATATGGTTGGTATTATAATGCAAACATTTTAAATTAACTGAATTAAAGAATGTTTAAAGCTTTGGTAATCAGACCAACCCCACAGAGGAAAACCTTAGAAAGTTTAAACGAGCCAATAATGACTGCAACGTCTTTCTTAAGCGTGTAATATTCCAATATGACCAAGACTGAGGCAAAAAACACTTCAATGTCCCAAAGGTAGTAAAAGCTTTTGGTCGTTTGTCAAAAACATCAGAAATTCTGCCTCATTCTCCATCCCAATGCTCATTTACAATGACATTCCAACTGTCAGCTCTTTAGACAAGGCTAATCTGATTGCTGCACACTTTGCTGCCAGCTCAATATTTCTAGATTGTGACTTGTCTCCACATACACATGAGTGCGTCGAATCTTCAATGGGACAAATCCTCTTTCGCACTCGTTTAATAGCAAGAGTACTTAAAGATCTTAACATACCTAAATCCGTTGGTCCAGATGGTATACCTCCTTTTCGTCTTAAGAGGTGTTCTTCAATCCTACTCTTCAGTACTCTTTCCAAACAAATGGAAAGCATCATTTGTACAGCTCGTCCATAAAAAAAGCGAGTATTCTTTTCTCTCCTTATACAGATCCATTACACTTACGTCTCTTCTTTCCAAGATTATGAAAACGCTGAAATGAAATATTTCGAAATATTTCGAAACACGAAAAGTTCTCAATGACGAGTACGGTACCTAATGGCATGTCTCACCGAAAGGTTGAACTGAAGCGGAAAAGTAACATTAATTTGGTGAAAGCAAGATAGTTGCATTTGATATTTTCAAGGCATTTGACAGAATTTTGTATCAGGCTCGTTTGTCAAAAATGTGTGCTTTTGACATAGATGACTCTCCTCTTTAGGAAGATTAGAAGTAACCTTTCTGAACGTTCAATTCAAGTTGTCCTGGATAGTTTCAAGACTGATATTTGTAAAATAAATGCCGGTGTGACCCAAGACTCCATTTTGTTTTTGACATTCTTTTTAATTTCCACCAAATCTGCTTCTCTGCTAAAGACTGAGCTAACAGATGGTGTGGAAGTTAGCTGTCAATTACTGTCATTTGCTGAATTCAATGCGCTCGATATTTTTGACAGATGTCATACAATATTTGGCAAGTCACTTAACGGCGAATATTAAAAGTTTATCTTCATTTTCATGCCCATAAATTCCAAATTACATAACAATTGACATCTTTGGACCATCTACGACGTCGCCGATTTGTTAACTGGATGTTGGATCGCCAGGACAATTTGTCATCGAATTTGATCTTTTCCAATGAAGCCCATATTTGGATGGATGGGTACGTAAATAAACAAAATTGTCGTTTCTGGGGACTGGAAAAAACCAATGCATTCTAAAAAAAGTCACTGTATAGTGCGGATTATGGGTTAGCGGCATCATTGGCACATACTTTAGAAGATTAGGTTGGAAAGACAGTTACAGTGAAAGAAGAAAGTTACCGCGACATCTTGACCGGCTATTTTTTTTTCCAAAATTTAAAGAATTGGGTCTGGACGATCTCTGGTTTCAACAGGATGGTGCTATCACCCACACAAGCCATCAATTAATCAATTTAATGTGTATGAAATTTGAAGATCGCATCATTTCGGTTAGAGGAGAAGTTAATTGGCACCCAAGGTCAAGCGATTTGACACCTTTAGACTCCTTCCTGTGGGGTTATTTAAAGAGTAACGTCTATGCCAATAACCCGGCAACAATTCTGTATCTCAAACAAAACATCCAAGCTGAAGTTTGTTTGACTTATCCTTCAAAAAGTCATCGATAATTTTGATATTAACAGCATAACTGATTGGGGAACCACGAACAGAGTAGGATTTAGTTCTGCAGAAATGCAGACAATGCTGTCTGCTGTCGCAAAAAGAAATTTAAACACCCAGCCATTGTCCGTTAATGGCACTTCCATTGTCGAAACCGTAAAACTTTCCATTCTCGGTATGTATGTCAATGACAGCTTACATATTCGTTATCGTCGAAAATGCTGCGAAATGTATAGGTTTCCTCCAGGGATGTAAAAATTAAATCATCCCCCCTGATCTCGCCGCAATATATAAGGCATTTATCCGTCCGAAATTGGAGTACAATGCCCACATCTTGTCGAGTGTGCCCAAAAAATCTCTACACCTGTTAGATAGGATTCAAAACCGTGCGATAAAACTTATACTAACTTCACTCCGACAATGGACACCCTCGAACACCGACGTAATTTCTTGCGTCTCACTCTGTCTTATCGTTATGAATGCTCATCAGTATAGCCACTTTTGAACGTACTCTAAAGTTTCGTGATTCGTTTCTAAGTCGTACAACTCGCTAACGGAATGCCCTGCAGTGCTTCAAATATGTTCTTTGATACCTCTCTTTCTTTCCTATGTTCAAGCATTTTTAGGTTACATAAATCTTTTGAGCAAGAGTAAATTATAAGAAAAAATCGAAAAAATTATTTCTTTTGGATCAACAGTTTTGCTTGTAGAGCCAATTAAAATTGAGTAATTTTTAAGGTCGCCTAAAAATCGATATTTTTAATTTTTTTTTTTAGGTTTGAGTGTAAAAATTAAGGCAAAGTGTTTCAAAAAATCATTCCTTTTTCATTTTATATATTTAATATAGAGTTTTTTGAAAAACAAACTTTTTAGACTTTTGATTGAGTCCTATAGATTCGTAAATATTGTATATATTTAAAAGCTCAGCTGCATCAGCTTGCATCCTTTTCTGGTAGAGAGATTTGATTTGAAGAGGTCACCCAAATTTAATTTTTGTTTTCTCTGTCTATAAACTCAAACCCAAATTTTAATTATTTTTGTAATGAGTAATAAACCTTTATTATTGGTTTTCTTCCAAAATATTTTCATACGATGGCAATTCAGGGATTACAATTACGATTCGCGGCAAAAAAGAATTACACACTTAAAGCAAATGGTTGTTTTAGAAAAAATTTGATATGTGCCGCAAAAAACGAATACCAATTCTCCAATTTAAATTTGTCAAGCGAAAAGGCGTCCGAAATTGAAAGGTCGCAGCTTATAGATCGAGAAAGAACTTTTCTGCTTCAAGTCCATTGTGAGTCAAAAGAGTAAAACAAAGCATTTCTACTCCACGAAAGGAACCTATCAAGTAACTATAATAGTGATAGTGCATTGGCTTTGTTTATAAATTTGGATCTGTCAAAAGGAAAACATAGGATTTTAAGAAGTTCGCTGAGAAAACTCAACATAGATGTTGTTGCCTTATGATTCGTACTACTACAATGAGTATTTCTACCACTTTTCAGCCAAATCGGAGGGAGGTCGTTCAGAGCTCCCCATATAGATTCGGCGATTTATCGTGGAATTACCCAGATGCGAACATGAGGCTTAACAGTTCAAATAGTGAACATTGGGGAATTCATCGTCCATTATCAGTTCATTTTTAAAGACCTACAATGTGTTAATATATTATTTTAAAAATTACATATATCATACAATTGGATAGGAGGGAGAGGATATCAATCGTTACCGCTTGGAAAATTCTCAGAAGAAGCTCAGAAATCCAAAAATAAAGATTACAAGATATATAGATATCAAAATGCGTGCAAGATTTTATGGATATGGTAGAATGAAGATCTTTTCAATATGCTTCCAGCCCCATCGGACCCACTAATTTCTTCGTTAATGCATGTCAGAACCGGAATAGGTCTCTAAGCACAATACTCTCCAGAAATGATAAGTCTATTAGACATTACCCTGGATGTTGACGAAAGTTTCCAAGAAATCTGATTTTTTTTTTTAATTTTTGGTCCTTTTACTTTTTTTCCACTTGACTTTCTGTTTGACTTGAAATAAATCAATGAAATATTTTAATCTATACTCTGATGTACCACAAAATAGAAAAAGTTCTTTTTTGATACACCTAAAAAACATTTAAAAAATGGTTTATTTATTTTAATTCTCCGCTGTTTTGCTCAGATTAAATTTAAAACGCCCTATTATTGTTTCAGTAATGGACTTTTAAATATTCTTAAAGTAAAATATTATGTTTATCCCTTGTGGTGAGAAAGTCCTATTTCAGTAGAGATTATGAAACACCCTTTAAAGAATTTTTCTCAAAATTCACTAATTTAATAGCCCTCGGAATTACCTTCAAGCAGAAAAAAAAACTCCCGATATCTCTATTCACTGGTGATATTGACATTCATTTCCCGTCCTCGTCGAACAAACAACCCTCTCCTAAGCTACCACTCGATCCCTTGTGTATGATATTACACATATATCGCATAGCAAAATCGATGACAAACCATGACAAACCAAACCCACAGCCTTACCAGAATGTCTACTATAATACATCGCTCATGGCTGAATTAATAGAATTTGGAGTGGATCCACCTCCACATATGATTATAAGTCATCTGCAGATGGTCCAACCTACTGATTCCTGCTAAGTTTCTTTCATCTTGACACTAGAGATCACATCTATGTCAACTAATCTAGTTTAATTCAACGTGAAGAGCTTCCGAAAGATGGGTATTTGCAAACAGCAAAAATGCGACCAAGAAGCAGGATAAAGTCAATCAGTCCATCATACCTAAGCTAGCAAATAAGTTAGCAATTGAATCTAAATTGCCAAGATATATCTCCCCTTCCCATAACAGACCCATCTCCAATTGGAATTTCAAAAACAACATTATTCCTAATTTGAAGCCTACCATCCATACTCCAATTCTCTCTATTTCACTCCAAAGCAAGCTCCAAAGTCAATGTGCCTCCTTCCATTAAACCCTACAACTCAACCCCTAATACACACGCTTTTCCCTAATATCGACCACAGAACTTGAGCTATGTATCCTAACTTCATTAGTTCTCACATTTTAAACCCCATTTCTGACATCCTTTCTTCTTTAATCACTCCCCTTTCCACTGACCACCTTTCGCCAGCCACTGTTAAATTAACGCAGCAAACTAGTGATACCACCGAATGTCGCTATGCGCTCTCCTGGCTTAGGGTTAAAACATACCAGATGTACCGATATGAAGTGAGTGTTTTTTTTTTTTTGTGAAAATAAAACACCAAAATTTATAACACCAAAGTAGAAAACATTTTATTCAAAGTATTGGCCACGCCAATAAAACTGTTCGTCTTTTGAAGTGCTGCTCAGCTAATGCGTGTCCCATAGATGACAACAAATGATAGTCGAAAGGAGCTAATTATGGTGAATGGCGGGTGGGGTAGCACCTCCCAATCAAGTGCTTTGGTTGTATTCTGAACCAGTTTTGCTTTGTGTGCAGGTGCATTGTCATGGAGCAAAATTACCTTGCCGTGTCTTTTGGCCCATTCTGGTCGTTTTTCGATCTATGCATGGTTCAAATTGATCACTTGTTGTCAGTAGCGATCTGTATTAACGGTTACACCAGGTTTTAGGAGCTCGTAGTACACCACACCTTTCTAGTACCACCAGACACACAGCATTGTCTTCTGGCCAAATCGATCTGGTTTTGCAGTCGAAGTTGATGGTTTTCCCGGATTAACCCATGATTTTTTCCGTTCAGGATTCTGAAAATAAATCCATTTTTCATCGCTAATAACAATTCAATGTAAAACTGATTTTTTATCGTGTAATTGAAGAAAAATTTTACAAGTGGTTTTTCGGTTTTCGATCTTTTATTCAATTCATGTGGCACCCATTTTCCAGACTTTCAGATCTTTCCCATAGCTTTAAACGGTCAGGAATTGTTTGTTGTGCAACATTTAATATTTCTGCCATTTGTTTCTGACTCAAAGTGTCAACTTCATACAATATTGTTTGCAATTCGGCGTCTTCAAACTTTTTTGGTCGTCTTCCACGTTCTTCATTTCTCACATCAAAATCGTTATCTCTGAAACGTTGAAACCATCTCTTGCATGTTTCTTTGAATAGAGCATGTCTCGCCAAGCATTCGATGCGACTCTGGAGCACTTTTCTTTAAATGAAAACGAAAAATTAATGCTTTCCGCAAGTCATCATTTTCGGGTACAAAATTCGAGATTTTTAACACGATGAAAAAATATGATATGTTTGCTCAATGACTTGATGTATACTAAATATATCTGACAGGTGTCATAGCAAATAAAAAAAAAAAAAAAATAAAAAAAAAAAAAAATAAAAAAAAAAAAAAAGTCCCTATCGAGACATTTATATCTTGACGCTCACTTCATACCGGAACATATGGTATGCGAAAAAATACATATCCACGATAAATACCATACGGTATGCTACGATGGTAAATCAAAAATAAGCGTCATGATTCCAATCTAGCAGAAAGGCCACCCTTCCGATATTACCAGTTTCAGGAAATTTTATATAAAGTTCAAGAGATTTTTAATACGCCTCCCTTAAAACTTGCGGACGATCTTGCCGCTATTCGCTACTATGGTAGACTCTTAAAGAGTGTCACTCCTCCACCGCAGTCGACTTGACCACGATATATTTTTTCGAACCTAAAAAACCTTCCTCTCACCTTCAATTACCAGAACATTAGAGGACTACGTTTTAAAACCCAAGCCGTATTGCATCAATCTCATGCTCTCCCATTTGATATATACGCTCTGATTAAAGCTGATCTTACCCCTAACATAAGAAACCAGGAGTTATTCTCTTTCTTTTTTTTAAATGTTTTTCGGGATGATGGTCGCGCAGCTCCTTTGATTGACGCTCCTTGCCGAGATGTCCTACTGGCCATTCAAAGCAGCTTTGACTTCTTTCTCGCTGCAACTTCGTCTTTTTCTAAGCTCGACTTTGTGTCAGTTAAAATAACACTTACTAGTACAAAAGATGCTTGAATGTTATATGTTGTGACAATCTTCCGGCCCAACTTATCGAATCCTACCAACTTGCTACTGATGCAATTGACAATTTGATCGACTTATCGGACGCGCTTAATGATGTTATTCTCTTTGGTGATTTTAATCTGCCTCAGCTGAAATGGACTCGTCTGAAAATCTTTCGTATTTCATCGACTCTAGTCATAGACTCTAGTCTATGTTAAGTCAGTGGCGTTTCCAACTACATATATGGAAAGGTAATTACACCTTATCTTCACAACTGATACCATCAACTCTTCACTATCGTGTTGTGCCCCATCTTTTTCAACTACTGGTAACTTTTATCCTTCACTTCTTTTTTAATTTTTAAACAAGTCGCCCCCCGCAGTTCTGATTTTCGTAAAATCGATACCTATCTAAGCTGGTATTCTTGTGAATTTACCAATCCATCTCTTTTCGCAGAAATGTTCAAATTCATCTCCCTTTATGTGCCATATTTCAGCCATAAAACATTTTCTACATCCCCTTCTTGGTATAATCATAGACTCAGCTCTCTGCGAAACAAAAGAAACAAGTTATGGGCGTTATTCTGCACACCTACTGTTCCTCCGACTATTCAAACTATCTAGGTACATATCTTCATTTCATTGAACTCAACGACCTTCTCTATCAACGCTAACTGAATAGTGCGTAAATCACTCTTATAAATGACCCCAAGTCCTTTTTTCAATTTGTCAATTGCAAAAGTAAGATCGATGGTTATCCAAACCAAATCTTCAAGTGATTCTCCCACGATCGCCAACTTTTTTGCCACATTTTTCAAACAATAGTTTGTCAACAACTCCTTCTTATCAGATCCCTCTTACCTCAATGACCTACCAAATTTCTGCGTTAGTTTCTTTCTCACTCAAAATTTCGATCCTGCAGTTATTGAAGAAAAGTTACTGAAACTTAAAGGTGAATTTCTATCTGGCCTATCCCGCCGTTTTCTTAAAAAAAACTCTTTTCCGACCTGTCTCTCCCCTTTCCTTCCTTTACACAAGGAGGATTTCCCCAGATTTGGAAGACCTCTTTTATAATCCCAATACACAAAAAAGGATCTAAGCATGACGTTACTAATTATTATGCCATTGCTAAACTCTATCATATACCCACAAGCAGTTTGAAAGCTTTTATATTACGAAGACTTAAGCTTTAAATGCAAGCATTTTATTTCGCTCAGAAAACATGGTTTTCCAAAAGGCAGATAAAATACTATAAACCTAAATGAATTCGTGTCTTTTGATTTAGCAGCTTTAGAAAATAGCAAAGAAATCGATTTTGTCGCAACCGATCTCACTAAAGCTTCTGATAAGACATTTCGTCAACTGATCCTCTTCAAATTGCCTGCTCTCGGCTTTGAACCGCTTTTATTAAAATGGATTACTTCTGATCTGGTAAACCGATATTATGGTGTTCAGTTTAAATGCACCCTTTGCATTCCTGGACTCATCTGGATTTCCACAAGGCAGCCATCTTGGTCCTCTTCTCTTTATTCTAACTATTAATCTTGAGAAAGTCATTAAACACTTCTCCCTCTCTTTTAAAGCTGACGACACAAAATATCTTAAAATTATTTCTTCTCCCCATGACTCTGCCCTTCGCCAAGAAGACCCCGATCGGTTTTCAATCTAGTGCCTCGAAAACTGTCTAGAGCTTAATATAGCCAAATGTCAATCTAAATTATAATCTTCTTACGTAAAAGCAACCAGGAGACGGTTTTATTTTCTCTATGGTCAACCAATTTCCCTGGTTCAGATTTTGCAAGACCTTGACATATTATTCGACTTTGAGTTTAATTTCCGTTCGCACATCGGTAAGATGATCCTTAAAACCAACTCATCACTTAGCTTTACTAGGCTGTGGTCCAAAAAATTTTCGAACCTGTATGTAACCAGGTTTCTTTATGTTATCTTTGGTCGCCTCCTGTTTGAGTATGCCAGTCAAGCTTGGTCCCCCTTTCACAGAGTTCATGTTTCCCCAATAAATGGTATTAAGCATCGATTCCTCCGATTTGTTCTCCGTGGTCTGCCCTGGAACGACCCTTTAATCGTACCTCCCTATCAGGACCACCTCAAACTTATCAATATGAATTCGTTAGAAGAACGTAGGAACATTGCCGTCATTATTTCCAATCATCGACTGCTCCCAGGTTTCATGGATTGCGCATCCCTTTCCAACTCTATTTCCTTCAACATCAACTTACGTAATCTGCGTTGTCCTCGTCTCTTCTATCTACCGGTCCACCGCTCTTGTAGCCCCAACGAACCAATCTCCCGTATGCTCTAAAAGGTCAACTCAAAGCTCTCCATTTTTGATTTCAATCTGAGCACACTTCGTCTCAAACAAGATCTGCTCCATCATTCCTTTGGTGTCTAGCTCTTAAGTGTTTTAGATTGGATTAAGCCAATATAATTGGGCCTCAGGCCACATCAAAATTAAAATATTAAGGGTTAGATTTTTGCAGGCAAAACAGTCAAAATGAGCCACTATGGGGTGTTGACGGCGTCTTGGTAACATCGATTAGCCTCCAAGATCATACGATTAAACACCTCAAATTTTTTAAAAAAAATTTTAGCTTAAATACTATAAAGCGAAAATTTGTCGATTTATAGCCAAAATATAGCTAAAGATGTGGGAAAAATTTGTCTAAAATTACGAGTACTGCAAGGCGAGTACATTCGGCTCACATTATCGTCCTTTCATATTGATATAGGCCAAACACTATATTGATTTCTCATAGCATCAAGCGAAATTGTATGTTGCCATGCATAAAATGTTCCTTATCTAATATTGGAGATCCACCACCCAATCTAACATAATCTAATATTTTCTTACCAACTTATAATACTTAAGGTGGCGTTGCTGTCCAAGGTGAACCTGGTAATCGTAGTAAATTTCCAATTTCTCATCCTCTTTATGTCCGGCACATCCCAATTTACAACACGCTCTTGCATATATCATACTTTGCCTTAAAATTATCTTTATCGGATGCCTAAATCTGGGCTATATCCCAAACAACTGGAAAGAAGTAAAAATAGTTTTCATTTCCAAAGCAGGAAGGCCTAATCGCTGGAGAAAATTCCAGACAAGAAAAAAAGACAAAAACCTAACAAACACTCAATACGCTTACCTTAAAGGAAAATCATTAGAGAGAGCACATGATTGTAGCTACCATAGAAAGAATATGCATTACAAAAAGTTCACCATAGTCACCTTCCTAGATATCTAAGGAGCATTTAATAATGTGGACACCGATTCTATAAGGACGGCCTTGGACAGGTTCCATGTAGAAACAAAGATAGCACAATGGTTGAGAACATGCTAAAGAGCAGAAATATCAATTCAGAACTTAAGAGAAAAGCACGAAAACAGTTGTAAGAGAAACTCCACCAGAAGGAGTGTTCTCACCTCTTCTGTGGCTTTTTGTTGTAAACTACATCCTTACACGTTTTGAACAGAAGGGTGTTAAGGCAGTAGACATAGGTGGAAGGAAAACGTCTTCCAACGATCAGTGAACTAATTGAGTCGGCCTTAAACACACTTGCAAAATGAAAAGGTTTAATGGTAAATCCCTCAAAAACCGAACTAAAAAACCATTAGAAGCATTTACTGATGCCAAAGAACCTTTGGGAAACGTTAGGGACTAAAGCCATATATCGTATAATACACTGGATGTACATGGCTATAATTATACTCATTCTTACATATGGTGCACTGGTACTGTGGAAAATCGCTGAAAATACTAGTTATCTGAAAACACTCACACAAGTTCAAAAACACACGCTATGTCACAGTTAAGAGCGTTAAGGTCTACTTCTCAAGTATCAATATAGATAGTACTCAATTTCCTTCCTTTAGGCGATTTCCTTAAATGCACAACTTTCAAAAGCTCGATCAGACCAAAAGAATCAGGCCTATGGACGTATCGCAATTCAGAACACCCGTCTAGAATACAGGAGTATGAACCATCAAAACTGACGAAGTTTAGTGACTGCATCGTACCAAGCGTAGACTTTGATAGTTGACTTTCTTCACATCATTTTCTAGCAGATATGACTGGTTAAATAACACTGCCACTAAAAATGGAAAACTTCACCTCTACAAAAGCAGCTCCAAAATGGAGGCACTGAAGCAGGAATCTACTGTGAAATGCTATAGATTCAGAATCTTTACAAGATCCCGGACGAATGTAATTTTTTTGGGCAGAAATATTTACCATTCGTAAAACTGCACAGGCTGTACTATTCACAGAGCTTGATCCCTTGGAGATATCTATCTTTGTGGACAGTCAAGTCATAAAAGTTTTGGCAAGTGAAAATATAAAATAGAAATCAATAGAGGTACAAAAATATCATTAAACTCTAATTAGAGCCTTTGAATTTGTCCGAGTGGATGTCTGCTGGGTACACAAAACTGAAAAAGAATGAGCTGGCAAAAGAATGTGCCTCTCTGCATAGCAGAAACACACAAAAAGACGTAACCTCCTCGAATTGAAAAAAAAGCATCCGTGTTGCTATAGCTGTCCTAACTGGTCACTGCCTCATTGGCAGGATGGCCAACAAATAGGAGCCTCTTCTCAAGGTTATTGTAGAAGCTGTAGGAACGAAGAGTAAATAGTTATCAGATCTTTTTTTATATAATGTCATTAGCACAAACCGATTGTTTGATCATGGGTCGAAAAAAGTTAGACTTGCGACAATTGGCAACACAAAAAATATATTACGAAAAAAAGAAGGAAGAAATAAAGTTGAAAAAGCGTCTGAAGGACATAATATAATATTATATTATTAAAACAAGGCAGTGCTTCGTCGGGATTTGTACAGTTCAGCGGCAAGTTGGACGTTTTGTGCGCTGTCTTTCCGTATGGAAGTCGCTATTATTGGGTCTATAACTTCGTGCGGCTTGCTAAGAGATGGCGTAACTTGTATTATTCCATTGTTATTATTCCATTGGAACATGCGTTAAAAAACTATTGTCATTGTACGTCATTTCAGTATATGTCATTCATTTGAAGCGTAAACAACAATAATTTTTTTTCACTCAAATATGTCGAACTTTGTGCCTTAAAAAGTGTTTTTGCGGGGAGTTCTTCTTCATTACTTTAATATGAAGAAAACTGCTGCCGAAAGTCATCGTATTTTAGTGAAAGTTTATAGTGAACATGCGCTAGCTGAGCGAACGTGTTAAAAGTGGTTTGCACGATTTAAAAGTGGTGATTTTGGCTTGGAAGACGATGAACGTCCTGGGCAGCCAAAAAAGTTTGAAGATGAAGAACCAAAAAGAAGAACCAAACACAAGAACCAGCCAAATCAAAGGCAAAGCCGAATATCCATGGCGCGAAGGTAATGCTCTGTATTTGGTGGGATCTGATGGGTGTGCTGTATTATGAGCTGCTAAAACCGGTTGAAACCATCAATAGAAAACGCTACCGAACACAATTAATCAGTTTGAAGAGAGCAGTAGCCGAAAAACCCCCGGAATATGCGACCAGACACGAGGCAATAATTTTCCATCATGACAACGCTCGGCCCCACGTTGCTATTCAGGTTAAGAACTATTTGGAAAACAGTGGATGGGGAGTCTTACCCCACCCGCCTTATAGCCCAGACCTTGCCCCTTCTGACTACCATTTGTTCCGGTCGATGCAGAACGCCCTCACTGAAATACGGTTCACATCAGAGCAGAATATCAAAAATTGGTTTGATTCATTCTTGGCTGCCAAGCCGGCGCAGTTCTTTTGGGATGGGATCCACAAATTGCCAGAAAGATGGGAAAAAGTCAAAGCTTCAGATGTGCAATACTTTGAATAATACTATTGTACATGTTTTTCTTAAATAAATGTTTAAATTTTGAAAAAAAAACCGCACGAATTAAATTACATACCCAAAAAAAAAATTCACATCGTTGCGTTTGAAAATAGATTTATTTGTTTGATCATTACATTGAAGCGAGCAGGGGTTGGGGAGCCCCCTAGTGTATTATAAAAATTATAATTGTATATTATAATTTATGTTTATGTTTTTTGTATTTCTTTGAAAATCAGTTCAGGCAATCAATTATAACAAAGAAAATCTCTATAATTGTGTATTTATTACCTAATTAATCTTGGTTCAAAGCGCAGAGAGTACGTACTTCTTTATATTATCGTATATTTATATTTTTTTAGAGTAAAAGTGTGCAAAGTTATGTTGCATAGACTGCAGTTGTTTTTAAAAATCACACTGTTCACCTCGTAATTTTCATAATGGGTGATTTTTTAAGCAATTGGTAGAAAACACAGGTAAATTGCAAAAGTGTAAACAATTTTTATTTGAGTTAATAAATCAATGTTTGGCATATACTTTTTAAAGATTATTTTATGTAAATGTACCATATACCACGACTACGTGTTAAGTGGTCTATACGGAGAGTCCAATTTTAAATCACTTTTTAGAGCATATTGGCTGGTATCTCTCTAATAACATGTTTAATTTTGTATTCTGTCTACAATTGATACTGGCAGAGACGAGTGATTTAACGTATCCTCATGAAAAATAGTCAAAAGGCGTCAAACCGCATGATCTAGGAGGCTAATTCACCGGTTCAAAACGAGAGATAAATTTATCATCGAACTCATTTTCCAATTGGTCCATCGATTCGCGTGCTGTGTGGCATGTATCGCTGTCTTGCTGGTACCACATGCCGGCCTGATTCACCTAGTACATCTTGGGCAAAAAAAAAAGTTTAAAGTCATTGACGAAAGCGGGCGCCATTGACCGTAACGTTATTTAAACGGTCATCTTTGAAAAAATGCACAAAATTAATCATCCCATTTTTTTTTTTTAATAACTTTTTTATTAAATAAAAAAAAAAAAAAATGATTCTGAGTGATGGAAGTCTTTATTTAGACCTTTACAATTATTTCTGTTAAGTGGAAAAGATGATATCCGCCAAGTGGCTGCCGCCAGTGTTGATACACATTTGTGCCTGTTTTATCGCATTTTCAATGACTTGTTGAAACCACATGTTCACTTAGCCCTGCTCACCCAATTCCGGGCGTTTACCAGTAACAGCGACCGTATTGCCGATGGCGTCCTCAAAAAAATACGGCCCAATCATTCCTCCCGCGTGAACGCCACATCACATAGTGGTCTTAAGTGGATGTAATGGCTCTGTGCATTACACGCGGATTTTCAGTACCTCAGAAACGAAGATTTTGCTTATCAACATAATCGCTTAGGTTAAAATGCGCCTTGTCGCTCATGATGATCTTCGACACAAAATCTTTCACACGCGACTGACGGTCAGGAGGCATTAACTGATGCACTGTTTGCACTTTGTACGGGAACATTTGTACATCTTTCACTAAAACTGGTGATGCACAATTGCGTGGCCCGTCGTCTGGTTGATGTTTCTTCGTTCTCAGCGACATTGGCAGTCACAGCCACGATATTCTCGGCCAAACTACAAGTCCGATGGCGGCCACACCCTGCATGGTCTCCTGGTCTCTCCCTCTCCGACTCTGTTCGAGACGAGTAGCTAAGCGCAGAAATGTTTGCCCAGTTGGCGCGACCCGATTAGGAAACCGACATCGAAATTCACGTTGCGCTAACACCACCGACCGATTATTACTCAATAATATCGGCACAATTATTCCACGCTATTGTCGATTATAGCGCTCCATTGCTTTTTTGTTTGTATACAACAAAAATACGGCCCAATCATTCCTCCCGCGTGAACGCCACATCACATAGTGGTCTTAAGTGGATGTAATGGCTCTGTGCATTACACGCGGATTTTCAGTACCTCAGAAACGAAGATTTTGCTTATCAACATAATCGCTTAGGTTAAAATGCGCCTTGTCGCTCATGATGATCTTCGACACAAAATCTTTCACACGCGACTGACGGTCAGGAGGCATTAACTGATGCACTGTTTGCACTTTGTACGGGAACATTTGTACATCTTTCACTAAAACTGGTGATGCACAATTGCGTGGCCCGTCGTCTGGTTGATGTTTCTTCGTTCTCAGCGACATTGGCAGTCACAGCCACGATATTCTCGGCCAAACTACAAGTCCGATGGCGGCCAAACCCTGCATGGTCTCCTGGTCTCTCCCTCTCCGACTCTGTTCGAGACGAGTAGCTAAGCGCAGAAATGTTTGCCCAGTTGGCGCGACCCGATTAGGAAACCGACATCGAAATTCACGTTGCGCTAACACCACCGACCGATTATTACTCAATAATATCGGCACAATTATTCCACGCTATTGTCGATTATAGCGCTCCATTGCTTTTTTGTTTGTATACAACTGCTGTCTAGTCTACACTTTTGCAATTTTCCTGATTTTGTTTTGACAATTAGAAACCAAACGCTTACAAAATCACTTATTGAAAGTTTATTTTAAGTGCATGAAGTTGGTTTATAGAAATTTATAGACAAATTTAAAATCGCATTTAAATGAAAATGACTTAATACATCAACAAATAAATTATTTTGAAATTAAATATTATTAATTTTAAAATTGAAATTCTCAAAACATGGGTCGGTCTATATTTGAAAAAAAAAAGAACTTAATACTCAAGAGGGTAATACTACTCTTAAAATGCCGGAGAACGTGTTAATTTATTTGGAAAATTGGAGAGAGAGAGAAAGAGAGAGAGAGAAAAATGTTTGGGCTCTATGGTTATTTCGCTCCATGGATGACATCCAACATTTAATGGGGAGAATAAATCAATAGTGTAATTGGGCTTGTTGTTGTATTCTAGACAACAATTTATTTCTCGATATTTTAGTAGCCTGAAAAAAAGAATGTCTTTCGGGCACTGCTAATATTGAACCCCGAATCGTCCGATTGTGAAGTCAATACACTACCACTCCCCTGTAATTCTCCGCCGACGAACTGTAATTTTTTTTTTCTATGACCAGGCTAGTTCTATTATAGTTAGAACCGAAGCTCTTTACCCGTTCGGGGATGTAAACACAGCTGTTGGTCCAATAAGGGCTCTTCCTTAGTCCTGCCTTGCGGGCCCGATTTCCATACATGTTGGAGTAGTCCGGATAGGGCCTTACTTGTTTTATTCCAGATTTTACTTAATTGTTGATTCCATCTATGGAATTCATCCGCTGTCGCATTTATATCGCTGCTAATTTTCTCTACCGGTCAAATCTCGCCTTTATAAATTTGTCAAGTCGAGTCCGGATGGTCATCGACCAGCACCCAATGGTTACCACTTGTAGGTAAAATAAGCACAATTGATATGTAGAAACAGTTAAGACTCTGGGCGTCGCCAAGTTGACACTCCTCAGCACCTTCCCCATTTCTGCACCAACAAACCATCATCATATAATATTTTTCAGTTCTAGCTATTTATTTTATATTCTATATTTCGTCTTAATAGAAAGATTAATTTCTAACATTATTTTAAATACATACATACCATCTTGATGAAAAAAATTAAAAATACAAGTTTATTTATCTAAATCTATATTGCCCCCTTCAAAGTAATCCCCATCGACTGCAACACACTTATGCCAGCACTTGATCCAATCCTTGAAACATTTTTTACTATATATTCGGTTTTCGGTATGTCCATCAGTGTTTCGTTCGATTTTTCCATTACTTCCTCAGGGAGCCAAATCAGGTGAATTCGGTGGTTGTTGGATGATATTTGCTGCATATTTCGTCAAAAAATATCCTGGTGCAAAATCCACGAGTCTTCTGTTCCCTTTCTGCGAATTGCTTCACGCAAACGCCTCATAACGCCCAAATAATACTCTTGCTTTACTGTATGGGCTTCTGGCAAAAATTCATGCACTACACCGTTATAATTCATGGAAACCGTGAGTATTGCCTTCTTTTTTGACTGAAAATGACGTGGTTTTTTTGGTCTCTGATCATTTGGTGAACGCCATTCATTTGCCTGATGTCTGGATTGCACGTCGTACTCATAAACCCACATCTCGTCTCCAGTAATGATCCTTTTGATGAATGTGGGATCGGATTTAGCCTAGCAAATCATCTCTTTTGCGACGCCAACACGGTCTCTTTTTTGCATGAAATTGAGGTCTTTTGGCACCAACTTTGCTGCTACACGACGGAAACCCAAATCATTAGCCAAAATGTTTTTGATGGATCCATAAGCAATGTTCAAGTCCTCCGCTATCTCTCTGATGGTTAATTTGCGGTTATTGATCAACATTTCTTTTACTTCATCAATGTTTTCGTCGGTTTTCGATGTCGATGGTCTGCCACTGCGTTCATCATCTTCGATTGACTCACAACCACTTTTGAACCGCTCATGCCACTGGTAAACGACCGTTTTCTTTAGAGAATCATTGCCGAAACACTTTTCCAACAATTCCAACGTTCGCGCACCATTAAATCCGTTTTTTACGCAAAATTCAATACAAGTTCGTTGTTGCAAATTTAAATCCATTTCTGAAATTGTAAAAAATCGCCAACACACAGAGATAGATCTACTCTTGGCTACGAAACTTTTGCAAATGTCAAGTTATGACGCTAAGATTTAGAGAGAATATCAACAACAACATGTGCCAACTTAATAAAAAAGAAAAAACAGAACTCAAATCGGAAAAATGGGAGCGCCACATGGTGATTATTCCGTTTTTTTTTTTTTTTTATCAAGGTGATGTATGATACAATTTCCAATAGTGCCTAAATATGATAATATTGCTAATTGTATTTAGGACGTCGTTTACTTGTTGATTCTTCAATATTTAGTCAACCTTTGTGGATTGTTGATAGGAGTTCTCATCACCTATCATTATATAGCGAAGTATAGAGAACCACAATACTTTGAAAGCATGCCTAACTTTTCATTTGATGGTTTGCAGCGCAATTTATGAATAGAAAATACAAATTTAATTAAAAAAAAAAAATCAAATTATACAGAAAATAGCCTTCTAACAAAATCCTTTTACACTATTTTATTTGTAAACTAACTGTACTTTGTGGCTTTGAGAATACATAGTTAAAAAGTTTCCCTTATTAAATAAAAAAATGCCAAATGGGAATATTCTAACAACAGAAAATAAAATAAAATCAAATTGTTCATTTTGAAAAAAAAAGATAAAAGAACATTTCTTCATGAGTTTTTAACAAATATTAATTTTATATAGCTACAAATCCCTTTGAACCTGTATCTAGATATAAATTAGATTAACCGGTATACAGTGGACCAAATACCCAGAGAATATGGATAACAATTTATTCCACAGCAATGCTCGTATTTATGGAGATACATACTCGTAAGTGCATATATAAAGGTAGAAAGGAAAAAAAAACAACATATTTCTAAAGTACCAGTTTTTGCGGTTATGGTGGAATGCTTTCAACGTTTTAAGAGGCCTGTCTATTTTTCTAAGAAAGGAAACTAACTATTAAACGGATGAGTTACTTGAATTTTTTTTTTCTCAAATACCAAATGCCAAAATTTTGATATTTGCTCAACCCAACACTCAGAAAACACGCACGAAATCAGATCGTGCCAAAAGATTCATGGTGATTTCAAAAATTTTGAGATTTCTTTCATTACATCAGTTTACGAATAGTCAAGTTCTTTTTTTGTATACATCATTGATTCGATGGGATGGAACTGAGGAGTAACTTTGGTGAGAATCGATATATTTGTATAAAAGTTCGAGGGTTTCCTCAGGCGGACAATACGATACTTTCAGAAAATAGGCTAGGTTCGTACAATTTTCGAATCAGAAGACGTAATACGGACAAGTCTGACAATCAAATTACTAATAAGAAGCCTTGCTTCGGCATGGAGAAGGAATGAACCGGCGAGGTGCAGTCGGATCGAATTATTGTATATAATTCCGGGTTATGGGATTTTGTTTTATACAGTGATTATGAGCTATCCGATGCTTAATTAGTGCAGACGGAACCTTCTTTTTCCACTATAAAGGCAAAGTTGACACGCCGAACTGAAACACTTACTAATAAAGGGTGATTCATCGTGAGGTTTAATTTATACTATAGGTATAAATATATAGTAGGTATATACTATAGAATGCTAGGTAGGGGAAAAGTAGCCTCCTTGACCGCCAGAATGCGCTACTACTGCAAAAGAGGTTATGATGCCTTGAAGTGCGTTCATATTTAGGCAGACGTGCCGAATTTCAGTGCGATACAGTCTTTAGTTTTGTTTTAACAGCTGTTTGTAGTTGACGTGTTTGGCATCATGTTGAGTATGGACAAAAACGATTTTCGTTCTCCCATAAAACATTATTTTTTGAGAGGCAAAACGGCGAAGAAAACAAAAGAAAAGTTGGATAAATATTATGGGGCTAATGCTCCGTCAGATAACACCGTCAAATATTGGTTTCAAGAGTTTCGTGGTGGCCAAAACTTCATTACCGATTAAGTCCGCAGCGGCAGGACCTCCGATGCGGTTACAGAGGACAATGTCAAAAATAATGGTGTTGGTTGACCGGAAAGTGAAGGTGCGCGAGCTAGCAGATACCACAAAGATTATTACTGAGCGCACACGCCATATTTTGGGCAATATTCTGCATATGAAAAAGATATCCTGCCGCTGGGTGCCGTGCATACTCACTCCTGACCAAAAACACGAACGCGAGAGCACTTCGAAACAGTGTTTGGACTTCCTGATGCGGAATCGGGCAGACTTTTGGCGTCGATTGGCAACTGTTGACACCAGAGAACAGAATGAGTGCCCGGAAATGGATTGAAGCCAGAACGAATGCTCCAAAGCGGCGGAGGGAGGCTCGATGGGTCGGAAAGGTTATGGCGTCGGTTTTCTGGGATTATCATGGCATACTCTTCGTGGACTACCTCGAAAAATGAAAAACCATCAACAGCGAGTATTATTGTGCATTACTGGAGCGATTGAAGGTCGAAATCGCTGCAAAACGGCCTCACAGGAAGCGAAAAAATATTTTGTTTTTGCTCTCTATCTCTTCCCAAACCCCAAAAGATGGCTCATCAACAACAAATTCAGCTCACGCGAGGAAATCATCGAGGCCACGGAGGAGTATTTTGCAGATCTTCCGGAAAATTACTTTTCGGACGGAACCAAGAAGTTGGAAAATCGCTTGAATAAGTGTATTAAACTAAAAGGGGACTATATTGAATAAAATAAAAAAAAAATTAAAAAAATTTTTTTTTTCATTTCCAAGGAGGTTACTTTTCACCCCACCCAGTAAAACATTTGAAAGTGAACTATAAATTTTTATTATCGGTTAAAAGAACAGTTCATAGCATTTACTTTTTGAAAATTATATAAATGTTGGCCATGACTACGTCTGAGGTGGTCCATTCGGAAGGTCCAATTTTGGGCGTCTCGTTCAAGCATAGTGACTGGTATCTCGCTGATAACACAAGTAATGTTAGCTTCCAAAACGTCAATCGTAGCTGGCTTACGGAAATACGGGCTTACAGCCCAAATACGGAAATTTTGTTTATTAACGTATCTATTGAGCGAGAAATGGGCTTCATCACTGAACAAAATTTCACGATAAAACATCGGATTTTCATTGAGTTTTTCCAGAGTCCATTCACTGAAAATATGACGCAAATTCAAGTCGCCTGGCTTCAATTCCTGCACAAGTTGAATTTTGTACGCTTTTAGGCTGAGATCCATTCGTAAAATACGCCAAGTTGTCGAATACGCCAAGCCAAGCTGCTGAGAACGACGATGAATCGATTCTTCACGGTTTACGCATACACTCTCAGCTACAGCTGCTTTAGCCTCTACTACGTGGTGGATGTTGTCTACCGGTCGATTATCTTCCACTAATGTAAACTGGGACTCAAATTTGCGAATGGTATTGGCAAAAGTGGTTTGCCAGTTTATCGAATAGCACGATAAATATTTCTCACAGAACGTTGATTTTCGTAATACAGCTGAACAATTTGGAGACGCTGTTGTGATGTAAGTCTTTCCGTGATAACTTGCCAAACGATACTGAACAAAAATAACAAAGCAGTTTGATAGGAGTCACGCGTGATTCGTCAAAAAAAGCCTATTAAAAATCAAACCTCACAATAAATCACCCCTTAAAATGATGAAGAAACACTGCGACGATACGAAAGATCTGCATAAAATTTTTATCGATTTGAAGAAAGCGTTCGCAGGGATTTGAAATAAAAGAAGCTAAAATTACAAAAAGTAAACCTGCGTCGTAAATGTATAAAAATGTTAGATGCAGCATCGGCATCTGAAAAATTCGGTGTTAAAGTTGGAATACATCAAAACAGTTTTCAATGTATATTTAAATATATTTATTATGTATATTTTTTTTCAACAGATGGATTCTCATGAGTGTTATTATAGGTGTGCGACATCCTCATCGCAATTTCTTTCTTTGTTAATGACTGAGGTTAAATTTAAAATCGTTTACATTTTTACATGACGTCTCATTCTAAATGAATGTGAGGGCTCTGGTTTGTATCTTCAGAAAACCGCCAATACTGACATTCGATCTTAGTACTAATGGTTAGTAACGCGTTATCTTTTAACATCTTGCTTCAATTATTAGAGTTGCTTGGAGAGCTGTCGTTGCTATAAAAACGCTATCATTGGCGATAAGAAAAGAAGTTGCTCCGGAGCAACTTGCACTACATTAAATAGCAACGTACTTTGTAAAGCAGTGTACAATGTACTCTATCGCACATGCTTTTACTACCATTTTTTTCGCCTCTTTTTTGCAAAGTTTAAGGTCTAATTCAAAACGCACTTTATCGGCTTCATTATTTTCGCTGTACAAAGTCCTCGCCTCAGATGCTTAGCCTTTGTTTGTTACCGTCATTTTATTTTCATGGTTCTACCACAACGTTTCTTTATATAACATTTGTATGTGGAGCTGGCCTTTTAAAAAACCGCGAAGAACCGAGCTGTATTCCTATATTTTTCTTCGAAATTGTTCCACATATTTATGTACCAAGTTAGTTTTCTTCTAATTGGCTTATGAAATTTTTTCCGTGCTTAAATTGTGCCAACATATTGTTTCAACTGATGCCAGTTTCCGTTACTGTTTTTTTTTTTTTTTTTTTTACGAAGAATTATGTCAGAAAAATTCAGTGCTGACTTACTAGTGGTTCGCTTGGATCACTTTATAATAACTCTTTTCGCGTTATTGCAGATGGTATCATGACTCCGTTTGATGCCCTCCCTTTTAGTATGTAATTAAGCGCCGTTCTTGCTCAGTAAATAACGTATTTAGTATGGTAAAAACGTGTGATTTTTATGAGTTTCAACATCTTCTCGCGCTTCATGTCTCGTTTCGAATCCATTTCCTCAGAGACAGTCTTCGTCTTAAGTAGATATTTGGAATATCTTAATCAAACTTGTACTAAAGATGGAAGTTAAAAATTTTCCATTAAAAACAGGAAACGGTCTACTGTAAACCTGAACAATGTTGAAGGGCGGATAACTTCTTCCTGCCATTGAATCTCAATAAGGGTGCACGACCGACGCGTTTCAAATATTCTCACTGAAGGCACTGACTTATCCAATCGTATGCTATGAGTACGCACTTGATGGGCAATTTTCGGTTTTTACCTTTTGATTCACAAACGCACATATAACTTATTTTGTGTGCTGTTGGGGGCTTTTTTTATTAAAAAGAATTTTTTAATAATTCCATCTCTCATAACCGATTTTGACTTCAAGCCATTTATGGTTAGTAAACATGAAGCTGAAAACTTTTCCAACCAATCGCTGTGGTTTTCGGGTGAAATGGTATCTGTGGCATTTATGAAGTTCGGTGATTTATGTTTTTACTTTTCCATTTTTTTGTTGGGCATTTCATCATATTGGTTCGAATGAAGTTATGTACTGTATATAATGCGAACATTAAGCACCTGAAATAATGTCAATCTAATATCCACGAGTATTTGTCTTTATACTCGTTAATTTTCAATGCTTTTACATGAAAGACTATCCGGGATTCGAATCAGGACTACGACGGATAACTCCAGTTAGAAGCGGAATAGAGCGATTCTTTTATGCGCTCGTTCTTGCGGGTTTAAATATATTATTTTATGTTGTTGATGGTAATTCTGGCTCACAAAAGATCTGTGGAATTTCCGGAATTTCAATTAATTCCCATAATTCCCCTTAAAAAAGGGGAAGGTCTATGGGTCGACTTTTACTGGCGCAATAAGGTTGCCGTATTATAAACAGAGCACAATTTATGTTTTTATATATACATTGTGAACTTTTCTGGTGGTGGTTGGGCGCCTCATTTCGAAAAGCTGGGAACAATAAACGAGTACGAGTACTTTGCTACGGTGCGCTTCCATTTTTTGGCAACGATACAAGGATACAAGCACAGCGCACACAGATAGGGTGGTTAGGGATTTCAATTATTTACACTTAGTTTACAAAATGCTACAGCGCTGGTAAACGATTACGAACGTAATTTATTGGAGATGGAGATAATGGTGATGAGGACGTGGACGAACATAACGATGCTGGTGGAAGCTTATTTAAATTGCACTTTGGTTTTGGTGAAATGGAACTGAAATTAGCTTCTAGTAAAGTGAACCATTATGCAAAGGAGTATGGGTCTTTGGAGTTTTGTAATGCATCTGTTTGCCGACGATTTAAAAAAAATCATTATGATAATGTGGTAGATTCTATTGTTAAAAAAAAATATTGAAAACAACATACATAAGAGATTGCTTTTTTTTGTTAATTGGATGACTTGCATAGCGACTCTGGATTGTTTTAAGCAAATTTACAGTTTGGTATAGAGGTATCACTTTTTAATTTTTCATCTAGAGTTAGAATGCCTGGAATACCTTATACAAAATTCCGAGGAAAATTTTAAATCAAAATGAAGAAAAAAAAATAGTTTCCGACATCACCATCTTTTTTGACAGTCGTTATGGTTTATAAGTTATGTATAATACATCCTTCCAGGCAATGAAATCATGTAATATGAGTGGTTGCGTGGAATACAACAACAAGTCCAATTACACTAATAATTAGTCTCCCCATTATATGTTGGATGCCATCCATGGAGCGAAATAGCCACTGAGCCCATACATCTTTCTTTCTCTTTCTGTCCCATTTTCCGAAAAACTTAACAAATGCTTTGCTAGTGTTAAGTTCCTTTTATTAAAGCTGTATAAGCATAAGGCATACATACATGGTAGGGTACAAAATTGAGATAGAGATACATATAACAAAAGAATAAATACTACCTTGATCCCGGAATTCATTCAGAAAATTAAAAATACAAGTTTATTCATCTAAATCTATATTGTCCCCTTTAAAGTAATATCCATCGATTGCAACACACTTATGCTAGCGCTTTATCCAATCCTCGAAACATTTTCTATATTCGGTTTTCTGTATGACCATCAGTGCTTCCTGCGATTTTTCCATTGCATCCTCTCGGCTGTTAAAACGCGTTCACCGTAGTGGTTTTTTAATTCGATTGAACATAAAGAAGTTACAGGGAGCCAAATCAGGTGAATTTTGTGGTTGTTGGATGGTATTTGTTTCATTTTTCGTCAAAAAATTACGAGTAATGATGGCACTGTGCGACGGTGCGTTATCATGGTGCAAATTCCACGAGTTTTCTGCCCACAATTCTGGTCTCTTTCGGCGAATTGCTTCAAGCAAACGTCTCATAACGCCCAAATAATACTCTCGGTTTGTTGTTTGGCTGGCAAAAATTCATGATGCACTACACCGTTGAAATCCATGAAAACTGTGAGTATTGCCTTTTTTTTGACTGAAAATGACGTGGTTTTTTTGGTCTCGGTTCATTTGGTGAACGTCATTTACTTGCCTGATGTTTGGATTGCATATCGCATTCATAAACCCACGTCTCCAGTAATGATCCTTTTGATGAATGTGGGATGTATAGAGATAAATGTACTCTTGGCTTCGTAACTTTTGCATGCAGCTTCTACAGAAATCATTTGTAGGGGCGTCATGCCTTCTTGCATGCTTGCATATAAGGCAGAGTTCAGTGATGACAACTATGATGGCGCTGAGATGTTTCCTGTTTAGAAGAATCAGACTGTTAGAGGGATTCAGATCCAGCTTTAGCCAGATCTGTTTGGTCTAGCAGACCACCTAAGGTGCAGGTTTTAAGCCACCATACGTAGATCGAATTTTTTATTTAGGTTGACGATACACAATACTATGCTCATTCGATTATGTGGGATGATGATGGTGAATTTACGTTGCTTCGTTAAGGTTAATAATGACAAAATCAAGACCTTCAATGTCAGAAAAGAACTTATATAAGATGATGCTTTCTGATGTGATTTTTTTTAAATCGCTCTTGAAAGAATTTTGCAAAATTCAGAAGTCAACTACAGAGACACCATATTGGGAAGAACACAGCGAGCTGTCAATGGAGTACACGCGATAACAGAAATAGAAGCGGCAAAGATTGGTTTAACGGAAGGAAAAAACAAAGTAAAAAGTGATTTTTTTGCTGTTTGGTTTTTCAGTGTTCTAGTTTTTACAGCTCACGCTGTAGAAGATTTCAGACCTTCTCCGTTGAGTTTTACTTATGAACTGAACTGACAAGTTTTGAATAAACTTAAGATTACTTATTTTCTAATAGCTTACATTGCAGTTTCTTATTTCTTCTTTTTTGTTTCCCACGAAATTAAGTTCGAATTTTATTTTCTAACTGCCTCCAGTGCAGTTCTTATTTCTTCTTTTTACTCGTATGTTTTTTTTAAAAATCAAAAATTGAGTCTGATATTTCTTTTTTCTTTAAGGTTCAAATTGAATTGCAATGTCTCGAAAGAGGATTATTATATTTCAAGACATTGGGCGTCCGTTTGAAGAAAAAATTACAATAAGATTCTATAGTTTCCAATTGATGGGAAATGTTGTTGCCGGCGATGGAAGCTTCGTCGTAAGCCCTCACCCCTTTAAGTCGAAGTTCTCCCGAGTTTCGTTATTAATTGTAACTTTGATTTAAACTTATTAAAAGTAAAAAGAAATAATACTATGAAGAGAATAACAATAATTAAAAATGCAATTACAAATTAACCAGTTATATAAAATACAATATAATATTCTTTTTTTTTTGAAATATGAGTCCTTTTATTGCTCTCATACTTTTTTTTGTTTAATTAATAAATCACCAAATGTAAATGAATTAATAGTATCATAAAATTGATTAGTATTAGTTTCTATAACAAAATATTGTATGAATTCTTCCTCTTTGCCATAAAAGATTTGACTTTTTATTCGAAGTTGCACAATAATTCTCTCATCTTATTAACTTATTAATATTGTTTTGTTTTGATTCTTTAGTAGAAACGAATATGTTCGAATTTCTATGATATCAAGTTTTTTATTTTTTTATTTTAAGACAGTATACTTTCATATACTCGTATACTAAGATTAAATTCTTTTAAGTTTCTTTCATTTACATTTGCGCTAAAGTCATAAGGAATATTGTTTATATCATAATAACAACTTCTTCTTATTCAATTTTTCATTAGTTATTGGTGTTACAAATGAGAGTTTTTTCTTTATTATAATCCGCAGTACCTAATCTAATATATTGTAGTCTGTATAAGTATTTATCATACTTTCTGATTTCTTCGCTTGTCAAAATATTATTACTTATATGGTTCATATATATGTTCTACACCCTGACTGAATCGAACTGCAACCAACTTCATACTGCTATAATTCCCAAACCGTTCATACTGTGAGCTCAAATTTTGACACATGACAGATAATTTTATTTACAAGCCTTTTAAACGATTTGCGTCTCAGTTGTGTCGAAAAAATTTTATCCGCGATGGAATTCAAACGTGATAGTGTGATGGCTTTATATTTGGCTGGAAAACCACAAGTAGCTATCGTTAGAGCCCTCCAGCACCTCAACGTGAATAAATCATTTGTGTCTCGAACCATAGCAGCGTTGCAAAACGCCATGGAGGTGGTCATAAAAAAAAAAAAACAGCAGCATCGGCAGAAACGGTTCGGAAAGTGAAGGCTCGAATTGAGCGGAATCCACGTCGGAGTGGAAAAAAAAAATGGCTCGTGAGCTCAGCATATCGTTGAAACGGATGCAACACATACTGAAAATTGAGCTTGGGCTCAAGCCATTGAAATTTAAAAAGCACACGATCTTACACCGCAACAGAAAAAAATTAGAGTCGAAAGAGCGAAGGAGTTGCTACGCTTGCACGAAAGTGGTGAGTTGAATTTGGTTTTTTCCGATGAGTCGCCATTTGTTATTGAGCAATATGTCAACAAACAAAATGATCGAGCTTACTAGCTGGAGAGGTTCTTCGAAAATTTACACCTTCGGACGGCCAGCAGAAAGCAGGCAGCACCGATGGTGATGGTTTGGGACGTCATAACCGCCGATAGGCGCTCTCCGCCCGTATTTTTGAACCGTGGCGTCAAAATTAATGCGATCGTATAGCGTGAAACTGTCTTAGAGACAGTATTGAAGCCTTGGGCAAACATTCATTTCGGTCGGAGACCGTGGATATTTCAACAAGACTCGGCACCGTCTCACAAAGCGCACGTCCACCAAGATTGGTTAAAAAACAATGTTCCACACTTCATTTCTTCGACACAATGGATTGCAAATTCTCCGGATGCAAATCCGTTGGATTTCTCTGTCTAGGGTATTTTGAAGACGAAGGTTGGCACTAAAAAATACCAAAGTTTGGACCACCTCAAACAAGCACTTCGCCGGGGATGGGTCAAAATACCGCAAAGCCACTTTCTTCGGCCGTCTAAAGGCCATTATTCGAGCCAAAGGTGAACATATTGAAAATAACTGATACAATTTGAAAATTTATGTATTTTCCAACATTTTTCGCTATGGCACAATAAAATTTATCAAAAAATAAAAAAATTATAGCATTTGAAAAAGTTGCAGTTCGAGTCAGTCACCCTGTATATCATCTCCAAATATTTTAGTTTTGAAATCAACGGCCTCGCCACACTGAAAGCATCGGTTCCCAGTCTTCCACATCACTCGAACAGCTGTGCGGAGAGGCGACTCAACTACGACAGAGACGTCGTACACGGCAGTGCGGAACGTCTCCGGTTCAGTAGGTCGGTAGGGCGTCGCGACATGAGGGATGCTGCTCAGCAGCATTAATGAAAAAAATTAATATTGTACTGCACGTCGAAAGACAAAATATAATTGTTAGGTTTAACTTAGAGTGTCCGCATGGGGCCAGTAAGTTAGAATAAGATAGTTTTTTTTTAAGTAATTTAAGCTAATTTTTAAGCGTTTTTTTGCCTAGCATGTAAGAATTAATGAATTAATTAAATAAAAATGCTTCTTAACTGTAAAAACTGTAAACTGCATCGGTTCCCACAGATCACCGAAATCAAGCAGTGTTCGATGCTCAGTACTCCGCGTGCTGTTGACAAAACGCGACTCATGGGCATAGTACCCCATGAAATAATGAAAAAAATTAATATTGTACTGCACGTCGAAAGACAAAATATAATTGTTAGGTTTAACTTAGAGTGTCCGCATGGGGCCAGTAAGTTAGAATAAGATAGTTTTTTTTTAAGTAATTTAAGCTAATTTTTAAGCGTTTTTTTGCCTAGCATGTAAGAATTAATGAATTAATTAAATAAAAATGCTTCTTAACTGTAAAAACTGTAAACTGCATCGGTTCCCACAGATCACCGAAATCAAGCAGTGTTCGATGCTCAGTACTCCGCGTGCTGTTGACAAAACGCGACTCATGGGCATAGTACCCCAGTATTAAATCCCGGACCCTACAAATTAATTTGTATCGTTCCCTTGATAATAATAATAATAATAATAATATTTTAGTTTTGAGTAGTGTATCTAGGTAAATAAGTTCTTTGTAAATTTTTTCGTATTATTCCATTGGAACATGCGTTGGAAAGCTACTGTCATTGTACGTCATTTCAGTATATGTTTAAAGCGTAAACAACAATAATTTTTTTCACTCAAATATGTCGAACTTTGTGCCTGAAAAAATGTTTTTGCGGGGAGTTCTTCTTCATTACTTTAATATGAAGAAAACTGCTGCCGAAAGTCATCGTATTTTAGTGGAAGTTTATGGTGAACATGCGCTAGCTGAGCGAACGTGCCAAAAGTGGTTTGAACGATTTAAAAGTGGTGATTTTGGCTTGGAAGACGAAGAACGTCCTGGGCAGTCAAAAAAGTTTAAAGATGAAGAACTGGAAGCATTACTCTATGAAGATTGTTGCCAAACACAAGAAGAGCTCACAGAATCTTTGGGTGTCACTCAAGCAGCCATTTCAAAACGTTTAAAAGCAGCTGGATATATTCAAAAGTAAGGAAATTGGGTTCCACATGAACTCAAGCCGAGGGACGTCGAAAGGCGGTTTTACATGTCCGAAATGCTGTTGGAATGCCACAAAAGGAAGTCATTTTTGCATCGGATTGTTACTAGTGATGAAAAATGGATCCATTACGACAACCCCAAGCGGAAAAAATCATATATGAAACCCGGCCAACCAGCCAAATCATCGGCAAAGCCTAATACCCATGGCGCGAAGGTAATGCTCTGTATTTGGTGGGATAAGATGGGTATGCTGTATTATGAGCTGCTAAAACTGGGTGACACCATCAATGGACAACGCCGTAGCCGAAAAACACCCGGAATATGCGACCAGACACGAGGCAATAATTTTCCATCATGACAACGCTCGGCCCCACGTTGCTCTTCCGGTTAAGAACTATTTGGAAAACAGTGGATGGGAAGTCTTACCCCACCCGCCTTATAGCCCAGACCTTGCCCCTTCTGACTACCATTTGTTCCGGTCTATGCAGAACGCCCTCACTGAAATACGGTTCACATCAGAGCAGAGTATCAAAAATTGGCTTGATTAATTCTTGGCTACCAAGCCTGCTCAGTTCTTTTGGGATGGGATCCGCAAATTGCCAGAAAGATGGGAAAAAGTCATAGCTTCAGATGGGCAATACTTTGAATAATACTTAGAAGCTTTTTCATAGGCAGAATTTGACTTTACTAGCTTTGCCATTACCCGCCAATTCTGAAAAATTTGCTGTTGTGCTCCTACCGGTATCCGAGCCCAGGTAGTTGGTGTGACAGCCAGTGAGTCAACCATCACGCCATCGGCACTACCAACAATTAAAACAATTCGAAAGAAATCAGAATAATAATTATTACGTGTTTCTGTTACCTTTTTAAGAACGTTTTTACATAAATTGACATAGTAATTTTTAAGTCTTATATTATTAGGATGCTTCGTGCATTTTTTTAAAAGTATATTTGTCATAAATGGCTTTAAATGTCTTTTATTGTTTGAACTATGCAAGAAGACTATAAGATTTTGCAAAATCGAAGGAAAGACATCAAACACAACAGAAGGATTACTCTCCGAATAGACCGACTACCAAAATTAATTTTTCAGACACTCTATTAACATACTGTATCCATACTTTGAGTCTAGTCTAGGAGGATAACAATTATTTATAGGATCAGAACTCGTGAATGAATTGAGGGCAACCATGTGATGATCTGAGAGCTTGTAATCGTAGACTGCACCACTAAAAATAATTCTATTATTTTTTTGCACTCTAATGAAAATGTGGTCAATGTAACTCGCAGAGGAATCAGTTACACGGGTTGGAACATTTATAAAACTTTTTTGACCATATGATGCCAACATATAACAAATAATTTTCGGTGTCTCGGAATCATTCAAAATTTTAATGTTTATGTCGCCCAAAACAATTAACTTTTTCCATTATTACACTAAAAACATCATTTTACTCTTCAATAAAAACAGATTTTGCAAATTAATGTAATTTGTATATGCACAACATTATGTATAGGTTTATTCATCGTGAGGTTTGACTTTCAAACTGCTTTATCATTTTTGTTCAGTATCATTTGACAAGTCATCATGGAAAGACTCACACTACAACAGCGTCTCCAAACTGTTCAGCTGTATTACGAAAATCAGCGTTCTGTGAGAAATGTTTTTCGTGCTCGATTAACTTACGGTGCGCATAATCGACCTACACTATTGCCAATACCATTCGCATGATATTCGACCGGTTAGTTCACATCCAGCACGTAGTGAAGAGACTATAGCAGCTGAAGCTGAGAGTGTACGCGTAAACTGTGAATAATCGATTCGTCGTCGTTCTCAGCAGCTTTTTTTATCTTATTCGACATCTTGGCGTATTTTACGAATGGATCTCAGCCTAAAAGCGTACAAAATTCAACTTGTGCAAGAATTGAAACCAGGCGACTTGCGTCATATTTTCAGTGAATGGGCTCTGGAAAAACTCAATGAAAATCCGGTGTTTTATCGTGAAATTTTGTTCAGTGATGAATGGATACGTTAATAAACAAAATTGCATTTGGGCTGATGAACAACCCGAAGAGTACCAAGAGCTACCATTACATCCATTAAAAACAACGGTATGATGTGGTTAATGGGCTGGTGGAATCATTGGTCCATATTTCTTCAAATGAGGCAAATCAGAATGTTACCGTCAATGGTAACCGTTATCGCGCCATGTTAACGGACTATGTGCTTCCTGAAATTCAAGCACATGTTCACGGTGAGCTCTGGTTTCAACAAGACGGTCCTACGAGCCATACAGCGCGTAAAACAATGGACTTCCTGAGAAATCATTTTGGTGAGCACTTAATTTCACAATTTGCTCCGGTAAATTGGCCGCCTAGATCGTGCGATATCACACCTTTGGACTATTTTCTCTGGGGATATGTAAAGTCTCAGGTCTTCGGGAATAAGCCAGTTATGAATAGCCCGGAATTTTGTAAAAACTTAATTCATCTCGTAGATCCATATCTCACATAACACAAAAACTATCGGACAATTCTAAATCGATTTAATTTGAGGTAGCAGTGATGAAAAAGTTTTCCCAATTGTTTTATATTATTTTCAAATGTGTTTAGTATATTCGTTATTTGTTACGGTTTTATTATATGTAATATAATATTGTAGTTATGAATAATTGGCTTTTTTTTCCAATGTTAATTTAGACGTATTCGATGTTGTTAATCTTTTAGTCAATTTATTAGAGTTCCTTTTGTTGTGTGTTGCCATCATTGTCGTTATTGTAATTAACATACTTATATCCAATTGATCTGTAAATTTTTAAGATCTTTTAATGTTTGATGGATGTATATTTTCTTAGTACCTTATAGATCTTAACATATTTTTTCTCATGATTTTGTTCTTAAAGTTTGCGGTTCCAATTTTGTTGGTTAATAACCTTTTCCTTATACTCTTTCAATAATAGCTCTATTTATTTTATTTATCAATCTTTTGTTGTACACATTTATATGTTTTGCTTTTATAATTGAATAAATGGATTTATTATACCATTCTATGTATTTAAAGAGTCTTTCTTGTACTGTCAATTTAGATTTTTTTGTTTGTAAAATTCTCACTTTTTCTAATATGGTATTGTGGAAATTTTCAGTGTCTGCGTTGCCTGTCTTAAAAATTCTTTAACATTAACAGATTTAAATTTATTATCTTAAACAACTAAATTTGATTTTCACTTGATTAAAAAATACAGTCGTATTTTTCTAACAATTGTAATACTTTTCCTGTCTTCTAAATAAACAACAACTACAAGTTTTGAGAACTTGTCAGTAAAGAAAAAAAATTTCATTTAAACTTAAAAAGATATTTAAATATATTTAAATAGATTTTGGCTTCATTGCCCTCCTGTCATACTTTGCTCTAATGCATGTGCCACAATTATTATTATATTTTTGATTATATGTTTTTAAGTTTTTATAGTACCTATATATATAAGGTTTTTTTAATACTTCATAGTTTTTATTTCTTCCTGCGTATCCTGTTTCGTTTATATTATATGGTATTTTGCAATGTATCTGTAAGTTTTATCTTCAATCTTATCTTATAATAAAATTGTAAGGCTATGTTAGGTTAGAGTTAGGCGGTTGGAAAACCAGCCCACTTAAGCCTATTGGCCTGTTGTGCTGCCACGTGGATCTATGATTTTCTTACTCATGGAACCAATCTGAGCTTATGATAAAGCGCAGGAGACTGTTAACGTCTGTATTTTTTAGATCGTTTAAGTCGTTGTAGAAGAAGGCTCCTAGGTGGAGTTTTCTTCTCTTGGAGAGAGCTGTTCATGTACAGAAATGTTGGAGGATTGCCTCCTCTTCCTCCTCGTCCATGCAGCTTCTACAGAAATCGTTTGTGAAAGCGACAAGCCTTTTTGCACGCTTGTCTGTAAGGCAGTGTCCAGTGATGACACCTATAATGGCGCTGAAATGTTTCCTTTTTAAAAGAAACAGACACTTAGAGCGTTTCAGATTCAGCTTTGGCCAGATCTGTTTAGTCGCTAGAAATGTTGGCCCACCATCTAAAGGTGCACGTAGCGATTGGTATACCTATTCTATCCTTTTCCGGTATAATAGGTAGAGTGTTTCCAATTTTGGCGAGTTCGTCGGCCCTACATATGTTCAACTGCTCTGCCATCTCCGTAAAAGATGATCGACATTCCAGGGTGGTTTTAGAATTTAGTAAGACCGAGTCCAGGGACTTGATAGCGGCCTGACTATCCGAAAAGATGTGGATGTTTTCGCCTGGAACACGCTTCAGTGATTTGCAAGACGGAGGGAGAGGCTTAGATTTAGCTTATCTGAGAAAACACCTGCACCAACCCCGCTATCGGTTTTAGATCCATCTGTATAGAAATGGATAGACTTGTTTTCCATGAAAGCATCTTATTCCCAGAAGGATCTAGAGGGAAAGCTCGCATGAAAGACTTAGGTATGGTGTAATCGATATTCTCTAAGTGGTTTCCTAATACATTAAGATAATAATAAATTAATAAATTATTTGTCCACTTTAAGGCGAATAGCTGCAGTCTCAGCTACTTGCCTGCTAAAGATGTCAATGGGTGTCATGTAGAGCTCCGCTTATGCATAGACATGTTCTTTGGATTCGGATTAGTTTTTTTGCAGTTGACTGCAATGTCTAAGGCCGTCCACAAGACGACCACACCGTAAGTGAGTATCGGTCTTATGACCAAGATGTATAGCCAGTGGGTTATTCGAGTTTGGAAGCCCCATTTGTTTCCAATGGATTTCTTGCAAAATAATAAACATACTGTAGCTTTCTTTACTCTTTTTTGAATGTTAGATTTCCAGTTTAGTTTCTTATTAAAAATGAGACCCAGGTATTTTGCTGTATCGGAAAACACTAAACTAGTACCGTTTATTGAAGGAGGGTCTGTAGTTGGAATTTTATATTTCCTTGAAAAGAGGACAAGATCAGTTTTATGGAGGCTAACTCCCAAAACACAGCGATCTGCACAACGGGTTAATCTGTTAATATTTAGCTGAAGGAGTTCGTTTATGGTATTAAGATGTTTCCCTGAAACGGCTATAGCAACGTCGTCCGCATAGGCAATCACTCTGCTTCCTTCCGATTCCAAGTATATTAGCAGTTCATTTACCACTAAGTTCCAAAGAAGGGGAGAAAGGACACCGCCTTGCGGCGTTCCTCTGCCAACACATCTTTTAGCAGTTTAGATTTGATTATCCTGCTATTCAGCATAAGACTGAGACTCCCAAGACTCCCCAAGAGAGTCATCTACCACATCGTTCGATGTGGCTAGTCAGCGAATGCAGAGCCTTTTCCACCATTTCCCTTTACAGTAGGCATGTTGAGCAGTTGACAAAAGTATTAAATCAATTTTAGTTCGAATATGGAATCAGTCGTTCTAGAGTTTTAAGGAGGAAAAATGATAGACTTATATGTCTGAGGTACTTTGGGACATCATGAGAACATTTTGCGGCCTTAGGAATGAAAACCACATTAACTTCTCCCCATGACAGTGGAATATGGATCAGTTCTACACAACTCCTCATGATATACTCTAGCGTGGGCAAGATGATGACCTTTGTAGTTCGGCCGGTATTATACCGTTCGGACCCATAGACTTGTATGGTTTGAAGCTATTCAGCGCCCAAAGCAGTTTGTCTCTTGTAATCAGACCATGAGTTTTGTTCACGGTTACAGTAGTCCTGTTTTGGTCACTGTTTGCTGAGAATGACGTTGTCCAGGAGCCATCGGTTTTTTCAAACAACTTGTTTTTGTGATTTTGTCACAAAATGATCTCCAAGAATGACGCTTTGCTTTCCTCAGTTTTTTTTTTATATATTTTAAAGGAATTCTTTACAAGAAATCCAGTCAGTCACTTTTCTTTTGTTTTTTGCAAGGTTTTTCTGCAGGTGTTTCCAAGTGGTCCTAGTGCTTTCATGTCAAGCTCATTGGTGTTTCACGCTGGACTTAAGAGTTCAGAAGATGGTGTTTTGTATTTTAGCCAATCAGTTTTCCGATAGTGAATGTTCAGTCGATACCATCCAGTTCGTTAGCATTTGCGTGATGTTGTTTGAGACAAGAGTGATATCTAACTCATCCTGTCGGTTTCTTTTTATAAAAGTGAGTTCATTACCAATATTGCAAACAATGAGGTTATTACTTAAAATGTAATCAAAAAGTGACTCGTTAATGTCGGTACTGCCCCATACCGTGTCCAGCTTCCAGTATTACACTTTCTAGGTTATTACCAGAGAGATGGCCCACCTGATCGTGGTCAAGATATACCGATGCCAGCCAGTAGGAGGCTTTGGCAGTCTCCAGCCTGGCACCGGTTAAGTCGGGGTCGCTGAGATTAGGGAGTAAAATTACATTAAGGTTACGTTTCACTAGTATACTAGTTCTAATCTTAGCTTTGTCTTTTGTATAAAGTGGAGCATATAAAGGTGTCCAAAGTCCAATAACCATGCCTTCCACGATCCATGGTTCCTGGACTAGGATGATATCTTCTGCGTTTTTGGAGAGACGCAGAATTAATGCGGCCGAAGCCTTTTTTGAATGGTGGAGATTAACCTGGAGAAACTCTATCATTGCTACAATTTCCCAAAGAGTTCCTCACCACGGTTTTATTGGAGTCCTCCGATTCCGAGGATGAGTTTAATAGCTCATCTTCTTCCTCTAATCGTGTAGGATCTCTTATTATTTCATCGTCGGTTTCCATTTCCGATAGTGTCAGAAGATTAAGCCGACGGCTTGATAGTCGCCTCGGATGAATTGAAATCGTCGCTGTCCATTACAGGAAAGGATACCGACGCTTCCAGATCCAGGGCTATACAATTTTAAACATATGTTAAATAATTAATAATTAAATAACTGCTATCAGCTTTTGTTGCACTGTGTTATACTCATGATTAGGAAATTCAGAAAACATTGCTATTGTCCCAGATTTTAAAAATCTACGTTATATGTTAGCCATGAAGCTATGTCATTTCAATGTTATTTTCGCTAATGTTAATCTTAATTTTATTACTAATTACCACTGTTTCTTATGTCAAAATTATTTATGTAGAGAGCCTATTAACAGCTGTCTCTAAAATTGAAAAATGATTATTTTGTTTTTCTTCTCGTGAGTATATGTCGCATTTGCGTTCATAGTATCAATTTGTGGTTCTTAGTCTATAGCATTTATTTGTCCTGTATTTGCGTTTATTCTAGTCATAAAATCTGCTACCTTATTTTCTGATCCTTTAATATACTCAATACTTATATCACACTTTCCAAGTCTAAGTAACTAACTCTGTAATCTGTGATTAATATCTTTCCCTTTGCGTTTGCTTTAAAAGCATTGAAGAGGTCATTGATCTACATATAAGAAGATCAAAGGCTCAAACATAAAGATATGGGCGAAAATAGTTTACTGCCCAAACGATGCTTAGGAATTCTTTTTTCCGTTGTGGAATATTTTTTCTCCTGGTTGCATAACTTAAGGTATGATCGACCTGTGTAAGGACGTCTAAAGCGAAATCGGTGACATCCCTCATAATTTGGAATCTCTTATTAAAATCAGGGCATCTTAAAATTGGTGTATCAGTAAGTAAATTTTTCAGTTTTTGAAAGGAATCTATGTACACAGGATATTTTTTGTTAATTTTCGTATTCTTCTTTAAATATTCAGTCATGCCGTAAGCTACTTTTGCATAGATCTTTACGACCTTTGAATGGTAACCGGTCATTTCCAAGAAGGATTTTTTGTTCGGTTTTGAGATTCAGGTAATCTAAGCTTCTGAATATTTTCGATTTTACTTATATTAGGCTTAATATCATCCATTGTCAAGATATGTCCCAGGTATTCGGCACTTCTACTGTAAAAGTTGCATTTACAAATTAGAATCTTAAGATTGTGTTCTTTAAATCTGTCAAATATTTTTTTGTATAAGATTGTACTGAAAATCAAAATGTCATCTAGGTGGACAGCGCGTGTTTTATATTATATATATATATATATATATAAATATATATTATTTATATACTCTGTAAATAGAATTGATTAATTTTTGGAACGGCGCCTAGCCGTCTTTAAACCAAAACGGCATTCTTATGAACTCGTAATGTCCTAACGGCGTTTTCTTTCTAGCTCTTTCTTTAATAACACCTCCCAGTTAACACCTTTGGCGAGGTCTAATATAGTGAAATCTTGCAATCTTCCTAGTTCCTTTAATATATTTTCAATACTAGGAATAAGGTATTTACCGCTTACAGAAATTTCGTTTAGTTTTCTGTAATCTATCACTATCTATCTGTCTATCTATCACTATTCTCCACTATTCTCCATCCAAATCGGAGAATTACTAAATATATGAAAAATTACTTTTTGTGATTATATCCTGCGCCAAAATATAGTTAATTTGTTTAGTTATTTCTTCCCTTACCTGAGCATCGAACTCGTCGAGTTGTAGGGGCTGTACAAGGTGAATGCATACCGAGAAGTTTCTCCAGACGAGTCCTGAAACCAGAGGATGCTCCTCCCTCCTTTCCCCTCCACCCTCCTGAACAATCTTTTTCCCCTTGGCCTGCACTAAGGTGTCATACGACCCGTGCCGATGATCAACTTGGGTGAGGGTCCAGTATCTCTAAAGATATCTCAGTCGCAAACGGAGTATCCGGATACCTTGCGACCTTCGGATTGCCTCAAAAGGCAAACGCAACGAGCCTAGAACCATAAATTAAAAATTAAATCACGCATAATTAAAACCTTCTGATCTATTTCAAAGGTGGAAAGAAGTGTGGTCATCACGAGAAAGATTAAGTGGGCCAACAAAATTGTAAATGACGGATTGTCCACTGCTCCCTCTGTTTTCAAGACGCTAAACGACTAAATACCAAAACCCCTGGGCCATCCAACATCACATGTCTGAGGTTCTTAAGCGAAGTCTTAAAACACGCTACGGCGATCGCGGTAATCGATAGAAGCGACAACGACGGATCGATTACATCTTAACGGTGACAGTTGGTCAAGTTAAAGCTTTCAGGCAACTTCTTGGCCATTATACGGAAAAACCATGAACCACCTCCTATCACAAGCGACGCTGGCTGGCACCCAGGCCACGTCAATCTCATTGCATGTGCCGACCAAAAATCTCTTGATCTTTTCACGAAAGCCATAGGCGGTTTAGGAGAGATTTGGCCAGGTGCAAGGCTCGAAGTTGTGCCCACAGAGGAGGATATCCCTAGCAGACCTAGAACCCACACCTGGATTCCAGCCGAATCCTACTCTCCAGAAAGCATTATCGAGATCATCTTGCTCAGTAACCCGACTGGAAAGTGGCTATGGAGCTAGTATAGATGCGCGTTGATGGTGATCAATAAAGAATTCCTTAACCCTCTAACGCAAACTAAAGGCATACATTTAGATACAAAAATGTCTTGTTAAATATAGTAGCTTAAAATTGCGGTAAGATAAATGTAAAATTTGAACTTTAATGCAAACAGTGGAAAAACCCGGTCTAAAGCCAAACTGCACTGAAATAAAGAATTTGGATTTATGAAGGTAGCATAAGATATGTATACTAAGATTCTACTCCATACTATGAGTACGATAAGATTTGAGATTACGAAAGTAACGGTATTGGCCTGCATTAGTTTCTAGTTATATCTCGCCTGCTCTATTTTTCATGTAAAGGACATAAGCACATTTGTGTTTATCTGGAAAATATCCAGAGATATGCCATGTCAACATGTCAAAAAGGTTAAAACCAATGAGTAGTGAATTAACTTCGGGGTTCAATACCAACCGTGCTCGAACGACATTCTTTCAGGCAACTGAAATCCCGTGAGATGCATGGTCGCCTTAAATGCGACAACAAGTTTATTTACACTAATAATTTAGTCTCCGCATTAAATGTTGGATGCCACCTATGGAGCGATAGCCACTGAGCCCAAACATCTTTATCTCTATCTAATTTTCCGAAAATCTTAACCCGTGCTCCGGCATTTTAAGAGTAATCACACCCTCTTGCGTGGTAAGTTGTTAAAAAAAGAAAAATGTTTTTGAATACAACGTTGAAAATGACATCACTTCTGCAAGCGTGTGTGACTTTCGAAGACTTTATAATTCTTATAATCTCAAACCCAGAAATAAATTCGAATTTGAACTTGTTATTACTAAAAGTGTCGTTAAAAATTCCAAATTCCGATTTTCGCATTAACATACATTTTTTCAACGTGCGTAAAAAATTGCTATAGCTGGTATATCGATTTGTTATTCAGTTAACAACCTTCCATTCTTTTTCAAATCTCCTCGAGAAATTCCTAATTGGTTACAGACGTAATTATCTCTCTTATTCCTTGTTTATTTTTTTACTCAATCGCTTAAGTCTATTAATTTTATTTATTTGACATTTGCCATTGGGCAGAGTTTGGCATCAGGCTTTTGTCAAAAATGCGTGCACTTAGGATCGATGACTTTCTTCTGCAATGGATTAGAAACAACCTTTCGGAATGTTCAATTCAAGTTTTCTTACATGGTTTCAAGTCTAATGTTCACAAAAGTAATACTGGTGTGCTCCGGGCTTCAGGCTCCAGGGCTCCGTTCTTTAATTTTTATCGATGATCACTTGTCTGCTACTTCTAATAAAATATATTTCTTTGCTGATATTAGCAAAATTAATTGGGGAACTATCAACAGAATGGAATTTAATGCTGTCTCCTATCGTTAAAGTGAAATTCAAATACCCCGCCATTAATGGCACTTTCATCGTTGAAACCGAAAAACTTTCTATTCTCGGTATGTATGTCAATGACAACTTTGATATCGCCAAAAATGTAGCGAAATGTTTAGGTTTCCTCAAGCGATGTAAGAAATATTGGAGTACAATGCCCACATCTGGTCAGATGCCCGTTTAGGTATCTTTGCATTTGCTAGATAGGATCCAAAATCGTGAGACAAAACTCATAGGTGATGCCAATATGATACAGTCATTCGACACATTCGAACACCGGCGTAACATTTCCTGTCTCACCTTTCTGTATCGCTTCTTTCACTACCAGTGCTCCACCAAAATTGAAAGTAGTATTTCGCCTCTTCAAACTTCGAAACGTAACACCCGTTTCGCTATGAATGCTTATCAGTACACCTTCAAGCTCATTTTCGGACGTACTCTGAAATATTGTGATTCCTTCCTAAGCCGTACAGCTCGCTTATGGAATGCTCTGCCAAGCTCTTTATTTCCTAGTTAGTATAACTTGCAAACATTCGAAACCAACGCACATCGGTATCCTTTTAGAAGAATTTCTAAACCCTTCTGAACTTATTTCAGATATATACAATACGAGTATATTTTACGTACAAGGTAGTAGTTGTCTTAACGTTGAATCATAACAGTAGAAAGATTTGCTTTAGCGTTTTTCTAAAATATTTAAAGCAATGTTGTTCAACACAAGTGTACAATAAATTTGTAAGCAAAGTATGTGTGGATATACTCCGAAAGAGTTCACCATTGCATGTTGTATAAAATGAAAATATGATGAAATTTTGTTAAACAAAGAAATAGGTCATTTCGATAATTTTTCTAATCTATACAAAGTATGCAAATCAACGTAACATTTGCTTTGCATTTGACTAGAAATAATAAAACACACAAAAGTAGGAATCTTCATACTCGCTAGCTTTACAGCTACAGCTTTGTCCCATGCATATAAAAAGCAGAAAACAATGCGAAAGAATCGAATAGTTCTATATTGGTATAACAATCACAAACATCAAATTAGGTTATGTAAAAGTGGTTAATTTTTTTGTAAAATAAATTGTAACTGACCTTCAATTATATAAAGACGATATCATATTTGCGTCGAATTCATTTTGATCTGCATTCTCGATAAGTGTGGCAGCTTGTTATCTTAGGAACTCAAGTGACTATGTCGCTTTAATCTTCGGAAATGTCCTTATTCGGTTCAGGTTTAGTACTTTTTTTAATGATGCAGTCCCTAACTTCTTGTATTGATATGTTGTGTTTTCTATCTAGAATTGCAAGGACGTCATTGATTTCTCGCAACCCCCTGTCAACTTGAGTATGTTGGGTACGTAACATACGTATGATAATTGGTTTAGTGGAATTAATTCCCGGTTTCCTACTTCCATCTTGGGATTATATCTACTTTTAAAGCACTTAGCGTTAGAGGAAACGAAGAGCTTATCCCAAGATTTTAGGTTCACTACTGTATATCTCAAGGTTAATTTCTTCCTTCTTTTTTGTCAATGTGTTAGATCAACGCAGTAACATTTATTGAGAAAAACATGGACATAATGTCCCCGTCAGTTTTTCTTTATTTTAGTGAGCTTTGAACCAAAAACATTGTCCATTTCTTCCATGTTATGTAAATTCATTGTATAAAACGAGAGTTTTGTTAGAAACAAGCTTCAAAAACAGGCCTGTTGTGGTGTTAGAGAAAGTTTTTTGATTATCACATGGAATTTTTCCAATAACGGTTGGAAATGCCTTCACACCATGCCTTTGCTTAAACTAAAAACACAACCATGACTGGCTTTGAAATTCATAGCTTCATTGAATTGCAAATTCAAGTGGTTTGCTTTTTGACAGAATAAATCGGTTAAAAGTGGAAATGTCATTCCGGGTTAAAAAAAAAAAAAAAGAAGTGAAAACACTGAATATACAAGTAATGCAATCGACTACATAAAGATAACCACGAGACTGATCAAAGATCAAGCAATAAGAATGCAGTAAATTTGTTGAATTCATGTTTGTAGCCGGCAGCTGGCTATATTATACACTTGAAAACTCAAGTTTGGACAAATATCAGTTAGTATTTATTGGGTTATTCAATAATTTCTGCGGTTTTTTTTTTCTTGGAAACAGAGCTTATCGTTTCAGAAAATTTCTGTGTACACCAATATGAAATTTTTGTTGTTTATTCCAATAGAGAGATTTATGCTTTACATTGTTACAAAAATTTGTTTTGATCTTACGTGTTTTAAGTGCTTTATATATATATATATATTTTTAAATGGAGGATAAGAGAGTGCAATGTGTCAAGGCGACAGAGGCGCAACTGGAGATTTGCAACCTATATGGAGATTTGGCTATAAGCGCTGACACTTGTCACACGCTTTCGTTCAGGATGTACAGACCTTACTATTGCTTTTCGCTCTGGACGTCCACCCACCACGATGAAATATTTGCTGCAGTTACCGTTGACAAGGATTTGGCGACATGGAAGATCACTCTGCGGCTTAACATCGCCCATACAACCGTTTCGCTTAGGGTGTATAAAAAGGATGAGCTGGATGCTGATAAGCAACCTTCTCCTCTTTTAAACGAAAATACAAATACAGCCTTAGATCTGGGAGCGTCGATATCTTTTCCTGAAATGGATATCAATGACTCATCATCGACTATTAAGCCGTCGGTCTCCTCTTCTGACACTCTGTCGGAAATTGAAACGAATGACGAAATAAAAAGACATCCTACACGATCAGAGGAAGAAGATGAGCTCTTCAGCTCATTTTTAGAATCGGATGAATAAAATTGTGGTGGAGGCCACTCTGGGAAATTGTAGTAATGATACGGTTTCTCTAGATTAATCTCCACCACACAAAAGGGCTTCGGCCGCACTTATTCTGCGTCTCTCAAAAAACACAGAGGACATCATCCTAATTCAGGAACAATGGATCGTGGTAACCGTGGTTCGTGGACTTGGGATAACTTTATATACTCCACTCTATACAAAAGATAAAATCAAAAATCACAGAAAAAGCCTCTCTGCAAATCCTATGATGCCTACTTGTGTGAAAAAAAATCGATGGCTCCTGGACAATCTTAACTAACGAATCACTATACTTGCTACTGAACACCCACTTTCCGGGCAGCTCCTTATTCGCGGCCAACAGTAACCAAAGCAGAACTACTGGAACCGTGATAAAAATTCATTGAAGAGACGGATGCTGATAGCTTTAAACCATACAAGTCTGCGGGTCCGAACGTTGCTTACGCTAAAGAACATCATGAGGAGATGTGTAGAATTGATCCATATTCCACTGTCATGGAGAGAAGTTAATGTAGTTTTCATTGACAAGCCCAGAAAATACTCTCATGTCCCAAAGGACCTCAGAGCTATAAGTCTCTTTTATTTCCTTCTAAACACTCTAGAATGACTGATTGATATCCATATTCGAGCTAAAATTGATCCATGACTTTTGTCAACGGCTCAATATGCCTACTGTAAAGGAACACCGGTAGAAATGGCTCTGCATTCGCTTACTAACCATATCGAACAATCCCTACAATTTTCAAAGAGTACACAATCGTTGCTTTCCTAGACATAAGGGGCATCTATAACAACGTCGACACATCCGCAATCACTACTGCGCTCTCACATCTACAGGTAGACGACTCACTTGGGGAGTTGATTAGTTTTATACTAAACAGCAGGATAATTATTAACGGGAATTTTAGTTTTTTAAAAATATATTTATTTATTCGTTTACATTAATGTTGTAGTCTTAAAAATAGTCCCACCTAGATATTATGCACTTGTGGTAGCGCTTCTTCCAATTCTCGAAACACTTCTCAAACTCAATCTTTGGGATAGCCTTAAACTCTTCCAGCGATGCCGTTTTTATTTATTCAATCGTTGCAAATCTCCGTCCTTTTATAGGTCTCTTCAGTTTTGTGAACAGAACCAGTTACTCGTCAGCAGTTATGACGCTTTTGAGGAAGTCAAAGCACATTCGGCGGTTCTTCTGAACAAAATTAAGAAGTTTCAGAAAAAACTTCGCTGACACACGTCTCATGCCTAAAAATCCGAAAAAATTGCATGACACGAGCCGACCGATACGCCAACATCGTCAGTAACTTCTCTTAAGGTAATTCGATGATTTTCTAAAACAATTTTCTTCACAGCTTCGATGTTATCATCTTTTGTTGAAGTGCTGGGATATTCCGAGCTAGGCTCGCCATTGGCATCTTTTCGGCCATCTGGGAAGAGCTTGCACCACTTTTAAACATTTTTTTTACTTAGAGCGAATCACAGTGTACTACTGTCAACATTTCAATGCTTTAGAGCACTTGATTCCAATTTTAACACAAAATTTTAACAAACGAAAATAGCCAAGCTCATAAAACACGTCAAACCTTAGCGGCTCCTACAGAAAATTGTATCATACTTTAGGGCAATATATACCAACGTAATAAAAAAAATTTGACTCTCCAAACCCGTGTTATTTTCTGAACACACCTCTTTGGGTAGATCATTTCCCAAATTATCCTTGACGAATTATGGGACACCCTGTATAAGTCATTTATCCATCCGAAATTTGAATACAATTACCCAATATCGCACCTGCAAAATAGGATTTAAAACTCATAGATAATACTAATATAGAAATAGTATCCCCTCGAACACTGGCGTAATGTCTCGTGTTTTACTCTGTTTTATCGCTATTTCCACCAGCAGTATTCCATAAAAATCGCCAGTAGCATTCCGCCCCTTAAACTTTTAACCGTAACACCAGTCTCGCTATGCTCATAAGTATACCCTCTAGCCCGTTTTCGGATGTGCTCTAAAATATCGTGACTAGTTTTTAAGCCGTACAACTCGCTTATGTCATGTTCTTTATTTCCTAGTCATCATAACCTTCAAATATTTTAAACCAACGTTCAACCATACCTCTATTTCTTTCCTCCGTAATTTTCTTTTGCCCGCGATGTTAACAAGCATGAGAGGAGGCAAATAATAACAATAAAAATAAGAGAGATGCCTTTCTCACTTGAGCGCGGGCAAATAATAATAATAAAAAAAAAGAGAGATGCCGTGAGGAAACCCAGTAAAACAACAATTATTCAATTCACAAGTATAGGAGAGATAAACTTCACCGAAGCTAAAAACTTCTTATAATCCAAAAAATAGATAATGGGGACATTATCGGAGCTCAAATTCAAAATAATATACGGGCTGTATAATCAAATGGTAAAGCTAATCATAATGCTTGCGTGTCTGTGCATTAGAAGGGCTGGGAGAACGTGCCTTTTTAAGGCACTCCGGGTATGGAGGCAAGCAGCCACACAAGCGGGTTCAATTTATCACCTGGAAATATCTTGAAAATACGTCCCTGCCAAATCTCAAATTACCTAAGCTATTTAAAGAGGTATATGGTCTACTTCCCCATAAGGGAGGAATAGAACAGAAATCTCATATGGATAAAAGTGGTATACTGATGGTTCGAGAACTTCTCAAGGTATATAAGCAGGAGCGGTAAGACCTCGAATCCACCTCTCATATGAACTAAGTAAGGATGACACTATTTTTTAGGTGCAACTAATTGCCTTTTGAAAGATGTCTGCATTGTACTAATTAGGAGTAAATGACATGTAAGAGTCAAAATAATACTGTCGGATAGTTAATTTGTACTCAAAGCACTTAATAGCTACTCGTACTCATTACAGACCCTCCTAGAGTGTCATAAAACACTGAACACCTTCGTCATTCTGAACAAAGTCTCACTAGTATGGGTAAAAGGCAGAATGGTCACGATGGTAATACAAGTACGGACCACCAGGTCAAAAAAGACGCATAAAAAGTCAATTTATCGGACCCTGACTAAAGTTTGGGTCAAGTGACGATAACTTAAAATAGAAAATAAAGCAATGCACCGTCCAATACTAGAATGATGTACTTGTACAAAAGATGGTTCTAACAACTCAAAGAAATTCTTAAATTATTAAAAACAAAAGACCTATATCAGCCCTTCTTCTTGACAGGAAATAAATAAGAGTACTGTTCAGAGTGCTAACGGGTCACTTCCTTTGCAAAAAAACATCTTTAGAGATTGGGAATCTTTTCCACTAGTATGTATAGATTTTGCTGATGAAACTACTTAATCACTAAGTGTCCGGCACTGCGGGTGGTGACAAACAACACGTTTAACCAAATTTTCCATAAAGAGTGTCTGAAAACGATACCGTTGCAATATCTGGAAATATTAAACTGCTATTGGAAGAAAGGGTACAATACGAGTATACATAAAATACGAGTACAGATACCAGAATTGGAATGGAAATCATATTGCCTGTTGTTAAATAAGCCTTAATGTTTAAAGTAGGCTTGCATTTGTCGTTCTCAAATATCGTCGACGGAAAGGAAGTTTTGCAATTAGTCATAGTCCGAAAGAGCGCACATACGGTATATTTCTTAATTAAAGGAATCATTTTTACTTTTTTCTATATCCTGGGAAACTCGCCAATGGCAAACATACAATACTATGAATGAGATGAGTTAAAACGGGAGAATATAGGAATACGATACGATATGATATATGAGTATAAGTTTTATTAATTTCTGGTCTACGCCTAATCTAATTTTGTAGAATTCGACTTAATTTCCAATTAAATTTTCTATACGACCTCTTTGCATATTTTTTTCAAAATGTCGTCCGATGTTAAATGATGGCCTATTACAGATTGTAAAACTATCTAATGTTACATCGATTTTCAGGAGGTGGCAAAAATTGCGTTTGGCTGGTTGCGACATAACCTAGTCATCGTTTATTGTAAATTGTTACTGTGTTGCAGTTTTCAGTTTGAAGATAATGTGTCAATGAATCATCACTTATGGCTTAAAGTAGAATGTAGCATTATTTAGTTTGTCTAAAATTTAATTGACTAATGTAATATGTAAATTGTAAATATTATTTTCGTCAAACAAAACATCTCTTCTCTCGATTACTTTCCGAGTTGACGGATCAAACAAGCGATATGCTTTAGACGGAAGAGAATAATACCTTTTCATTACCTTTTGGGCGAAATTTACTTGCACTTGTCTTATCTAAAGCTACAGACATTGCTCCGGAAACCTTGAAATGCTGTACTGTTGGCTTAGTCCCGGTCCATATTTCATGTTTTGTCTTACCAACTAATGCTTTTGTCCTGTTTCATGTGTAGACTGCGGTTGTGATTGCTTCTGCCCATAGACACTCGTCCATTCCAGTATGCAGTAACATGCTCCTTGCCATTTCCATTAGTTTCCGACTGGCGCGTTCAGATACGCCGTTCTGCTGTGGTGTATACGGTACTGTGAGTTGACGTTTGATATATGGTTCATTAGAATCATTACATACATATTCGGTAATATTACCACTCCGTTAAACTCTTTCTACCAGTTTGGCATTCTACCATTGCTAAATAATTTAAGTTTTTCAAAAAGTTTTTTTTTTTTTTTGTCTTGTCTTGTCTTGTGTCAAGACATATCGTTAATAAAATTTACGAAATATTTTGATCCAACATTAGATGATTTACTATTGTAATTGAACCACACACATCCGTATGAATTACAACTAACAAATTTGTTGATTGATTTTGCCATATTTGCGGAAATGATTTTACAAAAAATTTTATATTTCATACATGTTTTACATGCTATTTCTCTCAAAATATTCAAAGGTTTAATTCCATGCACTAGCTGGTTTTTTGCTAAATCATGGAAACTTGCAAAAGTTCAGGTGTCCATATCGGTTAATGTATAATTAATAGATGAATAAAAGCTTATATTTTCTACTCTTTGAAATACGAATAAATTATTTTTTCTATGAGCTTTTACCACGCCACCACCAGTTTTCTTTTATTTCATCAACTCTTTTATTAAATGACAAAAATAATCCGTTTTCCATGATATGTTATATATATGTATAACACATGGGCTGAAAACTCAAGGCCGTTTTATAGTAAAACTCAAAATTTTTGCAAAATTCATTTTTATTTATTAATAAAGTTGCCTTCGAGGGCGATACACTGATTGAAACGATTTTCCAATCTTTCGATACCAGTTTTGTAGTACGATTTCGTTTTAGCCTCAAAATAGGCCTCTGTTTCGGCGACTACTTCTTCATCGGTCTTAAATCTCTTTCCGGCGAGCATTCTTTTGAGGTCTGCGAACAGGAAATAGTCGCTGGGGACCAAATCTGGAGAATACGGTGGGTATTTGCCATCGTTTTCATCCACGATGACACGGTGCATTGTCCTGATGAAACAGCACTTTCTTTTTCTTCAAATGCGGACAGTTTTCTGCGATTTCGTCCTTCAAACGCTTCAACAACGCAATGTAATAGTCGCTGTTGATAGTCTACCCCTTTTGGAGAGAGTCGATGAAAATTATTCCATGTGTATCTTAAAATACGGATGCAATAATCTTGCCAGCCGACTGTTGAGTTTTTGGTCGTTTTGAACGAGGTTCCTCGCCTACTCGCCACTCAGCTGACTGCCGACTTGACTCTGGTGTGAAGTGATGGAGCCAAGTTTCATTCATTGTCACATAAATTCGGCTTTATTGTGGTTGAACAGCTTTAAACACTCCTCTGAATCATCAACACGTTGTTGTTTTTGGTCGACTGTGAGCAAACGCGGCACCCACTTTGAACAGAGCTTTCGTATGTCCAAATATTCGTGTATGATATATCCAACACGCTCTTTTGATATCTTTAGAGCCTCAGCTATATCGATCAACTTCACTTAACGGTCATTCGTAATTATTTTGTGGACTTTTTTGATGTTTTTATCTGAAACAGCCTCTTTTGGATGTCTACTGCGTGCATCATCTTCGGTGCTTGTATGACCACTTTTAAATTTTTCAATCCACTTGAGAAAGGTTCGTTCGGCTGGTGCAGAGTCCGGGTAACACTTATCAAGTCATTTCTTTGCATCGGCTGCATTTTTTCTCATCAAAAAGCAATGATAAATCAACACACGAAATTGCTTTGAATCCATTTTTTTTTACAATAACAAAAGTTGCTTCACTCACAACGCTATATCTCGAGAACTAATCGTCCGACAGCTGTCAGATTTATACACAAACTGAAAATGGATTTAATTCAATTGGTGCTCTCTCTTAGAAACGGCCCCGGACTTTTCAGCCCATGTATTAATGTAGTACTTGGCAATGTAGTTGAGAAACTAATGCCCCAATATCTGGTTCGTTTGACGTGGTTGCAGTTCTCAGGTAGTCCTCAAGATGTTTATCCAACATGTTGGTTCTAATTTTACACTTAGTATGTTTCATTCTTGAAAACAGTTGTTCACATATGTATAGTACGTGCTTCCAAACAATGATGACATGAATAACGCATGACGTTTCAGTGCGGAATATTTGTCTCTAGGCAGATATGATTTATAAAAGTCCAACAAAGAGACGTGATCAAATTTCTCTTTAAATTGGATGTCAGAAATCAACTCTATGCATTCCATTTGAAAATTTGCTGTCAGCATGTGTAGCGACTGCAAATGGAGTCTCGAAAATACGAAAATTTTGATTATTTGTCCGAAAATCCTAAAATCTATTTTCGAAGTCTTGTATCAAATCGAAAAGTAAGCCTGCATATTATTCCCCATTTTTAGAAATATGTTTGAACAACGTGCTGAAATGCAAAAAGTTATTTGCATTTAATTGGGGCTGCGATAATTTTAGTTTTACCTGGAAAGTGTTTATTGTTTGAAACATCGTAGTGATCAGTTGATTTTTGCCTTCAAGACACGTGTTTAAGTCATTTAAATGAGCAGTCAAATCTACCAAAAATGCTAAATCTGTAAGCTAGTCGGCATTGCCAAGTTCTGGCACAGATTTAGCTTTCGATGTCATAAAAGATTTGATTTCATTAGTATGCCATAAAATCTTTTTAGCATTTGTCCTTGACTGACCCACTTGACTTCTGTAAAGTATACGATATCCATACTCAGCATCAATTATGTAGAATTGTCACAGCCGGTCCTGAGGATATAGAAAAACCATTTTTGCAGATTGTTAAATGACAGGGACGAACCCAACTTGGGCCAAATTAAAGTAGAGATAGCAGTACCTTAACTGGCAACAGTTGGTGATCTTGTACCGAACGAACACCAACCGATTTTTCAAATCTGGTCAAGTAAAATATGCCTGTTGCAAAAAAAGAGACATTTTAAACTCATCAGACGTGGCCTGAAAGACATTCCTTTTTTTTTTTTGTAGGAAACTCAAATCCCGTAAAGTTGAATAGTTGCCACAAGTTGTATCAAAATTTGTTAAATTTTAAAGATACACTTTTAATTTTTGACAAGGCACCTTACATTTTTGGCAAGATATTTAGCAAACTCTTCAAAAGGAAAGACTTAGTCTGTTTATATTTATCAAAGTTGGTATAGCGGAATAGTCAAACCCTGTTGTTTAAGTAAATTACTTACTTACAACAAGCGTCTCCGGTCAGATCGATCTTTAGCTAGCTGCCTTTAGTTTCGCACTCTATAGGCAGAACCAAAATAGGCGAAAGGATCCGTACATGTGCGGTCTCACTTCGTACGGAAATTGCTATTTGCAATTTGGAACTTGAAAAAGTTGTGGTTGTTCATGAGAGAACTAAGTTTATATCTTGAAAAAATCTTATTATTAGAAAGAACACAGCTTATTTGATTATAATTTTCATTTAAGATTCGAAAAATGGAAAAGAATCAAAATGGCAATCGTATAGGACTCTGTAATCGATTATCATCCATCATCCAGATCGGGTGGACGGTGTCGTTGGTCCACATTATCTAGTTGAAAGTTTTATTCTACCTTACAGCAGTACAGTTAACTTAACGGACACCTTCTTAAGTGGAAGATTATCTTAAGCAGACAAGATGTACTGTAATGGTTGGCTAGTATGATTGTGTTTGATTTTTTTTCTTCTTAAGTGGACGATTCTATTAAGTGGACACGGACAGTATTTTCATATTTATTTGGGTGAACACATTCCTTTAAATGTTATTATATTTTTTTCTTTTCTTTATACATATATAAATCGGTTTTTTTCTGTGCGAAAGATGTATACAAGTATATATACAATATGTACTTATATATTTGTATGACAGCAAGCGCGTGCACAACGGTTGTACACACAAATTGTTCAGGAAAATCTCCTCTACGTTTTGCGTTCTCTCATATTCGCATTCGGTTAAAAAGAATGAATGCAAGTTAACGTACAATTTATGTTTGAATAATGGCATCTAAGTATTTGTTCGAAAGGCATTAATTTGTAAGTATAGATCTTTGCATGTAAAAGATAGTCGATAGGAAGTTTTGTCTTCAGGTGGACGATATTGTTCCTCCGTATTTAAACGATTTTATTTACCAAGACTATTACCAATATTTTTATTTTATTTTCATGTGTGTAATAGGTTTCCTTTTGTCAGCAATCATCTTGTCATCATGAAAAGCATTAACATTAAAAGAAAAAATAGAAATTATCACTCTTGCGCACAGAACGGGTGCGCAGTGCGCTCCATAGGAAAAAAAAATTGATGTTGGTAAATAATGTGTATCCAACATATTCAAAATTAAAAAGCTTTACTTGCTGATTGGAGTACTGGCGTGAATGGGCTACAAAAACGAAGGTTTTATTGGCACATGAATGGTTTGCCAAAGCTCGCGAAAAATGCATCCCTATTTCTGGAACCTTCATTCATAAGAAAGCCAAAAATTTTACGACGAAAATCAATTTTTCAAATTTTAAAGCATCATCCGGCAGGGGCGATCAAGTTCATTACTTAGAATATACGGCTTGTGACAACAAAGTTCAAACCGATGAAGGATGGAATGATAATTTGGGCAAAGGTGATATCAAAGATGATAATTTTCTGTTCCTTTTAAAATTTGCATTTTTATATATACGAGTATTTTTCCTCTTAAGCGGAAACTCTCTCATATGCTCTTATATGCACAAACAACTCTGGTCCCATGGCTGTCCACTTAAGAGAGATTTGACTGCGTTTGGTTCGTCATTAAACAGTCTAAATCAATGCTCTTTTTAAATTCATAGCATCAACTGTCACTCTACTACTATGTTCTCTTGTTCGTCTTTGCAGTTCGGGTTTTGTGTACGTGGAATTTTTTTTTTTTTTTTTAAGTTTTGGTAAAATTTCCGAATTTCGTTGCTGGAGCATTGATAAGAGAGTGTCTGTCTCCTCTTTTCTGCTCATAGACCTCGTGAGTAGCTTGTAGTGGCCGAGTGAAACCCAGAACACCAGAGGCGGCATCTCTAATGACTTAATGGCAAAGTTGCCACTAATCTTGATATTAGCGGCATAGGACCTCTTAGCAGATTAAGGAAGATTTGATCGGAAAAGGATTTGGCGATCTCTTGTGATTGTAGCCGTCCGACGTCAAACTTCCTCACAGTATAAGCTACTTTTGCGATGTTCGGAATGTCCGCAACTGTACTTTGGGCACAATGAGGGAATGGTCCGTGTCGATGTTGGGCCCTCGAAAACTCATATAAGGTTTGGGACATTTTCGTTATGCCTTAATACTAATCAATGAGGAAATAAAACTTGATCATGTGTCTAATTTCATGCCGTTAAATTTGTCAACAATATTTTATGTCTCTTACGTTTAGCTTATAGTAAATATTTATTGAGCTAAGCACTACCAATGAGTTATTCTCATGTCCTTTATTACCCAGTGATTGATGTGCAAAGTGAACAAACCAGATCAGTCACTAAGCCAAGTTGTATTCGAAATTTGATTAGATGCGCTCAAAATTAAATGCCGTGAAACCCTAATCGCTAAACTCATGTATGGAAAATAATCCACCTGCATAGTCCTCATTCCCGTCATTATATTGATCCTTCAACCAGCTTACAAATAAACCACCCCCTGGGATTAGCTATGGATATCAATTGGCTTGGAACAAATTAATGCTAAACATATTGAAGTTCACCCTGAATTGCATGACTTGAGCTATTACCTCCCTCCATTTTCTTCCACCAGAAATTACGATGACAACATTAAATAAGGGGTTGTTAACGCATTAGAAGAGAAATGGGAAACGGAGTCCTATAATGTCACCACTTCTTGAGGAAGGGTGAGTTAATTTGTTTTTCAATTGCAGTTTTATTTATTCGTTCATTATTTGTTACCCCTCACTTGAAAACTTGTAGCGAATGCCTTGATAAGCTGTGAACACGTGTTTGCTCTGTAATCAAATAGCTAGCTTACGATTAATAGCCATTTTGCTTACTCACTGACTGACGGTGCGACAGTTCACTTCAAAGATCACAGACATTCCGAGACCAACAACAGCAAAGACTATTTTCAATTTAAATCCACTTAACCAAAATAAAAACATTTTTCGCAACCATTATCAAGAACTTATCGCTGCCTTTATTGACAGTAAACGGCATGAATTCGAGGGAAGTACATTAAAACAACGACATCGCATTGTGTGCTATAGGTAGTCTTTGTTTTTCATTCATTAAGAGTCATAATCTGGACATCCATGTCCATCACAAACAGCAGATTTTTGCCATGGAAACCTTTACTCAGTGCGCAGTGGACAATGGTCACTTTTTCCTGGTTATTGTCCTGTTTTTGCTGCTTGTCCTCTCCTGTGTGCTACCGCTTACTACTTTTTTGTTGACGAAAAATCCAAAGAACTTAATCCAATTTAGTGGGATTAAAATTGATACATTTTAATTATTTCGTTTGGTTTTAATCGAGCCAGTCTGGTGAAGCAACAAAAAAATCTCATATTCACTTAATTGGCAGCATATATTTAAATTGATAAATATAAGTGAATCGTAAATAATGATATTTTGGTTTTCCTTGTGAGACGTAAAAACAAACCCCATCTTGTCACTTTGTTTCGAAACTCATTTTGTTGAAAACTCAATTGCCAGCATTCCTTGAAATCCTAGCTGGAGATTTTCTAATTGATGGGAATTTTCGGAGCGCAGCATTCACAACTCAACATAAGGAATTTTGTGTTAACTGTACAATTGGGGTAATTATTTAACCCTTATCATGGCGAATATTTTCATTTACTTTTTTGGAAAAGGGTTAATGCGTCGAGGCAAAGAGGGTGTTGAAGTTGTACCTAAAGAATATCAAGAAACTTGGTAGCAAAGCAAGCATCCTAATAGACAACTTCATTTTATCAAGATACGAGACCAATTATGCAGATACGCTCTTATTTTTACTTTTGAAAAAGTCGTTCTGGTCTTTAAAGAAAGCACACAAGCAGTACTGATATAGTTCAACTTTGAATGTGTGTATATACATATACGTATACTCGTACAAACTGTATAATTGTGATTTTAGGGTGAGATGTTAGTATTATTTAAAATTTATTTTTTTTTACAAATAAACGTTGTTTTATCAATTATAAATACAACCTTTACTCCATTGGTATTTGATTGTCAACAATTTTTTCAACAACAATATCAAAAAATTCGCATAATTTTGATTTGATCTGCCAATTGCGGAGGCACTGCGACCTAAAATATCTTTTGTACCACCAACGTCAGTATTAAGAAACCAAGAGAAGCTCAACTCTTTCGATGAAATTGAGAATCTCTCTTTTGAGATACAGTTTAAACTGCGAGTTGACGCCTCGTTGTTCAGATGCCAACCGGGCCTGAAAAACATTCTTTTTTTTAGGAAATTTAAATGATGTAAAGTTAAAAAGTTACCACAAGTTGTAGCACAATTTGCTAAATTGGAAAGATACACTTTTAATTTTTGGCAAGATACACAGCCAAGGCACATTCCATTTTTGGCAAGATACCTATCAAACTCTCTTTAAAAGGAAAGGTTTTCTCGGTTTTTCAAAGTTGGTATAGCGGAATTGTCAAACCCTGTTGAGTACCATACTTACTTACTTACTTCCGAGGTGGACCTGGGCCTTAGCCAACAAACGTCTTCAGTCAGCTCGATCTTTAGCTAGCTGCCTTCAGTTTCGCTCACTAAAGGCAGACCGATAACAGCCGAACGTATTCGTACGTGAACGTGTGTAAAAGTTCAAATAAAAGCAAATTGTATCCTGCACCCATAATGCTGAATTGCACAGTTTCGTCGAATTTTCCTTATATACGTGAAGTGTGATCGGGGTCGCACTTCGTATGAAAATTGCTTTTTGCAATTTGGAATTTATAAAACTGTGGTTGTTTTTGAGAGAAATAATTTGATTATTTGATTTGATTATTCGTTTAAGATTAGAAAAAGGGGAAAAACACCAAAATGACAATCGTGCAGGACTTTATAATTATTTATTTTCATTCATTTTTCCTAGACGATTGAAAATAACAATTGAAACCCAAAACTGTTGAAAACTTGACTTGACAGATAGGTACGTTTTCAAAATCCCATTATGGGCAACTTGTCCATTTGAAGTAACTTAAGGAAACTTTTCGTTCAGTTTTGATATTAAATTCAGTTTCCTATTGCCTATTATGGTTGAATCATAAGTTGGTTGAGGCCCCATTCCACATGCGTTCGCTATCTCAGTCGCGATATTTTTCTATAGCACTTTCCTTCGGGGGCAGATTCGAAGACTTTTCGAATCGCAGCAGTGGTGTCTTTCTGCTCTACGTGGCTCAGCCACCTGAGTCGTTAGACCTTTACTCTTCTGGCTAAGTCGATGTCACTGTGCAGCCCGTACAGTTCGGCTGTACGTCTACGTAGAAGGGACCAAAAATTACCCGAAGAATTTTCATCATAGCACATCGTCTTATCTAAATCCTTTTTTGACATCAACCGTCTCGGTGAGTTCTTCACTAACCTTGATGGAGCAGCGTGCATTATCCATCGTCATATTGAACAAATAGACGAGTTTGGCAGGGATGCCAAAACTAGATATTATACTGTATTAGATGCTGTCATATATGGTTTTAAAATCGATGAATAGGTGGTGCCGTAGTGTGAATTGAGAATTTCCCCAGGGATTACAATCTCTCTAAGAGAGTATCGTCTTCTTAAGCTATATAGACCCATGTATTCACATTTTTCCGCAGTTTTGTCGTCGGCTTCATTTACTTTTCTGAATAAAACCTATTCTATATAGGTGATATCGAAGGTGCTAGTGGCCGGTTAGAAATCTAACTATTCCTCCGATAACTTCCCTTTTTCATTGGTATATATCAATTTTGTTATCCCAACTCCTTGTTGTTGAATTCGGAATATTACAGAAAGGCTCAGGGCCAACAAAATAATCAGCCGAACCGTTTCTAACTATGAAAGTTCTATAGGGGAGGTCTTGTAGTATATTGAAACAGAGTAAGACAGATTTGGAGTCAACGAGCATCTTTAATAGCTGTTTGACTATCCTTTGTTATGTTATGGGACTTGGAAAAGCTGCACACCTCGATAGAAAGTAGATACTATTTACTTGTGTTTAATGATATCTTCTCTTAAATTTATTTATTTATTTTTTCTCTATCTTATTTTACGATATTTAAAAGCATATTTGTTAAATTAATCCTCTCCTTAACTTTCTCTAATTCATTTCAATCTTGTTTTCTCTCTTTTCTTATATTTTTATCTATATCGTCGCGTATAATGAGTGAAAGTCTTTGCATTATGCTGAATGTTCTGTCTAAGCGTCAAAATGTGTTTAAAATATGTCACATCAATGCTCGTAGTCTTAATCAATGTAAGCGTATCAATATATCGATGAGATATGGTTTATACGTGATATGTGTATAAAATAGAGAGTGGTAAATCTTCTCCTAGTATGTGTGTTGAATACATAATTTTAGAGATTTTTGATTCTAGCACTAAATGTTTGGTTGCGTCTGCATATAACCCAGATAGGATGTTCTCTCCTGAACCGTTTTTCTCATTTCTAGCAGAAGTCTCAACTATGTACAATAATGTAGTGGTTTGTGGGGATTTTAACAGAAATCTTCTATTGAGTGACTCATATGCCCGCCAAATTAATGATTTTATATCACCTAGTGGTGATATAACAGATAATATAGGGTTTTCTAATAACGACTTGACAACTTTTTTTTTTAAATAAAAGGTAAACCATTTGAGATATTTCAAAAACTTTATTATTGGATTGAAGTGCAATCAAAATATTTATGAATGGAACTCGACTTTGATCATATAGCCATATTGCTGCGGTTGATCCGTTGGACACAATTTTCAACGACTCGGCCCCACATTTCGGCCGAAACGGCTGCTATTTCGCGTTCAATGTTGGCTCTGAGCTCTTCCAACGTCGTCGGCGTGTTGGCATAAATAAATGACTTAACGTAGCCCCAGAGAAAATAGTCAAGCGGCGTTAAATCGCACAAACGAGGCGGCTTACTTACTTACTTACTCTTTAATAAATCGATTGTAGCGTGTGCTGTGTGGCTTGTGGCACCATCCTGTTCAAACCACATGTCGTCCAATTCCATATCTTCCAATTTGGGCCAAAAATAATCGGTGATCATGGCGCAATAACGCTGACCATTCACAGTAATGTAACGATCGTTATCGTCGACGAAAAAATATGGCCCAATAACGCCGCCGGCATGCAAACCGCACCAAGCAGTTGTTTTTTGTGAATGAAGTGGTGATTCATGAAGCACATGTGGGTTTTCACCCGACCAATAACGCATATTTTGCTTATTGACGAACCCATTGAGCCAAAAATGAGCTACGTCACTGAAGATGATTTTGCGATGAAATTCATCATCTTGGCGCATCTTCTCCAGAACCCAATCGGAGAACGTAGCTCGTTAGTGTACACTACCATGTTGAAAATTGAGTTTACTGAATAAATTGACAGTGACAGTTTGATGATAAGTGAAAGAGTGAGTTCACGAATTAAATTCTAAGTTGTCAAGTCCCTATTGGAAAACCCTGTAGTTTGAATCCTACCTGCATTAAGCCTACCTGACCCTTTGTTGCTTCTCCTGTTAGACCAAATTTCCTTAGAAGGCATTTCTGAACACGATATCCTTTTTTGCGCGCTAGACATCGTGTTCTCTCAGCTTCTCCAACATCTTTCCAATATAAGGACTTTAACTCCATAGATTTTTATTCCCTTCATGCTGGATCTAGCTTGGTTCCGTGGGAGCAATGCAGGTTAAGTGCTAGACCGAACAGGAAATTGGAATATATTCTAATGCTTATTGAACATCTTTACAAGGTATATGTTTCTACTAAAACTGTTTTTGTCCGTAATAAAGCTTGCCCATGTTTACTGATGAGGTTTTAGTGCAATCAAGGAAAGGAATTAACTTTACAGTAAATGGAAGCGCACACGCTCTTCCGTCAACTATAATACTTTTAATACTGCACGTAATGCTGCAACCTCTACTGTTCATGCATCAAAACGTCACTATTTCTCCTCTAAACTAAGGACTTTGGAATGATTGGTAAAAGTAGTAGTAGTTGTACTTTATGTAGACTTAATTGTCTCAATGATTCCTTCCTATCAAATGAAGTTGAACCTAACAGGTTTGACTATAATACGATCACTTCTACAACGATAGAACATCAAGCTGATTTTGAGATTGTTACTAAAATAGAGATCGTAAGTATTATCACGAATGTTGTCGGAGAGGGTGGGGTTCCACTTCGTTTTGTGAAAATTATTTTGCCACACATCATAAGTTATTTAACACACATAATTATCGTATGTATAATTACTACGACCTTTTTTTTGACCTGGAAATATATAAAAATCATTCCGGTACCTACAGCTAGTGCCAATGATCAGTCCGGCTTTAGAACAGGCTATAGCCGCGCGTCTACTATGGTAAATATATTAGATGATATAAGGATTGAATTTGATAATGGACTTGTAGCCTTCCTCTGCCTTCTTGACTTTACTAGGTCAATCACTCCATACTTTGTTGGAAACTGCGACATTATTTTGGGTTAAGTGATAGACCTTCAAGGTTCATTGGTAGCTTTTTGAGTGATAGGTTGCAAAGAGTAGCTGTAGGCGATGCATGCTCTGAGTTTAAGCCCTATTCTCCCTGTACATTAATTACTATAATATCATACGTAGAAGTATGCTTTTTATAAACTGAAAGTAGCTTTCAAAGATGCTGTCAGATATGTTTACCAGCTACGTAGGTATGATCGAATCTCTACACACACGAAAGATATTCTAGGCTGTACACCACAACAGCACTTGAACATTCATAGTTGTATATTTATGCTCAAAATTATTAGTACCTAATCATCGCCATACTCGTACTTAACATATATTCCAAAATTGAATTTTCGCGCTTACTTAGAATATTCAACATTAATTCTCACCACTACAATTATCTAAATTCATCTCGTCTATTTTTCATCCATGCTATTCGGTTATGAAACTCTTTACCATCACATATTAAAATCTTATCAAATGTCAAAAACTTTAAAACCGCACTCATAAGATATTATGCTTCGCAGCAATAAAAATGAATAATAAAAATCTAAATTGAAATAACCATTTTCACTTATATCTATCTCTAGCTCTATTCTATTATCTCGCTAATTTTCTTCACTTTCTTTATATATTTAATTTTTAAACTTTGTTTATGCATTTGTACTTTTAAAAACAATATCATTATGTATACCTCTTTTTTTAATAAGTTTAATTGAATTGAATTGAATTGATAAGGACACCCTTCATTCGCTTATTGAGGATTAGATAGGCGCACATCTGAATGGCATGTATTTCCGCTTGAAATACGCTGGGACTTTTCCTCATAGGTTGCGATATTCTGGTCTTTGGACCATGTCCATCTTTTATCCATTCCTATACTACTGAATACCTTTAAGGTTTTAGGTTGAATTTTGTAGTTCAGTACGTCTATTCACTATATTGAATATTCTGCCGAAGCACAGAGTCTATGGTAGGCGGTCATTTACCGCGCAAATCAAATCATGTCAAGCTCGGGGATGTCAGAAAGAAGACTCATTTGATCCATGTGATTTAAGTGCTTAATTTCTCCTGTTTGTATTCGTCTGAGGGTGCTGCGAATTGTCTTGTTTTTTATGAAGATATAGAGTAGGTTTAAGCCAATAAAGGCTTCTATAACATAGATATAATGAGGCATGTGTGCATTCCGTTGGTGATGCAAGTCTTTGTAGCCGCTGTATCTTTTGTATGGCAGATTTCTCTTTAGTTTTGTTTCACTATATTACTGATGATTCGATGATGATATGTCGTATCATCATTGTTTACATATATCTAATGGACAACCTTTGGGGTTATTCCCCAGGTCTTATCATATATATGACAGCAAGCCCACATGGTTTTAATCGCATTGGTAAATTTATTATTATTAATAAGTGAATTCCAATTTAGTTTTTTATCAAGAAATATTCCAAGATAATTTGCTTCATTGGAGTACACAATTATTGTACCGTTAAGTGAGATCTGATCGTCAGTATATCCTATTATGATCAAGACGTCGGTATATCCTTTTGTTTGATAGCCCAGATTGATAAGTGGTCATCACCGAACAGTGACCACAAGGGCAGTGAGAGAACACCACCTTGCGGACGAGCTTTGACGGCTGAGACAAGGCTATGCTAGCAGATTTAATAAAGCGCCCTCCGCAGGTCTTCGTTTCCTGTATGCATATTGGTAAGGGTACAAAGGTGAATTTCCGTCAAGAGAGCTCTGATGCGTATATCGATAAGTATTTCCATGGTTTTCAGAAAAAACAACGTAAGACTAATGGGTCGATAAGATTTACGTAGTTCACTAGGTTTGTCTGGTTTGGGGATGTATCCACAGTAAAAGGTTTAAGGTTTAAGGCAGTTTAAGTGGGAAAAATATGGATCGGACCTTTTTGAATCAGTGCTGGGAAGATTATGTCCGTGCGAAGTGCTTTATATGAGTTTATGGCTCATTGTCTATACTCAACATATTTCCAGATAAGCTGTTAATTCTGTTCTTGTAGAATAAGCTTGTGGCTTCAGAATTGACATAATGGGTCAAAATGTTCGAGTGTTGGAAATGAACCTTAAGTAGTAGTTCAGGAGTTTTTTTTCGACTTGCTCTGAAAGCACCATCTATTATACTTTTTGTAACAGAAATTTGAAGAGTCGAATTCGCATGATAGTGTATTGCCCTGATAGTGTATAATTGACATTTCCAAGACTTTATCACAGAAAGCATGCTGCCTGAAGAATAAAACCTTAGTACCGTTTTCCGACCCACAAGAAGAGAGACCCACTTAACTGCTCCAGTTGTAGTGACATCAGTGTCCTTAACGTAAGATCTTATTTAAACGACTTATGTGAACTGCAGAAGCCATTTATCAAAGATTTGATTAGCTCCTATCAGTGCGGTTTTAGGTCCGATATGTCCGCATTATCCATACATTGAATTCACTCCGCTCATTTATTTCCCGCATATTTCCATATAGTTTCTTCTAATTTACAATAATTTTCACAAGCTATTTCTTGGTCATCCCTTTGTGTTTTGGTTTGCTGTTTGTTTGTTTACTGCCTTTAAATCAATTGAAATCCAACAAAGAAAACACAAAAATTTTGGAAAAAGATTTATTAATTTTTCAACATAATCGCCTTTCAGCTCTATACACTTTTCCCAGTGATGTTCAAAAAGTTCCATACCCTTTTTATAATAAGAAGTGTCTTGCTCCTCAAAATAGCCAATAACTGCCGACATCACTTCTTCATCGTTGGAAAATCTTTGACCACTGAGCCATTTTTTCAAATTTGGGAACAGAAAGTAATCCGAGAGGCTAAATCTGACAAATAAGGTGCGTGAGGTAGCAATTCAAACTTTAATTCATTAATTTTGTTCTCCCTTTAGAATCCATTGTTTTGATGTTTCTTTTGTTTCGGGTGTAAAGTGATGGACCCATGTTTCATCCATTGTTATTGAAACGGCGCAAAAATTTTGCTTTGTTGCCCTGAAACTTCCCTAAACACTCAATTGAAACATCTTCACGACACAGTTTTTGCTCGAGTGTGAGCAAACGCGACACCCATCTTGCACACAGCTTTCTCATGTCCAAATTTTCAAATAAAATGTGATGTACCGCACTTTTTGAAATGCCCACAATGTCTGCTAGCTCGCGCACTTTCAGTTGACGATCATCTAATACCGCGTTGCGGGTTTTCTTCACCATTTCTGGAGTCGTCACCTCATTTGGTCGACCACTGCAATGCTCGTCTGGCAGCTCGTATGAGCAGACTCACCCAGAGTAGAATCCAGTTCAGCTTTTATATTGGTTGGGCTGAGGCCTTTCAAATAAAAGTATTGTATCACATAACGATGACAAATTTTCTCAATTTTCACAAATTCACTGACAACGTTCACTATTGAAGGCTGCACACAAATACTAAATAACGTGGCGCCTTCAAACTTAAGACATATGCTTTATAGACTGCGTACTTGGTCAGGCCAGGTACTTCTAGGACCGACCTCGTAATCCTAAAGTGAAATTCACAATCAAGCCATTTTTCATTCACCGCCTTTTGCGGTTTTCTTTATTCCAAACATTAAATTTTTAACTGACCTACCCTAATTAATCATCATGTCCGAATTATTTGAAAGTGTGAATTGCTCCAAATGCTATTATTCTGATCTACAGTGGGCTCTGTTCCAAGTGGTTCCATGCTCTTTGTATTGACTTAAATAAGAAATCCATCGTGTACCTAAGAGATTTTAAAAACAATTTTTTTATTTTATTGTTAGGGCATCACTCCGTCCCACATTTTACTTGCAATTAAGTGTAACAGTGATTCGGTCAGTAACTTTGCATCAGAAAGCAACCATGCCTTGAAAATAATTCAAAGTCAATTCATCATATACGATGATATTTTAAAATCAGTTGAAGATTTATGAATTTCCCTCGAGCAATCTGCGATGTATAAAGAGAGTCAATTTAGAAACACATACTCGTATGAGCAGTTGGCTCATAATAGTGATTTTTTTAAAACGAAACGATAAACACGACATTAGTAACGCTTAAAAAGTGTTCTATTCAATAGTGTTAAATCTATAATAAAATCTTACATCCTCACAATAACTGAATCTTAAAGTTCTGTATGGTTTACCTTCAGTTTTCGTCTTCAAGGTCCATCCAAAAGCAGCGTTTCCTCTTCATCAAGTAGTTGTTTAGTTCAGTTGCTTATAAAAAATTATGTGCAAAATGAATCACGTGCGCTGTTCAACGAAATTGCAGATCACATCCAGATAAATTCCAGTAAAATGGACGATATACCGGCGCAATCTTAGCTCCTACCGTGTGCATCGTACAACATGTTGATTCTTACTGAGATGCTTAAATCTGCAGTTTTCGAACTGCCAATAACTCCTGGGTCATCTTCTCCTCCACCACAATCCTCTCCAGAAATTGATGCTACTACACCACCTCTTCAACCCACAATCTCACGGTTCAAAATCTTTAGACCCTTTCGGAGTGGAACATAAGAATAAAGTTGAACAATTTCAACAAAGCTGTATCAGTTACCTTTTTAATAATAAGTACACATCTCTTCAAACGTAATACAATCCATGTTAATGCTATCATAAAACTACTTAAAAATTGATCAAATCCAAAATTATATTTATTATTTTTGACGTAAGTGAGAGTTTCACTGCCAGTACTTATTTATGTTTCTGGAAACATCTGGAAAATCTGCAGTTGGACTCCAAGTAGAGGGTGATTCAACGTGAGGTTTGATTTATAATGTAAAATGAAATACATAAGTTTGAAAGTGAACTTAAAATTTTTATATCCGTTAAAAGAACAATTCATGGAATTTATTTTTTTAAAATGATATCATGTAAATGTTGGCCACGACTACGTCCATTCCGACGGTCCAATTTTGGGCGACTCGTTCGAGCATAACGACTGGTATCTCGCAGATAACACGAGTAATGTTGGCTTCCAAAGCTGGCTTATTCCTAGAGACCTGAGACTTTACATATTTCCAGAGATATATCATACCCTCCAAGGGTGGGATATCGCACGATCTAGGCGGCCAATTTACTGTAGCAAAACGTGAAATTAAGTGATCACCAAAATTATTTCTCAACAAATCCATTGTTTCACGCGCTATATGGCTCGTAGCATATAGCTGGTCAAAAGAATTTTCCAACCCACACGTTACAAAGTCCCTGTACATTACTTTTGTAAGGCCTCTTCTCGAATATTGCAGCCAAGTTTGGTCACCCTATAAACTAATCCACATACAAAGAATAGAAGCAGTCCAACGCAGGTTTATCCGTTTCGCACTTCGTGGTCTACCTTGGGTCGATTCATATGGATTACCCCCCTATGAAAATAGGTTAAAACTAATAAGCATGCATACCCTAAAAAAACGTCGTGAGGTCGCTGATGTACTTTTTACCCACCAGTTATTGGAAACATCGACTGCATTCACTCTCAATCCCCGTAATCTAAGATCTGTCCCACTCTTCCTGATCCGAACTCACCGCACCAACTACGGTTACTTTGAACCCATATCCAGAATGTTGCGTATAACGAACAACTTACCTAAATAACAGCAAACACGAAATAAAAAAGGCACTGCTCAATATGCCACTCCCTTACCATCTCCCTCGTCCACCATTTCTCCTCGTCCCATTAGGTTAAGAATATCTTTGTTAGTTTTAAGTCTAGCTTTAAGTTTTTGCTTGTTAATAAGCTTAGTAATAATAATAATAATAATAATAATAATAATAATAATAAAGCACCGTATTGTTGAAACCAGAGCTCACCGAGAACATGTGCTTGGAGCACATAGTCCGTTAACATGGCGCGATAATGGTCGCCATTGACGGTAACATTCTGATTTGACTCATTTTTGAAGAAATATGGAATAATGATTCCACCAGCCCATAAGCGAAACCATACCGTTGTTTTTAATGGATGTAATGTTAGCTCTTGGTACTCTTCGGGTTGTTCATCAACCCAAATACGGAAATTTTGAGCCAGAAATGGGCTTCATGACTGATCAAAATTTCACGATAAAACACCGGATTTTTATTGAGTTTTTCCAGAGGCAATTCACTGAAAATACACACAAATTTAACTCACCTGGCTTCAATTCTTGCACAAGTTGAATTTTACCGAGATCCACACGTAAAATACGCCAAATTGTCGAATACGCCAAGACAAGCTGCTGAGAATCAAGTGCTCTAAAACACTTTAAATGTTGACAGTGGCATTCAGTGAGTCTTTTTTAAGTAAAAAAAAGTTTACAAGTGGTATAAACTTTTCCAGCAAAATGAAATTTTCCAGCAAAGAATTTGCATAAAAAAATTGTGTAAAAAATGGAATTAAGCACTCTAAGGCACTTGAAATGTTGATAATAGTATACAGTGAGTCTGCTCTAAGTAAAAAAAAAAAAATGTTTTCAAGTCGTACAAACTCTTCCTAGATGGTCGAGAAAATGCAAATGACGAACCTCGCTCTGGAGCACATCAACAAAAGATGATAACATAGAAGCTGTGGAATAAATTGTTTTAGAAAGTCGCCGAATTACCATTACAGAAGTTGCTGAGGATTTTGGCGTATCGGTCGGCTCGTGTCATGCAATTTTTTTTGGATGTTTTTGGCATGGGACGTGTGTTATCGAAGTTTTTTCCGAAATTTCTTAATTTTGACCAGAAGAACCGTCGCATGAATAACGTCAATGATAACCCTGACTTGCTCCAAAGGGTCATAACTGGTGACGAATAACTGATCCAGATCCCCAAACTGAAGAGACCTATAAAAAAAACAGAATCGCTGGAAGAGCAGAGGCTATACCAAAAAGTGTTTATGAGAAGTGCTTTAAGGATTGAAAAAAGCGTTGGCACAAGTGTATTATTTTTGACGGGAATTACCTTGAAGGGGACAACATGAATATTGATAATAAAATAATTTTTTTTTTTTATAAAAATATAAAGTCACCTTACTTTTTGAGCACTACTCGTATGTGTTTCGGCGTTTCGGCAATAGCGTGTCGAATGTCGGTCTCGAGCTCGTCCAAAGCGGTTGGCTTGTTAGCTCAAATTAAAGACTTGACGTAGTCTAAGAAAAAATAATCGAGTGATGTCAGATTGCATGATCACGGCGGCCAATTGATGACCCAGTTTTCAAATTTCTCCTTCACAACTTCGAGCGTTGCGTCGATTGTATGGTATATAGCACCATCTTGTTGGAACCACAGCTCAGATATATCGATGTTGTCGAGCAGAGAAAGTCGGTTAACATCGCTTTATACCTGAGACTATTGGTGGTAACGATGTCTCCTTACTTATTTCAAAAGAATGAAGGACCGATGATGCTGCCATGCTATAAGCCGCACCAAACAGTCAATCTTTGCAAATTCTTTGATGCTTTGCCGAACTATTGAATTATGTTCGCTCCAATAATGGTAATTTGCTTGTTGATATAGCCGAGGAGCCAAAAATGGCCCTAGTCCGAGAAGATGATATTTTAACCAAAATCCGGGTCTCCGGTCAACGCTTCCAGCGCCCAATTAGCGAGCTCATGGCGTTGTCTATGGTCATTCGGCTTGAATTCTTGCACAATGTTGTACGGATGTAAGCCCAAATCCAACCGCAAAATAAGTCTGGTTAGCTCTATCTGGTTCATGGCTTAAGATTCAAAAGAGTGTACTCATGCTGTACACTTAAGCCGGGTCCCAGTCCAATTATCAAAGCCTCGCCCATCAATGACATTGTCTATTAAAAAGCGGGGGCAGAGCAAATGTACTGGTCTTATCGTAAAGGTTTTCGGTACATAACGCCTCTGAATGCTATTATTTGACCAGTTACAAGCAGCTGGTCAGAAGTCCTGTTGGGTGGCAGGACTACCGGTAGTCCATACCAGAACTTAAAACACGGTACCATGGGAGTCAGGAGCCCCCCGGATTTCGGACTGGGCCTGATTTGTGGGAGCGTCATGGCGACTGTGGTTTAAACCCATAGCCGCGGGAAGGGTCTTGACCCAATGTAGAGTTGCAAGATACTGGATACTTTTTTAAATAATTTTCCCACGTTTGGCAAGCGTAAAACGATGCACGATTAAATGGCAAACCTTACTGAATATTTTGTCATTGTCATTGGTAGTTTTGACAGCTACTGAAATTTAACCATACGAAAAACTATCAATGCTATCTGGGCACTCATTAGTTAAAGATGAGAGATTTCCACCAACCTAGTGGATGCTAGTGGAGGTGGCGATAGCATGATAGTTGACTCACTAGGAAAATTTAACCATCCTCTCGCAAAATTTGCTATCCACCTTCGAACAAAACTACCAGAACGGACATATTAATATAACAATCCAGAAATCACACACAACATCCAAGAAAACCCTTAAAATATTTTAAATTAAATAGATTCTTTATTAATTTTTAAAAAATAATTAATCAAAAATGCACTGTGAAATCCAGGTCAAGAAGCTTAAATGTTGCTGACAAAATGGCTCTCTTCGTAATATACTTTCTGGAGTTTCAAAGTAAGCGTCTTTAGAGGAGAACGAGTCTGATTTTACGACCCACCAAAGGCAGATCAAATTCAATTTCTCGATCCTGTTACGATAAACTCCTTGCGGTTGGAAGCCCATTTACGCAGTTTAAATCCGACTAATGCTAACAGCTTACGGCATTCCGTTTTTCTCTGGCTTCTTTAATGCTGTCTTTGTGCATCTATGGGATATCGATGTGCGAATTTGCCTATTAATTTCTTTTTCATGTATTTTAAGGTATCTTTATGTTTTTGTATGTATGGATACCCCATTTGTAGTTCTTATGTTATTGAATGTCTTGCAGCAGATGTTTCTGTTAAAGTCTTTTCTTCTAAGCTTAATGTATCACTATATTCTTTTAATATCACTGCCGTTACTTCTTTATCTTCCTTCAGGTGATCTGTTCTGACATTTCCTAATACTTTTAAAAATCTTTCTGTTCTTTTCCTTTAATTTTCTTTGTTTTTCTCTAAGCATTTTATTTTGGCTGTATGAACGACTGAGACAAGCCAATGGGTTTACGCCTTTCATCGCACTGGTAGTCGGTGTTCTGATTTCAAGCCAACGCTGGTTCACTTTTCTTAATTTCGTTTATATCTTTTAAACTATTTTTCTTCTTTTCTCTTTTATACTTAACCGTCGAATTTTCACTATCTTTGTTAATTTCATTGGGATCTTTTACACAATTCTTATTTTTTGTTTTTTTACATTAAAATGTCGATTTTTCACTAACTTCACTATCTTTTTTGCAATAGGTGGACATAGACGTTATAAGCGCGTTTAAAGAATTTCTACTTTCAATACGTTGGCTTATTCAGTATGAACGAACCAGCTCAGCAATACTCTGAATATCATCTTGATATTTTAATCTTAGCATTTCACTTTTATTTCTTAGGATCTTGCCTTCACAATCCGTTATAAATTTAAAATATAGTAGGAAATCATTTCCTGTATTCCGATCATAATAACTTAATACGTATTGAGTAATTACGTTAAACTTAAATTCTTTTTTCTTTCAATAATAAAACCCCTACAATTGTGTCTACCAACATTTTAAGCACCTTATTTTTATTTATCATATCAACATGAGGACTTACTAGCATTACTGACAAGACAGTGGTCTCTGTAACTACGCGTTTCATCGAAAATTTGATATTGTACGTTTCTTAATTCACTTTTACTTTTGCTTTTATTTTCAACATCTTTGTCATCATTATTATTTCTTTGATTATGTCGATGACTTAAATCATTGAAAGTATTTTGATTTTCTGATATTATTCTGATTTGTTTTTAAAACAATGTTTTGATATATGAACTTTGAGTCCACAAGTATAACATCTTAAACTTTACATCTTTAATATGGTTTATATTAATTAAATTCTTTTCCGTATATTTCCTACCTATTGTAGATTACAGTTGTTCGTTGTAAGGTTATGGTATCCTAACCGAATTTTGTCGTCAATAGCTAGTTGGCTTGCTTCTGCTATTAATGAAGGTTCCATTTTCTTTTTTTAGTCCTGATATGAAAGCGTTAAGCATATCTCGGTAGACTGTTATTTTCTGACTATAGTAACTTGGATCATCGGGGTTTTCAGTATACAGAACTTGTACACGCCGATGTGTAAGAGTTTCGCATCTTTGAGTAAATTGAATGACTGTTTCTATAAATTCATAAATTCGTGTTTTATATATGTCTTTCTAAAAACTGTATTTAGTCCGTGTTTCAATTGCAACCATATATTAACATTTGTATTCAATAAAATTATTTCTGCATTTCCTGGAATTTGACTTTTGATTAAAGCTTACAGCAATACTGTTACTCTCTGTTGTGAAGATTTTATTGGCATAGCAGTGTCATAATATTGAATCAAATTGTGTGTTTTTGCGCATCACTATTAAAATATGGTATAAACTTTGCTAAGTCACTGAAGCTAACTTAACAACCTGTAGATATATGTGTAATACCAATAACTAATGGTTGACTTTCTTCTCCCTGAACATGAGTACTTAAAGTTCCGGAATTTAAATTGTTCACGTTTGGTAAAAATCCATTTTGCTCATTTTTGTAATTTTGATTTGACTTTATGTTACTTTTGGTTTAGTACAAGTTTTTAATAATTCTAGCTGCTCTAAAGATCTGATTGCTTTCTCAACGGAACTTGTATGGACATCTTTAATTAAATGCTTTCCTTCCAAATGAGCTAAAGATATCTTTGGAGTTACTGCTTCAGCTTTATAATAATCTAAAAATTCTTCTTATATTTCCTGTACACCAATTTTCAAATTTTCACATATGTCTTAAAGAGAAATTTTATAAATTTCCCCGTTGGTTTTACCTATACATATAAATTTTACTGCCATGAGCTCTTCACTAAAACTTAATTCACTCATTTTTACTAACGTACTTTTCTGTTCATTTATTAATTTAAAACTCTTCTTAAAATTGGTTTTTAAGTTTTGTTGAGTTTCCTTGTTGTAACATATTCTTATGTGTTGATTTTTCCTTCCGCAAAAAGTTTAAGGTTTATAAATATGTTTTCAGATTCAAATTTATGATTGCCGTCAGAGTTTTCTTTTCATAAACATTTAAGTATTATCATCACAATAATATAATACCAACTTTTGTATTTCCCGATTTTAATGAATAGGAAAAGAGAAATTAATTTTTTGTCTCGAGAACCAAGTATTTCACCACCACCACTGCCATCAAAATTGTTACGCGTGACCGTTTACCTAAAAGATACAAAAGAACACACATAAGTCCAAAATTCTAATACATTTATTAAGTGTTAGTTCATAGATATTGGATTGAACTGGTTCAAAGATGTTGGATTGAACTGAACTGCATGATGATTGTCATATAAAATGAAAGCTATGCATTCATATGAGCCGTGGGATTACCGAGATAAGAGATCGATGCTTCACTTATGATGATCGAATGTGAACGAAACGAACGAAACGACAGGGTAAAGAAATGCAAGCATACACAAAAATGTACAGTATCAGTTATTAAATATTATCTTTTTTAAAATGTAATACAATGCATGTGAATGTATAATAATCGCTCCTAGCCCGCCACTCAATTCTTTGCCGAAGCTTCGCAAATGTCTGCCCCTTTATTAAAAAAACGTAAGAAGATTACGAAATAAGATTTTTACAATATATATTAATTCGCAGATTCTGTCCTACGACATTTTAGCCCTTACAGAAAACTATCTTACCCCCGGAGATTAAGAATATTGAATTATTTTCCCAAAACATCAATTTTTCTCATACCAAACGTTCTATGACAACTATTAAACTGAATAGACCACATTCATCACAGTTTATCAAAACTAAAATTAAATCGGATAACTTTCCATCATCTTTGAATTTTCACAAATAACCATCGGGCAATACCCAAATAATTGCAAATCTCTTCGCAATTTTTTTTTTTTAGCCCGACCACTTACTTTTTCTACTTAAATAGCTGCCCACAAACAACTTTGGAATCTGTGTCTATAACTTTAGAGCAAAAATAAAATAATAAACCTCAAAGATGAACTTCCCGATCTAGCCCAAGCTCTTAGAGCTCTCTTTCAGCTTCCTATCACCCAAGGACTATTTTCCTCAACCTGGATAAGGTCCTTTATTATTCCTCTATATGAAAAAGGTCGCAAAGATGATTTTTCCAACTATCGACCAATTGCTAAGCTGTCCTGAATATTAAAGCTCTTCGAGAGCATTATTTATGACATAATGCTTTTCCATTGTAAACCTATTATTTCTCAAAACCAGCACAAAATTCTCAAAGTTAGATAAACCCATAACCGCTAACCTTACGGAATTTGTATAAAGCATTTTTTATGCACTAGAAATTAAAAATGAAGTTGACGTGATTGCCACCGATTTCAGCAAAGCCTCTGAATGAATTTGTCATAATATAATCCTTCTAAAACGTGGGTTCAATTCTATTTAAATAAACGACATTCCTATGCTCTGTTTAGGTCCATGGTTTCTGACCCAATTAAAGCCTACTCTGGTGTTCCTCAAGGTAGCCGCTTTGGTCCCTTATTATTTATTCTGACTATTATTAATGTTGATTGTATGTATGAAAATTCATACATATCTCTTTATGCAGATTATATGAAAATCTTTAGTTATACTCGTATGTCATCTTTCTCAGACAGTCTACCACTGTAGGAACATCTAGACAGATTTTGTACTTGGTGCCCGAAGAAATTCCTTGACCTTAGTCTATACTTATACCCGTAAGCACCCTCCTACTTCTCTAGATATTCAAACTCCTTGGTGAACTAATTGCGTAATTTACGTGTTATCTGTGATAAGGAACTCAATTTTGGTTCTCACATTGATAATATGATAAAAAAATCCAACCTTGCTGTTGGCTTCATCAAGCGCTAGTTTAAGATGTTTTCCAATCCTTATGTTACCAAATCACTTAACATAATTTTTGTTACGCCTCATCTTAAATATGCCATCCAGATTTGGTCACCCTACTACCAAATTCACATCCTCCGGATAGAAGTTGTTTCACGCAGGATTTTACTTGCTTGCAGTCTTATTATAGCCAAAACTTAACACCATACACTGATCGGCTGAAATTTATAAACTTACAACACCTTTCTATACGCCGAAATGTTTGATTGGAAATGTATTTTATAAATAAATTTAAAATCATTTCCATGACTTCAGGGGGTGGTATCTTGTGTTGTCGGGTTGGTAGATGTCGCAATTCGCTTATCTTTTTATCAGAAGATATCAACATGGTATGGAGAACATTAGAATTGTAGCAATTCGGGACATCTTTCTTGAAAACGCGCTTCAAAAAATTTTTTAATCTTTGTGACGGGCTTCTAAGAAATCTTCCGAAAGTTGTCCAATAGTGATTGGTAAACTTTCAATCTTTCAAACTTTCACTTTTGTACCCATTTTATTTGAAAACATATAATTTTGCTGTGTCCAAACATAAGTACGGAATTTATTAGTATCAATTTTCAAACCTGAAGTTAAGCTCTTTAAAACAATTGAAAAGCGTTTTACAAGTATCGGGACTAAGCCTAATATTTCAGCAGTTTTTGCTGGATCCTTAAAAACCTTCGGGCCGTGTTTCCTTCATTGGTATTTCCTTCATCTTTTTTTGGAAAATCAACTAAGTTTCCCAAGGTGTGCATCAGACAAACGTTGTAGTGCCAAATACAACAATGGCTGTAATTTAACTTCACATAAGGTTTCGGTTAAACTATAGTCAAAAAGTACTATTTGTATAACACTCTTGTTTTACTTCTAAAATAGTATAGGTAAATATTAGCATTTATTTTTTTCGCACTTTTTTGTACTTGCTTATATTGATGTTTTATCAGTTTCAAATCGGTTATAAGGGCTAGGACTTTTTCAGGTGTATTTGGTTTCTTATGTTTTTTAAAGTGTTTTAGAAGAACACTCGACAACTCTTTTTACAACTTCGGCTTTAGAACGATAATTCTCCGGCCGATCTTTCCATAAGGTTTCGAATTTTTCGTTTTTCCGGTCTTCCTTGTTTAGAAGTTGTTGGCACATGCATTTCAGGCGATGGATCTACGAACTCTTTTTGAAGCCAAAACTCTTTAGCTTTTAAAAATCATTCTGGTGAAATTTGTTTTTTCTTTATATTTTTGAAAAGGTTTGATACAAAAGTTTTACTGTATTCGATTCAGTTTTTTATGAGCAGCTTTATCAAGAACGGTTGTTGAGTGTTTTGACATTACGTACTGCAAAACAGTTCATGGTAACAGAGCCTTACTTATTTTTTAATAAAAATACTCTGACATATTTGCTACAAATAATTATCTTAGTTGTGTTTCACTATAACACTTTATAAACACCTGTTAAGGCGCGAAAGGCAAAATCGAGAGTGAGCAAACCTTTATGCATTGCACTGAGATGCTTCCCATTGATAAAGTAATGGGATTAAAGAATTTATTTTGTTTTATTTGGATGGTTGAATTTAACCCTTCCGGTATTTTTTTTTAATAATAACAATTTTTTTTTCACTAATGACCAGCTAGTGTTGTACTACATCGGCCAGTGTGCGGCGATCCAAGTCAAAGTCCAACACACAGACGAATCAGATGGAAGGTCACGCTAGTCTTGGCTTCCCTCATCTTTAATCAGCCCTATCACAAATTCCATCGTAATTGAAAATTTATAACGAATCCCGAAAAATCTATCACGTAATTCATTCGTAGTGGAAAATCTGATACGATTTTCGAAAATTTGCGAAAAAAATTCGGGAAATTTGGTATCACGCAATTCGAATGAAATGGAATTTTCACGTCTTTTTCTGCGACAAGTTATTTGTGTCGGAATCGTTTGAAAAACTTTGTGCTGAAAACACAGTGCTTTTTTATAGTAAAACACAAATTTTTTGCAAAAATCAATTTTATTTATCAATATAGTTGCCTTCGAGGGCGATACACTGATTGAAACGATTTTTCAATCTTTCGATACCAGTTTTGTAGTACGATTTCGTTTTAGCCTCAAAATAGGCCTCTGTTTCGGCGATTACTTCTTAATCGGTCTTAGATCCCTTTCCGGCGAGCATTCTTTTGAGGTCTGCGAACAGGAAATAGTCGCTGGGGGCCAAATCTGGAGAATACGGTTGGTGGGGAAGCAATTCGTAGCCGAATTCATTCAATTTCGCCATCGTTTTCATCGACTTGTGACACAGTGCATTGTCTTGATGAAACAACGCTCCAACAACGCAATGTAATAGTCGCTTTTGGTAGTCTGCCCCTTTTGGAGATAGTCGATGAAAATTAATTCATGTGTATCGCAAAATACTGATGCCATAACCTTGCCAGCCGACTGTTGAGTTTTTGGTCGTTTTGGACGAGGCTCGTCGCCTGCTCGCCACTCAGCTGACTGCCGACTTGACTCTGGTGTGAAGTGATGGAGTCATGTTTCATCCATTGTCACATACCGACGCAAAAATTCGGCTTTATTGTGGTTGAACACTCCTCTGAATCATCAACACTTTGTTTTTTGTTTTGATCAGAGCTTTTGCATGTCCAAATATTCGTGTATGATATATTCAACACTCTCTTTTGATATCTTCAGAGCCTCAGCTATCTCGATCAACTTCAATTTACAGTCATTCGTAATCATTTTGTGGACTTTTTTGATGTTTTCATCTGAAACAGCCTCTTTTGGACGTCCACTTCGTGCATCATCTTCGGTGCTTGTATGACCACTTTTAAATTTTTCTATCCACTTGCGAATGGTTCGTTCGGCTGGTGCAGAGTTCGGGTAACATTTATCAAGCTATATCTTTGCATCGGCTGCATTTTTTCACACCAAAAAGCAATGATAAATCAACACACGAAATTGATTTGAATCCATTTTTTTCACAAGAACAAAAGTTGCTTCACTCACAACGCTATATCTCGAGAACTAGTCGTCCGACAGCTGTTAAATTTATACACGTATCTTTTGAAGGTTGGTACTAACTGAAAATGGAATGGATGTAATTCAAGTGGTGTTCTCTCTTTTCAGCCCATGTATTATATGCCTTCATTTTCGCATCCAAGACTACACAAATTTTCCCCTAAATGAATTTGAAGACCAAGAAAAACCAAAATACATCGGCACTGATTATTCCAATAATCACCGGAACGCAACAGAAGCATCTAGAAATAACATTTTAAACGCATTTGCAATGTAAAAAATAAACAAAATAACAAAACTTCCAAAGTCAAAAGAATCTTAAAACTATAATGAAAAAGAATGAAATGAAAAGAATATTAAAACTTATCTTATTTCTAAATATTTCACAGTGTTGTTGTGGAGTTACATATATACAGTGACTCAACTAAAGTATAATTTTTAGTTGTAACCCTTCAAGTTTAACAATTTAGAGTAATTAAATTTTTACTTAAAATAAATGGAGTAATTATGAATCAGCACAGCAAAAGTAAACAAAAATTCACTGTTATTTTGTGAAAATTTGTAAAACTTCTTAGGCAACGTATGTGATCAATTTGTTGACACATTGTTGATGGTAGATGAAAGAACTTGGTATCTCCAAAATTAAGGAAGTCCAAAGGCTAATTTTTGGAAACACAACTCACGCGTATCCAAAATACGCAAGAATTTTAAGCCTGACGCTAGAAAAAATAAGTCTGGAAGGAAACCAATTTTAAATTCAAACATACAAAGGCGTATTGTGCGGCAAATTAAATATGGAGTATGTGAAAATACGGTCCAGATTAATAAGGCATTAAGCCAAAACTATGGGATAAAATTTAAAAGCCCCTATTGATTGACCGCCATAAGAAATTAAGGCTGCAATTTGCCCAAAAATATAAGGATTATTGTGTTATCAACTGGGCAAGGGTAATTTGGTCGGATGAAACAAAAATAAACCGTCTTGGATCCGATGGTCGCCAATGGATCTGGACAAAGCCAGGTGAGCCAATCAGCGATGGCCATATCAAACCAACATTAAGATTCGGAGGAGGAAATTTTATGATTTGGGGATGTATGTGCAAGGAAGGGGTTGGTGAGTGAGCACTAGAGTGATGGGTCGCATGAATGCCACTCGATACATTACCATACTAAAAGACGTACTTCTTACAAGTTTGGAAAAGTGGGATGAAAATTTGTTGGACATTATTTTCCAGCAACATAATTATCTGAAACACACAGCCGAAATTACAAATGCGTGGCTACGAAATCAGCAATTTAAAATATTGCCCACCACAAATTGATTGGCCACCACAATCTACAGACCTCAATCCGATCGAACATCTTTGGATTGCGTTTAAACGTGCTATTTCGGATTTGCCTGGAGATTGTCCGGATTCGCATGAATTATAGCATCGCACTTAAACTGCTTGGCAAAATATCACCGCCAATCAATGTAAAAAATTAATTGAATCCATGCCAAGAAGAATAAAAGCGGTCCTCAAATACGAAGTACTAAGTAGGAACAGTTTCACAAAGTCAACAAATCGATCAAATGCTTTATTTTTACTTTTGTTGTATTAAAATTTGTTAAAAAATGAATTTGGTTCTCATTACTTTTTACGCTTAATTATAATATTTTATTTGTTTGTTAAAAATTTCGTTGAGTTATAGGTACAAATACAGTCAAATATGAACAAAAGTCTTTTATTCTGCTAATCATGTGATCAGGAGTATTCAATAGGATTTGAAAATGAATTCCTTTATTTTAATCATGCATCTACTTTTCTCCAAACTGAAACTCCTTTTGAAGGTGGTCCGAGAGTACTAAGCTCTCATTTAACCTTTTCCCAGAACATCGTCATATGTTCCTTTGGCACTTACGAGAATCCTTGTGCCAGGTCGGGTTTCTCCATCATCAATTGGAAAAGCTTTTTCTTTTTTTTTTTGTCCTTTAGAGCAACAAATATTTAAATATTTTTTAAAAACTAAAAAAATTGAGAAATACTTACATATAGGTTATGTAATACATGGGCTGAAAAGTCCTCCCCGATGCACAAATTCCGCCCTGATGCTCACACGTGGCGGAAGTTCGCTGTGTGACGTTTGTTTTACGAACTCAACTCAACTCAACCCCCTTGAGTTAAGTAAAATTGTGTGTGAAAAAAAGTTCTAAAATGGAGAACGAAACGTTACACCTTCGCCATGTTGTGCTGTAAGAGTTCCGAAAAGTAGTGAGTGTTAGAACTGCAACAAAAAACATTCAAACACATGCGTTTATTCGGATCGTTAGATAGTGGTTTGGTAGATTTCGGAATGGTGATATGACCTTGGACCTTGGCTTCCGAGATTGGTGACGACATTGTGCGAGAATTAGTAAAAAATATCCCGAAGATTTCAACTGAAGAGATTGCTGAGAGGCTTAATATTGACCATTCTTCAGCATTTCGCCATTTAAAGAAACTTGGATTCACTTCCAAGTTTGACACGTGGTTGCCGCATTATTTGGAAAAATATGCAGGACCGCGTCTCCATGACATTAGTCATATTTTCAATACTACTTCTGCCATCTGCTATCAAATGGCGTCAAGTGTCATTGTGCATTTATGTTGTAGATAGATAGAGAATTAGTTGACCTTATGCAATGGAGCGATATACACCTGAAGAATGTGGAATTACTGTTACTGCTTATTTGACCAATTCTCGGTCTATAAATTATTTTAACGCAGAATGAATGTCGTCGTCCTGCATCATCTGAGCGTCTAGTTCAAACTAGGTCGACTAGAGATGTCGCAGAACGTGGCCGGCCCCCGTATAGCTTGCTCGAACGTAAATATCACTGCCGATGATGACGAGACAGCGATGCACACAATTTGGCATCAGCAGACATTTGTTGTGTCAAATTTTGGTAAAAGACCTGAAGATGTTCCCTTATAAAGTACGTTTCAACAATTGCTGCCTGCTGACCGTCAACTTAGTCCCACGCTCTGTTAAACCTGGTGCAAAAGTTTCGTGTCCAAAACATAATGAACGATGAAGTCCATTTTCACTAAAGTGGTTATGTGAATAAACAAAATTTGCGTTTCTGGAGCACGAAAAATCTACATCAAATAAAAGCTATTTCCCAAGTGCCACAAAAAATTAGAACTATTATGAGAAGATATAACGTAGGAGATCTGCAATCGTATCCTGTCCGATTGTACCAACCTTCAAAAGATACGTGTATAAATTTGAGAGCTGTCGGACTATTAGTTCTCGAGATATAGCGTTGTGAGTGAAGCAAGTTTTGTTATTGTGAAAAAAAATGAATTCAAAGCAATTTCGTGTGTTGATTTATAATCGCATTTTGATGGGAAAAAATGCAGGCGATGCAAAGAAATGGCTTGATAAGTGTTACCCGGACTCTGCACCAGCCGAACGAACCATTCGCAAGTGGATTGAAAGATTTAAAAGTGGTCATACAAGTACCGAAGATGATGCACGCAGTGGACGTCCAAAAGAGGCTGCTTCAGATGAAAACATCAAAAAAGTCCACAAGATGATTACGAATGACCGTAAAGTGAAGTTGATCGAGAGCGCTGAGGCTCTGAAGATATCTAAAGAGCGTGTTGGATATATCACACACATATATTTACATGATAAAGCTCTGTTCAAAGTGGGTGCCGCGCTTGCTCACAGTCGACCAAAAACAACAACGTGTTGATGATTCAGAGAAGTGTTTAAAGCTGTTCAACCGCAATAAAGCCAAATTTTTGCGTCGGTATGTGACAGTGAATGAAACTTGGCTCCATCACTTCAAACCAGAGTCAAGTAGGCGATCAGCTGAGTGGCGAACAGACGACGAGCCTCGTCCAAAACGACCAAAAACTCAATAGTCGACTGGCAATGTTATGGCATCCGTATTTTGGGATACACATGGATTAATTTTCATCGACTATCTCCAAAAGGGGCAGACTACCAACAGCGACTATAACATTGCGTTGTTGGAGCGTTGTTTCATCAAGACAATGCACCGTGTCACAAGTCAATGAAAACGATGGCAAAATTGAATGAATTCGGCTACGAATTGCTTCCTCACCCACCGTATTCTCCAGATTTGGCTACCAGCGACTATTTCCTGTTCGCAGACCTCAAAAGAATGCTCGCCGGAAAGAGATCTAAGACCGATGAAAAAGTAATCGCCGAAACAGAGGCCTATTTTGAGGCCAAACCGAAATCGTACTACAAAACTGGTATCATTTCGCTCAGTGTATCGTCAGTGTATCGCCCTCGAAGGCAACTATATTGATAAATAAAGTTGAATTTTGCAAAAGTTTTGTGTTTTACTATAAAACGGCCCATGTGTTAGTATGCAATACATAAACGATATTGATGATTTGTGAAGCTTTTTGAGGACTATAGGGCAGTTGACGTGCACCAAGTATGCATGGAAATTTGTTTTTCAAAATTTTTATAGCCCTTTCTACAATGTCTCTTGTTTTGTTTGTTTTGCTGTGCTTACAGTTGTAAGTGCCTTCCTGACTTCCAGGAGTCATATTCCAGTAGATAACCGGCATCACTATGTAGAATAGATAGTATAAAATTTCATTACTAATACAAACCTAGAATCCAAGTATTCCTCTTTTAAATTGGAAGTATCGTTTCGCGTCACTTAGATTCCATATGTACGAATCGTGGTTCGAAACCTGAATAGCGTGCATCAACACTTCTTATATTTAAGTTGTTGTCACAAATGTAAAATAAATGGATACTTTATACCTGTAAAATAAAAAAACATTTTATTCAAAGTATTGGCCATGTTAGCTACAAAGTTTTCCCATCATTTATGGATTCCACGCCAACAAAACTGTTCGTCTTTTGAAGCAAACCAAAAAGTCACCCAACTTTCGACTTCCTCGTAGGATTCGAAGTGCTGCTCAGCTAATGCGTGTCCCATCGATGACAACAAATGGTAGTAGTAAGGAGTCAAATATGGTGAATACGGCGGGTGAGGTAGCACCTCCCAGTCAAGTGCTTTGGTTGTATCCTGGACCAGTTTTGCTTTGTGTGAAGGTGCGACCATCCTGGTCGGTTTTCGATCAATGCATGGTTCAAATTGATCATTTGTTGTCAGTAGCGATTAACGTATGTATTGTATGTAATGTATTAACGGTTTCGCCGGGTCTTAATGAGCTCGTGGTACACCACACCTTTCTGGTCCCACCAGACACACAGCATTGTCTTCTTGCTGAATCGATCTGGTTTTGCAGTTGAAGTTGGTGGTGGTCCCGGATTAACCCATGATTTTTTCCGTTTAGGATTCTGAAAATAAGTCCATTTTCCATCGCCAGTAACAATTCGATGCAAAACTGATTTTTTATCGTGTCTTTGAAGCAAAATTTCACTAGTGGTTTTTCGGTTTTCGATCTGTCGATGTGGCACCAATTTTTAGACTTTCGGATCTTTGCCATAGCTTTTAAACGGTCAGAAATTGTTTGTTGTGCAACATTTAAAATTTCTGCCATTTGTTTCTGACTCAAAGTGTCATCTTCATACAATATTGTTTGCAATTCGGCGTCTTCAAACTTTTTTGGTGGTCTTCCACGTTCTTCATTTCTTACATCAAAATCGTTATCTCTGAATCGTTGAAACCATCTGTTGCTTTCTGATAGAGCATGATCACCTTATGCCTCGACAAGCGTTCGATGCGAATCTTCAGCACTTTTCTTCAAATGAAAACGAAAAATTAATGCTTTCCGCAAGTCATCATTTTCTGGTACTAAATTCGACATTTTTAACACGATGAATATGATGTTGTTCACTTGTGTATATTGTTGACTTGATGTATATTAAATATGTTTGACAGGTGTTATAGCAATCAAACAGAAAAAAATATTAAGGCCTGTTCACAATAAATGTTCCCTAACGAGACATTTGTATCTTGACGCTCACTTCATATCGGTACACTTGGTAAGTTACAACTTAACAAATTATTTTACCAGCGATTGTAATATATACCTATTTCTTCGGAAGGGAAAATTATATTAATGTTTGTTCTATAGACAGAAAAACTCGCCTTCAAATAAAAATCTCTTCTCACAAGGCTTTTTTACGCTTTGCTCATCTCGATTTTTATTCAGACAGGACAAGGATTTCTTTCCAGTATGTTCAATACATTTTTTAATGGTGCGGAAAAGGTGGATTATGCCATTCCAACTTCATAATCTTTACCAACACCAAGTTGGTAACCACCTCCTGCGAAAAACCTTAGTACTGCCACGAGGTGGCATGAACACGAAAACACAACCGGATCAAGATCACTGTGCAGCTCATTTAATACATACATAAAGAAGGCCTGTGATGACCAAGATTTTATATAAAGTCTTCTTAGCTTTTCTGGAGAGAACCTTACTACTAAATTGGCTTCTTAGCTCAAAAGAAACACCAATTCGCAAGAGTGATTTTTCGATTTAATTCTGCTGAGGTATTGTTGTCAGAATTTATAGTAGAGGAAAGGTAGATAAAGTTCCGTATTTTCTCAAAATTATAGCTCTCAACCTTTACGTTCCATCCAATTCGTCAATGTTGTTTGTCTCTTTCAGTTGACATCTTGCCCTAATTTAACGCTGAACTGATTTTGGCAGCTTCCGTTTCAATTTCCAGCTCACTGTGTTGTCCCAACTATGTTGATGTCATTCTCGTAGACTAGTAGTTGCACAGACTTTTGAAAGATTAAATTTACAATGTTAGCTTGCGAGTTCCGTACAATAATTCCAAGTATGATGTTAAAGTAGTTACAAGACAGCGCGTCACCTTGTCTAAAACTTTATTTGTTATTAAAGGTCGTTATCGAGTTCGACGGATCAGCGAGCGTTTTCAATCGACATTCTGCACAAGCAGGCGAGCTTGGTTGGGGTGCCAAAACTAGACATGGCCCTATATCTTATTTATAAATGCTATCAATGTATATCTCTGTAATTGACGCAGTTGATAGGATCTCCTTTTTTGTGAATCGGGCAATTGATGATGAGAAATAATTCACCAAGTACACACTCTTCTGAAAATATCTGAGAAATGAGTTGGTGTATGCTATCCACAAAGTCTCTCCGGCCGGTATGCCATCAGGTCTAGCTACTTTGTTGCATTTCAGTAGACAGAACTTTTGCCTATCATTCTCTAAGTTAAATGGTCTACTTTGCCTGACGGTGGGATGTTTGACTTCTTCCCCATTATACAGCCTGCGGAAAAACTTGTCCTCAGCATCGATTGTACAGATCTTCTTAACTTGCCACGTTTTTTTTACCAACTTCTCAATATCTTCAATCGCGCGACTCTCATGATCTCGTGTGGCTCACGAGTGCCTATCGTTTTTCGTTGCAGCTCCGATTTGTATGCTGCATTTGCGGCATTCTTCATCAATCCACCACTTGCGGCGGTTCTGATAGCATGCTGGCAGTGTTGCCACCGTTCTTCAGGATACGATTGCAGATCTCCTACGTTATATCTTCTCATAATAGTTCTACTTTTTTGTGGCACTTGGGAAATAACTCTTAATTGATGTAGATTTGTTTATTCACATAACCACTTAAGTGAAAATGGACTTCATCGTTCATTATGTTGTGGACACGAAATTTTTGCACCAGGTTTAACAGAGCGTGGGTGTAAGTTAACCTCAATTGACGGTCAGCAGGCAGCAATTATTAAAACTTACTTTATAAGGGAAGATCTTCAGGTCTTTTACCAAAATTTGACGTAACAAATGTCTGCTGATGCCAAATTGTGTGCATCGTTGTCTCGTCAATGTTTATGGACTCTCTCGGATATCCTTGGCAGTGATATTTACGTTCGAGCAAGCTATGTGAGGGCCACCCACTTTCTGCGACATCTCTAGTTTGAACAAGACGCTCAGATTAATTTTTCGCGCACATGGTGCAGGACGACGAGAAAAATGACGACGACATTCATTCTGCGTTAAAATAATTTATAGACCGGGAATTGGTCAAATAAGCAGTAACAGTAATTCCACATTCTTCAGGTGTATATCGCTCCATTGCATATTGTCAACTAACTCTCTATCTATCTACAACATAAATGCACAATGATACTTGACGCCATTCGATGGCAGATAGTAGCAGTAGTATTGAAAATATGACAAATGTCATGGAAATGCGGTCCAGCATATTTTTTTCCGTCAAATAATGCGGCAACCACGTGTCAAGCTTGGAAGTGAATCCAAGTTTTTTTTAAATGGCGAAATGCTGAAGAATGGTCAATATTAAGCCTCTCAGCAATCTCTTCAGTTGAAATCTTCGGGGTATTTTTTACTAAGGCTCGCACAATGTCGTCCCCAATCTCGGAAGCCCGTCCAGAACGGGGTTGATCGTACAAGGTCATATCACCATTCCGAAATCTACCAAACCACTTTCTAACGATCCAAATAAACGCATGTGTTTGAATGTTTTTTATTGCAGTTCTAACACTCACTCTTTTTCGGAACTCTTAGAACACAACATGGCGAAGGTGTAACGTTTCGTTCTCCATTTTAGAACTTTTTTTTTCACACACAATTTTACTTAACTCAACGGGGTCTAGCGATAAAATGACTTCTAATACTTTTCCACTGGTATACAACAAGTTCGTAAAACAAACTTCACACAGCGAACTTCCGCCACGTGTGAGCATCTGGGACGAACTTGTGCAATGATCCAATAATTAAGAAGAAAATTGGGCTGTCCTCAACAAAATTCCTATTCATCTCGTTAATATTAACATCGGAGCTAATAATTGGAGATGTTTTGCTAGTGACATGCTTTAGAACTTCATTTGAGGGCTGCTTACAAGGTCGAAATTGCAATAAATCTAAATAGCAAAATACAGAAATTTTCCTTTTTTTGAGATGATATTAACTCGATTTCTGGATCTTATAAATTTGTCATACAACTTGTCTCTTCGTACCGTTTCATATAGCATGTTATTAATCTTTCCAAGGGCACTTGGTAAGGGGACAAATTTATCATAGAGATGTTTCTGTTTCTGAATATCGATCAGTTTGCTCACGTCCGGCGTATAGTGAACCGAGTGAAAGCCTAATTGAAAGAGTTGGTTAGCAAGAGAAGTCAAAAGAATATTTCGGAGGTCGTAATTCAAGTATGCTATGTCCCAGCACAGATTGTATTTGTTAGTTGCAATTCCCAGGAAACGCAAAAAATGCTGTGAAAAGACAGGATTTGAATGCTGACTATCTACTAAATAAGACTTTAAGCTGCTGGTATGATGACATTGTCAATCAATGAAGGTAATTTTTTGGGCATAAAAAATTTTCGGATGGTAGGTATAATTCAAAAGAGATTAAAAAAAGTGAAATTAAGACTTTCTACAGAATCTTTAAGACAGGTAATAGAGGTGCATAGCAAATTTATATTAATATTACCATACACATAAAAGTTTGGCTACGCCTGGTGAAATACGTATATATTGTACTAACCTAATTGTGCATTTATCGCTAGCACTTAGTATGTTATTGAAAATGTATTCAATCCGAGAAAGCTCATTTGGTTTAACAACAAAGAATGGTTTAAGAGCTACCCCGTTTCTAATTTAATTACTTTGATCTGTCTGATAAAGTCTAAAGGGTCTTAGCAGAAATAAGCCAGTTGTCATATTTTTGTTTAGCCGTTTAGTCTCGAATCAGAAATGCAAACTATATCATCCAGGTTATGTTCGAAGATTTGCTTGAATTCATCAAACTTATTTACGATTCTCTGAACATTTTTGTAACAGATGTTAAACTATCAGGAGGTCTACACATCGTATTCAATATTAATCGCAAACTTTGATTCATTGGATCGACAGCCGGTCCTTCTAGACCTTAGGATTGTTAGGATCCGTCCAGATTGCAAAACCTTACCCTCTACTGGGATGAATCTTTAAACTCAACCGCCGGGAATAACGAAAAATAAAAAGACGGCAACTTAGCACATATATGTGTATGTAACATATACATACGAGTATACTCGTGTAGCAGTGGAACCCGGGGCATAACAGCCACCCGAGGCGTAATGGGCCCCTCTGTATTCCTCTGTTGAGCAAAGTGGCAACATCGAAAGTAAATCTGTCTGCTTTAATTTATCGGTGGCTATTGGGGAAAACCCCTTTTTGGAATAAAAGAAGGTTTTTCATTTAAATGAAGTTATTTTTAAGTGAAATAAAGTGTGCTTTTTTAAACAAAGGACAATTTTAAATTGGATTTTCACTATTTAACATCAAAGTAAGTAAATAAAGTGTGTATGAATCCATTTATCTCTCTTTTTCAGTTAGGTTAAACAAATTTTTTATAGATTTTCTGTAGAATAGGTTATGGGGCAGAAGGGACGAGGCATAATGGGAATGGGTGTCCATTATGCCCCATTCATTTTGTACTCTCGTTATTTGTTTGTACCAGATGGGCCAAAAGTCCCTTTCCTGTGTAAATCTTTAACAACTTTTGAATGAAAAGGTAAAAACTAATAAAATAAATTACAAATAAAAGCTTATTTCATGGACATTTTTTTATTATGTATAGAAAATTACATCGGTTAAGTGGCCGCCATTAGAATGCAGGCACTCATAGACTCTTTTGATAGCACTTTCCATGACTTTTTTAAGGGTTCCCGGCTAAATTTGCGCGATTTCTTCTCGAATGTTGAGTTTCGGCTTCTTTATGGTAAGTGGTTTATTATGTAAACTTTTTCGTTCAGGTAACTCCATAAAAAAAGTCTAGAGCCGACAGGTCAGGCGATCACGATGGCCACTAAGTATCACCGTTTTTTGAGATAATGCGAATTTTTCGCGCAATAGGTTCAGTGTGAGCGGTGTGAGCGGTAGCTCCGTCTTGCTGAAACCACGTGAGCTCAAAATTGTTATCTGCTTGCATGAGTGGAAAAAACAATTCCCGAAGCATTGGTCTGTAGCGATGCCTATGAACTGTAACGCTTGCACCCGCATCATTTTCAAAGAAATATGGCCCATAAATCTTACGCGAAGTTATTCCACACCAAACAGTAACACGACGTGAATGTAAGGGACTTTGATGGAGATTTTTGGGATTCTGTGTCGTCGCTCATCATAAAATTTCCTAAAAATTATTGGTCATTTTTGGCGATATTAAGGACAGTTCTGCAGTGCTCCAAAGGTTTTTTCTGGGTCACCAGGTTTGAGTTGTTGGACCAACTGGATTTTGTAAAGGTATAGGTGCAGATTTTTCCTCAAAATCCGACGAATCGTGCCACGCGATATACCTAATTGTGTTGAACGTCGTCGTGTCGATGTTTCAGGATCGGCTGCAACACTTTCACTAATGACCTGAATGTTTTCGGCCGATCGTCCATAACGAGGTCTACCAATACGCCTAAAATCGCCAACTTTCCAATATTGGCCATTATTGCGCGAATAGTGGGAGCTGTTGGAGCATTTCGAACTCCATAAAATTGCCGGAAGCAACATCAACAGCCCGAGTTATGAGGTTTCCCCGCGTCGCTGTTGAAAACTTTTTTCAACTCCTGAAAGAGTGCATCGACGGTTTTTTCAAATAGGATATTCAACGTTGACAAAACGGGGTTCACAACAGTCGCGAAGAGTCTCGGAAAAATTTTAGCAACAAAAGGGAGGAAACAAGTAGAATTACTTCATCGGAGCTTCTTACTATGGAAATTAACATAAGCTTTGATGGTTTGTACATCCCACCAAAAAGATAAAAGCCAAGCTTATGGACGGACACCCCCTAATTCATGGGATGAGTGTAACCAAAATGAATGGATTATCAAAGTTTTGTTTTTAAAGTTGTTTCAAAGAGTTTATTGAATGGTTGCGGGCAACAAAATATCAACCGATTTTGTTACTTTTAGATGGCTTGCATGCGCTGAAAGCATTGAAGTCATAGATGGAAAAAGGGCCAGTGATGTGGGCATGCTGTGTTTCCCATCACATTGTGCTCATTGGTTGCAACCCTTGGATGTTATTTTTATGAAATAAAGTTAAGAAATCGCTCAGACAACATCCTGGAAGAACAGCGCAGTTTGAGGTGGAATCAACCAAGTCCAAGCCTCTCACTTTGAAAAAAAAAAAAAAAAAAACAAAAAAAGCCAACACAAAAAGTAAAATGACCTTCGGAAGAAGAAACTTCGTCAGAAATTGGGAAGTATGATGAGTGTCTATATTGTGGATACTTATACTTCTAGTCTACAGAAGGATGGTTTCCCTGCAGATCCTGTGGTAAGTAAGCGCATTGTTGAAAATAATATTGATGATGAATCCAATTACATTTGCTCGCGCTGTACCCAGCACCGGGGTAGGTGCAATGTGCGAATTCAATTCTTTTTTTTAAATTAATTTAACATATTAATACATATATCATATATGGTACGTATTTATTTACCTAACTTTGCCATAATTGATGTATTAATCAGTTTTCTTTTTAATAAAATTGTTTTTGAGACAACAAACAGTTATTATTTAAGGGGCACGTTATGCCCCGGTTTCCCCTATGTATTTCTATTTGAAAGAGAGTTTTAATAGACTTAATACGGAAAATTGCCTAAAGCTAACTTAATTCGGATAAGAAAATACCATTTATGTACATATATGTTAATTACACAATACCTAAAAATGCATGATTTTTTTCTTAAAAACTCGTTGCAGAAAATTGTTTCTTTGATCGTTGGTACTCTTTATTTCAAATTCTTCTTTTCGAATTGCTGGGATTTAAAACCATTGTACACACACGTTAATAGAAAACCCTTACATATTGTTTTTCTATTTCAAAAAAAAAAAAAAAATTGTTTTCCAATATACATACCAGTTATAGGTAAGTGCAAACGAAGTCCAGTGTCCCGTGTCCCTTTTTTGCAACAAGCAAACATTTCTACCTTATATTCAAACGTAGTTATCTAAAAGCAAAACAAAATGGATGAATGACTCCATTTTGTAGTTAAAAATCATAATTCTTCAATGGGTGTGGGTTGCATTTACATGCAGTGAACACCAGTGTACTCTATAATAATGTTCCTTCAGGGGGTGACTGAAAGCGCCCCTTTTTGCCATGGGATACTGATTTATTCCTTCTTTATTCTCGTTTTTCCAAAATACCAACCGACAGGCAACAAAAGTAAGCTTGAAGAGGACGGAATTTTTTACATTGTAATTTTGAAAAGAAACGCATGCGTTAATAATATTTTTTTCCTCTCGTCCGTTCTCTTATATTTGTGTATTTTCCGCCCTTTTGTTCCATAATCAAATTATTATGTATTGCTGAAACTTTATAGAATTCTCGTATTCGTACGAGTATGAATGTATTTATGAATACATGACTTCGACGGGGGTTGGATATGATAACTTTGTGGCTTATCTGGTTATTATGGAATATTTGAACAATAGAGATGAAGAAATTAAATTAAGAACCCAATTGAAAGCATACAACTTATTTGAATGGTGTTTGTTTGTGTAGGAGGAATAAGACGGGTTGCGTTACTTCATGGGTCACAGGTGTCTAATGAGTCGATAAATAGAAGTAAAAGACGCCTTATTTACATGTTATCATCATAAATTTGTATATAAAACATTAGAAAGGCGATAAAGTAAAAGAAAAATACAGCAGAAACGTTTGACTTATATAAAATTTACTTATTTCTTTAGTTTAATATTTTCAAAGTTGTTTTTTTAATTTTTGCTTCGTCTTTTGTGGGAGCTGAAGAAAAACTCAAAGCTGATAAATAATTCTACTCAATTTCCAGATATTCATTATCTATTTACTCCAGTCTCAAGGTTTCGGAAGCTGAAGAAGTTGGATAGTATGGGTACCATCTGGGGTTGAGTTCTGATCATCTCTCGTGCCTCTGCCATCTGAGTCACTACAGTCTCGCCATTATTGTAATGATGTAAGAATTGGTCAAAGCTGGTAATCATTGCAGTTTTCCCAACATACTCTGTTATGCGTTATTAAAGTTCAGTGTCTCAATATGTTATAAGAAGTACTAATGTTAATTTTATTTGCAGTTCGGTATATAAGCTTAAGTGATTCGAAATAATTGCTTCGTCTCCTCATATATTATTGTTTCTGTGATCCTAAATACCATACATTACTTCTCGTGCCGCCTTCACACCGAACGGTTGCAGGATATATTGTTCTATTTTACTTTACTCATTCCCTTTTTAACTTGGTACAGTGCAGTACGACTAAGATTGGCACCGACCGCCTTAATTCTGTTGATTCGTAGGGCTATAATTATGCCTACATATCAATCGTAATTGTGCTTATTTTACCTCCTATCCACCATCTCGGGCAACCGAACTTAACTTACAAAACGTAAAAGCGCGAATGTTAAATACTCTGCCTCAACCCTCAGAAGATACATGTCCGGCAGATGAATTTGAGCTGGAATCAACAGATAGCATGGCAATGGGAGATACCTTATATGAACTATTTCAACAGATTTGCCACTGATGTCAATAGAGGTTTAACAGGACTAGTCAGGGTGCTAAATAAATATAATGATAGAGGAAGATGGAATGGATCAATGGTAGGACTGATAACCTCGTAGCGGGTTACTGACTCCAGAATATCCTACTCCTTTCGTCCAAGTTGAAAATTGTGCTCAAATTTACTACCCATCCACTTGAAAATCCTACTGTTGAGAAGCAATCAAGGGTCTCGGATATGAAAATATTCACTATTGACGACATTGCAAAACGAAATAGAGGACAACGATATTCGGATCTGCACACTGAACTTTCGTTTTCTATTTATTCGACTTAATACAAGTTAGGACGAAGACTTACAAAAATGGTGTAAGAGACCTCGTTTAAGGTAAAAAGTACTGCGCTTGAAATCAAAAACGAGGCTTGAGATTTCCTTCCGTAGCATATTGCATGATTATGAGTTTAACTCCAAGATAAACTCTTGAACACATTGTTAAATGCCAGGCGCAATCCAAAATTCGTTATCAGGCAATATGAACCATTCAAACTTTGTTATAGAAAAAGCCAATAATTCTGTTAACCTGACAAAAAGGATCTTAAACGAAGCTACATATTTGGGTATCATCCTGGACTAAGCTTGTCACAGCGATGTCTCCAAGGCACTGCTGGCCTTCTAGTAGTGTAAGGTGCTTTCTACAAATAATGAAGTTTGTTACCGAGGAGAGTCCTCTGGATCTACACTGCTATGATAAGGCCAATTATCCTATGCGTGGAAAGATGGTATACTGCTTTAATTAGACTCCTTAAAACGGTCTATCTCAGTTGCATACTTTTTCCTTAGTACACCTGGATCTGCTCTAGACACACTGATGAATCCACGGGAGTTTTGATGACCTTGCTCGCCCACTGTCTTTTGACTCTGATCTTATGGGTATGCCGTCTGATGCAATGATACCATTTAAGGAAAAAATACGAAATCGAAATTCTATATTATATGCCCAGGTATGGTTTTGGCCGGAATTTGAGCCAGGAAATGAATATATATAAGTCTTCACGGACTTGGTGCTCGTGTCTTTTTGTAGGACGACAACGTTCGATTTCACTCCTCACTAAAGTTTGCTTTTCAAGCGAAGATATACCTAATCCTGATGGCAACGAACTATATTGTGAAGAGCCAACCTGCGTTTAAAGCCTTGTTCAACACTCTCACGACTTCCAGTTCGAAATTTCTAGACTTTACTGAACCTGTATTCAAACTGTATGTGTTCTCGGTTAGGGTTTCCATTGCCATTTTGGTTTCGTATGAGTACGACTGTAAATGTCATGACTCTTAAGATTGTCAAGGGGTCAGCAACTTATCTGCTGTCTCTCAATAAAAAAGACTGCAGACTGCATACTGGCGTCGTGAAGGGACACTACGCTTTTGCTAATCTCTTAAGTGTGATGCTTGCTGTGAAAGCGATTATGACACCGCGGTGCTGGTTCTGTAAGCACTTTATCAATGACTAAATTTTGTTAAAGTTATAGGCCAATGCCACAAGCATAATTTTCCAAAGGTCATTGCAACTACTTGCTCACACTGATAACATTGACATCATTGGCAAAATACAACGAACTGTCACCGGTGCATTTGCAAGAAACTAAGAATCAAAAACGGCAAAAGTATTTTTAGTTGTAAATGAGTGCAAAACCAAGTATATGCTCCTGAGGGACCGCACAACATCTGTATGTGCACCGCACTTAACTTTGGGAAAAAATTTTCAGTTCCAACCGTAGTAGATAAAGCCTTCAACTTAGGTGGTTCGTACCACTAAAAAGGGAATTTAACCAAATGGAAGTGCCTAGTTATAGGTGGTTGACCAAAGACCGCCCTAACTGAAGAAACTTATGTGTTGCGGCTCACATCAAACCAGAATTGTGGGTCCATTTAAGTAACTGTGTGTAACAAACCGTAAAAGTCTTGAGCTTTAAATATATAAATAAATATAAATAAAAAAAACTTTAATTACACATAATAAAAATCTTCCACTAAATGATTTGTTATTTAATATTTTCGTTGAATTAAGTCTCTTAAAACCCTATATCTTCTGAATCAATGAGGACTATATTTTAGAAAAATACAATTTCTTATCATTGTTGACCATTAGCTGTAACTCTGTCAAACAATTTCTCCAGATTAATGCAAATGATGGGCAAATTTTGGAGACGTCCGCGAAATACATGCTCTAAGCTATACAACAAAATAGTTAGTAGGACAATATCAGTTAATCCTCAATACTGAGAATGTGAATAAATTTTGATAGCTTCGGGCTTGAGTCAAAATATATCCGAGGTAAGTATAGCTGTCTTAAGAGGCGACTAAAATCCACCCACTGTACACCGAACATGTAGTATATAAACATGAAAAATGGATAAAGCAGAATGATTTATTTAAACCAGTTTGGAAAAAATTTACAATACTACGTGCGAAATAAGAATTCCGACGACACCAATAATATCGGCGCACGAGCAACGGACTTTGGCGAAAACTAAAAGCCTCAATGAGGAATATATGGAACTTCGGTCCAGGCTATCTAAAATAGAAATGCTCTGCGAAGAACTTAAGAAAGAGCTGGTAAGACTAAAAGCCAAAGACGAAACTAATAAGTGCATAACCCAAACTCTAAAAGTGACTGCAGTAATTTGTAGCTCGTCAAGCAAGGCAACGTATGAATACTGCAGAATTCACCAGGAAAGAAACGCAAATCCGGTTTCACACCTAAAATCAACCAAAATCAACACTCAACACGAAGTGAAGGGAAATAAGCTGAAAAAAAAATAATCTGAAAGAAATAAAAATCAGAAGAGAAGGAAATTACAGTAAGACCCAACCTTCTTGATTCAATGCCTTCTTTCGGTAAGGCCGAGAATTTAAAAAAAAATGAAATAAAAGCGGTTCTCAACATGATTTTCAAAATTTAACCTCTGTGTAAGAACAAAAAACTAATCCCTGAATGTGTATTAATTGCAAAGGCAAACATCTAGCTAATAATCGAGGTTGCGAAGTAACCAGGGAGTTTTAAAAATAGCGAAATAAATTGATAAAGCCGGAAAATGAGCACTAAAAAGTGACAAGCAGGGAAAAGCCTAAGCCCGGTAAATTAAAAATAGCTAAAGAAAAGCCATTGAGTTCACAAAAATATAAAAGAAAACGTTATGGAAGAAACAACGTAAAGCCCTAGACGATGGTTACCAGACAAACTAAGAGGACCGACAACTCGGAAACCCTGCTTCTCATATTTTCTCTTTTATACTCGAGAAATTTGAGGAGCAAACCAAAATAAATAAACTTAATTTCTAGAAGTTAGCTGAAATCGAAAATAACTGCCATAATCGGCGAACTAAATCGAGAACATGAAAATGGAATGCATGTTCAAAATACTTACCTGGATTGCTAACGCACTTTTACTTGCCGAATTATAAATATTCATACGAGAGAAGAATATTGACGTTTGATTGATCTCTGAAACCCATATGAAAATGGGATCGTGTGCAAAAATAAGAAGCTTTAGAAACTTTCGCACTTATAATTCATCTGAAAAGGCGAGAGGAGGATCCTTCTTAAATAGTTTATCAAATATACTGAAGACTCTAAAATGGAGATCGAATCTGTGCAAGTAACCATTGTAAAAAAAAGCAGTAAACTGCGATCTAAATTATCCCACAGGGACAAAATAAATGGTAAGGGGAAAAGCATAAAGCTTGTGTAACCTTGTAAGCTTGTGTAATCGTGCAGTAGACTCGTATCTTAAAAGCTGGACAGCAAAAACATTAAAAGTTGCAAAAAGACAGTTCAAAAGAAAGCGGAAATCTTTGCTTTCTCTGGAAGAGACCTTATGCCCTTCGATGGTCAAGCATTCATTCACAGTATCAGTGAATTAGAAAGACAGTTAGACGATTACAAATGCAACACCAACCAAATTTAGCACTGAAATAAAGAAATTAAAAAAAAAACTCCGGGTAACGAATTAATAACCGGAGAACTTACTAAAAAGCAGCCTTTTAATAAGTTCTCCGGTTATTAAATCATTGACTAAGCTTGTCTATAATATTAGAATACGTTTCGAGTCAATGATGCAGGTGGGTGGCCGTGGCTCCAGTGGTAGTAGACTGGCCTCATCCGAAAGCCATTCGACTTTTTCAGTTAACAAAAATCTAGTTAGATGAATAGTTGACTAGAAATCAACAACAAGCCAACTTCCACTCATAATTTAGTCTACCCATTAAATGTTGGATGCCACCCATGGATCAAAATAACCACTAAGCCCAAATAATTTTTTCTCAGGAGTAAGCATTCAACTATTGATTAGGTGCATTGAAAATAAATTTATCAAGGGTATTCCTTGATGTTTCGCAAGACTTGGTATAGCGTAAAGGCTTAAATTTTAAATTACACCAAGTCCTGCCACTGAGCTTTTATATTGTAATATACTGGCAAAGTATCTTGAAAATAGAATTTGCCGTATCAGACATGAAATATCGTAGTCCTGCCGGCGAACCGCAGGAAAGAGTTCTCGGCCTACTTTTGTATCTCTTATAGGTATAACCGAGACATACCTAAGGTACATCCAAAAAGTGGGTTTGTTTTCGATGTTCAGAAAAACGATTTACGGGTCAATGAGCCACCTGCCAAATAAGTCTAACATATGTTATATGAAAAAAAAAACTGGTTGATAGGTCAAAACTTAGTTGCGGTAACATAAACATTATTACCGTAGTGAGGTGTTTTTAGTGAGTAAGAATCTCACACTATTATCACGCGCTTGCTATTTTCATCGTGTCTAATGGAAGGTTTTCATCTGCCCTCGCCATATTGGCCATATATACTGAGATCATTATTGCAGACAGTTCCAATATATGTACACAATCCTGGGTGTCTTTGACATTCTAGACAAACAGTAAAGAAGATCGGTGTCTTTTCGATCTCAAAAGACCAACTCGATTGAAGAAAACCGAAAAAAAGTAGGTCTTTGTCCGAGTGCTTCTAAGTTCGTTGGTAAGGTCTTCTTCCATTTATGCTCACTGCTTTAGACAACTCTATTAAGTTGTCCCACCAGGTAGTAATTACAGACACTTCGGCCTGAAATCCATTCGCTCAACATGCCCTGATCATCTCAGGTGATGGCTGTGAACTTTTTTTGAGTAGCTCTATATCGCTATATAGCTCGTAGAGCTCAAAAGTATATGAGTACATAACTCATTTCCTGAATTCAATCAACTTTGCCAAACATCGCTCGAAGAAGAATGTGATCAAAATTACCAAGGATATCCTCTTCGAAAACGTCTATTCTTTTGTTTCATAGACCAGGTATGATAAAGATCTTACGTATTAAGAGTATCATTACAAGCCGTTATTAATTGTTTACTTGCTTCTAATGTGGTGCTTTAGTCAGAGTTAATAGCGAAGCCGTGGTATACGGAATGCCCAAATACCTCAAAATTTTAGCAGTCTATTGTGATGTTGGACATAAAATAACATAATTTTTTTTTGTTGCCAGCACATACTTAGCTCTGTAATCATCCATTGATATAAACATTTTTGTTATTTCTGTTTGAATACTTGCAAACACATGATTTATACCTCACAGCGTTCTGCCAATAATTTCGTATGATCTCATTTATTTCAATTTCTCCATTGTGCAAGGTCATCTTTGATGAACAGGTTAAATGCAAGTATTATAGCAGCATAATATTTTTAAGTATAATATTAAGGAAGTCACATGACTGCATATAATGGCGTTTCGACCGAACAGCGATAGTTTGTCATCACGTTTCACAATCTGACGAGTTCTTAGGGATTTCGAAACTGTACATTGCTCGGTGTAAGTAGTCTCTATTAAAGCTGTTATATTCAGCAGTAGTGTAAACAATTGGTCGATTGTAGAGTTACTCGATTGTAAACTGAGCTGATAAGATTTATTCAGATCGTTGACAAACAATTTAAAGCATTCACACAATACAGCAGACAAGTTCTTGTATTTAGTTCATAAGACTGACTGATACGTCTATAGCTGGCACAATTTATAGGGTTCCTTTTTTGTAGATCTGGCAAAGAATCGCAAATAAATTAAAACTCCATTGATAATACTTCTTTTACTATTGTGATTACACTCTTTATTAAACTATGGGTCTTGTGACTTCTTCTTGATATCAGCACTTGATGCAGGTTCAATAGAACTTGGCGAAAGATTGAAGCGTATGTGATTGGCAATCATCATTTCATCTGCACAACAAAATACTGACCGTTTATGAATGAATTATTCATCTACCCTTCAAATCGCAAAGTATCGCAATATCGAAGAAATTGGTTGCTATTAGCACCGCCGTGATTAACGTGATAACAAACTGAATATTAGAGAATTACTTATGTTACATACATATGTATAAGCCTTGGATTTACAATGAGTTAACACTTGTCTAGTTACAGACATGTGAAAGTTACAATATGTCGAAACTTTGGCTTATTGAATGTTAATAATACATTTTATGACATATTCCGAGATTGTTTATTGTAAGCTTGATTATCTGTCTGTTACTACAAGTTGCATTTAAAAATACAGAAGGCACATTCGTAACGAAGAGATGGCCACGTTTATGAATTATGTAGTATGGTATTGCAAGGTCAATGACCGGCAGAACGGTTTTCATATTAACATGTTTTGATGGCATTTCTCATCAAAGAGTATCAGGGAAGTTTTCCTAAGTGATAAGTGAAATCATGGAGGTTGCTACCAAAACTAAAATTCCAGATTTTACGCTTCTCTGTCTTAATGGCTAACCGCTCACACTATTCTGCAGCGCGAGGTATCTGGGTATCATTATATGCCTGCACAAAAACTTCTAGAGAGAAGTACTGTCTTAAACCAGAGATGACTATGTAGATGTACACAGACGTAGTGGATCCAGTTATCAATTATGGAGACTAAAAAGACTCCAAAGAACGGCCAGTATAGGCACCATTGGCCCGTTGAGGTCGGCTCCAACGGATGACCTTACTGTGCTCTAGATCTTCTGCCTCTCACACACTAAAAATAATACACTACATCCTTGCGGCCACAGCAACATCCTGGACCAAACGACATGGTCACGTTTCCAACAGTCTTTAACGTAGGATTTCATATCAGAGCTCATTGGAAGAAGACGAAGTGACAAGGGACGATCATCTACACCGACGGATTAAAGATGAACTGTGGTTTGGAGGCCAGTGTCTACTCAAAATCAATGAAAATATCAATATCATTCCGCTTGCCGGTACGAAACTCGAGCATAACACAATTTACAAAGAAAACATTGCTATCCTCTTAGATAGCCAAGACGCTATCAAAGCTATTGAATCGGCTATCACGTCCTCCAAACTGGTGCCGGAACAAGTATTCCTCTTGAGCGAACGTTTCAGGGTCATACTCCTCTGAGTTTCTGTTCACAGCGACAATAGAAGGAAATGGTCAAGCAGGTATCAGCTCTGCACGGCTCACTCTCATCAATTGTACACATCCCGCAAGAAGTGGTTAAAGGACAAATTCAATGAAGGGGGTTAACCATTTTAAACATAATATGGCCGACCTACGATAAGAGTTGAGCAGAACCCGCTCAGATATCGCCAGAATCATGGAGATAATCACTGGGCATTGGATAATTGGAGACCACGCGGCCGAATTATATATCCATAAGACTCTCATTGCCGCAGTTCTGGGAACGAAAATGAGACGAAAACTCTAATTACCTCTGCAAATGTACGGGACTATCAAGAGCCAGACTGCGTGCACTTACTAATCATTTGACGACCTTAATGACTTCTCGGGTAAAGGGAAACGAGATATAATCCGTTTTCTTAACTCAATAGACTGTATCTAGGCACCTTGTCCACCACATCCTCAAAAAAACACATCATCATCCAGCTCCCAGTCGTGGTAACAAAAAGGAACACTCTGGTGCTTCTTGGGTTCATGCTGAACCGTCGCCTCTACCTATCTTCACATCAAAAAGTGAAACCAATGATAACATCAATCAAAGGCATTAAACCTTAGCACGTTCTGTTCAAAATACTCTTTTTAATTATCGTTATTGATCTCTTGTCTGATACATGAATCATCATTAACTTTTGACATCTGTCAAGGAGAATCGAGAATTGATCAAAAGTACAGCCATTTTTGGCACTTTGCAACGAAAGATTTTTCACTTGTGAAGTGTTAGGAATTTTATAGGCAGAAAGCGCTGAACAACCTCCATACGGAAAGTGAAATAAAATGGGGCTCGCAAAATGAGTTCCTGTGAGGTTGTTCGCAAAACCTATATATTATATCCCAAATATGAACCGTTCAAAAAAATAGTTTATACCTAACTACTGCCAATAACAAATTTAGACTTGTAAAGTTTCTGGCAAGCACACAGTTGCTCTTTTTAATATGTGAATCAACAAATAATTTACTAAATTGATTAAATTGCGATTGACCAAGCCACTAGTCATATGGACGTTAGATTACTATCTTGTAGTAGCCAAGCCAGGGAAACTCCAAAAGCGCTAAATAACAAAGAAATATTAAAATAAAATCTAAAAAGATAAATGAATGAAGGTGGAATCATTCCAACACTATTCAATGAGTGCTACGAAAATGAATACTTCTAGATGCCATGAACAGAACTAATTAACTGGCTGAAAATGTGATAATCTATTTTTTCACTGATAGCAAACAGCATTGTAATAAACATTGTAATAATTATTATTTAGCAGTTAATTACACGCTGTCAGTTTTTTGGCAAGCCATGCGACTTGTCAACAAGGAGGAAAGTAATTTATATTGAAGTAGGTCAAAACAGCTATAGGGTTTTCTAATAACGACTTGACAACTTTTTTTTTTTAAATAAAAGGCAAACCATTTGAGGCATTTCAAAGAATTTATTATTGGCTTGAAGTACAATCAAAACATTTATGAATGGAACTCGACTTCGTTCATATGGCCACCGCGGGCATATTTGCAGCGGTCGATTCGTTGGACCCAATTTTCAACGACTCGGCCGCACATTTCAGCCGTAACGGCCGCTATTTCGCGTTCAATGTTGGCTCTGAGCTCTTCCAACGTCGTCGGCGTGTTGGCATAAACCAATGACTTAACGTAGCCCCACAGAAAATAGTCAAGCGGCGTTAAGTCGCACGAACGAGGCGGCCAATCGACTGGCCCATGTCTTGAGATAACACGCTCACCATACTTACTCTTAAATAAATCGATTGTAGCGTGTGCTGTGTGGCTTGTGGCAACATCCTGTTGAAACTACATGTTGTCCAAGTCCATATCTTCCAATTCGGGTCAAAAATAATCGGTTATCATGGCACGATAACGCTTACAATTCACAGTAACGTGACGATCGTTATCGTCGACGAAAAAATATGGCCCAGTAACGCCACCGGCATGCAAACCGGACCAAACAGTTATTTTTTGTGGATAAAGTGCTGATTCATGAAGCACATGTGGGTTTTCACCTGACCAATAACGCATATTTTGCTTATTGACGAACCCATTGAGCCAAAAATGAGCTTGCGATGAAATTCATCATCTTGGCGCATCTTCTCCAGAACCCAATCGGAGAACGTACGTCGCTTGAAATGGTCCATCGGCTTCAATTCTTGAGTCAGCTTGATCTTGTATGGGTGTAAACCAAGATCCTTACGCAAAATACGCCATAATGTGGTCTGAGCGATGCCCAATTCCTGAGAACACTGTGGAATTGACTGATTTGGATAGTTTGCTACGGACGTCTGAATGGCAGCGATATTTTAGACACTTCGACCAACCCGTTGTCTCACTGACACAACGAATATGTGGACTCAAATTTTTGCACTAAACTTGTTATTGTCTGTCTACTAGGGCGAGAATTACGATCAAAAATTGGAGTTAACGCTCTTAAAGTTGCAGTCACCGACTCCGAATATCTGTAGAAATTTTTTATAATTTGCAGACTTTGCTCGTTTGTGTACTTTACTATGATAAAAATGTTGAGTTTACTGAATAAATTGACAGTGACAGTTTGATGATTATTGAAAGTGTGCGTTCACAAATTAAATTCAAAGTTGTCAAGTCCCTATTGGAAAACCCTATATAAAAACGACATTTTTATCTTATTTATCACTTTTATCTGTTTGCTGAAATATGCGTAAATATATTACTGTTCTTCATCAAACTCCAAGAAACGCTTTGTCTTGTCTGTATAGAGGATTTCGTCAGCACTCTATCACTTGTGTAGATATTAAACAGGATCGGTGAATTAACTGCACCTTGTTGCATACATTCTTCACGATGAACTGTTTACTTGTGAACATATCAAAAAGAATATACACTATTGGTTTCTTATGCCCAGCCTGTTAAGCTTAAAAACGAGGCCATCTAACTATTATATACTGGGTCGAAAGCCTTCTCCAAGTCAATCAAAAAACCCGTGCATTGTTTCTTGCTTTTGTTCCACTGAATATCAGATGCCAGTTTAGATTGAAACGCTTTGAAACCAAATTGATTTTCCGGAACTATCAACAACCCACTTAGTCAGTATTCTGTTGATATTCGGAAGGAGATTTATCTACAGAAGCAGCAGCCACCGCTGCTTTCTAATGAGTTGAATAATGGGCATTGTTCAAAATATTGTTAAACAGGGTGTGTCGTTAATGTTCACAGCTTCTGGTAGGAGACGTCTTAGCACAATGTTCGGAATGCCACCAGTTCACACTGATCTCTTATTTCTCAGTGGTTCTCGTCGGCGATGACATATTGGGTTGTTCAATAAGTTCAGCGGTTTTTTAGGGTTAAAGTTAAAAATACACATTTTTGGTATAAAAGTTAATATTTCATCAATCATATATTGTCCACCATGATCTACTACTTTATCCCAAAGCTCTCGAAGAGACATAATTCCTCTCTTATAAAAGTCAGCAGATATATAGATAAAACAGTTTTCCAGGTATGTTTTGATCTCATCTTCTCATTTCTCATCTTTAACAAATCTTGTTGAATGTGTTGTAAGCCACACATTTTTCGTCTCCCGTAACCACTCTTTTCAAGGAAGCTTCAAGCAAGTTCCATCTCCCGTGTAGTCAATTGTAAGCTAACGCTGATAAGTGTCAGCGCTTTTAGCCAAATCTCTATACACGCTGAAAATTGCGTTGCGCCTCTGTCGCTTTCACACCTTTTTTTAAGATAAAAAAGCAAAATATACCGAAAATACACTTTTTATCCTCCATTTTTAAAAAAAAATATTGTACCATAAACTGCCTGCAATAAGTTTTTAGTCTTGACAGCAGTCAACTTTTGTGCAAGTGTAGGGCGTCATTGTAGAATTGCCACCCCACTCGGGTGGACCGAGTTCGAGAAGAGGGCTCTCGTTAATGTTCTGAAAAATTAGTCCAACGTACCATAATTGAAAGAATAGCATAGCTTTGAACAAACTCTTCCAATTCGCACTTTTGTTTGGAACCGTTATCACGGGACTGAGACCGCAATGGTCACTGTCATACACGAATGTGTGTAGATAGTTTATACATAGTACTCGTTTGTTGAGTCGGATCTGTCAGTTTAGTACGTCTGTTGAAAGCAGCATATCCATAGAGAAGCCCTGTTGGACTATACGCCGCTTTAAGACCGAGTCGGTGTACCATATATAACACCGAGATTCCCTTTGATGTTTGATGTATTATTTCCCAAATTTCTATTGTATATTTAGCGTTAAATTCTCCTCCGATTATAAAGTATTTTTTCTCCGATTCTAACCAAATTAATCGAAATAGTGTTTCGAGTTCTGAGATATATAAGGTGGGTTGAGAAGCTTCAGGTGCATAGACAAAGACCATGTACAACCTCTCAGCAGCATTATTGTCAGCTTTTCCCCCTTCCGGGTGAAGGAGAAAAATTCCGTCGTCATATCTTCCAAAAAACTTTTAATTTTTTGTTAGCGCTCCACTGTGTTCCAGTGGATCGCATATCTGTCACTGGTACTACTTAATCGCTATGTCTAACTCAACGGTCACTTTCAGTTGCATTTTGTAGGTCTTAATTGGTGGCACTTTTTGTTTGACAGTTTTTGGTTATGGTTACTGTTAATGCTGCTGTTTCTGATATTGTGCTTATTGTTGTTATTTTTTCTACTCTTTTTAAAGGTGTTTTTTTTTTCTATGACTGTTGTTGTGGTTATGTTCTTTTTCAGTTTCACTAACGATAAGTAAGCCGAAATACATCTATTCCCTACAGTTGCTGTGAACGAAAGAGATTTAGAATCACCTTCACTAGCACATGTAGATTTTGCTATAAAACTGAGGAGTCTATGGAACACGTAATCACTAATTACGTAAAACAGCATCAATTCTTAAAAAAAAATTCACCATTAAAAGAATCTGAAGGCGATCTTACAGATCTTACAGCCTGTTCCAATTCCTGTAAATATTAAACAAGTAATGGAATAAAGGGGCGCAATACATCGATCTGTTCGCAGTGCAGGCTTTTGGCTTGACCTTGTATACCATACCATACTCTGTGTATATCTGGCCGCTAAGCTACATTTACATCAGAATGCGAAATTAACTAAATCTTGTCTGTGATTTAAGTCACAAAAAGATATTTGATACGATACGAAACTGTTATGTCTGTTTATAATATATATATATATATATATAAGGTATATTTAGCCTTCATGCGAATCGTATGAACATACGCTACTTCTAGCTCTCAATTAGATCATTGATTCTGGATCCATTGAATTTTAAGCAAAATTTTCAGAACAAGTGGAGTTTACTGTTTAACATTTAGCTTAAATCTACCAATCTTAAGAAGCTACCCGAGCCGTTAATGATTCAAGTAAAGGCACACCAGACGTACGTGTATGTATGACAAACAATGTAGTATCCCATTTGTCGATCACGTTTAATGTCATGTGCGCGTTTATTCAATTGTAGAATCTCTCCATTCTTATGTGAATTGGAAATAAAAAATGGTTTCTCTTTGATTCCAAACATACTCGTTTGCATCATCGTATACCTACATGATTACAATTATTATTGGTAAAAACATGTTTAGTCGGTAATGGCTGTGGTATGCAGACGAGTTTTTAAACAAAAATTCACATGAGCTGAAACGAAGAGAGCCCTTTATTCGAAACCATGTGCCATTGGTTACGAATCTAATCCAAATGGTCGCGCAATGAATTAATAATAGTTTTCATTTATGCATTTTGCAATTAAAATTGTACTGCCATTCAGTTAGGGAGAAGAACTACAATTCTAATAAGCCAAACTTTGCCAGAGTGCCTGGTGATGATCAGTACACCTACCTCATATTGTTAAGCATTTTAGCTAAACTAATTTCTGGCTAGAATTCAACACCGCTAATCCATTCACAAATATCTCTAATAAATGTTTGATGTTTAGCAACGGGCATTTATTCGGAATGGAACCACTTCGAGGTGCACCTCATATCATAGTAGGTATACGAGTACACCTACCCGAGAATCCAAATGAAAAGCATACAACTATTCATGTTAGCTAACTTTGATTGATGTACAAAATATTTGAAAATATTCGAAAAGGACGAGAGGGTTGCGGTTGCTAACGGCCAACGTACATACATACTCCTATTTCATTAGCCACTTTACGGATACAATTGCATTCGGAAAGGCAAACTAATTAGAAAATTATTTGTTTTTCTCTAGCAATTTTGAGATTTTAATTGAAATTTGATGGTTCGCGAGTAGCAAAATAAATAAATTCGTTTAGAATTGGTTTTCATCCAGAATGCAGTTATAAATAACAAGTGGGAAATTTAGCTTATGACTTTCTATTTGCCTTCGGTGAAAATTGAAATAATTCAATTAAATCTAACAAGATTACTCGTACTTAATCTTTTTTTTTGAAGTGGTTTGCTTATGAAAATTTTAAGTAATTGGTATTTGATAAGTCTAGATTCTCAGAATGACATAGAAGTCAAGTTGTTAATGTTGATTCCATAAATACACTTTTATTAAACTGTTACAGATTACGGTTGTTTTGTCAGTTAAAAATATGGTTGCGAAACGTATGCCACCTTAATCTAAAATACATTTTTCCTTTTCTTCGCTTGCTGTTTTGTTCTATTTGTCCCCTTGACTTCGTATAACGTGATGACTTTTAAAGAAGCTTCATTTCCATGCATATAAGGTATTTTAGTCTTAATCAGGATTGTTAAAAATCAATGGAGGTGTTTACGAGTACATTCTAACATTTGTATAGTATGTAGTTGTCGTGGTTTATCAGGAATACAATACTAATATTCAGAGGACTTACTTTCTGAGCGTCTTTTTACTGGATCAACCACTTTCAATTAACATATAGTCCGCAGACTCTATTACTTCATGTTGGTCAGTCGTGAATGAATGTTTTGCATATCTGCATACATGTTTAATGAGTTGTGCTACTTTTTAGTGAAATGCCACCGTACAACAGTCATTTGTTTTTATTTTGTGGATGCGCAGTTCCGAATTTGATTATAATAAAATGTTTGTCTACCCATCTCTGGATAATCTTTCGGGAGTTTATAGATTCTTACAATTTGAAATATAGTATCTGGGTAAGCATCTATTTTTCAATTCTTCCGAATCAATACTTCTGTAGCCTTTTCAGTCAACTCATCCATAGGTTTTTACTGAGGAGCACGGAGTCTCGGTAAGAGAGAGTCTTAGTTATCTTATCGCTGAGAATATGAGCCAATTTTGAGCTTACTTATTAATTGCCAGACTTTTTTCTTGTTCTTTTTTTTTGACGAAGTCTAACATCTTAATTAAATAGCAAAGCAAAAAGAAACGTACATCGCAAAAAATATACGACCTTATATAGGGTTTTCCAATACGGACTTGACAATTTTAAATTTAATTTGTGAACGCACTCTTTCACTAATCATCAAACTGTCACTGTCACTGTCAATTTATTCAGTAAACTCAACATTTTCATCATGGTAAAGTACACTAACGAGCAACGTCTGCAAATTATAAAAATTTTCTACAAATATTCGGTGTCGGTGACTGCAACTTTAAGAGCGTTAACTCCAATTTTCGGTCTTAATTCTAGCCCTAGTAGAAATTTGAATCTATATATTCGTTGTGTGAAGTTGCCGTGTCAGTCAGACAACGGGTTGGTCGAAGTGTCGAAAATATCGCTGCCGTTCAGACATCAGTATCAAACGATCCAAATCAGTCACTTACACGGCTCTCTCAAGAGTTGGGCATCGCTCAGACCACATTATGGCGTATTTTGCGTAAGGATCTTGGCTTACACCCATACAAGATCAAGCTGACTCAAGAATTGAAACCGATGGATCATTTCAAGCGACGTACTTCCTCCGATTGGGCTCTGGAGAAGATGCGCCAAGATGATGAATTTCATCGCAAAATCATGGGTTCGTCAATAAGCAAAATATGGGTTATTGGTTGGGTGAAAACCCACATGTGCTTCATGAATCACCACTTCATCCACAAAAAATAACTGTTTGGTGGGCCATATTTTTTCGTCGACGATAACGATCGTCACGTTACTGTGAATGGTCAGCGTTATCGCGCCATGATCACCCAATATTTTTGGCCCGAATTGGAAGATATGGACTTGGACTACATGTGGTTTCAACAAGATGGTGCCACAAGCCACACAGCACACGCTACAATCGATTTATTGTAGAGTAAGTATGGTGAGTGTGTTATCTCAAGACATGGGCTAGTCGATTGGCCGCCTCGTTCGTTGCGATTTAACGCCGCTTGACTTCGTTATTAGAAAACCCTATATTTAAAATGAAGAAAACTCGTAAGCGCTGGCAACTATCGTGACCACCAAGTCATAAAACTATACCTAACGTTCAAAAACTAAGGTCAGAAAATAGATCAAAATATTAAAAAATTTGTATACATTATAATTCTAACAAACGATGTTAGTGCTAAATGCTCATTGTAGAAAGATGTAAAGACAATGAAAAGACCAACGGCTACATTCTAGCAATTGAAACTTAGCAAAAATAAGCAAACGAAAGGCGGATATACTTATTTGCGGAGCATCTTGAAAGAAAGAAAATCACCTGTATCGTCTCCATCTGGTTATAAGGACAATTTGGATTTAAAAACAGATATTTAACTATACATAGATCAGTTCCACTGTATAACTGGTAAAATAGAAAAAAGCGTTAGAAGAGAAACAAAAATACTCTACCGTTTTCCTTGATGTAGCACATGCCTTTGATAGAGTCTGACACAAAAATCTAAGCCACAAGCTGCAAGAATATCTTCCAAAATAATACTCATAAATTCTAAAGTCATACATATATATATATATGTATATTATGTATAACGTAGCGATTATATAAAATTAAAAACGAAAATGAATAATTCGAATTGAAATATATAATATCTGGGTTACTGCAAGTTAGTGTACTTAGACATGTGCTGTTCCTTTTACATATGAATAACCCATCACAAAATAATAAAACTAAGTTGCCGAAAACTTCAAAGTAAAGTAGATGATATATGTGATTGGTCCAAAAATGACAAATAAAATTAAGTAAACTGAAGTAAATTCAAGTTAAATATACCAATAAGTTTTTTATAACATATAAGGGGTGATTCATCGTGAGGTTTGATTTTCAATAGGCTTTTTTCGACAGATCACGCCTGACTCTTATCAAACTGCTTTATTATTTTAATTCAGTATCATTTGGAAAGACTTACACCACATCAGCGTCTCCAAATTGTTTAGCTGTATTACGAAAATCAGCGTTTTGTGAGAAATGAGAATGGATGATACTTGGCCGTTTAGACCACATCCAACATGTAGTGAAGAGATAAAAGCAGTTTCAGTTGAGTGTATACGCGAAGACTGTGACGAATCGATTCGTCTTCGTTGTCAGCAGCTTGGCTTGACGTATTCGACAGCTTGGAGTACAAAAATTCATCTTGTGCAAGAATTGAATTTTCAGTGAATGGGCTCTGGAAAAACTCAAATTTTGTTTAGTGATGAAGTCTATTTCTGGCTCAATGGATTTGTCAATAAACAAAATTGCCGTATTTTGGTTGATGAGCAATCCGAAGAGTACCAAATTAAAAACAACGGTATGGTGTGGTTTATTGGCTGGTGGAATCATTGGTCCATATTTCTTCAAAAATGAGGTAAATCAGAATGTTACCTTCAATAGTAACCGTTATCGCGCCATGTTAATGGACTATGTGCTTCTTGAAATTCAAGAACATGGTCTCGGTGAGCTCTGGTTTCAACAAGAGAAATGAGAAATCATTTTGGTGAGCACTTAATTTCACGTTTTGCTACGGTAAATTGGCCGCCTAGATCGTGTGATATCACACATTTGGACTATTTTCTCTAGGGATATGTAAAGTCTCAAGTCTTCAGGAATAAGCCAGCTACGATTGATGCTTTGGAAGCCAACATTACTCGTGTTATCCGCGAGATACTAGTAGCTATGCTTGAACGAGTCGCCCAAAATTGGAACTTCCGAATGGACCACCTCAGACGTAGTCGTGGCCAACATTTACTTGATATTATTAGTAAATTCCATGAATTGTTCTTTTAACCGATAATAAAATTTTTAAGTTCACTTTCAAATGTATGTATTTTATTTTACATTATTAATAACCCTCACGATGAATCACTCTATACTTATGTTATGTACATTAATAACACAATAGTTCAGTATTCGAGCTCAACTAAGTAAAATCACGAGAAACTAAACATACGATTTAATAAAATGTATTGGCTTATAGTGAGGTATTCATGTCAATGCTGCTCTACAAGGCGATCCTAAAGCCAGATGGTCTCCATCTTTGGGGGTGCAAACCTACGAGGCATACAATGCTTTCCAAATAGGATACTACGGCATCTACACACGATCTACATGGATCCAAAAATTTAAATAGTGGAGGACGAAAACAAAAAGGTCGCAAGAAGACTTCTTGTCATTTTAGGCTAATTTAGAAGTAGTTAAACTACTTAATAATAACAATTTAGTAAGAATATTGAGAATAGTAAAACACTTCAAACCTGTTAACTAGGGCAAAAGAGAAGAAATATACATTTATACATACATATATACAGCCATGCACAAATTTAGTTATTAGGCATCCTGTTTTTTCTTACTATTTTCTCTACTGCTGCAAATACATTATTCTTGAATTTATTTCCTGTTGTCAGTGTGAATGTTGTTACTGAAGAATGTCATTATGGTACAAAGAAAACGTAAAACCATAATCAGAGAAGTCCGCCTTATCGAAAGGGAAGCGTTAAAGAATCATCGACAGACACTATCTGACCTAGGTTAGATGATGCTAATTAATAAATCATAATCTTGACTGAATAGAAAAGAACATGAAAAATTCTATATAAATAATTTGTATTCACAAATTTAACACAGTCTGTGCTTGCTTCTTTTCAACTTTTCGACTCTTTTGATGTAGTGCAGGTATAGTATGTGGCAGTGTTGGAGAAGCTTACAATCCCGAATGTCGGGTTCGTACCGTATACCACGGTGTGCGATGATTTGGGTTTGTATGACATCCTGCGGAGTGAGAACTTCATTTATTTATTGACGGATGAGTTTTGGGACTTACATTCAGACGCTGGAGCAAACTCTGCAGCCTTCCACTGCAAAGTTATTTGGAAGACGGAAAACTCAAGTCATTTTCCAAAAGGACAATGCTCCATATCACACTGCGAGCAAAAACAAGTTTTGGTTTCAGCAAAATGGGCTTTAAGTGTTGGAATGGCGGGCTTAGAGCCCTGCCCTTAACCCAATTAAGCATCTATGGGCTCATCTGTCCCGCAAATCCATACCGGATATGGAACAGACAACCTATAGCATGGGACAGTACAAATGCTTGTATACGAGTATGCAAACGATTGCCCCACCGAATTCAAAACGTTATAAAAACAAGGGTGGACCGACGAAATATTAGTTTATAGTAAGTGTGAACTAATACTACATAATAACAACAAAAATAAGTAAAACATGTAACAAAAATATTACATTTGTTTAATGGTTTTCAATTACAGGTGAAAGTTTACGGGTTCCTAATAATTTTATCCACATCTGTTTTTATATCCGAGGTGTGTCCAAAAGATAGGGTGGCCTTATATTTTTATAAAAAAATATTTATTTATTAATCAATATTTACGTTGTCCCCTTCAAAGTAACCACCCTCAGATAAAATACACCTGCGCTAACGCTGTGTGGACTTTCCTGACCTAAAGCCACACTGATAGGACCAATCAGGATGTTGACGAAAGCCTTCAGGCGTTCACACAACACGGTAGATAAGGTCTTGTAAGCGATGTTAAGAAGACTAATACCTTTGTAGTTGGCGCAGTTCAGAGAGTCCTCTTTCATGAGGATCGTATTAATATATTACAATACAACAAAATTGCACGAAATAAGTGAAAACGTATTCTAAAACAAAAGGTAACTGATTTTATATCGTATATTTTCAAGTATTAAAATTGCTGATAAGTTTAAAAACTAGGCCCGATTATTGAAATGACGGTAACATCAAGAGCGTTCGAGTTCGTGTTTTTCATATCTTGTAATCTCTTAAAGCTTAGATTTAGGTGCCAGACATATGTCCGTTGTAATAAGTTTGATTCTAGTCGAGCCTGACATGGATGTAGTTTACATTCCTTCTCCGGTCACATGCTTGGTGGCCCTAGCACTTGTAGTCCTCGTTTTCATCTTTTCTAGGGCTTTACACAAAGCCATTCCAAAATATAAGATTTTGAAGGGCATTGCGTCACTGTTTATATTTTTAATTTTTTGTGGAAGCTCTGTATTTATTGGCTTTTGTTGGTTTAGATAATTCGAACAGTCGCCTCCAAGATGTTTCAAAAAACTTATACCACTTCAAAGCATCTCCGCAACTCAAAAGGTAGCAGCTTTAAGTATAATAAAAAAAAAATCTTCTGTTATTTAATTCTTTGGTACAATATTTTATTACATTCATTGCGTCCAAAAGCTTATTCCATATAATTAAGTGCGATTTTATTGTTGTGTCCGTATTAATGTCTGTCAATAATACCTCATAATAAAAACAAACAATCAATGTAATTGAGAAATAAAATTCAATTGCTCATCTTCGCTTATACATGAAAGGCACTTACATACATGGGGCCCAACAAATTCCGAAAAATGATTAAAGGGGTATAAGATTCCCATACAAAAGGCAAAATACGATTAAATTTAAGACTGAAAAGAGTGGGCTGCCGAAAAACTCTGTAGTAAAAAAAAAGAAACAGGGCATAATCCCCAACCTTAATGGCTGCCTGATGCACCACTACAGGAAAACCATCATCCAAAATACGAGTATGTATATAGAAATGGAGCTAAGTTAAAAAGAGAACGAAAATCTCAAGTTGCGGTAAAATACTACAACTACAAGCATATTTTTTGAGGGTGGAAAACCTCAATTCGAAATAAAACAGAGTGAACAAAGAAAACTCCAACACTACTACATGCACACCTATATGTAATATATATTTTCAGATTGGCTCCAAACATAACGTTACAACTCATACATACACAAAGCGCGCACAATCACGTCAGTAGACATTAGCCTCATCGCTAAAACCCCAGTCAGGAGAGAGCTAAATCAAGAGCAAAGCACCCCTAATTTTTGTGGGTACATTAGCACTAATGATGATTGAAATGTGCGTGCCATACGAACACCGAGCAGCGAACGCTGAACACTGAACACCGACCACCACCCACCCTAATTCAGATAGTGGGTGCTTTGCCGGTGTATGTATGCCAGGCACGGGCATATGGCATAATAAAGGCTGGTTGGTAATGGTGGATGATTGGCCCTTGGTGGGTGGTTGGTTGGTTGGTTGTTGAAAATATGTCTACCCTCTACAGGATATATTGAAATGAAACTATGGCCAATATACTTACCAGGGAGTTTTATAGGTTAAACCATTTTGCTTGCATCCCTTTTTTATTGCCGCCATCACCATCAATACCGTCACTACCATCACCACCATTGCCATTGAGAGAGCGTACACCACCCGACAGGAAGAAAATATTGTTCTGTGGGGGTGTTGCATTGACTGAAACCCGGTTACGTTCTTTAGTTTAATTTTTTTGGGCAATGGACAGAGATGGTTAAATTCAGAGTTGCGAAATATTTTCCATTCAGTTGCGGAAGGTGATGGTGGTGGTAATACTGATGGTGATGCCGATGATGATGATGACACATAAGGATGATGTGCATATTACGGGCTCGGTGAAATCATAAATACATATGTGTGTTTTTTTTTTGTGTGTTTTTTCCTGTACATAAAGGATATTAATATTCATCTGTTTTGTCGCGATTTTCATTATTTCCGATTCAGTCAACAAGCGGATTTGCAGATGTGAGCACACGGATCTCGGATTTTGAAATAACGTTTTGAACCAAGTGACAAAAGTGATTATCAGATGTTGTGAATCAATTCTTCAATAAATAAAATATTTTAATAAATGTTATAACGTGTTTAAAATAAAACCTTAACTTTATTATACGAAATTGAAATTCATACAACTCGAAATTTTGTGTGGAAAGCAAAGAGAATTTCATGGAAAGTGTTATCAATTGTGGAATACCAGAGCATCTTTATCAAATTACAAATAAATTACTACATGTACGTTTATTTCCATTTATGATTTTATAGTATGTATTGATGTATTCTTCGTATTCACTTACTATTGCATTCCTTTTTTTCGTACTAATATCATTTTCAATAACTTTGGGGGAAAAAAAAAACTTTTTTCTGCGGCATTAGTTTTTGTAATGTAATAATTATCTGGTTTGTATATGTATATGTACATATATATTTTATATAGAGAGCATCAAAGTTGTTTATTAAAAAATTGTTTGCTTAACATCAGCGGTCAGTAATGCATAGATTTAAGGATAGAAAATTGTTTATATTATATTATATTATATTATCTAAAAGACGGTTGAGTCCGTCGGAAAAAGCCAATATAATTCTAAAACCATTGAACATTTGAGGAAAAGGTATTCTCAACCACTTCATATTGGGGCTTATAAAACAGTATTTCAAACCTTTAAACAATGGTGATGATTATTTCAAACATGTTTATCAAATATTACCTGATACCAGAATGGAAAAAATAGAATCAAAGGTCTTCAATGAATCATAAACCCTTACTCTTACAGGCGTCAGTGATTTTAAAACTCACATGACTTAGGTTAAATTCGCATTAGCAATCTTTCTTCAGTCATCAAATTATTTTAGGGTACTACAAAGCATCAAAAAAGATAGTAGATGCCAAAGTACTTAAGAATTTGGGAGAACTAAGACCAACTTTCTGAACACACCTGGGTGACTACAGCGAAGAACAGGGGGAATTGCTTTTTCGGGATATCCATAAAATGGAGTTAAGGTTGGTGAGGCCTCCTTCCTTCCTCTGACGATCATAAAAAAAGGTGTTTATGCATTTTTGATTTATATATTAATTTTATTCAAATTATCACTTACAACTCTATTTTAATAAGAGGATAGCTTTTGTCTTAAAAACTAGAGTCAATCTAACAGATTTTCATTTTTTATATTCAGGAGACTAGAATAACCCTAAATTGATTCGAATACAGCGCACTAACATTTAATTGTGCTATAGGGTGCTCAGATAACAAGTTTCTCTATCTAGCTCTATCTATCTATCGGCTGGTTGTCTCTTATTATGCACACCCGATTGGTGACATAATGTTGCATTGTTTCTGCGAAATGAACTAAGGATTTGAATGTTGGTGCTTACATAAAGAGAAGTTCAGTTGTCGGATGTATCTGAAGTGCTGGATATGAATTCTGTTGCCTTTATTCACATATTGTGTAGCTAAGTCCTTGTCCATAAAAATCGTAGTTGAACTTTTCTCTTCAAACTCCGTCGCTATAAACCGCAATAAAACATAGTGTGTAAGTATTTTTTTACAGAATAACGAAGAAAGTTTTCATCAACTTTGGGAACGTTCACGTTTCGGCACTACAAAGCAACTCTGGAATAATTACAATGATGCACATATACCGCTTTCTTCGGTTTTCGAAAGAAGATTTAACTTGTTAATTTTTAATTCTCAGCCACTGATTAGTAATGATTAAGTCCTACTGTAATAAACGGCGCGTACTTGTAGTGTAACTACGATAAATTTCCTATCTGCGTACACACTATACGAGTTGATGCCTTTATCATCAAAGAATTATCATTCTACTACATGCTTCCATGATGCTGCTTTACCGTTCATTCAACACTAAAGCATATTAAACGCCTTGCAGTTATACTCGTATGCAGGAAGCAGCGGCTTAGCAAGTCAATAGCCTTTGGGTGGTGCACCTTTATTTCAATATAAACAGGACTGATAGTAAATTTTACAAACATAAGTTTCAATATATTTTCTGGCAGCCAAAAGGGTTTAGACATCATGGTTTGTTTCATTTGGCTTTTCAGGAACATACGCAGGATGTTAAAGATCTGAGAGTTAAGCTATGTAATTATAACTGTGACTATATAATTTTACATATATATCCTAATTTCATCTGCATTAAGAGTATTAGTGTTTATTCTACACTTTTTAGTTTACGAATATTTACAATTTTTTTAGGAAAGAATATTAAACTTGGCAGTGTACGTATAAAATCTTCACCTTGAGCATATACTCGTATATAGTTTTGGGTGTTTCAAGCTCACCAGATAGTTCATCAGCACCAGTTATTTCAAAATATCCCTAAAGTCAGAGTCTTCATCATCAAAACTGTTCCGGTTTCATCTTTAGTGAAATCGTTAGCTTAATAATAGCGTAGCGATATGCCAACGGATCTGTCTTCAAAACTCGGCCAATGCAAAAAAGCAGGAAAAGTAATTTTGACGCCATCAACCTTTCGGCGGGCAATCCTAAACCTTCGGAAATGAAATCTTCTGGACATAAAAAGATCTCTTGCCACTCACAATTGGCAAAAAATCATAGGTCATCTCCAACTGTGTACAAAATAACAAGACGAAAAACACAGTGATTGGAAGAGGCTATGCCCTAGTCCACACCAGATTGTCGAACTAATAATTCGTTTATACGATATTTGTTTTATCATACTCGTGTCTTCAAACTGTTTCTCTTCCGGAAAATATTTTTGTCGATTATATATTTATTATTTAACAAAGTATGATTTAAATTAGTTGTTGATCAATCTCAAATACTCAGCTTGCAATAAATCGATTGTTATCTATGGAAACAGCTTTGAAATTTACATACTCTTTCGTAAACTATTATTGATTGTGGAACTCCTTCCATTGAATATTCGAAGACATCTTCCGGTTTTTAACCAAGTTCGAGTCTTTTTTTCTCAACCACCCCGATTTGTATTTTGTTTTTTATTTTCATAAGGCTATTCTGCCTAAGTGTGAACATTTTAATGAGTGTTCCTAAAAATGACATTTAAGTGTTCCTGAAAATGACTTGAAATTTGTTTGGCAGATCATTCAACTTCCATTTCCACTTGATCCTTACATACGAGTTCTTTAGCTTGAGAACTTTCTCTACATATTTACTACACATATGGTATACAGACAGCAAAACACTGTCTGCAGGAGGTTGATAACATTGGGTTTGACTTTAAAATGATAAAATTCTTATGAATAAAGTTCATACGAGTACATTACTCATTCTTTCAAACATAAGAAGGTTTCAATCTTCCCAAGAGTGTTGGAGGTTTTATTGACTCGAAACGCTTTATTTTCACTTGTTGTTGTCCCCATAATGGAACGGTATTTTAGCTATAAATAACTATGCTACAATTTTAAATATGAATGCAATAATATTCGACTAAAATAAATAATTATAATATGGAGTCGATATTGTAATTTTAAAGATGATATACAATAATATTTATGTTGAGTTAAAATAGGCCGTAGCAAGTATAAATAACAAGAAAAGGATAATGTTACTTATATAGTGTTTTCCAATAGGGACTTGACAATTTTAATTTGTGAACGCACTCTTTCACTAATCATCAAACTGTTACTGTCAATTTATTCTGTAAACTCAACATTTTCATCATGGTAAAGTATACTAACGAGCAACGTCTGCAAATTGTAAAAATTTTCTACAGATATTCGGAGTCGGTGACTGCAACTTTAAGAGCATTAACTCGAATTCTCGCCCTAGTAGACAGGCAATAACAAGTTTAGTGCAAAAATTTGAGTCTACATTTCCGTTGTGTGATGTTGCCGTGTCAGTGAGACAACGAGTTGATCGAAGTGTCGAAAATATCGCTACCATTCAAACGTCCGTAGCAAATGATCTAAATCAGTCAATTCCACGGCGCTCTCAAGAATTGGGCATAGCTCAGACCACATTATGGCGTATTTTTCATAAGGATCTTGGTTTACACCCATACAAGATCAATCTGAATTAAAAATTGAAGCCGATGGACCATTTGAAACGACGTACGTTCTCCGATTGGGTTCTGGAGAAGATGCGCCAAGATGATGAATTTCATCGCAAAATTATCTTCAGTGACGAAGCTCATTTTTGGCTCAATTGGTTCTTCAATAAGCAAAATATGCGTTATTGGTCGGGTGAAAACCCACATGTGCTTCATGAATCACCACTTCATCCACAAAAAATAACTTTTTGGTGCGGTTTGCATGCCGGCGGCGTTATTGGGCCATGTTTTTTCGTCGACGTTAGCGATCGTTACGTTACTGTGAATGGTCAGTGTTATCGCGCCATGATCACCGATTATTTTTGGCTCGAATTGGAAGATATGGACTTGGACGACATGTGGTTTCAACAGGATGGTGCCAGAAGCCACACAGCACAGGCTACAATCGATTTATTGAAGATTTAGTATGGTGAGCGTGTTATTTCAAGAGATGGGCTAGTCGATTGGCCGCCTCGTTCGTGCGATTTAACGCCGCTTGACTATTTTCTGTGGGGCTACGTTAAGTTATTGGCTTATGCCAACACGCCGACGACGTTGGAAGAGCTCAGAACTAACATTGAACGCAAAATAGCGGCCGTTTCGGTCAAAATGTGTGAGCGAGTCATTGAAAATTGGGTCCGACGAATCGAGCGCTGCAAACGTGCCCGCGGTGGCCATATGAACGAAATCGAGTTCCATTCATAAATGTTTTGATTGTACTTCAAGGCAATAATAAAGTTTTTGAAATATCTCAAATGGTTTGCCTTTTATTAAAAAAAAAAGTTGTCAAGTCGTTATTATTGTAGAAAACCCTATATATGTAAATTTAAAGTTTAAAGCGGATTTTACAGACTTTACTATTACACAAAATATATTGCAAATCAAGTAAAAATGTTTTCAATTTTTTTTTTCGTTTTTTTAAACTTTCGATATGTTTAAGATGGCGAAGTATTTTATTCCCTATATGTTATATATGGTATTTCCGGAACTGCAAAAATAATTGGTCATCTATGTAATGTAACAGTTGTATCATCACAAAAATCGCGTACATATCTCAAATTTTAAAATATGAGTTCGTAGATCTTAAAGTTTTAACTAGTTGGTGCTGTAGATTTAATATCATAGACATATGCATTTTAGTCGCATTTCCACATACCAGTATCCCATATCTAATGCGCGATTCTGTTAGCGAGTAATACACCTGCTTTTGTACTTCGAAACTTGAATATTTTTTAATATAAACCATAGCAAAGATAGAGCTTTGGAGTTGTAAACGCAGAACCTTTATATTCACACGCCATATGAAATTTTCATTAATGATAAATCCTAGATACTTTATTTTGTTTACTACTTCTATTGCTTTGTTGTTGCCCGAACATGGACAGAGGGCGTTCCTGTGATATATACTGAAAGCTTCCTTTGACTTTGATGAGGTTCATATGTGCATCATCTTGATTTTTGTGCCTTGAATTATGATTGAATTATAATTGCATGCTTTTGAATTACGAGTATTTCCAATGCCTTGGTAAAACTTTTGTGTTTGACGACAATTACTGTATAATCTGCACAAGCATAGGGGGTACACTTTTTGAATAAATGTAAAAGTTCATTTGTTACAAAACGAAAGCAGAGTCGGATATAATTTTGGACCTTGCGGGACACTTTGCGTATGGCATTAGACACTTTTATTTTAATCTTTCTATCAGTTAGGTAGTTTTTAATTCAGATTTCCAGTACTCCTCTCAGATCAACTCTATTGACAGTTTCAATTAACATGCGTTGTGGTATCGAAGACTTTTCTAAAGTCAACAAATATCAAAAGCACATGATGATTTTTGTTAAGGTCTGTATAGACCGTGTGGGAATACTCTCCTAATATAGGTGTTATACTATATGTTTTATTACAAAAGTGTTAAGACGATTAACAGTAACTTCCTCTAAACACTTTTCAACAGCTGACGATATTGATATTGGTCGGTAATTCTCAGTGTTATTTTTTGTAACTGAATTAATTGAATTAACGAAGTTTTCATTAATCATGGAACATGGGCTTGTGTAATATTTCGATTTATTATCATTTGTATGACTGGAGCACGAAACGAGCATTCAAACATTCCAGTAAAAACTGGGGAAAATATTCCATAAAATGCCCAAAAGCTCAGCAACCCAGCTGTTTTGACCGCAGTTACTTCTTGAACTTTGTGATATATCAGTGGAGGTATTCAAAAAAAATATTTCCCCCATTTAGCTTTCGAGCAGCTAGCTGCTGGTGTACTAAGAAACATCATAGAAATATGGTCTTCCTTGAATGCACTGATTGAACCTGTTTATTAGTCTGCAGACGTACCACAATCCAATAAAAATTTTCTGATAAGGAAATAGTGAATAGTATAGTTACAAATACCCGAACTTGAACATGTATCCCGTTAATGGTGGAGTTAAGGATTTATTTAATTGAAATCCGTCTCAAAACAACGTGAAATAGAAAATATAGTACCTGTTCGATGTCCTTTCTTAATTTCTCTCCTATTGTACTTAAACGATAAAAATTCTGAGCCATTGAATACCTTGAAGTACCTAGACGTTAAAAGACGTCCGCATAAATAGAATTGCGATTGTTATACTGTAAAACAATTGCTAATTATTACTAAAAAGACATCATATTTCTACCTATAGAGTTTTTGCTATTTACTAAAATTCTATAGAATTCTAGTGACTTTTTTCATATTCATTTCTTTCATATGACTATCACGTCTCGAGGTCAATGTTAGTCTTCCATATAGAGCAGCAAATTTTTACATAACTTAAATTTATTTTAAATTAAAAATATGTAAGTGAAATCAAGTTTTGTTATACAGTTTTGCTCATAAGTAACCAATAAAGCCAATTTGTGGGTCATTTGCTTAATTAAGTTAGTATGAATATGCTGTTTTTTTTTCAGCACCCACTCTTTCAGCACCATTATTATTATCTTACTATTAAATTATGATTTGACATATTATATTTAATCCGATTTACATTACAAAAATCATTAATTGTCAAAACAAAATCTCCATTTAAATACAAAAAAAAAAAAAAAAATAAATAAATGAATAAAAATAAAAATAAAAAATTATATAAAATAATAATAATTATAATAAATAGATAAACAAATAAATAAATAAATAAAAAATAATGAATTCATCAATTATTTAACAAATAGTTTTATAATGTATACACAAAAAAAGTGAAGATAAACAATTATAGAGAAATTATAAACGAAAGTAAGTAACTGTCAAGGAAACTTTAATTGATTTATGAGAACATTATCCGAAAGTTTGGTTAAGCGTTTGCATTCTATTGAAGGCCAACTGAATATTTATGTAGATCTTTAATGGAATGATGCCATTACCATCATTTTAAGCAATTTATTTTGTGATACTTGTAATTTTTTAATGTGACATTAAGCACAATACAATTGGATGTGGAAGCCGTATAATACATAAAATCGATTGAAAAATCACTTTGTGTATTATGATTTTGTTGTAATTTCATAGTAACGATTTTGTTTTCGTCTTATGCTTTTTTAAGGTTAATCTCGAGTCAAGATGTATACCAAAGTACCTAACGCAAGACTTCAAGGGGGTTTTGGTGTTCATTTTGAATAGCAAGGTGGCCAGCTGGTAGATATCAATGCTTCCTTTTTCTGGGAAAAAGATCGCTTGCAACTTTTACGCATTTACCTTTATTTTCCATTTATCGTAATAACCTGACAATATTTTCTTTGCATTTCTCATTTGGATATTACTGAACCCTGGGGTAAACCATCGTGATAATAAACCAAGTCAAAGCGCTCCACCTACATAAACACTAAAACAACGATTTGACAAAAAGCTCTGGACAAATTAACAAATAAGTAGAGTAAAATTAAGATTTATTAATTTATACACAAGGCCATTGTGTCACACAGAATCAAAGGCTTTTTCGACGTCGAATAGCATCATACCAGTCAATCTTCGATGATGTGACTAACTATAAAACCAAATTGTTGACCGATCATCAACAATCTTCAAAATATTTTACTTTATCGTAAATTTTGCTAAAACCGCTTAGTAAACTAATTATTGGTCTATAGCATTATTTGTGCTTGCATCTCCTATATGTAGAGATATGTGGTAGTTGTGTGGGTAATTTAAGGCGAGTTCTTTGTCACTGTCTTTTATGCATTACACCTAAACAGAAACACTTGAGAGAAAAACATAATATGTATTATACGGCCTTGAAGAATTAGACCTCACATTGATATTCTATTAATATTTTTTTTTATTCTAACCTAGCAAAAAGATTCTGTATTAAATGAATATTTCGTTGCGCCTTCTTTTGATTGATTTTAGATATTTAGATTTTGAATAGCTTTTCTATTTTGTATCAAGACTCAGGTGTGGGTTAATAAACTTTTCAGGAATTTCGGTTGGTTCTAGAGGTTTCTTGCTCTTCTAACTGTCATGTTATATAGATGTTTGTAATTGGATTTGAATCTGGGCTGGTAGGAAACCTGTCCAACACATCGGTGTTAAGTTTTGAAAATCTGTTTGTGTTGCACTTTTGAACTCATCCTTCAGAGGCAATCATTTTTTTATTTAAGTACATCACTCCATCTCTGAGATGCAGCTTACACTAAGTCTGAGAAAGAGGCGTTGCTCTACGTGTACGAGTATATACCTTGAGTCCACAGTAAGCGTTTTTGGCAGACTCGTTTTGGTAAATCTGGCTTTAATAGTGGTTTGATTGAAGGCAGTCCAGATCTAACCAGTCTTCTTTGTACGCTGAAATTTCAAGTTACAGGCAACAGTTTTCTGAATAATATTCAAACTTTTTGTAATTCCACAAATTTAATTTTAATGTGGTAAGATGAATATATCCGATTTACACGCCATACTGATTTCTTTTTTTCATCTGCATAGTTGTTACCAGCTAAATGAACCGTTCTAACATAATTTTAGCTTTTTATAGATACATTGTGATTATTTTTTGCTACCGTGAAAACAAACATCGATATGCTTATTAATTTTACTAAAAAATCAAAAAGTCTTTGACCAACAGTCAACACTGTTTATCAACAGTACTGTATCTTATTTTGTGCCTTTAACCATGACATAGTATCTGTGATGAGTGGGTCTCAAAAGATGGACATAAGACAGAATATTCAAAATAGAAAAATATTGTTATATGCCATGTCATTTAGTGTTCTTTGGAACAAAAACAAAAAATTAATAAGTGTTCAATGAAATTCAGTACTTTTCTTAAGTTAGGTAATAAGTAGGGTTACAGTAGGGTTCCCAAAAAATAATTGTGATGTGTTGCCCTCATTGGTTGTATCCTCTCTAATATATACTCTCTAATAATACTATTATACCCACTTTTTTAATAAACTCTGCATCATTCCTTTTTCTTTCTTCTTTAATAGTACGAGTAGATTTTGTTGTTCTCCAAGCATTAAAATTCAAATTGTAACTTAAATGCAATATGTATTCCATAAAACGAATACGAGCCTGCAATTAGGATATTCCTAATTGTAGAGCTTCTTTATTTCATGGCTTTGCAAAAAGTGCCGATAGTGCCGAGGTGCCGATTGAGAATATATGTTCGTCACAGCCTGAGCTTCCTTTACATCTATCATAGTGGAAAATACATAATTGATGCTTAGCCCTAATAACATGTGATTCAAAATTTATTATAGTGTTATGTAAATTTTTAATTTAGTTTTAATTTTAATTTAGAAATTTTTCTTCCCGAATTATTCCTTGGATATTTTTTTTTTTTTTTTTTTTTTGTGTCGTATTGAGGAGGGGCGAGAATTTCACTATTTCAAAATGGAGTCCGGTAAATCCGAAACACCAACCGAAAATTTTTGCATAAGCTCATTCTGAGCCCAGGGTCAATCACAATTCCATTTCGATAAAATTGTAAGATAAAACCTATTTTGTGCTATTACTTCATTAGATTCTTTTGTGTCTATAATTCTTTTGACTATGTGGTCAACCAAGTCTTGGAATGGGATTTGAATATATGTTTCTGTTATTTAAATTTTCTCAGGATAAGACTGCATTTTAAATTATATGATTTGTTTATATGTTGGAAATATATTATTGCAAATATCATCAGTTGCTTTTTTTATAACTTCATATTAATACTTTGACACTTTTTGTTTGTATCATCTGAAAGGCGACGAAGTAGCGGTAGCTACTGCTGAGAAGGAAATCGCACATCACTTTATATTCAATAACAAAATTAGTCATTTTAATACTTCTTAACCTAAATGTTACTCAACAAAAGCTCAAACACAACTACAACAATGGCGTTATTAATTTATAATAATACAAACAACAAATTTTACTAAAATAACTACAAAATTTGAAACGGTAATGCCAGAAGTTGATTTTAAGTGCTGTTTTTATAACACATACTGTTACAGTGATCAAAAGTGTCATTTAATTTTTACATTATAAGTACCTAGTTGGAGCTAGTGTGGACAAACGTGGAGCTCTTTTTTTATGAGCCAAAAAAAGGGTGAAACACTCGCTTCGGAGGTACCTCCAATTAAAAGACTTTCTTCCTACCATAAATATCCGAAAGAGACCTGTGCTGAATTCAACTTAGGTGAACGATTGGTAACTTAAGCTGTTTCTGAACGTCCAGCAAACGTGGTTCAAGTGGTTTTGGTCAGTCAGTCTATCGAGAGGCTAAGGGACGCATCCATTCAAAATCTAGTTACGGTGGGACGTCTAACAATACTACAACAAGTCCTTAATCTAGCTTAGGATTTGAGTTTTATAACCATTAGAAAAAGAGGTTTTACGGTGGAAAATCGATCCCCACCAAGAAGATCGGATGTTCCAAAAAACTAAAAGACTTAGACAACATAGAGCGGTTGTCTACTAAGGTAAACAGGGACAATTAACATGGAACTGCAGTTTGCAGAAACAAGAACGAAACTTACGGAGAAAAACCAGGAGCAATCTTTGTGGAAATCATTAGCGATACCAGCCTTGCTATGGAAGGATTTGACGGAGGGCATAGTTGGCCTTTCGTGGTGGACTCTGAAGCAAACATCTCTGTTCTATCGGAACAATTTCTTCCCGAAAAGGCGGTAATAAGCGGATCTCCAATCAAGATGGTGGGTATTTCTGGAGGATCGATTTTAAGCAAAGGAATGACTAAGGTCAGATTTTTTACTAATCACCGGCGACTTTTGAAAGGGTAATGAAAAGAAGTGTTTCACGAGCTCTGTTGGCGCACTGTTTTTATAGTCCACTTCCGCAGAAGTGGCTTAAAAAACCTTGAACTAGTGTTCGAAAGTTTAGATAGTGCCAACTTGAAACTAAGCCCAGATAAGTGCACATTCTTTAAAACAAGCGTTACTTATTTAGGGCACGTTTTTTCGTCCAGTGAATTAAGCACCATAGGCGATTTATTCAGAGTTTCTGCACAAAACACAAATTTGTGTGGAATGAGGATTGTGAGAAGGCTTTCGGTATACTGAAGAACAAACTCACTACCGCACCAGTTCTGACACTTCCAAGTTTTTTTTATTTTAAATATAGACGCATCTAACTTGGGCCATGCCGCTGTACTCAGCCAAAGGCAAAGAAACTCGTAGGTAGTGATTATCTCTTTGGTAGACGCTTGCTTTTACATTCAGAAGGTCAGATTGCTCAATGGCTAAAGCGGTTGCAACAATATGATTTTGGTCTATGTTCCAGCAATTGAAGTTGAGTGTCGACCAACTGTATCGTGTGTGGGAAAAAGAAAACCGAGAAGAAATGATGCTGTCTATAATCCCAATTTCGTGTCAGAAATATTTAAAAAGCCCCATGACAGTCCAAGCGGAAGACATCTGGGACAACACAAAACGCTAAGTAAAATTACAGACAGGTTTTTCTGGATCGGAAGAGTAATGGACATCAAATTGTGGTGCCAAAACTGCACCTTCTGTAGAGTTTGAAAGTTATCTCGAATAACAAGGGGAAAATTGAAACACAACCGACCAGGATACCCATTTGAAAGGATTGCATTCGACATACTTGGACCAATCCCTTGAAGAAAAACCGGAAATTGCTATGTGGTTGTAGTTATGGACTACTTTACCAAATGGCCAGAGTGTTTTGCTGTACTTAATTAAATAGGTAATTGTAGAGAAATTGATGCAAAATTTTTTCTGCAGGTTCGTTGTCGCCCACTTCATTTACTCTGATTAGGCAACGAATTTCGAACCAAAGATCTTCAAAAAATCATGGACATCTAAGTCAGCCCGAAGACCCGAACAATTTCTTTGCGACCACATTTCGACGCTATGATCGAACGCTTTAACCGAACATTGTTGGATTACTTGGCGAAGTAATCATCATCCCATCAAACCGACTGGGATTGAGTTTTGCAACCAGCTTTATCGGCCTACCATGCGTCAGAGCACGAATCAACAGGTTTTTCTTTTCCTTTCTCCCCTTCTACATTCTTTTGCATTAGTAATCTTTCTTAGCTCCTCCAATTTATCCTTGTAGTGCTTTTTTGCGTGACTCTTCTGTTACCTTTCTTTATATTGCCACCGCTTTTTTAACTTTGATTGAAAACCCAAAGTTAACGACTATTTTGCACTAAAACTTCGGTTTGGGGTAGATGATATACTTGAAAGTTTTGTGATCAGGCCACTTTTGAAGTCCGTAAATTTTCCAATCTTCAATAGCCTTGCTTCGCTATTTATCTGAAAACACTTTTTTTTTTAATTCGAGTCTCCTGCTACAAATTACGTATCTATATTTCTTCTAATGGCTCTGGTATTGAATACTGAAGCAATGATTCCTAGAAGAAAAAAATTCAAATTTTGTTTCATGCAGAACTACGTTATTCAAAAGATACTTACTTTTCAAACCATTGAAATTTTCAAAAAAAAAAAATTTAAATAACTTTTATAACATAAAACATAAATACCTCTTAATTCCTTATGTATAGCCTTATTCTTAATACAAATGTACATGATGAATTAAGCTAAATTAGTAACTATACACTCGTATACACTCGCCTTTTACTTCTTCTCTATTTCGATTGGAGTTTAATTCATAGAATTACTTCAAGCGTCAACCACAACTTATCCACAACTTATCCGTAGTTCATTCATCATCCCTATGGTTCTTGGTAACACAGTTAGTTGCATGTCAGCGACTTCAGAGTAAATTTACACCAAACAACATTCTCTTCATCTGAATCAGACTTGTCAGCTACAATGCAGTATCAAATACATAACAGAGTGTAGCATATCTGTATGGATAGCACAATGATGTGACATGATGAATGCAATACCACTCACCTCATAATGCACCTGATGCACGCCATAGGATTAGTACTCACATACCAAACTTATATATACGTACAGCTATGCAGCTTAGTATATTGTTACCAGCTTCACATTCTTATCATCACTTACAATTCAATCTTACTATATCTTCCCTAATTAGTTACCTTTTGCCAGATTTTGGATAGCAAGGCGTCAATTGGAAGTCCACTTGCGAAATCAACTGCCGTAGGATTTGATTTAAATTAATTGTACAATTCTGCATCTGTTGCATTTCGCAAAGTGACAACGGAGCTAAGAAACTAAAGGTACTCGTTAATGATCACATTGGGTTACTGAGGGTAGTACTCTAATTTCATTTTTTCTTTACTGGCTGTTACTTGTAATTGCTTTTACTTACCTTTAAAAAAAAGTTACCATTTTTGTGGTAGACCCTAAAAGAAATAAGGTTTTTTCATTAAGGAAGAGGCTATTGAGTGCGTGAACCATTAAGTGGCATGAATTACACATAAGTAGCCATAGTGAAGTGTCCATTACAGATCCAGTGCGATGAATACACTTTGCGATGGATGGTTTGTCTTACATTCATGTTTCGAATGGATACGCGCCAGTTCATTTATGCCATTTCCAACTGATCCTTTATTCATATGTAGTCGTATGCATTTTTCATTTGATGGCAATTTCTTTTCTCTTTTTTGCAGAGTGTCATTGAAACGGCTGTTGACCACTAATTACATTTCGAAGAAAATCAGTACGCATGAACCAGCGGAAAGTGTAAGACAGATTTATAATGCTGCAAAATCCATCGAAATACCACCCGAATCCCTTATCACATTTCTTGGCATTACACAATTCTACATCCGTGCAACATGCCCAACCACACCATCAACATCCACATACGCCCCACAGTCATCATTTAGGCAATTCATCACACCTGGATAGCAATACGTCAGTGGATGTGGGCAAATCCTTTACCATAGCAGCAATTTTGGGACTTCAAAAGAGTGCAATAGATAATAATCACAAGGACTATAATAGTGTTATGAATTTGTCGATTAGCAATAGCCATGGCAATCATATCCAAACAAAGAATAGCCATTTAGAGAATAGCACGGGTGTTCCATTAAATACTAATGCAAGTGTAAATAAGTTCGAATGTGATACTATGAATTCGGTGAATAGTGTAGTTAATAGATATTTGCCGCCTTCGCCAGCGGGTATTAACGAATCGGTGCAAAGTTCTGGACATATGCGTTTGAATGCTTTTGGACATCATGCAGCAGCTGCGGCTGCAGTTTCGGCAGCTGCTGCTGCCGCTGCTGCAAGTGCACCATCCGCCTTACAAAGCCTGCAACAATTGCATCAACATCATGCACAGCAACAAGCTAATATGGGATTTCAGAGGGAAAAAATCAAAAGTGGTAAGTAATTGTTGCTAATTTAAACCCAACTTATGTATAAAGAGTTTGATCAAATCTACTTATGTACATATATTCAAAATTGTTGAAAGTTCTATACAATAAATATGTTATTAGTGTGATTTTATTTTCGAAAATCTAAAACTACGAGGGCTGTTTGATGGATACCTGAATTAGAAATGATAACGCAACTGTTTTAGATTTTGACAATTTATTTTTCAATATAATCGCCTTTCAACTCGATACAGGTTTCCTAGAGGTGCTGCAACTTTTTTAACCCTTCCGTATAGTACGACATTTTTTAGCCTGCAAAGTACTCCTCCGTGGCTTCGATCACTTCCTCGTTTGACGCGTACTTCTTTCCGGCGAGCGATCTTTTAAAGTTTGGGAACAAAGAGAAGTCACAGGGTGCCAAATCTGGAGAATACGGACGATGGTGGAGCAATTCGTAGTGCAATTCGATCAATTTGGCTGTTAGGACTGCGGAGGTGTAAGCATTATCGTGGTGGAAGAACATTTTTTCTTCGCCAAATGTGGTCGTTTTTCTTCAAATTGACGTTTAATCGGCCCAATATGATTGTTTTTGCCTTCTCCAATTAGTCAACGAAGATAATAACTCGCCCGTCCCAGAAAACGGTAACCATCACCTTTTCAGCGCCGAAGACACATTCTTCGCTTTCTTTTCTCTGGTATGTGCCAATGAATCCATGTCTCATGTCATCGGTCACGAAACGACGCCGAAACTCCTCCGGATTTCGATCAATAAGAGCCAAGCATGACTTTGCTTATGCTTGTTCTCCGGTGTGCGCAAACGGCACCCATCTCTTGTTTTCTCATGCCCAAAATTTCGTGCAGGATATGGCTAAGAGTTCATGTCTCAACCAACTCACGAATTTTCATTCGCCGGTCCGCCAGTACGAGATCAAGGATTTTGTCCACGGTTTCCTCTGTGGTAACCGTTTTTGGTTCATCTGGGCGCGGTTCATCAAAAACCGACTTGCGGTTACGGCGAAACTCTGCAAACCAATGGTAAATGGGTTTGATTTCCTCTCAAATTTTGCCACTGAAAAACAAGAATCGGATCACAAAGCGATACTACTCTTTTTCCATAGTCGCAAAAAATACTAACACGATGTTGTGAAATGGATGTCAAAACAAACCTAAGCGTCGGATTGTCACCAAACTTTGACAGGCGAGCTAAAAGAGGTTATACTAAATTCCAACCCGGGTACACATCCAACAGCCCTCGTAAGCTTTTATTTAAAAAGATTGCCATCAGAACTCTTCTTGTGTGGTCATGATTTTTTTTAAATTCATACATTTTGAAAAACGGTTTTACAAATCTGTTAGAAGTTGACACCCAGAGTTGTTAAAAAATTGTTTCTCATTTAATTTTTTTAATTATTTAATTCTGTAGTATTAAGGAACTAGACAAAAAAATTATTGAACATTTTTTAACTACATATGTTCCTCGTATCTTCTGTCTTCTATTTGAAAGACATTTTATGGCATTAAGTATAAAATATGTTATAACATCTTTTGAATGTCCGCCGCAGCTTTATTTGGTGGCACGTATTCGGGGTTTCTAATTTTCGATGACTTTGTCGCATAGTTCTGGCTGAATTTGTTGAATGGCGTTCGTTATGTTGACTTTGAGTGTATCAATTGCTTGCGGCTTATATATATAGACTTGCGATTTAAGACAGCTCCAAAGGTAAAAGTGTATGGGTTTTAAATCGAACGATCTCGGTGGGCAGTTTATCTCACCGCCTCGCGAAATAACCATGCCGTAAAATCGCTCGTGCTGAATGTCCATCGCATCATACGATATGTGACACGTCCTTTTGGAACCATATGTCATCCATACCATCCAGTTAAGGCCACAAGAAGTTTCTTATCGTCGATCTGTAGCTGCCGCCGTACCAGAGACATTCCGCACAGCGGAGGGGTCGAATTAGCTTTAATCTTCCACCACCGAGGACCACATCTGCAGAAATATCAATGATTGTGATATATATAGTATTAAGTTGTCAGTGCTTTTGCAACATCTATGTTTGTTAAAATGTAAAATCCCAGGGTGTCTGAATACATTTCTACAAGCAAGTGTTCCATATTTTCCCATCATCGATTTGCCAATTTAGGGCAAAGGCATCTTACAAGTAATTTTTTCCGACTTCTGAAACTTGATCTTTAAATTCCAGTTATCTCAATATACGTTGCAAGAGTATGTAAATGATTTTGATCTTTGTTGGTCTGTAACCAATCAAGCCACCTGCGTACCTTATGGCATGGCGAAATGAACTCACAAGATCACTTGTAAAGAGTAGAATCGGGAATTTGACCACACGTTTTTGCTTTCAAGTTTTAAATATCAAGTATATATACTCGTAGAAATCACATCGCCAATTTTTCACGATGATTTGTCTACTAGAGAGCTTGTTTAAAAGAATGTACAACAAAGACTTACTTATGTGCGCTTATGACTCTAGTCATACGCTGTCAAAGGTCATATCCAAGTCAATCGAGCAACACGCCTTGAAATCAAAACATTAATTCGGGAATCTAAAAAAAATTTCGAGCCATGAAAAAATTCAAAATTTCAGACGCGGTTCATTATAAGTGCTAAAAATTCTCAGTTATGCATATACAGGTTGTCTCAGTTTAAGTTTTCGTCCTGATAGCTGAAGATTCCTGAAGTTATAGCGAACAAAAAATTGTACTGCGGGGGGTGGCCTATTTTTACCCCCCTCTAAGTTGTACGCCGTTAAAGTGAGGAACCTCTAATTTCGAGGTAAAACTTCTTAAAAGGCCGTAGCTTTCTAACGAATTCAGCTTAAGAAACTGTTGTGCACATTTTTGATAGAGGATTTCAGTGCGCATACTACAATTTCTTCGAGTTCAATATATGCCAGCCAAAATTATAGCTTTTTAAAGCTATACCAATTTCATCAGAAAAATGCGTTTATCTCGAAATTTTTAACTTTTAGGTTAATTTTTTATCAAAACTTTTGTCTTCTCTTCATTATCTACGATTCTTATGTATGAATTTTCCACCTACCAACAACGGTGGAATAGCAAACCACTATTTTATTTAGGCAATTGGATTACAAAATAAATTAAATATCCCTTTAAATAGTTTTTGTGGTCCTAAAAAGGACCGTTACGCTTTATGAGATTTTAAAAAGCTTTCATAGTTAATTTTCGAAATGTTGCCCGTGCCTTTGGATGCACGTTCTAGCACGTTTGATGATTTCATACTTCAAATTAATGTTTGGTAAAATGCTTCTTAGCTCCTCTGCCACTGTATTTCTTGTCTCTTGGAGCCCTTCCCGACTTGAAATCTCAGTCAAATAAACCCTTTCTTGGCTCCCCAGAAAAAAAATCCATTAGCGTTAGGTCAGGAGATCTAGGTGGCCAAGTAAAAGGATCAAATCGGGCAATCCAACGTCCATGCAGCTGACGTGCCATATGTATCTGTGTTCAGCTCATAGTAACCCATGTTTTCATTTGGATTCCTTCTCCAGACGATCATTTGAAATGGTCGGTCAAAGGCGTTGACGGTATGCCCAAAAGGAAAAAATGATTGTGAACATTTTGTACGGATTTGATTGAATGCCCTGTGAAGAGTAAAAATCTTTCGATATAACCTTATCGCTTTGGGAACTGTACTTTTATCTTCAAGCTGCCTGAAATCACCGTTGTATTTATGACCGTGTTTAGCCTTGTACACCTTTGTTGGGTTACTTTCTCTTCCTCAAACCGCAGCAGGTGCAGATGTAAAAAAAAATGAAATGCCAGCAAGCCACGAAATCCAACGATGATGAATTTTTGTTTTGGAAAAAAATAAGAACAAAAAAATGTGATTTGAGGACGCATGTCCTGTCACGGTCGCCAATGAAAATTCCGCTACGATTATAAAGAACGGGATTTCTTTGCAAAAACAAAACCTCTTAAAAAATGAACCGCACAACTCTGAATATAATGATGAAGTGCTAAACAAGATTTTTAATTTCAAAAAAAAAGATGTACAAAAAGTTAATGTCAAATTCACTAAATATGTAACAAAGAAAATTAATGTACTTGATTTCGATAGTTAGGAGATTTAACAGAGCAAATACCCTTTGCTGCATCTGCTTTATGGTTCCGTTAAGGCTTTCCACATCCTCTTCGAGTCCGACTCTCCTAGATAGCGTCCTTCCCCATCATCTGAGATGTATGGGTACTCATCGTATTCGGACACTTGGCACATATCTCTCGTTGAAGGTGCCCCTACTAGTTTAAAGATTGGGAGTTGGTTTGGGCTTACTTCTCTTCTTTCCGATACTATTTAATGTCGCCTTTTCTTGGTGGATCGATAGTATTGCAACTTCAGCTGTAGTCATCCCATCTGCTAGCTCTGTTACAGGCGGAGCGAACCGCTTTTCATCATTCATTATTTAATTTGCCTTAGTTTACTTTGATTTATTTACATACAAATATATAGTATTAAAATAAATATTAAAAGTTTTAATCCCGGCCGAGAATCGAACCATAGAATCATCAATTAATTCTTACATGGTGGACAAAAAAATGCTTTAAAATTAGCTTAATTAACTTAAAATTATCTTATTCTAAATTGGTGACCCTAATTTAAACATGACACTTCAATTATGTCTTTCGACATTACAGTACATTTTATTGTAACATTTATTACTATTAAAACTAAGAAAATGATTTTTGTTAAAAAAAACTTACAATAGTAATTTATTACTTTTTTAATACATATATAATAAAACTTAAAAATAAAAAAACCTAAGAAACTAAATCTTAACCTACTTAGCCTACCTAAACAATCTTATTGTATGTATACTATATGATACGATTATCATATTGGTTTTTTTTCTTCTAAATTTACCTTCTATTTTAGAAAAAACACAGCAAGACACAACTTTCACTGGGGTAATCTGTCTCTTAAGTTACATTGCAAAAAAATTTTTTTTACGAAAAGTCAAAACACGTCTTACCTTCACGATGGTCTTTGAATGACTGTGTGGTAATGAAAGATTACCTTAGAGTGACCACATATATATACGTCAAAAATTGGAGTACAATCCCTATACCTGATCAGGTGGCCCAAAGACCTCTTTGCACATGCTAGATTCAAAACCGTGAGATGAAACTCATAGTTGACGCCAATATTGCACAATAACTTGATGTTTTTGAACATCGATGTAATGTTTCTTGCCTTTTCTATCGCAATTTTCATCACCAGTAGTTCAGACGTAACAACCTTCTACACATAACTCCTGATCATTGTACCCCCAAGTCCATTTTCGGACATATCCTTGAAATTTCGTGATTGTACTAACCCGTACAACTCGCTTATGAAATACCACGCTAAGCTCTCTATTTCCTAACTTGTAGACATCTAAGATAAATATGCATCGGTACCTCTCTTTTCTTCCTTCCTAAGTTTTCTTCGCAAACGCTCTGTGCAAAAATTTTATAAATATATTAACCTCTTGAGAGCGCACTAATTATTATTATTATTTTTTTTATAATACCGCACGCGACCCAGGGGGATATAATTACCCTTTTACTGGATTTTTCTCCAGGTCAGGTGTATTAGGTTTCGATATTTTTCCCAGAGGTGGTTGTCAAACTGGACGGGCTAGTACATCCTCAACCAGTGGGTCTTAAGTAAGTTCTAGTTGTTAGTTCGTTACATTTAGCCCAGCCAGCAACCACTCCAACATCAGTGTTATGCCTTCATGTCAAAGTTGACGCCGACGGGATTTTCATATAACTACATATAATGTTATTAAGTCTATGAAGACTTTTTCACAGAATTGCCTCACACGAGATTCGAACCCACGACCCTCTGCTTGAGAAGTCTATGAATTGCTACAACCTTTGCCTCTGAGCAAGAGGAACATTTTTCAAGAGTTCCGGCAGCTGGTCTCTCAAAAATTCTAAATAGAATGTTGAATAAAGGACATGTGGGAGTATGAATGGCCCGATTAAAGTACTATCTAATATGCTGGCCTAGACATTCACGCTAAACCATTTGTAAAATGGTATACAATTAAGAAAAACGTCTGCATTTCAACTAAATCTTTACCTTTGAGAGGATGTTGTTCGTATTAAGTGGGGATTAGACACTGTCCAATAGTGGGAATTTCGTTGGTTTTTAATGTCCATTCTCATAAACTGGACTTCGTCAGTCCATAAGTATCATTATTCGTTACTGCATTATTCAGAATTTAACGCATTTTCGAGCTTTTTTTTTTTTTAAATGAAACTTCTCGTTAATAAATCAACTCCACTTCTTATTTTCTTTTGATTCCATAAAATGAAGGCTACCGCGTCAGATAAGTTGAGCTAGATATTCCACTTATTACCATACCATATAGTAAATTGATATCTATGCAAATTACACAGAGAAAAACTGCTCCTAAAATGTTTTCTTAAACCGTAAAAATTTACCAGCATGTGTGATATATAATGGGTATTACTCTCAGACAGTCACAAAAGAGTACAATCTTTTATGTCTATGCACAATTTTCAAACATACTCCATATGGTCCAAGTTGTCATGGGTAGCCCAGCAACAGTAACCTAATAACTTACCATGGGAAAAGTCTTACTTTACTAACCAGCTATTGAGTTTTCGGATTCTATCAAACTATTATATTGCACAATCCTGGTATGTATGGTATATCTGGCATGACCTTACCATTTTAATATAGATGTGATCTTCATAATGTACTCTCCAATAATCAACTCTCATTTTTGCTGTGACTAATGACTTATTTTAACAAACTACAAGTTATATTTTTGAAATACAATATCAGCTTAAAACTTTTTTTTCTTAAATGTAATTAACTTACACTTGCTTACTCTTAAATTAGTGATCAAATTGCAAAGGAATTATAGAAAGAATTCTTTTTATTAGTGTAATCAATACAGGTTTATACATTTTCAGCTTTTGTTTTTTTAAATAAAAAAAAAAAACACACACAACGTCTGCTATTTCAATGTTTAAACAGTACAACGTCAATTAAATGTTCTTTCAGGATTTGTTGTATCACTCGATATTTATTTTTAATGTTTGAATATATGTATCTATTTTTCAACACTTTTAGCTATTGTATATATGGACTATAACTCAACGTTAGTTGGCTTTAAAATTTTCCAACGTGTGAAGGTTATCAAAATATGATAGATCCAGCTCTATAGGTACCAATACAAACAAAATTTCAATGACCCTGAATCGCATAATGTTGGCTGCCAATAGCTTAACAAAACTTTCCAACTAATTTGAATAATATGTAAAATCCCTTTTTTAAGGGATCTAACCCGAGAATTGTGGGGCACTGCGACCTCAAAGACCTATTTTACCACAAAATCAGTATTAAGAAGCCAAGAGAGGCTCAATTCTTTTGATGAAGTTACGAATCTCTCTGGTGGAGACTTTGAGAACTTCCCTCCTTAAGGCACTAAGAGCCTTAACCTTGTGAACCTTCTACCGAAGCACAAAGTCTTAGTTATTCAGTCATTTACCGCACAGATCATGTCAAAATAAGATTCATTTGATCCATGTGATCTGAGTTATTAACTCCTCCTGTTTGCATTAGTCTGATGGTGCTGTGAACTGGCAAATTTTTTATGAAGAGATGGAGTGGCGATAAACCAACGAAGGCTTCCGAGGCTTGCAAATCTTTGTAGCCGCTGCAGCTTTTGTATGGCCGATTTCACTTTTGTTTTGTTCCAAAATGAGTAGGTGATGATCATCATTGTATATATCCAATGCGTGACCTTTGGGATTATTCCATATTCCAATATATTCCCTATTCCTGATATACTCGTAGAGATATTAGTCTCTATAGAGAATGTAAAGATTTTCCGATTTACGAGCACCGCTCTAATCAAATAGTTAGTGAGATGGTCAATGCCTTCATCTTCAGAATTGGCATACTTTTTTTAATTATCAAGTCTGAGAAATGGACCTGAAGTAGCATTCTTAGAGTTTCCTCTCGACTAAAAAGTAAAAGTGAAAGTTAGTCTTTCTTTTTATAACAGACCTAAGCTATTTGAAGAGCCCTTTGAGAGAACTTTTTGAAGATCTTTTCCAGGTTCTTGCAATTCTTTCACCAGAAAGCTCTCTTGGGCTTTCTCAATTCTTTTTTGAGGTTGGTTAAAGCAGACTTGTATAGGTCCAAATTAGCGGTGTTTTGGATTTGTTAAAAAATTATCTCACTATTTTACGCAATTTTTCAAGTTGGGGGTTCCACCATGATACACATCTTTTGACCGTATTGCGTTTCAGTTTGCAACTGCATTTAAATGATGAGATAAATCTTCATTTAGGTAATCCGCTACTTCATTTACGTCCCTAATGGACTGTAAAGATAAAGGTAGTGAGTCAGCTTTGATTTTCTTAAAAAGTACTCCAGCTATTGACATTGACAAAGATTTTAGGTAAGCGAATGGAGACAGTAAAGAAATGAAGCTAATACTTGCGTTAAAAAACTTATGTCAGATGTAAGGAATAGCCAGTTTCTCAAAGATTTTAGGAATCTCGATTTGGTTCCTATCTGAATGCGTATATCCGGAGGTAATCTATTGTACATAAAAGGAGCAGCGTTTGAGGCAACTCGACGGCAATGTTCTGCTATTACTTTAGAAACAATCACTGGATTCGATGAGCACGGCGAATACACTTCATTCCTTCTTATGTAGGTATGAAAACCTCGAATGTAGAACAATCTTGTAAATATACAGATTTTGCAGCGGTAATATTTTTGTTGATTGGAACAAAGGACGGTAGGGCTCCCACCTTGGTTTAAACAACATAGTACTGATAACCTTCTTTTGAGCAATGATAAGCGAATGAAGGTTACTATTGTAATATATGCACTTCCCATACTCCAAGCGAGAATTGATTAAGTTTCAGTAAATTGCAATTAGAAGATTTGACGGAACAAGTTTGCGAAAATGGTAGATCTTGTTAAATCCTATGTAAACCGTTTTTTTAATTGCCTTTATATGCGGTTTCCAGTTCATTCTGCTATCTAGGGTTACATCAAGTTATCTGAATTCAGAAACCGATTCTAAGGCAACGCAGTCAGTCTTGCAGTTTATACAATTACAACTGGAATCATGTAATGCAATCCCATTTATACCATTCTGACTCAATAGAGAAAAAAGCATGACTTTTGACTTTTGACTTACTACTCAGTATCATTTGATGACATCTAAGCCAAACAATCACCAAGGATAAGTCCAGATTCATCTGGTTCACTAAGTTATTTGTGCAGAGAGCAGACTAAGAGACAGCCAAGTCATCAGCGAAGGCAACAGTTTTTCCATTGAGAGGCAACTTGATTATAGAATTTATATAAATGATAAAAAACGGAGGACCAAGCACTGACCTTTGTTCGACGCCAGCTTCTACAGAAGGTAGAGCCTCACTCTGAGTTGAATTAACCCTGACATGCTGCTTTATATTGGAAAAATATGATGAAAACCCAACAAGAATATTAATTCATCAGCAGTATCTTCAACAACCGTTTATGATTAACAAGATCAAAAGCTTTTGTTAGATGTAGAAACATACCAGATTTTTGATTTTTATCCACTGCTTCATTAATATTTTCAAGAAACGATACTAAAGCATCTTCTGTTGATTTGCCTTTCCGAAAGCCGAATTGACTCGGGCTGGGAAGACCATACTTATTAAAATATTTAATCATTCGAGAACTAATTAATTTCTCTAAAATTTATGAAAAGACTGAGAGCAGCGATATCAGTCTGTAATTATTAGGATCACATTTATCTCCCTTTTTATATACAGGCACAATGATAAACGTTTTGAGATAATCAGGAAAAATACCGGTTTCAAAACTCCTATTAATAAGGTATGTAAGTAGACTTATTATAGTACTGCATATCCTTTTTATAACCAAGCTACTTATTCCATCAAGTCCACAAGACTTTTTTAATTTAAGATGAAATATCAGATATGGGTCATTCCACGATAAATCGCCGAAGCTATATGCGGAGCTCTGAACGACATCCCTCCGATTTGGCTGAAAAGTGGTAGAAATACTCATTGGAGTGATACGATTCATAAGGCAAAAAAAGTTTTGCAGAATTCGAAATAGTTTGCGTGTAACGGAACTTCAAAAATTGATGAAAAAAAATCAAAATTTATGCTTTCTTTTATATTTTAAAAAAATCATTACTTTGGCTATGCTCATCAGAATTTGATAAAATATACCTTGTTGAATTCAGGAAAAGGTGAACCTTCAAAGATTTGGAATAATTTTTATTTTCAAGGACGAAGGATGTTCCAGTATATCTTTTTTACATATTGGGTCTACAACTTTCGTGCGGTTTGCAAAGAGATGGCGTAACTTGTATTATTCCATTGGAACATGCGTTGGAAAGCTACTGTCATTGTACGTCATTTCAGTATATGTCATTCATTTAAAGCGTAAACAACAATAATTTTTTTTTCACTCAAATATGTCGAACTTTGTGCCTGAAAAAGTGTTTTTGCTAAAGAGCTAACGCATCTTCATCATAAACTTTCGGCAGCAGTTTTCTTCATATTAAAGTAATGAAGAAGAACTCCCCGCAAACTTAAATGACGTACAATAACAGTAGCTTTCCAACACATGTTCCAATGGAATAATACAAGTTACGCCATCTCTTAGCAAACAGCTAATTAAGTTATAGACCAATATTTACATTTAACAACAGAATCAACATTTATATTAATAAAATCTTTAAAGGCATAAGAGGGAGAATTACAACAATACCCTTCAGCCCAGGTTTCAGCAGAAAGATACTCATTGAGCTTAGAAAAACAAATTTGCTCACAATTATTAGAGTTTAAGTCAATTCTTTTGTTGTTACTATGTTTCAGAAATCTGTACAGGAAATTACAGTAGCATAGTGATCAGTAACATCTCACTCTAGTAAAAACGGACGAACTTATTTCTAAGAAAAATATAGTCCATGCATGTTGCAGAGGTTTCGATGACTTTAGTTCGCATAATTGTCAAAGACTAAAAGCCTAGAGAGGATAAAAGGGTAAGATAATTGTCACTTATCGAAGGAACTCCCAATATATCTATATTAATATCACCTAGAAGACAGGTATTAGTGTTGTTAACTCTAGATAGTATGCCGACAATATCATTCATAAAGATATCCTTATGCACAGACTGCAACCGATACACGTAGACAATACCCAAAATTAATATGTTTATTCCTATTTACAGAACAATACAATCGACACTCTTTACATCTGGCTTATACACATTCGCGACGTTAATTGAATTTGTAACATATATGACAATTCCATGTAATGACGAGTAGTCTTCATTACAGTTTGCATAAGGAATATAACCCGATAACGAATAATGACACAACTCATGGTTAAAAATTAAGATCTCTGAAAGTACAATTATTTGAGATAGATTAGAGAAACAATTTTGCAAGTGAGAACACAGATTATCGAAATTTTTCCATATAATTCTAATGTTAAAATGAAAAACGTTAAGGTCATAAGCATTTGAGCTGATATTCGGGCTGATATAATAATTTCATAACTATCACTACTAGCAGGAAGATCAAAAGATTCATTAAAATTAAACATGTATGTCAAACAAAAACAAAAACAATGTACATTAGTCTAACCCAAGTGGTTAAGATCATTAATGCTCTTCATAAAATTAATCTTACTACCATCAGCGCGCCTCATCATAATTCTACCATTTCGCACCCAGAAAAATTGATAATTTGATTGCTTCTTTGCCTTCTTCGCCTCATATAGGAGATGTTTCGCCTCCGTTGACAACCAGTCATTTAGAAAGATGTTACATTGATTTACAGAAAAGAGTTCACTCGCATCGATGGGTTTTTTCTTCGCATATGCTGCCGCCAAGATGCGCTCTTTAATTTTTCTGTTGCGTAGCTGTACAACAATAGTGCTAGTCGATTTCCCTCTTCCTTTCCTCCTGTTGTACAAATCCACATCATCATCAACGATCGCAACACCAATGCGGGGGTTGATAATCTTGACCACTCTGCTTTGCACATTTTCATTTTCGACTAGACGAACTTCCCATATAATTCGATGTAGTTTTCATGAGTCATCATTTCAGTTTGGTCCAACCTCTCTTTGGAAACATTTAATAGGGATTAAAGCTGTTCATTTTCTCTTTTGATCTATATCATCATTTGGGTGGATTTTTCCAGAACTGGTCCTGGATTGCTTGAACAATGGATTCAAAAGTATGTTGCAGTTGTTTAACTTGATTGTGGATTACTTCCAGCGAGAATTTGGCTTTACCCATATCACTTCCACTACACGATGATATCGTGAGTTTTTACGTTTCCTTTGGATGCAGATGGAACAACTCCAAGATTTTTTGTTTTTAGTTATATGCCCGCATATAAAAAAACAGTTACACTCACTACAATTTATTTTGCAAGTATGTTATCTGTTACTATTTTCAATTGACAGACTTTACAACCAGTCATTTTTAAAAACGTCTACCACCTTGATCAAAATAATTAAAAATACAAGTTTATTCATCTAAATCTATATTGTCCCCTTTAAAGTAATCCCTATTGACTGCAACACACTTATGCCAGCGCTTGATCCAATCCTCTAAACATTTTTTATTTTCGGTTTTCGGTATGTCCATCAGTGCTTCCCGCAATTTTCCATTACTCCCTCTCGGCTGCTGAAACGCGTTCCCCGTAGTGGTTTTTTAATTCGAATAAACAGAAAGAAGTCACAGGGATCCAAATCAGGTGAATTCGGTGGCTGCTGATGGTATTTGTTGCATTTTTTCGCACTATGCGACGGTGCGTTATTATGGTGCGACAATTCTGGTCTCTTTCGGCGAATTGCTTAGACATAACGCATAAATAATTACTCTTTGCCTTTTGGCAAAAATTCAAGATGCACTTCACGTTGTAATCCATGAAAACCGTGAGCATTGAGGCAAATTGAGGTCTTATGGCACCAACTTTGCTGCTACACGACGGAAACCCAAATCAATAACCAAAATGTCTTAGACGGATACATAGGCAATGTTTAAGTCCTCCGCGATCTCTCTGATGGTTAATTTCTTTAACTTCATCAATGTTTTCGTCAGTTTTCGTTCATCTGCGCTCATCATCTTCGATTGACTTACGACCACTTTTGGACCGCTCTTGCTACTGGTAAACGACCGTTTTCTTTAGAGAATCGTTGGCAAAACACTTTTCCAACATTTCCAACGTTTGAGCACCATTAAATCCGTTTTTTGCGCAAAATTTAATACAAGTTCATTGTTGCAAATTTAAATCCATTTCTAAAATTGTAAAAAATCGCCAACACACACAGAGATAGATTTACTTTTGGCTACGTAACTTTTGCAAATGTCAAGCTATGGTGCTAGGATTTAGAGGGAATATTAACAACGGATGTACCAACTTAACAAAACAAAACTAACAAAAAAACAGAACTCAAATCGGAGCAATGGGAGCGCCACACGGTGACGCCACCGGAAACTATACTCTCTGGCGGCAAAAACAGAACTCTGACTCGGTGAAGGTGCAGGGACTCTACTTTTGAGTCTATTCGCGGCAGCTGGTTTTTGTGTTAATTGGCAAGTTGAGAGGAGCTCACGTGTTCTATCTTCCTGAGCTGTAACCGTATTACCAATGTTGCTTTTTAGTCTCTTTGACAAACTACTGGTGTTAGTTGTGGTGGAGGTAACTGGAGTTATGTTGGAGCCCTTTATAATAAGTCTCAGTTTACCGAAATGTTTGGCGAGATGATCTTCCAAGTCGTTTAACCGTTTCATCGCACCATCATTTACAGCAAAGACCATGTGGACGAGATCTTTATATTCCACTCTTTGCAGGACTTCCCAGGTTCTAGTGTTAAAACCTGACCTGTGCATCCAAGGACATGAGGATTTTCTCCCTAACTATCCCGATACTTTGCCGAACGAGCCCCCTTATGATGTTTGGTTTCGGAGATGAACTCTCTTCCAATAAGATCACATTCAGAACGCATTTCTCTTTGATTTTTGCGAAATTACTCGTCAGCCAATTCGCAGTGGTTTTATTGGAGCAAACAATTACGATCCAGCCAACCCTGATTGTAAAGCTGTCAAAAGACGGCTTCAACTTTTCGTTTCGAAACTCAATCGAAATATCTACAACTCCCTCCTGTATTTGAGCCATTTACTCAGCACTAAAGGAGTTGAGATATATGTATCGGGGGATTACATCCAGGCTGAGTACATCTACGAGTACTTATATCCGTATAGGTACAAGCGTAAGTAGAACAAAATAAAGTATTGTACTTAATCGTCTGGTTATCACATAACCAACGACGAGAAGCTGATGAAACTTTTATGTGTACAAGGTTTTATTTAAGGTAGTTCAGAGAATAAATTTAAAATAAAATAGTGTGTATGATACTGAGTTTGATCTAAAAAATGTTCATATTTCAAAGTTAATTCTTTAACATATTTCACATTTAACATATACTCGTATGGTAAATAATATTTCGGGCATAAGGCGTAATCGACAAGGCGTATCCTGTTGGGTTTTGACAACTTTTTTCAAGGTATATTCGCAATGTCTTCCAAGGATTCAATCGTTGCTGATGTAAATAAGCGATTTCACGTATCGTACAGAAAATAATTGAACAGCAGGGGTTTGACAATCTTGAGATTACTTCCTCACCAAATTTTGTTTTTAATAAATTCACGTTGTGAACAGAAAAGGCCAAAGCACATTTCCACCTCTGCGAACTGAAAAATTCGGGTCTACATTAATACCGGCCTGAACTGCGGTGACTTCGGAATAGACAAGCTTCATTCTTGCGTTAGCTAAATGTCGATTGGTATTAAATCGACCTGAGGCCTGAGTTCAATTTCCAGACCACCGAAAAACAGGAAAAATATCATCTGACATCACCAAATTTTCGGCGAGTAACTACGAGCTCTTGAAGTAAAAAATGCAGTTCGTAAACAGTATCTAGCCGTTCAGAGTCTGCAAAAAACGTAAGCCTTCCCTCTATGTATATAATAATAACACGAATAAATTAATAAGGGGATAGACTAGGATATGTGGACTTGCCATCATTTTATTTTGATAAGACTTTCACCCTTTCTCCTTCATAGCATGGTGAGCAATTTTAAAAAGGGGGAGTTATCATATATGTAAGTGTAAGTCCATTTCCAAATCAGGCTATAGCATAAACCAAATATCAAATAATTTATTTTAAGGATCGAACCAAGTAACTCACTTAGTCTAAATTATTAACAAAAACATCAAACAACGATATTTATTCATCAGGAATGTTTCAAATAGAAGTTGAATCATAACGTATAGTACGTTTATTTTTAAAGAAGACTTCAGAATACATTTTTTGTTTTTGTTGGTTTATGAGTAATTCTTAAAGCGAATCCTTTTTGCAAAACTTTTTAAATTGGACAAACTATTAAACCGTACCGCTGTTTTCTGTTAGAATTTTCTGTGGCATTTGTAAGTCAGTTTTTCACGGTTATAACTACAAAGGAGGAAAACGGTTTGTCTAGTACTATTGCCCTTGTTTTTGTTTTTGTTTAGCTTTTTTGTTGTTTCGCTAAAGTTTTATCAAAATACTTTTCCACACAGAAAGCTAAAAATCCTTTTAAAAAAAAAAACTTCCATTTATCTTTCCTTTCAGAAAGCAAGAAATCTACACTAAAAAATAAACGAGTACGCACGATATTCACCCCCGAGCAATTAGAAAGACTTGAGGCCGAATTCGAACGACAACAGTATATGGTGGGACCCGAACGACTATATTTAGCGCACACCCTTCAATTGACTGAAGCGCAAGTGAAAGTGTGGTTCCAAAACAGAAGGATAAAGTGGAGGAAACATCATTTAGAAATCACCCAACAACGTTTGGCGCTCCTTCGTCAGACACAATTACCACCGGGAAACGAGGATGAAATCAAAAATAATTGCGAGGATATAAGACAAATGGGAAGCAATCGACAACCATCCGAATCAGATCTTTCCGTTTGCAATGATTCAATGGACGGTGAAAGCGTAGTAGATGGTGATGATTCCTAAAAGAAAAAAAAATACAAGTTTTAACTTATTACAGATATTAAATTTAATCACAAAAAAAAAAGATTAAGTACGATTCAAATAAGCACAGGGTGTAATTTATTTAAAAGAAGAAAAAAAAGTTGTTACATGTACATAAATAATATAGATTATAAGTTTAATTTTAATGAATTAGGATATTAATAAAATAAATAAATTAACTAATTTATTTATATTCAACTTTCTTTCTTTCTATAAATACTCGTTATTCAAATTAAACACAAAATTGACCCATCTATTGACCTACAATTATCAAATTTAAATTAGGAGAATTGTTTTGAATGCTTACTAATAACTAGATCATTACATCCAACTTTCGATTAAAAAGTGTTCCTAAAAACCCGAAAAAAGTTTAATCGAAGTGTTGCTATCCTTACATATTAGTAAGTATGTATGTATGTGCGCCAACTTAGGTAGGTATTTATATATATTCTCTTTATATATATTCTCTAAATATGTCCTTATCACCAAAGTTGACTAATGCATAGTTTATTTGCTGTTTTATCTCATCCTCTTAAGCCTATCAACCGAACAAAACATAACTACTCGAAGAATATTGCGTTTATAATGACTCAATGTACATACAAATGTAGCGTATATCCTGCCTTCGTTAACGTCTATAACGTCAACTACACCATAGGGCAGAACTGTGATGGCAAATAAGGCAAAATCTGGTGTGGCGATATCGAGCATCCTAATTCTTGATTTTAATTTCATTCACAAATATGGTACAGAACAGCCATTTTTGGGGCTTCTGGTTTACTACTTGCATACTGTGATGCATTTGCATTAATTTTGGAAACATATTGCCTAACTTATTTTTTGGCATCAAATATCTTGGTAAGATTATGATGATGTGTCAGGAATACCGAAATTAGACTTGCCTTGGTACAACTTTTCTTTATATAGTTCGTCTCTATAGATGCTGTCAGATGCGGCCTGAAAATCGATAAATATTTGATAAGTATCTCTATTTACTATTTAGGTTGTCCCTTGAATCTATTTCATACCACGAATATTTGGTCAATTGTAGAATTGCCTAGCCTAAAACTACGCTGAATCAGATTATTGGAAAACGGTCTCAGAAGTTATAAGTTCTTCAAAATAAAAATAAAAAAAATAATATAAAATAAAAAATGAATAAAATTGTGTAGGATACCTACATGTATTCTCAAACTGCCTCAAATAGCTCGGCATATTTATTGTCCGGCCTTGTTAAAATTAAGTTTAGATATTGCTATCTTAACTTCACTTCTTTACTCTGTCGAGGAACAGAATGTTGGCTCTTCATCGCTAGGTCAAATGGTTCCTCTTGCCTGAAAGCGAAATTTGAGTCGTTCCTGGATTCAACAATATGGTATGCGGAAGTGTTTTATCTATCCTCAGCACCGACTGTGACTCTACTACCCTCAAGCCTTCTTCGTCTTAACAGATCTCTGTTCAGGTCTTGTTACCTTGATACACTAGTTAGGCTTTTAGTAAAGCGTTCAAACACAGTTTGCCTAGACGTTGGAATTTCGAGTGGCAAAGGTTGTGGCAGTTTCGTTCGATTGCATCTACTCAAAGTTAAATCTCCTTATAGTATTTATTCTCTATTGACATGTCGTCTGAGTTAATCGTAGAACACTTCCGCCTTTTGTAGATAGTGGTTAAATTTGTATTGCATTCTCGGAATGTTGGGACATCTTTATACTGGAAGAGTATCCCTCGTCGATCTCAACATGACAAATATTGTTGATAGTTTGATGATCACGTAATCACCATGTTCCTTTGCGAATGCGACAGGAAAACCATGTGATAGACTCTGTTTTATTCCAACCCGTGTTGTGAAGGCTATAATTTCGGATTTGACTGCCAAAAATGTACTTCTTTGCCATTTTGGCGTTAAATCATCTAAAACGTTATATAATACATACAAAATTAATATCTAGCAATCTTTTTTCGACAAAGCTATTCTTTGGTAGAATCCTGTATTTCTTCTGTATAAGTATGGATGCATATCAAACTGATGTACATATGTATCTACGACGCTGTGAATTCATCCAACGTACGTACTCCCTCTGAGAAAAAAATCTTTTCTTTTTTTTATTAACCGTTGAAATATGTAATGCGTATAGTTACATCTAATGTTACATATTACTCTCACATATCTGCATTGCTACTATGCTGCTAAGTGGAGTTGACAAAATTTACTGACCTTGAAAACTTTCTACAGACCACTCTATTTTGCATCACCTCGTTAGTGAGGTCAAGAGTTTATTGATGTTTTCGCATTTGAGTGATCCAATTATTTTTCTTTCGGCATCTTCTTTAAACTACGTCTGGAACTTGGGCTTCGATCTCCGATCAGCCTGAAGATTTCCTACTATCAGTTTCTTTATGTGGAGACTCCCGTGTATGCTCGTATATGTTAAAGCTGGGCAAACGGCTGTCATATAGGGTGGTATCGCTTAGGGTACAGATATTTTGGGACCTGATTCATTGGTAATGTATGGGAAGGGGGCTTATTCGCTGTTCCCAAAATATTTTTAAAAACTCTGTGAGCGTTGAAGATAGACACCCTCCCATAATTTTTTTTTATTATAACATGAATCAATGAATCAGATCCCAAAATATCTTCATCCCAAATCAGGCCACCTTGGCGATTGGATCTCCCCCTAGTTTTTTTTTTTTTTTTCATACGCCAAAATTTTAAAAACGTTAGGTCGTTTACCCGTCCTCCGACGCTGCACTTTTAACATAGGTTGTGAAGGTAACTTTTCTAATTAGCAATACAATGACTACTGCTAGATATCGCACGAACTCTACTTACAGTTTTTTTGCCTCTTTTTTACAACGTTCATAGTGTAATCAAAACGCAATTTATTGATTTCGCTAATTCTGCTGTATTAATAGTTTAGTCATAATTACAACACTGTCTACACCAGGTCGATCATACTATACAGAATGTTCCGGATAATATGTCGAAGAAATTAATGGAAAATTCTTTAACATATTTTGAGAAAAATAGTATGAGTCGGATATGGACCCCCTAAGAGATACAAGGGTTTTACGCAAAGCGTGATACTGCCCTGTTTTGACTCCTGTTGAACAACACAACTTTCAAATTATGCGTATCTGGCAACAAATAGGGTATCGATAAATTGTAATTGTAATTTAATTTAATTGTATTATGGTGACCTAAAATTAATGTGTTAAAACCTATTGAAGATCAAAAATGTTTTTTTTTGTAGCTAAAAATTTTAACTTTGGCATAATCTTTTTTTTCGGAAATATGACTTATTAACATTTATTTATTTTTTTATTTCATTAACGCATACACAATAAGATAAAAACTCGTAGATATCCTATAAGGTAGTGAAGCTTAAAGTTCCTAGTTACAATTTTGAAAATGGCTACCGAGTTAATGTACTAGTAAAATAGACAGGCAAATTTATGATGATAGTAATTATATAATATTCATCATTAATAGATAATATTCAAACATCGCCAATTTATGCTTAGAGAAAGGAAAGAAAAGCATACTTTTTAATGGAATAATAAAACGACATGACCTCAAAATATAAACTAATCAGGGTTCTTTATTAAGAATTGTTCAAGCTCCAAACGAAACCGCCTGGTGCCACCATTCTCTCAAACATGCTGCCGGAAAGATTTCCTTTAGGTGATGGAGTGGATGAGAAACTGTCGCTCGGATGCAAGACACGAAAAACAAGGGTGAATTATTTGGTGTGATTTGTTTGAGGTGCTGAAACGCAACTTATTAAATAGATAGCTGGACTGGTTTGTTTAAATCACATTTGAGAGCAAAATAAGACTTCTGTAGCGGAAAAGATGATCGAGTGTCATGTTATACAGTGATTTTGAGTACATAGAGATCCTATCAAACCGTCGAAGGCTGAAAACATAACGCGAAATATTGTTAAATGCAACGTTAAGATTTCTTCTGCTTGTTGCATCACATTTGCATTTAAGCCGTTTAAAAGGCCTTTGAAAAATCCAGGGGCACTAGGAAAGTAACTTTATCCTCGTTCAGAGATTCCGAGATGTCGTCGATCACTTTAGTGGTCGCTGTAGTACAGCTATGGTGCTTCCACGTAATTCCAAATGCTGTTTTTCATCTGCTCTGAAAAAGTCCAAATAGTAGGGTTGATGGACAATTTTGCACATCTTCCGAGGGAGGGGAGTTATACCATTTAGCCAGCGGATTTGTGCATATTAGGGTCTTTAAGTGCTCTTGCTACTACACGAGTTGGAAAGTGGATTCGTCCCATTGAAGATTCGACTCACTCAAGTGTCCAAAGTCAATATAAATAAGCCCATTGAAATGTGCAGGTGTCTGGAATACTGGATACGTGTTTTCAATTTACTTCCTAATTTCATGAGCTTTAGGCAGAAGAAATCCATATGGTCCTGGGATCTCAAGATGTGGCCTGCGTCTCTTTTCAAATGTAATGCCGATCTGGCTGTGCATGCCTATGGCACTACCAAACGTACGCTCCTTTCCTGGAATTGGAATTGCTATCACTAAGTGCACCGCCTATAGGTTATGGGCCACATTTTACAACCGATCAGTTCTTTTTTTTTTTTTTAATAATGAGCACACAGCGCGGGCGAATGTAAATTTAGGAAGGAAGTAAGAGAGGTACTGATGAACATTGTTTTTAAATGTTTGCAAGTTATAACGACTAGGAAATAGAGAGCTCGGCAGGACATTCCATAAGCAATTTGTACGGCTTAGGAACGAATTACGATATTTTAGTGTACGTCCGAAAGTGGGCTTAAGGGTATATTGATGAGCGTTCATAGCGAGACGGGTGTTATGGCTGAAGGTTTGAAGGGGCGGAATGCTACTGGCAATTTTAATGGAGCACTGGTTGTGGAAATAGCCATAAAACAAAGTGAGAAAGGAGACATTACGTCGGTGTTCGAGGGTGTCCATTGTCTGAGTGATGTTAGCATCAACAATTTGTTTTTCCCTCGGTTTTGAATCCTATCTAGCACGTGGAAACTATTTTGGGCGCAACCCAAATAAAATGCCTTAGTGTCGATCAACTGGGTGAAATATTTCTGACATCGCTTGTCACGTAAGTTGTCACTGACACTCATACCGAGAATGGAAAGTTTTTCGGTTTCGACGATTTCATGGATAATGGCTAGGTATTTAAATTTCGCTTTAAGGAGAGCAGACACCATTGAGTTTTGGAAGCATTAAATTCAAATCTATTGATAGTTCTCCAATTGGTTATGCTGTTAATATCGGAATTTAATGTGCTTAACATACTCTACCGTTCCCGTTCTACAGCCAAAAAGCAGGGACTTGAGTCCGGAAACGAATATGAAAAGCAGAGAGTACTGTCATCAGCAAAGGAATACATTGGATTAGAAGAAGCAGACAAGAGATCATTAACGAAAATTAAAAAAAGTGTCGGAGACAGAACGGAACTCTGGGGCACGCTAGCATTTATTTTGTGAATATTAGACTTAAAGCCATCCATGACAACTTGAACTGTGGTTCCGAAAAGTTATTTCTAATCCATTGAAGAAAAGAGTCTGTTTTCCATCTGCTCGCAAAGAGTCCTAAATGGTAGGATTGATGAAAAAGCTAACGCAATGGTTTTGCCAGCGAGGAAGAACACCTCTTCAGAAGAAGGGGAGATATACCATCTGGACCAGCGGATTTGTGTATATTAAGATCTTTAAATACTCTTGCTACTACGCGAGTTCGAAACTGGATTCGTCCCATTGAAGATTCGACGTACTCAAGTGTAGGCTAGGACAAGGCACAATCTGGAAGTGTTGTGAGCTAGCCGCAAAGTGTGCAATAAGTAGATTGCCCTTTTTCAAAGAACTGACAGCTGGAATGCTATTATAAATAAGCATTGGGATGGAGAATGAGGCGTTGCAGTCATTCCTGGCTCGTTTGAATTTTTTTCAATTTTCCTCTGTCGGGTTGGTCTTGTAGGACCGAAAAAACATTTCTCTAACCCTGACAGCCTATTTACAGCTTGAGTCGTACCACGCTTTTTCTTTTGGTTTGATATTCTTCTTTCGATGGAGGATGACACATCTCATTCCAAAGAGAAAAATGTCTGTGATCATAGTAGAACCATCCACGTCGTTATCGAGGAAGCATAACGACCAGTTAAGATTCCTAAAGAAGCTGTTAAGTCCGCTCAAATTGGCTTTCTCGCATTGCCATACGGTTCTTTTAGGAATCTTCTCTCTAATGCGTGGTGGGTGTACGAGAAATTAGCTGATATGACATCAACGTTGTACTTATCAGAGTAAGAGGTTAAAAACAAGTCCAGGGTGTTGGCGGTATGACTGTCAACTTCTGGTATTCGCGCGGGCTTATTACAAGCTGCGTCAAGTTGTTTTCCGCAGTGAAGATCTCAACACACCGTCCTTCGTTTGTTGTCTGTTCAGAATGTCGAAGCAACCCAGAATTGTGTATATTGAAATCGCCCGTAAAAACGATTTCAGTATTAGGATATAGGGATACAATTCTTTGAATGGAGTCAGACAGCGCAACAAAATCTATAAAGGTCGAATTGCTGTCCAGTTTGGGGCTTCTGTAAATAAACCAGTAGTGTATAATTTGCCTACGGAGATGAAATTTTAACCACATAAAATTGAATTCCGGATTGGAACAGGGACTACATTGTGATGGAGTTTGGTAAGCTGCATCACTACGCACATAAATGGCGAGACCGCCTTGAGAAAAGAACAGTGGCACTAGTTCGTAGTCAGGTAGCTTCAGATCAGATCGGTTACAGTCCTAATTTCATAGGAGAACCAGGAACTTTGACCATGTTTAATATGTTTTGTTTTAATTGGAGCATGGTTATTAAATAAATTATATATCTGGTGACTAAGAAAGTCAATTTGGTCAGAACTAGATGACATAAAATACACGCGATCCCATTCAATTTGTTGAGTATCTAGCTCCAGCTGTCCATAGTCGATGCTATGGAAGTCCCTATATTCAATGCTTGTGTTCGAATGTGTTATTGAAAAATTAAAGGTTAAAAATAGCAGGTCATTTTTGGAGAAAGCGGGTGCGGACAACTGGTCATATAAAAAGACATAAGGGTATTCGTCTCAGCGGTAAAGTGTGTAGCGTCTGTGGTATTGACTGAAAATAAATTTAAAGATTTTATGTCATCAGTGATATTCCTTTCAGCCAAAAGATCACTGTTTAAATCACCATCGACGATGATCTGTGGATATAATATCGAGACAGATTCCAGGAGATTAAGGACAGGGGAAGCATAAATACGCTTGTCAGGTCTGTAAATAGATCCAATAGGAAGATCACCTATTGGGGACTTCAATTCTATGAAGACATAGTCAATTTCACTCCCTCTTCTCGACTGGAACATAGGAGTTATTCTTAGTCTATAGCCGTCTACTTTATATGGTAAATATCATTCCCAATGTCTTTTTGAACCAGGATTCACTCACGCAAACGACATCAACCTTTGAACCTACAAATAAATCCCTAAATTAATCAAGCTTGGGAAATAAACTTTGAGCATTTAGGTGACACACTTTTAGACCGGTCTTTCGGTCACTCAATATAAAGGATGATTCATCGTGAGGTTTGATTTATAATGTAAAATAAAACACATAAATTTCAAAGTGAACTTAAATTTTTATTATCGGTTAAAAGAACAATTCATGGCAATTACTTCTTGGAAATGATATCATGTAAACGTTGGCCGCAATTAAATCTGAGGTGGTCCATTCGGAAGTTCCAATTTTGGGTGACTCTTTCGAGCATAGAGACTGGTATCTCGCGGATAACACGAGTAATTTTGGCTTCCAAAGCGTCAATCGTAGCTGGCGTTTCCTTAAGACCTGAGACTTTACATACCCCCATAGAAAATACTCCAAAGGTGTGATATCGCACGATCTAGGTGTTCAATTTAACGTAGCAAAACGTGAAAGGATTTTTCAACAAGTCCATTGTTTCACACGCTGTATGGCTCGTAGCGCCATCTTGTTGAAATCAGGGCTCACAGAGACCATGTGCTTGAATTTCGAGAAGCACATAGTCTGTTTACATGGCACGATAACGGTTACCATTGACGGTAATATTCTGATTTGCTTCATTTTTGAAGAAATATGATCTAATGATTCCACCAGCTCATAAACCACAACATACCGTTGTTTTTAATGGATGTAATGGTAGCTCTTGGTACTCTTTGTGTTGCTCATCAGCCCAAATACGACAAATTTGTTAATTAACGTATCCATTGAGCCAGAAATGGGCTTCATCACTGAACAAAATTTCACGATAAAACACCGAATCATTGAGTTTTTCCAGAGCTCATTCACTGAAAATATGATGCAAATTCAAGTCGCCTGGCTTCAATTCATGAACAAGTTTAATTTTGTACGCTTTTAGGCTAACATCCTCACGTAAAATACGCCAAGTTATCGACTGCGCCAAGCCAAGTTGCTGAGAACGACAACGAATCGATTCGTCGCGTACACTCTCAGCTACACCTGCTATAGTATCTTCACCACGTACTGGATGTGGTCTAACCGGTCGAGTATCATCCACTAATGTAAACTGGGACTCAAATTTGCGAATGGTATTGGCAGTAGTGGTTTCAGTAGGTCGATTATGCGCACCGTAAGTTCCTCGAATCGCACGAAAAACATTTCTCACAGAACGCTGATTTTCATAATGTAGCTGAACACGTTGGAGACGTTGTTGTAATGTGAGTCTTTCAATGAATAAAAATGACATAGCAGTTTGATAGGAGTAACGCTTGATCTGTCAAAAAAAGGCCTATTGAAAATCAAACCTGACGAAGAATCTCCCTATATTAAGCATGCAGCGAGATATTTTATTGCCCCCTCCACTGATGGAACTCATTATATCAATAACACTTGTACTGCAAACGTAAATTAAAATGAATAAGGGGAGGGGCATGTTGTGAGAGACAAGCAGCACATAAAGCATCAGAAAATTTATGTTTCTTTTCATCAACAACCAATAAAAGATTTCGCTGATGAAACGCGTTCCCCGTAGGGTTTTTTAACTCGATTGAACAGAAAGAAGTCACAGAGAGCCAAATCAGGTGAATTCGCTGTTGGATGGTGTTTGTTACATTTTTCGTCAAAAAATTAAGAATAATGATGGCACTGTGCGACGGTGCGTTATCATGGTGCCCACAATTCTGGTCTCTTTCGGCGAATTGCTTCACGCAAATGTCTCATAACGTCTAAATAATACTCTTTGTTTACTGTCTGGCCTTCTGGTTTTTTTGCATGAAATTGAGGTCTTTGGCACCAACTTTGCTGCTACACGACGGAAACCCAAATCATTAACCAAAATGTCTTGGACGGATCCATAGGCAATGTTCAAGTCCTCCGCTATCTTTGTGATAGTTAATTTGCGGTTATTGACCAACATTTCTTTAACTTCATCAATGTTTTCGTCGCTTTTCGTTCATCTGCGTTCATCATATTCGATTGACTCACGACCACTTTTGAATCCCTCGTGCCTTTTTCAACATTTCCAAAGGTCGCGCACCATTAAATCCGTTTTTTGCGCAAAATTAAATACAAGTTCGTTGTTGCAAATTTAAATCCATTTCTAAAATTGTAAAAAAAATCGCCCACACACACAGAGGCTACGTAACTACTTGGCTACGTAACTTTTGCAAATGTCAAGCTATGGCACTAAGTTTTAGAGGGAATGTCAACAACAGATGTACCAACTTAACAAAAAAACAAAACTCAAATCGGAGCAATGAGAGCGCCACACGGGGACGCCACCGGGAACTTTTTGATCAAGGTGGTATTTAGAAAATGAAAACAATATAAAATAAAAACAGCTTAAGAGTAGCTGGTTTTAAATTATGCAGGCTGGTAATGCTGTTGATGTTAGTTTCTTCTTCATTTGCGTGACGTCTGATGAGGACAAGTCCACGTCTAGTAAACACCGAGTAAATTTGTTTTTGTCTTTTTAGCTGTAGTGCAGGATGCAGCAGTTTGTTGTTGTTGAATGGAAGACATTCATTTTTTATTGTTTACCTTACGATATTTTGCCACAGAAGTAATCACAAAGTTTCTTTGGTACACAGATCGGAATTTAATGATAATTGAAGAATTGATTCTATTTGGCCGATATAATAACATGACACAAGTGATTAAGATATTATTTAATGTTTTCATCTGGGGTAGGAGGAACTCTAAATAAAATAGCGTCACGAGAAACATTTTTATTTTGGCATTCTTTTTGTTTGTGTTTTATTTCTGCAAGCTGTGATTGGAGGTTCGAACTATTTTTGATGACGTCAGATTTAATTAGGTTTATATCACTAATGGACACTAGGTTAGTAATTTCAAGTTGAGAAACCCTTGAATTTAAAATGGCTCTATTAAATTCAGAAAATTGCAATTCAATTTTTGAGGCAAGAAGGTCATTATTTTCTTTAATTTTCGAGGAGATTAAAGATACAATTACCAAATCACTTTACCAGCGTAGGGAAAGAACGTCTACGCGATAGCCCGATTACACATCGCAATACTCACTTTTGCAACTTTGAAACATGTACATAGTGTTTACAAATAAAAAATAGGCCAGATGAGATGAAATGCTTCTCAGCTCAGTAATTTTCAAGATACGGCATACAATAAAATAAAATAATAATTTATTTATTATTTATTTATTCTCTAGGTTAAGGGAGACAGAAATAACGCGGATATAATCAAAAGACTCACATCCTGCTTTAGCAGAAGGCGGTCGGAGCTAACTAAGCAGACATTTTAATTTAAGCACGACTTACATCTGGAGAATTCTACATTAAGAAAGCACATGCATACCATATATTCATGTAAGCAAAATAAAATTTTAGAATAAAATATTTTGATTGTATGCAAGTTAATTTTTTTGTTTTATATAAAAATATTAATAAGAACATTAAAAAATATAAAAATGAATATTGAAAGTGACTAAAAAAAAAAACGTTAGAGATCGCCCTTGACTGCCCTCTTCCTTCGCCTACGCAGCATATTTTATTTATTTCTTCTCATGCCTTTTTTCCCCACATGCATTCTATCATATTGTACATATACAGTAGCTACAACGCGGAGACTTAGAGAAGCGTTTGAAATTCTGCAATGACATTCTGGAAAGATATGTATCGACAAACTTTATTGGCCGGATTCCATAGACGAATGAGTCCCAAATCACCAGGGACTGAATCACTAATTTCTACAATTAACAAACCTAGGCAGAAAGAAACCCCCACTCCATGAAACTAAGAGCTTTTCAGCATTAGTTCAACGTCAATGTGTGGGCACACGTATTGGGTAGCATGATGGCCAGGCTATATTGGCCTTATCCAAAGCTTAATTTAAATCTCTACTTGGAATTTTTGCAAACCAAATTACCAGAAATAAATATAAGGTGATATACCTCTGCAACCACTGCCGTTGTGTACCAGCAGAATGGCGCCCCGCATTAGAGAGTGGTTAGATTGCTTGTATAAAAATTCGTGGATAGGGCGGAAAAGACATATTCTCCAAGGTGTTCGAACTTAACCAATATATATGCATAGTTCGTTCTGCCTTTAAGTCCGAAGAAATGATTTTTTTCATATCTACAGTACCGACTGTAAGTCCGTAGTTAAGTTTTCTTATTTATTTCTACAGGTTCTTTATAAATTTTGATAAACTTCCAAACGTAAGTTCTTCACATCCGTGTTTCCTCGAGCGTGCGGTTCTCTTCCTTTTTTATCTAAAGAAGCTGAAGTTCGTCTATTGTCCTCTGCTCTTATGGCACATGGAAAACGTTCGCCTTTCTAGATAGATAGCCGAGATAGCCGAGTGAAATACATATGTTGCATTTCTGACGACATCTTGACAACGAATCCATCGATCTTGGAGGCAAATTCTAGTACATATGATCGAGCAACACGTCACTGAGAAATACACAATTTGTACTCTCGCACACATTAGATATCGAGCTTCGAGTCTTGTAATTGGACATTTTCTCATCCGTGATCGAATGCAACGCACGTACGACAACTACCAAGCTCTCGTACGAATTAATTGTCTTAGGAAGAAAAAACCAATCAATACGAAAATGTAACTATACATTTTTCCAAATTTTATGCGTCTCTACTAACATTAAATAAAACAAATTTGAAAATATTGACAATGTAACAACTTATTTTGAATTTGTCAAAGGCTACTATAAACTGTCAAAAATTAATTGAAGTATACTTTTAATATTACAATTTGAAGTTTTCACCCAATACGTTAGCTATCGCGTACCATCCCGCGATTACATATAAAATCTACTCGATAACGTATGCGCGAATTTGCCCCCTGATCACAAGGTACATATTGTGTAGAGCTTATTACGGGTGTAAGAGAGGGATACGCGACCGCCCAAAGTTCTGACGGGTTAGATCTGAGATCTGAAATAATTTACAAATATTTTAGGCTGGTATACCAGGTTTCCGGCATAAAAGCATTTAATTCTCATTATATATTAAAAGGGAAAACGTACAAGAAAATACGTTTACAAGATTACACCAATGCCAACTCATTTTTGTTTCGTTTTGCACAATACTAGAACTATGAAGTGCAATTAATGGCAATTTTAATCAAGTGATTCATTTTTTTTTTGTTACGTAACATCATCAGAAGAAAAAAAAAATGGACGGCGGCGCATAGATTCTTCGAGATAGAATTTTTCGTCTCCGATTTTATTTTCTTTTTTATGCGTGTCGTTGTATCTCGTACTAGGTTCCTTTTTTGAAGCACGTCGAGTCGTTTCATGTCGTGTCGTGCCGTGTGTCGATACTCGTACTAGGTTTCTGTTTTGAAGTATGTCATGTCGTGTTGTGTCTCGATACTCGTACTAAGTTCCTGTTTTGAAGCATGTCATGTCGTGTTGTGCCTAAATGTGTACTAAATATTCTCTCAATCAATAACTAATGATAAAACCAATTTAATAGCAGGGGAATCCAAATAGTACCAAATATCGCATAAATACATAAATACTTAAGACAACATATATGGTAAATAAAAAAAAATAATTTACTTTCTCAGCACGACGTATTTACGTATTTTCATCGCTATTCAGTGTAAGTTTTTTGTTTTTCAGCCTGCTGCCTTACTGATAACGTTTTTTTATATTTTATACAATATCTCAATAAAACAAATCAATGGAGCGTTATTAGTACAACAAATTTTTTTAAGAACATATGCTTTAAAAATCATTACGAGTTGTAAAAAATTTGTCTTTCCATTGTGATCTAAAATGAAATTTGACCAAGTGAACAACAGCAAATGAACGCATTCCAAACTTCGAAACGTCAAATTTGCGTTGTTTACGTTTTTTTTCTGAGCTTTGTTTTATTCACAAAATTGTTGATATTAAAATTTGTTTGTTTGAGGCACTATTTATTCGATATAATGGCTACAAATGCAGCAAATGCAACAAGATCGGATCCTCCGCCAGGTTTAAAAGCTCTTATCGATCACTGTTTGGCAGTTTACCCAGATCAGTCGAATCCACTTCAAGTAACCACTCTTCTCAAATACTGGCTTGGCGGTCAAGATCCTTTGGACTATATAAGTATGTATCTTAACAAAGGAGATAAGGAACGTGGAATTCCCCCACACTGGCATTATATTAGTTTCGGTTTAAGTGATCTACACGGCGATGGACGAGTTCATGCAATTGAAACTCCTGTTAATGGTGTACGAACATCTGGAATAGGGTTTGAGTTAACATTTCGCCTTTTGAAGACAGAAGGTAATGCTGAATCCAGGGACGAAAAACCGGAACGCCCTCCAACATGGCCGGCAAATCTCCTGCAAGCTCTAGCAAGGTATTGCTTTCAAACCGGCAATCGATTCTACCCAGGTGACAATGTTCCTTGGCGCAAACCTTTAGACGGTTCCAACTCTCTAATTCAAAATATATTACTAGCTCAAGATCCGCAGCTGGGTTCGTTAGACTCACCATTTGGTACAGTGGAATTTTGTCAAATCGTTGGTGTTACTGAGGAGGAAATTGAACAAGCATCACGATGGAATGGCAAAGGTGTTTTAAACTTTTTGATGCAAGACACAAAAACTGGCGGCGATTTTCTCATCACTGACATGGATCGTTCTAAAAGTGTATTCGAGCTTTTTCCAGAGACACTTCTAAGTTTACTTGACGATTTGGAGAAACAAGGTTCAGATTTGGCTGGAGTGAATGCAGATTTTACATTTCGTGAAATACCCAAACAAAATTTTAAACAAGAAATCGACTCAGAAAGCTTGAATGAACAGTGCCTTTCACAAGAGGACAACAAACCACAAAATAGTCCAATTGCAGAAGCCAGCAGCTTTCTTCAATCAATGTCCGTGTGTGATTCTCTACAGAAATCATGTCCATTAGACTATCAAGCAAATGCTCCAAACTGCATACCATTGGATGGAATTGAAATCACGCTGGCACCATATGCAGCAAAGTTCCTTTTGCTGTCCATAAAAGATCGCATACGACATGGCAGGCATTTTACTTTCAAATCACAAAACTTGGCTCTGACTTTCGTTGCGGAAGCTGTAACTGGTTCGGTTGTCACTAAGGAATTTCCATTCGGAGTACTGGGCTATTGGATACAGGTGATGATTACCGATGATTTAGTCCCACGAATGATTGAAACATTTCAGCATTTACTCGATCCGAATAACGATATATCTGAGAAGCTTGAATTTGATTTTCCCGACAAAAGCTTGAAGATCATTATTGCGAATCCCACACAATCGTCAATCAGTCTAGAAAAAAAATGAAAAAAACTTAAAGACTTACATCATTTATATTTGTAGTAACAAACATGTATTTTCTAACTGATGCTTCCGATTTAGTGTATTTAAAAAAAAAAAAAAAAAAAACATTTTTTAACAAGAACTGTGAATAAAATTATATTTTTCTTTTTAATTTCATGTCATTTAAAAATGGTGATTCGCAATCACTTGTTTTCAGTAGATGCATTTTTTAATCGTCAACGATAATATCCTTTTTCTCTATTTCACTTCTGCTTACCATTTGATATTTGTATATAGCAACAATTTACTGGTTTTCAGTTGAGTATATGGTACATACATATGCCAAGTATCTGCCTTATTTGTAAGAACGCAAGCGCAACTTTTATGTACATACAATATAAAATATAACTATAATAATTAAAATACACCGAAGTTGCATAAATAAAATAAATTAACGTCCAATAATAACAAGGCAATAATCAATAACACAAATTCATAATAATTTTAGTACAAACTGATAGCTATAAGTAAAAGGGATCAAAAGGTTTCGATTAAATGCTGCCTCAATATTATGGATGATATAAAGTCGGAAGTGAATCCGTAGTAGTTTTAAGGAGACTTAGGGCTTCTTATATAATTCGTTTTTTGTTTATTTAGATGGATCTTCTCTGTCATTTCCTTCGAAAGCAGTTACGAACTCTAATGATCCCTGGGATATGTTGAGAGAGCATGGTTTGAGTGCCGGGGGTTGGTGATTTAGTGGGAACTAATACGTCAAAGATATCAAGAATTAATGAGTCAAGAATGATTGAACTGTCTGATTCATAATTTAAGAATTTAAACTTATGTTTTGTTCCTTTAAGATGTATCTATGGTAAACCAATTTGTATTTTGTACATCTATTACCTATATTCGTATATCTAGTATACCGATCACAGAATATTTAACAAATAAATGATTCGAGCTACGTTAATTGATAACTAAAGGTTTTTAGTAATGAATAAATCAAATACAGAGGAGTTCCTCTACACAGGGCAGTTCTAATTTCGATATTATCAAGTTCAATCACCATCTGTTTATAAGCAAAAGTCAATTTGTGTTTATTACTAGGTGCGGTGAAAAGTACCTCCTTGGAAACGAAAAAAAATTTTTTAAATGTTTTTTTTTTTTATTCAATATAGTCCCCTTTTAGTTTGATACACTTATTCTAGCGATTTTCCAATTACTTGATCCCGTCCGAAAAGTAATTTCCCAAAAGGTTTGCAGAATACTCCTCCGTGGCGTCGATGATTTCCTCGCGTAAGCTGAATTTTTTATTGATGAGCCATCTTTTGAGGTTTGGGAAGAGATAATAGTCCGAGGGAACCAAATCGGGCGAATACGCTGGATGCCGTATTGGAGCCGTAAGTCATTGATTTTAGCCATGGTTGCGATGCTCTTATGCGCCGGTGCATTGTCTTGCAAAAACAAAATTTTTGTTCGCTTCATGTGAAGCCGTTTTGCAGCGATTTCGAACTTCAATCGCTCCAATAATGCACAGTAATACTCGCTGTTGATGGTTTTTCCTTGACAATGACAATCAAAGAAATCCGACGAAATAACCTTTCCGACCCATCGAGCCTCCTTCGGCCGCTTCGGAGCACTCGTGCGCTTCTGTACATTTCCGGGCACTCATTCTGTTCTCTGGTGTTCAACAGTTACCAATCAACGCCAAAAGTCCGCCCGATTCCGCATCAGCAAGTCCAAATGTTTCGAAGTGCTCTCGCGTTCGTGTTTTTGGTCAGGAGTGAGTATGGGCGGCACCCAGCGGCAGGATAACTTTTTCATATGCAGAATATTGCCCAAAATATGGCGTGTGCGCTCAGTACTAATCTTTGTGGTATCTGCTAGCTCGCGCACTCGAAACTCTCGAAACCACTGAAATTTAGCATGTCTGCCTAAATAAGAACGGACTTTAAGGCACCATAACCTTTTTTGCAGTAGCAGCGCATTCTGGCGGTCAAGGAAGTTACTTTTCACTCCACCTAGTAGTTTGTCCACGCTATTTCTTACGTACACAAATACAAACCATTAAATTAAGAGTTAGTAAGTCGAGAATTCTATGGATTCCATTATTAACTAAGAGAAGAAAATTCAAAGATATAAAATACAATGAATAAAGAAAATCGGCTGCATGAGGATTTATCGGGAAACTGCTGATTGTTCAATAACTTGGATTGGGCCAGCAGCGCATCTATCAAGTTCGTAGCGAAGTGCTTGCCTTAACTCCCGGTGGTAGTCCCGGGTAACTACATGAATAAACCCTTACTCATGAAGCTCACAACCCTAAAATATTAAATTAAAATTAAAAAGATGTGACGAATCAACTAAACATTTGGGATAAAAATGAATTCACTATTGACAGCCTTTGCAAAGGTTTAAAGGATAACGACCTTCGGATCTTCGCGTAGAATATTCGGACTCTTAACATTAGCAGAGACCCTAGACTGCCACCACGCAGATGTCGTTGTCATACAGGAAATGCGATAGCCGTAATATAAAAAAAAACTGTTTAAGCAGCAGGTAAAAATAACGCGTCAAGGCAAGAAGTCAGAAGACACGTAGTAGAGTTACAGTGGGTGCTGAAAATTTAGAATTCAGAAAAAACTTTCTGCAGACTGTACTCATATAAGGGCGAAGAAGCCCAGTGAAAAAGCGACGCAACGCTCTAAGCTGTGAAGAGAAAGCGTTCATCTATTGGCGACGGCGATCATGCGATTTGACACCACTCGATTATTTTCTCTGGGGCTACGTCAAGTCGTTAGTCTACGCTAACAAGCCAACCACTTTGGACGACCTTGAGGCCAATATTCAATACGCTACTGCCGGAATACCGTGTCATCAAAAATTGGACTGACCGCTTGAAGCACTGCCAGCGAAGCCGAGGCAGCCATTTGAATGAAGTGCTATTCCACACATAATAGCTTGAACGTAGCTTCAAAATAAAGCCAGACTCATTTTATAGCTCGAAACTTGTTGTTTTATTTAATTTTCTGTACATAATTATAACACTAGATGCGATAATTTTAGCTTTCCGCAACTGTTTCTCTTCTAGTTACGTTAAGAGATCATATTGTCATGTTTTCTATTCCTCTAATTAAAAAAAATAAATTTAGGAATTAATTATTAAATTAAATTAAGGTATCACCACTAATTCAGTCCGCATTCTTATCTTATTTTTATATTTTTGCTCTTAAAGCGCTTCAAACAACTCCAATATTGTTTTACAACGACGAATTTTTTTTCCAAAAATTTTCATGCAGGTGCCGGCCTTACGATTTGTTGCTTTATTTTAATTTTTTAATGGCGCTAATTTTTCGCTTACCAAAGAGACCCTGGGTAAACGATGTGTTGTAATTTTATGAAGTACTCAATCGCAAAGTTTCGCTTATGATGCCGCTGGCAAAATTCAGCAAACATGTTACATAAGAGTACACATATGTGCTGGTGCCAAAAGCATCACGCCCAGCACAAAGCAAACAATTTATCAATCATTGGGAAGGTCAAACAGAGAAAGTGGATCACATGGGATTGTTCAAATACTTTATACAATATAACTCAGAGAAAGATAGATTAAGGATGGATTGAATCCACTTTGTTTCATAAAATCTGTCATCTCCTTGTCATTCATTTTTATTTGCCTTTAGTTACTTTAAAAATCCAAAGTAAAATTTATTTGATCTCTTATCTCATATCTCTTATAGCTTTACTATGTACATATATGTATAGAGTGGTTCATCGTGAGGTTTGATTTATAATGTAAAATAAGACCCATAATTTTGAAAGTGAACTTGAAATTTTTATTATAAGTTAAAAGAACAATTCATGGCACTTAATTTTTGAAAATGATATCATGTAAATGTTGGCCACGACTATGTCTGAGGTGGTCTATTCGGAAGGTCCAATTTTGGGCAACTCGAACATAGCGACTGGTATATCGCGGCTTACACGAGTAATGTTGGCTTCCAAAGCGTCAATCGTAGCTGGCTTATTCCTGAAAATCTGAGACTTTACATATTTCCAGAGAAAATAGTCCAAAGGTGTGATATCGCACGATCTAGGCTGCCAATTTACTATAGCAAAACGTGAAATTAAGTCCTCACCAAAATGATTTCTCAACAAGCCCATTGTTTCAAACCAGAGCTCACCGAGACCATGTGCTTGAATTTCAGGAAGTACATAGTTCGTTTACATGGCGCGATAATGGTTACCATTGAAGGTAAAATTCTGATTTGCCTCATTTTTGAAGAAATATGGACCAATGATTCCACCAGCCCATAAACTACACCATACCGTTGTTTTTAATGGATGTAATGGTAGCTCTTGGTACTTTTCGGGTTGCTCATCAGCCCAAATACGGCAATTTTGTTTATTAACGTATTCATTGAGCCAGAAATGGGCTCATGTAGTAATGGTGTGCTTGGCATAGTTTATTTACATATCTAAAGTCTTAAGGACTAAAATTATGAGGTTGCATTTAGTTAAAATTAAAAAAAAAACTTAATTCATGCGGTTTGCTAAGAGATGGCGTAACTTGTATTATTTCATTGCTTTTATTCTATTGGAACATGCGTTGGAAAGCTACTGTCATTGTACGTCATTTCAGTATATGTCATTCATTTGAAGCGCAAACAACAATTTTTTTTCGCTCAAATATGTCGAACTTTGCGCCTGAAAAAGTGTTTTTGCGGGGAGTTCTTCTTCATTACTTTAATATGAAGAAAACTGCTGCCGAAAGTCATCGTATTTTGGTGGAAGTTTAGCTGAGCGAAACGTGCCAAAAGTGGTTTGCACGATTTAAAAGTGGTGATTTTGGCTTGGAAGACGGTGAACGTCCTGGGCAGCCAAAAAAGTTTTAAGATGAAGAACTGGAAGCATTACTCTATGAAGATTGTTGCCAAACACAAGAAGAGCTCGAAGAATCTTTGGGTGTCACTCAAGCAGCCATTTTAAAACGTTTAAAAGCAGCTGGATATATTCAAAAGTAAGGAAATTGGGTTCCACAAGATCTCAAGCCGAGAGACGTCGAAAGGCGGTTTTGCATGTCCGAAATGTTGCTGGAACGCAACAAAAGGAAGTCATTTTTGCATCGGATTGTTACTGGTGATGAAAAATGGATCCATTACAACAGCCCCAAAAGCAAAAATATATGTGAAACCCGGCCAACCAGCCAAATCAACGGCAAAGCCGAATATCCATAGCGCGAAGGTAATGCTCTGTATTTGGTAAGATCAGATGGGTGTGCTGTATTATGAGCTGCTAAAACCGGGTGAAACCATCAATGGACAACGCTACCGAACAAAATTAATCCGTTTGAAGAGAGCAGTAGCCGAAAAACGCCCGGAATATGCGACCAGACACGAGGCAATAAATTTCCATCATGACAACGCTCGGCCTCACGTTGCTATTCCGGTTAAGAACTATTTGGAAAACAGTAGATGGGATGTCTTGCCTTATAGCCCAGTCCTTGCCCCTTATGACTACCATTTGTTCCGGTCGATGCAGAACGACCTCACTGAAATACGGTTCACATCAGAGCAGAATATCAAAAATTGGCTTGATTCATTCTTGGTTGTCAAACCGGCGCAGTTCTTTTGGGATGGGATCCACAAATTGACAGAACGATGGGAAAAAGTCATAGCTTCAGATGGGCAATACTTTGAATAATACTACTGTACATGTTTTTCTTAAATAAACGTTCAAATTTTGAAAAAAAAAACCGCACGAATTAAATTACATACCCAATAATAATCCGCTATTTTTAAGAGTTCAATTTTACCCCCCTTTGTTTCTGAATTGTAATCTGCGACTACTATCAGTTTTTAGCTAATCTTGGGCATTGATATTTTACTTTTTACTCCTGTTTTTTGGAAGTATAACCTTAATAACGCGAATCAAGATTTCCTTTCTATTTGGTTTGGTACTACAGCCTGACCCCAACTTCTGTCTGTAATACATCAACTCACATAAAAAATTTTTGCTCATCGCACGATTACATACTACCTCACGTCAAGAAATTACATCAAGAAATTTGCTACGTTGGGGACTTTAGCTTTTTTTACTGTGTCCTTCTCTCAAAACATTTCTGAAGCACTGGCCTCCATTACTTTGTGAAAACATATCCCTCATCTATTGAAATATATCAGAGGAAAAAGGTGTAGTATCAGCTGAGCTGTAAAGAAGCTATCAAAGAAATTCAACGCTCAGCCAACAGTTAATAATCAAAACTAATCTTAATTGGAAATCGGCTGGAACCAAAATATTGAAGAGTTACTTACTTACATACTTAGCGCCAACTAAGTATGTAATTACAAATTAATTACCCTAATAATGAACTAAGCCAAATAAAATGTATAAAAAAAAAAATTGTTGAGATTATTAATGTAGTAGAATTCATTACCCTAGTGCTTAAAAAAATATGTTTTTACATTGGGAATTGAAACGAAGTGTTAGCAATTGAATTACAATACAAAGTCTTTTCATTTTTTTTTAAATGATCTCATGTTACAGTCATGTTTTTTTTTTTTTTGGCTATGCTCCCAAAATGAATTAAGAATACATTATTTTAAAAATTAGCGTTTGTCAGTAATGTTCGCAATAAAAGAGGTGAATAACAGGTAATACGATATAATAATAACTACATACACAAGGAATTGAAAACGATTAACTTGTTACACAGAAACATACAGCTTGGCATCACGATTTTACATTATTTAACCTCTTCCAACTTCGTTGTAATTTTTTAGTGATGACTGTTTTACAAAACGTCAATGTGAAAGCACATCTGTCAACCGTACTGGCAGGCTGTCGTTTCATAAAAGCTTTTTTTTCTCTCAATTTACTTGGGAAAGAAACAATTGAACACGAATTTCTTAGAAAATTATACCAAACAAGTGCACGAATATGGAACCCTATGATGTCGTAGTTAATCAACCGGTTGTTATTGATAACGTAAGTTTAAAAAATTAATTAAATCCATTGTTAAATCGTCAAATTAAGGTGGGGTTTTGGCAGTGAAAAAAAGGCCAACAAAAGAAAAAAACCTCAACCAAATGACATCACCAAGCGCTTTGAGTCTCACCATCGATGGCTCACAAACTAGACACCATACCTGAAAAAAAGATGACTAAACTCTACTTCCTTCACCTGCCACGGAAGCTCAAGATATGAGAATAGTTTTATTATTCCTTTTCTATTTAGTAGTCAGCATGTATTTAATGTGAATACGAACATATGTGATGTGATTTATCTTCTATATTTCTTGCAAGAAGTTTTGGTGAATTTCCCATCCAATTTTATGGGTCCCATACAGTCGAACGATGGTGGAACGAGTGGGTAAATAATCGGTAAACGTTCGGTAACAGACCGGTAGGGCTGTACGAGAATATCAGTGTTACGATCTGGTTTTCGACCACACGGTCCTTGTATGAGGAAGTTGGGGTCTCTTCTCAGCTTTTTGTACGGATCTCGATAATAGTCCCTTTGGTTTTGGCAAGCTGTGTAGAAACAATCGATTTCTTCATCTCGTTTGTAGTCTACACATGAAAGACCTATCTTTGGTGTGAATCCCAAAATCATTTTGCGTTGATTACGTGAACTTTTGGACACGAGTAGCATGTCCACTTGGGGAATGGGAGTGGTTTTCATTTTGATGAGCAATAATTTCACTATTAACGGTAACGAAAAGAAAATAGTTTTTGACTTGACTTAAATTTCACAGGGTTCTGGGGTAATCAAGGCCGGCTTTGCCGGTGAGCATATTCCTAAGTGCAGGTTCCCGAATTAGTAAGTATTCTTCAAATTTTGTATGCAAGGAAAATAGTTACAGTTGAATTGTCTTTTAGTATTGGACGGCCTAAACATGTTCGGGTTATGGCCGGTGCTCTAGAAGGTGATATTTTTGTTGGACCCAAAGCCGAAGAGCACCGGGGACTGCTTAGCATACGATATCCAATGGAACATGGAATTGTTACTGATTGGAATGATATGGAAAGAATTTGGAGTTACATCTACAGTAAAGTAAGTTGTTTTTTTTATTTTAGTCAATTTTATTAGATGAAAATCATATTGTAATCTGCAAACTAAAAACTAAACTAAAATTGACAACAAATATTTCGATAATTTTTATAGTTTTTACCTATTTTTGTTGTGTTGAGATAAATTTATTTTAATAATTGTTAGCACTGTTATGTCCTTGCTGTAAGATTTTTGACTAATGAACTAACTAGATGAACTTACATAGACGGCAAATTTTCCAGATATTGGAAAAGGAAAACCTTCTTTCCCGTTATCGCCTCTATCCATGTGACCCTGGCTGTGAAAACGTGTGATCTTCATCAATGTCAATTTCGCTCATTTTTACATAAAACCCACCCATCAAAAAACATCATCCACATTAGACACATAATATAGTGAACTTAACGTGCAAATTACTCTCATTCTAGCTTTAGTTGTAAATTGCTTTCATTCTAGCAAATTCTGGCAGGTTATAGAGATGTTCAATGAGTTGGTAATCTACTTAAAGTGCGTCTGTGCATCTACTTGCCATCTAATTTAGTTTTTATATTTTAAAAATATACTATGTTTTCCTGCAAGATTGTGTTATTAAATTTGTAGAATACTTAACTATTTACCCTACACGTTTTCCTGACAATCGATTATCCAGCCTACTACACCTTATCATTGTTCCTGATCCGTCGCCTGTTCTTTTGTTCATGTTCATGATCTACTCTATTATACCTATGATGTGAATTTGTTTTAAAGCCCCTTGCGAGTTACGTTGCTTATGCTCTTATCCTATAGTAAAAGTTAAACTTTTTAATAAAATAAAGCATATCCATGTTTAAAGTCTGAAGTGTTAAGCTCTATTAAAATCAGGAATAAACTGTACAGCAGATGGAAGCATGGACCTTCCACTGCAAACTTTTCAGTAGGTAGGGACAACATTCCGATACGTTTTATTAAACTGATATTAACACAAGTCATATCTACCTTCATTCATATAATTAACAGGTTCATAACAACATCGATTTTTCTCAGGTTGGGAAAATGGCGAAAGAAAGTGGATCCATTATCACCAGCTGATTTCAGACTAATTAGCATTCTACCTTCTTTGACAAAGGCCTTCGAGGAAATAAAAGCAAAACAATTAAAATAGCACTTATCACCTTATATGTTGCTAAGCGATCACCAACCCAGTTTTATTGAAATCACAGTTGTTCCGCCGCTATGGTTAACTTGAGGATATATAGCAAGATTTTCATAAGGGTTATGTTTTCTTTCTTGGTAGTGGTAGTTCAGTAAAGTTAATAAGTAGTTTTCTTTCCCAAAGATCTCAAAGGGTTATTTACGGTGAACGTTGCTCATCCTTCAAAGAGTTCAAGCGAGATACACCACAGTTCTCAATTTTAAGACCGTTGCTATTGTGCATGTTTATTAACGACCTCTAATCCGTGTGCAAACATGTTTCAGTTCGCCTTTATGCAAATGATATCCAGTTACATCTAGCCAAACTCCAGAATTCATGAACTCACTGTTATTATGAACGCATTTCTAAAACACATAAAAAACTGGTCAGAAACCAATGGATTATTACTAAATCCAACTGTCTTATGTAATTCATATTTCTAAGAAAACCTTAAGTTTAAATCTATTACCTGCCTTTGACGATAACAAAATTAAAACCGTTGAATCGATCACTAGTCTTGGCTACATAATAAATCGTAAGTTAACTGGATATAACCATACCAACGTGATCATTTGTCTTATTTACGGATTCCTTCCCAAATTGTGACTGAGTTTTTCACTTACTTTCACACACGACGAAAAGTGGTAAAATCATTAGCCTTGCCATTAATAACGTTCGCTTAAATTGTCTACTGCAGCGTTGATCCGCTATCCCATCGTAAATTGCACATAACCTTGAATCATGCGGTGCGTTATATTTACGGCTTTCGTAGATATCATTTATAATCAGTGTCCGCTTTATCTGTACAGACTTATATTTACTTGCTCCTCAAGAACTCTAAATATTATTCTCGGGTATAGCATTTAGCTTAACTCCTTGCGTTTGTTTTTTACTCATACTGTACTATGCAACTCTTTCTTCACACATCAAATCTATAATAAATCATTCTAAATATAAAAGTGCAATCCTGCTACATTTTTCCACTTCAACACACCGACTATAAGCCTTTCAACTTCTTTTTTCTTATTTTTTTTTTCAGTCCTTTGATCTCTGAACTTTTCCAAACTACTATGTATATGTATTTTAGTTATTGAGTTATTAATTTATGTAACTGAGTTAATTTACTAATTGCTAAAAAATGTACAAACCATATTGAATGAATTAATTTTGTTTCCGTTTGTCATAAACCAACTTTTTTCTTAAATATTCTTCAAAAGCTATTGAATTTTTAATTTTTTTTGTTTATTAATTTAGTTAAAAAATTATCTCTTAGGAAAGAAGAAACGGAAAGTCAAACCCATCTGTTCGATTTGGAATTCAATCAAACGAATTCGTTTTACTTCAAAGATTTATTATACGTTTGCTTTCGCTTCGATTTCTACTGCGTTGCTTCCATCTTTACTTGTGCGTGCAAGTTAGATTGCCGGTTCAGACATACTCCATAACGTGGAATGTTCTATTTTATTAGGATAACGCTAGTTGTCATACGGCTAGAACCACCTGCTCACAATTACGAATTACAGGAGTTCGTCCAAGAGGCTCTTTGGGTATTTTTTTCGTCAAATCAAACAAATTTTTTTTAGTGACTGCATTAAGAAACTGCCTGAGAGGTGGGTAGAAGTGTTGTCTAATGAAGAAAATCTCATTGACGAATAAATTTTTGCATTACTATAATTGACATTCAAAAATCGCGCAATACTTTTGTTTCAGTCGGATAAATTTATGTTAAAGCTAGATGGAAGAGCAAATCAAATTTAGATTGGGAAAACCGTCAAAATTGCTGAATTATATTGCTTAAAAGAAAGAACTGTTTTATTTTGTTTAACTTTGAACCCCAACATGTTAGTGTACCGCTTTTATATAATCGTAGTAGGAATCTTGAGACTTGTGTGTTTTTCCACAGCCTGGTTTCTACAAGCAATCTCTTTCATTCTGCGAAAGTATTCGCTCATATACCCGATACTTACAGCAACAAACCATTCAAATTGTGAAATAAATAATTTGTTTTAAAAGGAAGTTATTGCAAGAGATATGCAATTGGCGATTACTATGCTGCACTTTATACTCTCTAAGGTTTTAAACAACTCAATCGAATAGAGGCCTAGCAAAAATATCATCTCTCCAAGATCGGCTCAACTCAACCTAAGTTCAGTTTGTCTATGGAGTTTTTCTAATATACCTTTTTTTTAAGTTTAAATTTAGTTTTTTTTTAAAGAGTTTACAGATTCAAGAGCATACATCTTATTGCTTCCACCATCCTTAAACAGTCTGCCATTGAACGTTTGTTACGTTCAACTGTACATATATTTTAAATTGAGTGTTTCATTATTTTTTTTTTTTTTTTTTTTGTTTACTGCGCTTTGCTCGATTGGTTTTAAATCTCTTTGGATCTTGAATCCCTTTTGTTACCTATTAGTTTGAATTTTGACAGCTAGCAGTTATAAAATCGTGGTATCAACAAATTGACTGAAATTCTATACACAGAAAACGCCTTTCTGTTGTCTTCTGTTATACATTTCATTTGATGAAAGGACTAGATAAATTAATTTGTTTTGAATATCAAAAGCAAGTTTTTCAATTTGGACAACAAACAATTTACTTTTTATTGCTTTTTATTATAAACTTAAATCAAATGTGTAAAATGTTTTATTAACTAAGCATAAATTGAATGTTTTGTTATAGTTGCTTGTTTCTTTAAACTTATACAAACGCATAAGAATCAAGACACTACCGCTTAGTCGCACGGAATCTATTTTAGAAAGCAATCACGTAATTTGCAATATGCAAGCGAATTCTTATCAGATTTTTGCTAACACAATGTATAGGGTGATTCATCGTGAGGTTTGATTTTTTTTCAATAGGCTTTTTTTGACAGATCATGAGTGACTCCTATCAAACTGCTTTGCCATTTTTGTTCAGTATCGTTTGGCAAGTCATCATGGAAAGACTCACACCACAGCAGCGTCTCCAAATTGTTTAGCTGTATTACGAAAATCAGCGTTCTGTGAGAAATGTTTTTCGTGCGATTCGAGGAACTTACGGTACGCATAATCGACCTACTGAAACCACTATTGCCAATACCATTCGCAAATTTGAGTCTCAGTTTACATTAGTGGACGAGACTCGACCGGTTAGACCACATCCCATCTAGCACGTAGCTGAGAGTGTACACGAAGAACGTGACGAATCGATTCGTCGTCGTTTTCAGCAGTTGGCTTGGCGTATTCGACCACTTGGCGTATTTTACGTGAGGATATCGGCCTAAAAGCGTTCTTGTGCAAGAATTGAAGCCAGGCGACTTGAAAAACTCTGAAAATCCGGTGTTTTATCGTGAAATTTTGTTCAGTGATGAAGCCCATTTCTGGCTCAACAAGACAGCGCTACGAGCTTATAGAGAAATCATTTTGGTGAGCACTTAATTTCACGTTTTGCTACGGCAAATTTGCCGCCTAGATTGTGCGATGTCACACCTTTGGACTATTTTCTCTGGGGATATGTAACGTCTCAGATCTTCAGGAATAAGTCAGCTACGATTGACGCTTTGGAAGCCAACATTACTCGTGTTATCCGCGAGACAACAGTCGCTATGCTCGAACTAGTATCCAAAAATTGGATCTTCCGAATGGACGACCTCAGACGTAGTCATGGCCAATATTTACATGATATCATTTTCAAAAAGTAAATGCCATGAATTGTTCTTTTAACCGATAATAAAAATTTGAAGTTAACTTTCAAATTTATGTGTTTTATTTTACATTATAAATCAAACCTCACGGTGAATCACCCTATATTAAATAAAAGGCTTAACTTTCATTTATGTGAATGTCGTTTCTACAAATTTTAAAATACGAACTTTTGCTCAGAAAATAATGAAAAATGCAATTTTGCTTTTACTGAAAATATATTGGGTATGTAATTTAATTCGTGCGGTTTTTTTTTTTCAAAATTTGAAAGTTTATTTAAGAAAAACATGTACAATAGTATTATTCGAAGTATTGCCCATCTGAAGCTATGACTTTTTCCCATCTTTCTGGCAATTTGTGGATTCCATCCCAAAAGAACTGCGCCGGCTCGGCAGCCAAGAATGAATCAAGTCAATTTTTGATATTCTGCTGTGATATGAACCGTATTTCAGTGAGGTCGTTCTGCATCGACCGGAACAAATGGTAGTCAGAATGGGCAAGGTCTGGGCTATGAGACGGGTGGGGTAAGACTTCCCATCCACTGTTTTCCAAATAGTTCTTAACCGGAGTAGCAACGTGGGGCCGAGCATTGTCATGATGAAAAATAATTGCCTCGTGTCTGGTAGCATATTTCGGGCGTTTTTCGGCTACTGCTCTCTTCAAACGGATTAATTGTGTTCGATAGCGTTGTCCATTGATGGTTTCACCCGGTTTTAGCAGCTCATAATACAGCACACCCACCTGATCCCACTAAATACAGAGCATTACCTTCGCGCCATGGATATTCGGCTTTGCCGTTGATTTGGCTGGTTAGCCGGGTTTCACATATGATTTTTTGCGCTTGGGGTTGTTGTAATGGATCCATTTTTCACCACCAGTAACGATCCGATGCAAAAATGAATTCCTTTTGTGGCGTTCCAGCAGCATTTCGGACATGCAAAACCGCCTTTCGACGTCCCTCGGCTTGAGTTCATGTGGAACCCAATTTCCTTGCTTTTGAATATATCCAGCTGCTTTTAAACGTTTTGAAATGGCTGCTTGAGTGACACCCAAAGATTCTAGAGTAATGCTTCCAGTTTTTTGGCTGCCCAGGACGTTTCTCGTCTTCCAAGTCAAAATCACCACTTTTAAATCGTGCAAACCACTTTTGGCACGTTCGCTCAGCTAGCGCATGTTCACCATAAACTTCCACCAAAATACGATGACTTTCGGCAGCAGTTTTCTTCATATTAAAGTAATGAAGAAAACTCCCCCCCAAAAACACTTTTCCAGGCACAAAGTTCGACATATTTGAGTGAAAAAAAAATTGTTGTTTACGCTTCAAATGAATGACATATACTGAAATGACGTACAATGACGTAGCTTTCCAACGCATGTTCCAGTGGAATAATACAAGTTACGCCATCTCTTATCAAACCGCACGAATTAAGAATTATAGACCCAATAGAAAAATAAGTGTTACAATTGAGTCGCCCAACTACTGTACAACCATACTAAAAGCTTTTTTTAAATAACAATAAAACCGACTAGAAGTTACTAAATCCAAAGATTGGTATGACGTCTTAAACAGTGACCTTTTGACTTGCAACATACTGTTTGCTTATGAAATATAAAGTAATGTAAATATGTTCTTCAAAAGCTCCGTATTATTGCAGCGTTTATTAAACTAAATGTATATTTTTTATTCGCTTACATTCGATGGATTTTATCTATATCGTTATCATATGTACGAGTATTAATTTAGTGTCAAAATCATCCTAATATATTTTACAGAATAAACTATGGACCTTACTAACAACAATGTTAAGTATATAGCTTAAGTATAGGGTTTTCCAATAGGGACTTGACAACTTTGAATTTAATTTGTGAACGCACTCTTTCTCAATTTATTCAGTAAACTCAACATTTTCATCATGGTAAAGTACACTATCGAGCTACGTTCTTCGATTGGGTTCTGGAGAAGATGCGCCAAGATAATGAATTATATCGCAAAATCATCTTCAGTGACGAAACTAATTTTTGGCTCAATGGGTTCGTCAATAAGCAAAATATGTGTTATTGGTCGGGTGAAAATCCACATGTGCTTCATGAATCACCACTTCATCCACAAAAAATAACTGTTTGGTGCGGTTTGCATGCCGGCGGCGTTATTGGGCCATATTTTTTCGTCGACGATAACGATCGTCACGTTACTGTGAATGGTCAGCGTTATTGCGCCATGATCACCGATTATTTTTGGCCCGAATCGGAAGATATGGACTTGGAAGACATGTGGTTTCAACAGGATGGTGCCACAAGCCACACAGCACACGCTACAATCGATTCGTTGAAGAGTAAGTATGTTGAGCGTGTTATCTGAAGACATGAGCCAGTCAATTGGCCGCCTCGTTCGTGCGATTTAACCCCGCTTGACTATTTTCTGTGGGGCTACGTTAAATCATTAGTTTATGCCAACACGCCGACGACGTTGGAAGAGCTCAGAGCCAATATTGAACGCGAATGAGTTCCGTTTCGGCTGAAATGTGTGGCCGAGTCGTTGAAAATTGGGTCCAAAGAATCGACCGCTCCAAACGTGCCCGCGGTGGCCATATGAACGAAGTCGAGTTCCATTCATAAATGTTTTGATTGTAATTCAAGCCAATAATAAAGTTTTTGAAATATCTCAAATGGTTTGCGTTTTATTTGGAAAAAAAAGTTGTCAAGTCGTTATTAGAAAACCATATATAAACTCCATACTTTCCAAAATATTCGTACCAATAAAGAATTTAGTAGTCGCTTTAAGGGTTAGTATGGAGCTAAATTTTATTGTGCAGAAAGACATATAAATATGACATTGAAGAATAGGGTGATGCCAATGTACTAATATACTAATAAGAACAATGCTAAAGAGGATTAGATTTGGTATCTACAATATAAATTATGCATAAAATGGGTTGAGCTTCAAAATAAGAGAAATGATAAACCAAACTGAACCTGAAAGAAGACAAGTTCTTGTTTGTAAAATGTACCGATAAAAATGATTTTTACTATGTATGTTGGGCTTGTAACTGAAGTTGACGCTTCTGTGAGTATCTTTAAGTCTCTTTAACGACGAGAAACAAGCAATGCTTTGTTTTACCTCTAATTGAGAACGAAACATTGGTTTTGAAGTAGGACATTTTTTCGATAAATTGTTCTAACTTATTTGCTTGCTAGTGCATTTTTTCTTTTCAAGTGTAATAAGGTTCAAACTTACATTGGTTAATTTAAAAAATATATATATTTTGTAGTAGAATTTATTTACCTGTATTGCTTTTTATGTGATTAAATAGACAGCATTGTTATAGCCTCCTAACCTGTCGAATCCTCCCTACAGATTAACGTAGTCTCCCTCACGATATGAGGTTTTGACAATTTCCCCATAGTTCGTTTCTTAGTCATAAATTGGAAAAATGTACTAACAACGTTTTAAAACATTTTAATATTATGAATAACAACCCACTTCAAATGCACGCAAGCATAAATAAATATCTCGTTTTGCTAAAAAAAACCAAAATTAATAAATTTTTAGACTGTCGAAGCCTCCCCCTTCTACCCTATTTCGTTAAACTTAGATATTAATTGATAAAAATAATGTAATATTATAGTTTTAAAAATAACTTATCGAATCCAACTTCCGTTTAGGACGGAAAAACGGAACCAGTAAAGAGTAATGAACTTAAATTATTAGCATCACCATCTCATATGTTCAAAGGAAGAAAACAATTTCGGCTGATTTTGATATTTCCACATGAATATAAATCGTCAAGCCAATGTTATGTAGTAAATTCAATGAAAATACAGTAGATTACTTTAAAAACATAAGTATTGTGAAAGTAAAAGTCACGACTAATGATTCGTTTTTAGTAAGGCCTATTATATTAGTTTGCTAATGTACAATATACAGGGTATACTCTTGTTAATCGGCGCTGCACCTCTACTTTTTGTTGAAAGATTTTACATTATTTACCCTTTATTATGGATATGTTTTTTTTTTCTATTTTATTTTCTAGGAACAATTAGCAACATTCACAGAAGATCATCCCGTACTACTTACAGAGGCTCCTCTTAATCCTCGGAGAAATCGTGAAAAAGCAGCTGAATTCTTTTTCGAAGGTATTAATGCACCAGCACTCTTTGTTTCCATGCAAGCAGTTCTCAGTTTGTAAGTAGTTACTCTTTATATCATGCTCATATTCATATAATTATTCACATAATTCGGTTACATTACAGATATGCGACTGGGCGGGTAACAGGTGTTGTATTAGATTCCGGTGATGGTGTGACGCATGCTGTTCCTATTTACGAGGGATTCGCAATGCCCCATAGTATTATGCGTGTAGATATTGCTGGTCGAGATGTTACACGTTACCTCAGGACATTAATACGTAAAGAAGGTTTCAACTTCCGTTCCACTGCTGAATTTGAAATTGTACGTTCAATCAAGGAAAAGGTTTGCTACTTGGCCAGTAATCCGCAAAAGGAAGAAAATATCGAAACTGAAAAGGCTGCCTATACATTACCCGATGGAAAGACTCTTGAAGTACAATTTTTTAATTCAAATTTTATTTTAACTTACGATAACTTAATAATATTTTTGTTTTTTTTTTTTTTCAGATTGGCCCAGCACGGTTTAGAGCTCCAGAAGTTCTGTTTCGACCGGATCTATTGGGCGAAGAGTGCGAAGGTATCCAAGACGTACTGATGTATTCAATAGAAAAGTCCGACATGGACTTACGAAAGATGCTCTATCAAAATATTGTTCTATCTGGTGGTTCAACACTGTTCAAAGGTTTTGGTGACAGACTGCTTACCGAGATGAAGAAACATACAGCAAAAGATTTGAAAATTCGCGTATGTACATTATACATACTACTATATTCCACCAGTATGTGGGATTTTGTTTTGTATTTTACCATTTTATGTTATTTTAGATTGCTGCTCCTCAAGAACGCTTATATTCGACATGGATGGGAGGTTCAATTTTGGCTTCTCTAGATACTTTCAAGAAAATGTGGATCTCAAAACGAGAATACGAAGAAGAGGGTCAACGGGCTGTGCATAGAAAGACTTTTTAGTTTATTTAATTTTTGTATTACTTTTATGCTTTATTCCTTCTTGTTGTCATTATTTCTTTTAGTATACAATTTGGATTTTATTTAAATATTGAGTTGGATCACAACTCAATCCAATATGCAAAATGTATAATGACATGTAGGTGCAAAATCATTCACAACACAAATACAAAAAGTATCTATATATGGAAAAGTTGGCTATCTATTTGCGACTTCAAGTCACCATATTAGAAAATTTCGCATTATTTATTGTAGGTAACAACTAAATTCGTATACATATTTGTAAATTTTTTTTTATTTTTCTTTTTAATTAACGCAAAATAAAGTCAAGTCATAAAGACATTCGCATTTAAAGCATTCTCAAAAATCGCACAATGCGACAGCATAATTGTTTAATGTAACTTAATATGTTGTAATTCACATTTTTTTTAATACTCATACGTTGCGATTCATCATAAATGAGTGGAAGATGTTTGTTTACATTTTCATTTTTTTTTTTTTTTCTAATTTTATAGTTAACTCTATGCGATTTTTTCTTCATTAAAAAGACGAATTTTAAATAAATAGTTATTTATTCATAACAATATTAAAAAATATACATTTATGTTGTTCTTGCAAAAAAAAAAAAAAAGATAAACGGGGATTATATGTATAATAGAACTGAATCTGCTTAAAACTTCTGAAAATTTCTCAAGTACGTCGAATTCAACTCTTTCAAATTACAGCTACAAATATTAAGTATGATTTTTTTCACCTTGTTGATTACATCAATAAATTACAAATATTAAAAACTATAGAGAAATTTTAACACATTTACTGCAGACCTGCAGAAAACCCCTTATGATGTCTAAAAATATGGAGGAAACATCGTTTGGATTTGTTGCCTTATTTGAGTCAACAAATCAGAGCTACATATAAACGCATATATCAAATTATAATACCAATATTTAATAATATTTACAAACCAACATTGTGTGGACGTTCTAAAAAGATTCGACGCAATTGAAGCAAATTGATTTCCATTAATACGGCATCTGTAGTTGATTCCTTACAATAATGAATGTGAGGATTTAACGACTTGCATATTTGTGCATTATTGAAGCTATGAGAATGACCCCGACAGCGAGCATGGATGCCTTATGAGGCCTACATATCTCCGCTTTATGTAGCAATTCATGAAGAAGCAGCCATACAGTACTCAAAGTACACCGCGTATGCCACTTCAAACAAGTTCACCTCATTGGTCACATGGTAATATGAAAGAAGATAGAAGGTAAATTTGCCAAATCTTAAACGCTAGACCAATTAGATCACACTCTTAGCTTTTCGAAGAAGTGTAAGGTCTGCTCACACAAGGGTGGGTGGAATGGAACACAAATCTTATTTGGCTGAACAATAGTTCACAAAAGTGGGATACAGATGGTCTGAAAAGTTCTCAAGGCCAAGGAGCAGAAGTGGTAAGATTTCGAGCTCACCTGTCAAAGGATTCCTCAAAGAATTTTGCGAAACTCACAAGTCAACTCCAGAGACACCATCTTTTGAAGTCTGTTCAGTTAATCGCATATGCAGACGATATTGGCGTTGTAGAAGCGGCAAAGATGGATTTAGAGGTCAAGGTTACATATGTACTGTAAATACAGAGCGATATACAACATCAATACCTGAGAAAAAACGTAACGATATTCAGTCACAACTCTGACGACTCAACTCCGACAACGACAAAAGCGCGGAAACCATGCTGAGAATTACTCTTGCTTAGATGGCTAGGTCATCTTGATCGCATGCACACGGCCGTTCCAGTCGCAAAAATTTTCGACTCCAACACAGGCACTATAGTAGAGGACGACCTGGCCCACACAAAGGGAAGGTGACCTCAGTTCATTTGTATACGCAACTGGAGTAGCTGGCAAGTGGGCCTGGTTCACCTCGGGCTGTAGCGATATATAAGTAAATATGCCATCATCTTTCAGGAGCTATCTGTCTTATTGAAAGCTGTTTGCATTCTACTTAGTAGACGACATGAAAGAGTCAAAATAACTATACTCTAAGATAGTCAAACGGAATTCAAAGCACTAAATCACTACTCGTACTCATGAAAGATCCACCTAGAGCATAATAAAGCACTCAACAATGGGCACTAAGGCATAAGAGTCAGGCCAAGAAAGGCGCAGAAAGTTCATTTAATTTTCAACTCCCGAATTGCGGAACTAAAGCAAGAAGAGGACAATAGATCAATCTAGTCGCAGTGGAGAAGGTACTTACACTAATATTACCATACCAATTTTCAATCATGACAACGCTCGGCCCCACGTTGCTATTCCGGTTAAGAACTGTTTGGAAAACAATGGATGGGAAGTCTTACCCCACCCGCCTTATAGCCCAGACCTTGTCCCTTCTGACTAGGGTTTGTTCCGGTCGATGCAGAACGCCCTCACTGAAATACAGTTCACATCATAGCAGAATATCAAAAATTGGCTTGATTCATTCTTGGCTGCCAAGCCGGCGCAGTTCTTTTGGGATGGGATCCACAAATTGCCAGAAAGATGGGAAAAAGTCACAGCTTCAGATGTGCAATACTTTGAATAATACTATTGTACATGTTTTTCTTAAATAAATGTTCAAATTTTGAAAAAAAAACCGCACGAATTAAAATAAATAAATAATTTGCCAAAATTTCTAAGAAAATTGTAATTTAATGTTTCATCTATTTCAATAAGTTAGGTTGTATCTTGAAAACCACTACTGGCTTTTTGTTTTATTTGTAACTACCTAAATAATATCTATATATATCTAATAATATCTAAAGTTGCAAAAGTGGGGATTAATAAGAAAGATTTTTGAAATAAATGCTCAAAATGTCAAAATTTTATGTTTAAAAAAAAAACTCACTTTTGATCTTCAATAATTTTTGATATTTATATTTCAGAGCAATGTTGACTATTAGCACTATTAATTACGAGTTCAGGGATACTCTATCTGTTATTTTCGATAGGGGTCAGGGTAGAGTAAGGCTTTTCTTAAAACCTTTGCTACTCGAAGGGAATGCACTTCCTACCCCCTCCTCGCTAATCATAGTTTTTTTTTTTTTTTGAAAATATGTCAACTAATGTCCCCTTAAAGTCTTCGACATATTATTCACAACATCCTGTACATAAGGTGGTATATGCAAAATTTGAGAACGAAAGGCGGCATCATGTTTGCCCTCCTATTCGTTACTACAAGGTTTTCCATTATGGGCGCTCGAACTTCAAACTACAAAACAAGTTGTGTATTAGATATCAATATTTTTTTTATTTGAAAGACTATTCGATTACGTTATGTGTGGAATATGATATCGGCCAAATGACCACCGTGGATTCGCTCCATTTCAATTTTCGATAACCGCATAAATCGGAATCGATATTATTGATGACATTGGTTATGTTGACTTTTAAGGCAAGGTCTGCAATTTATTCACATATACCCATGATTTAACTTAACCCCACTAGAAAAAGTTTAGGGTCGTTGACATTAATTGTTGAAAGCGCTGTATAGCACGTCTATTTGGGATCTTATTATTGAAAGCACATGTTATTGAGATCCAAATTTCCAATTTACGCCACATAAAATTGGCTATCTTCGACCTGTACCTCTCACCAGCTATGGCTGTGCCATCTTCTTTTTAGAAGAAGTACGGACCAAGAAGGCTGACCAAAATGCACACCAAACAGTGACTTTTTCTAGGTGCATTTGAAATTGATGAGTCTTATGTGGATTGTTATCCCCCCCAAATGTTACAACTTTGCTCGTTGACATAATCATTCATTCAAAAATGGGCCTTGTCGCTGATAATGATTTTTCGTCCGAAATCGGAGTCGATTTCCAACTGCTCCGGAGCCCAGTCAGTAAATTCTCGACGCATGAAATGTATGGAGCTCAAGCTGAGCACACATTTTGATACTAAAATTTAATAATTTGCACGCTTTGCTCAACACTATTTTCCCATTATGATTTGCCCAACATGAATTACTATAACCTCCAAAGCTGTAGCTTTTCTAATACGGCCGCTATACACTGTCAACATTTTGGCGTCTCTATTGGAAACCCTTTATAATACCCTCTCTAATTAATTCACATTCAAATTCCGTTAAAAGATTGCTAACTACTTTCAATTTCATATTCTGAACCATTGGACCCATTTCATTTAGTGCGCTCACTGTACTCAATATAATATTAACGGAAAGCATTGCGCTTGTTTTCTTAAATTCAAACACCCAAACAGAGAAAAGAAAGAATACACTATTCATTTTGGCATCAAGTGAGCAAGATTGTACCCTTTTTTTTTTTTTTTCTGATCGTTAATCAAGAGACCCTCTAGCGCATAATGTTGCACATTTGCATCGTAATCTTTATAATCAACCTATCTGTTGTATCTGTTGAATAATTTAGCAAGAAAAACGTGTAACACTGTGCAAACTTCTCAAAATACATTTTTCAATTGCCTTATCTTGTCACCTGTTTCTTAATTTCTATAGCGAACGTGATTTTTAGATTTTGTAGAGTTGTGATTATAATTTTTTTAAACCAAAAAAATATTTCGTGATTCATAAAGGTATGTAGAATTTTATTTTACTGCAATTACTCGTATAAAAGTCTGGTACTTCTGGTTTATATATTATAGTAATTATAGATAATTATTGGGTATTGCACATTTCATGTTGGGTTAATTTTTATTTTGTAAACAATGAATTGTATTTTATAAAATTTTAGATGAGTGCCGAGTTTATATGTATTGATGGAAGGTTGAAGAAAAAAGTAAATGCTAATGATATAGCAAACTTGATCAATTTGCCATTTATCAGTGAAGATGAGGGGGACATTTCAAAATTTATGAGTCTCGAGGATATCCATTGCATGAATTTGATCCTGTGAAAATAGTATTGAGAACCAGGTTTCTCAAAAAGAAAAACTCGTTAATCAACCTTAACCTTTCACTTATTTCAATACTGCTGTGGTAAGAGTGAAACCTAAGTTTTGGGGAACTCAGCCTACCTTGACATTCTATCGCCACAAATGCCATATCAGCTTTTTTTTTAAGGAGACTCTACCATGTACAAGATTTTGATCAGCGGTGTCCTACTTTATGGCCCTGAAGCATGGATTTTATTGAAAGAAGATAAAGATATCCTCGTTTTATTATTAGGTCCCATTTGCGTTAACGGGCTCTGGAGGAGAAGTACAACGACATCGACCTAGTAAAAAAACTGCGTATCAGTTGTCTGAGATGGCTAGGGCATGCATAATGAATGGACGCCTATACTCCGCCTATACTAAGAAAGATATCGATGTGCTTGTATCATCAAAGACCCACCCAAACCGTAATAAAACACTCAAAAATATCGCTAACTTAAAAAAAAGTCTCAATTATGTGGCTACCAAGTCATAAGGGTCACTACGGAAAAAAAAGATGGACCACCGGGCAAAGAAAGGCTCAGAAAGTCCATTTGCCGGACTCTGTCCAGGCCTTGGCTTTAGGAGTAATGACTTAAAACAGGAAATAAAACACGAGGAAAATCTATGCACAATCAAATACTATAATGATCTACATGGTCTTAAAAACTCAAAGAAATTTCGAAAATATAACAATAGATCCGAATTAGCCGTTCTCCTTAATAGAAAAAAATTAAATTCGTTTCGTAACACTAATGGATCGCTTTCCTTGTAATATACATTTTCACAGATTGGAAATCATATGCACTAGCACATCTAGACTTTGCTATGAAACTGAGGAGTAACGGAAAACTAAATCATCAACTGTCCGGCACACTGACACGCACGTAACATACATAGATGAGAAACATTTCTAAAAAAAAAATAATATATTTTGCTGATCCAACTATTTTTCTTATTGGTATGTAATTTAATTCGTGCGGTTTTTTTTTTCCAAAATTTTAACGTTTATTTAAGAAAAACATGTACAATAGTTTTATTCAAAGTATTGCGGATCTGAAGCTATGACTTTTTCCCATCTTTCTGGCAATTTGTGGATCCCATCCCAAAAGAACTGCGCCGGTTTGGCAGCCAAGAATGAATCAAGCCAATTTTTGATATTCTGCTCTGATGTGAACCGTATTTCAGTGAGGGCGTTCTGCATCGACCGGAACAAATGGTAGTCAGAAGGGGCAAGGTCTGGGCTATAAAGCGGGTGGGGTAAGACTTCCCATCCACTGTTTTCCAAATAGTTCTTAACCGGAATACCAACGTGGGGCCGAGCGTTGCCATGATGGAAAATTATTGCCTCGTGTCTGGTCGCATATTCCGGGCGTTTTTCGGCTACTGCTCTCTTCAAATGGATTACTTGTGTTCGGTAGCGTTGTCCATTGATGGTTTCCTCCGGTTTTAGCAGCTCATAATGCAACACACCCATCTGATCCCACCAAATATAGAGCATTACCTTCGCGCCATGGTTATTCCACTTTGCCTTTGATTTGGCTGGTTGGCCGGGTTTCATATATGATTTTTTGTGCTTGGGGTTGTCGTAATGGAATAATTTTTCATCACTAGTAACAATCCGATGCAAAAATGACTTCCTTTCGTGGCGTTCCAGCAGCATTTCGGACATGCAAAACCGCCTTTCGACGTCTCTCGGCTTGAGTTCATGTGCAACCCAATTTCCTTGCTTTTGAATATATCCAGCTGCTTTTGAAATGGCTGCTTGAGTGACACCCAAAGATTCTGCAAGCTCTTTTTGTGTTTGGCAACAATCTGCATAGAGTAATGCTTCCAAGGCTTCCAAGCCAAAATCACCACTTTTAAATCGTGCAAACCACTTTTGGCACGTTCGCTCAGCTAGCGCATGTTCACCATAAACTTCCACCAAAATACGATGACTTTCGGCAGCAGTTTTCTTCATATTAAAGTAATGAAGATGAACTCCCCGCAAAAACACTTTTTCAGGCACAAAGTTCGACATATTTGAGTGAAAAAAAATTATTGTTGTTTACGCTTCAAATGACTGATATATACTGAAATGACGTACATTGACAGTAGCTTTCCAACGCATGTTCCAATGGAACAATAACAATGGAATAATACAAGTTACGCCATTTCTTAGCAAACCGCACGAAGTTATAGACCCAATATTAGCACGCGCTAGTTTAGGAACATTAAGGAAAACAAAATCAAAACCACATCACAAAACAGTAAACAAAACATGTTTATCAACTGGTAAACAAAACTAGCCCAAACATTTTTTTGGAAAACAAAATACAAAAAACACAACTTTATCAGCCAACAAACAAAAGAAAAGAAAAACAAATTAGTCGGCCAGCAGTCAAAGAGAAAAAACATTCTTATCAGCCAACACACAAACAACTAGATCAGACAGCAATTAGTATAAATAGCACTGAGCACACATAATAATGTAAGTCAATCTTAAATCGGTGCAGAAAATATTAAAAGTTATATATGGTATATTGCAAGTTATAATGAATACCAAATAGAGAGCTCGGCATGGGATTCCGTAAGCAGGTTGTACGACTTAGGAACGAATCACGATATTTCAGTGTTCGAGTGATATTAGCATTACCTATGAGTTTTACTGCATGGTTTTGAATCCTATATAGCAGATGCAGAGATCTTTTATGAGCACCTGATCAGATGTGGGCATTGTTTTCGAATTTTGGGCGGATGAATGCCTTATACATTGAGGCCTTATCGGAGTGAGCGAAGTATTTCTTACACCGGTTGAGGTAACCTAGAGATTTCGCAGCACTTTAGGCGGAATCAAGTATGTGGTCATCTTAACGTAGGTTTTTATTGACACACATACCTACCTTATTGACAGTGCCGAGCTGACCCCCGACGAGTGCACTGCAGTTGCTGTCATAGTACTGTCATACAGCAAAAACAATGATTGAGTGCATGTAACAACCGATGGATAGCGGCTTGTGCGTGTGAATTTGGTTGATGTACAGTTTCTTATTGTTGTAAGGGCATAACACCTACAACAATTTGATAAGGTAAACTAACGTCAGAACTTTTACTTCCTAACCTTGCTTAGCATCGTCGGTGTTTGTTTTTTAGTATGGCCACCGAATTTAGAGTAGACATAGCAAATATAATATACGCGGGTTGAAAAACAATCACTTTTCTGCGTACGTGATTCACGTTTGTAAATACAGACCAGCAATTTCAATATACACAATTCTGGGTGCCTTCGACTGGACAGACAACACCCGAATGACAGTGAGTTAAGACCTTAGCCTGCGGAAAACAACTTGACCCAGCTTATAAATGAGCCCACACGTATAAAAGACGTTGATAGTCATACCGATAACACCCTAGACTTGTTTTTAACTTCTTACCCTGATAAATACAATACAAAGTTAATGTACTATCGCCTCTGGACTCGTCGGACCATTGTGTCTTATCGGCTAATTTCTCGTATATCGACCACACAGTTAAAAAAATTATTTCAAAAAGAACCGTATGACAATACGAGAAAGTCGATTGGAGCCGAATTAACAGCTTCTTTAGAAATTTTAACTGGTCGTTATGTTTTCTCGATAACGAAGTGGATGCCGCGTTGCCGCGATGCCGAAAGAGATCCTTTATCTCTCATCGGATGAAGAGTATCAAGCCAAAAGAAAAGGCGTGGTACGACTCGAGCTGTAAAGAGGCTGTTAGGGTTACAGAAACGTTTTTTCGGTCCTAGTAGACCAAACCCGATATTAAGCCGATAGCCCGATATTATTTATTAAGCGTGTGAAATTCCAATACGTTTAAAAACTAAAACAAAATATAGAACAATGCCACAATGGTAGTAAACATATTTGATCGTTCGTCAAAACAATGCTCATTTACAATGAAATGACATTCCAGCCAGTGTGTGACATAGTGTGTTCAGGTGTACACTTGTTCCCACGACAACAACAGAATGATATTGCATTGCACCGGGATAATGTTACGTCACTCCGAATACACGCGTCGACATGAAATGGATGAGTCTGCATATTTGACGACGAGAACAGCTGTTTCCTATGGGAAATGATGTAGCTCTATACTTAGCCTTAGTTTAAACTTGTCACAAAATAGTTGGTGTGCAACCTAATTGAATTTAATACAAAAGAGTTTGAATTTATTTCGAGTGGGAGTAAGTGGAACAGTCGGGGAGAGGCCAAGCTTCTCCGTTCGCTGGTTTTTTGGGAATATTCTTAAGGGATTCGTTAACTGGCGCCCGACCAGGGACCGCACAGTATACGACTTTCCCTTTTTTTCCTTGACACGCTCAGATCCGTTTACCAGGATACAGAGTCGATACGTTCCACTGAACGAAAAGCTTAGTCCCCACGAGAATATTGCGCATATATGAAGACTATTCAAGAGCATCCAATCGTACCCATGAACACACGAATGGTAGTAAAACGGGAATCAAGGGGATTCGTGTGAAGCAAATCGTGCCTCCGAAAGAGCTTTACCCAAAAGAAACGAATTTAAACCCTTTCCTTTTCTGTTTCCCTTATTTCTCAAAACAGCTTGCTTCTATATATATGGTAAATCCTAGCATCAAGGCATCGAATACTAAACAGACTAATACGATGTGCAGTGCTGTGAACTTCCTAATGTAAGAAATCCAAGAGAAAAAACATAAAAAAATTATGTTATGTAGTAAAAATTAACACGTTAGAAATAATAAAAATAAATCAAGACCTCTTCTTTAAATAAAAAATTATATCTAGAGGAAAAAATCAGTGGCAATTTGTACAAGATACGTAAAAGGTATAATATAAAAGAAAAAAAGTGTGAAAATTGTATGGCTTTAGTAAGACTAAGACGCGCCGACATGAAATGGATGAGTCTGCATATTGGACGATCAGAACAGCGGTTTCCTATGAGAGACGAAGTAGCTTTAAGTTTAGTCTAAGTTTTGACTTGTCACAAAATAGTTGGTGTGCAACTTAATTGAATTTAATACAAAGGAGTTTGAATTTATTTCGAGTTAGAGTAAGTCGAACAGTCGGGGGGAGGCCCAGCCTCCCCGTTCACTGTTTTTTTTTTTTTTTTGGGAATTCCTTTAAGGGATTCGTTAACTTCCATGAATGGCACTTGCAACGTAGAAGCCAAAAAACTTTTTTTTTCATCTTTATGGCCTTGTTGTCGTCAAAATTGTCGAATTTTGGGTTCAGAAAATCGACGGGGAATTATTGAGAAACAAATGCATCCTCAACGTGTCACTGTTTAATGTGGATTTTAGGCTGAAGCCATCACTGGCTGACTAGGCAATAACAGTAACTGGTGCTAGCTATTGCGATATGATAATTCAGTTTTTTTTGCCTAAATTACAAGATATGGATCTGGACGACATGTGGTTTCAATAAGATGGTGCCACATGCCATACAGCGTAAGAAGAAATTCAATTAATGCATGAGTCATTTCCTGATCGTGTATTGTCTCGTTTTGGTTGTTAGAATTGGCCACATAGATAATGTGATTTTAATCCATCGGACTTTTTTCTTTGGGTTATTTTATAAGTCTAAGATTTATGTCAACTAGTGTTGAAGAAGGAAATTGAGCTCTGTATCAACGAAATTCATCTATATATATCAAAATTGTAATGTAAAATTTCGACAAAAGAGTGCGTATGTTCCCAAAAAGCCATGGAGGTCATTCATTAGATAGGCTATTGCATACATAATCCTAAAATGTATACTTTATGAATCAATAAAAAATATGCAATTTTTAATTAAAAACACTGTTTTCTTCCAATATTACCTTATGCGTGGATTTTTGGACACCCTTTAGTATCTTCACGAATGTATAGAGATATCGTTCCCAGCTCTAAGGTATTTTTATTTTCAGATCTGGCCAAAAAACTCTAGCAATACATACGAGTAGACATAATACAATACATTTCGAATGAACTCTGTGGAACTGTTGACACTACATCTTACTGATTTTCATTTTTATTAAAACAAATTAATCAAAAGTTTTTCAAATGAGATTCAAAACTGTCATGTATGAGTTAGAAAGCATAATCGTCATTATATTCGTACCATATCCACACAGATATGAGTCAGTGCAACTAGCTTTGCTGTGAAATTTTAATCAATAAAATGCGGGACGGATACAGAGTTTGCCGCTAAAGCAGACTTCGTCACTGAAACGCTTTTTGTTGTCTCACTTTCTGTCTTTGGTGTTGTGCCTGTGCTTATAGTTTGCTGATACAGATACGTATTTTAATATACCATATACCTCACTTCATCATCAGTTGAAGTTGGTTTGTTTAGTCGTTAGGTCGTGTTGCGCGGTAACCAAAGTGTGCAATCAGTTGCAAATGAATATTGAATTAACTTCGGAAGTTTATAAATAAGTGCACAAAAATCCAAATAATCAAACTATTATAGAATGTACATCCGTCTTTCTTGATGCTATTTGAAATTGATTAATTTAATTTGATATTAGAGTATTTCGAATAAAAACAACATCTACATTTAAAATGGCATCTGTATTGGGAAACATAAACAATGCACTCAGCAATGAAACAGAGGTACAATGTTGTTAGCGTTTTTGTAATCAACAAAAACGGAAGTGTAGGAGGAACTTAAACAGAAGAAAACCCTTTGGTATTCATTTCATTTTATTATGTGTTTAATAGTATATTTTATGAGAAAAAAAATTAATGTGAACAAAGAACTGACACCGGTTAATGAATAATTTAAAAGATTTCGTCACAGTCTTCAGTATAATTATAGTATTTTTGGAATTTTTAATACCTAGTACGTATTTTGTACACTTGTTCGGATATATGCAGCAGTGCTCTAATAGTTTCAAGGGTACAGTTTGGTGGAAAGCGGTAAAATAGGGCTAATTAAGCAGTATGGAATTTCCTGGTCTTGCGATATAGATAAATAATATTGATGTGATGTTACTAATAGTATAAAAATAGTAATGCAAGTCAATTAGCAGTTTTGCAATTATGGATATTGCTTCTTAGCTTGCTAAGAAGGCAATTTGAGTTATTTTTTTCTGTTTTTGGTAAGCGCTTCGGATTTTTATAATGACCGGTGTAGAGATTCATTCGTAGTCAGAATAACTAAACTTTTTTTCTACTTGCCTCTGTACTATAATACTGGGTGTTCCATAGTATGGAGAAGGGCTAGATCGGAAATGGTGCAATGCTTTAAAACGAAGCAGGGCGTTGAGGTGTTCTGTCTCTTATTAAAGGTGGCTCTATTCTATGCTTCTTTATTTGAGTCCCATGATATAAGTAACTGAACATTGTAATTTCAGATATCGAATATATATCGAGATCCTGTGTTAAAGAATTTGCTATAAATAACTTGTTGTTTGCGTTTCGATTACAACCACAAATTGTTTATGTAAAACATTTTGGTCTCAATATGCAAAGTGGTTATTTTTTCTTAAGATTAAGTGGCATATAATCAACTTTTCTAAAAGTCTGGATAAAAATTGCATGACTGCAGGGACCATATTTGTTATAGTTATTATTATTTTGAAAATAAAATATTCTTATGTAAGGGTTATAATAAAAATTTTAAAAGGTGAAGAATAAAAAATACCCCATTTTGGCACATGTTTTGTTTGTTTGTAAATATTAGGTACACATTTTGATATTTATTAAGCTTTTAATTTAATAAATTATTTAGAAAAAAAATTAAATGTGCTTATTTAAAAAAAAAACTTAATTTTTGAAGTGTTTCAGATTTTGTGGGATTTTAAGATACTTACTTAACACCCATCTTAGTCGTATTTGTACTTTTCCGGTTTATGTCAATGTTGCGTTATGGCTCATACAGGTCAATAAATTCTAATCTCTAGTTTTGCTAGACTCCACATTCTGCGACATAAAGTAGAACACGGATTGTTTATATATATATCGTATGAGTTTTAAGAAAGAAACTTTTTTATATAATTGCATTAGGAGTTATCTTTCTTTTTTGTTAACAGGGCTAGATATATACGAGAACATTTTTTAATTGCCTCTTAATTTGTTTTTCAATAAGAAAACATTCGACATGATGGCGATGTGGAAGTCGATATTCTGCTGCTGATAGAGCGAATAATGTAATTTTGAAGATGCCAACCAAACTTCAGTTCACTTTAGCATAACGAAGTGGAGTAAGTTCCCGAACACCGACGATTTGCGAGCGTCAGCAGAGCAATTTGAAGCAGATGAAAATAATTCGATTAAGTGAATACGCTCAAGTACTTTGTAAAATTTTTTCAGATATATACTTGTGTACATATATGTATATAATTTGTATTTGAATTTATCTGACGAGTGAAATCTCAGCATTTACTATATTATCAAATCCACCGAAATTTCAGTCTCTATTAAATGGCTATATTTTGAAAACTTTTCCTTATCATGGTTTTGTTATGTCTTGGGGTAGACCAGACTTTCCACCTATTATTGGCTGTTATTTAGATTTCATTGTTCACTGGTATTTATTTAAACGATTGGAGTGTCCCATCCCATATATTTATCTTTCTCGACCCTTTCTCTTAGTTGTGACAAGAGACTCAATACCTATAATGTGCTTTGAGCCATTAATCTTACAATGTTGAAAAAGACTGAGTTTTTATAGCAGAAATTGGTTGTAGGATTGCGTTACAAATATTTAACAAATATCGCGATTTTTGCAACATATTGGCTGCTATTTTTATAGCCAGAATTTTAGTCTGAAAAACACAGTTATGTTCGACAAGCCTGCTAGAGTTGTGAATTTTAAATACCTCGAAGAATGTGTCAGCACAGATTCGATGTCAAATACATACCGTTCACACATTTATAGATACAGTAGTGTGCAAAACATTTGCAACTTTTTTTCAACTACAATAACATCCTATATTAATTGTTCTAAAGAACGAAGTCTAATGAAATTTTCAATCAAAAGTACTACTTACTGTTTAATACTTAAAAGGAAACAAAGAAATTTAAAATATTTACTCTTGATACTTTATAAAATATAAAGAAACGAGTTTATTCATTTTAAGGCTGTGCAAAACATGCAAGTTTTTTTTGTTCATCAATATTTGTTCCAAAAACCCTTGTTTCTGCAAACCTTTTCGGCATGGAAGCAATAAGGGAGTTTTTTTCCACTCATCCCTTAAAGCTTCATAAAGAACCTTTTGCGAAGGTTCGCCCCTTTGTCCGCTGTTTTGGGATTTCCCATAAGTTTTCGATTGGGTTTAAGTCGGGGGACTGTGGAGGCCGAGCACCTAAAAATTCTTTAACCTCCATAAAAACGGCAACTCTTCCTCAGCGTATGGAAGCATAACTGTGTCTAAGATGTCCTTATGCACAAAGCGATATATTATTCCAGTTATTTGGTGTAAGGGACCACATGCTTGAGCCGAGAAGCATCCCCAAACCATAACGGAACCGCCCCCATGCTTCAAAGTAGCGCGAATGTTTTCCCGATTTAACCGTGTACCTGGCTTTCGGCGAACGTAACCAATACCATCGGTAGATAAGGTAATAAATTTGCTCTCATCGCTTAATAAAACGGTTCTCCACTGTGTCAGGGACCAAATTGAATATTTATGCGCAAATTGAAGTCTAAATAATAGGAAATTAGAAGCAGTTTTTTATCAAACAAAGAGACTACCTTTTTTTGACGGTGTTTTAAGGTTAACAGAGGCTTCTTAACAGCTCGGTATGCCCTCAAATTGCTTTCTATTGCACGTCTACGAACTGTGCTTGCACCGATTGACAAGTTGAGATCCTTAACGATTGCAGTTGAAGACCGGGAAGGGTTTTGCCGGATAATGTTGATAATTTTTTTATCAGTTTGCATGTCTGTTTTTCGGGGACGACCACCAGAATGAAGCGTTGCAATTGATAAGTTTTGTCGGAACTTTGTAATTATCCGGGTAACAGTCGATTCGTGAATCTTGAATCGTTTAGCTATCTTTCTTTGCTTCGATCCGTTTATAAAATTCTCAACTACCAGCTCCTTTGTTTGGGTATCGTACTTATTACCAGCCATTTTTTCAACGTAAATTCAGTGAAAACTGAATAAAAAAGCATAATTTATTTGATAAAGAACACTATTTTACTAACCTGATCTGAATATCTTGGAAGTTAAAACAGAAATGAGGGAAAAATAAAAAACTTTCATATGTTTTGCACAGCTGCATATTTGGCAAGCTAACATTTTGCCCTGGAATAACTAAACTAACTGTACTTTTTTTTGTTTTTATTGCTGAGACCTAAGAATGTACTGCCAGTAACGGGTTTATGTTTAAATTCTTACATATTATCCTTCTTTGTATAGTTAATCAAACAAACCGTCAAGAAAAAAAAAAACTTACAAATGTTTTGCATACTACTGTATATGCATTGACAGAATACAGTCGCTGTTTTATGATTGCATATATGTACGTACTCCTTCAGTGGTAGATAGTTTAGATTGTAATATGATATCTCTGTTTGTAGAGAACACAACCTCGGTCTTTTGGAAAATAACTCCCAAGCCTGATGTTGAAGCTGAAGATTAGGTCTCCCTAAGTAATTTTTTGTGTGCATATTTTGATATTATTAAACACTCGAAAATTCGGCTTAGCTAAATTTTTTTTATCGACTTTTGTATTTTATAAACAACTAGGTTTTGCTCAAAATATTAGCCTTTCATGTACGCATAAGAATTGGAAATAATCCCATAACCTCCGAGGGAGAATGTATCTATTGCCTATTTTATTTGGTATTCGGTTAAAATTGGTTCTGAAATTACTGATTATAGTTCTATCCAAAGACTGAAAGAAGGGCAGCGTACATTTTTGATGAGTTATTATCAAACCTTTTAAAGATAGTTCATTTGCAGGTAAGTGTTAGGTATTATATTTAAACTCTGTTTTTGAATAGAAAGCACCAATATTTGGATAAAATTTAGTTGTCCGGAGTCAATTTGCATAAAGAGCTGGCCTTTGGTATTCTAAACTCTTGCTAAACTTCAATCGAGAAATCTCAGTACATCTGCAAATAGAGAGGAATGGAAAAATGGAAAAAGAGGGGACATCTTCTTATCTACCATATTATGCCAAAGTTTTCCATTTTCACCCATATGCAAATCACCTACCACATCCTCAAAACTAGTCAGACAATGTCAATCTTTACACAATCTTCTTAGGTCCCAATAAAGAGTTATCATCGTCTGGGTTCCAGAATATAGCGATATTGAAGTTAACGAAAATACACATGAAGTGCTGGGACTGGTCAAGGACAATATATGGTATACCAAAACCTGGATGCTATCTAACCATAGATATGGCACAGTAAGAACAGCAGAACTACTTACTAAACAGATCAAGACAAGAGTTATAGCATATTCATAACCACAGGCCACTGCACTTTGAGGGATCACGCAGCCAAGCTAGGTATACCCTCTAACATTTTTTACCAGAGCTGCAAAGACGATGTTTATGAGAAAAAATCTCTTACCCTTTTTTTTCTAGTGCAAAGCTCTACTTATACAGAGTTATCTACCGAAAGGGTCGGAGAACTAATTCTTTTTCTAAACTATGCTAGATAGCTCTAGCCATCTACCTAAAAAATAAGATGAGAAGGTTTGTTCTAACCCTCACCACGTTAAGGCTTTTAAAGCTCATTTGACAATGTTATAAACTTAGTATTAAGTACAGCAATAGATGGTTGTTTAATATACAAAGAAATGTCTATAAATACAATTTCTTACATTCAAAAACGATTATTCACATATGCAATCTTTCACATTTCAGTTTTCTATTCGAAAATTTATTCATCAAACGCAAATTAAATAACTCTACTTGATAAAATGTAAAAGTGGATTTAAAATTATGATCACCTATTGTAGATAGAAAGTTGTTGCTAAACGAGTTGGAGAAAATAAGAGTTCTTTACACCTGCCCAAATAAAGGCAAAATACTATTTTCAATTTCTGCATCAACTCCAAATTTTGTTGCAAAACTCAGTACTTGCACTTTGACTCCAACATTGATGTAATTTCAAACAAGTTTTTTTTTCTTATAACCGTAAGTTTAGATGAATTCGTACTTTTTACCACAAATGATGTTGTGTTTTCAGTTGTATGATATGTATACTCATAGATATGTTTACTTATTTTTATTTAGATATGTATATACGTATATATATTTTAATGTGTGTAGTCAATTGATATGATATCTGATTGCATGATCTGAAAAAGGAAATTTCACAATAAAGTCTGACATATAGGAATGAACAAATAAGTTATCTAATGTTTTCCTGACATTGGTAACTTGCCTTCTATTAAGGCAAATGCAATGGACCATACATATGTACATATGTATTTTTAGTTCGAACACCGAACTTGATCGTATTTGATAATTTAATTCCAACAAAAGTTGTAGACAGGCTTTGTAAAATTTCCCGTAAGTCATTTTATTCATTTCAAATTTGGAATATCTGTTATAATACTAAAGTTTAAATAAAATTTAACAAACAACTAAACAAAAAGTCAGTTCTGCGTAGTTTTTGAGATAAAATGGTTATTGTTATTGTTATGGTTTTATTACACATTATTTCAAATGCAATAATCATATATCAAATCGATTAAATCTATGTACTTGTATAAAAAGTTGTTTGCTCACAGTGACCGATTTAATATACTCGTATAATATAAACCGAATAGCTTCTAAATGATTAATTTTATTCTTTGTTGCAATAACAGAAATGTTTGGAACGTAGAGTACTATTTGCGATTTTGGACAAGAAGAAATAGGTACTAATATTATCAATTAGTATAAAATCATTCTATGTATATACGACTGATATGGAGTACAATGGACTAGTTCTTTGCCTAAGTACTCTGTTTCGATAGAAAAAAAGAAGAAGAATATGGCCCTCCGCGATCAATTTGTAGACTTTAATTTTTAAGACTTTCCATTTCATTCTGTTTAATGATTAAATACTGGTGTTGTAGTTAGTATACAAGTATGATGCACTTGTGAACTCTGTTTGTGGATGAATCCACAAGTTCGTAATCAATAAATCTAATTGAACTCAAAGGAGACTGTGTTAAGAAAAACTAGTTTTTTTTGCCAAAAAACTATCCTTCATTCAAACATCACCGACTTATTTATCCATCCTTGTAGAAAAAAAACATATTTTGCCTCAAGAATTCGAATTCCTCATGCTGTGCGATGATTTTCAATATACTACTGAAAAATATTTCCTTGAACGTATCAATTTTATCTTTAATTTAAACGTTTAGTCGCAAGTATTTCCTGAAGTCCTAAAAACTGCAATAGTAACAAAAAGGATGCTGCAACAGTTTTGAAAAATTATCGACCAATTTCATTTTTATTCAGCTTTTCTAAAATATTTCAAAAAAGGATGAAATCAACGATATGGGGTTCTACTGAAGAAGCCTTACCAAAAATATGCAGATAAATTTTTAACAATTTTAATTTAATTTAATTTAGCGATTCTGAACTCGCTGCCACCTTATTTATTAACATAATAAAAGCGTTCAATATGCCGACTTAAAACATGGCTTAAAACTACTACGTTAGTTATTTAACTTAATCACATCTGTTTTTGAAGATATGCCACTCCAATATCACTCACTAGGATGTCCTAGGTTACGTTTTGAGAATCGACATACTGCTGACTTGCAAACTTTTTACAATCCAACAAACTGCTTCGATAATTGTTTCAATATTGACCGTTGTTGACAATTTTAAAACTTAGGCTTAACACCGTATAAAAAACTTAGTCGGAATGACCATACAGCATACTTAAAACAATACCTCAATTAGGTTCTGAGACAACTTTGTCAACACTAACTTTGTTTAACGGTTATTTAAATCTAAAGTACATTACAAGTATGGGATATCCTTCTAGGGTAGGACTTAAATATTATAATAGTGGCTCAGTTCTATTATAATATTTAATTAATGTACTAAACAAAAGTACGCAATTCGTCTGATTCTAAGAGCTAACCGTAAGACTCCTATCTTTGAGTCATTAAAAAGATTAAAAAATTCTTCCCTTTAGGCACTTTTACATTTATAGACTTTTAAATGTTTGTTTTGGCAAATCGGGATACACATCTGCCAGATTTCATTAAAACCGCAACATAAGTATAAACAATAGAAATTTTACAGCAGTACCACTTGCAAGAAAAACAAAATTTTCCCACTTTTTCCAGGCCACTGAAAAAAAATTGCTGTTCAATAGCCTTCAGGTACGAGAAAGTAAAGTTGACCCTTTTTTTTAAGTTTTAAAATTTTACAGCAGTATCACTTGCAAGAAAAACTAATTTTTCCCACTTTTTCCAGGCCACTGCAAAAAAATTGCTGTTCAATAGCCTTCAGGTACGAAAGAGTAAAATTGGCCCTTTTTTTAAAAAAAAAAGTCAGATATTGACTTTTCCAAAATAACCACACTCTTATTAATAATTTATTTCACTTACTTGTGAAACTTCTGTCTACGAATTTGTAAAATATTGTATATAACACACATATATTGCATATACACGTATGTATTTTTATTTTTTTGTTCTTTTGTCACATTGTAGTCATATCGTTTTTGATTTATTTGCTCTGTTAATCCCCAACTATGTTAGTATAGTATATGTATATTCGAATATAATCTTAATTAATAGAATAATCACCACATGTCCCTATGGCATTTAAATACTCTTATTTACTTTATTGTAAAGAACTGTTTATTTTAACTGAATGGCTTTTTATAAAGTTTATGTTTAGCCTTAAGTTTTCCATGAAATAAATTTTTTTGAGATTAATAATACTAAAATTAATAATTATCATCTTTTTCAACATCAGTAAATTCCTGAATTTGATAGAGCAGAAAAAGTTCTCTATCGCTATTGTGCACAATCGAACAAATTTGACAAGGAAGCCAAGACCTGACATGGGTCCGTATAGCTCCCCTCCATAGACGCTATTATAAGAAACATTAAAATAATATTATTTGGTTGGATCTGTAATCACACAAATAAGGAACTATCAGGTTATTGATCGGTTTAAGACATCAGATAATACGAGCAAGAATCTGGTATGCAATCTTTAGTTATCCCTTACTTGGAATTTAGAGGGTCTACATAAAGGATAGGGGATTTAAAAGTCTCTGTGTTTAGATTATCGTCTTTTGCCGAATTGTTGTATTTAAGTTTAAATATTGCTTTCTTGATTTCGTTTTGGTTAGGTATTGTATTCAGTAAAATGTTCTTTTGTTGAGAGCATGGCTTTATGTTACCTAAGAATAATTGATAGCATGTTATTAAAGGAATTTTTTTATTATCCTTTATTTGTGTGCCTCCCGTGCACTCTCCGTTTTCCTTGAGAAGCTGACTTTGTCTGTTTTTATTTGTGAGTAAGGCTCATGACAAGATTTTTTTTATTTCCGATTTGAAGACAAACTTTTTTTTATTATTTTTCATATTTGGCAAATGTCATGATTGTATTTATATGTATTTTTGGCGAAATAGGTATGTCAACAATTTGTTTATTAGAAGCTTATCAAGTCTTGTATGATGTTAGAAAAAACATGCTTGTCCCCTAAAAAAGTAATTTAATTGCCTTACAAACTTCAGAGGTAAAATCGTAACAATGTTTAAAATATTGTTGGTATATCTTTCAACTGATATTAATTGTTCGTTGCAAATTTTAACATGTCCGACCGCAAAACTTAAATCGAAAGTATATATACGTATAAGAGGTTTTGTAGTAAATTAACTTATCATTTATTTAAGATATTGTTATTGTTGTTTTTCTAACATACGAGTATGTCATTGGGTATGTAATTTAATTCGTGTGGTTTTTTTTTTCAAAATTTGAACGTTTATTTAAGAAAAACATGTACAATAGTATTATTCAAAGTATTGCCCATCTGAAGCTATGACTTTCTGGCAATTTGTTGATCCCATCCCAAAAGAACTGCGCCGGCTTGGCAGCCAAGAATGAATCAAGCCAATTTTTGATATTCTGCTCTGATGTGAACCGTATTTCAGTGAATGCGTTCTGCATCGACCGGAACAAATGGTGGTCAGAAGGGGCAAGGTCTGGGCTATAAGGCGGGTGGGGTAAGACTTCCCGTCCACTGTTTTCCAAATAGTTCTTAACCGGGATAGCAACGTGGGGCCGAGCGTTGGATGATGGAAAATTATTGCCTCGTGTCTGGTCGGATATTCCGGGCATTTTTCGGCTACTGATCTCTTCAAACGGATTAATTGTGTTCGGTAGCGTTGTGCATTCATGGTTTCACCCGATTTTAGCAGCTCATAATACAGCACACCCATCTGATCCCACCAAATACAGAGCATTATCTTCGCGCTATGGATATTCGGTTTTGCCGTTGATTTGGGTGGTTGGCCGGGTTTCACATATGATTTTTTGCGCTTGGGGTTATCGTAATGGATCCATTTTTCATCACCAGTAACAATCCGATGCAAAAATGACTTCCTTTTGTCGCGTTCCAGCAGCATTTCGGACATGCAAAACCGCCTTTCGACGTCTCTCGGCTTGAGTTCATGTGCAACCCGATTTCCTTGCTTTTGAATATATCCATCTGCTTTAAAACGTTTTGAAATGGCTACTTGAGTGACACCCAAAGATTCTGCTAGCTCTTCTTGTGTTTGGCAACAATTTTCATAGAGTAATGCTTCCAGTTCTTTATCTTCAAACTTTTTTGGGTGCCCAGGACGTTCATCGTCTTCCAAGCCAAAATCACTACTTTTAAATTGTGCAAACCACTTTTGGCACGTTCGCTCGGCTAGCGCATGTTCACCATAAACTTCCACCAAAATACAATGACTTTCGGCAGCAGTTTTCTTCATATTAAAGTAATGAAGAAGAACTCCCCGCAAAAATACTTTTTCAGGCAAAAAGTTCGACATATTTGAGTGAAAAAAAATTATTGTTGTTTACGCTTCAAATAAATGACATATAATGAAATGTGGTACAATGACAGTAGCTTTCCAACGCAATTAAGTTAAGACCCAATAATAAAATAAAAACCATTGAATTTTTATTGTAGGCTATCATTTTGTGTGCATATAAATAAAGGAGATTAACATTTTAGTGGGTTACGATTTCTCTTTGGGAGGAGTCTAATTTATGTATTATGTATCTTTTACGTCCTTTACAAAATTGGAGCCGTTTTTTCGTAAAAATAGGATTTGATGCTCGTTTTTACTTCCGCCTGGAACTCAAGTGTTCCACTTCTTCTCTGCTTGATCTACTAAATGATTGTGGTACTATTGTTTAAATTAATTTAATTCATGTGTTGCTCGCTTTAAACCTAAATAAAAATGGCACAAAGGAGACCTATCTATAACTAGTCTGAGTTATCGAGTCATTACAATAAGCAAACATTTACTTACCATGGATGTCTAGGGATAGAAGGCTAACATATTTCTGAAGTACAGTGCTGGCTACACCATACACTACATAGTATACGTTAGTATGAGCAAATGACAGTGAAGTTCTTATTGCTTTCATATAGCCTTTTGTGTGTGAACACCGCCAACCCAACTCTGTTCACGCACTTTTTAATAGTTGGTTTCCATTTAATTGAACTACCTAGAATTGTTCCTAGAAATTGTGCGCCTTTGACCAAAACTATTTTGTCTTCAGATACAGTTCGTAGAATTATACGAGTGTCGTACATAGATGGGATTCTATATTTTCTAATGAAAAGGACCAAGCTAATTATGTTTCAGTTGATACTGAAACTATGCTTTTAGTTGAAGTTGGGGAATCTATCAAGAGACATTTGCATAAGATCTTCTTGAAAATCAAGGTGTCTGTCAATAATACCTACTACAATGTTATGTGTTAAGCAAACAGCTTCCACCATCCTACTTCCACAAGTCTAAGTAAAAAGTTTGCTTATTGCCATATTGGGCCTCGAATGTCATGATTTTGAACTGAGGACCCTCTTGGCTATGTGTTGTTAATTTTCAGATCTGACAGTGCTGCTGTTTCCACCTATGTTTTGATATCATTGAAGGGAAACTTATCGCCGAAATAGCATATGTTTTTTAATTAGACATACTACTGATTGTAGGACGGTTTTAACTGATTGGTGAATTAGTGATATGTGTGAATGTTGATATGTTGGAAACAGGATTGGATTTATGCCATGACGAAGATGGGTGCCAACTAATCCGAAGCACTGATGACAAGATAATAAATCTCACATCATTGGGGTAATCATCGAAGGTCCTTTCATTTTAAGTCAATTGGCAGCTTATGCCTTAATATGGAGTGCTTTTTATCTGAGTATTTTTTACAAAAACCAGTAAGTGCGAATGCTTAGTACAAGATTTCTTTTAAATTTTCTGGAGTGAGTTGCATTACAATTAAAACCTTAATTATAACAAATGAAGCGAAAGTTTGTAAAGTAAAATTCCAGAAGAAATGCGTTAAGGATCTACAAATTTATCAGACAGCTTGGAAGCGAGGCAAACATTTAATAAGCCTCTACAGTTCGAAGAACTCCTCTATGCTCTTACAAACGAGGTTCTGAGATTTCTTCCGAACTTTTTTTTGTTTAGCTTTGATTTTTTTTGAGGAGCCATTATAGGATTCCTTATCGGAAGCTTCTCTGGTTGGTTAAGGTCCGCAAAAAAGCCTTCGAATTTAAAGAAAAGAAATTGTAATTTATTATTAAAAAACTGCTTTCTATTCTTTTTTAGATGAAGTCCATGGATGCAAATCGCTATGCAACTAAGAAGACTATAGCTCAGGGCATGCTTGATATTGCTTTGTTAACAGCAAATGCCTCACAACTAAAATACATCCTTCAAGTTGGTGAACAGCATCAGTTCTACAAATTGATGTTGATATTGATAAGTCTCTCGATTATCTTACAGGTAAGTAATAAAAATATTAGTTCTTTTTGGTTACATCAAAGTTTCAATATTTATCATGCATATTTTGTTTTTACAATACAAAAAAAATGTTGAAATATTGATAAATGAACAATCATTGTCTGGTTTAATTGTTATTTGTCCCTAAAATAGATTTTATCTGGTGTTCTCAGTCTGTCATTGAGCCTTTTACGTGACTGTCGCCTGCATATGCCCGAATTCCATGCATCAGCTAATTTTATCAATCATATCCGAACTGCTTTTGCATTTTTCACTGCAATGATTAATTTATTTATATCTGCTTTTGATTCTCGATTACCTCCATCACAGGGTGATTTCTTGAATGTTTAAAAGCCTATTAGTTTGTAAACAGAATAACAGTTCAAATTGTACTCGAATAACATTGTTCAAATAAATAGTATGATATTTTAAACGTACGGTTATGGTTTTATTATTATTATTACAAGCGATAAGCTTTCATATAATTCAATAGAAACAAACACATGTTACAAGAATGTAATTTTTACAAAGATGCGAACTTTTATTTACGACTTTTTTAAATGGAAAATAGTTTTTTTTTTGGAAAAACAGAAGTTTAATTTCTCAACAAGTCAACAGCCTCGCCACACTGAAAGCATCGGTTCCCACTAGATCACCGAAATCAAGCAGTGTTGGGCGCGGTAAGTACGTAGGTGGGAACATGGGAACTCAGTACTCCGCGTGCTGTTGAAAATACGCGCCACATGGGCATAGTACCCCGGCGTTAAATCCTTGACCCTACAAATAAATTTGTATCGTTCCCTTGATAATAATAATAATAATAATAATAATTTCTCAACAAAATCGTCTTTGAAGTCAAAATATTCGGTCTAATGTTTCTAAATTTTTTTGACCCCTTCAAAAAAAAAACAAAGTAAAATTTGTTGAGATGCTTAAAATAGGGATTTGATTCGGCGATGATATCGTTGGAGCCAAATTCCTATTTTCGATCTCACCTGGGACTAAATCAGAAGATTATGGCAGGTGAGGGAAAAGTTCTTAGCCCAATCTCTGAAATTTCGCTATGACGACTACACACGTGTGTACCCTTGCACTGATGGAATATCATATTTTTCTTGGCCAAACTCTGTCGTTGAACTGATCTAATTAGTAGGCATAATATTCGCCGTTAATCGTTTCTCCCTTTCGAAAATAATTGATTTAGATTATGCCGCGTGCATCCGAAAAAACTACCGTGAAAGAGTTGACCGACTGAGGCAACTTGGCCCTCTTCGGCTCTGATTCTCCCGAAGAAAAACTCCTCTTCGACTGCTGCTAAATTTTCGCTGTATTGTAGTGGATGCATGTTTTACCCACAAAAACTCTTTTGGATTGCGTTCGAACAACGCCAAACACTAAGTTTACGGGAGTAGTGTTGCTTTTCAAATTACAACTCGAGTAATTCAGACACGGATTTATTAAATATTACATACGAGCGAATATACATACATAAACATACGATTGATACATACAAATGAATTTAGTAGAAAATTAATCCAATTCAAATTCTACATATGTATATAGAAAGTACCAAAAATATACTGGAGCTAGGATAACATTGGAGTAGATATATGTTGTCAAACTTGGCCAATAGCATTGATTCTTGTGCAGATGGAATAGTTCAAAATCTGGTTTTCTTGCTGGGAGTAGGTACTATTATTAAAAGTTTAACAAATTTCCATGTGTTTTATATTTTATTGTTATTCTCAACAGGAAACTATATTTTTCTTAATGGGTTTAATAAATCCATTTGGCTGTCTCGGATGTAATGATAAGGACAACATCGTCACAAGATATTTATCGGCAGATGTGATGCGATACTTACATACAACTTCAAACGACCACAGTAGAAACAAATGTTTTCAATAATTTTCGATATTTTTATATATTTAAAAAAAAAAAGAAATTTAGGTATCTTTGTCATTGAACTATAATTTGAAGTTCTTTAGAAATCGGAATATCTGTATTAGTCCCTAAAAGGGTTCCAGCTGCTTAAATATGAAGAAGAATATTTTTATTCGCGTTTTCCCATATCAATGCTTCTGCGCCATAAAATAAATGGAATGGAATGATGAGGTTTCTTTAAAAAGTTCTTAAGATTATAGAGACACATGTAAAAGCCGTTTTATTTCTGACAAGATGCAATTAACAGAGTAAGGTGGATGGCAAAACGGAAGAACCTATACAAAATTTTAACTACCTCATAGCTATAGCTGCTTTTTATCACAATCTGCCCGATTTGTTAACGTTTTGTATGTATATTATATTTTGCCTACATTCACAACTAAATACATTTTTAAGGTTTTTGTTCAAAAACTTGCAAACGGAAAATTGACAGCTTGTTGCAATCTACCAATATTGTGGATGTCATAAGCGCACTTTTAAAAAAATGTGCGTCCTTTGATAGTTTTGTACTACTTTCTCGACTATGATGTTAAAGAAGTCACATGATAGCGTGATCAACTCGTCGAATCCGGTTTTGGCATTAAAGGTCTTGTAAGATCCTGCCTTTATGAAGCACCAAGAGTTCTCCATCGTTATTCTGTGCAATCTCAGCAGTTTGTTCAGGATGCTAAAACTTGGCAGCGGTCTGCATAGATGGTCATGTATGTAAATATTTGGTCAGTTAAGGCCTAGCTAAATCGTCGAAAATGGTTTCAGCCGTTCATGCAATGCACTTCTTGTATGGCGATGATATTTGCTTTATAGCAATCTAGGTCCTGAAACCTTGTGGTTGGGTAGTAACCTCATATAATACTTTTCAAGTCACTTTACTACTTAATATATTTTATTAAATTTAAACATTATTAACGTAGATAGGCAGAGTCGTACAGTGTAGAAAAATCGAGCAATCCCAAAACGAAAATACTAGATGTCTGTCCAAGTCATGAAACAGCTTAGGTGACTGCGTGTTCTATGTTTTCCCCTAAAAGCAGGTTTACGTAAAATTTAGTTAAGTATTATTAACAAAGCCCTACATAGCTGTTTTTTGTTTTTTAAATGTAAATACTTAAATTTTTTCTGGTGTTGTTGTTTTTGGCTTATACACATAGACTTGACTTTTCAAAAAACTCCAAAGAAAGTAATCTCAATTTGAGGCCACAAAAAATCTTCAATGAATTGATAATAAAAGCTCTTTCATTTGCATTTTCCAATAAGCGACAATTTGTTCTACAACAGCAATGTTCTTAGTAGAGAGTCCGCTCTTTGGTCAAGCAGAAATTTTTCGATCTTCGACCCGTTTTTGAAATTTCTTTACTAAGTTTTGAATTTTTTACTCATTTGGACCATTATTTGCAACAAAAAAAAAACACGAATTTTACGTTTTTAAAGATCGACCATTTCATATCAAGTTTGAATAACTTTAATGCATTATTCTAGCGTCTAACTATCCAACGTTAAAACTGGACATGTGTCTACTTTACAAATGTTAAAGATAACATACAAAAATGGTAGCGTTCCAAACGAAAGCGCCATGGATTAAAATGGAAAAAAAAATATTGGTCTGTTATAAGCCTCCTCAAGCCGACAAGTAGCTCTGTTAAAAAATGGCTATTTCCGTGACTTCAGAATATAACTCTTTGAAATAATCGTGTTAAAAGTGTTCGTTATAAATGGAAATATATGTACATGGCAGTACAATTTTTTTTAAAAAAGCGATGAAATTAGTGGGGGTCCATAGTCCTTCGGCTAAGAAATCGTATGCAGCTAATTTTGTGTCTTGTGGGCCCGATTAAATTTTGCAAATTAATTATTTATCAAATCTAGGTTTACTTCTGCCCGACATAAGCCTTTTTGCCGATCAACACCTAACTCTTGAATATTTTGCCGAAATGTAAAAAGTTTTAATACATACATACGTTAAAATAGAAACAAACTTAGAATTCCACCATTTGGATAGAGAGTCCCAATTTTATCGCTTAAAGCCCTATAATTCTCTCAAGGTCTTTTGGAATGTATAGCGGTGATTCGAAATTACTTTTAAGACCTAAGACCACTCCATTTTGTCTCATATTTGAACACCCTATATTGAGAAAATTAACTACGCAATATTTTTAATTAGAATAAAGTTGGTCCTAATAGAATATGTCTACTAAAGAGAACTCTAAAAGCATCTTGTAAATTGTTATTGATCATCTGACGAACGCATAAAATAAATTTGTTGCTACTTGATTTGAAATAGTTTATTTTCGCAAATATGTATTGTATTATTGCATATGTTTGTAAATATATGAACTCCATAGAGTTGGGGAAATTTTAAAAGTAGCAAAGATAAGAAAATAGTCAGGTGCTGATTGTTGGGAAAATAAAAGTGTGTTCTCTATATTGTTAAGAAAGAAGTTGATAAAGAAGCCCCGTAGTGGAACATCTGTATTCACTACTGCTTTATCTAAATGACGGCAACGTTCGGCATGCTATAAGTTACAATTATAGTTGCCACATAAAACAATATCACAATAAAGGAGTGAATAGTTCGTGAAATCTCTTTGATATGTTGTGCCGCTGCTGTTATTCGTTCTTGCTACTCAGCCAATGTTCTTATTGCTGATGAATATATGAATATCCTTCATCATTACCCATCATCCAAAAATCCCTTGTAATCTTGCAGAGCAATGTATTGGACCCTATCGAATTGGGAATTTTTCATCCAAATAGTTCTTAGCTATTCTGGCATAGTGATTTGGATAACAGCCATATTGGTAAAAATGAGTTCTTCTTTGTGCAAGCAAAACATCTTCCAGTAGTTCTTATTGCAAAATTTGCAAATATGGTAAGTTTCAGTGTTTGTGGAAGTATGAAAGGCTTAATTAACTTATTACTTACCCACACGTTTACGCTGAATTGATATTAAAAAAATGTTGATCTTGTTGTATGCGAATTTTCAATTGCCAATGTGTGTAGGTTATGGAAGTTAGTAATGCCATCTTTAGTAATTTGCGACTCATCTGTCCATAGAATATTTTGGATAAATGTATTGTCATCAAAATGCCATTTCAGCAACCGATTGCAAAATACTGATCGTCGAGGTAGATCTGATGTTAATAAGTCCTGAACTGGTGTTGTATGACAATGATGGAGGTTCTCTCTATGCAAAACTTGCAAAATTTTTCGACAGGACACATTTAGACGTAAATGTACTAATTAATGGCTCTATTGCACATTATTTGTTCCTCTTATTCTGCATCTTTAACAGCTACAACATATGGTTCCGCTCGATTTTTAGTAATAAGTTCCAGTTTCTCGCAATTTACATCGAATTATTTATTGAACACTGAAGCTTGGAGTGCACTAACCCGTAATATAACAAAAGCAAAACTTTTTTTTTTTACAGTGATCTCTTAAAAGATACATTTTACGAGTCACAGATAACATCTATTTCTTTAAGTCCACAACGTGTGCTTTCCAAGTTATGTTTTTATCTATTAATACGCCTAGATACTTATAGCTATTAACAACCTCTATTTTAAAGCAGCTTGGACTACACACTAAATCTTTATTAAAGTTTCTTTAACCACATGTATGAGCAGATAGCGATAATTTTGTGCAGCAGCTTGAATGAAAGACGGCATCATAGTCAAGTGGATAGGCTTCTCTTAGGATCCATATCATAAGTAACTCATGCTTAGGGAACCATTGGCGTAGTATGCTTAAGTTCTTATGTAGCTTGATTGCAGAGCTAAAAATACTTTTATTGTCGTATGTTAAGGCTATATCATCAGCAAATGCTGTTATATGATTACTAAGATTTTGGTAGAACAATGAATTGACATAAATTAAAAATAACAATTGTCCCAAAACGGATCCTTGAGGGATACAAATTTTTATTTCCAACTGATTGTCAAAAATTCCATCAACCTTTACTCGTTGTATTCTGCTGGACAAATAGAATGAAAACCACTTATAATTTATACCCCTAAATTCATTCCTATACAATTTATTGAGAAGAATATCATGATTAACCATATCAAATACTTTAGTCGTGTCTATGAAAAGTACTAGATTGGGATTACTTTTATAAAAACTATCAATAATTTCACTGCATAACTTAAGAATAGCATCTTCAGCAGATCGTCCTTAATAAAAGCCAAATTGTTAATTTCTAAAAAAATTGTTTTTATTCAAAAACTATATAATACGTTTTTTCATCAGCTCTTCAAATAGCTTACAAAATGTAAGAAGTAAAGAAATTAGTCGATATATTGTTAGCAAATTTCCGTTACCTTTCTTAAATAGAGGAATGACTTCAACGTTTTTCAAAGATGATGGAAAATTACCACAGTGAACACTCAAGTTGAACAAATAACTTAAAACATCAATTACATCGGAGGTGCAAGAGTTCTTATTATCAAGTGACATGATACACTTATGGATTTCAGCAGTTGTAAATGACTGAAAGACAAAACTATTATTTAATGAAACATCTTCAACTACATCTGAAAATATATTACAATTGCAGCTGTATTTGCAGGAAAACGAATATTTCGATTATACAATAATTTAAATTTCTATTACAAAATCTATAGACAAAATGGATGTCTGCATATTTTTCATTTGAATAATCTGTCATCTAAAAAAATATTTATGATATTTATGATGATGATATTTCAATGTGATGCTATCGAAATTGAATAAACGAAAGTGGGAATTTAATTTATTTTATTTAACTTTATACCTTAAAAACAGTAAGCCCCAAGTAAAAACTTTGTATAGTAAATTTTTAGGTTACATTATTTCGCACTTTTCCGAGACAAATTTATTAAAAAAAATTTAAAAAATTCGTATTTGAAGACCAATATTTCGAAAATGACAGCCTGGATGTTAATAGTGTTTAAATTTGAATTAACCATTAATCAGTTGGCTATCCATTGCTCTAGGTTTCATACACTATAAGTTATAATTAAATTATTGTTGGTACCAAATTTTCTAAAATAGCTTTTTTAAACACATTATAACTCAGTGGGTGTTGGAGATAGATCCCCCCTTTCCATACAATTTTTTTATAACATGAACCAGTGAACCGAATCTCAAAATACACGTATCTGTATCCCAATCCGAACCTCTCTGTACATATATATATATACTATATATGTATATATTATATTATTAGCAGAATAGCTTTGGATTCATTTTCACAACTTAGCAGCGCTATATGATACCATAAGGTATTTCTAAATATGCACCGATGTATTGGAAAACAACAATAGTATTTGTTTCATTTGTATTTTAATGCTATCAAGTTATATGCTTCAGTAGTTTTCTTTATTGCTTGGCAAAACTTCTTTCTCCGACTGTCGCTTGAAAACATGCTCACTTCGGAAACCATTTTTTTTATAAATGACGGTTTTATAAAATATTAAAAAAAATACAAAATACAACAAACCGAGTTATCAGACTTAATGCACCAGAAGAATGCTACAGTATCACTATTTTTAAAATCGCTATTCAATTCGCGAAACCTATGGAAATTATATTGATTTGTTTTATCATCATATTGAACCGGTTGAGCTATTTGTTGCGTACGTTACGTGACGCAAAGCCAATAGCACAGCTACTAGAAATTGTAGCCGCTGTAAATAAAAGTGTTGCAGAAGGGTCGCAACATTTCGACCCTTGTCCGTCCACCATGTGAGAAATTTTGAGAAAATATCTCCGTCTACACTCATATAAGATAATTATTGATGAGGAGCAGAAAGTCTGAACTCGAATTCAAAACAAAATGTCATGAGGCATTCCCCATAATGAATTCTGTCGTTATTGTTTGAGACAGGTGTTCTATATCTATTAAGAAACACCGTTCATCTACGTATCTATACTGCAGCACACCAAGCAGGCGATCATTAGTACCATTTGCCAATTCAATAAAATAGTGATCTGCATCTGATATTGGTCGACTGTGTAATTTGTATATTCGGAATGTGTTAATGAATAAATAATACCCACAAATAAATAGAGAATGGGTTTCTACCATATACCATATAGATCTGTGATCTTCTATGATACTAGTACGTGTCTATAATCTCAGCATAATGAAGTATTCACAAATTAAACTCGAGAAATTGTTTAACGTAATTCATTTAGAGTTGCAGCAGTTGCAATGGGTAGATGTTATAATACAAATTATAATAAATTAGCTTATTTCTGCATCTGAATCATACGATACATATGTAAAAATTTTGAAGTATACCTCTTTATGTATTTTTATTTTATAGTAATATCATATCTACGGGTAACGAAATGCATTTATAAAAAAAAAAAAAACTTTTTATTCGTTTTTAGCTTCTGGTCGGAATTTTATTTGTCATCATTGGAAGTCTGAACATCAATAGAAAGAAAGATCAAACCGCCGCAATTATTTTGAACGATATTATACTAGTCACGATCTTTGTAATATCAATTGTTAATGTGATAATATCTGGTTTTGGAATTGAATATTCATCACATCCTTTGCATTTGATTAACACAAATGAAAAGGAGCCATAAAAGTATATCGCATCAGTTAGTTTTAAGTATAGAATGGTATTTAAAAAACATTTGTGTTGTGCTCTTAGATGTTATTAAATTTATAATACTAACTTAAAAATAAAGTTTGTATGACAAAATGTAAAACTGCGTTTCATTGTACTACACAGGTTTTGGCTGGTATCCTGCTAACAATTCAGTCTTTGGTAAGCCTACATGAATCTGATCTACAAAGAAAAATTGCTGATGCTTTGAATCATGTTGTGATGGGGATAGTATTTATGACGGTCTTTTGTGATATTATTAAGATGAATTTCGGTCTAGATCCGGCTGTTTCAACTTCTAAAAAGGAATCAACGTAATGCGACGAATTCAATAAAAAAGTGATATTTTTTCAAAATAATTACAAATAAATAAATAAAGAATCAGGGTGTAGAGTTCATTACACATTGTTTGTTATTAATTTTGTTATTAATTTTGTTATACAAATTTATTTGAATTCTTGTTAGAACTGAGCACTATTTATTTTTTAGGGGAAAACGGTTTCTGACACATTTCTGACTCTCTATGACTATCTATGCAAATGACATGTGTAAATAAATTCCCATTCAGATCATGTGGCGACTGTCTGCTCCTTTAGACGTAACTAATTAAAAATCGCTATGAATCAATTTTTCATAGGAACGAGATAGCTCTATAATCAAAGGATAATACATAATTTAAAAGTAAGTATTAAGAAAAGACCTTTTCTATCTCATATGTCAGTTATTTGGTGGAAAACCCTTCACGTAAATGCTGCATTACTAGGCTCTACATAAAGTTCCGTTTAACTAGCATTGGAGTCAAGTTTTCGCTTAAGATGAATTGGCTAGTAAGTATTTTTCCTTAAATACAAACTACATTTTTAACCATCTTACGTTTCAAAGAATTAGTCTTTAAAACTACACATTAAAACAAATGTATGTTCCTTTTTATGGAATCTTTTAGTTACTTAATTTTTAAATTACTTATTGTAACAAGAAAAGACAAATTCGCGGATTATTAAAATATGCAATAAATAATCAAAACTGCCCATAATTGAAAAATTCAATTGGTACCTACATAATATAAATGTATTCATTCATACATAAATGAATTTAAAACAAACTTCCCCAAAAGAATTTAAAATGCTAAAATGGATCATTGTGGTAATAAAATCCAGAAATACGTCTGTAAGTGTTCATTAAAACAAGAATAAGCACATCCACAGCCATTTATATATTTATTTAACACATTTCATACCGTCATAGTGAGTAGATAGCCGTGCACCGCCATATGGAAGCATATTTCGGTAGGCATTCTTGTGTATAATGAAATAATATAATGAAATAATATGAAATATCATATGCCCCTTTAATTATATTTTAATGGTTGCGTGTTACGGTAACCTTAATACTAACCGTGACATGTTACTATTGATAAGAAATAGTTTTTACGAAAGAAGACACCTATCGAAAAATCTAGTTATACAATTCTGATAGTCTTACATAAAAAAACAGTTGTTTCATAATAAAAACAACGAAACATCTAGAAAAATGCACATATTAATGGCAGATACATATGTAGGTAGAAGTGAAAAATCTGAAGCTACAAACATACGAGTAAAACAATTGCAAGGAGTTGTAAAGGGATGAAAAAAATATGTGCAGTTGATGTACAACATCAGTTGGTAATTTACTTACTATTTTACTTTATTAAAGTCGCACTCGTATATCTAGTTTTAAAAGGACAAAATGAGAGTGCAACTTTAACACTAGGACTCGCTTCGGGTACATCAAATTCCGCAACACACGACATCAGCAGAAAAGCTAAAGTTCAGGCTCAATTGCTCCAAGGGGAAATCATGATAGATTCTAAAAACAGAAAAGATGTCAAACAGTTCAACATGAATATTTGCGTCTCAATGTCGGATTAAAAGACTTCATGAGTTTTAAATGAGTTCATCAGGTATAACCTAACATATGTACATGGCGTACTAACAGGAATTGTCTTGAACCGTGGCTGATATTTGAAGAGGTATATAAGCCAATCTATCAGAGATAGTAATGAACTATCTACCCATCAAGCACGGAGGATCGCCTCTTTGCTATCAATTCAGAGGAAATAATGTCATCAAATTTAAGAACCGTGTTCGTAAGGAATTTCTCAGCAACTAGCGTACGTTCATGCAATTCATAATGCGAAGTGTAACATAAGTTGTGTATCCTTGTTTGGTATATTTCAAAGAGCCAAAGGTATAATCATCGGCAGCGAGAAGTTAAATTGCTTTGCCATCACCTTGGTAAGCTGAAAATACTCTGATTGACAGGTTCAACCGATGGCTTAGACGAGGTCGAGGATGCAAGTACTTTTTTCAAAGGTATGAGAATCCTGATTTTATTTAAAAAGGAATACATTTTATTAACATCAATATCATTCAAAGCTGCGGGTTAAGGATCCATTCAATAAGGGACTCAACGCAACCAATACGCTGTGTTTTACAATCAACAAAATGCCTACGCAAACAAAAAAAACCTACAAAACAGACTTTTCTTAACTTTAAATCGCTTGATTTTACCAGTCATCAAAATAGGGAATGCAAACAGCCCAGATTTTCTAATCGCATGCTCCTATATAACTCGTAAAGCTTAGCACCATGAAGTTCAACCATCCTACTGATGCGCCTAGTTGCCAATGTCTGACAAGCGCAATGCCTCACAGCATCGAACGGAACATATCTACGTGTATTAGGTGCGTAACTAAGTTTTAATGATAATACAAAAAATGCACCTTTATTGTGAAAAAATTGTCTTTCTGGCAGAGCTCGAATACCGTTACGGTAAAAATGTTTATCTTTTGAGGCTATCCACCAATCCAGCTATTTTTCATTTTTTATGTCTTCATATGAGCGGAACTGCTGATTAGCCAGACCATGTGCCACGTAATAATCGGACGGTGCAATATCTGGAGAATAAGGCGCGTGGGGTAAGACTTCCTTTTTGAGCGTTTCCAGTTAGGTTTCCAGTCGCATCAATTGAAGTCGATACCGTTCCCCAGTGATGGTTTTATTGGCTTTCAACAGTTCATAATAGATAACACCAACCTGGTCCCACCAAATACACAGCATAATCTTTGAAGTGTGAATATATGTGACGACGTAGAAGTTCCTTGTTTTTGAATCTTTCCCAACGCATTCAATCGCATGAAAATGGCTTGGCGTGTAGCTCCTAATGCTGAAGCATCATCGGTGTTGACGGTGGTCGTCAACATCGAAATCACCGTCTTTGAAGCGACGAAACCAATCACTGCACGTTGTTTCACTTAGAGCGGCATCTCCGTTAAATTTTTGGGGCTCTCGATGCTCTTCAGCTGCCGTTTTCTTCGAATGTAGGAAGAAAATCAACACTTCCCGCTTATGAGGATTATTTGGCACAAAACCAGACATTTTCACACAACCGAAAGTATATGACGGCAAAACAAAATCACTAATGTGTCAAAACGGCTTGTTTACCAAATATCTTAACTTGATTCATGACGTTTTGGATATGTCAAAATCGACCAGCACTTACTGTTGGAGCCATCTATTGACTATTGAGAGCTTAATTGTGCACCTGTAAATAAATAAATACCACAATCTCTAACGACGATATCAGTATAAAATTGTTCGAGATGTGATAGGGTTGGTCAAACCTTCCGGGTTAAAAGAATCAGCTTGGGAAAGATGGCCTGTGTTATTAAGTCAAAGTTTCATTAAATTAATTTAAAAATGACTTCACTAGCAAAACTCGGTGAAAAAAATTAGGGCTTTTGAAAAAATTTTTGGCATAGCGCTTAGTGTCTTAGTTAAGTATAGCAAAAAAACGTTGTCGAGGATTTTTCTTATCTCAGGAAGCTAACCAACTTCAATATCTGCCACATGTGTATAAACCATGGGCTGATGCCGTGCCGCTTCTAAGAGTGGGCACCACTCGAATTAAATCCATACCATTTTCAGTTAGTACCAACCTTCAAAAGATAAGTGTATAAATTTGACCACTGTCGGACGATTAGTTCTCGAGATATAGCGTTGTAAGTGAAGCAACTTTTGTTATTGTGAAAAAATTGGATTCAAAGCAATTTCGTGTGTTGATTTATCATTGCTTTTTGATGGGAAAAAATGCAGCCGATGCAAAGAAATGGCTTGATAAGTGTTACCCGGACTCTGCACCATCCGAACGAACCATTCGCAAGTGGATTGAAAAATTTAAAAGTGGTCATACAAGCACCGAAGATGATGCACGCAGTGAACATCCGAAAGAGGCTGTTTCAGATGAAAACATCAAAAAAGTTCACAAAATGATTACGAATGACCGTAAGTTGAAGTTGAAGTTGATCGAGATAGCTGAGGCTCTGTAGATATCAAAAGAGCGTGTTGGATATATCATACATGAATATTTGGATATGCGAAAGCTCTGTTCAAAGTGGGTGCCGCGTTTGCTTACAGTCGACTAAAAACAACAACTTATGGATGATTCAGAGAAGTGTTTAAAGCTGTGCAACCGCAATAAAGCCGAATTTTTGCGTCGGTATGTGACAATGGATGAAACTTGGCTCCATCATTTCATACCAGAGTCAAGTCGGCAGTCAGCTGAGTGGCGAGCAGGCGACGAACCTCGTCCAAAACGACCAAAAACTCAACAGTCGGCTGGCAAGGTTATGGCATCTGTATTTTGGGATACACATGGAATAATTTTCATCGACTGTCTCCAGAAGGGGCAGACTATCAACAGCGACTACTACATTGCGTTGTTGGAGCGTTTGAAAAACGACCGCATTTGAAGAAAAAGAAAGTGCTGTTTCATCAAGACAATGCACCGTGTCACAAGTCGATGAAAACGATTTCAAAATTGAATGAATTCGGCTACGAATTGCTTTCCCACCCACCGTATTCTCCAGATTTGGCCCCCAGCGACTATTTCCTGTTCGCACACCTCAAAAGAATGCTCGCCGGAAAGACATTTAAGACCGATGAAGAAGTAATCGCCGAAACAGAGGCCTATTTTGAGGCTAAAATGAAATCGTACTACAAAACTGGTATCGAAAGATTAAAAAATCGTTTCAATCAGTGTATCGCCCTCGAAGGCAACTATATTGATAAATAAAGTTGAATTTTGCAAAAATTTTGTGTTTTACTATAAAACGGCGCTGAGTTTTCAGCCCATGTGTTATATACACTTCCAGCTTTAACAATCTAACTAACTATCTACCATAAATATATGAAAAAAATTTATTAGAAAAAAATCTAAGAAGCAAATTTGTTGAGCAGCCTTTTTTCAATGTAGAACCATTGAGAGTGTTAAGAAGAGATACCTGTTCTACTTCCGAGCTTTTACTAACAGAGCACAGCTATTCAAAATATTTATCTTCTATCTTAATATTGAATCAAAATGTATTCATCACATTAGATAGCCTTCGCCCAATTATCAAGGGTTCTTCCATTACTGAAATTAAATAATAAAAAGCAAGGATAGAGCAAATATTGGTCTTAACGAAACCGTTTTCAGAACTTAACGCCCCTGAAGGTTGCTACGATTTGACCAGTTTATAAGCGGCCGGTCTTGTTGCAGGACTACTGATAGTCCCTACCACGACTTAAAATATGGTGCCATGGAAGTCAGGGCCTCCCGAACTTTGGGCCGGACCTGACTTGAAAGAGGTAGTTGTGGTTTATACACAAAATTCTCCTTCTCCGGTTAAAAGTTTTAAGTCGGCTTCGACCCATGCGACGCACACTGAGACAGCTAATATGTCAACGGCGGAATTTAATCAAAAAATTAAATGCAAAAATGAGTGTACCATCTTACTTTTCCGTTACTAAATATTCCAAGGCATGATATGCAAGAACAGTTAAATATTTTATATGTTTTTTTCACTAGATACCGCCTAATTGAAAGTAACACTTTAGTTTTTCCTGGAAAATGGTTAAAAACAAGTGGTTTAATTAGCGAGTATTTGGTTAACTTTAATTCCTGTTACAATTACGTGAAAAGTTTATTTTATTATAGAATAGCTTAATGTATGTAATTTCCTTAAGTTATTCTTTTTTATATAAACTATTAAAACTATTTTTTATAATTTACTATTGTAAAAACTGATAAAATTTTCAAGAATCACTTTTTTTTTAAATAATGTGAATCGAAAATATATCATACTTTCACATTGAGTTTTTTATATCTTGTGTATATAATTTCGAAAAAAAGGTTCACATACATGCGCCTTTCTTTAATTAATATTTCCGAATCAACTATTTCAGAAAGTTTACTTATTTTATTCATTCATTTTTCTAAGTGGCTCTATTTCTGTTTAGCTTCGCATTCAAGAGCTTTTTTTATAATAAGGATGGAGTCGTTTAACCTCATGAAGGAATCCAGACTTATTGCAAGAAAAATTTATATTTTTGAAGGCACATCTTAAAAACCACTACAGTCTAAATGATAAAGAGCTTCATCACACTATGATATGATATTAAAAAAACAAAATGAGACTTACTTTTAAATTCCTTAACGAGATAGCACCCTCAAAACAGCGAGGTCGTCCAAAGACATCATTTGAAGAAAGCTGCAATAGAAACATACGCCTACAAATACAAACTGTTAGAAGTGATTTGTCCACATCGCAATTAGGATTTGCGACAAAATGTAGTCTGAGAGCTGAAGGTCATCCGAGTGCATCCAAATTAGTAAAAGAGTTTTTACGTTCACCAAACCACGACTCTATTTATTAAAAATCATATGAATGCTACGAGCAAAACCGCATTCTGCAACTATCAGAAGAAGAAGCATTATCGGTAATAGTCGAAGCCAAGCTAATTAGAAATCAGTATAACGTTGCACGGGCCAAATATCTCAAAAGATTTCCTTCTTACAAGGTAGTTCAAGCTGCAAAAAAAAAAAAAAAAAAACGTTTTAGCCGAAAAGAGAGGATATTCAGTTAACTTCTGCTGACGTTACGATGCAGGATTTGATGAACTACACTGCAGAGCGTTTGGTTGATGTTCAAAGAAATGTTGTATTTCAGTTAATTTATGAGCAGCTAAGGCAGTTGCGTTTGATTTCAATGTGGGGCTTTGATGGTAGTTCGGGAAACAGTTCTTAAAAACTAAAATATCTTGTGGATGCTGATGAATCTAGTGTTCATAAGCTCTGTGGTACTTTTGCTGTTAGTGTGTGGGAACTTAGACAAAAAAGACATAATACGGCAAAATTAATAACCTTCTTCAACCAGGTATTGCCGCCCTAATAAACTTGAATACACGAAAGAAACTACATAAGGCAATAGCGTGTCGAATGTTGGACTCGAGCTCGTCCAAAGTAGTTGGCGTGTTAGCGTAAACTAAGCACTTGACATAGCCCCAGATAAAATAATCGAGTAATGATGACACAAGTTCCAAATTTTTCCTTCAAAACTTCGAGCATTGCATCGTTTGTATGGTATGTAGTGCCGTCTTGTTAGAACCACGGCTTGGACATATCAATGTTGTCGAGCCATCGACCATTGACGATAATGGTGTCTCCTTTCCCATTTCGAAAGAAATAAGTTAGGATGATGCCGTCATGCCATAAACCGCACCAAACAGTCAATCTTTGTGGATGCATTGATGCTTTGCCGAACACTTGTGAATTGTGTTCGCTTTAATAACGACAATTTTGCTTGTTTACATAGCCGCTGCGCTAAAAATGAGCCTCGTTCGAGAAAATGATGGCAATAACGCATGGTGATTTTTTGGTAACATTGATATGGCATCTGAATATTGGGTGTCGATAACCTACTAATTAAGAAATTACATACGATTTTGGTAGATATTTCAAGTGGTTTTGATGTAAATATTGGAAAATTTAGAGCATATATACTTGATACTGCTAAACATTTTGTCAATGGAGCAGCTATCAGAAATCGCAAAAAGCCAGGAACAAAGATTTCAAAAAATATAGGGAAAGTTATTCAAGGAAATATTCTCACGAAAAATGCAATAATATCAAGCAGCGGCAAAGAAAGTGAGAACAATAGTTTATCGGATGAATCTGAAATATATTCTTCTTTATTTTTTATTAGGTATATATTTTAAGTTTCTAAGTGTTAAAAAACTCAGGAATTATATTAGGTGGGCAACTTGGTTATCGTTGTTTTTTGATGAAAATGCAACTTTATTGTAAAAAAGTGGTTACAAATAAATCATTCATAGTATTGCCCATCGCTAGGTACAAATCTTTTTCATCTTTCTAGTAGAGCTCAAATACAGTTACGGTGAAAGTGTTTGACTTCGGAGGCTATCCACGAATCAAGCCATTTTTTATGTCTTCATATGAGCGGAACTGCTGATCAGCCACACCATGTACCATCGAACGGAATAAGTAATAATCGGACGGCGCAATATCTGGGGAGTATGGCGTGTGAGTCAGGATCCTCCATTTGAGCGTTTCCAGGTAGGTTTTAAAGGGTTTGACAACATGAGGCCGAGCATTTTCTTGCTGTAGAATCACTTTTTCGTGCCTCTGCTCGTATTGTGGCTGTTTTTCGTGCAGTGCTCGCTTCAATCGCATCAATTAAAGTCGATACCGTTCCTCAGTATTGGTTTCGATGAGTTTTAATAGCTCATAATAAATAACACCGACCTGGTCCTACCAAATACACAGCATAACCCACGACGTAGAAGTATGACCGGGTAGTCTCCATGACTTTCTTCTCTTTGAGTTGCTGTAATGAATCCATTTTTTATCATCCGTCAAGATGCGATGAAAAAAACCTTTCCTTTTTTGCCGCTGGGGCAATTGCTCACTGGCGAAAAAACGACGCTCAAGGAACCCAAGTTTCTTTGTTTTTGAATCATTCCCAACACATGTTACCGCTTGGAAATGGCTTGGCAGGTAACTACTAATGCTGAAGCAAGCTCTTCTTGCTTTTGGCACAGATCCTCTTTGACCAATGCTTCCAACGGCTTAAAAGTACAATATTATGGCCTTCCTTCTCGCGGACGGTCGTCAACATCGAAATCACCATCTTTGAAGCGAGGGAACCAAACACGGCACTTTGTTTCACTTAGAGTGGCATCTCCGTAAAATTTTTGGAACTCTCGATGCGCTTCAGACGCCGTTTCCTTCGAATAAAAGAAAAAAATCAACACTTCCCATAAATGACGATTATTTGTCAAAAAACCAGACATTTTCACACAACCGAGAGATTTTAGTTTATATCTTAGGAGTAACTATTTGTCTTTGAACAAATTGAAAAACAATTTTTTTTTTCTTTTTTTTTTTAAGTTTAATAGCATGAATTTAGCACTAAATAAAAAAACTACATGTGTAAAATTGTCTTTGTGTATTCAGATAGTTGATTCTTATACAAAATAAGAGTGTTCAGCACGGACCGGAATTTATTCCAGTTTCAGAAATATTTTTCCCCACTGTGCGATGGGTGGAACTTTTGCATCTAACACGGATTCCATTTTAGTATCAGAGAAATGACATTAAGCGATTGCAAGGAATATCCTTGCTTCCATGAATGTATGGGAATTCAGTGAAATGAAGTCTTTATAAGACAAGAGATGTTCTACGCATTAGCATCGCAACATATGATAACTCCTATCATCCTGCCACCCAAATAGGCAATAGAGGCTCAAGTTCCAGCCGAGGTCTAACGAAGAGGCCGAAAAAAAAATGTGTCTCTCAAATGCGAAAACAGCAACAAACTCTTGGCTTCACCAACGAGGTGATTAAGTGATTCTAAGGTCCGCAAATTTATTCACCTCTATAAGCAGCGCAGTAACAATACAGACACTAGGAAATATTGGCAGAGCGTAAACCAGTCAGCAAAACAATGCCTCGGGGCGATGATAATTAACCTCTACTCTGGTTTAAACTGATAATCATGCACAACATTCTGTTGAAATTAGAAACATGACAAAATCAAGAGCATGTAAATATGTGCACACCATATATGGTACGTACAACATGGTAAATATTGTTTCAGGAATATTCCCTTCCTTAATAAGCGTGATCATGAAAAATGCTAAGAATATATAAACACATGGACGACAAACTGTGATTTTGGAAAAAAAAACTTGGAAAAACTTCGCCAGTAAAATCAAAACACTCAAATTTACACTTTCTCACTTCTGGCAGGATGCTAGACTGTGAAACTCTACGGTCACGTTGTAATAAATTACTCGATTGAGGAAGAATTCTTCGAAAAATCTTCAGATCTCTGCGGACTTGACAGACATTCGGATACCGTCAGAGTTTTAGAACATCTAGGAAGCTTTTCGTCGAAATTGGTAATAAAATACCGAAAGGATTTAGGTTCGCTAGATGCTTGATGTTCAGAATAATCTTGAATAGGGTTCCTCGGTAACATATTTGAAAACGAATAAACTGGAAAGACAACGATCAGATCATCATTGGTCGCTTGCCAACACATTCTACTTGGAAGGTCATGGCTCGCGTTTCAAGGAACAGTTCTTTATGGTTAAAATACAATAAAGCTTCAGTTTCACTTTGACGGTTCAAGTTCAACTATAGGAATGTCGCTTTAGCTTCGGACTTACGTTTGATATTTGTAATAAATAACGTAATGCTACGTTACGTGACACCGAAGCGAAGCAAAAACTTGCTTTTGACAGTCAACAGCTGATGAAACAAAAGAATGTAATGCAAGCAACAAAAACGTTTCGTATAATAGTTGGCGGAAAAATTTTAAAAATTTTAACTGATTAATTTTGAATGAAAGCATACGTTCAATTGAAATAAATTTTTTTAATTTGCGTGCGATCAAGGGATTTATGTACCCTTAAAATGCGTACACACAATGGAATGGCGAAGGAAAATCAGGGAAGAAAGAAATGAACATTGGTTTAAAATGTTTGAAGATAATAATGACTAGGAAATAAAGAGATAGGCAGGGCATTCCATAACTGAGTTGTACGGCCAAGGAACGAATCACGATATTGAGTACGTCCGAAAGTGGGTTTGAGATGATGTGGGCACAGCGAGACAAGTGTAACAGTTAAAAGTTTGAAGAGGCGGAATGATTGATTGCTACTGGTGGTGGAAATAGCGAAAAAACAGAGTGACATACGAGACATTACGTCGGTATTCGAGGGTGTTCATGCCTGAGTGATATAAGTACCGCCTATGAGTTTTATCGCGCGGTTTTGAATCATATATAGCAGGTGCAAAAATGTTTTGGGCGCACTCGACCAGATGTGGCCATTATACTCCAATTGAGTATAATTTAGTCCAGATCAGAGCGGTAAAGTTTTTCTTACATCGTTTGGGGAAACCTAAACATTTCGCAGCATTTTTGACGACACCGAATATATGGTCATTCACGGTACCGTTTCTTCTACAGACAAAGAGCGGGGACGTAAGTCCGGGAACGAATATGAAAAGCAGAAAGTACTGTTGTCAGCAAAGGAATATATTGGATTAGAAGTAGCAGACAAAATATCTTTGATGAAGATTGAAAAGAGTGTCGGAGATGGAACGGAGCTCTGGGGCACACCAGTATTTATTTTTTGAGTGTCAGATTTGAAACCATTCAAAACAACTTGAATTGAACGTCTCGAAATGTAATTTCTAATCCACTAAAAAAGATATTCATCGATACCAAATGCACTCATTTTCGACAAAAGCATCTGATGTCAAACTTTGTCAAACGCCTTAGCAATATCAAGTGTAACTATCTTGCTTTCGCCAGATTGATGTACGCTTTGTTTACACTGGACCAAAGACTAGACAAAGCATAATCTGGAAGTGTTGAGCTGGCCACAAAGTGTACAGCAGATTGGCCTTGTCCAGGGAGCTGGCAGCTGGAATGTTATTGTATATGATCGTTGGGGTAGATGAATGACCAAAAATGTAGTATTCTTTGCCTCAGTTTTTAGTCGCATCGAAATTTTACATGTTTTAGAAAGACGTTGCACTTATGCCTGACCTTTCATTTCATTCCAAAAAGAACAGTGTTTTTCAGCAGCGGCGTTAACATCGTTATCAAGGAAAGATAACGACCAGTTATAATTCCTTAAGAAACTATTAAGTTCGTTCCAATTGGTTTTCTCATATTGCTATACGTTTCTTTTAGGAATCTTTTCCCAAACTGTGTGGTCAGTGTATGAGATAAAAGCTGATATGACACAATGATCCGACGATCATAGAGGCTTATCAGAGTCAGAAGTTAAGAACAAGTCCAGTGTGTTGGCGGTATGACTATCAATGTCTGATATTCGCTTGGGCTCATAGACAAGATGGGTCAAGTTACTTCCGCAACGAAATTCTCAACACACTGTCCTTCGGCTGTTGTTTGTCCAGAATTTCGAAGCCACCCGGAATTGTGTATCTTGAAATTGCTCGCAATAACAATTTCAGTATGAGGATGCAGGGATACAATTCTGTGTATGGAGTCAGACAGCTGATATAGCCCAGGTATATTGGCTACGTACATTCTGAGTTCCAGAGTGAACTCAAGTGAAGAATATCTTATCTTAGGTGGCGCGTACAAGTAGAATGGGACCTCAACCGACTTAAAGTGCGCATCTGAAGGCAGTTACTTATAGATCGGGCTAACTGAAGGGACTTGTTAGTTGAAGTCCAGGTTCACCCCAAGCTGTAGCGCCACTTAAGTAAGTAAGTAAGAGCCTTGTTGCCTATTTACTCTAACAAACTCAACATATTGCCATATCATTTTGAATGTGAGCAGCGTCGTCTATATTTGAAATTAAGAAGATTTTCATATTTGAATAGCACAAGACTGAACTATTGGAGAATGGAGAATGGAGAATGGAGTCGAATTTTCTATCAGAATGGAAATCTGTAAGGAACGATGGAATATTAACAAGAGGTGTGAGGGGAGAATTAATATCACCATCCCTTAAGATATGTAAGTCAGTTTTTAAGTGAAATTTAAAAAGTGAATTACGAGTATTTAATCAAAAGATAAAGAAAAGAAAAAATGATTGTGTAAAACGATTGAATTGTAATTTGTAAATGTATTAAATAAAGTGATTGTATTGAAAGGAATAAGTTCTATTATATTACAATATTTTATAGAATATAAGAAAATTGTAATTTATATTCAGTTTTAATTTTATGTCTCATATGGTAACTCCCCATTTTTATTATTGGTTCTGACCTAAGTATGAGCGATATAGTGCCATCTATGTTTTCTTAGGGTAACTAATCATCTAAATGTGCTCAGTTCATTTGACAAATTGTTCTTCAATGTTTTAATATGTTTACACTCAAAACAATTCAAGTTCAAATCGCTCAACACCAATAAACTCGGACCACATCCTCAATACTTTATATAAAACTAGAGTTCGTATGAAAATAAAAATGCACATCAACCCTCAAAGTGTAGATTTGAGCAAAAAAAAAATCTCATAATTACCACCACCCATATAAAACACAACAAACTTCACAGCATTAAAATTCCTTAGAAAAAAAAACTGACATAACCTCAAAGTGCAACACACTCAAGAAACGAAAAAAAAGGAAATCAGAAAAACCTAAGAGAACATTTATTGAAGTGTCGCGTTTGTGTGCTTTTTTCGTGAACGTATTTCGATTTTCCATAACTCATTGCACCCGAAAATGATTGAAATTTGATTCGAAACAACAAGCAATTTGCATCCCAACAATAAAACCGAATGCATATCTAAATAAAACGTCCAAAACTAACACAAACAACAGAAGAAGAGAAGGATTTATACCTGCGTGCGTGAACGTGAAATGCAATGAACAAAAAGGAACGAACACTCGATAATAATCGTGGACCGTAAACTGTGCAATTGTGTCTTTACATTTCCATTGAGAGTCTAGTTAAATTAATTATTTACAAATGCAAATTCAAATGGGAGACATTCATTTGTGGCAGCACTAAGTTAAAGTTAAAAGTGAGAAATGATTTGAGGGTGCTGCCGCTAGGTACTGCCGCTATTGCTGCTGCCTTATTCCATCAAGCGAGCACCACAAACCTACCAACTAACCAACCGACTTAGCGACCGACCGACCGATCAACATCATCTATCACTCCCATTGCCATCGAATTTGTCGTAGCTTTCGCCTTTGCCATTGCCTGTTCCCTCTCGTTCCGTGTGTGGCTTGTTTTGGGAAAGAAATCATCATCATAATCATCAATAACAACATCATCATCATCATCATAATCGCCACCAGCTAGACATCGCGATATGCCCTTTTGTAATACATGTAACAAGAGCAAAATTGTTCTTATGGCACTTAGCAGTCGATCATTGAATGGAATTGTTTGTTCAGTTTCAATGACGATGGGCAGCTGTATGTCGGCCACTAGGAAAAGTGCAATGTTGTCGATTACACCCAGCGAAGAAGAATCAAAATGAATTTATTATTTATGTTTGCAACCTACCCGTCCGCATTTTATGTTTTCGATTTAATTTCTAAGGACATATCACCGAAGAAGCAGCAACCGCCGCCACAACCAATCGAGAGAAATGTTAAAAAGAAATAATCGCAGGTGAGTACCAAAAGTTAAACCATTAGATAAGATCTATATCCCCGTATCCTTATTAAGCGGCTTTCAATTCAGTTAAATCAGTCACGTTCGTGCTTACATTCATGTTTACGTCACACTTGTATTTCCCACATACGAATACCTGCAGTACATTGCTGCAAGAATTGTCTACAATTTAACTGCGATGATGACACACACCTTAAATAAAAAAAGGAAACAAAAAAGTTTGCATTGCGCTCGTGCATTTCATTTCATTTTGATTGCTCAATGGACGTTGCCTTAATTCTCTATTTGGTACGTTGTCTTTCCGTTTCACTTTTAAACTGAAAATTTGCCGACTGTTGAAGTTGGCTACTTGTTTTGTTTTGCTTGCTTGCTTGCAATTGCGATTTGGGAGTCTCGGAAAAGATTATCTTTTAGCAGTTAGCGGTTTTACGGAAGAAAAGTAAAATTCCCTTTTCAAGGTTATAACTTTGAGCTTTGAAGAATGGGTAAAAATAGTTTTTTTTTTTTTTTTTGTATTCTTTTTTAGTTTGCTCTCCGTTTTATATCTATCTTGTAATGACATAATCCTCAATATCATCGGCGTTTGCGAGGAATTGGACGGACTTTCGAAAGATTGTACCTCTTCCGTTGGAGGGTTAGTTTTCACTATTCTTTCAAGAATAATGTTAAAGAAATCACATGACAGGGCATCGCATTGTCTAAATCCTTTTTTGACATCAAAAGTCTCGTTAAGTTCTTTACCGACCTTGATGAAGTAGCGAACATTCTATATCGTCATCCTGCACAAACGGGCGAGTTTGGCAGGGATGCCAAAACTAGACATTGCTCGGTGTAGCTCTGTATAGTTCTCTATATATATACGCGGCCTTAAAATCGATAAATAGTTGGTGTGTGTCAATTTGGAGCTCATGAGTTTTTTCTAAGATCTGCTATAGTGTGTATATTTGGTCGATGGTGAATTTTCCTGGCCTAAAGCCACACTGACATTGTATCTTCAGATTGTTGATGAAGCTTCAGGCGTTCATACAATACAACAGATAGGATCTTTTAGGCGATGTTGAAATGACAGTTGCCGCAGTTCAGAGGCTGTCCTTTCTTGAGGATCGGACAAACAATGCTAGGTTCTATTCATCGGGTATATTTTCCGACCATATTTTACAGATAAGTTGGTTGGTTGGCAGTCTTACGCCGTCCGCTGCAGCTGCTTTGTTGGACTTAAGCTTAGATATGGCTATCCACTTCATCCAGGTCGAGAGGACTAAATTGTTGGTTCACATCATCCAGGTTGAAAGTTTCATTCTGCCTGACAGCCGTATTTGGTTTGTCTACAGAAATACTCTTTCTAAATCCTCAGCATCGACTGTGACTTAACTACTATGTTCTCTTGTTCGTTTCTACAGGCTTTGGTTCTGCGTTTGTGTCCGTGGCATGTTTTATTTACGTTTTGGCAAACTTCCGAATCGCATTTATGTATCAGCTTGTGTTTGAAAATTTGCAATTGAGCATCGGCAATTTGTATATTAAAAAAAAAAAAAAACGAATAAAGTTTTACAATTTATTTATTTATTTATTTTTTATTTTATTTTATTTTTTATTTTTTTTGTGATAGAGTAAGCTCTTCTCAAAATTCCATTTAATTAAATTATTTGAATTAGTTAAATTGCTTGAATTGAACTCTAAAGTTAAGGAACTTAGTCATTATATATTAAAAAAACGTGACATTAGTGATTTGCCAAAAAATTTAATGAAATATTTATCATTATCATTTTCTTTTTTCAACTCGAATTGTATGAAGCGATGGAAGCAATATTCAAAAAATCGCAATCTACCTCAAAAGCGTCATCAAATATGATGTGGAAATCGTTTTTAAATTGCTGAGAGTTGCGTTAAAATTTTAATTGGACAAAAAAAAAAAAACATCTTTCATTGATGCAAACATCTCAAGCACTAGTTGCGGGAGACCACAAAGGCCTTCTGAAAAATCTTCGAACAGTACTAAAAAGCGTCGAGTAGAAGATATCATAATTTCCAAAAGTACTGAGGGGCTGCGTTATGCACCAAAATTATCCAGTCGCTCTCCAAAAGCTGACAAAAGCGGATTTATAACGCCGAAACAAACCCTTTGCATTATATATAGATTTGGACTTTCAGCAAGTTGCTTAGGACACTAGTAAATGCTTTACACAAAGACTGCTTCACTAGGTTATACTTTTTGCAAATGTTAAAAAAAATTAACTACTGCCAGTTAAAAGAAAAGCTTCAGAACTTTTCACATCTGCGGACCTCCAGGAGATGTTCAATAATACTGCTTTACATATATTACAAATTATTAATATAAATTGTAAAACAACACCTTCATTAGTTTGTAAATGGGACTTTGATGGAAGTTCTTAACATACTTTCGGTTAAGAACTTTTTGGAAAACAGTGGATGGGAAGTCTTACCCCACCCACTTTATAGCCCAGACCTTACCCCTTCTGACTACCATTTGTTCCGGTCGATGCAGAATGCCCTCACTGAAATGCGGTTCACATCAGAGCAGAATATCAAAAATTGGCTTGATTCATTCTTGGCTGCCAAGCCGGCGCAGTTCTTTTGGGATGGGATCCACAAATTTCCAGAAAGATGGGAAAAAGTCATAGCTTCAGATGGGCAATACTTTGAATAATACTATTGTACATGTTTTTCTTAAATAAACGTTGAAATTAAAAAAAAAAAACCGCACGAATTGAGTTATATACCCAATAAGATTTAACATAATGATCCTTACCAGTGTCAAAAAAGACCTATCGATTGATGAAACTTGAAGGAATATTTACTTGCTGACAGTATATGCTTGTTTGCTGCAGCCAGATATTATTCAGAATTTGAAATCAGTGATGATGATTCAATACAATGCCATGAGACTGGTTAAATTTTGAACAACATATTCTTATTTTCATCAATATATGATTATTTTGAGGCTTAAATCAATTCTTTTTTGAATTGAAAACATATTTTACTTACAATAAATTTCCCAATCATTTTACAATTATAATTTTTATTATTCTGGTTTTTGTCCACTTCCCCCATACATTCGAAGCATAGTGCGCCGCAGTTAATTTGCCCGTGTGTCGTGTAGGATATACTTTCCGACAGTACTACCAAAGATCTCCTCTTTTCCTAGCCTTGCATAAAAATCTTCAAAGACAATATTTTAATGGTAAAGCTAGGGCACTGCTCGTAACCCTACCCAAGAGCTCGTATAAGCTTTCTTTCGTATCGTCGACATCACTTTCCTGCGCACGTGCACGTCTGTAAGTACAGACTATCTGTTTTGGCACTTAGTGAACCACAGGTATATCCCCGAACGCACCTCTCAGATCAGCCTGATCTGAAATACTTAGCAAAGAATCAATGTCATTGATTTGAAAGAGTTCTGTTTTTTTTTTTTTTATTTATTTATTTATTTTTTTTTTTTTGTTAAGCTGGTACATCTGTTGTTGACATTCCCTCTAAATCTTAGCGTCATAGCTTGACATTTGCAAAAGTTACGTAGCCAAGAGTACATCTATCTCTGTATGTGTTGGCGATTTTTTACAATTTTAAAAATGGAGTTAAATTTGTAAAAACGAGCTTGTATTAAATTTTGCGTAAAAAAACGGATTTAATGGTGCGCGAACGTTGGAAATGTTAGAAAATTGTTTCGGCAACGATTCTTTAAAGAAAACGGTCGTTTATCAGTGGCACGAGCGATTCAAAAGTAGTCGTGAGTCAATAGAAAATGATGAACGCAGTGGCAGACCATCGACATCGAAAACCGACGAAAACTTTAATGAAGTAAGAGAAATGTTGGTCAATAACCGCAAATTAACCATCAGAGAGATAGCGGAGGACTTGAACATTGCCTATGGATCCGTCCAAGACATTTTGGTTAATGATTTGGGTTTCCGCCGTGTAGCAGCAAGGTTAATGCCAAAAGACCTTAATTTCAGGCAAAAAAGAGACCGTGTTGACGTCGCAAGAGAGATGATTTGCGAGGCTGAATCCGATTCCACATTCATCAAAAGGATCATTATTGGAGACGAGGCGTGGGTTTATAAGTACGACACGCAATCCAGACATCAGGCAAGTCCAATTCGTCAATAAAGACCAGAATTGTGGGCAGAAAACTCGTGGATTTTGCACCATGATAACGCACCGTCGCACAGTGCCATCATTATTCGTAATTTTTTGATGAAAAATGCAACAAATATCATCCAACCGAATTCACCTAATTTGACTTAGTGTGTTGCAGTCGATGGGGATTACTTTGAAGGGGACAATATAGATTTATATGAATAAACTTGTATTTTTAATTTTCTGAATAAATTCCAAATTTTTTTGATCAAGGTAGTATGGTTAAAATTCCATTTCCGTAAGCAAATTACAGAAGCCCCAAACTAGACAGCAATTCGACATTTAACGAGTTTGATGCGTTGTCCGACTCCATACAAAGAATTGTATCCCTGTATCCTCATACTGAAATCGTTATTATTACAGGCGATTTCAATATATGTACACAATTATGGGTGGCTTCTAAATTCTGGACAGACTACACCTGAAGGACGGTGTGTTGAGAAATTCGCTGCAGAAAACAACTTTACGTAGCTTTTAAATGAACCTACGGGAGTAACAGACGTTGATAGTCATACCGCCAAAACCCTGGTCTCGACTCGAGCTGTGTTAGAGAAGTGTTCAAACGAGTTAAGAATGACTGCAACGTGTGAAATTTCAATATGACCAAAACTGAGGCAAAAATTAATACAATGTCCCAAAGATAGTAAAAACTTTTTGTGGTTCGTCAAAAACATCACAAATTCGGCTTCATTCTTTATCCCAACGCTCATTTACAATGCATTCCAGCTGTTCACTCTTTAGACAAGGCCAATCTCACACCTGTTGGTGTGTCCCAGGGCTCCGTTCCGTCTCCGAAACTATTTTTATTTTTAATCAATGATCTTGTCTGTCACTTCTAATCCAATATATTTCTTTGCCAACGACAGTACGCACTGCTTTTCATATTCTCGGACTCACGTCCCTGCTCTTCGATTGTAGAACGGGAACTGAAGCGTGTGTAAAGCTCGTTAAATTTCGATATTAACAGCATAACTAATTACTAAACCACTAACAGAGTAGAATTTAATGCTTCCAAAACACAATACTGTCTGCTGTCGTTAAAGCGAAATTTAAATACCCATCGAAGGGTGTTATCGATGAATGACACTTGCATCGTCGAACCCGAAAAACTTTCCATTAACGGTATGTGTCAACGGCAAGTTAGGTTAAAATGACCACATATTTGGTGTCCCCAAAAATGTCTAGGTTTCCTCAAACGGTTTAAGAAATACTGTCCCCCTCAAATCTGGCCTCAATATATTTATCATATTTATCATTTATCCGCCCAAAATTGAAGTACAATGTACACATCAGGTCAGGTAATCCTATAACATCCCTGCACCTGTTGGATATTCTTCAAACTCATAGGTGATGCTAATATCACTCAGTCAATGAACACCTTCGAACACCGACGAAATGTCTAGTGTTTCACTTTGTACTATAACTATTTCCACCACCAGTGCTTTAAAGAAATCGCCAGTAGCATTGCGCTCCTTCAAACCTTTAACCGTAGCACTCGTCACGCTATGAAAGCTCATCAGAGCACCCTCAAGCCCACCTTCGGACGTACTCTGAAATATCGTGATTCGTTCTTAAGTGGAACAACTCGCTTGTGGAATGCCATGCCGAACTCTATTTCCTATTCATAGTTACATTGAAACATATAAAACCAACGTGCATCAGTGCCTCTCTTTCTTTTCTCCCTAATTTTCTTTCGCCCGCGCTGTGTGCAAACACTTTAAACACTTGACCGCGCGATAATTTAAAAAAAAAATTTAAGCCTGTGATTCTCCAACACGTCTTATTCCATGTGTAATGTATCTCGGTGCGGCGCCCTGTTTCGTTTTGAAGACAGCAATGATTGTGTTAGGTTTCATTCTGTTTTATGCTCGGCCATTTAAGTGCATCTAGCATGCATCTTATCGGTGTTAGTCCATTGCATCTTAATATATGATAATTCTCATTGCTTTATTTTGTAGTTTTTGCAGTCTCTCTATTTGGCCTTGATTACAGCATGTAAGTACAATTGTAAAGCAATATTCGAAATGTGATTTTATAATGGTATTATACTTATACTCTAATCGCCGTGAGACAATCCAGTTTTCTTCGTATTTTCTTGAAAAAAAAAGAAAATTTTCAATCTTTTTGCGAATGTAATCGATGTGTTCACAAGATTTAAACCCCTTATCGGTAATTAATCCCAGGTACTTTATTAGGCTTACATTTTCAATTTTATTATTAATTTCAATTATTATACCACTATTTATAATGGGGATAAACATGCCTATAACTTTCGTTTTTTGTTCGTTTAATGTAGGCATATTCATTCCTAATCATATTGTTATTCGTTTAATGTCGCCCAGTTAATTCATTTTACACTCTTCAGCATCCTTTCCTTTGGAATAAACTATTTTTTACTCCGATTGACTTGAAACTTTGAGAAAATATTCTTGATATGTTGTACTAAAGGGTGATTCATCGTGAGGTTTGATTTATAATGTAAAATAAAGCACATAATTTTGAAAGTGAACTTAAAATTGTTATTACCGGTTAAAAGAACAATTCATGGCATTTACTTTTTGAAAATGATATCATGTAAATGTTAGCCACGACCACGTCTGAGGTGGTTCATTCGGAAGGTCCAATTTTGAGCGACTTGTTCGAGCATAACTACTGGTATCTCGCAGATAACCCGAGTAATGTTGGCTTCCAAAGCGTCAACCGTACCTGGCTTATTCCTAAAGACCTGAAACTTTACATATCCCCAGAGAAAAAAGGTGTGATATCGCACGATTTAGGCGGCCAATTTTCCGTGGCAAAACGTGAAATTAAGTGCTCACTAAAATGGATTTTCAACAAGTCCATTGTTTCACGCGCTGTATCGCTCGTAACGCCGCCTTGTTGAAGACAAGGTCACGGTGTTGTCTCCATGAAGTTGAGATGATGAGATAATTACTAATGCAAACTCATCACTTGGCTTTGTTGAAAGATGGTCCAAAGAATTCTGCAACCCGTACGTAACCAGATGACTACACATCACTTACGTTCGCCCTCTTCTCGAGTATGCTAGCCAAGCGTGGTGCCCCTTTCAACGAGTTCATGTATCCCGTATTGAGAGCATCCAGCGTCGTTTTCTTCAATTTGCTCTTCGAGGTCTACCTTGGAACGATCCTCTTATCTTACCTCCCTTTCGAGACCGTCTCAAACTCATTAACCTGAATACCCTTGAGGAACGAAGGCACGCAGCTGACATTCTTTTCATTCACCGACTCCTCTCAGGCTCCGTCGATTGCATGTCTCTCTGCAACTCCATTTTATTTAACATTAACCCTCGAAATCTATCTTATCTATCTATCCACCGCACCACATATGGCTCTAACGAACCAATATCCCGTATGCTGCGTAAGGTAAACTCCAACCTCTCCGTTTTCGATTTTAATCGCAGCACACATTCCCTCAAATTTGATCTCCTTCACCATCAATAGCTTTAAGCCCTAGTGATAAGTTCCACATATAGCTAATCCGTATTTTTTTTATTATTAGTTTTAAGTCATAGTTTTTAAGCTTGTATTAAGCAAAATAAATGGGGGCATTAGCCCCCACCAAAATTAAAAAAATTAAAAATTAAAATTAAAATTGGGAGTGCCACTTTTTTTAATTTTGTGTTGAGCCATCCGTAAATTCAGACCTAATTTTGACAATACTAGAAGGCTCTCCTTAAAGGCACTTGCGCAGCGCTTTTACCGTTTGTATACTGAAAAATTGTATTGTGCTTTCAACTTTAAGATGTTTGTCAGCATAACCCGAAAACCACTCTTCATAGATCGGGTCATTAAACTTTTTGGTCGCATTGCTTTTCTATTGTTGTGGCGCTCTGGAGATGTAATCATTAGCCATACTGGATGTCTACAGCGCTTCTATGGCACGTTGTAAATTTGTTTAAGAAATAAAATAACCAAGAATTGTTGTGTACTCTTTAGGGTTTAGATTATGTTAAGTTATGTTTGCAGGGTGATGGGTTATCTCGAGCCGAAAGGCTCTGTTATGCTTCAAAGTATCAAACTTTTCCACTGTGAAGTTTGATACTTCGATCCGCTAGTTTTTCATCAAAGGAGTATCGTTTTCGAGCTAAGTAAGTGTTCATTACCTGCCATTTCTCAATGGCCTAAGACTTAGCAGAGCTTAAAATTATGCTGAACGCAAAGAAAGTTTAAGTTCTTTGTGTAGTCCACCGAGGATTCTAAGGGCACAATTCGGAATTTCACTGCTCGTGGGTAGGAACTTGCCGGTGGCCGCAAAAACTACATCATACGTGTCAGCAGAAGATTTTATTTCCTCCGGTCTTAGATTCAGAAGTATTTCTTTGACAATGCGGGTACTTAAAAGAGTTGAGTTGTTCCTCTTGGGGTAATGAACCCCAGTGCTTCGAAGTGATACATTGTTATTCCCGTTGTGAATCTTAGAGACTATAAGGTTTGTTAGGATTAAGTCGGATTAAGTCCTACATTTTTCAAGTTGCTAAAAGAAAGGAAGTCAGCCAATTTATATTTTTTATTGTAGATGCTCTTTCAAATCTTGTTGATAATATCATACAGAGGTGTATCCGTGCCTTTACCTTTTGTGTGGGCATGTGGTTTGCGGCTAAATCACTTGTTAGGAAAAAAACGATGTTAAAATTATGGGCCTGAAGTCTAGAATGGGTATGACTGGGCTTACCACTATTAGAATATCACCCTCACTTCACTCCAAAATACTTCTAAAAAGTCTTTTTAGGAAAGGTATTACAGTCTACTTTGTTTTTTTAAGTATGATTGGTCTAATTCCGCCCAGGGGATTTTTAAGACGAGAATGAATCCATACCTCGTTTGATTTTGTTTTCTTTTAGTACTACCCGTGGACTATGTGTTGACTAGGGAGATGTACGTCACTATCTATTACTAATTCTGGAGTTATAATGCATCCAGAGAAGTGAGTTGCTAGCAAGAGATCCACAGTAATCGGGTAATTTTAGATCTCCAGCTACTGAAATTTTCCTAGATAAGACTTTCCTTAGTCTGGCACACTCCTTTCTGACCCTGCTTGTTCTTCTAATATTGGAGCAAAAAGGTTCTCCATGTTGTATTTTCGCGATGCAGATCGCACTCTTGTGTCTTATCCGTCTGGCTTTGTATTTGTCACAGTCAGCAAAGATTAGAGCTCTTTTCGCTCCAATGTTTTTTCCCAGTTGGCATTTTTGGGATTCGTATTGAAAGGTCATGGGTTTGTTTTTGACAATGAACTTAATCATCGAACTTCCCTGTTACTAGCAAACGGGGTGTCAAAGTCACTCAACAGGGTGATAAAATATATTGTAAAATGTTATATAAGGAATTCATTCATACCAATCTGTTACACTAAGAAGTTCGTCTTTCATTCATGAGCACCAAGTGAAATTGTGAAAATGGCATATCATATAGTGATATTATCTGCATAGCGACAAGGAAGGCACTTTTGAGCGTGTTTTATTTATTTATTTATTTTTTTAAGAACTTAACACTTAAGAGGGTATTACTACTCCAAAAATGCCTGAGCACGTGTTAAGTTTTTCGGAAAATTGAATAGAGAGAGGGAGAAAGATGTTTGGGCTCAGTGGTAATTTTGCTCCAAGGGTGACACTCACCATTCCAGGGGGGAACTATATTTATTTTAGGTATCATCTCACAAGAATTAATTTGCCTGAAAACAAAAATGTCGTTCGGGCGCGGTTGTTATTGAACCCCGTACCGTCTGATTTGGAAGCCAGTACGCTACCACTTAAGTCACATAGTGTATATGAAAGTTGCTTTTAGGTTAGGCTTCTCATTTTTGTTCTCTTCCACTTAACGTCTTCAAAAGTAAAGTAAAGTAAAGTAAAGATCCCAGACATTGTCCAAAACAATTACAAATAATTGCAAATAACAGCTTTATTATGCTTGACACAAGCAAAAAATTTAAAACTAAAAATTTTGCTAAGTAATTTGGGTGAGAGTATTAGACGTAGACAGACTTAGGTTGAGTAAGAAGCAATGCTGAGTGAGAGTTTTTTTTTTTTAAAGAAATAATAAAGTTAGAAATAGGTTTAATAGAGTTCTCTTCGCGTAGCATTCTGAATATGATTTCATGGTATCCGTTGTTAGTTCAGTGAGGATCAATACAGAAGAGGGGAACAGATCTCAGATTTCGTGGGTTAACATTTAATGTTATGAGTTGTAATAGAGCAGGAGAATCAATGTTACCTATTAAAAGCTGGTAAAAAAACAAACAATATGTTATCAACTTCACGACGTATTGTAAGAGGTTGTATGCCTTTAAATTGCCGGCGATCGATATAGTGTGAAAGGTGGAAGCTGTCAGTGCAGGGAGACCCCGTAACGCAAAACGGATAAACCTTCGCTGTACAGTTTCCAAGCACAATATATCAAACTTGACTGGTGTATTCGATAGGAGGCCAACAATAGTTATATAAAGGAAATCAAGAGAAGCGTTGTATTTTCTGTTCTATGTGCTTGGAAGTTAGTTTAAGTGACTAGCATCGCAGTGTTCTATTGCACTTAACAGTCGAAACCTCTACAGATCTTCCATGAAATTGGTGAACAAAAACACATTTTCTCTGAACACATCAACTTGATACAATAATAAACATGCCTATCAGGTCTTTAATCTAGTTTATGATAACTTTGACTTATTTTGCAAATAGGTATATATAATTATCTACCTATTCACATATTTTATGTTTGGATTTCTAATTTATAAAAACTAAATTTTGAATTCGATTGACTGTAGCCACTGGATGCACCAAAAGAGATCTTGCTTTTGTTGGTGGTCTGTACCTCTGGTGTCAACAACGGTGTAAATAAAAACCTTACAAATTCTCAGGTAAAGGTGGGCTGGTAAAAACTGGGCTAGCACTTTGCGCCAATTTGTAGTCACAACCGGATTGGGTTTGTCACTAATACGTTTTATATTACACACTTCTCTCGTCTATCTGCACTAGTATCTGAAAAAGTGTTATGAACAAATTGTCTGTGAAAATCAAAACAAAACTTCTGTTAAAGATTTTCGAAGACTTATTAGAAGGTCTTACGGCTATAAAAGATACTATTTAATATGTGATGTAAGAAATATTAATATATGATTTGCGCACTTTGTGTATTAAAAGAGTATTTCTTCTTAAAGAATATGTGAACTGTGAAGTCTCATTTGCCTTTTTAGGTCAAAGCAAGAGCGCTTAGCAAGTTTGATTACGATTTGTGCATCAAATTAAATAATTAAGCCTTAACTAAATAAAACCCATATTAACACAAAGTTAAAATTCTTTATTGATACATTCTGTCTGATTTATCATATGATCTGTGTCCCTTTTTGTTGACACCATATACATGATTTTGCCTTCATTCACAGCTAATTTTGAAGGCACAAAGGGCAGCTCGCTGCGTTCTGTCAAGTTTAAAAAATTATGTCTGATATCGGTTTGCGAGTTCCGCCCAATTTTCTTAAGTTTAATGTTGTAGAAGTAACATGACAGAGCGTAAAGTACAGAAGAGCGAGGGTTCGCCATCGTTATTATGCGCAAGTGATTGCAAGACTCTTTATGTCTCTGTATAACTCGTAATTATGATATATAAACTGCACTTGGCATGTACCAAGTCATCTCTAACTGCCTTTTATAGTTCGGCAGATACCCCATCCGGACCCTTTGGTTTTCACCATTTTTCTTTTATCATCCTGGTTGAATAATTTTTTTTGTTGGTGGACGACTGATCCACCGATGTTTAGCACGTGATCCAGGTTGGATAGATCTTATTGAGAGGTTGAGGGACACGCTATCGGCAAAGGTGATGGAGATTTGCTGCAATTGCAGTCTTTCAACGTTAAATTTTCTCACAATATCTCTTCTAATTAAAATTTATATTTTTCAAATTTGCAATATGACAAAAACTACGCACAAGTGTTCGGGCAAGCATCCACTGATTGTTTGGTTTCTGGCATGGCGGCTTTATCGGACTTTATTTCTTTCGAAATGAGGAAGGAGGGTGTACGAATATTTTAAGGGTACAAAAGACACCATCACCGTCAATGGTCTGAGGTATAGAGCGATGTTAACCGATTTTCTGTGGTGAAAGCTCGAAAACATTGATACATGCCATACATGCGACGCAACGCTCGAAGTTATTAAGGAGAAATTTGGCGACACGGCGAGCTTTCATCAATTGGCCACCGACATAATGCGATTTGACACCACTCGATATTTTCTCTGGGGCTACGTCAAGTCCTTAGTCTACACTAGCAAGCTAACCACTTTGGACGAGCTCGAAGCCAACATATATATTAGACTGAATCATTTAACATTGGGCCGACCGGTTGAATCACTTTTAACAAACCCGAGGCGGCCATTTGATTAATATGTTATTCCATATATAATGGCATGAAAGTAGCTTCAAAATAAAGCCAGAATCAAATTGAAATCCCACACCGTTTTTGTTTTATTTAATTATCTCTCTTATCTGGTTAGCCTTTATTTTAACTTGCAATTCTCGAGAATAGATGAAAATATGTTTGCTCTCTGCGTCTTAAATAGTTTATTTTTTGCGTCAGGCAGTTTTCGTTCACCAGAACTTCAAAACCATTTTCATACAGAAAACGAGCATGGGTATACAATCCTTGGCTCTTCATTTTATTTTTTCTTTAAGTTTTGATGCTGAAATTTTCTGACACTTTTTCTAATTCACCATTTAAAAGCCATTAACAAAATGTTAGGATAACACTGTTGTCGTAAGGAGAGTAACCCACCTAAAAACAAAAGATATATTAAATGAATTTTTTATCAAAATTTGCTTAAATTTTTACAAGTATCTATCTAACCGTTTTCCACTTTTGCCCAGTCGTTAAAACTTTTTAAAATAATTTATAATTTTGTGTGACTACTTATCATTCAGGAATTCCAACAATCCAAAAGCATGTGAAAGAGATTTCTTTGATCATTGTCAGCTGCATACCATAATGGACAAGATTTATAAACAGTATATAAACTGTTAATCCTCGCGACAGCCGTCTTATATTGTATATCATTTTTTTTTTCTACATTAATGTTCCCCATTCAGCATATCAAAGACTCGGGACTAAACGCTCTTTTTTTTTCTTTTTTTTGTTTTTGTTTCAGATTTTTCAAAGAATGCAATGAAGAGATTGTTATTAACAAGACGAAGAACACATCGTGACAACGAATCTACCTTTAGACAAAAAAATCTAAATAGAAAAAAATAAACAAAAAGAAAACAAACTACAAATATTCTCTCTTTTCCGAACATTTAAACATTTCTTTGCAATAACTCATCGAAAATCGCGTAAAACAAAAACCAACAATTAAAAAAAAAAATAATAAAAATAAAAATAAAAACGAAAGGGAAATATAAAAAGCATAATACAACACCAAACACATAAAAACATAAATGAACAACAACAACAATAACAAGAAAAGAAAGTAATAAAAATAAATTAAAGAATGTGTTCTTGTTAATATCTATTTTGATCTACAAAAATAAAAAAAAATAAAGCTAAAACAAATTAAGATTTTTTTTTGTTTTAAAAAAAAAAAAATAGTTCATTAATATGTCAACGAATATTATTATTTGATTCCAATTTTTAATTCATAAATCAAAATAAGTTAAATGTGTATTGGTTCTAAGTGGATTTTTTACTTCTTTATTTGTTATTTTTAAATGAAATATCGTTAAATTTGTTTGTTATATTCGTATACATACATACGTAGAGAAACTCTTATACGTTTACTTAGAAGATAATAATATTAATAATAATCAAAACGAAAGATAAATCGAGAGAGAAAAAGGAAAAAAGTACTGGAGTATTTGAAGTTACCAATAATATAAAATCGAAAAAAAAAAAACGTTAAGTTGTTGATCCCGTTGTTTTTGTTGTTATAAAGTTACATTTCGGTCCACAATTAATATTTGTTTTTTCTCACGGTGAGTAGAAATGCATATAATATCATATTTATATTCATAATATTAATACATTCTGTCTTACCTTATAACGTTAAATTATTTTTAAGTAAATATTTACTACATAACAAGCATATGTACCTACATACATACATATGTAGTAGTGGAAAAAATAGTAGGTATCAACGGAAAATTAAATGCGCACAATTTTTTGTATACTTGTATTCAGTCCAATGCCATTAATTTAGAATAATTATTTATATAATTTTTTTTTTTTTTTTTTTTTTTTAACATAAAATTTGATTTTATGGGGTTGTAAAAAATAATAAGTCGTGTGATTCCAGAGAATAAGAAATAATCGAAATTATAATAAATTATCGAAAAAAATCTATACAAAACTTGCTTTTAAACTATTATTTGGTTGCACACTAAATGCTTATAATACCGCCTGGCAACGCCATGGAAAGGATTCCACAAGATTTTCGCACTTTGCACTGGTATTCGTGCTCATAATGTGGGCATATTAGAAAATTTTCTTAGGCGCAATACTTTTTTGACTTCAGACTGCAAGTTCTCATCGGGCGATGTATGTATGTATGCACGAGTACACCAATGTTTTTTATCATAAAAAAAGAAAATCAGCCAACAAGATTTGACTTGAAAAAAATATTCCCGAAATTAGCTCCAAAGCCATTCAATTTGTTGCTCGCACTATTTTTTTGAAATTCAAAAATGCATGCAAAATTTTAGCGATCATTCGTCGAGTTTGTTAAGGTTAAAGTCATTTAAAACTGCAAATAAAACTTTTACTAATCTCATCTCATACTGTCATCAGTTGCGCGTTCCAAGTCAGTTGGGGTTCCCTTCATCTTGTACAGGTCCTCTGTGTTATCCGTCCGGGTAAGATATGAAAACTGGTGTCCATTCACTGCACAAATCCTATCCATCTCAGGCGACAGATGCGCAGTTTTCTGACTAGATCGATGGACTAAATATTTTATAAAGCATTTTTCTATCGATACGACCGAGGATATTTTCATCCGCTTTCGACGTTAACACAATTTGACAGATAAGATTTAGTATACAATGTTGAAGAGACTTTTACTTTTATGAAGTGTGACCAGAGAAGAATGATAGAAAACAAAATTTAAATAAAACAACAACAATGTGTGTGAAATAAAATTGATTTTTGGCTTAACGCCGCTACGGCGGCTTAGTTTTCTTCATTTCGCGCCAATATATATCTTAAGTTCCAATAAACTATACTCAAGTTCAAACTTTTCCACAGTGCGACGAGCTGCCTGCACACTAAAGCCATGATGGCGACCGACCTCACAACGAAATGCGAGTTGCGTATTTACGAGAACAACTGAGCCGGAATTACGATAAAATTTTCTAATGATTTCCGCACGTTCGGCAAGCGTAGAACGATGCATGATGAAATGGCAAACCTTAGTAGCTTTGACAGCAGTTGAAACATAACAAATGGAAAAACTATTTTTGCTATAGCCTCGTCGCTGAAGAACTCATCAAAAATTCGAAGTTGGGGCAGGTCGTACGGCTTCAGTTTTTGAACGAGCTGTATTTTGTACGGTGTTAGACCAAAATTCTTGCGTTAAATCTTCCAATTACTCGAGTAGCACAATCGCAATTGCTGCGGTTTTCATTAACATTGGAAGATACAGCAATATTTTTCTCTGAACGCACTCTACGCATACGGTGTCTTGATTTCCAATATCGTGAAATTGCTGCAAAATTTGGTCACCATGCCTGGATTTGTTTGCAGCAATGCTAACAGATTATGTTTGACTTTGACACATGTCACGAATAACGCGTGAACTATCAACTGTTTCAGAACACTGAAAAAACAAACAGCAAAAAAATTACACTTTACTCGTATAATATTAGAAAGAAATTCTTGGAAAACTACTACGTAAAAGTATGAAGAAAGGGAGATGGGTAAGGAGAAAATGGTATGGAATCTGCGCTAAGAGCGTACATCAATGAGACATTGATATCTGTAAAGCTGAGAGTTAGGAATTAAAACTGTAAACTTTTTTTTTTTGAGATTTTCTTGTGTAAAGTTTGTATTGTGGGTGGATCTTCTGATAAATTTTGTCCGTTTATATGCATATAAAATCATATACAGTCAAAATCGGCTATAACGACCTCCAAGGGACTGACAAATTTGGTCGTTATAAGCGGTAGGTCGCTATAACCGATATCAAGGTAGCTATGTATATAAATTAATCTGTTTTCAAATAGCGACCCTTATTTTAATTCTTTTTTCATGATTCTTATTTATAACGACCAAATTTGTCACTCCCTTGGAGGTCGTTATAGCCGATTTTGACTGTATATGATTTTATATGCATATAATTCCTTGGTTCATTGGTTGGAGCACCGAGGTAGTATTTGGTGGAAGGAATTCAAGTCTTCCATTGCTGGATATGCAGGACAATTATCCACGAGTAATAAGATGTTTTTATTCTCGGTCCCCAGTTTCGAAGGTATTTTTCAATGTAGATGTCATCCAGGCTTTCTTATTGCTCTCATATTCTACTGAGATCTTTTTCACATTCTTAAAGCATCTTGGCTTTCTTGATTTACCCACAACCAGATTGTACCAGTCATATTTGCTCCTACCAGTACAGTAATTCGATCCTTAGCAATTTTGCATCCAATATAATTTTAGCGTATTGGTTGGTGTCATTTTAAAAAACAGACCGGTTTCATCAATATTAAAGATGTTTTCATCTGTATAGTTTGCCCGAAGTTGGGGCCAAACAACCTGCAACCAATTATCTACTGCACCTTTAGGAACACTTTTAGCCTCCCCTATAATTTTTCCACTGACAATTTCATGACGTTGACGAAAACGCTGTATCCACGCTGATGAACACACGAAGTCGTTCTTCCCCATCTCCTTGAGAAAGTTATTTGCTTTAGCTTGCAAAATGGGTCCGCTGATGGGTATACTGTTAAACAAACTCAAAACCAATAATAAACGCAAGACAAAAAGAATAAAATGACAACAAACGGCGCAAGACTAAAAGAATAAAATGTAAAGAAACGGTAAGCTGTAACATATCCAGAATTCTATGTAACACAGATACATACTTCGCATCTACAGATAAACGATTAACCGTTTCAGAAAAAATGCATAACACCAAAAGCTGCGTCGATTTTAGTCGTTATAATCGATATTTTATTATAATTTTATTATAATGAAACTCAGCCAGGACCTTAGAATTTGGTCGTAATAACCGATACGTCGTTATATCCGATGTCGTTGTAAGCGATTTTGACTGTATCATAAGAGGCACAAATATGATTTTGGTATCATTGTTTTTGCTATCAATGATTGATTTTACTATCATTTTGTTATCATTATTATAGCTTTTTTTTACTAGTCCAAAAATATCGGATACTGTTGGTTTTAAAAAGTAGAATATGGACCAGGGTAGAGAAACTATAGCTGAATCAACAAAGAATGAAAAGAAGTAGCACTATTTGCGAAGTGTATATACTAAGTGTGTGATTACTAAATTGCAATCATCTTTAATTTGAACATTGTATCACATTTATGTCTATACCTATTCATTCGATTAGAAAAAAACGATTTGAAATTAACAAAATATTGCACCCTTCATTGGCACCACTAAACAAATCGATAAACACCAATATGCGCACGTACGAAAGTCAATTCATAAAAAAAGATTGCTATACCATATGCCTTTTTTATGTAGACAAAGAATGAAACAAATCATCTGTCTGGGTAAATCCATTTGATTCCACAAAAATGCATTGTCATATCCTTTTAGGAATCATTGAAGCATCTATTTACAATGCAATTTGAAAAAACTTACGCGTTCACATTGGGAAATCAAAGACAAAATGGTCCGAAAGTTATGAAATTCCTTTAAAATAAAAATAAAAAATAAGGTATAAAAAATTGTTCAAAGTAGTGAGGATACAGATTTAGACCGTGTAGATTAGGGGTAATATTTTTGAATTAAATATTTTTTTTTTGTTATTCAAATAAAAATTTAATGTAAAAAGATATTATACAGCAGTACTCGTATGTATAGTATAGTTTAGTTTGAGAACGGCTTTACATGTGAAAATGATTTTCGCATTGTGTCGGTCCTAGCTTTAATATTTTTAATGTATTTGATTTCGTTTTACAAATTGATCGCTGTAATAATATGGAGTAATGAATTCTCATAAAAAAATTAAAATAGCAAAACAAAGTAAACTGATGGCTTTTGCAATGTTAGAAGTTTATTTCTGTAATTTTTAACTAATTATACTTCACCACCTCATTGTAGGACATATTGTTCAAACAGTAAAATGAAAAAATATGTAAAAAATTACCTATGCTTTGTCAGCTTCGGTAATTGTGAATACTACTTACATGGGCTTCAAGTTTTAATATATGTTTTTTTACTTTAATTTTAAAGCCAACCATGAGCGAAAACGTCCATGCTTAAAGTAATAATGTATTGGCTTTTAAGGCGAATTGCCTGCCGTTCGCATCCCGATTGAAATCAAAATATTATTTCTAAAGGCAGCCAAATTAAATATTATTTCTCCAGTGTTGTACCGTACCCATGGAGGAAAATGTAGAACTGACTGAACTAAGTACGTATTCTCTTAAATGATAAAATTTTAAGTAAACTTAAAATCTTTGGCAACATCCTACGACTTAATATTTTTGGCATACCGTACAGTGTGTCCCAGGAAAACGTGGACTAAATTGCTCCTTTTACTTTACTCACACATATAAATTTGTAGCAAATTATTTTCTGTATTTATAACTAAGTTTATATATAACTTTGTAACAAAATGAGTGCTTTTAAAAAGCGTTTTGAAAATGTTTTCTTAGTAACACACTCAAAAGGGCAGCAAATGAGTATTAAGTATGCAACAAAATATTTAAAAAGTGGATAAAAAAATATAAGGAATGAGGTAATGTTGATGATGGGTCAGGCAGAGGAACCAAAGTAAGCACATTAAGTAAGGACAATTAATTAATAGACTGAGGAACGTAAAAGAAAAATTGGACAGAAAAGGAATTACAATGTTCGTTAACACGTTTGACAGAATCTGGTATCAAGAATAGGAGTGCCAAACCTAAAATTTTCTTTGTCTCTCTGTCCCTTTTTCCTAAAAATTGAACACGTGCTCAGGCATTTTGTGTGTATCACTATTCAATTGAGTCTTAAGTCTTAAAAAAAATATATATATATAAATAAATAAATAAACTGCTACTGATACAAAAACATATTTAAAAGAGGATAAGTTGGGCAACACAGTATTTAGACCGGGATTGTAGTAACATCATTTACAGATGAGTTATCTTTTTTGTTTATAGTTATTGGAAGAAATCCTTGACAAAAAAAAGGTGAAACGTTTCTGCAACGCACTGTAAAACATCCAGTAAAAATGCATGTTTATAAATGCTTCTCGGCCAAAGGATTTGGGAAGTTAATAGTATTCACAAAAAACCTCGATGCACACTTCATGATAAAGGGTTTACAGAAGGATTTGCCAAATTCTGGCAATTCTCTATATGGTCAAAAGAATTCCGACTGGGTATCGAGAGGAAAACAATCCAGTACATCGGAGTCTCCGCTGCACGCGTTGAAAAGAGGAAATGATATGGAGATGTTAGATTGGCGTCCCAAAATCCTAATGCACATCCAATAGAAAATGTGTGGTCTTTAATAAAGCATAGGCTTAAGGGGGAAAAAATTCCCAAAATTAGTGGATGGCAGTGGCTCAGGTGCTGTGGACTGGCTTTCAAAACGGAAGGAAGCGCCGGAAAGACATATAATTTTTCAGTTAAGTTTAATGAAGTAAGATGAGTAGTTGACTAGAAATCAAGAAGCCAACATCCTCTAAGAATTTAGTCTTCTCAATTAATAACCGATACCACACATGCAGCGAAATAACCACTGAGCCCAAACATCTTTCTTTCTCTCCCTATCGCATTTCCAAAAAAATCTAATACATGCTGGGGCATTATAAGTGTATTCACACCCACTAAAGTGTTAAAAAAATACAAAAGAACTCTTTTTTTAAAATTACAATAAAAATATTACAACTTATGCAATGGCTTTGCCGTCAAACGTAGATTGGCAATTGTATAATTTGACTACATACTTACAAAACAACTATTAATAATTCAATTTATAATTTGGATTTAATAGATTTCTTCCATAATTCTGTTCCTATAAATATATGCTACCTGTCAGACTGTATGCTAAGGAACTCCAGTCGCTATCATTCAACAGATTCTCAACGTCATTGATTTCAAGACGTTAAATTCTTAGATGTGCGATATCTTTTGGTTATATAGGCTACAAATTGACAAAAGCTCAGTGCGATGCGGAATGTATAATCAGTGATCATGGCGCGATAACGCTCACCATTCACAGTAACGTAACGATCTGTATCGTCGACGAAAAAATATGGCCCAATAACGCCGCCGGCATGCAAACCGCACCAAACAGTTATTTTTTGTTTATGAAGAGGTGATTCATGAAGCACATGTGGGTTTTCACCCGACCAATAACGCATATTTTGCTTATTGACGAACCCATTGAGCCAAAAATGAGCTTAGTCACTAAAGATGATTTTGCGATGAAATTCATCATCTTGGCGCATCTTCTCTAGAACCCAATCGGAATACGTACGTCGCTTCAAATGGTCCATCGGCTTCAATTCTTGAGTCAGCTTGATCTTGTATGGGTGTAAACCAAGATCCTTACGTAAAATACACATAATGTGGTCTGAGCGATGCCCAATTCTTGAGAACGCCGTGGAATTGACTGATTTGGATCGTTTGCTACGGACTACGGACTACGGACTACGATATTTTCGACACTTCGACCAACCCGTTGTCTCACTGACACGGCAACATTACATAACGAATATGTAGACTCAAATTTTTGCACTAAACTTAATATTGCCTGTCTACCAGGGCGAGAATTACGACTGAAAATTGGAGTTAACGCTCTTAAAGTTGCAGTCACCGACTCCGAATATCTGTAGAAAATTTTTATAATTTGCAGACGTTGTTCGTTAGTGTACTTTACCATGATGAAAATGTTGAGTTTACTGAATAAATTGACAATGACAGTTTGATGATTAGTGAAAGAGTGCGTTCACCAGTTAAATTATTTGTGTTGTCAAGTCCCTGTTGGAAAACCCTATATAAATACAATTTGAAATTTATTTATTTTCGTAATCAAATTTGTCACATGTTTCTTCCTCGTCCTCCTTTTCTTCTTTTTCATTTTCGCTGTTATCACCATTTGAGTTTACATATGTTGTCTCTGGAAGCAATAGCTGTAAAGTTTCGCTGGTGAATGGCTTCTTTTCTTTTGAGACTTTGGCCTCAAACTACTCAAAAAAGGGTAGAGCTTAACAAAAGTCTATTCAAGACATCTCTATTACAGTCCTCTCGGGAAAACTTTCTAGAAAAATGTTGCCTATATAAACGAAAATGCTTGTTTCTAGCTTCTGATGCTTTCTCTGAAAGTTGGCGAATAGGTAATATAGCGTGGCTGATTACCGTGGCCCCATGAATTAAAATTTTATGTATTGTTGGCGACATTGGATACCAACTATAAAGTTCAACATGCAGTTTCTTCAGCAAAATTTAACATTTTTGTACATCAATTTTGTGTCCACTTGACAGGACTTCCAATATTATCCTAAATTAGCTAATGACGTTAATGTCTACTCCAGTAATTCGGGAAGCAGTGTTCTATTTTCTAGAAGTGTTCCCGTTATTTGTGTTACCAAATCTGGCTTTGGGAATGTCAACAAGCAGACCCATTTCCGTTTCAAAATTGGCCTGAATTTTTTTTTGTCTCTGCTACTATTCTCTTGTCTTCATTGGTTCTGGCCTGCCACTTGTTAACTGGAATTTTATAAGACAAATGCAAAAGTGACTCAAAAAACCGAATTATTGCATAAAGTATCGACAGTCCAAACCTTGTTGCCTGTTTAAATTGTTAAAATTTTTTGAAGTTTCTCCGCATATATAGCACCTCATAGTTGAAGACGTTACAGCATTGCAAACCTTTCCATCTACCATTGTTAGTACCAATGTATGCTGAATAACAAATAAACCACAATCATTTGTCAGTATTTGTGTTTTTCTTAGATTTTTTGCTTGATTTTCAACGTATTGAATTTCTTCATTCGTAATATCAACTGTTTCTTTAACGAAACGCATACGAATCGGTCTGCAATATCTTGTAGATGATAGTACTGGGTTTTGCCAGAGCGTCTTTTTCAGGCCACCACTATTGCTTATCAATCTTAAGGGAACAAGAGAACTTTGAAAGATGTTTAAATGTTTCTTTTCTTCTTCGTCTGTAGTTTTCAACACATCCCTGAGGTATTTTAGTAATCGCGAAGCCGTATGATCAAGTAGATCCTGTAGATTAATTTCAGCGCATGTATCTGTCACCTTGATCGACTCTTCTCGAGGATAGCAATCCTTTTTTGTCCTCTGTAAAAGTGAATAATTTCGTATTGCATTCTTGTCATATCACAATTGACGAAATGTGATAGAGCGTCTGAAGTTTTTTCACTATAGTGTTTTCCGCGGAACTAAATATTTTCATATATTTTGAAGCTCTCCTTGGTGTTAGTGTTTCAGCTTTGATTATTTTAGATACGTTACTATTACCTAGAGCACGCTGGCTCATTTGCGCTGCATAAGTTAACTGGTCAGGTGGAACCTAGATAAACAGATGCACTATGTAGAACATGTAGGTTTAATATTAAATATTACACATTTAACAGATATGAACATGATATTAATACACCTAGCTAACAACACTTTCACATTTTGAACAACACACCTACTTACATAATAGATTTTTATAATGGACAGTGTAATTGACAGTTTACTAGACAGTACATTAATTCTTTGGGGTAATACCTGGTCTGTTAAACTCATTGTTTTTCGTCGCTTGCTTCGTTCACTTGATTCTTCAAAGTTTTTTTATGACGACCAGGTTTTATTTTTGCCCAGGTAAGTAGCTTTATGATTGAGTTTAGCCATTCCTCATTTTTACTTAAAAAGCGATCTTCTTTATTACTGGCGGCTGCCCATTTCCGCTTAAAATGAAACCTAAAAGCTTTCAGTGCACGTCTAAGCGAACTTTCTCCACCTTCTGGACATTTGGTCATTTCTTTAAGTTTCTGTTCTAAAAATGCAAATTTTCCCGTCATAGTCCGATTCGTGCTTTGTTTTATAAGATCGTGTAATGATCTTCTTGATCTCTCTATCGCCATTACTCCATTACTCCATTACTTTTCCTTGTTTTTTTTTTTGCAACAAAATTTTGTCAATACCGTAAATTTAAATTTGATAGCAAATCAATTGACGGGAATACGCGGAACATTTTTTTTTCGGAAACCTTTAAAGAATAACCGTTTTAACTCGTATAGATAACACCTACAATATAAACACATTGTATCAACTGTTAATACATTTTTTTTTTATTTTCTTCCAATGTACACATCTTATACTTACAGATATAAATTGATCACAACAAATTTTCACACAATATAATATAAAAATCGCGAGTGAAATGTTTCGCTTTAAATCGATAACTTCCAACAAAGACATGTGATTAGCACAATTCTCGACTTTCGATTGATTGTGCAGCAAAGCAAAAATAGAGACATTATTTAAATATCCGTTATATAACGTATTGGGTATTGAGCTACAATACTATACCAATTGTTGTTGTTTTTAACAAATTGTTTTGCACTTTTGGCCAGGTTTCTCTTTAGTGATACTCCTCTGTGCGACGGTCGTTAACATCGAAATCACCGTGTTTGAAAAGACGAAACCAATCACGGCACATTGTTTCATTTAGAGCGTAAACTTTTCAGAGTTTTCAATGCACTTGAGCCGCCGTTTTCTTCGAATGAATTAAGTAAATCAACACTTCTCGCAAATGACGATAATTTGTCACAAAATCAGACATTTTAAAACGGTTTGTTTACCATATGTCTAAACTTGATTCTTGGATATGTCAACTTGACGATTTGGATATGTCAAAATCGACCAGAACTTACTGCGTAGAAAAACTTAGTTGCGTACCTAATACTTCAGCTTAAATAGTTCTCCTCTCGCTCGTCATATTAGTGAAATTTAGGAGATACTGATATCGAGTCCAGTCCATCATATATAAATCTTTTACCCCGTGTACCGGTATGAAGTTTTTTGTGAAAATTAAACACTAATTTTAAATGGGAAAGTAAAAAACATTTCATTCAAAGTATTGGCCATTGCTAGCTACACATTTTTCCCATCTTTCAGTCAATTATGTATTACGTTTGTGATGTTCTTTTCGTCACACAACGATATTAAAAGCGAATCGTGTAATGCAGAGACTATGTCTATCATGCTGCGAAGTGCAGCAGCCGATGACCCAGCAATTTCTGGGAGATAAAAGTGTGTTAAAGCATTGCCGAAAAATATTAAACAACTATTATCATACATTTGTTTTTTTAAACTGGTTAGAGCTTTCGATAATTTTGTTGGGTGATTTGAAAAGTTTTAACTGTTCGCAAAGCTTCACCAGATAGACAAGAAATCAAATGATTGAATTTTCCAATATCTGGTAGCGTAGGATCATTGTCCACTAAGATTTCAAAAAGTCTGAAAAAAATTTTAAAATCAGCATATTTACCGCTAAATTTGTGAAGAAACAATTTTGGAAGTCGTGAGTGATGTAGGCCGCTAAATGAAAATTCACTTGATTTACGTTTCTTATTTAATAAAGACATTATTATGAACTTCGTAATGACGCAAATATTTTTCAATTCCCCACGGAAAGTATCGCTATGATCAGCACTCTATGTCCGCTTTGCAAATCATAGCTTGATCAATAAATAAATTTAATATTTAATATTAATGTATATATAACATATAATATTTAATATATCGACATTGTAATTCGGTTGGGTTTAACGAAATTGTTGTTTGTTCAATTATTGTTTTAATATGCAGAATATTTTCCTGAATTAGCGACCGTTGATGCTTTAATTGTTCAAGGTTCTCATTATTGCTAGGAGAAATCTGTCTCTTCTTACATGCCATTGCGGACGTGAAAAATATAATATAATAACTATTTATCAATGAATTTAAAATGTTTACACTTTATTGTGGACTTAGTTTATCCACAAAGCGTTGTCGCTTCGAGTTCTTCTAGTACCCTTTTGGTACTTCCATTGTAATACAATTCACACAAAATGCGAGAACCTTTAATGCACCCACGCACTTGACAAATAACAAGTTCAAAACTTAAGCAAGTAACTATTAAAATTGAAATCGAAATCTTTCAAATTTATTTCGCGAATGATCACATTGACAATAATTGTTTATGTTTACGTTTAGTAACGAAGTGCAGGCGCGAATTATGTTCGAAAAGAAGCAAAATGAAGGCAGAGGTGATGGATAGCTGTAACCCAATAGATGAAGAGACACAACAGCAATGAACTTTATTTTAATTATTTGATTACAATTTATGAATTTTTTAATTCATTTTAATTCACAATTTAAATTTGTGAATTGGAGATTTTAGTTTTAATCACTTATTTTCAATAAAATACATTGTAATAACCTAATAGTTTTGTCATTTGTATTTAATTGTAAGTAGATATTCAAGATTTGTTCAAACCGCGCACTTGTTTGTTTTACCAGCATGAATGTACAATATATAATAATGTCACAGTAGGTATTATAATAAGTACGATGACAAGAATTGAAAGTGATAAAGTGATTGTCCTTAACCAATTGCTTGGAGCACCAAAAGATAAGTTTAGCAAATTTGGTAGTTTCACGCACCACGCACTTTAAATTTTAGTAGGAAATATCTTTTTTACTTCCCTTGCAGCAACTTCCTCATTGTACTGTGTGCAATTACAGTTTGTATGCATTGATGTGATGTAGAGTTCCTCGGAGCGCTAGAGTACTTTTGATGTTTGAAGTGATGTGGAGTCCTTCGGCACACAAGGCCTGCTTTGTTGTCTCCTTGCGGTTCTAGTGGTGTGGTTTCTTTGTACGGAATTGCTGGGGATAGCATTTTTTTCTAGTAATTCAACTAGGCGATTTAGGATAGTTCTACAAAGTCAGTGATTTTTTTTAAATTTCGCGGCGCGTTGACTATTGATATTATTATTTTATTTATGCAATAATGCTCGAACGCCATGAAAATTTACAAGAGTTTTTAAAAAAAAACGAATAAAAAATAGCTCTTACTTAAGCTAACTTTTATTAACAGAAAAAAGGACCAGCAGTGATAAATGAAAAACACATGCGTTGTGGTGAAAAAATGTCAATGTAATAACTGAGTCAATTTTTTATTCAAGTCGGACTTAACTTCCTCTTTGTATATTATTACGAAAAGATGGCTGGTCGGCGCTAAATTCGAAATTTAGACGAAATATTTTTGTAACGAATAGTTCGATTGAATGAATTAAATGAAATTAAGTTAAATTAAATTTTATTTTGCTTTTTTTTTTTTTTTTTGAATTGAACACAATGCAACAATCCGCATAACTATAAATATCAGATATCAGCCTCACGCTTCACAGAAAAATAAAGGTTGATAGTATCGAATAATATTTCTACAAGCTATTTGTCAAAGCAAAAAAGGAATGTAATCAGTGAGTTTTAAAATAATTTGAGGTGCTTTTAAGGCAAAAAAAAAAAAGAAAGTAGAACATCTTCGGTAGAACTTTGCCTTCCATAGCGTCTAGAATCGGACTTAAACTATCTTTTCTATGGGACGGAATATTACTGTAGCTACTATGTGGCTATAAGATGACATATAAGACACATCTCCAATATTTTGAATGTCCGAATGGTCTAAGGAGCGTACATTGACTCGTGGCAATAGTTTATTGCAGCCGGGATACAGTTGCGAATTTCTCGAATATTTACGATACGATACGGTAGAAAATCTTTAGAAACAGTTTGACATCGGCAAGTTACAGTCTGTTAGTTATTCTGAGTAAAGTAGTCGTCGAGATAAGACTTTTTTTTTTAAATTAATAGTATTTGTGAAGTATAGAAAAACAAAATTTGAAAAAAAAAAAAACGAAACACGACGGTTCAAAACTGAACATACAATTAATTATGTTATATATATGTATGTACATACAGTCCATACTATTTTAAAATAGTTATCGCAGAGATATGTTTATGACTAGATGCTGCTTTATCTAAAGCAAAAGTGTACATATTTTAGATAAATAAAAAAGGCGAGCAATCACTAAACTGCATGTGCATTATCTTTAATTCTTTGTAATGGATAAGGTCTTATAAGATATCAGAATGTATAAATAGGTTAAATATAAAATAATAAAGAAGAGTTTGAATTCAAACCGAAACGACTTCGGTCGTGTTCCAATTTTTTATTTTACAACGAGTTCAGTCTTACAGAAAAATTCTCAAGCTATACACAGTTTTAAAATCAGGTCCCTAAAATGGCAAATCCTATAGCAGGAACATCAGAATTGCATTAAGCAACCAGTGATAATGGAAGTGATGATTTCATGCTTGCAAGAAATAGAAAGAATAATCGAAATTCTATTATGATGGGTATCGATAGTGATTTAGAAAATGAGGAAAACATAAAAGTAAATATTAATAAATATTACTAAATATTGTATCATAGATGATACACAGGATGAGGTTTTTGAGTAAAGTGATTGGGATGATTATGCTGACATTAAAAGTGAAACTGAACTGCATAGAAATGAACTTATTGAAGGTTACAGAGATTTGGGAAGATGATGGTTCTTTTTGTGCAAGATTCCTTTTGTGGGTAAACAAGTTCTTCAAAAGTCACTAAACGGAAGTACGGCGAAAAGATTTTAAATGAAAAATGGAGGGACTTAACCATTTCTGAATTCAAAGTGTTTTTAAATTTACTACTACGTATTACTACTTATTACTTCCATAGTCAATTTATTTTTTTGACTTTTTCTATTGGGTATGTATGTTTATTTAAGAAAAACATGTACAATAGTATTATTCCATCTGAAGCTATGACTTTTTCCCATCTTTCTGGCAATTTGTGGATCCCATCCCAAAAGAACTGCGCTTGGCAGCCAAGAATGAATCAAGCCAATTCTTGATATTCTGCTCTGATGTGAACCGTATTTCAGTGAGGGCGTTCTGCATGGAAAGGAACAAATGGTAGTCAGAAGGGGCAAGGTCTGGGCTATAAGGCGGGTGGGTAAGACTTCCCATCCACTGTTTTCCAAATAGTTCTTAACCGGATTAGCAACGTGGGACCGAGCGTTGTTATGATGGAAAATTATTGACTCGTGTCTGGTCGCATATTTCGGGCATTTTTCGGCTACTGCTCTCTTCAAACGGATTAATTGTGTTCGGTAGCGTTGTCCATTGATGGTTTCACCCGGTTTTAGCAGCTCATAATACAGCATACCCATCTGATCCCACCAAATACAGAGCATTACCTTCGTGCCATGGATATTCGGCTTTGCCGATCCATTTTTCACCACCAGTAGCAATCCGATGCCAAAATAACTTCCTTTTGTGGCGTTCCAGCAGCATTTCGGACATGCAAAACCGCCTTTCGACGTCTCTCGGCTTGGGTTCATATGGAACCCAATTTCCTTGCTTTTGAATATATCCAGCTGCTTTTGAAATGGCTGCTTGAGTGACACCCAAAGATTCTGCAAGCTCTTCTTGTGTTTGGCAACAATCTTCATAGAGTAATGCTTTCAGTTCTTCATCTTCAAACTTTTTTGGTTGCCCAGGACGTTCATCGTCTTCACCACTTTTAAATCGTGCAAACCACTTTTGGCACGTTCGCTCAGCTAGCGCATGTTCACCATAAACTCCCACCAAAATACGATGACTTTCGGCAGCAGTTTTCTTCATATTAAAGTAATGAAGAAGAACTCCCCGCAAAAACACTTTTTCAGGCACAAAGTTCGACATATTTGAGTGAAAAAAAAAAATTATTGTTGTTTATGCTTCAAATGAATGACATATACTGAAATGACGTACAATGACTGTAGCTTTCTAACGCATGTTCTAATGGAATAATACAAGTTACGCCATCTCTTAGCAAACCGCACGAAGTTATAGACCCAATACATCCTAACATTTTTCTTTGCTTTATATTTTTGAAATGAATGTTTACCAATTTCAATGATGTATTTTTATCTTAGGTACCTTGCACTACACAATGTTGTTCATTCTGCTCCTCGCTATAAAAATTTTCTGAGGAGCGAGCTGCACACACGATGTGCAATCAGCTTCTTTATGCGAATTGGGTGATTTCAATGGTAAACATGTTTTTTTTTTTTTAATAAAAGTAAACAATATAAAAAAAAAAAAAATTCGAAAAAAAAGCCGTCTCGAAGGGGTTAATATCTGAAGAGATCGATTCTCGCCAGGATCAGGTACTGAAAATCAGTAATGGAGCTGTCAAAAAGCCACACGAAATGCGGCATCTTATTAAGATAATAATGCCGGCAAGCATATGCAGCAAACAAAAAAAGCGTACAGAACGGTGTTACAAAGGAGGACTGAAATGCTCCAAATCTACGAGTTGAACAGACGCGATTGAGTTATAGAGTCAAATATTTATTGTCCTATGTGAGCGGCTTAAGCATTTCACATTCTTTCAATAGTTTAATCTCATTCGGCGATAATATTAAAATAATCTGAAGAATGCTGCGAGATGTCAGTAAAACGTATCGCTTTGGAAATACGAAGATTAATCTAGCCGTCAAATGAACATTCAATAAATTCCGTTGTTAACTTTTTCAATGACAGACAACTAAAACAAAGTGTTATCAAGCGAAGTAAACATTTGCTCCTTCCTAAGCTAAGCTAATTAAGTATTAAGGTCTTCTCTAAAGTGACTTTGTAAAGTATCCTAATCAATCCATTCTGAGCATACTAACTGCTAACTTCTAAGCCATAACTAATGCGTAACTGGATTTATATTTCAAAGGTTTAAATCAGGAATACCATTGAGCTCTCTTATTACTATAAGCAGTCTTTTTACTCTATTTTAAACCGTTTTTGATTTGTTCAACAATTTTGTGGTTCACATAATTTGTTCAACCATATCTTTTAGCACTTTAGGTCAATAAGATGGCTAAATTGTATGACCAGTTGTCAAGCATAGAGCGCCAAAAATAGTTCTGAGTTCTTCAGTATATTTTAGTTCTCTGCAATTCAATTCCCAGACCAAGCATCGAAAGTTTTCCTCAAAGTTTCTACACAACAGATAATGACAAAATCTCTTTATTCGACCTGTAACGCAATCGATGTAACTATATTCTGAGCTTTATCAGTCCTCAAAATCAGGGTAATACACTCAGGTATTTTGTAAGTCTGTCAAGGGCGACCTTTGCCAGTTAGGCTTTATTAATTGCAGTCCTATGGAAAACTTCTATTTCTCAAATTTATCAATAGCTCTGCCGATTGGGATACCAACAATTGGGAAACCAATTCGTCTCACTATAATAAATGGTTACAGGGTGTGTGTACCAAAGTTCAGCAAAACCATGACATAAACCTTAAATCAATGATTAAAGGTTGTTGTAAAATGTTTCTTCGTTTCTTAATTTAACTGACTGAAATTCGTCCTCGGTGTATTTTAAGCCTGTGAAACTTAAAGGCTCACTCAAACAGAACGCGTTTTTACGTCGTTGGCAGATACGAGTATTTTCAAAGAAGCTAGTTGGTTATTTTCCTCTCTTCCTTACATGATATGTACTTCGATCAATTTAAGGTCTGTTTTCTTTAAGAACACAGATGTTTCAAATTATTGGTATAATTTTTTTCTCTTTTCAATTACTTTTCTCTTAATCTCGTCAATCTTAAAATAAAGACTTCTTTTTATTCTAAAGCAAATACACATGTAGGTTTCAAAATTGCTTTAAAATAATCTATCAATATTTTTGTTTTTGTTTTAGTACAAAACTATAATATTTGACAAGACTTTTAGTTGTCTTGTATGTAACATCAAAGTGACGGCTTTTTGACTATTAATTAAAAAATCACTGCAAAAAACACAACACTTTTTATGTGTCGATCATACTTTCAGTATTCCTTTGAATTCTAACATATAGCAATGATTCAATAAACAAATGATACCAGATAGATACTGATTTAAAATAATATGGTTAAAATATGACTTAATATCCAGATTGGTTGTATGGATTGTTGCATGGAATTTTGTGTCTTTTTAAAAATAAATTTAATTACCCGCCCGACAATACGACAGTCGCAATGGTGTCAAACCTCAAATAATTTCTAAGATACTAGAGTGAAATATAAAAATAATTTTTTTTTTTTTTTCAACGGTCATTGTTTTTTGATTGACCATGTCTTGTGAGGAGGTAGTATAATCGTGTATAAATTGTTGAGGACCAGTTCGAAAACTATATTTGAAATCTGAAACATACTTCTTCTCTTAAAAAATAAATGGTTGCGTTTAAAATTGTGACATCTGCAGTTGTTTGTTCTTAATATTTTACTCTGAGTAATTGAATTGTATATGGATCATTGACTGGCGGAGACATTTATCAAGTTTCGTAAAAAATGCACATGTATTTAATTAGTTGGGATTCATTATGCCTACTATAATTAGAAAGAAATATGAGGGTGAATCAAGAAGCACCCGCGTTAGAAATTAGAACGCAGGTTTTTCACAATTTTTTTTAGTTTTCAACGTAATCCTTAAGAATTATACACTTGCTACCATTTTTTAAACCATCTAAAAATATGACTTCCAAAATCTTCAAAAGAGACTTCTGTCTATTCATATTTCTCTTCGGAATACATTTTTTTCCTGCCTGTCAATCATTCAACCCAGTCAAATCACTGTAGTACTACCCATTGTTCTTTTCTGGAAAAAGTCCATGAGATTTATTTCCTTCAAAGACCAAAAAATCGTAACCATGACTTTTCGACCCGATGGGACCGCCTTTACGTTCTTCGGAACAGATTCACTCTGACGTGCATTAATGGAAGATCCCAGTTTTATTAACAGATATACGGCCACGTTCAAATTCATTGACCAATAGTCGTATGGTATGTTACAATTAAGATGTTTTTCCATTCAAAAATAAAATTCAATTACGGATGTGTTTTCGAGCAGTTCCCGGCAAATCGTTACAGTCGATGTAGACCGCTACCGCTCCATGTAAATTGTAAACCAATTTTTTTTTTTTTTTTTTTTTTTTTTTTGATAAAATGGAACTGGAAGACTTGGAGGAAACGTACGTAGTTTCAATAAGACAGTACCACATGTCACAAAGCGCGTGCCATAATTGATATATTAAAGGCGAAGTTTGGTTTGTCATGTAAAATTGAGTTCGACGCATTTATTCATGCAAGGACATTTGAATGATGTCATACCATATTTTTTAATCGTAATATCAATTATATTTCAAATAAGAAAAAACACAAGTTTTTTATAAAACAAATTTGGAGTAGATCCAATGAAAATCTTAATACCAACAATGAAGTATTGGTGATTGGTGATGGTACGGTACACGAGTGAGGGAGTTGTCCATTATTCCTTTCTCAAACGCGGAGAAACAATCACGACCGAGTCGTACTGTACAGAAATCGACATAATGCACAACAAATTGCTGGTAAATTCGATGGCGGAGTTAGGCTATGAAGTTTTGCCTCATCCGCCTTACTCACCAGACTTATCCCCGGCCGATTACCACCTTTTCCGAAGTTTGGGCCATCACATCCAAAATAAACAATTCATCAGCCCAGATGCCATAAAACAGGACTTTAAGGACTTTTTAGCCCAAAAGGATAAGAAGTTTTTCAAAAGAGGCATTTTTGCTTTGGTGGAACGTTGGAAAAATGACACAGATGTAAATGGAGATTATTTTTTGGAATAAACTTTTTTAATTTTTAACTTTCCACATAAAAATCGGCCACCTCATATGTAACGACCTAATAGTTTCGTTTCTTCATTTAATTGCCGTTTGCACCTTGTATTTATTTCCTTAATATACTTCCATACTTCGGTGGAATAACATCATTACAAAATATGTACGGCTTTTAAAACGGCCGCAAATGAGTACTCGTGTTAAGTCAGCAGAAAAATATTTAAAAACATCAGAAGCATATGTGTGAAAGTGGATAAAGATGTATAAGAATTGCGGTAATGTCGATGCTGGGTTAGGCAGATTTACGAAAGCAAGCAGATCCAGTAAGAACAATACTGACCCATAAACCTTTGGAAAGAGAAAAATGGTAAAAAGACATTAAAGACAAATAGGCATCAAAGTCCTGATGCGAATCCAATAAAAAATGTGTGCTTTTTAATGAAGCGGTGGTTTGAGACGGATAAAATAGCTACGATAAAACAACTTGCGCGGATGTTTCCATGGTCGTAAAAAACACTAACACGGTGTTTTGAAATGGGTGTCAAAACAAAACTTAGCGTCGGATTGTCATCAAATTTTGACAGGCGGTTTAAAAAAGGTTATACTACATGATGGTATACTTTTATACTTTTGCCTCAGTAGTGCCACGTAGCTTAAAATCCGGGAACTCATCGAACTCATCGACGCTAATTGGAACTTGGTATGTAAATTCCAACATACTGATTTATATTTTATACAAATTAATTTTCCTAAAAATGTAATTTTTTCGGATGGCTTACTATACTATTGGAGAGATATACGGAAAGAACTCCTTTATTTTTCCTAGAGAAATCTCGGTGATGGTTTGGGGCGCCTTTCCAAAGTCTGGCACACTTGAATTATAATTTACAAGCTCAAGAATGTATATTTCAGAGCATAATAGGGTATTGGAGAATAGTTTCCTTTTATTTCTCAGGCCAACAAAGAAATGCCTTATGTTTTCATACGCGCATTCCAACAGTTCGCCAAACTAAAACCATCTAAGAGTTCAACGGTCTTAAGTCCTATAGAAAAATACGTAATGTACATTGTTAATTTTATTTATGTTCAAGAAGTAAGGTGACTATATTTTTATAAAAAAATATTTAATTATTCATCAATATTAATGTTGTCCCCTTCAAATATAAAACACTTGTGCAAACGCTTTTTCCAATCCTCGGAGCACTTCTCATAAGCACTTTTTGGTATAGCTTTAAGCTCTTCCAGCGATGCCGTTTTTATTTCCTCAATGGCTGCATATCCCCGTCCTTTCATAGGTTTCTTCAGTTTTGGGAACAGGAAAAACTCGCATGGGGCCAAATCCGGTGAATATGGTGGCTGATGCATGATTGTCGTGTCGTTTTTGGCCATAAAATCTATCACGGGCAACAATAAATGTGCAGGTGCATTATCATGATGCAAAAGCCATGAATTGTTTTTTCAAAATTCCGGGAGTTTTTTTTCGTATTGCTCCTCGCAAACGGCGCATTACTTCAAGGTAATACACCTTATTAACCGTACAACCTAAAACTCCTGATGCACTACGCCACGGTAATCGAAACTTTGACATTTGATCGAACATCTCATCTCATGCCCAAAACTTCCGAAAAAATTATATGACACGAGCCGACCGATATGCCAACATCCTCAGCAAATTCTCTTATTGTAATTCGACGATTTTTCAAAACAATTTATTCACAGCTTCACAAGCTTTGTTAATGTGCTGGGGCGTCCAGATCAAGGTTCGTCATTGAAATCTTCTGGCCATCTTGAAAGAGCTTGTAAATATATTTTTTTTACTTATGCTACTGTCAAAATTTCAAGTGTTTAAGAGTACGTGATTCCATTTTTTACACAAAATTTGATGCAAATACTTTGTTCCATTTTTTATAATAAGTGCAAATCGCCGAGCATACCGAAACACGTGTAACCTTTCTATCTGTCAAAAACAAACTAAGTATGCTATATCCTGAAACTTTGAATTTGTTCGGGACATTTGTAACAACATAGCACTCGTACATTCATATATATCTGTATAAATGTATCAATTTAAACAAAGCAAAAATAAAATAAATACTATGCCTATGCTAGGGAAAGATGCAAACAATCGATGACTTTTGTTTGTTTCTTTTTTATTGCATTAGTCCAGGGTTTTGGTATAATTTTCACCACTATTTGTGTCTTGGAAGTTTTTTTTTTTTTCGACATGTTTAATCCAAAGATGTTTAATATTTAGAATGAAACTCAAATAATTAGCTTTATTGGTAGCGCCTTTTGGACTTAAATTTGTCACGCCAGTCAATTTTCTACTTTTCTTGAAGTAAACAAGCTCAGTTTTGAGAAGATTTACTGAAATGCCGGGTTCTGGTTTAGCAGTCGTTGAATGGTTGTAGGGATGCCTACGCTTACGGTTAAAAAGTTACTATGCATGATCCGACAGGGAGTACAGCAACATCATCTGCATATGCCTGAACGTAAACGTCAGACATTTTGAAGAATCCAGTGAAATGCGTCATAGCAGTAAAAACAAGGCACCTAATTGTCGCTGTTTTTACTAGACATCACATATTAACGGCAGGCAGTATCTCCATCCAAGATTCTCTTCATTGCTTTTATCCACATAACTTGTGATTAGTCTACCCCGTGTTGTCTGACAAGTTCAAATGCCGTCAAAACACCTCAAAGTCTATTCAAAAGGCTAATGCGCACTTCTTCACACTTTTGATATATGTGTGAACTGTATGACAAGGATTCGGTATGTGGACCAACACGTATTCCGGGATCGCCTTCAATTCCTTTAGCGAAATTTATTTTATGTCCTGAATCGACTCAAAACAGGTCCCACGAAGTGGTAATTTGAGTTTCGGAAAGAATAAAAAGTCACAGGTTGCCATATCTGGAGAACACGGTGCTTGTTCGATCATATTGATACCTTTTTTGACCAAAAAGTCGCTCACAAAGATTGATTTGTGAGATGGTGCATTATCGTGTTGCAAAATCCAAGAGTTGTACTGTATCTTCATCATAGACATGAAGTAAAATGTGACAAACTGATTCGTGAAAGCTCTCAAACTATTGTGACGATTTTCAAGCACCATTTTCTTTATTTAGTCGATATTTTCTTCAGTAACTTCCGTTGCAGACCGTCTCGGATGAGGCAAGTTTTCAACAACTTTACGGCCCTCTTTGAACGCTCTGTACCACTCAAATGCTCTTGTTGCGATATAACAGAGTTCCTGTAGGCTTTTTCCAACATTTTCAACTCGTCCGAACAAGAATTTCCGTTCGCAGCACAAAATTTCAAATAAATTCTTTGCTCGAGATTTTTTTTTTGACAGCAAAAATCGCCTATAGCACTTGAGGTTAACTAATGTCTTTGGCTTCAAAAAAGATGACACTTGTAGCATACAAAACAAATTAAAAACAAAACATTAACGCCATTTGAATGCTTCAATTCCGGTTATACTTTGACAGAATGTACCTATTGGTCACCAGTTTCGAAAAAAGTTTAGAGATAGACAAATGTATGCAAAGCAATTCGAGTCAAGGTGCTTAAAATAACATCTGAACCTATAGCTGTAGATCTACAAAATTTAAATTTGCAAAGAATATTCATAAGATGTATAAATTTATGAAAATGAAAACAAAAAACAAGCTTTTGAATGATATACAAACTAAGCGGTAATTCACGCTTTCCATTTTACATTTGTGGAAAACAATTCTAAATATTTAGTTATATAACACTCATTGTAACTATACTCCACGTAACCTATAAAAACAACTTACGAATAATATGTGAAAATGTTGGGCGTCAGCACATTTTTAAATCAAAATTAGATTGTAAAGGCATTACATAAACAAAAATTTATTGTGCAAAAACATATGCTTGCATTTCCTTTTTTTTTAAGTTTAAAACAATTTGTTTTTATGAAGGTCAAAAATAATATATAGGGTATAATCATACCCACAATACAATAATATATTGTAGGCCATTTCCCTTAGTAATAACATAATAACAGGAATTTCAAACAAATTCAGAATATTGCCCTGCAATATTTATATTTTTACAAGAATAGCGAAAACAAGAATTTAAAAAGTTTCCTCTATGCCTTTTCATTAACTCGAAACAGTGCATATGACCCCTGTAAATAATTGAATCACTACCACATATGTATGCATGTACATATGAATGTAATATACTTAACAAAACAAAGAACCAGATATGATGAAAAACACTCTCGTTTTTAAAACTACATCAATATAATAGTAAAAAATACTTCTTATCCTCTTCAACGTTCCTATTAACTTTCGCTCTTATACGCCACAAAATAATCATTTTTGAAAACATTAAAATAATGAATAAAAAATGAGAAAAGAGAAAAGTTTAAAACAAAAACATTTTCCACCAACACTCAAGGGTCAAGTTTATTTCCTCTGACTAGACGGAATTCATTTATTTCTGTAGCACCAATAAACATATAGGTAGGCAATGAACCTTTCGGTGCTTTACACCGCTCCATAGACATCCAGCTGTTGGAGTGATACTTTACTCCAATTATTTTCAACGTGTTACTTATTCCAAGCCAAACAACTAAAAATTAAGCTAGTTTCAAGCATTTCGGGTATCGATCCTTGTTTTTTCTCTCTCTTTTTTCAAATAGTGTTTTTTTTTTTTTTTTTTTAATGTCGAAAGTTTCATTCAATTGAAAATGGTTTGGACTGATTTTCATTTTGTCTAAGTGTCGTTCATTAAAACGATATGAAAAGCAAAAATACAAAAAAGAGAGCGAATGGGGAAAAAAGACCAACCCAAGCTTTGCATCCACAAAGCATTCTTTTCTAACAACCATAGCCATTAGTGTAATTCAAATCCCATTAAATCAACAGGACATGCAAAATGGCGCCGCACAATCACCAAACGAGTAGTACTTCAAAGCAAAACCCAAATCACTCCTTTCTCTCCTTGTTGTGAATTTTTTCCCTTTTTGCCTTTTCATTGCTTATACGAGTATGTCCCAACAGCCATGCCTCTAAAACATCAAACGAGACTAAATCACCACCATTCCATTTACCAACTCGACTCAACCCAAGCTAGCGTATCCTTTTATCATCATCATAAAATTAACTCTATGTGATTCTACATAACGAACATAGGGGATGGCTACAACTACGGCTATGGCTGGCTGGCTGGCTATACATTTATTCGTAAATAGATGTTTGTATGTTTGGCTTGGTCCTGTGCCTGTTATTACATGCTACATGCTAAATCATTAGTGCATTTGTGAAAGTGCACTTGCGCTGTTTGGTTCTAAAACGCTTTGTAACGAGCGAGAGTCTATCTCGTTTTCGCACAAAAGAATTGCAAACATCAAATGCTAAATAACAAAATACCGGTCGCAAAGCACTAGTGAGTACTCGACGAGTTCTTTGAAAATATTCGCGTCTTATATCGACGATAATTGTGTATCCTTTCTCCGGATTTTTGGCGAAGCGCACCTAACCGAATGGAGGGGAGAAAAGCAGATCCTATTGTTGTTGCAGTATTGCAAGAGCACATGACAACAACAAAATCGTCCAAGTTACCATCGTCTTCGTCAGACAGAATGGGACAGGGATTGACTTTTCAGCTTTGTGATGTGCGTCACCAAAGTCGCATTCGGCGTTTGTCATTTGTCATTTGTGATTGTCGGTGTCGGTTTCGGCGTCGGTACCTTTTTTTTCATTGAGTCCTTAGGAACTCTGCGGTGAACACAAACACGAATCCTCTCGAATAGAGTATAATCTGGTAAAATTCTCGGGAATCTCGGGAATTTCAGAATACAATAGACAAAGGATGTGTCGTATGTCTTCGGGTTTCTGTGGGTAATATAAGACAAGTACAGGCATTGTCCCATTACTTACTAATAATTGTTGGTGCTACTCGTGTATATACTCTTGCTCATGGATAAGGAGCTCTTGCTGCTCGCTTATTTCTCATTAATTTGTCACCAAAGTATTGTGCATAGTCCTCGTGTCTTCACGCAGAGTTGTAGTGTGCGATATTGAAGGAAACGAGTGCTCTGTCGGTTAATCGTATTCAGGTGAGACTCACGTGTTGCTTAATACCTTTTACTGTAACCTATGTATTGTGAATATGACTTTGACGCTGTGCTTATGCACTTTTGATATTGACATATACACGTATTTATAAGTGTACATATGACAAACTGTCTACTTAACTGACTGATTTATTGTCTACATATGTGCTGGCCTGGAACAAGTTCGTGGTTAAGTGGTCTATGAGATACAAATTGTTGCTCCACACATATGTATGCAAGCACAAGCATCATAGGTTGTAAAGCGTATAAGAGGGCCAATTACTTGTGCTGTGCTCCTATTTTCCAATTAAAACCATCAAAGAGATTATAGGTGCATTACATTGGTACACTTGAGTGGTAGTCTAGAAAAGATCTCGGGGTAAAATCATTTTTTGCTGATGGTGCAATTTTTTCTGCTTTTGCTTTCTTATTATTTTATTATTATTATTATTATTATTATTTTTTTTTTTTTTACTGTTCACTGAAATACCTTCTTGATGGCTGTGTTGGTTAATTGAGGATTTGTTCTGTTTTGAAAGAAAGAAAGAAAGAAAAATATAATAACAAAGAAAAACTATTGATATTGTGCTGTCAATCATCTACCAAAATTATTTTGTTGGTTTCTTCCTTGGTCTTTACATTTCAAATTCAATAAGGATTACGTAACGTACAACTGGAGCGTGAAATATTGATAGAATTTTGTATTGTTAGGCTTTCGGATACACGATTAGAGAAAGAATGATTTGTTTCCTGTCTATGGTATATGATATTTCTTTAAAAATTAAATATTGAACTGTTTTTTTTTTTATTAACTATTTTTTCTGTTAATATTTAAAACAAATTCCAGAAGTTATTTCGATAATATTAAATTGATGAACGTATATGTTTTTTTTTTTACATTGGTAATATTAGATATTTTTCAAAATAGAGTAAAAGGTAGGAGTAAGTAGATCGTTATATTTTGCCTTTTTTTCTAAGTAAATAGAAAACAGAAATTTTGAATACAATATGTACCTTTATATATATATGTATACATATATGATCCGTACAAAAATCGTTTTGACTTTGCCATTCAATTTTTATTTCAAATAAATAAATAAATACACAAAATAATCGAGACAATAAAAAAAAAATTAAAACTAAAGACAATATTGACAATAGTCAAAAAATAATCAGAGATCAGAGATTTATTCTCTCATGTCTTTGAATTTTTGTGTAATTGATAATGATACATTGATACAAATGTAAATTAAAAAAAATGATAAATACACCCATTTAAATAAATGTTTGACAAAAATGGGATACAAATTACTCAGCAAACTAGAAAATATTATCGTCATCTCATCAGTTGTTTTCATCCAAAGCGTTCTAATGCGAAGCAACTTGCAAACGAGTCATAGTATTCATATAGCGAATTGTGTATTAAAAAAATCGTTGTTAAATTTACATTTTATTTAAAAAATAAATAAAATTAGGAATTATAATAGTTTAATAATATTTTGGAAAGATATTATTGATCAGCAAGTAAATTCCAGAAATAGTGATTTTTAAAGTGCACGCTAGCTTCATATTGTTTGCTCTTTTTAATTCAATAAACAGCTGATTTAAGTTTTGGCTGGAATCTATTCTCCGCCGTAACTGACACGTATCCGCGCTTTGTAGCAATTCTACCACTCTGATTTGGGATACCTTTATTTGGTCACAATTTTAATATTTCGTGATGTTCAAACCTATATCTTCGAGAGCGCCTTGGTGTCATAAAAGTCACTTCAATATTATTTATTGTTTACATATTTTTTTATTATTTGTATTAATATATAAATACAGAGTGTCCCCTAATTCGTCAAAGAAAATTTGGAAAATGATTCTTAAGTATATTCTAAGAAAAAACTTTCTACAGTAACTAAATAATAAAATTTATTGGAATATGCCAATTATTTGTCACCGAATACTATCTGTATTCTGCAACATTGTGAATTCCATATACTTTTCGAAGCGCATATTTTATAAATAATAACAAATAAAGAGCAGTTACAGTCTGATTTTATTTTTTTATTTATTTGTTTATTTTTTTGTGGTATCTAAAGTTTTATTTGAATAACTTGAATAAAAAGCAATTAACCTATTTTTTGGGAAAATTACATCTGGCAAATAGAACTATTTGCAGCTACGCCCTTTTTCGGCATTTTACACCATTTTTTGAAAAGTTTCTTGTGAAATTCGAGCAATTTTGTTGCATATGTTGTTCGAAAGTTGTTCAAGAGGCTTTGGTATGCCCACAATAAAATGTCAGAAAGAGAACATCGTTTTTAATAAATCGATTGATTCACGAGCAGTATGCACCAATCAATTGAAGCTAGTAATTTTCCATGCTGTTTCTGTCTAACTCAGACGCCTAAAAATCGCGTATCAATGCCCTATATCGTAATACGTTTACCTTAGCCGTCTCGCCATTACCATCATCAGAGAAGTAAGGGCCAATGTCTTTTTCAAAGCATACACCGCACGATGCTGTGATCTTTAAAATCATTGTTTCGACCTAAAGAGGATTTTATTTTTGACTTTGTTGTTGCCACACTACCGCTTTTATTGAATTTGGTTAATAAACGTTTAATTTTGATTTGCCAAATGTCGATTTAACAGCTCTTGTCATTTTTCTTTTATCATATTTTAATATCAAGAAAAAAAAAATCATATTGATTAATGAAGATTTAGATTAAATTAGATTTTATTGCTTACTTAATTTTTACAATTTTCATTAAAATCAGAGATCGATAAAAAGATGCCAATGAACCGTCTGCCGATTGGCAATATTTGTTTTAAAACAATAGCTTTTTTTTCTAATATAAGTAGTATTTTCATAAAATAAAAGCTACGATAATGTAGTTTTCTTTGTCAAATTAACAACTTTTTGTTATAATTCTTTGTCGATAGGCTAGCGCTGCCTAACAATACGCGAACAGGATAATTATGGTTAGTTCGTTAAGCTTGCGTATGATTTTTTTTATCATGGGTGACATACGCCAAAAAAAAGTGCAGGCTTGTTTCCCGGAGTATGGGACATCTTCTTACGAAATGAAATATATGTATCCTCATCCTACACAATGTTACAAACATTACACAAGATCGGTAGATTTACTCTATGTGGTTTATAATTTAATGCGAGTAGTGCTGCTCGCAATTTTACCATAAAATATATTTCCTCGCCACTATTATCGTGGAAGTAATTCCGAGCTTCCAAAACATAATTAAGCTGACTATAAATTCATCTCTGTAGTAACCCCAATGCTTCTCTTTCAAATTGCTATCTGAAGTTGAGAAATTCTGCTGCAATTAACTGATAAAGCTTTGTCTTCGATGCTTCTATGTTTGTTTCACTCAGTATTATGCAATATTCAGGCATCGTAGTGTTCCGTGCCAGTTTTCTCGGTAGTACATATTGAATACTATACATAAGAGTATAGTCATATGAGTTTAGTCTATTTGTAGTTTTAGCGTTTTTGTAGCCAGTGGCAAAATTTCAGTCTCAAGCATAAACAAGATAAACAAAATATCCTTTTAATGTAAAATCTTGATAGTTTTTCCACTTCCTCAAACTGACTGACAACAGCCCAGATATGGGTTGCGTACAACAAACACACGAAATTTAGCTTGTTAAAAGAAAAAAAAAATTCTTTTCTCCAGGTTGTATTTATCGCGGTCTTTCCTTTGGAGGCTTGCATCTCAAGTATGCTTACATGCTTACATTTTGTATGAAAAGCATACCAAGGTAGTTGTTCTTTATTCAGAAGCCATTTTTCGTTGCTACACAGCCACCTATTTTTAAAGCTCCACATTTTACAAAACTCGTACAAGCGGTTTATTATACACTATTATAGGGTATCTGAGCATGACACATATGTCAAATGTTCACACTTAACCCAAAAAAGAAAAAAAATAGAGTTTCGGTCTAGTGGTTCGAACATGGAAAAATTTGGAAAGCATATTCCCCATATTTTGCTTTATTACTTCAAAAAAGGTAAAAAAGCAACGGAGACAAGTTGCGTGAATTTTATTGGAGAAATGTCATCGAAAAACGACAGTGCCAGAATTGGTTCGCCAATTCCGTGAATTCTGGTAGGCTTTCCGAGATTGACGGCGATAAAATCAAATCACTAGTCCATTGGAAGCGTTCATGGCCATTCGAAATCGGTTGGCCTCGTAAACAAATTTGACATGAGTTAAAAAAAATCTCATCTGACAAAGTGGATAAATGTCTGCGATCAACTCTCTTACCGCGACAAAAGCGATCCGCTCTTGAAGAGTATGATCACGGGCGTCGAAGAACGGATTGTCTACAACAATTTTAGCCGAAAAATAAAAAGTTGTAGTAGGTGAGATGAAGCATCGGAAAGGCAAGCAAAGGAGGACATCCACCAAAACAAGGTGATGCTGTTAATATGGTGGGATTGGAAGGGATCAGTCTTCTGTGTGTTATTTCCAAAGAACAAAACGATTAATTCTGATGTCTACTGTGAGCAGTTTTTGAAATTAAGTGATGCCATCATACAGAAAGGTCCCGAACTAATCAATCGTAAGGGTGTGGTGTTTCACCACGATAATGCTAGACCACATACAAGTTTGGTCACTCGATAAAAATTTTTGTAGCTTGATTGGGATGTGTTGATATCGTATAGCCCTGATCTTGTGACATCAGACTTGAACTTACTTAGCTTCTTGTAAAACTCCTTGAATGGTAGAAGGCTTACTTCTGATGACCTTATCAAACAACATCTTAAAAAATGACAGAATATCGTCGAACAAAACGCCCAATTCATAATTGATCAATACCCATTACGTATATTAAATAACCACAATAAACGCAAGGAAAATTAAATGAAAAAACGTAATGAATTTTTGTATAACCCAATAGAAAGAGTGGACTTAACGTTCATCTCTGTCTAACCTCTTTGCTCGCTTTAAACCAATCCAAAGAATTTTCTCCGTCACAGACCGCCTGCATCATCTCTTTATAAATGCTTTTTATTACACTACCAAACTTTCTAGACATTCCTTTGGCAAATAGTTTATATGAAAATCAAAGCACTTATGTCTACTGAGTCAAAAGCTGCCCTAAAATCAATATTCAAGAGAACGGCTATTTGACGACCGTTGAGTATCCTGCTCTTAAACCAGCTTCGAATTCATTAAGTAGACCATTGGTGTTTATCCATGAAGTTAATTTTTTTTTTAAGTATGCTTGTTAATACTTTGCTTCAACCTATAATCTAAAGACTCCACACTAGTGTTTCGAAATAATTTCAGCCATGCGAAAGAGATTTTTTTTGCCGTATTGCATTATTCTTCGAATCATGGTCTTTCGTTAAGAAAACCCCTTATGCAATTGACGTTTGCTTAGTTAGCCGTCCAAAATACACCCTGACTGACTCGAACTGCAACCAACTTCAGACTGCTATAATTTCCAAACCGTTCATTACTGTGAGCTCAAATTTTGACACATGACAGATAATTTTATTATTTACAAGCCTTTCAAACGATTTGCTAAGTTGTGTTGAAAATTTTTTTTCCGCGATGGAATTCAAACGTGATAGTGTGATTGCTTTATATTTGGCTGGAAAACTACAAGGAGCTATCGTTAGAGCCCTCCAGCACCTCAACGTTAATAAATCGTTTGTGTCTCGAAACATAGCTCGTTACCGTGATACTGGCAACGTTGCAAAACGCAATGGAGGTGGTCATAAAAAAAACAGCAACATTGGCAGAAATGGTTCGGAAAGTGAAGACCCGAATTGAGCAAAATCCGCGTCGAAGTGGAAGCAAAATGGCTCGTGAGCTCAACATATCATTGGAACGCATGCAACACATACTGAAAAATGAGCTTGGGCTCAAGCCATTGAAGTTCCAAAAAACACACGATCTTACAATACACCGCAACAGAAAAAAGTTAGAGTCGAAAGAGCGAACGTGTTGTTACGCTTGCAAGAAAGTGGTGAGTTGCCGAATTCGGTTTTTTCCGATGAGTCGCTATTTTTTATAGAGCAATATGTCAACAAACAAAATGACCGAGTTTACTGGCCAGAGAGGTCCTTCGAAAATTTACACCTTTGGACGGCCACCAGAAAGCAGGCAGCACCGACGGTGATGGTTTGGGCCGTGGCGTTAAAATTAATGCGATCGTATACAGTGAAACTGTCTTAGAGACAGTATTGAAGCTTTGGGCAAACAATCATTTCGGTCGGAGACCGTGAACATTTCAACAAGACTCGGCACCGTCTCACAAAGCGCGCGTCAACCAAGATTGTTTAAAAAATAATGTTCCATACTTTATTTCTTCGACACAATGGATTGCAAATTCTCCGGATACAAATCCGTTGGATTTCTCTGTCTGGGGTATTTTGCAGGCGAAGGTTGGCACTAAAAAATACCAAAGTTTGCACTACCTCAAACAAGCATTTCGCCGGGAAGTCTCAAGGCCATTATGCGCGCCAAAGGTATACATATTGAAAACTTCTGATACAATTTGAAAATTGATGTATTTTCCAACATTGCCAACATTATCGGCTGATTTTCCAACATTGCCAACATTATCGGCTGATGATCCGAATTCGCAACTTGCCCTACCTCAAAGTACACGGTTCTGTCAGACGCTTCCTTTGAGAAAAAGTGTTTAACTTATGTTCCCCGCTACGTTCACGAATCCATTTCACTTGTACCATTTAAAATTTCGAGTTCTAATGTGTTACACAGGTCTAGGAGTTTCGTGCCTTAAGCATTGCACATTTTGTCATAAGATCCCCTACAGTTTGCAAATTGCAGTTTAAATCCAAAAAAGCAATTGCTCTTCCTCTATCGTGTACTCTGTTCGTAGGTATAAACAAATGTTTTAAATGAAAATATAATCTCAAATTCATTTATAAAATTATAAAATTCCTTGAATAATGACTTCGTTTCTAGGCTTGGTAAGAGAATTTTCTACATTTAACTACATTCGATCGATTATTATTATTATTTATATTAATATTACTTTGACAGACGGCTTTACAATTAAAAACACTTCTTGAAATTTCTCCCCATAGTTTGAGCGCTAACAATTGATCTTCCCGTGTCTCCACTCTTAGATGTACTGGATACACATACCGAGTACTGTGTTGGTTCACATCTGTCAGTTGTTGGATAAATGTAAATGCAGATTTGCCATCACACAAATGTTTGTTGTTATTGACAAATAAATGGTTTTGTTTCCCACAAAAGCGTATTGTTGTTTTTAACTTGAATTTTCCTTTTGAGTGTTAGTAAAAGTTTTATTGTTTCCCGTTTTGCCAGCGAGCGATCTCTGTGGGGTATAACGTCTATACCTCAAAGTTTTTTCGAGGCCTTCAACATGCGGCTAACAACCTTGCCTTTGCTTAGCTTTTTTGGTTGGTGGACCCGAGATTTTTTTGACCATGGTGTAAATGCAGCATTATTTGACTTTAGCAAATTGTTTTCTTTCTTCTCAGTTAATTCAATCTGACATTTCGTTTAATTGGGGTCTGTAATGACGCATTTGCTTCTTCCAGGTTGTTAACTTCATTTCTGATCCCCTGGTAAATTTTTGAGTCTATTATATAGCAGGGAAGCCATGGTGTTTTGGATCAGATTCATCAATTCAGTGGCTGGCATACGTTCTACAACTATGTTTCAAACCGTCTCCTTTTGTTTAAAGGTGTTTGCAGTTTCCGTTTGCAGTGTTTTTAACCGATTTATTTTATTGAAAATAGTCCCCTTATGACGAAATACAGCGATTTGCACAATCTAATAGTATGTCGAGCGAGTGTTTTAGATCGTTGGCCGAGATGTCCTTCAGGATGTCGGTAGTAGCCTAGTGGATGGCTTCTACGTCCGTCCACAAAGCGCTTTCGCAAGTAGCACGGTGCCAAATCAGCGAATACGGGCAGAAGTTGACAGGTAAAATGCAATTCTTAGCAAAAAAAAAAATTAGTCACAAGCGTCGATCGATAGGGTAGCGTATTATCGTGCAACATACTCAAACTTCCTTATGCGCGATATTTGGGCCGAATACTACGATTGTATTCGTACGCTTCACGCTTTAAAACATCAAAATAGAATTGTACATTAACGGTTTTACTGGTGGAATGAACTCCTTGTGGAATTCTTACAATCGTAAAAGCAAAAGTTTTCACTTTTGCCTTCGCAAAATGAGATTTTTTGAGTTTTGGCTCATCTGGCACTTTCACTCTGCACTTTGACGCTCGGTTTCTGGATCATATTGAAAACACTACATTCTATCACCAGTCACAATGATGTCAAGGAATTTTTGTTCTTTTTGACCTCATTGATAATGTTCTTCGAATGTTGAACTATTAGCAATTTTTGCTGATTGAATTTTTTGTACCGATGGCACAAACATACTGTCACTTCAGACACAATAACTCACTTCTTAAAATTGACAACCTATGTGTATATTGCTTTTCCCGCAATGTTGAACCGCTTCAACACTGCATGAAGATCTTACCCCGTTTCTTAGTTTACACTTTCCCTCTTCTAATAAACAAGTTTAAAACCGGGGTAATTCATTTTTACTAAGTTCGAAATATACATAGATGACAAACTTTCCAAATATTGGAAATCCAAAACCCACTTCTGACTGATCGCCTACAACCGTATAACCCTGTCTATGAGTGCGTGTAAATTGTCATCAATTTTACACAAATCCCACCCGTTTTACGCAAAAAACGTCATCCACATTACACACACATAGTGAACTTTACGCACAAATCTTTCGCATTCTAGCAACTTTACTTTTAAATTGCTTCCCTTCTAGCAAATTCTGGCAGGTTATAGAGATATACAATATGTTGGTAATTTACTCACAGTGTGCGATGGTTAAGGGTTTGCAATAGTATTAGTAGAGTTTGCCACGTAGTTAGTTCATCTATGGTTCGTTGTAATTGCAGTAATTTTTTTCTTGGAATTGTTTATCAAATTCAAATTCAAATATCAAATTCGGGCTCTCTTTCTTTGAGACATAATGCGTCTCTGGGAGCGAAAAACATTAATGACGCATTTAAAAATGTAGCGGGAAACGAACGCAACATTCGCCGTTGGTTTGCTAAGTTCTGTCCGGAGATCTCATCTTAGAAAACGAACCACATGGAAAACCAAAAACAGTAATTGACGACAATGTTTTAAAATCAACGGCAGATGCAGAATCAACAATAATGGTACGGGACATTGCGTAGAGTATTTATCAGGACAATAAGTCAACACCTATCTCTAATAGGAAAAATAAAAAAAAAAATCGAAAAGTGGAAGTCCCATGAATTGAACGAGGCACAAAAAAGCCGCTTAAAAATGTGTGCATCGTTGAGGTTAACGCACCAAAATGAACCATTTTTGCACCGTATAATTACGTTGGATGCAGAAGAAAACCCATAACACACCCTTAAACTAGGTCTTCACCCAAAAAAAAAAAAAAATTATAGTGACAATCTGGTGGAGATCGAAAGGACCAACTTACTTTTCATTTCAACCATGTGAAATGATAAATGCAGTCAATTATTGTGAGAAAATCGACATGCATGCGAAATTGGCTGAAAAGAAACCTGCGTTGGCAAATAGACATGGTCCCATCCTATTGCATCCACCCAACTCTCCTGATGTTTCTACAACAGTTCTGAAACCGAGTAGAGGCCATAACAGCCTTTGAAGACTTTATAGCGTCCAAAAATCCAACATTCTGTAAAAAATGAATCACGTTGGAAAAAGTTTAAAGATGCTAACGGTTCATATTTTGACTAAATAAAAATTTATAAAATAAAATATTGCCTTATAAATATTTAGGTACTTCAAAATTGGGCATTTCATCTGATACAACCTAATATAAATGGAATTTATTTAATTACAATTTGGAGAGCTATTAAGATTCCTGAATATACATATGTATGTATATAAATATAGTAACTCAAATTTTTAATTACATGATTAGCAGATTAAAAGACTTCTGTTCGTAACTTTTTTGTTTGTGCTTATAATTCAACGAAATTTTTACAAAAAAAAAAAATAAATAAATAAATAAATAAAATAATATTATACATCAGTATAAAAAATATAACATAATTTAATACAACAAAAGTAAAAATAGGGCATTTGATCAATTTGTTGACTTTTGCGAAACTGTTTCTACTTAGTAATTCGCGGGGCCTCCTTTTGCTTTGAGGACCGCTTTTATTCTCCTTGGCATAGATTCTATTAACTTTTTACATTGATTTGCGGTGATATTTTGCCAAGCAGTTTGAGTGCGGTGCCAAAATTCTTGCAAATTCGGACAATCTCCAGGCAAATCCGAATTATCAAGTATAACCTCAACCCAAAGATGATCGATAGGATTGAGGTCTAGAGATTGTGGTGGCCGATCAAGTCTTTGAAATTGCTGATTTTGCAGCCACGCTTTTGTAATTTTGGCTGTGTGTTTCGGTTCAATAATGTCTGGCACATCTTTATGCCACTTTTTGAACTTTTAAAGATTCCATCTTCCAAGATGGTGATGTATTGAGTGGCATTCATGCGACAAATCACTCTAATGCATTCATCAACCCCTTCCATGCATATGCAACATCAAATCATAAGATTTACTGCTCCATATTTTAATGTTGGTTTGATATGACGATCGCTTCCGATCGATCGGAACCAAAACCAAGTCATTGCCAAGTCATTAACACAATAATCCTTATATTTTTGGGAAAATTGTAGCCTTAATTTCTTATGGCGGTCAGTCAATAGGGGCTTTTTAATTTTAGCGCATCTATAAAAACCGTTTCTACGCAAAATTTTTCGTACAGCCTCAGTTGTTACATTAATCCCTTCGTTTTAGTTTAACGCTTAATCTGGACCGCATTTTCATATACGCCATATTTAATCTGCCGCACAATACGCTTTTGTATATTTCAATTAAAAATTGGCTCCCTTCCAGACCTATTTTTTTTCCAGCTTAAATCTTCAAATTTTTGCCTATTTTTGACACAACTCCCACTGAAACTCCAGGTTTCCGAGAAATTTCTCGATGAATTATCTTGGAAACAATTAGCCTTTCAACTTCCTTAATTTTGGAGATACTAAGTTCTTTCATCTACCATCAAATTTAAAGCAATTAAAATGTCTGTTTAAACTGAAATTTAAATTTACCTTATGTGGGATTCTTATTTTTATACTTTAAATATTTTTATTTTTAGAAAAAAACACAGAGAAAACTAAACACTTGGAAAAACTTTGTACTCACAATATGCAACTGCGACAATGTCAACAAATTGATCACATGCGTTGCCTAAGAACTTTTACAAATTCTCGCAAAAAAAAAAAAAAAAACTGAATTTTTTATTGCTTTTGCTGTGTTTATTCACAGCACTTCACTCCATTTATTTTGAGTGAAAATTTAGTTACTCTAACTGGTAGACAAAAGCAGCAAATTGGACGACCTTCACGAAATTCGTCCTGGAGCGAATGACGACCACGATTGAATTCGGAATACTAGCGAAACTTGGTGGTTCGGGATGGTGCTTCATCACCAAAAGTCGAAGCTAGTTGAAGCTAGTTATTTTGTTGAAATATGAATTCGCTGCCGAACAAAACCCACAAAGATATCATCTAAGAGCTCGGTATATTTTTGGCTATTCATTTTGGAAGAAATGAAACAAATAGGTGCCTTTCCAGAGCAGCCTATAGCACCCCAAACCATTTACCTCCAAAATTTCGAGCATGCCTATGCTGCTTTTCATCTCTCTTATCATGCCAGTATTTCTGAAAATCATCTGGCCCATCCAAGTTAATTTATTTATTTTTTTTTTTTTTTTCATCAGAATTGAAACTTTTCAGCGTAAATCAACTTGTTCGCTTTGTGACGTGTTGTTAGTATAGGTTTTGGAATGCGTTTAACGTATTCAATTGTATTATCTGACTTTAAAATTTGTTGCATCAACGTTTGGTTTTCTACTTGTACTTCGCTTTACTCCATAATTTTGCTTACGTTTTATGTAATTTGCAATTACAGTTTTACTTTTTTGTAGAATAACTCTGATCTGCCTTGTTGTTTTCCCTTGTTCCCTGTGAACTGCCACACGTCCTTGCTCCTCTTAGGCCAATGGCTTTTCACGAAGCGTTATAATTTAATTCTGCAACAATCTACGGAATCGTACTTTTAATGAGAATTCATAAAGTATTTTCAACTAACAAACCCCTTTTTAATCGAAACTCAGCCTAATTTCAATTTTTTTAAAACACTTTTTCTTCACTTATTCTACTTGGCCTTAACAATATTTCGTACCACAATGAAGATCACTTATCGATGTAAAACAGATACAGCAACAAAAATTAAGTTTAAATTACTGTTATAATGCAATAAGACCAAACGAAAGTGTTGCCACATTTTATTAAATATTTTTCGTGAACACATGGGGAACAGCGGAAGATTTATCTTGTCCTTATTATTATTTCATAGTGTGTTACTTCAATTTGTTTCATGGATAGAAAAATGCGGGGAAAGGATAGGAATAATGCAAAATAATTTCAATAGCATAACGTTCCAATCAAAATCCATTAAAAAGTTATATTTGCAATAAAATTCGTAATATAAAGGCATTATCATATTTTAATTCATTTAAACTTTTATCGGCACAGATTTTAATTAAAAATCACTCGCCAAAGTGGTCTCTAATAGCGGAAGAGACTTAAAGATCATCGGCTTCTCTAGAAGAAGAAACAAGAGCACGAGAAGAGCGTTATCGAACATATTGAGAGTTTGTACTTTTGGAGGAACGCTCGGAAGTTTTACCAACAGGTAAAAATAACGTTTTAAGGCAACAAGACCCGTACGAAACCTGTAGAGATAAAGAAGGAAACCTTTTAGTAGGTGCTGAGAATATGGAAATTTTCTTCTGCAGACAGAAAATGCTCAGCCCAGGCAGCCTTCAATCTTCGCCAACGTTAAAGGTATAAGTCCCCTCAGCTTCATATTGTGTAAAAGTCTGAAAACCCTTTACCAACAACTTGGTTAGTTCCACAATCGACTAAATCTTCATATTCCGGCAGATTTATAGAGACGAGGCCCAGGTTCACCCCAAACTGTAACTTAACTAAGTTTGTAAAATGATATATTGGATGCCAAATTGGCTCAAAAGAAGTCTGCGCTAGTAATAGACACGGCAAAAAATAAACTTTCGCAGTTGATATTCGAACGGACTACCATATTCTTCAGGCAGAAAGTATTCCAAAACTGATCATAAAAGCCTTTGAAGATTTCATAAAAGTGAAAATATGCAGCGCGTTGATTAAAAAGGAAAATATGGCCTTCATTAAAAAAAAAAAAAAAAAAAAAAATCACTATATAACCGGATATATCGTGTGGTTAACACCATGGCTATTCCATAAAGCATTCGATTACTATTTTTAAATACTCTTTGTAAACGCTCTGTATTAATTCAGTCATGAAGAATTGCGTCACGAAGAATTTTTTATATATATTACACCTCGACAACAGTTAGAACAAACAATTCGGAGCGATCTGCATTTTATTTAAAGTTTACAATGTTTGCAAAGTAAACGATTTTCGGAGTGAAACAGACACTTCCATTGCTGCAGCTCTTTATTTTATTCCTTCCTAAATTTTAATGTCAAAATTAAAAAGGAAAATCACAAGAGCTGCTCATTTGTGCTTTCCCAAAGCGTAAATATCAATGAAGAAAACCATCGTGAGACTATTTGCGAGTCTCATTGTACCTTCGTACTATCCGACGAACCAAATCCGATAAAACGTTTTAAGCTATTCCAGAAAGTACTGCTATTATTTTACTTGTATCAGAACATCTTTTTTGAATTCTTCGATGGTGAAACATGTCGTTCTTCAACGTAAAATTTTTGAAAACCATACGTGCTGTTCCTTGTATTTTAACCCTTGGGACTTTCACTTTGCCTTGATGCCTAATACTGCCCTTACCTATTTTTAGGTAAAATAAACTTAACAAAAAGTTTTGGAGGTATGGTTCTTATAGATCTTTTGTTAGATGTGATTAAATATACTGCTTTGACTTTTCTCCCATGATATTGTTTATGTACAGCCTTGAAGTAGCATCAGATTCGACTTTAATATAAGACTCGAAGCGACTCGAGAATCAAGCCATGAATAACATTTTTCAAAAGCTAAAGAGGATAAAAAAAAACCCATATTCCGAACAACGATGAGTATTCTATATTAGACTTCATTCATCCCAGTCTTGTCGGATGCCACTGATTCAAGAGGGTCGAGGGGGCAGAGAAAAATCCCACACACAAGTAGAAAGATCCCCCTAACAAATTAAAGTACGGGTACCGATGCAATTAGCTAACTAGGCAATTCTGTTTTCGTATAAAGACGAAAATCATAAATTTCCTACAGTGTCATCAGTCAAAGAGCAGTTGTTTCAGGGTGTCGTCATTAATTTTAAGAAGCGTCGCAAAATATTCGATGTCACTTGTAGATGATTAACAAAAGTTGTGTTTGTTAATCAGTTGTCTGTTCTACCAAAATACAGCAAGAATGTCGCAGATTCGGTCGCGCAATTGAGGTCATCACACCAGAAATGGTAGATAAAATCTACGGTATAATATTGGACAATCGGCAAGTAAAGGTGCGCAGACTTGAAGGGGTTACCGGCTTAGCGCATGGATCAGTGATTTGAGTTTTGTAAAAATATTTGGATATGAAAAAACTATTTGCCAAATGGGTGCCGCGTTTGCTCACAATTGACAAAAAACGGTAGCATTTGACGATGTTCAATCACAATCGAGTTTTTGCGCCATTTTTAAACCGTGGACGAAACGTGGATTTATTACAACCCAACAGAAACCAAGGTACAAGCGAGATAGTGAATCGAAGCCGAAAAACCAAGTTGTGTCTGTCGACCAACACAGTGGGTCGGTACAGTTGAAAAGGTGCCTATTATGCAGAGCTGTTGGATCGACTCCGATTTGAAGCAAAAACCAGCGCATTTGGCGAGAAAAAAAAATTCTCTTCCACCAGAACAACAACACCGCATTAGTCCGCAATCACAATAACAAAATTGCATGAATTAGGTTACGAATTGCTCCCTCATCCAGCATATTCTCCAGATTTAGCCCCTGCGACTATTTGAAAACATAAAGAAATGGCTCGGCCATAAGAGATTTGGGTCGAATGAAGAGGTCATCGATGAAACAAATGTCTATTTTGAAGGCCTTAAAACATCATAATATTTGGAAAGCATCACAAAATTTTAGAAACGTTGGGCAAAGTGTATTATGTTGAAAAATAAATCTTTTTTTGCCGAAAAGAGTGTTCCTTTTTTTAATTTTCAGGGAATTTCAAATTCTTCCAAGCAGTTTCCAATACAACATCTACGATATATACCTCATCCGCAAGGTAGGTTTTTTTTAGTTTCTCTATTGTCACCGTCAAAGAAACTTCAGGTGAAGTGACATATAGGGTGATTCAATGTGATTGTGGTGATTGTGATATTTTTTTTTCAAGGTGATTCATCGTGAGGTTTGATTTTTAATAGGCTTTTTGACAGATCACGCGTGACTCTTATCAAAATGCTTTGTTATTTTTGTTCAATATGGTTTGGCAAGTCATCATCACAACACAACAGCGTCTCCAAATTGTTCAGCTGTATTACGAAAATCAGCATTCTGTGAGAATTCAAGGAACTTACGTGCGCATAATCGACCTACTGAAACCACTATTGGCCGCCTAGATCGTGCGATATCACACCTTTAGACTATTTTCTCTGGGTGTATGTAAAGTCTCAGGTCTTCAGGAATAAGCCAGCTACGATTGTTATCCGCGAGATACCAGTCGCTATGCTCGAACAGTTACATCAACATTTACATGATTTTATTTAATTTTAAGTTCACTTTCAAATGTATGTGTTTTATTTTACATCATAAATCAAACCCCACGATGAATCACCCTATACTTAACCAGCACAAATAATAAAAAATAATCTAAAATATGAACTTCTTAATCGCAGCCTTAATTAATATTTCTAAACCAGCTAAATCTGGTTAATTTAATCAATTTAAACACAATAAAATTCACAGCAATTATATTTGGATAAATGTCTAATTAGAAACATATCAAGTAATAGTTATTAAGAAATATGTACTTTTTTGGTGGCTTTTTAAAAGCACTTTTGCATTACCCAGTGATTGCCCTTAAAGGTTTATGTATTATGTATAAGAGACATAAATTAATCAAATCAAATCAAATCGTTTATATACAATATCATATATAAATGAAAGGATAAATTGGAAAACTACTATTCTTCTAAAACTTAAGCGAATGAGTTTCGTCTAGACCAAATTTGATATGCACATATCACTATGAAATAAAAACTAAAAATGTAACAAATGCATGCAAACATACATACATATATGTATTACTGTGTCAAATCCACGATAGCTTTGGTTAGTATCTTTGTTTTTATATGAAAGCTACTTTCAAAAGAGATTTAGCTGCCACAATCACGTGCGTATTGTATAATACAAACTTTCTACTTCAAAACAAAAAAATAAAAATAAAAATAATAATAATAAAAAAAATAAATAAATATAAAAATGGAGGCAGGGCGTTAAGTGAATGCATTTTCTCTTCCTTTTGCACACTAAAACTATAGGCACTAAGTCCTAACAAGTGCATGTTATAAATCGCACCACCACAGCACTTTTAGTTCGAGAAAGACGACATAAAAAGCGAAAAAAGAAGAAATGTTAACACAAGGAATAACAGAAAAAAAGCGGAATCATTTACCGCCATGCCAATGGCTAAACAATAGCTTAGTTCCTTTCTAAATTAAAGCGCATAATAGCCTCGACTATACATATAATACCTATAGTCGTAGAGAGCTGTAAAAGCTTTCTGAAATCTGTCGGATACAAATCCGACTCTTTGGTTTGTCTCTATTTCAAGGCTGGTGCTGCGCTTCTATGCAGCGTGTCCTTCCTTTGCTTGATAGTAGATGGTTTGTAAAGCATTTGTTTCCATGATTATGCCTTAAAACACATTTTTTATCTATTGTACTGGAACAATAGCTGTTCGTCATTTATTACATCAAAACGTATTGTCATCAACAGAGGCAGGGATGATATCCTCATCAGAAACATCAACAACTGGCTTGAATACTGTTTTGTATATAAAAGACGCGCCCTCTCTTATATCACGTCTTCATCCTCATTTTCCTTGTCGGTCTCATACTTGTTCTCATCCCCGTTGTCCTCGTCCGTATAATCATCTGTCATCACTGCCGTGATACGCCATGGCGTATGATATTGTGTTTTTTTTTTATTCGTTTATAGTTTGTAGAGGTTTGTTGTTAGTGTCCCTTTGCTTGTTCGTTTATGGGTATATAATTTTTTGTGTGTGCACACAAAATGGAGCATTGTCCTTTTTGCTATATACAGGATATCACATTGGTCGATTTCGTCAACCAATCAAAAGCCATCTCAAAATGGCCGCGATTCGATTTCTTATTTGCGCATTGTTATGTTTCGTTTGTGTGCCGATGTTGCCGATTTTGTTCCCTCTTTTCCATTTACTCCTTTGTTGATGAATATTTCAATTATGTTTGCCGGTTCTCTAATAAAGCGTTTGTGGGATTATTATTATTTTGGCACAGGCAAGGGATTTTCCTGTTAGTTCCTGTTTCTTTTATTTTTAATATTCAGTTTTTTTTTTTTTTTTTTTTAACTGAATCGACTTGAGTTTATTTGAATTATGGATTATGGCTTCTAAAGAGAGTGGAACGAAATCGAAATTAATTGGAACTACTTAAAATGCCGACATTTTGTTGTTGCTTTCTTGTTTTGTTTGAATGCACGTAAAGCAATACATGCGGGTGTGGAAAATTAGTCTCGATTAGCCTCCTTGTAATCATGCAAATCATTTTTAAATTGTCGTTCTCAACAATCGTTGCTCAATGCAAACTTTGTTACATACAAGTACACATTTGCACTGTGTAATTAAGTTGTATGCTTTTTTCTTTTATTCTCCTTAAATACTATATATGTTTATACTATACACATACCCTTGTGAACTTACCTACATAATTTTATGGCAGATTAGGTTAATGGCACTTTTGTTCGTAAAAACTTTCTACATTTTCTTCCATAATTAATCAGAGGAAAAAGTTTTGGCAGGGACGATTACGTGCTTGCCAACTTGGAAATGGAACATATGGTATTACTTGACCTAAAGAAAAAGTATGTCTCCAAACTTCGACATAAACTTTAAAACAACAAATTCAATTCTATTGGTGACCTTCAGCATCAGATTTTAGAGGAACACTACGAATTTTGACCTGATCATGGTAGACCATTAATTTGATCTACAACATTGTGTATGAATGAACACAAAAAATCATTATTCATACATATGTGTACATTGTACATACGAATGTATGGATGCATGAATTTGCATGTTTTTCTTTTTAGCTTGAAGATAATTTTTGAAAAATAATTCATGGAAAACAATGCTGGAAAATGTCATAACTAAATTATTGTCGCTTTAACCCATATACTCCCATTGTACTCACTTGAATACAGAAAAATCATGAAGTTATTTCAACTTAAATTATTAAAAATTTAATTTAAGTTTTCGATTTCTATGACCACTTAGACAGTTTTTCTGCAGTTGTTCGCTCCTCAGTCAGCGGAGCCTGGCATTTTGAGCAATTGCCTCGCATTTTTCCGTAGTTTTTGGTATAGATTTTTGCCAGCGAGTTATTATTATTGTTTAGAAAAGTTAAAAGAGTGCGTACGAGGGCAAATCAATCAAAAAATATAAAATATCTTCTGAAAGCGTAAAGGTAAGCTACTGTTGAAACAAGTTTACCTGTTTTTGTACAATAGAAATAACTATACCAATTAAATGTAAACTCGACATTGTTTATATGGCCACGTTTGCAGCGGTCGATTCGTTGGACCCAATTTTCAACGACTCTGCCACACATTTCGGCCGAAACGGCCACTATTTCGCGTTCAATTTTGGCTCTGAGCTCTTCCAACGTCGGCGTGTACATTGGCATAAACCAATGACTTAACGCAGCCCCACAGAAAATAGTCAACCGGCGTTAAATCGCACGAACGAGGCGGCCAATCGACTGGCCCATGTCTTGAGATAACACCCTCACCATGCTTACTCTTGAATAAATCGATTGTAGCGTGTGCTGTGTGGCTTGTGGCACCATCCTGTTGAAACCACATGTCGTCCAAATCCATATCCAATTCGGGCCAAAAATAATCGGTGATCATGGCGCGATAAAGCTGACCATTCACAGTAACGTGACGATCGTTATCGTCGACGAAAAAATATGGCCTAATAATACCGCCGGCATGCAAACCGCACCAAACAGTTATTTATTGTGGATAATTCATGGATAAAGTGGTAATTCATGAAGCACATGTGGGTTTTCACCCGACCAATAATGCATATTTTGCTTATTGACGAACCCGTTGAGCCAAAAATGAGCTTCTTCACTGAAGATGATTTTGCCATGAAATTCATCATCTTGGCGCATCTTCTCCAGAACCCAATCGGAGAAGCTCGTTAGTGTACCTTATTATGACAATTTGATGATTAGTGAAAGAGTGCGTTCACAAATTAAATTCAAAGTTGTCAAGTCCCTATTGGAAAACCCTATACATATTAACTGAAAAAAAAAAAAAAAACAAACAAAATGCATAACAGAATCCAACCTGCAACAATCATTTCAAAATTTCCATCCCAAAAGTGGAAGAAAATTGTCTACAATCTACAATAACTACAAATTGTTAAAAAAGAAAATTCTAAAATGAGACACAATAACATCTGTAATAGAAGGAGAAAGCAATACACATACGTCAAATTACTAGCAGGCCAGCTAGCAGCCTAACTCGCACGTAAAACTGATGTGCTTTTAAAGCTACTAGTTGGCTACCAGTTCGCTCTCTCCTGTACACATAGCATACATGTAAACCCTACTAGCTTAACTCACCTGTGTAAACTCTAAGAGTGGTATCAAGACTTTTTTCGATAAAGATGGCGTAAAACTAATTACAGAGAAAACGCGCCTTTTATGCCTTACAACATAAAGATTATAACTTCCAATTTGATGATGATAACCTTTGAATATTTTTGGGAATATTGTTTTACAGTGATACCACTAAGAGAGAGCCAAGACAATCAATGTATTGGAGAACGAATCAAGTAAGTAGTTGCCAATAATATGTCCAGTAACGAAATGGAAAAATATATTCATGTGGAATTGGAAAAAATTCAAACCTTAATAAGTTTATAATCCCAAAAAATACCAACAATTTGGGTTCATGCATAAAAAACTTTCTGTGGATGAACGATGGTTAAGTATTTCGGACATCATACCTCAAAGCTGTTTATCAAAGTTGTAGATATTCACACAACGTTCACACGAATTGTGCTACCAACAATGTGACGAGTATATCTATATATATCAATGCCAAAACAAAATACAAACAATATATTTTGACAATTTCCTTACATCACATGAGCTATTACAACTATTGAAAGGTAAAGGCTTCAGATCTAGAGGTACAACCAGAGAGAATAGAACGAAAGAGTGCACTTATTTCGAGCATAAAAACGATTCAATGATTCGTCATCTGAGTAGAAAAGAAAGATAAATATTCACAACCCAATTTGATTTTTGACTACAACAAAAGCATGGGCTTCGTCGATCTAAATGACCAGGTTGTCAGCGTTTATAAAAGAAAAATCCGAGGTAAGAAATGTTGAAGGCCTCAGTTTGTATCGATCAATTTAACAGTAATGAACGCTTGGAAGTTGTCTAATGCTGCTTCTGACACAAAAATTGATTACAGCGTAGTATTACCCGGCACTATTTACGAAACTACAAGAATATTGAAAATCTACGAAGATACATTTTGTGCAACAAACGGATAAAATGGATTTGTGAACTTTTTGACGTTGCTCTGTGCGCAAAAAGATATTGTTTGGAAAATGCACATAATACATGGGCTAAGTCCGTGCCGTTTTTAAGAGAGGGCATCACTTGAATTAAATCCATACCATTATCAGTTAGTACCAACCTTCCGTATTTTGGGATACACATGGAATAATTTTCATCGACTATCTCCAAAAGGCAGAGAAAAAGTGCTGTTTCATCAAGACAATGCACCGTGGCACAAGTCGATGAAAACGATGGAAAAATTGAATGAATTCGGCTACGAATTGCTTTTCCACTCACCGTATTCTCCAGATTTGGTTCCCAGCGACTATTTCCTGTTCGCAGACCTCAAAAGAATGCTCGATGGAAAGAGATTTAAGACAGATGAAGAAGTAATCGCCAAAACAGAGACCTATTTTGAGGCTAAACCGAAATCGTACTACAAAACTGGTATCGAAAGATTGAAAAGTCGTTTCAATCAGTGTATCGCCCTCGAAGGCAACTATATTGATAAATAAAGTTGAATTTTGCAAAAATTTTGTGTTTGACTAAAAAATGGCCTTTTCAGCCCATGTGTTATGTATTACTAAATGAATAAAATAATAATAAATAAATATTTGTAATTAAATTGAAAATATTTCGCTTAGTTTGTTTATCATTTGAGTTAATAATAAAAGTATATATGTATGAATATTTTTTATCAGCCATAATTCAGTGACCATATTCATTAATTGATGCTTGTTAAAAATAGATAACGTATCGCTGCAACATGAAACGTCGGCACGATGACAGGTTAAAATTTCAAACTAGAGAATGTATTACGGCATACCGTATGAAATAAATAATACCGTATGAAATAATAAAACCAAATTCTTCCTTGAACATATAATGCATCCTCTATAAGTTACTTCCTATTTTAAACCGTTAAATGTGTCAAAACCAGCTGTGTTTAGTGTGATATCGTGGAGAGTTCAATTGAATTTTCACCAATTTATAAAAAGCAAACTTCACAAGCATTGTATCAAGTTGTACATGTTTACTGAAGGCAATGGTCTAGTTCTGAAGTTTCGTGTATATGCAGGCAGTATGGACAGCGAATTTTCAAGAAAGATGCATCCTGGAAAAGTTGTTTTGCAACTGCTAGAGAAGAAACTTCATCATGGTCACGCAATCTACAAGAACAATTTTTATAACAGCTTCAGTTCGGCGAAAAAGTTTATAGATAAAAAGACTTCCTGTACTAGTACACTGCGCAAAGATTTGAAAGAGAATGCGATGGAAGTGACCTAAAAAAAGGCGAAAGCGAATCAAGGTTCTGCGGAGATGTTCAAATCAGTAAATGTAAGGGTAACCGTACTGTAACTTATATTACTACAGAGTTTGAGGACAACATGTTTCCAGCGGCGGAGCTTAAAGCCATCGCCAAATAAACGGTAAGCCAACAGATTGTGTGGATGTTGATTGTCAATTACTATCAAATACTGAGCTGAATGTGGTTGATCTTTTTGACAGATGTCATACAATCTTTGGTAATTTTAGTCATGTAGTCGTTTCGCTTCCAACAGAAGCCGTAGTGGTCACATGAACGATGTTGTGTTACAATTATAATTTCCATTGACAAACTTTATTAATAAATAAAATTCTACATTGATTCCACAATAAATGTGTGTTTAATTTAATGAAAATTTCGTCACTAGCTGCTGGCTCATCCTTTATAACGAGTTTACCATATGTCAAGAGTGGACAGGCAAGACCAGGTTCTTGCATTTTACCCATGTGAGAGGAAAACTCTTCGTTGGTGCTTCAAGCTTGTGATTCACATTTTTTATCTTGTAGTGATAAATTTATACAAAATGTATAATAAGTATTCTACCTAACCCTAAATGTCACTCTATGATAATACAATAGTTTGTGTGATAACATAAATGCTGTTGGTGTCAAAAAAAAAAAAAATGTTACTTCAAAAAATTCAAAAACCACTTGGTGATTAAGTACACAAGATTAATAAAATTGTTGAGGCAAACTCAAACGCAAAGCTTATCGTTAGTGCTCAAAAAATAAAAAAAAAAGTAAGGACACAATTTTGAATCATGAAACCTGCGAAAATAAATCTGGACCGTGTTTTTAATGGTTTGATGTGTACCATCCGTCTTTGTGTATTTAAAATTTGTTTATATTTTGTTATATATTGATTTGCTTTTGTTTCTGAACTAAATTGAATGAATCTGAATAAATCCCCACGCACATGATCATATTATTATTTTTTTTTTTAATATTCTTCCAAACATAAAATGTAAAAACATAAAAATAGTACAATAAAACAAATTCAGTAAACCAACATCCTAGAAGCAAACTATCATGAAAACCAGCGAAGCTGTTAATAGCGAACACACCAAGATCTTTGTTTGTGGTAAATGCATACCTTTCTTTTTGTCCTTTTGTTAGATTAATCTAACAATCTAACTAACTAACAATCTATCTAATCTAATATATTATCAAATATATTATTAAATATTATTTCAAACAATTTTTTTATAAATAACACCATTTCTATTTTTTATTTTATTTGCAGGCCTTGTCTGAATGCCTTCCAAAATAAAAGTAAATATATTTGATAAAATCTTCCATGTCCAAACATTTTGGACAAAATTTTTTTTATTGTGAATTAAAAAAAAAAAAACATAATTCAAAAGAAATTGTTGCTAATAGTTATAATTATAAATGTCCAAACAAAGAAGAAAAACTTACAACGTATTATTTTGTTTATAAGCTAAGTGATTAATCATAAAAAAATTCTACAACCGTAACCAAGATAAAAGACGCAGTAGTTGAAAGGAATTAGAAATCATTAAAAAGCAATCCTTAATCAATTTTAGTAGACAACATTTGAAGGATGTACAAATGCATTTCTTAGATTAAATAGTTATTTCCCGGCAGTTATCTTAGGACAATAGTAGCTCGTTTTAGTAAACTTTAAAAAAATAAAATCAAACTGCTAACGTGTATCGAAACAAGAATAAGAAAATATTACACTTCTCATTGTATCGGGCTGTGTGCTGTTTAGATAGAATTTGGCATGAGCCATACGCCAGGTTTGAAGAAATATGAAGATAATGAGTGTAGTGGGCCAAGACCACCTGTTCCCGGAGAAGAAAGTCGCGTTAAAAAGGTTTGTACCAGTGTTGTGATGCCATTAGACTAAAGTTCAATATATATATATATATATTTTTTTTTTTTTATAGATGACCGAAGGGGTCTCGGAAAGTTCAAAAAATTCCCCGCCATCGTATTTAAACTGGGCCCTAAGGCTGTCATATCTTCTAGAAGATAGAGATGGTGTTGAATTGTTTAAGAAGTACGTTGAAGAGGAGGCTCCTGCTTACAATGATCACTTAAACTTTTACTTTGCCTGCGAAGGACTTAAGCAACAAACAGACCCAGAAAAAGTTAAGCAAATCATTGGAGCTATATACAGGCAAATAACATTCAAATCAAACAAATTAAATTATTGTTTTATTTATTCAGTTGTTGTTTTTTTTTTTTTTTTTTCTATAGATTTCTCCGTAAGAGTCAACTCTCGATAACGGAAGATCTGCGAAGCACCATCAAAGCAGGCCTTAAAAATAATATCCCGCTTAGCCCAAAGATCTATGATCCCCTGCAACAAGATGTCGAAAAAACAATTAACGAACGCATCTATCCGACATTTCTGGGATCGGACATGTACATTGAGTATATTCAGCAAATGTCAGCAGTTCAAGAACGATTTAGTGGGGCTACATCGACTAGTGGGAGTAGTAGTAGTGCCAGTGGAGGTGGAGGAAATGGAAATGGTGGAGCGGTAGGAGGTGTTTTAAAAAATCCAACTCTTATCCCAATGTCAGCTTTGGGGCCCGGGACAAGTGGTGCAGCAGCTGGAACTTGTAGTGCCAGCGGTAGTGTCTATGGTCCTTCAACATCGGCTAGCTCAAGTGGTTCTGTTAGTGCAACTGATACTCTTCCGCGCAGCTCAACTCTTCCTACGTTACATGAGGATTCGGAGTTATCGATATGTGATGATTTTGAGAAATTACGTGTCGAAGATGGACGAATGTCTGTTAATATGCCAATGCGACTGACAAAGGACCTTTTATTGGCAACACAAAAACGAAGACTCGAAATTCGACCTCCTGGGTAAGTTTTTTTTTTTTTAATTTGTTAAATTGAGCATATTCGTGTTTCTTAGGTGATAGCTGTTGTGTTCGTTTTCATAAGTTCATGTCCCATTTTGTAAATAAGATATGTTGCTAAGAAAAAACAATATGTACCTATTCTATATGTATACATAAATATTGAGTTAAGTTTTGTTTAAGTTTTGTAGATTTCATTTTAAATTTGGTTTGTACTTTTATTATTGTATATTTGATATGTATGGAACATTAACTAGCTGACTTTTACTTTAAAAGTATAAAATTTGTCATGACATTACGGTAGAAAATATCCGCTATATTTTTAGTAAATTTTGAGTCTACGCGCTGAGCATGCTCTCATCCGTCAATTATTACTTAAGTTTTGATTACCTTTACCTTTATTTTTTATATTTGATTGTATGACAGACACAGTATTGTCTATAATCAATTCCTCTTTAACACTTAAACTGGCTAGTGCCGTTTTTGAACGCTCTCAGATTTGAAAGAAAAAAGCTCAAAAAGAAGGGAAAAAGAATTAAATTAAATTCAAAGCAATAGTTATCTAGCATTAGCTTATAAACAGCAGTTTTCACTTTAGACTTCAGTCTAACACTAACACTACCACCCGCTTAATGAAATCCGTAGGGAAATACATATTTCTGGTACGTGACTGGATTCGTTATCAATATTAAATGCGGATACTTGTCCATTTGATTTTTATCTAGACGTCAATCATTATTTCTTTGATTATTTTGTATTCTTTTTATCCAATTTCTTAACCATTTAAATCTAGTTTCTCACTGCTTACGAAAAAGTATCACCAGATTTTAACACCATAACTGCATACTTGGTAGTTTGTAGCACACAATACGATATTCTCATTTTTTAAGAACTTCGTCGAGCAAGAACTCTTTATGTTGGGTTAAACACATTTTGAAATCTAATAAGTTTTATGAGTTTTTATTTTTTTATGAATTTTATTTTTGTTCGTAGGTTCGACAGCGGTGCTTAGACCTTATTTACTTTCGTGACTCCATGATAGTTATCATCATTTTTTCTTCATATATTTGTAGAATACATAAAAGCGGGGCTTTTAATGCTATATAGGCCTAACACCGTTGTCTTACAGAGTAGGGTTGATGAATTTTTAGGATTGCTTTTGATTTTGAAAAATATAAATTTGATATTATATATAAAAGATCTCAATCAGGTGGAACTTTCAGTATTGATAATTTAAATACTTACTCTCCGTCATTTCCGGAGAAGGAACTTTTCGGCGATTATAAATACATATTAAAATGACCAATAATTAACGGGTATGTTTTGCAGGCCCAGGTGACCCCTGGACGACTTAATTGAGTTTAATACAAACTTGTGTTAAACTTAAACTAAACAACCGGGAAGCTCATAGTTGGGAGAGGTGATAATTGAGTGCATTTCTGATGGTATTTCTGCTGCTATGGAAGTGGAACACATGGGCAGTTTTATTAGTTTCACCTGACATTCTTCCAGAGAAAGTAAATCCAACAATTTGAGTCGGTCATCATGAGCTATGTTCCTTAGCCCATTGGAGCTTACGTGGATCGAATCATAAGAATCTCCGTTGGGCAGCTTCGGCACGTAGAATATATGTAGTTTTCATAGTATAAGGACTATACCTGATTCGAGAAGTGGCCTAAAAAAATTGATGTTAAGGGGTTTTGTGACATAAAGGTCAGAGATCTCTTTGAACCATCGTTTAACAAAGGCAAGCGTAGAGTCAGCTTTTCTAATTGTGGAATCAGAGTGGATACGTAAATTGAGTTCTGTGTCACAGATAACGCCCAATACCGGTCGCCCCGTTACCGCTGTATAAATCTCTACAGTGCGCCCTTCGAGATACGAATCTTTTCAGAACAGCAATGAAAGTACTCGCTGAAAGGTCACTTGCTAATTCTAGAGGCATGGTACCATTTGACATGCAAATAAACATGGAGATGTAACCCGTCACGGACTTGCAACCACGTCCTTTTGATAAGCGGAGCCGTACAGGTCCTGCACGGCCACTTCTGAGAAAGGGTCGACAAGACTGCACTCTAGTTCTTGGTAAATCGCTCTTCAGCTGCTGTTGTACAACGTTCTGGTATCTAAGGCACTTAACACAAAATCTGAAAATCTTCCTCAGTAAATTCCGGCCACTGATTATCCAAAATCGATAATCATTATCGATTATCCAACTTCGCCTGAGGCGATGTGCAATGTTTATAAATTTTCATATCATTCGGCAGATGTGTGGGAGTTCTTTATGATATTATTTTCATCATTAATAGTCGAAATGAAGACTAATGGACCAAGGTTAGTGCCTTATGGAACGCCCGAAGTGGTTTAATTGTTTTAGATAAACGAGAACGAAAATGGACTAAGTGATAGGGTTCTTCCAATTACGATTTAAACCAAGATATAAGCTAAGGTTGAAAACCAAGTGCATTGAGCTTGAAAAGAACTATTTCGTGCCCGATTTTAACAGAGGCCTTGCTAAATTCGATATCAACCACATCCACCTTTATCCCTTGCTCTAGGGGACACAATGTACTATAGATAAACTCAATAAGGCTAGCAGTTGTAGATCTGACTTTAAGAAGTCCATGTTTGTTCGGTGCAAATATACGTTGATTTGCAATAAAAAAACATTACGCTATAAATGTTGCTCTCAAAGATCTCGAAAATAAAACTGATATTTATCTAACATATAAGGACAATTCGCTGAAGTAGATTACGTGAAGTTCCCGAATGTATTTTTTTTTTATTCTTTCTTTTTCGATAGTGTTGCCAAAACTTATACACAAACTGGAATTTACCATGGAATGGATATCTCATATTGATATTGAATATCAACCATGTGCCAAAGTTGGAAAAAATAATGAGGACATGAATATGTTTAATTTATTTAAATGTTACTTAAGTTATGTCTAACTAATTCTTGTTACACTCTTTTGTTTTTTCTAACACAAAAACATCTGCATGGCATATCATGCAGCATAGCATGATTATTTTATGTAATTTTTTTCGAACCAGGATTTTACAAGCGGTAAACAGTGATTGCAGTCATAATCCTGCTAATATTCTCACTTTAGCGGGATGTTTTACTGTCCATATTGTATGTTATGATGTTGTTCAGTACTTTTTCTCTCTGCACTATAACATTCATGGTGCCTTTTATCCAAAACAGAGGACTAACAGAGCCAAACTAAAAATAATAACCCTAGATGATTCTATCACTACCATGCTTAACTGTTTTTCTGGTAGAGAAATATGTATACTATAAATACATTTTGCATTAAATCCAAAATGGTTTGTCTTCGTTTTATCGGACCATAGCATATATCCAATGTTGCCGAAATCGCTTTTATTTTGCAAATTCTTTTCTATGTTTGACATTCGCTGCGCTCAAATAAAAACTTTTTTCTTGCTATTCTTCCATGAAAACAACCTTCTATTAGTTTGATGCTACAGATGGAGCCCTTTAACGCAGTTTTTAATTCATTAGAAAGGGCGAATGGAGTATTTTGCATGTTCCTAATTATTTTGGTTTTTTTTATAGCTCCTCCATTGAATATCAATTATATGTTTAAGATTTTTCCTTCATCGCTTACATATAGCTATATGTATATACATTTGTATATTCGCATATGTCATACGGAACATCATTGCTTTATCGCAATTATTTGCCTATGCCTTTTCTGCCTTCCTGACAATATCTCAATACTCTATCAATTCTCGACAGAACTTCTTTGGTAACTTAATATCAGTTATTCTCATACTCATTCATACCGAGAATGCGCCTACAATCAAAATATATACATCCCCAATTTTGAGAAATGTAGTGACTAAGGTAAGACCTATGATGAAATTGTTAGCCCTTTGAAACAAATTTGTGCGGTTCCTTTGGTCATTCAAACCCCCGAATACGAATTTTATACTGCACTCCAAGCAGACTTCTCTTTAACGTGCATTATAAACACTCTTAACATTCAACATATAAGGCAGCGACCTTTTTTTTTTTACAGTTTACAGCATGAAAATCAATAATCAGGTTTTAGTCAACGATCTTTGAGCCAAGGTGCTTTCCCAATAAATTATTATTCACCACTATCATGCATTTTTTTTGACGATTTATTCGTGGTTTCTCAGTGAGACCAAACCACTAAAGTCCGTTTCAAATCACCGTGCAATTAGAAATCTACGCAAAGAGAGCCTCGAAGCGTATGCTACTCATCTACTGACTGCAAAATGATATTTACGAAACGGCTGAACTTTCTTCTCTTCTTTTCATATTTAACCCATTTGCATCATTAGTGCATATATGCGCGTATTTTGCCTGGCCACTACTTTTTGTGACATAATTCAGTACTTCCTGCAATAAATGTATATGTTATAAAAAAATGATTTAAATCAAGCAGTATTGGGCGCGGTAAGTACGTAGGTGGGGGACCACATGGGAACTCAGTACTCCGCGTGCTGTTGACAAAACGCGCCACATGGGCATAGTACCCCGGCGTTAAATCCCGGACCCTACAAATTAATTTGTATCGTTTCCTTGATAATAATAATAATAATAAATAAAAAAATGATTCTATTCGAACACACATTTTTTATGAAAAGGGTTAAGCAAAAAACATTTATTCTGACTATTTTTGCGAATATAAATGGGCAAAAATGGAATTTTTAATCTAGTTTTAAAAAAAAAACTTTGCAAGGAATAGCAGTAAGAAAAAAGTAAATTTATATACAATGGACTGCTTTAAGCCGGGAAAGCCTTTAACACGCCAAAATTTACTACAAAAACTTGGATTATGAAAACAACCATGCAAATGAAGCATAATATTCAAAATATAAAAAAAAACAAGAACAAACTGGAACAGAACTATCACCCAATAAGAAAATTCCTCTAGGCACTGGATCACTGGATTAGATGACTTCGACTTTAAATCCATTAAAAGGATGATCTACTCCTTCCACCAATTTGACAAGAAAGTCGTAACATTGGTGGCCCTTAGGGAACAAATCCGTCAACAACAAAAAATTAGGATAAGCAAGACATCCCTTTGAAGGTTTTTGAAAGCCAAAGGATTCATTTTTCGTAAGAGGGAAGACAATAGGAAAATCCTTTGTGAAAAGACGGAAGTGAAAATTCAAAGGTTAAGATATATCCGTCAAATAAGGAATGTCAAAGAGGAATGTCTTGGACTGATGGAAGTACGGAAAGACTAAAAAGGCCTATTGACCGTCAAAAACGGTATTTTAATCTTTAAATTTGGATCGAAGTCGGCTGACTACCATGATGAGATAAACTTTGACAATTTCTCAAAATGGTTAAAGACCAGGTACTGGACCAGCTAGAGGAACTGTCGGTTATTGTAATGGACAACGCCCCCTATCACAAATAATTAACCGAGCCCCAACTTCATCAGTAATAAAATTCGAGTTATGTTGCGCACAGCTCTTCAATGCAAAAGATTGGACTGTATGATTTAGTTCGACAAAACAAGACATCCCCGCAGCATCAAATAGATGACTTGATTAGATCAGCAGGCCATGAGGTACTCAGGTTACCACCGTGCCATCCGGACTTGAAACCAATTGAGAATATATGGGGTATTGTAAAATCAAGAGTGTCTGTCGGGTGGAAACACCACATTTAAACTGGATGATATCAAGAAAATGGCAGAAAAAGAGTTTGCAAATATTACTGTCGTGGAATGAAAAAAAAAAAAAAAAAACATGCGATAAGGCCATAAAAACAGAAGAAAGTTATTTGAGTAACTGAAATTAAAAGCGACGGCAAGGAAACGGGGATACGAGGATACGACGACGATACCGCTGATGACGATTAAGTGCATTGATCTTGAAAAAATAAGTGTTGGATCACTCAAGACACCATTAAAAAAAATAAACACCTAAATTCAACTTATTCAACTTTTATATTCATATTTTAAAACAAATTCATGTAAGCAAAACATTATTTGTTCTTTTCAACACAATAATTGTGAAGAGAGTGCTTTCCATAAAATTGCCAACTCCACTAAAAAAATATAAAATGGACACGGCTTCCACGTCCATGCATTCTCTCTACATTCTGGTTTGCATTTTTCAATATCTGCTTTTTATCTTTTCCACAATACATTATCCAATGCCATTCAAGCAGATAATCAGTACGCGCTGAGACTCAGTACAATCAACATCAAAATATGGTTACACTCAAATTTCGTTTGGATCACTTCCAGGATTACTACAATAGAATAAACTGAAAAAGAGGGCACATGCGCAAGAAATTGCACGGTGATTTGAAACGGACTATGCATGTAAATTTTTCTGAGCAAAATAAAACAAAGCATTCACAGTATGAAATTACACATTTATTTAGTGTGATATTTAGAAAAAAAAAAATGTCTCCACTGACAAAAATAATGCTGACATACTTGACGAAATGACCAGCACCATTTGGTACGGTGAGGTTTACTTTTTGTCCTACATTATGGACACTGTCTTGTAGTAGCGTAAGTTGGCAAGTGGGCGCACTTTGAATGACACTTTGAAGTGGTTAATTTTCGTTGATTTTGAGGTTGAAGCTCCAACTAACTCAGTTAAAACAACAATCCTGAATTCCTTCACTGATAAAAGTTTGTCGTTTCCAGTTGTCTTTAAACATAACAAAAGCATTTACGAGATAAACATAAAGGAAATGCCATGTAATCCCTTTTTTTTGGACTTTATTCGCTTTATTAATAACACCTACTACCCGGAATGTATTCAGAACATTACAAATACAAGTTTATTTATCTAAATCTTTATCGTCCCCTTCAAAGTAATCCCCATCGACTACAACACACTTATGCCAGCGCTTAATCTAATCTGCGAAAAATTTTTTATATTCGGTTTTCGGTATGTCCATCAGTGCTTCCTGCGATTTTTTCATTACTTTTCGTCAAAAAATTACTAATAATGATGGCACTGTGCGACGATGCGTTATCATTGTGCAAAATTTACGAGTTTTCTGCCCACAATTCTGGTCTCTTTTGGCGAATTACTTCACACAAACGTCTTATAACGCTCAAATAATACTCTTTGTTTACTGTCTGGCCTTCTAGCAAAAATTCATGATGCACTACACCGTTGTAATCCATAAAAACCGTGAACATTGCCTTCTTTTTTTTGCTGAAAACGACGTGTTTTTTTTGTATCACTTCACTTTCTGATGTCTGGATTGCGTGTCGTACTCATAAACCCACGTCTTGTATCCAGTAATGATCCTTTTGATGAATGTGGAGTCGGATTCAGCCTTGGAAATCATCTATTTTTCGACGTTGACAGTTTTTTTTTTTTTTTTGCATAAAATTGAGGTCTTTTGGCACCAACTTTGCTGCTATCTCTCTCTGATGATTAATTTGCGATTATTGATCGACATTTCTTTTACTTCATCAATGTTTTCGTCGGTTTTCGATGTCGATGGTCTGCCACTCACGACCACTTTTGAACCACTCGTGCCACTGGTAAACGACCATGCTATTTAGAGAATCGTTGCCGAAATACTTTTCCAACATTTCCAAAATTCGCGCACCATTAAATCCGTTTTTAATACAAGTTCGTTGTTGTAAATTTAAATCCATTTCTAAAATTGTAAAAAATCACCAACATACACAGTGATAGATGTACTCTTGGCTACGTAACTTTTGCAAATGTTAATCTATGACGCTAAGATTTAGAGGGAATGTCAACAACAGATGTACCAACTTAAAAAAAAAACAACAGAACTCAAATCGGAACAATAGGAGCACCACACGGTGGTTATTCCTTTTTTTTTTTTTTTTTGATCAGGGTGGTATATCATTTCTGGGCAAGTGATAGCAACTGAATTGAGAAATTGCCAATGAACAGTCTTAGTGTCCTCCCACTTCAAAAACTCAAGGACCTTCTTCTTGATGAGCCAGTCCGATTTTCCCTTATAAATTTTTGTTTCGCCTAATACTCGTAAATCACTCGATAAATTTCTTCTATTAGTGCGTACTCTTCCACAGGTGTGAGATTCGCCCAGTATGAATTTGGAACTCTGACATGTATCCAGACTCATTGGCACGGATCCACACTTTATTATCTGCGCTTAATAGACTTCATTAGTATGTACTGACGGAAACAGCAATCAATTTGATCTTTGATTCAACCACCGATAGATTTTTTGATGACTTATAAGACAATAGGTATATTCCGGACAGTGTTTCTATCATTGGACAAATGCTGTTGATTGTTGTCGTTTAGATGAATATTCCCCAGAAGTCTGTTTCTACAAATTAAATAGCTCAAATATTGATCATACAATTCTGTCCTCGTTAATCAGTAGTCACGATAACTATGTAGTTTATTTTACTCCCATCATAAAATTGATGGCCAGAAATACTTTGATCTTTTATTCTGTTGGTAGGAGTTTGAAATGTAAGATATCCTCCCTCTTTTTGTGTTGCACATAATTTGGTTTTGAAACGCAATAAAATCAATGAACTCTTACGGAAAGATATGCAGAAATATACCAGGTGTTCTCTCTATATCAGTAGGAATGGTGGTTCTAGTCCCTACAAAATTGTTCATGTGTACCTCATAATACCAGGTGTACCGGTATGAGAGTTTTTTTGTGAAAATAAAACACTAATTTTTAATGGGAAAGTAAATTTTTCCCATTTTTCCCATCTTTCAGGCAATTTATGGATTCAACGCCAATAAAACTATTCGCCTTTTGAAGCAAACCAAAAAGTCAACCAATTTTCGACTTCCTCGTAGAATTCGAAGTGCTGCTCAGCTAATGCGTGTCCCATCGGTGAAAACAAATGGTAGTCGGAAGGAGCCAAGTCTGGTGAATACGGCGGATGGGGTAACAGCCAAGTGCTTTGGTTGTATTCTAAACCAGTTTTTCTTTGTGTGCAGGTGCATTGTCATTGAGCAAAATTACGTTGAAGTGTCTTCTGGCCCATTCTGGTCGTTTTTCGATCAATGTATGGTTCAAATTGATCATTTGTTGTCGGTAGCGATCTGTATTAACGGTTTCACCATGATTTAGGAGCTCGTGGTACACCACACCTTTCTGGCTCCACCAAACACAGAGCATTGCCTTCTTACCGAATCGATCTGGTTTTTTAGTCGAAGTTGATGGTTGTGCGGGATTAACCCATGATTTTTTCCGTGTAGAATTCTGAAAATAAATCCATTTTTCATCGCCAGTAACAATTCGATGCAAAACTGATTTTTATCGTGTATTTGAAGCAAAATTTCACAAGTGGTTTTTCGGTTTTCCATCTGTCTTTCATTCAATTAATGTGGCACCCATTTTCCAGACTTTTGGATCTTTCCCATAGCTTTTAAATGGTCAGAAATTGTTTGTTGTGCTACATTTAACATTTCTACCATTTGTTACTGACTCAAAGTGTTATCTTCATCGAATTGCAACGGCGTGTTCACAATGAATGTTCCCTATCGAGACATTTGTATCTTGGCGCTCACTTCATACCGGTACACCTGGTATACATTATAGTTTGTCCAATCTGTCTTGTTAAGCTCTTTTTACCTCTAATGAAATTACAACCTCAAAGTCCCAATCAGATTCAGAATAGTAAAAAAAAATCAGTAGAATCTGCTACGAGCTCAATTTCGAAATCAATTTCAAATCGCATGATCTAGTCGGCCAATTCTCCGGTCCAAAACTAGAGATAAATTGCACAGCGAATTTATTTCTCAATTGGTCTATCGATTTGAGTGATGGGTGGCATGTAGCGCCGTCTTGCTGGAACCACATGTCGACCAGATTCAGCCAGCTCATGCATTTTGGGCTAAACAAGTTCGAAAGCATTACAAAAATACGGACCAATGATTCCGCCGGACCATAAACACACCAAACAGTGCATTTTTCCGGGTGCATTGGTAGCTCTTGTATGGCCTAAAGTTGGTCTTTGGACCAAATACGGCAGATTTATTTATTAACATACACTTTCAACCAGAAATGAGCATCGTTGCTGAAGACAACTTTTCGATAAAAAAAAGCGGATCTTCCTCCAGCTTTCCTAAGGCCCACTCACCGAAAATTCGGCGCTGTGGCACGTCGTTCGGTTGCAGTTCTTGCACGAGCTGTATTTTGTAAGGGTTTAGATCTTCCACGTAGTTGAATAACACAATCCCAATTGCTCCGAACGGCGACGAATGGACAAATCAGGGTCTTGATTAACACTTTTGGATAAAGCAGTAATATTTTCCTCTGAAGCACTCTACGCATACGGGTAGGTGGCTTGATATCCAATAGCGTGAAATTGGTGCGAAATTGTGACTTGAATTGAATTGCTTGCTCAGTAGGTCGATTATGACGACCGTAAAATGTTTGGGCAGAGCACGAATTTTAATAATAAAATTAATAATTTGTAAGCGTTGTTCGAGTGTAAGTCTTTCCATGATGAAATGGCAATGCTAATTGAGCATGTTTAACTTTGACACATATCACGAGTCACGCTTGAGTTGTCGAAAATAGAATACTGAAAAACCAAACAGTAAAAAAATTATCCTATACTTAAATTAGAGTGAAATACATTTAAACGGTCCGCAATGCTTGCATGTAATTTTATTCTAACTAAAAATTAAAGTCTTCATAACTATGTTAAATAATCGAACAAAAGTTGAAAATGCCTTAAAGTGAAGTTTGTTTGTAAACCATTTATATGTTTATATATTCCTTTAACTTTAATATTATACTTTAAATCTTTTTTCTATTAATTTTGTTTATTTTAATTTTAATTTATTTATATATTTTCTCTTTCCTTTTTTATGTTCTTATGTCTTTACACGAACAAACAAAAAACAATATGCATTTACCTGCACAACATTCACATCACATCACACCTGTCAATTATGTATAATGAATGCGATTTGGCGTGTATTTTGTTTTTGTGTGCAAAAAAAAAAAAAAATGAATAAAAATGCATTTATTTAATCGTATATATATGGAAATGCATGGACAAAAAAAATCATCCACTCATCCTGTTCCAATTAAAATCCCGATCAAATTACTCTGAAAAATTCCTGCATGTAGAGCCCATGGTTATGTGTATACAGCAACTCCAAGCACCTCCTTTATGCCTAACTCGAGGGTAGACTCTGAAAGGGCAAGCGTAAGTTCCGGTGGACGAACCGATTCCGACACGATGTCACTTTCCAGTTGTTCGATGTAAGTATTCTTGCACAAACCTCTTTACAAAATGAAAGTGTTTTGTCAAAAACCATTTAGAGAGTTTAGTTTTTAAATGCTTTACATTTATTATTATTCAAAATTTTCATTTGTTACACTGTTTTTCTATATTATAGGGATGGCCGCCCTTACATACAGAGAAGACACAATTCGTCGGAAAGTAAAGCGATTCGGCAAAGTGCTTTGGCCAATAAGGAAACCAATACTTTTCAAGTAGGCTATCGTTTTCTTAGTAGTTTATTAAAACACTTAAAACTTTTTTTTTTTTTTTTCTTAAAGGTCATCCCGCGTACACAACGATTGCATTCGAATGAACATCGCCCACTTAAGGAATCGGAACTGGTTGCATTGCTAATTCCGAAACTAGAGGAGGTTAAACGTAAGCAAGACCTTGAGGATCGAGCACGACTTGATGTATGTAAATTTAGATATATATTACTATTCATTTATTTTCATATTTAAGTTTACATATTGCCGTAGATTCTAAGGTATGTATGTATGTGTATGTAATTTTCATTAGGTGTTAGCAGAAGGCTTGAACGGCTTTTCCATTCAATGATAAAGATCGTAGAAGATTATAAAACTTGTCCTATTTTGATGTTTTGATGAAGGTATAATTTGTGAATCGAATAGTGATAGTGCCATATGTATTGTAGTATGCTACAGAAAGAGTACGATACCCAATATGTTAAAAATGTAATTTAAATCTGAGGTTTGATTGATAATATTTTTTTCATTAAGTTTTTAATTCTCTATGATTTTGCTTCCTGTTCTGCTTCGTTTAATAACCATTATGCGTTGCTACTGCCTCTCTTGTGAGTTAGACAAAATTTGTGAACCTTAAAAAGATTCTATAAGCCACTTTATTTCAGATCACCTTGTTTGTGAGGTCAGGAGTTTACTGATGTTATCACATTTGCATGTTTCAATTATTTTATCAGCCTGAAAAAGCCTTTACTATCGGTTTTTTAATGTAGAGACTTCCTCAGATGTGTGTACTTCTTTTAAAGTAACATTTTGTTAATTGTATTAGGTGCGTAACTAAGTTACCGCTGTTACTTTTGATGAAAATTCAAATTTATTGTGAAAAAAATGGTTACAAATGAATCATCCAAAGTAATGCCCATCGCTATCTACAAATCTTTCCTATCTTCCTGGCAGAGTCCGAATACGTGTTTATATTTTGAGGCTATCCACGAATTAAGCCATTTTTTTAATGTTTTCATATGAGCGGCCCTGCTGATCAGACATACCATGTACAATCGAGCGGAACAAGTAATAATCGGACGGCGCAATATCTGGCGGTTGGGGTAGGACTTCCCATTTGAGCGTTTACGTGTAGGTTTTAACTTTTTTGTGCCTCTGTTCGTATTATGGTCGTTTTTCGCACAGTGTTCGGCTCAATCGCATCAATCAAAGTCGATACCATTCCCCAGTGATGGTTTGTTCACAGGCGAATAAACAACGCCCAACGTCCCTTGGCTTTAAATCATAAGGAATCCAAGTTACCTGTTTTGGATCATTCCCAACGAATGCAATCGCTTGAAAATGGCTTGGCGGATAACTCCTAACGCTGATTCAAGCTCTTCTTCCGTTTGGCACGGATCCTCATCGAGCAATGCCTCCAATTCAGCGTCTTCGAAGGATTTTGCAGTTCCTTCACCCGGACGGCCGTCAACATCGAAATCACCGTCTTAAAGCAACGGAACGTTTTCTTCGATTGAAAGAAAAAAATCAACACACATTTTCACACAACCAAAAGTATATGACGCAAAAACAGAATCACTAATATGTCAAAACAGTTTGTTTACTATATGTCTAAGCTTGGTTTTGAATATGTCAAAATCGACCATCACTTACTGCTGGAGCCATCTATTGACAAACGAGAACTTAGTTGCACACCTATATAATAAGTCATATTATCTATTTGCGCTGTGAATTCAACTTTCATTTGAGGGCATTTAGAAAAAGTTCAAGTTCATGTACGCTCCCAGTCAGTCTTTAAATCGTTTACACAGACCTCTATCATACCAAGATGGGAACTTTGACAGATTTAAACGTTGTCAGCATACATTTGAATAGATGAAGTCACAACAGTGGGAACCTCATTTATATAAAGCGAGAATAGAAGAGGTCCTTGGATGGAACTCTGCGGAACTCCTCTTGTATTGTATAATACATAAAGTCCGACGATTTTTGGCTCATTGAGATAGCTTGCTTTCTAAGCTTTAGATAAGATGATATTGTATTTTTTACTGAGCACAAAAACAGTTTTTTGCAGATGTTAATTGGCTAACTGTGTCGAAGGCTTTCGAGAAATCCAGAAGTACTAAGTACTTTGTGATTGCATTGGAGAAAGTCAGTTTTTGGAATTAATATAGGAATTTATTTGCCTTTAAAGTACCCTCTCAAATACCTTAGACAAATAAGGCAATATGGATATCGGTCGATATTCCTTAGTGTTAGAACTTTTTTTGTATAGGAATAATTTATAATTTTTCCATTGAGAAGGGTAAATGCCTGTTGTTCGATTTATAAGAATAACAAAGGGAGGGTAGCAAAGTTTGTATTCAGAAAATTTATATCCGAATCCTTATCAATATTGTGAATATTTACACGTATTTTAATTTTTCGGATTTTTTTCCAAAGCTGAAGACGTGTTGTTGGTTGGTCGATTTTGTGCCTTAAAAATTCTTTTTGCAATTTTAATTTTACTGACAACCTGATTGCGCATGCAACAATGTGAACTTATAACTTGTATCGATGTGAACGTCTAACTTGAAACGCTTCCAACTCGCGTAGGTATGACTGCGGGTGTAAACTAGAGACATTGGGCAATGTGGATACGTTTGGTTTTGAAAGGAACATGATTATTAAATACTAGAACGCCCGGCACATCGTGCAGTTTAACTTAGAAACACTGCACATCTAGAAAAAAGAGAATTTTATAAATTAAGCTAAAACCAATGAAATTTTCATTTCGCGGCAAAAAAGTGTAACTGTACACTCAAATGAAAAATCCAAGGTCTGAGACAGGAGGTCATGCCTACCATAAAAAACAGGTGCGAACAACTGATCATTGGGTTCATTTACAAAGAAAATATCTAGAAGAATACTTGTTTCTTCAAAAAAGTGTATAGCATTACTGGCAACAAATTTAATGAGTACATACCGTCAATGATATCATTGTCAACAAGAAGGTTGCTATTTAAATCAATGCCTACTAAAACTTTTTGATAGTGAATTGAAATACCATAGATTCCAACTTAGAAAATGTCGGTGAGGACTTCCACGAATACATAGTCAATTTGACTTCCAGCAGATGACTGTTATTGGATAACACATTTTTGTATATATGGCGATACGACCAGATCTACCTATTCTGTTCCCTCGAAAAAGTCTATAGCCATCAATATTGTACACCTCATATTATATACCATTCTTAAACCACAATTCTGTGATGCAGATATTAATTTAGAGCCCTCATCAAGCTTAGGAAACAAACTTTGTGTGTTGTGTTGATGCAACATATTTTATTGTGACCTCTCTCTGTGGAATTCAATAAGTTATTATTATTAGTATTGGGTCGTGCTGTTTGCTAGGAAATGGCGTAACTTGTATTATTCCATTGTTATTATTCTATTGGAACATGCGTTGGAAAGCTACTGTCTTTGTACGTCATTTCAGTGTATGTATGTTTGAAGCGTAAACAACAATAATTTTTTTTGTTCACTCAAATATGTCGAACTTTGTGCCTGAAAAAGTGTTTTTGCGGGGAGTTCTTCTTCATTACTTTAATATGAAGAAAGTCGTGAAGAATCCGAAAGTCATCGTATTTTGGTGGAAGTTTATGGTGAACATGCGCTAGCTGAGCGAACGTGCCAAAAGTGGTTTGAACGATTTAAAAGTGGTGATTTTGGCTTGGAAGACGATGAACGTCCTGGGCAGCCAAAAAAGTTTGAAGATGAAGAACTGGAAGCATTACTCTATGAAGATTGTTGCCAAATACAAGAAGAGCTCGCAGAATTCTTGGGTGTCAATCAAGCAGCCATTTCAAAACGTTTAAAAGCAGCTGGATATATTTAAAAGCAAGGAAATTGGGTTCCACATGAACTCAAGCCGAAAGACGTCGAAAGGCGGTTTTGCATGTCCGAACTGCTGCTGGAACACCACAAAAGGAAGTCATTTTTGCATCGGATTGTTACTGGTAATGAAAAATGGATTCATTACGACAACCCCAATCGCAAAAAATCATATGTGAAACCCGGCCAACCAGCCAAACCAACGGCAAAGCCGAATATCCATGGCACGAAGGTAATGCTCTGTATTTGGTGGGATTAGATGGGTGCGCTGTATTATGAGCGGCTAAAACCGGGTGAAACCATCAATGGACAAAGCTATCGAACACAATTAATCCGTTTGAAGAGAGCAGTAGCCGAAAAACGCTCGGCCCCACGTTGCTATTTCGGTTAAGAACTATTTGGAAAACAGTGGATGGGAAGTCGTATCCCACCCGCCTTATAGCCCAGACCATGCCCCTTCTGACTACCATTTGTTCCGGTCGATGCAGAACGCCCTCACTGAAATACGGTTCACATCAGAGCAGAATATCAAAAATTGACTTGATTCATTCTTGGCTGCCAAGCCGGCGCAGTTCTTTTGGGATGGGATCCACAAATTGCCAGAAAGAAGGAAAAAAGTCATAGCTTCAGATGAGCAATACTTTGAATAATACTATTATAAAACCGAACGAATTAAATTACATACCCAATATTTTTATTTATTTATTTATTTTTTTTTTTATTTTTTTTTTTTTCTGTCGGAACAGAACATTCAGATAAAGACCTAGTCCATTGTACTCTTTGTAAAGTTCCTTTTAATGAAATCTTTTAATCTTACGAAGAAAGATGAGTAAGCGCTTCAGTGATAAGTTGCCTACAGTACCAGCACACACCACGTCAGTGCCGAGTACCTGCAGTCGGATGCAAGCGTAAGCCGGACATTCACAGAGATAGTGCTTCGCCGTGTCGTCATCACTTTCACAGCAAGCATCGCAGGATGTTGTATCACTTATGCCCAGCACATTTAAGTGCTTTGCTGACGTCGGGAAGCAAAAGTTTGATCTGCCTGCATCCCGGGGAGCTATGTCATCTGCAGTTGTGCTTATATGAGACCTAACTGTCAGTTGAAGCCTTAACCAAGGACGCAGGTAGACCCAACGTTGGTTAGGGTCCTGAAAAACTCTCCTCTCCTGTTTATGATTTCATTTCCCGTGATTCCATTGTGATCTGGGACCCAGACAAGGGTCACTGCTTGGAAGTCGAAAGATGGTTCAGTAAGGCTATAAGCGCATTATGGCCGAAACCAGTTCTGGGTACAAGGAAAGTCGATTTCGTATTTTTTTCGCAGTAGAAATTCTGGTATCATTAATCGGACGGCATGTCCATATGACCAGAATCATAAGACTGCTGCGTGCAAGGTCATCAAAGCTTCAGTGCGTTTCATCAAAGATCACTTCTTTTTAGACGGAAGATGGCTTTAAGAGTGCAGCCCATGATATGAATATCAAGGGGAGGGAGATTCAACAATGCGCCCACAGTAGAGCCAGGAGTGCTGGGGAAAGGCCCAATGCATCCGAGACAAACCGTTCTTGAGAGAACAGGAGTGCCGAAAACTTTCTTCCTCTTGACCCTGTTCGGGAAGAAGAAGAGGGCGCAGCTTCAGATTGATCAGTTTCAGTGGGTGTCACTTCCACTGACCTGCTTCTCTTCTCTGTCGCCCGTAAGACTCTTGGCACTCGCAACTTCGACGGTACTTGCCATCTCTTTGCGTCGTGCGTTTGGCTCGCGTCTCCGTCGCCTCTTCAGCTGCCCCTTAGATGGTAGTCCTTCAGAGTGTGTCTCTTCTGGAGCCCGTTCCACCTTTTCGGTATTCGGAGACAAGCCATCAGAAACAGTACCCTGAACAACCTCTGGTTTATTCTGATGGAGTAACAGGCAAGGCCTCTCCGGTACTCGACTCGTCGAATTCAAGTATTCCAGTAGCAGTTAGGGCTAAAATTGGCGGGGAAGATTATGTAGTATGTCGGGTTGGGCACACAGGAGAGTTTCCTTCGAAGCTCCCAATCGTATGGCTTCTTTAAATCTACAAAATATCTCTAGACAGGTATAGTCCCAGGCCTTTTAAAGTACGATGTGTTATGTTGTTATTCTGATCCAACTTCAACGATGTTCCTTGACTAACAACGACATTGCTTTTATAAATTGATCGGCTTTAACGTCTCACAATCTGGCCCGGTATGTAAAGCTGTTAGATTTAACAACAGGCTTGGTCCTCTTTCATTAGTTAGAGGCTTTTTTGAGGATAAATTTTGTGCTATTCAGACACCGGAATGTCATCGCCTATCCCGATCTTGTGTGTAACATATAATCGTAGAATTTCTTTAGCAATTATTTATATTAAATGGTATTGACTTGATATAGGTTGCGTAAAGCTGGCTACTTCTGAAATTTTTGTCAAGACCTAGAATGACAACAGAGTTGTCGGCTTCGCAATAACTAACACGAAGGGAATATCTGCAAAGCGAACGAAAGATCAACATTCTATTTGCAATAGCAATTACCAGGTAGTTCTTTGGGCTGGTTTATAAAAGTCGCAGTTACAATGTTGATTTGCTGATAAGACAAATTTCAGTAGAGCAACAATGGCTCAAATGATAGATAGATTCGTCTGAAGGTTTAAGGTACACGAAGTTCAGAATAGGAAGGGATAGTGTTGTTCAAAAACCACCTCTCCGAAGACTTTAAATGCAGTAACAAATGATAGCAAACCTCAATACATCATAGTTTGGATGCCTCCAGCAACAATTACTGGAGCGAATTTGTTGAGGGTTGATGTTTTTAGCCTTCCCTGTCACAATCACTTCCGATTTCTTCTATTTCGAACACATAGCTCTCAGTTATGCCAAACTTTCTGGAATCTACTACAATTTGATCCTTGAACATAAGATTTGATCTTCCTTGACGTTCCGAACCATTAAGCTGAGGTTTTAAGACATTGTCATTTGTTCTATTGCTGTGGTCTAATAAAATTAGTTTTTTCACAGTTCGTGTTTGTGTTTACTTTTCTTTTCCACTTTTTCCAAGCAAGACTCAGTATGTGATTATTCAGTATTAACTTGGATGCACCTTAGTCCCATGTTAGCTTTTGTTGCGTGGTACAGGCAGAGTTGCCTGTATTTGAAGACAGCTCAGATCTTGAAATGGCATCTAATTGTCTGGGCATAGAGATGGTGTCTTCTGATGTTCCGGCATTAGATCTTTTGCCTACTTCAATTGAGCTGTCTGTGCCACTTTTTGTTGTAGGCTGGCACTCTATTTAGGCGTTTTTTGCTTCAGATTGTTTTAATAATCTTGCATTAAGCAATTTTGGCAGTGAGTTTATCTGCTTGAAATCAAGAAATAGCTTGCACTTGTGCTCCATCAAATATTTCTTGGATTTTTCATCAATAGAGAAAGTCACTGTTTCACCTCCGCTCCTCTCCTTTGAGACCCTGAGAAAACGCCAACCTGTTGTGGAAATGCCAGGATTCTGCTTGGCAGTCCTTGACAGGAAGACTTCCTTGGGCATTTTATCATCGTCCGGGGGGAAGGTTATACAGGTGTACAGTTTGGGGATCTTACTTCTCTGAATTGTACGGAGTTTGGCTACTGGCCATGGCTTTATCTTCTTTACCGTTGACATGAGCCAGTCATTTATCTCTATGCCGTGGCAAGTGATGTATAACCAAACAATCCCTTGGTGTTTATGCAACAAATGTGAGGGGGCAGTTTTGTCCACCTCGATTAGTAGGCATTTTTTTACCGCTGAATTTGTTGCACTGACAGGAATTCTTCAAGATGCATTTCATGTAATATAGCAAACTTGCATTGGGTTAATGCGCCCTTACGTTCAGATATGTGAGTTTGCTACGGAAATCTAACAAAATACTATTCTTTTACAGAATAGCACTGAGCAGATACAGGAAGGCAGGGCTGGCACAATCAGGATCCTGCATCTTTTTGGTTGGTCGAGAGAATAGTTTTTACTATTTAATTGCCTTCTACGCAAATTAGCAAACGTTATTCTTGTGTGTCTCTTTGTTGAAAGCACATATGTACTTTGTTTTTTCCTGCAGTCATCACTAAGCCTATCTTTGCCACTTCTTCAATAGTCACAAACGCTGCATTAACAGCTCGCTGTGTTCTTCCCATTATGTCAATTTCGTCTGTATATGAGACTAATTGAACTGAATATATGGTATTTTTGAAAATGGTGTCTGTCTTTTTTAAAAACGATATTGAAAAAGTCTCATCGCCTTGTTTAAGTTATTTTCTGACATTGAATGTCTACAGCGTATTCCATTCAAAAATCTAATAAAAGGTGGTGTATATCGATTTGAAAATTGTTCGTTCTTTCCAAGATCTGTCGTATTGTATCATAACATAACATAAAATAACATGACGAATGGTCTTAAGCGTTCACGTAATACGTCAGATAGAATTTAATATGCAATGTTGAGAAGACTTATTCCGCTGTTGTTTCCGCAGCGGGATCTCTCTTCTTTAGAATCAGATAAATAATGATCCATTCGTAGGGTATACTTACCTCTACCCAGATATCGAACCCTATACTTAGAATAAAAGAAATGTCTCTTCAGGCTATTTTTCCTTCTATGGTTGATTGAGTAACACCGTTTGGTTTTGCAGTAGAGAGCATACCTGGACTTTATAATTTGGCCAAATCCCAATACCTTCCACGGCGAGTTCATCGACCCCTTATAGTAACACAAATTAGCTCTAAGGCCTTAAGCAAATGGAGAATCTTTGACTGTGACACTGTAACCGTTCATGCTTTTTGGTTTCGAATATGTTGCTGCCATTTCGCCAAACTTAACAGCATAAAATCTCAGATTTAAGATCTTCAAACCTTTCAATAATATTAACACATGGGTTGAAAAGTCCGTTTTATAGTAAAACACAAAATTTTTGCAAAATTCAACTTTATTTATCAATATAGTTGCCTTCGAGGGCGATACACTGATTGAAACGATTTTTCAATCTTTCGATACCAGTTTTGTAGTACGATTTCGATTTAGCCTCAAAATAGGCCTATTTTTCGGCGATTACTTCTTCATCGGTCTTTAATCTCTTTCCGGCGAGTATTCTTTCGAGGTCTGCGAACAGGAAATAGTCGCTGGGGGCCAAATCTGGAGAATACGGTGGGTTTGGAAGCAATTTGTAGCCGAATTCATTCAATTTTACCAGTACTTTCTTTTTCTTCAAATGCGGCCGTTTTTCTGCGATTTCGTCCTTCAAACGCTCCAACAACGCAATGTAATAGTCGCAGTTGATAGTCTGCCCCTTTTGGAGATAGTCGATGAAAATTATTCCATGTGTATCCCAAAATACGGATGCCATAACCTTGCCAGCCGACTGTTGAGTTTTTGGTTGTTTTGGACGAGGTTCGTCGCCTGCTCGCCACTCAGCTGACTGCCGACTTGACTCTGGTGTGAAGTGATAGAGCCAAGTTTCATCCATTGTCACATACTGACGCAACAATTCGGCTTTATTGCGGTTGAACAATCTGGTGCAGAGTCCGGATAACACTTATCAAGCCATTTATTTGCATCGGATGCATTTTTTTCCATCAAAAAGCAATGATAAATCAACACACGAAATTGCTTTGAATCCATTTTTTTTTTCACAATAACAAAAGTTGCTCCACTCACAACGCTATATCTCTAAAACTAATCGTCCGACAGCTGTCAAATTTATACACGTATCTTTTGAAGGTTGGTACTAACTGAATGATATGGATTTAATTCAAGTGGTGCCCCCTCTTAGAAACGGCACGGACTTTTCAGTATTACGTTGATATTCCGCGAGCTGATGAGTTTTGGAGTTGTTATAACCCAGTAGATTTTCTTAGCAAAGCTTCATGTGTTGCTATATTTTTTAAAACAACAGATCGAAACTTGTAGTTATTGATATGCAGTGAACATCAGTTCAAAGAGTGCACATTCCTACCTTAACTAGGTAAGTGTTCCGATAGCAGCAGTATTTTCTTTTAGTGTAGCTTTTTAAGAAAAAACGTGTGTTCTTCTCCCCCTATAACTGTAAAACAGTTCAAGTTTTACTGTATCAAGAAACCGTTAAATTCGACTTCTAGGTAATACATACTCGTATGTATCATACAAAGCACATCTGGTTGTCTTACTTGAAACAAGTAGATTGGGTATTGGCGAAACAATTTTTGTTTAACTTTTCTTGTAGACATCGTCATTTTTTGTGATAGTTTATTTAATTGAATACATTAAATACATATTGTATGCAAAAGTTGGTAGTATAACTTCACAGCGGATCTATGAATTGAATAACTGGTATTTTAAATCAATGAAGTTTCGAGCACTCTATCATTGAAAAACACTAAAAGAATGGAAATAAAATGAAGTTGTTAAAACGGGGAATAAATTCCAACGATATTTTATGTAATAAAAATTGTTTGAGACATTGTGAAATAAAAGTGTACTCGTATTGTTTAAGAGTTTATATAGACAGTCCTATGGGTTTTTCATATTTGTCACAAACAGATTTTGTAGATTATTTGCATTTTTAATAGATGAATTTTTATTTATTATTATTAAATATAATGGAAAAACTTTTATTGTAGCGTTTTTCGGAAGAATCCATTCCATCGGGTGAAAGGCTAGCTAATGATCGTGCGTTTGCGCAAGCGATATGTGAAAAATTTGCACTTGATGAAGATAATGATCAAGACATTCTTGATCAACATGTCTCACGTGTATGGAAAGATCAAACTCCACATCGATCACCAGGTACCATGTCACCGTGCCCTCCATTACCAACAAGAAGGCGCACAACACACGATTCTGGAATGTTAAGTGATGGTGCCACTAGTATAAGTATGCTGATTAGTTTAAATGTGTGGTGCCTTTATGAAACGAAGTATATTTTCTTGAATTTAGGTGGGCATTCAATGAAACACTCAAAGTCAATGCCCGATCATAGTTCCTCCTCAAGGAAGCTAACCAATAAATGGCCTTCCATATACACTGATAGTGGAATTAGTCTAACCTCAGCCGATACTCTTATGAAGTACAAAGATGCCAGGTAAATTTATACAAATCATATTAATATAAAATAAAGAATCGCAATGATTAAATATACCTATATATATGTACTTCTTTTTATTAGCGTAAGATCTGGTTCAAGTACCGCCTTACAATTAGAAGAGGCAAAAAGAAGACTGGAAGATGAGACCCGTCGGCCTCGTCGTTACTCACAACAACATCCTTTGCCCGCTATGCAGGCTCAATCAATGAGCAGTAGCAGTAGTGGCAGTAGTAGTATACATCATCCACCACCACCACCGTTGCCAGCTAAACCACAGGAAACGACAACTGTTGTTTTCTCGTTCTGTGATGAGGAATATCCATATCGAACTAAAATTCCTGGTACTCAGCCAACGTTGAAACAGTTTAAGGATTATCTGCCGAAAAAGGGAAATTTTAGGTTTGCCTCTTACCCCACAAAAATAACTGCCCTTTCATTGTCATATTATATATACGTTTTCTTTCTTAACTTTATTAGGTTCTTCTTTAAAACTCATTGTGAGGATCCCGATAGTCCAGTTATCCAGGAGGAGATAGTTAATGACTCGGATATCTTGCCTTTATTCGAAGGCAAAGTCATGGGTCTGGTAAAGCCATCCGATTAGATAATTAAGTTTCTTTTAGTCAGTTTTTTACACATAACTTATAAAACCAAGAAAAATCAAAAAATATAACACAACAAAACACAAATTAATTTAATAGCAACCAACATGCATATAGTATGTATTTAAACATACATATTAACAAAATTAAACCATACAAATCGCAAATAACAAGTTTAATTTAAAAGAAAAATAAAACAAAAATCAATAAAATAATATTAAGTGATAAACAAATTAATAATATAAAGAATTGTAAAAAGTTGTATTTTTTAAATTTTATAACAAACGAAAACAAAGCCACAAATGAAACAAAAATTAAATGAGTATAAAAAAACGAGAAATCGAAACAAACAACACACTAAAACATTTTCTATTTGATAAGACGCAATTTTAAATAAACAAACAAAACAAAAATCAGAAACATGAAAAAAAAAACATTAACAGTATACAAGAAGCGAAATACATACTTACATATATAAATGAAAAAAAAAAAAAAAAAAAATAGCGAGAAAAACAATTTTGCAAACGAAAAACGATAAAAAAAAGAAACAACTAAAACAAACAGATAAACAATTACTGTCATTTATTTTTAAAAATGTTTTGGCGCTAACAAATTAAATTTCATAGAAAAATAGGTAAATACAAAAAAAAACTATATATATATATATATATATATATATATATATATATATATATTCACGAATGAAAACTAACTCAATAGCATGTAAGCGTTTTGCTAGAGAAATTGTTAAGGAAATTATTAGAGTAACATAAAATATAAAACCGAGTTTTGGGAAAAAATGTTCTTCATCCGTAAGAAATGCAATCATATTCGTTTTATTCCTGATTCTTCTGCCAATCAATGGAAAGTGGGTGGATTTGTTTCGCTTGCAAACAAAATATCTACATTTGCAATAAGGACAGTTTACACTGTTACTATGGTTTACTATAGAAATGATTACTTGTTGAATTTTTGTATTGATAAACAACTCAATCGCTAACAAAAATGAAAATTTTTAATCTCAAAAACTTCCTAGATTCATCGCCGGGATGAGAGTAAAATATTTGTAGTTTTACATCATTACTGTTAAAGATAAACGTCATTAACGTTAGCATTTCTACCTTAGTATTTACAACCGCTGATGGTTCCTCGAGTCTTCGTATGATTGTCATTCGTTTTGGGTTAAGAAACTTCATATCAATAAAAAGAAAAAGTAATATTCAGCCAAATCTCAGATTTCAAGGAATATTATTAAAAATTTAAAGAAAGCATTTGTACAACAGACAATCCCTTCTTCAAAATCTTCTGTCTATTAAAATCGCCTAACAATTAAAATCGCCTGACTTTCTCTGCAGCCACAAATGAAATGCCTAGCTAATCTGCGAAAATATGACGATATGTTGAGGTTTATGAACACAAGGGTAACACACTTTGACTTATGTAGTTCTGCAGAAAATCTGCATTATTGAACCTAGATCTTTGTTGGTATGACTTTTGAAAATACACAACCTTTCGGACAGCAGATAAGCTCATGTTGTTATGTCAATGTTACGATAGCCTCAAACATGACAGCTACTAGTTGTCATGTCACCTTAAACCTTCATTTTATACTGCGTAATAAACTAAAATAAACTTTATTTTATTTATTTGTTTTAAAAATAACATAGACTAATTGCTATTTTTATTTCATAAAGAATATATTTATCTAATGACTTGCAATGAAGCCAGAATAACTGAGAAGTTTCGGGTATACATATTCTGTTATCATCCAATTTACACTTTCTAAGATTTGGGCACCGGATAAAATTATTTGATCATAGAAAAATTACAAGTACATATAGTAAGCATTCATGCGCACTTAAATTTACATTTTCGCTACAGGGATAGTATAAAATATCATAATTAAAAAGTTATGTATATTTGTGTACACAATTTTGTCTAATGTTCAAACTGTTCATTTTAATTTTTTTCGTACATGTTGTTGTTTTTGCTAATTTAATCACCTTAAGGATATTTAGTCTGTTACGGATTCCATGTTTATTTAATTGTTTACAAAAATCCATTTTAAACAGACATTCGTAAATTTTGTTCGCTCAATAAAAAGGCTGCGTGTAAATATGAAATGAAAAAAAAAAAAAAAAAAAAAAAATGACTGCGAATTTTATTTCATTGTGATCAATGGGTGTTCTAGGAACCTTGAATATTGTTCTGTTCGCCTTTAACTATACAGTTTTGTCAATAGGTTTTCCACTTAACCAATTCCGATTTATTGAAATATTTAGTTGATTTTTTATGTTATATTCAGTTGGTATACACGAAAAAGCTTTTTCTGTGTAATAATTAACATTTATTACAGCTTGTGTACAACCCGTTGTCGAAAATATTACTGATCTTTTTTATAAGACTCGTCCAGGTTCAAATATTTTGTAACTAAACTTGTATTAAACATAATTAAAATATCGTAGCGCGTTATGAAAAGAAAAAGCGATTCATACTCGTATATAAAATATATGATAAATGAATATTCTGCTTATTCATTATATTTTTTTTCTGCGTGTTGCTTTTCTGTCTTCCTGAGCAATAGAGAATATAATACGAGTATCCTACATATGATGACGGGTTAGGTTGATTGTAAATGTTTGTTGTTTGGAAAAGCAAGTAATGTCTCTGAAAACTCATTGTTCTCTATGAGAAAAAAGAATAGGAATATACCAGCTTGATACAATTTGTTTACTGTGCGTAAATGTGTTCATTGAAGCCGACTTAACTTATACACTTTAATATTTGTTTGCGTTGTATTTATGTCGAGGTGTAGTAATAATTTTGTTTTTTGACCTCGGTATTTTTAAGGGGGAAACCATTAGTCTGAAGTGTTTTTCGACAAGGCCTTTTACGGGTTCACACAAAAGTTCCAATTTCCAATTGGATATTCACCATTTCTGTAGTAAAAATTATCAAATAATTAAAATATAGGCATATTATTGTATGTTTTGTACTTATAAAATGTGAATTCAATCATCAGTCAAATTTTTCAATAAAAGGAATAGGAAATTATTTTCTCAACATTGTTCACTTACTATACAACTTTCTTAGTCAAGAGGACATAAAATGCATTGATTTACGCAGTCAACCAATAAATTGTATTACTTCTTAGCCATAAAAAATCCAAATCTTCATAAAAATATACAAAAAAAAAAAAAAAAAACAATACAAAATTATAGTCAATTAACGTACATACATCACAAACTTTCAATTGACCTTTTTTTCTGTGTGTCCTTCCTTACCATTGAATCTATCAAAAGGGTGCTAAATCAAGCGTTCTGAAGCAATTTCTTTTGCAAAACGCAAATAAAAAAAAAATGTAATAATAGAAAAATAGGGCTTAATGTAGATTTGCTTTGTTTATTATAATTTCATTTTTAGTTTCCTTTATTATTATTTTTAGCCATACGGTCTTTAATTTATTATCTTTTCTTACCTTTTCTGTGTCTTATTTTATATTTTAATATGTATTGTTTATGTGTAAACAAGACGGACTGCCTGCAATAAGTTTTGTTAATAATAATTCAAGTCCAATAATTATAACAAAATGATATTCATTTTGAGAAATAATCAAAACGTAATTATAATTAATGAAATCATCAAAATTTATTACAAAAAATAAAATAAAACAAAATAAAAAATATTAACGTTATTTTTTTACAATTAACAAGTGAAATAATTTTGATTTTTTAACCGAAACAATGTGTAATTAATATTATAATTATTATACTACTATAATTAATACATAAATGAAAAAATATATATATTATATACAACATGAAACTGTGTCGTAAAAAGCAGAAAGCAAGATGAAAGAAATGGAATAAAAATACATCTTTTTATTTATTTATATATACATACATTGATATTTTTTTAAGTCAAAACAAAAATTAAAAAAAACATAAAAACAAAAAAAATTGACAAAACTTAAAATATTATATATACAATTTTATTATTTTTAAATTAAAAACAAACAAATAGAATTAATGAAAAAAATTTGAAGTTTTCTTTTTCATTTTGAAGCTGTGATTTTTCCTCAACTGATCTAATTCATGTGTATTTCGTTGCCCTAGAGAATGCCCACTTAACCTTAGAATCGTGACTTAGCTATACATCTTAATCTCGTGACTTAGGCACTCAGTGGTGACCAGTTGTGTATTTTGTATGGGAATTCTACCTTTTTAAGAATTTTTTTTTTTTTTTTTTTTAATAAAAAAGCCAATATTTCGCTTATTTAGGCAAACAATTTAATGAAACATGTATTTATTGTTTGAAACAAAGGTATTTTTGAAAAAACATTTCATACAATTTTAGTTTTGAACCGCTCGGATGGGTGATATTCTCCGCTGTCTTTTGGATGCGTTTTGATTTGATGTTGACATTGTTGGAGTATTATCCGCATTATCATCAATATCTGAGTCCTTATCAGCACCAGCATTGTATTTTGCGAAATAGCACTTTTCACACGTCCTTATATAGTGTTTTATGCAAGTCGGAGTAAGGCAATGATCACAAACTGCTGTTCTTTTGTCGGCTTTAGCTGTTTTGCAGGTTTCAAACCGCCGCCGTTTCAAAGTGTTGATCTTGGAAAAAAAAAATTTTTAAAACATATTTGAAAATTAACTCATTTCGAAATAAAAAATTAATTATGAAAACCTACCTGTACTGCCAGACGCGATCTTGGTACTTCAAGAACCCGTTTGAAATCAATCAAGTCCAATGCAGTTTTTGTTGTAGAATTAATTTTGGTTTTGCATCGGTTTTGCAATTGTTTCTATACTAGCTCCATAGAGAGCTTTTCAGACTTATTGGTGTTTCATATAAGGTAACTATGCTCAAGAAGTCAGTTTACTTTAGTGGATGATACTCGACCGGTTAGACCACATCCAGCAGGTAGTGAAGAGACTATAGCAGCTGTAGCTGAGAGTGTACGTGAAGACCGTGACGAATCGATTCGCCGTAGTTCTCAGGTCTTCAGGAATAAGCCAGCTACGATTGACGCTTTGGAACCCAACATTACTTGTGTTATCAGCGAGATACTAGTCGCTAGGCCCGAACGAGTCGCCCAAAATTGGACCTTTTGGATGGACCACTTCAGACGTATTCGTGGCCATTATTTCCATGATATCATTTTCAAAAAGTAAATGCCATGAATTGTTCTTTTAACCGATAATAAAAATTTTAAGTTCACAAACAAATTTATTTGTTTTATTTTCATTATCAAATCTCACAATGAATCACCCTATATTATTGGGTGGCGTAACTTGTATTATTCCATTGGAACATGCGTTGGAAAGCTACTGTCATTGTTCGTCATTTCAGTATATGTCATTCATTTGAAGCGTAAGCAACAATAATTTTTTTTCACTCAAATATGTCGAACTTTGTGCCTGAAAAAGTGTTTTTGTGGGGATATCTTCTTCATTACTTTAATATGAAGAAAACTGCTACCGAAAGTCATCGTATTTTGGTGGAAGTTTATAGTGAACATGCGCTAGCTAAGCGAACGTGCCAAAAGTGGTTTGCACGATTTAAAAGTGGTGATTTTGGCTTGGAAGACGATGAACGTCCTGGGCAGCCAAAAAAGTTTAAAGATGAAGAACTGGAAGCATTACTCTATGAAAATTGTTGCCAAACACAAGAAGAGCTCGCAGAATCTTTGGGTGTCACTCAAGCAGCCATTTCAAGACGTTTAAAAGCAGCTGAATATATTCAAAAGCAAGGAAATTGGGTTCCACATGAACTCAAGCCGAGAGACGTCGAAAGGCGGTTTTGCATGTCCGAAATGCTGCTGGAACGCCACAGAAGGATGTCATTTTTGCATCGGATTGTTACTGGTGGTGAAAAATGGATCCATTACGACAACCCCAAGCGCAAAAAATTATATGTGAAACCCGGCCAACCAGCCAAATCAACGGCAAAGCCGAATATCCGTAGCGCGAAGGTAATGCTCTGTATTTGGTGGGATCAGATGGGTGTGCTGTATTATGAGCTGCTAAAACCGGGTGAAACCATTATTGGACAACGCTACCGAACACAATTAATCCGTTTGAAGAGAGCAGTAGCCGAAAAACGTCCGGAATATGCGACCAGACACGAGGCAATAACTTTCTATCATGACAGTGCTCGGCCCAACGTTACTATTCCGGTTAAGAACTATTTGGAAAACAGTGGATGAGAAATCTTACTTCACCCGCCTTATAGCCCAGACCTTGCCCCTTCTGACTACCATTTGTCTCGGTCAATACAGAAAACCCTCACTGAAATACGGTTCACATCAGAGCAAAATATCAAAAATTTGCTTGATTCATTCTTGGCTGCCAAGGCGGCGCAGTTCTTTTGGGATGGGATCCACAAATTGCCAAAAAGATGGGAAAAAGTCAGCTTCAGACGGGCAATACTTCGAATAATACTACTGTACATGTTTTTCTTAAATAAACGTTCAAATTTTGAACAAATTAAATATACCCAATATAAAATAATGCCATTAGCTAGCGGTTTGTTTTTCTTTTACCAGTGAAACCACGTAGCATTTTGTCAAACACTGATTCCAATATCTAACTTTTTTGGTTTATTCAGATGATGTGGAAAATTTTGACAATTGCGACTTATTTCCTCTTATTGTGCTAACCATGGTAGTATTGCGCACAAGCAATTCCTTCGCCAGATAATAGTTTGTGAAAAAATTGTCCATCGTGATATTCACACCACTATTGAAACACCGATTGCTGAGTCGCATAACGAGATTGCGTGCAATATCAGTTGACCTCTGTTCATTAGGTTGTGAACCCAAATATTCTCGTACTTCGCGGATAATTTGTTTTATGCCATATTTTCTAGGCATAGAGGGAATGTATTAGCGGAAACTGCATCGGTTTCTTGTTCTAAGTATATGTTCATCAACTCTCAATTCTTTAGCTGGGAATTCGTCAAGAATAATGTCCATACATGACGAATAGGCGATAACCTATCGTATCGTAGTCTCTCAGCGCGAGTTCTGGAATCCGCAAAACGTAAAAAGCGGCCTAGTTGCTCAAACCGATGCATTGACATTACTGCTCTATAAAAAGGCAAATTCATTTTGTAAAAAAGATCCTTAGCATTAACTAAGTTTGCTTTTTCAGCACCGGTGTATAAAATTATTCCAATAAAAGCATATATTCCATCCACATTTGTGTCTTGGCAATATAGTAATTTTTTTGCAACTGCTTAACGCATATTTGCCTCTTTTACTCTTTTAGCCTTCCTATTCGTCAGAAGAGCAGTGCCTTCAACAAGAGCAGTGCCTTCAACAAGAGACACTGGGAAAACGCTCATGAAAGCATCTCTTTTCAAAACTAGTTTTTCAGTCTGGCGCATTGACCACCATACAGTTCGGTCGTTCCTTCTTTGACCACAATATTTTTCTCCACGATTGGCCTCAATGACCGAAGTTGAAAAATCAAATATGTATTCTTCGGGAAACATATTTATTGCAGCTACCTCGTGGTCATATTCCTCGAAACGTGGATCTGGAATGGGCTGATCATTAGCTTCAAATGTAAGTTCTTTTTCACTATCATCATCACCACCTTCAAGAGCTTTGAAATAATTTGAAATTTGTTCCTCTTCTTCAGTTAATTCACAGCGTAGGTTGGCAAAATGAATCGCCAATTTGTCACTCATTTAAAAAAAAAAATTAAATTATTACAACTAAAAATGACCTCTTCTCTTGAAATTTTTACTCGAAACTGATTAGAAATGCACAGCAACCACCGAAAACTTTTAAAAAATAACAGTTTTCCATACAAAATTATATGAAGAAATATTATGGGCACTGTGTGCCCTAAGTCTCGTATAGCGTACTCACCATATAAAATCCCGTTACTTTTTTATTATAAGAGTTATACACTCGGAATGTTGTCAACTTATAAACAAAGGTACAAACCATCACCCGTCAGCAAAAAAAAATGTAATCTAATTGGATTTTTCAAACTTGCGAAATTAAACATTAAAAAAATAATATGGACACTGAGTGCCTAACTCACGGTTCTAAGGTTAAGGGGTTATAACAAATTGACGCCCGGAAAAATAAACATAATTTTTTTTTTGTCACAGTTATTTAAAATATAAAATAATTTTTATTTTACACATGTACACAGTAGTTTCATGAATAATTTTAAATATCGGAGATATAAGCCATCAAGTAAGAATCTTGTTTTGATACCGATGTACAAGATATCTCTAGACCTGCTCAATTGATTTTGCTAAAATTTGCAACACATATTTTTTGAGATGCAAGATATGGCGAGACATATTGCATTTCATTCACAATGCAATATAACAAAAAGTAGTAATGGTACAATACTTCAAAGTTTTTTTTTTTTTAAAGTTGTGGTTTATATCGCTTTAAAAATCATGTTGGGTAAGTGACGCTTCCATTGTTGATACACTGGTTTAACCGAATTAAGCATATTAATTAAGCATATTAATGTGTATGTTGGCCGTTTCTTCCTGAATTTTTTTTTTCAGGTCGTTCAGAGCAAATGCGTGATTGGTATAGACACGGGATTTCAAATACCCCCACAAAAAGCTGTTATAAAGGATCAAATCGGGTGAACGTGCCGGCCACTCGACTCATTAGTAAGATGAGCTATGAGAAATGTTCTCCCAATATAGCTCTCGATGCTCTTGAAGTATTGGCCGTTGCTCCGACCTGTGAAAACCATATGTTCATGTTCATGTTCATGTTCATGTTCACATAACGGTATTGACTGAAACAGTCTGCACATTTTGCTCGAAAAACCATGGGGCGATAATACCAGTTTTTGTTTTCTGCACAGAGCCAGTTTCCTTAAACGACGTGAATTACAAAATATATCCGGTATTGAACAGGACAAATTTGAAAGATCTTGCTAGATCTTAGCTGTTACCTTTCCACGCTGGCTGACAAAGAAAATAAGAACACAATCAGCAAGGATTTTTAAAAGAGGGTCCTACCTGATAACCTATATCTCCGTAATTTTTTAATTTTTTTTATTCGTTGTTATTTTAAATTATTCATAAAATTACTATGTATGTACGATATATGTGTAAAATAAAAGTTTATGTATATATGTATATGTATATATTTTATATACATATATATACATATATATATATAAAAAAAAGTTTCTTGTTTCTATACCTATTTTTCCGACCGCCAATGTGATGTAACCACTTAAGTAAACAGGTTTCTCAATTATTTTTCAAAGCGTCTGGATTTTTTATTAGAAGGATGTGTTAGAGATACATATATGGTATTGTGCATATTTAGTAGTTTGGTAAAATAGCATTCATTGGGCATACTTTTTGCTACGTGCTTCTTTCTTTGAAATTTTATTGTACTGTTGCATTTTAAGAGAAGAGCAATGGCCTGCTCCACATAAATAAGCAAACCTGGTGGTGGAACCATGAGACGGAAATGGCAATAAAGGACAAAAGGCATGCCTTTGAAGCTTGCACTATGTTAGGGTTAGGTAACAGTGCCCGTAGGAAAAACCAACCTACTTTGTCTATTAGCCCATTGTTATGCCAGATGGATCTTTTAACGAGGGTATACTGATGAGTATTCGTACCGAGTTGGGTATTATGGTTGAAGGTTTGAAGGGGCGATTTGCTCTTTTCGATTTCGATGAAACACTGGTGATGAAAATATCGGTAGAACAAGGTGAAGCAGGAGACATCACGTCGGCGTTCGAGGGTGTCAACTGAGAGATATAAGCACCAACTATAAGTTTTATCGCACGGTTGAAAATGCATTCTAACAGGTGAAGAGATGTTTTACGATCACCTGACCAAACCTTATAGATTGAGTCCAAATCGAAAGGAGTGGAATATTTTTACATACCTTGAGGAAACTCAGTAGTTTTGACATTGAATATCGAATATGTAACGAAGGCTGTCATTGACACACATACCGAGAATGGAAAGTATTTTAGTTTCAACGATGCAAGTGCCATTCGTGGATAATACCTGGATTTTTGTTGGATTTTGGATTTCGCTTTAACGACAGTAGAAGAATTAAATTCCACTCTGTTGGATGTTTGGTGATGCTGTTTGTATCGGGATTCAATATCATAGCTGCCGTTCCCTTTCTATAGCCCAAGAGCAGGGATGTGAGTTCGGGAACGAATATGGAAAACAGATAGTACTATAGTCAGCAAAGGAATTAATTGGATTAGAAGCACCAGACTAGAGATAATTTATGTTGGAGACAGAACGGGGCCCTGTGCTACACTAGCATTTATTTTGTGGATATCAGACTTGAAAACGTCCAAGACAACTTAAATTGAACGTCCGAAAGTTAAGTTTAAATCCATTGAAGAAGAGATTCATCGATCCCAAAAGCACACAAGAGTTAGATGTCAAACTCTGTCAAATGCCTTAAAAATATTAAGTGCAACTATCATGCTTTTGCCAGATTGCTAGGATTTATTTCGATTTACAGTTACTAAAGAATTGCTCGCAAGAAAAAGATCTCCAAACACTAACAAAGAATCCGCTTTGATTCACAAATCAATCACGGCACGGCAGCAAACCAAGCCATTCCCCAAACCTACAATAAAAGCCATAAAAAATCACCTCCTTGTTAGAATAAGGAAATAAATTCTTTGCGTAAACAAAAACAAAAATCTTGGTACTACTTTAAAGAATCCCTTACCGATCCAACCTTAGCAACGCCCCAAAAACTTTAGGCCGACATAAAATCGCTAACAAGCACATATTCTCCATACAAAATTGAAACAATTAAAACAATAACTACAGTAACTACAGCGTTGACATGTCCCAGAAAAAATGTAGAAAACTTTGCCGATACATGGGAATACCATAATATGGTATTCCGACGACTCCAACTTCATCAATGGAAAACAAAAAACGTTTAACGATTCAAATCTATCTTTTAACCCCAGTCCTTCAGCTTTCTCCATTGAATCAGAAATTAATATGTTGGAACTCGCTTCGTGTCTGCACACAGTCAAAGGAAAAACACTGGGATTCGATCGCATTTGCTATGCAATGTTAAAAAAAACTCTCCACAGGCTCTAAAACACCTCTCCTGGAACTTTACAGCAGAGTTTTTGATACAAGTATAGTCCCGCAAGCCTGGAAAATGGCAAACATCATTCCATTATCAAAACCAAATGGAAACTCACTTTAACCTCTGAGTATCGTCCAATATCCCTCCTTCCATGTACTGGGAAAATTCTGGGAAAAATCAAAACGAAACGCCTATTTTGGTTTCTCGAGAAAGACAAACAAGTCGCGTTTAAAAAAGGAAAGTCCACGTTAGATGCTTTTCTTTATATTGATCATTTCATTTCCACAACATTGTCTGAACGAAATCATGCCACTATTCTTAGCCTTGACTTTTAAAATCTTTTGACAGGATCGGGGCACATGTTGTTTTCAATCAACTTATAAAATGGAAAATCGGACCAAAAATTTATAAATACATAAAATCCATTTTGTCGAAAAGAAACTTTCGTATAAAATATAGCAACATTCACTCAAGCCAACATAAACTAAACCCCCAAGGATAACCACTATCAGTGGTCCTATGTTAGCAACATGATAGACAGCTTTTGCAACGTTGTGCAATCACTTTATGCTGACGACTTAATTATTTTTTCTAAGAATAAGAACCTGCACGAATTGGGAGATATTTTTTCTCTGATTGTAGAAGATCTCCTCCAATGGGGTAATAATAACTTGGGTTCGGTAATTTCAAAATCAAAATCTGTAACATTTCACATATGCAAAAAACAAAATTGTACAAAATTTATTCAAGTTAACTTAAACAATAGTTTTATAAAAAATGTTAATACTATGAAATTTCTAGGCATCATATTCGATACCAAATTTAGTTTAAAGCATCATTGTATCTATTAAAGAAAAAGTTTAACTGCCAGAGTCAATCTAATTAAATATTTATGCTCAAAATTAGTTACACTAACATTATTACTATAATGGTTTACCAATTTACGGTAAATGCTCAAATCATCTTTGGGGTCTGGTACAACACCTTACCACGTTGCCGCCAGAAGTTGTATGAGAGCCATACGTTCAACTCCTATAATGAACATACTGACCGAAGCTGGACTCCCGCATTTAACGAACAGAATTGATTTCCTCACTTCAAAAATAATAACAAAAATAAACTCTTCACAAAAAAAATCTATCCATTATGAGGTCAAGAAGATCCTAAATCGGAAAAGACATCAAAAAATGCAAATCACATTATGCCGGGCAACCACCTTGAAATCTACGAAATTAAAAGGCTCAACTACTGATGACATCTACAAAACTCTTTTTCTGGATATGTTGGGCAAATATAAATCGCTTGGATGGAAACTGCTTTTCACAGAAGCATCCAAAGCAGACACCTACACCTTTTTTGCTGTGGTTGATATGAGACCAGTTCTGTTGTTTCCAAAGATTATTGCCAACATATACATCAACTTTCACCGCTGAAGCTTTTGCCATATACAAAGCGATAACACACTCTCAAAAGAAAAAAAAACTATTGTATTTTCTGACAGCCTTTCCACAATACGAGCTATAAAAAATGTCTCCAACTCTATTGAAATAATTAAATTAATACGAAACCATCTCATCCTGAATTCCAAGACCTTAAAAATCGTTCGGATTACATAACTCAAAGCAAAATACGATTAAAACCAGGAGCGACAGCAAACCTTTGTGTGGCTTCATGCCTCAAAAAACTTATTCACCAACGATTATTAATGTCCTTAAACTCACATTGGTCTCCACCGCTCAAAGCTAATGGGATTGAAGGGAAATCTAAGTTCCCCTTAATTGAACTTGTTTTGCAAAAAAGCTTTTCTCATATGGTAAAATGTTAACAAGAGTATATTATCCACACATCTATCATATCAGATAAATTAAATAAAAATATAAAAAAAAAATCGTTGTTCGGTTTTTCATACAAACAAAAAAATATATGTATATCTGCTCAATACCAATTTTTTCCCCATTTTTATATCTTCAAAGTCATTGAGAAGTTTTCATGTTTTGAAATATTTCGATGAGCTGATAGTATATCAGCATTTCCATGACCTTGCAAAGAAAGCACGTAATGGATCTGTAAGAGGAAAGAGAAGATTCCCTTTTTCAGGGACTTTACTTTAGACTCCATATGCAGATATTTTGCGACTTGCCGTTTTCATGTGACGATGATCACCGCATCCGAAAATGTTCACCCTCTTGCGCTTCTTTTACCTTTCTACCTTTAGCTTTAAATGTCATCATTGATGTGATCATTGATTGTTGATATTATAAATTCAAATGTAGAGTAGCACTAATTTAACGAAGTAGTTGCCTTCTAACCATATGTATCGGGATCCTATTCGCCAGTATCGGTCTGATATGCGCTGATGCACCTATACAGGAAAACAGCCAGAGAATATGTCTGGAAACGGTCTAAGGCTAATTGACTTTGTTACGGGGAGCAACATCAGTATAGCTAGGACACGTTTTCTATACTTGTATGTCCATAAAGAGAATTGGCGGTCACTTGATCATCAAACCGTCACCCAAATTGATCACGTTGCGATCACAGCAAGACATTGCTCTAGTAATTGGTCATATAAAAATTTTCCGCGGTTTTTTGTCACTAGATAGTATTGGTGTCCAATAATTCGTTGTTCGTGTTAAAAGTTATACTGATTTGAATATGAGTGAAAAATCTGAAGAAATATGCTATATGGTATGATGCTTCTTTACTATAAAAAAGGGAAAAACTTTGCAAAAACATGTCGAAAAATTTGTGAAGTTTACGGTGAAAATGCTGTGAGTGAACGCCGGACCTAGGATTGGTTTGTTCGATTTCGTTCCGGAAAATTCGATGTAAAAGATGCACCTAGCATTAGTCGGCTTTTCGATGAGTCGATGAAATTTTGCAACAGATGAAGCAAGACCGGCACTGAAGCTGTCTGGAGATAGCGGAGGCACTAAACATCAACCGTATGACAGTTTGCAATCATCTAAAACGAGCAGGCTACTCACAGGAGCTCGATGTTTGGGTGCCACATGAATTAATGCAAGGAAATTTAATTGACCGAATAACCATCAGTGAAGCGATGCTGAAACGTAACGAAATGAAACCATTTTTGAAGTGATTCATTATGGGCGAGAAAAAATGGATTAAACACGAGAATATCCAACGCTAGCAATCATGGTCAAAGGCCGGTGACCGACCTGGAGTTGAGAGTTTAGTGGGATTGTCTATTATGACCTGCTAGAACGTAGCGAAACGGTCTATTCGATTCTCTCTTAATGATAAAAAATTTGTCGACCGAAGAGCTGCTGAAAATCACTTGGCCAAGTTTTTCGCTGATAAACCACAGAAGTTCTACAACGATGGAATTATGAAGCTTCCCGGAAAATGGTAAAAGGTCATGGATAATAATGGCCAATATGAACTTGATTGAAATTGATTTTGAATAAAGAAATTTTTTTTCAAAAATGTACCAAAAAACCGCGGAGACTTTTTATATGACCCGTTATTATATATATAGGGTTTTCTAATAACGACTTGACAACTTTTTTTTTTTAAATAAAAGGCAAACCATTTGAGATATTTCAAAAACTTTATTATTGGCTTGAAGTACAATCAAAACATTTATGAATGGAACTCGACTTCGTTCATATGGCCACCGCGGGCACGTTTTCAGCGTTCGTTTCTTTGGACCATATTTTTAACGACTCGGCTACACATTTCGGCCGAAACGGCCACTATTTCGCGTTCAATGTTGGCTCTGAGCTCTTCAAACGTCTTCGGCGTGTTAGCATAAACCAATGACTTAACGTAGCCCCACAGAAAATAGTCAAGCGGCGTTAAATCTCACGAACGAGGCGGCCAAACGACTGGCCTATGTCTTGAGATAACACGCTCACCATACTTACTCTTCAATAAATCGATTGTAGCGTGTGGCTTGTGGCGCCATCCTGTTGAAACCACATGTCGTCCAAGTCCATATCTTTCAATTCGGACCAAAAATAATCGGTGATCATGGCGCGATAACGCTAACCATTCACAGTAACGTGACGATCGTTATCGTCGACGAAAAAATATGGCCCAATAACGCTACCGGCATGCAAACTGCACCAAACAGTTATTTTTTGTGGATGAAGTAGTGATTCATGAAGCACATGTGGGTTTTCACCCGACCAATAGCGCATATTTTTCTTATTGACGAACCCATTGAGCCAAAAATGAGCTTCGTCACTGAAGATGATTTTGCGATGAAATTCATCATCTTGGCGCATCTTCTCCAGAACCCAATCGAAGAACGTAGCTCGTTAGTGTACTTTACCATGATGAAAATGTTGAATTTACTGAATAAATTGACAGTGACAGTTTGATGATTAGTTAAAGAGTGCGTTCACAAATTAAATTCAAAGTTGTAAAGTTCGTATTGGAAAACCCTATAGATTCGGAGCACCACTTCGTTACAGCCAACCTACTGATATCTCAAACACCACACCAATAAAGAAACACTAGAAAATTTGCTATCGCGTATTCCCCAATTTCTCAAAATGTCGTATGCAATCAACATCAAGAGCATTGGCATCGATGCTAAGAAGCCATCAGAAACGCTGCAACTGATGTGCTGGGTAGTCACCTGACTACCTTTAGGAAACCCATGGTTTGATGAAGAGTGAAGACAAGCACACGTAGAGAAACAACTCGCCTACGAAGCGGCACTGCATAAAAAAAAGAGAACGTCCCTTGAGTTCTACGAGCAATGGAGGGAAAGTAAATCTCCTTTCCCGAAGGAAAAAGAAAGCATAAGATGGGCAAGGTAATAAAGTAGAATCGCAGTAGTGACTGTATGAAAAAAGCACGTCTGCAGACGAGGACAACTTGGACGCTGAAAATCAAAAGATCCATCCACCCGACCAAAATGAGATAAGGATAGCAATATCTAAGCTGTTCAACCAGACGTGCAGCCACGTAAATTTTTCAACATCATACCTGGCTTGGTGAAAAGTAACCTCCTTGACCACCAGAATGCGCTGCTACTGCAAAAAAGCTTATGATGCCTTGAAGTCCATTCATATTTAGATTGATATGGCAAATTTCAGTGCAATACTGTCTTTAGTTTCGTTTTAACAGCTGGTTGTTGTTGACGTGTTTGGCATCACGTTGAGTATGGACAAAAACGATTTTCGTTCTCTCATAAAACATTATTTTTTGAGAGGCAAGACGGTGAAGGAAACAAAAGAAAAGTTGGATAAATATTATGGGGCTAATTCTCCGTCAGATTACACCGTCAAATATTGGTTTCGAGAGTTTCGTGGTGGCCGCAACTGCACTACCGAACAAGTCCGCAGCGACAGGCCCTGAAAAAAATACATTAAATGGTTTTGGTTGACCGGAAAGTGAAGGTGCGCGAGCTAGCAAATACCGCAAAGATTAGTACTAAGCGCATACGCCATATTTTAGGCAATATTCTGCATATGAAAAATTTTATCCTGCCGCTGGGTGCCGCGCACACTCACTCCTGACCAAAAACGCGAACGCGAGAACACTTCGAAAGAGTGTTAGGACTTGCTGATGCGAAATCCGGAGGACTTTTGGCATTGATTTGTAACTGTTGAACACCAGAGAACAGAATGAGTACCCGGCAATGGACTGAAGCTCGATGGGTCGGAAAGGTTACGGCGTCAGTTTTCTGGGATTTTCATGGCTTACTCTTCGTGGACTACCTCGAAAAAGGAAAAACCATCAACAGCGAGTATTACTGTGCATAATTGGAGCGAAATCGTTGCAAAACCGCCTCACATGAAGAGAAAAAAATTTGTTTTTGCAAGACAATGCACAGGTGCACAAGAGCATCGCAACCACGCATCAATGACCAATTGCTGTCGCATCCACCGTATTCGCCCGGTTTGGCTCCCTCGGACTATTATCTCTTCCCAAACCTCAAAAGATGGCTCATCAATAAAAAAATTCAGCTAACGCGAGAAAATCATCGACGCCACGGAGGAGTACTTTGCAGACCTTCCGGAAAATTACTTTTTGGACGGGAAGAAGTTAGAAAATCGCTGGAAATTGAAATTGAATAATATTTATAAAAAAAAAAACAAAAAAAAATTTTTTTCACTCCCAAGGAGGTTACTTTTCACCCCACGTAGTACTTAGGATATTTGTATGAATTTCACAAGTTAACACCAGAGATGCAATTTTCCAAAAGTCTGTACTACGTGCATACACTATTATTATAGGCATCACCAACGGATCTCTGAGATGACATTGACATTAGTGGCAGAACAAAGCGAGCCGTCACTAATACGTTCGCAAGTATTGGCGCAGGGAGTGCAAAGATGGGTATACTCTGTCAACAAGGACACACAACATCGACGAATCGGATAGAACATAACAAAAGACAGCTATAACTTTGAGATATGTAGCCAGAAACTTTGTATACCTAAGCTTTCTTTTTAAACCGGGTGCGTCTTGTGCGGCACATCAAATTGGTTGGACATCCACTTGCGTGCATTACATAAGATGTGGTCATTCTCTGCTGCGCCATCCTTTGCACTCAGACTCAAAGACTCTTTGGCCTGAAGATATGGTTAATTCGCTCAGTCGTGAAATTTATAGACACCTGACTAGTCCAACGGTGTTGTGGTGACCGTAAAATTTGTAGCTGATTCTTCTTTATCATTCCCTGTGAAAGTATTCCTCTCGAGACACGGAAGTGCGGTCTAAACCCTCGAAAGTAGGACTGGAATTATTAGGGCCTTGTATAAAGCCAGTTTGTTGAAGAATAATTCTGTCTGATTTCCGCACTTATGTCGTACACAATATCCTTAACTACTTCGAAATAATACCGTCGTTTCCTGATGACCGCATGCACTTTGTTTTGCCCTCGCTTGATGTCATATCCATTTTAGCTGCTTTTACCTCAATATTAACGAAACGGCCTTTTGTGTTCGTCCAATTATATCAATGTCGTCCATAAACGAAAGTAATTTAATTAAAAAAGGTCGTGTCTCTCTCACATGCTAGCGCATGGCGTTTCCTAAAACCTCTTTTAACTTTGAAGACCTCGGCTGCTAACAGTTACTCAAACCAGTTTGATGTTTCTGTTGTTCTCCCTATTCACCTGTATAATTGTCAGTTCTAAATTTCGTCAAATTGCATTTTCCGGTTAATATCCGCCAGTGCTCGAATTTATTATTTATTTATTTATTTTTTTTTTGTCTACTGGCAGATTTCAGTGCAAATAAAAGCCCCTATCTACAATAATAAAAAAAAATAAATAAATAAAATAACTCAACCTATATTTATACCCTCACTGACCTACACAATCAATTTAAACATGCCTTGCGGAATTGCCACTTGAGTAATCGATGACAACGATGCTGACTGTGTAGCTTGCAAGGACATTTGTGGGAACACAAAATAAATACGGTGTTTATTAAAGAATTCTCCGATAATCTACTTTTTTTCTGTGATGAGTGTAAGAGTATCTCACTTTCGCAAATGCTTTTGGCAATAAAATGCCTAAGCGATTCAATGACTCCTACCAACGGTCATTGAAAGCAGTGTTAAAAGTGTTGGAGAGTTACTTAACTCAGTGCAGAACTCAGCCGATCTAATAAAATCAAAAGTAAAGCACATAGATAAACAAATTGTTGGTCTAATCGAATTATACTCCGGGAGATCCAGGAATGAAAAAACTCCCTTACGTCACCTGGATAAAGTATTGAGTGACATCAAAGCTATGTGTTCTGCGCATGTTATCTTCAACCAAAAAACCTGCGAGTTGATAAACTCCCTGCCTGACGACATAGACATTCATTTTCAGTCCTCTTCACACAAACAACTCTCTCCTAAACAATGTGATCCCATGCTCGAAGTTATCTTCGATAAAGTGAACGATCGTGTCGGTGACGAACATCGCAACAATAAACAGCAAAATCGTTGATATACCAAACTTCCTGCAGCCTCACCAGAATGTTTCCTATAATACATCGCTCATGGCTGAATTAATGGAATCTGAAGTGGGTTCACGCTCACCCCCACATACAAGTCATCAGGCGGAGGGTTCAACCCACTGGTTCCTGCGAAGTTTCTTCCAACTATACAACAGAGAACACTTCTATGTCAGCTCCTCCAATCGCTGCCCCACGGAAGTTTATCAATCATTTTAATTTAACTTGGACACCTTCCGAATGGTAACGTAGACTTGATAAGCTTGCTTCGAAGAATTAATTGGTCACTACCCTTCTTATCAAAAGCGCCCCACGAAACGCTGATGTTGACTGGATCACAAATTTCTTCGAAAAGAAATACGGCATTACCATTAACCACTGCAATTTGCTTCCTACATCTCACCACAGAAGTAAGCGCAGTTTCAAGCTCAATCTTCCAGCCAAATACGATTGGTCATTCCATAATCTTGCCAGCAACAATTTCAATATTGGAAGGATGCGTGTCTGTAAATGGTTGGAAAATACGACCAAGAAGCAGGAAAAGTCAAGCAGTTCATCATACCTAAACCAACAAATAATTTAGCAATTAAATCCAATTTGAGAAGACCCACCTCTTCTCCCCACAACAAACACAGCTCCAATTGGAGCTTTAAAACTAAAAATTTTCCTAATTTTATGCCTCCACCGACTCGGTGTGCTACGAGGGTAAAACAAAAACAAGCGTCATGGTTTCTATCCAGCAGGAAGGCCTCTCTATTGAAGTTACCAGTCTCAGGAAACTTTATATAAAGTATCACGAAATTTTCAATACGCCCCCCCCCCCCCAAAGTTGCAGAAAATTTTGCCGCTCTTCTTGCCGCACTATGTACACCCTTAAAGTCTCACACTTCCAACGTAGTCGACTTGACCGCGATAAATTTTTTCGACCCTAAAAAGTCATGCAAAAACCTCCCTTCACCTTCTATTACCAGAACGTAAGAGGACTGCACCCGCGCAGTTTTCCGCCAACCTCATGCTCTCCCATTTGATATCCGCGCTCTGACGGAAACTAATTTCATCCCCAACATAAGAAACCAGGACTTATTCCCTCTTTCTTTTAATGTTTTTCAGAATGATGACCGCACACCCCCTTGATTGAATCCCCTTGTCGAGGTGTCCTACCGGCTATTCACAGCAGCTTGGACTGCTCTCTTGTTGCAACTTCATCTTCTTCTAAGCTCGACTTTGTGTCGGTTAAAATAACACTTACTCGTAGATGCTTGTATGTTATGTGTTGTTACATTCTTCGGGCGCAATCTATCGAATCTTACCAACTTACTATTGCAGCAATCGACAATTTGATCGACTTATCAGACTCGCTTGATGATATGATTATCTTCGGCGATTTTAATCTACCTCAGCTGAAGTGGACTCCATCTGAAGACCTATCTTTTTTCATCGCTTCCAATCCCATTTTTACTAAGGAATGATTCTTCTTAGATCCTAGTGATCCTTCTAACATCGCCAACTTTTTTGCTACATTTTTCAATCATTTGCCAACAACTCCTTCGTACCAGATCGCTCTTTCTTCAATGATCTACCAAATTTCTCCATTGGTCTCTTTCTCACTCAAAATTTCGATCCTGCAGTTATTAAAGAAAAGTTACTAAATCTTAAATATGAATTTGTACTCGGCCCAGACGTACTCCCGATGATATCGCAACTGATTTCACTAAAGCACTTGATAAGATATCTCATCAATTGATCCTCTTCAAATTGTCTGCTCTCGGCTTTGAGCCTCTCTTTTTAAAATGGATTTCTTACCTGGTAAACCGATATTATAGTGTTCGGTTTAGTTCCGCCCTTTTAGTTCCATTCCTGGCCTCATCTGGAGTTTCACAAGGCAGTCATCTTGGCCCTCTTCTCTTCATTCTTAATAACAACGATGTTGAGAGGGTCAATAAACACTCTTCCCTCTCCCTTTACGCTGACGACACAAAATTTTTTTAAACTATTTCCTCTCCCCATGATTTTGCCCTTCTTCAAGAAGACCCTTATCGGTTTTCAATCTGGTGCCTTAAAAACTGCCTATAACTTAATATAGCCAAATGTCAATCTATAACCTTCTCCTCACCGACTTTATTTTCTCCATGGTCAACCAATTCCCCTGGTTTAGTCTTTTCAAGACCTTGGCATATTATTCGACTGTGAGCTTAATTTCCGTTCGCATATCGATAAGATAATCCTCAAAGCCAACTCATCACTTGGCTTTATTAAACGGTGCTCCAGGAATTTTCCAACCCGTATGTAACCAGTTCTCTCTATATTACCTTTTTTCGCATCTGCTAAACGTCGATTCCTCAGAGTTGCTCTCCGTAGTCTGCCGTGGAACGACCCTTTAATCTTACCTCCCTATCAGGACCGCCTCAAACTTCTAAATAAATTTGTTAGAAGAACATAGGAATACTACTGACATTCTTTTCATTCACCGACCTCTCTCAGGTTCCATCGACTGTGCATCCATTTTGAATTTCCTTCAATACCATCGCCGCAATCTATGTCGTCCTCGTCTCTTTTATCTACCGATCCACTGCAGCTCTTATGGCTCCAACGAACCAATCTTCCGAATGCTTGGAAAGGTCAACTCAAACCTCTCCCTTTTTGATTTCCACCATCACTTCCTTGGTCCCTAGCTCTTAAGTCTTTTTGTTAATTTTTATGTTAGGTTAAGTATGTATTAAGCCAATAAATGGGGGCCTCAGCCCCCACCAAAATTAAATTAAAATTCATTACCGGCCTTAGTGAAGAGCTGAGAATTCTAAATAGTCATCCCGCACAACCTGTCGAGTTTGTCAAGGATATCAAAGCTAGACATGGTGTTGTATATTTCGTTGTTGTTCAACCTGTAATTGCGGCTTTGAAGTCCATAAGTAGATGGTGAATTTTGATGTGAAATTTCCGGGACTTTTCCAAGATTTGTCATAACGTGAATATTTGGCCGATGGTGATCTTTCATGTCATTGTATTCTTGGCTTGCTAGATTCCCGGTTTAACAGGGTCTCTGTTAAACCTTTCTGCATGGTTTAATAATTCTCTTAAACTAAAGAACAATGCTTGATAGAATAATTTAAAACAAAAATAAATATCGGCATTAAAATTAGAAAAGCTGTGATATATTTGCACACAGGTACTTCTCAGTAATATATACAAAAAAAAAGAGTTTCTACAAAAATGTCTTATATGTTGGTGTTTCTCAAATAATTTTACATCACGGACACCTCACCTCTTTTAAAATGAAAAATAAATTTGGTTATCTTATCTTATCTTTGAATTCAGGTATAGAATTTACACCAAGTAATAAATGTAGGATCTATTGCCTAAATCCGTCCTGTCTCTTATAATTTTAAGCCATACGCTTATATAATCCAAAGTGGTCGGGTTGGAGAAGCTATTTTCAGAGTCTTTGAAAGTTGTCCATTCTGCAATCAAACGGTAATTCTAACGTGGATTTTTACCAAACTTCTGAGATTGACTAGCATTTTGTGTTGCTGGGATGTAAAATTTGGAAGATTTTAGTAAGATAATCTGAAAAAACAACGAATGAAAAGTGTATCGAAGTAACCGAACTCGTATACCAAATAGCATGAGTTCAACTTTAAAATAAAACAAAAATCTTAATATGTACCTACATAGAAAAATAAAAAATACAGCAAAAAAAAAAAAATAATAATAATAAATTTATTGGTACTTTGATATTGAACGTGGATTATTGCTTCGAACCCCGAACACAGTTATCCACTATTCTTATATTCTAGCGTACATTTTAAAATCTGTCACCTTCGTGTGTTAACACTTATTTCTCCTTGGCTCCAGGTTTAAGATCATCTTCAGTTGCGGCTATAGTTTTAAGCAAAAGCTTAGAATCAGTTTTTGTTTTAACCCACAAAGTATTCACAGATTTTCGCAGATATCTATTTGGAATCAAGGAATCAGGTGATGTACCTCTTTCCCCACACGATGGGCACTCATTGCACTCAGATTCCAAAAGCGCACCTCGTACGCAGTCATCACAAAATGAACTGCCACAACACGGAATCATAACGGCATCCACGAAAATCTCTTTGCAAATTGAACACAACAAATCATCAGGGACATTCGTGGACTTGTCCTGAGGAAATGACCTTGGGAGTAAGTTTTCTTTTTCGTCCTTTTCCTTTTGTTGAAAAGATCTTGGTACTCCGGCTTTCCACCTTCCATTATTATCAATCCCACTCGCCAGTTTCCCTATACTAGGAACCGGGCAATCTCTCAGCCAATGTCCTACGGTATAACATCGATTACATCGATAATTCTTAGGTGCTGGAGCTGAATACTTTCCATTTTTATAAGCTGCAGTGCTTTGCATCATCATCATTTCAATTTTTTTCTCTTCGGTAATGTTTAGCTTGGAAAGATCGACAATCGTCTTAGCAAGTGATTCAGCGCTCTTTTTATTTGTATTGATTTGGTTGAATTCAATTGTAGCAAGAGCCTTCTTCGCAACAGCTGTTTTTTTGGGTCGTGGAGTTACCGGAATTCTTGACACGATCAATGTTGTGTTCTTTGGAATTAGTCCATCAGCGTTTTTGAATTCTTGTTTGGAATCGGCGTTGACAACTTGAAGGTCATCGTCGGATTTGCTCAAGTGATTTAATTGGACCACTTTTTTCTTGAAATCGAGCAGCGAAATCGATTCGCCGTTGAAGGATATGGTCTCATATTGTGAGACAGTATTTTTGAATTTATAACGTACTGACATTATTATTATTTTTTTTTTGTTGTTTGTTTTGTTTTTCAAGATATTTTAGAACCCGTGCTTCGCCCGTTTAAATCAATTTATTTTGCAAAATAACGGAACCTTTTAAATGTCAGCTGAATATGTAGAAATTGTTGTCAAAACGTAACGTAAGACATACCTTCCCGCCTTTGTTCAATAGATTTAATATGCATACTTTTAATAGCGGATAATGCAAGCGAATTTTACATGACAGAAATAATTCTTTTTGGATGACACTACTTACTTTGATGGAGGAAAGGGAAATCAAAAATTAGCAAGAAAAAGCATACTTAACTCGCACATTGTTTTTCGTACAGAAACCAAAGATGTAAAATAAAAATTCTGAATCAGGGAAAGCTCAGCTCAGACGGAAAGTTGGGAAAAATGGACATCAAAACGAGTGGAAATATGTATGTGGTCCGCGACATAATACTTAAGCTCAGTTCAGAATTTGGATAGATCAGCCCCTTTATAATAAAATAGAGTTGTAGCTTAGCTTTACACCTCTTCTGAAGCAGAAGTGCGCAAAATTTACATTAAATACTTTAATTCAGTCGCAAACGCGTGTCGTGAGAAGTGGGTATCGCGAACATTTCCTAGTCATATGCCCAAGGGTTTTAAAATTTTTTGAATTTAAACAGCCGTGTATAATACCTATAATACATACCATATACACATAATAGACTTTACCGTGCGTATTAATACGATTTACATCTGGTCAGACTCTTATTTTCCCACATAAATAATTCCATCTCTTTTAAGACGTTTCTTAGAAGTGGGGAGATTATTTGAAATAAAAGTTTTTTGATGACTTGGAGAGATCTTGAATAGTTTAAAGAATTCTTTGCATCATCGATTTTCTCGATTTTCTTTACTAAAAGCTACTGTGAGATTTTGAGATTTGCTTCTTTCCTCTATTCTATTTTTTCCACCACTTTAGACCTGCCATCCACTTTAAGCATTTGAATAGCTTGCGTAGATATAAGCCTTTCTTCCTTTTGCATCTGGCAAAAGTCGGAGTGTCAACGCATCTCAAAGCTAAAGCAAAATACTCAACTATTGGGACCATTGCTATCAAAAGTACACACTATTTCATTTTAAAATAAACAGCAATAGAGACAATCAAAGCATAAAGAAGTAACATCAATTTAACCGTACAAAGCATCTCAAGAAAATAAGTGGCGAGACCTCCATGCTGGAATGTGGCGGGATAAATTTTCAAAGTTCAAGTTCAAATGTGCTCATCATGCCAGTAACATTGTCACAAAGAGGGATACTGTGCTTGCTTTTCAAGAGAAAAATCAATAAAAATTCAACTTCTTCGTATTCATCTCGAATTAAAAGAAAAGTTTCATCTAAAAAACATGGGATTAAAACAAGTTCAGTAGTAGTGAACGGCAGCGCTCACATCCCCGAACGGGTTGTTGACTTCGGTGTAACTAACCCCTCGTACTAGGGGTTTTATAATGGAACTGGCCCTCTAGGTTAAGGGTTGCGCCGTCGGGGTAACTGCCCGGCCTTGGGAAAAATATGTAGTTATGAAGTAACATCAAGCCTCGGATACGGATGGATCCACTGCAAACGAAACAAGGACTCCAGTCTCAAGTGTTTAACGTGGTCGCCTGTTTGGAAAACTTAAGAGCACGGGACGCCCATACATCCATGTGAGCAAGGATACGCCTTGCCATCGCTCAACGTCAATTTACTGATACCAAAGTAGAACTCGTGTTGGAGGCAAAAAGTTCCACCCTTCAAGGCCGACCTAAAATCTCTTGCTGATCTTAGAGTCACAGCACCCAGTATCTTGCAACTCTACATTGGGTCAAATACTCTTCCCGCAACTTTGGGCTTAAGCCACAGCCACCATGACGCTCACACAAGGGGGCATACCTCTACAAGTCAGGCCCGGACCGAAATCCGGGGGGCTCCTTACTTCCATGGTACCGTGTTTTAAGTCTTAGTAGAGACTACCGGTGGTTCTGCCAACCAACAGGACCTCTGACCGGCCGCTGGTAACTGGTCAAATCGTAACAGCTTTCGGAGGCGTTAAATACCAAAAACCCTTACAATGTGACCAGTACATTTTGCTCTGCCCCCGGTTTTTATTAGACAACGTCATTGATGTGCGAAGCCTTGATAATTGGGCGGGGGCCCACGTAACAAGGACAACGAACTTCGGATCTACACGTGGAATGTTAGATCCATTAATAGGTCATATGCAGATGAACAACTAGTGGAGGCCCTGGACAACCGCCATCCAAGAAATATGATGGAATGGGTCGGACAAAAAGAGGATGAAAAATTGCGATGACATCTACTACAGCGATTGTTACGATGGCAAAAGCAGAGCTTATTAGGATGCGGATCCATTGTAGACTTGCGAGTAGGCAAGAAGTCTTGAGTTTTCAGCATATGAACGAGCGCCTTGTAATATCAGTATTAAGGTTTAATATGCCAACATTAGTCTTATATAATGACTTATACGAGCTCTTGGAAAAGATCTAGCTATGACATTAAAATTGTCCTTGGCGATATTAATTCAAAGCTAGGAAGGGAGGATATATTTGATAATGGTGTCGGAAGGTATAACCTGCACGACACCACCTTCAATAATGGAATCAGACTTTGTCGAGGGTTAAAATATTGTCGCAGAAATTGACCACATTGCGATCGACGCAAGACATTTCTTCAGTATTATGTATGTTCGAACGTTCCGAACGACTCGGTCCATTGCCTTGTTGTATTCAATGTATGGTTGCGGATATCTCGAACATCGCAAATGCAAACTAATACTGTGAGGAAGTTCAATGTCGGAGGGCTACTATCGCAAAAGATCGCCAAATCCCTTTCCGATCGAGTATCTTTAATCTCTTGAGAGGTCTTATGTTGCCAGCATCAAGTATCGAAGACTTGTGGCAATATTGCCATCAGAGATGATAGGTTGCACTCGGCTACCGCAATGAAACCCCTGGTTTGACGATGAGTGCCGGCAAGCACATGCAGCTAAGCAAGATGCATACAAAACGGTGCTGAATACTGAATACTGCTGAGAGATGAACACCGGCTTTTCAGGAGGAAAAAGAAGGACGATTCTAAAACTATTTTCTTAGAGATTTCATTACATAAAATAAGAGTAATCTTAAGATAGTTTTTAAGGCCGAAAGGTAAACTTTGAATGAAATAAGTTTTTAATGTTAAGTTTAGAGCGTTCAGTAAGATTTAAGAATTTTTGTCAAGAATTAAGGGTAGTAATGACAGAAACAATAAAAATGAATTTAGAAGAAAAAAAAAAGGAAAAAAAAGGAACAAAAGAAGCACGCGATGGAGAAAATTAAGAGATGCTTCTCCACGAATGAGATTCGGAAGTTTTACTAAGAGGTTAAAATAAAATGCCATGGATACATACCCCGTATCAAAGTCTGTAGAGACGAATAAGGGAACATTGTATTAAATGCTGAGGATTTGGAAAGAGCATTTCTGTAGACTGTACAACGGCAATGATGAACCAAACAGCGTTGTCAGGCAGTTGGCGCTACCAGTATTGGCATTGGTGCTTGTACTTATCATCGCCTAGAGGATGGTAGCATTAAACCAATTCAGCATGCTTCGCGGACACTTAGCCAAGTTGGAAAAAATTACAGCCAGTTGGAAAAAGATGGATTGGTGTTTATTTTTGCAATAGAAAAATTCCAATGCTGTTTCGACGACACTTTGCACTTCAAGGTGCCACTACAAGCCACAGCTGGTTATTTTTGGTTCGAAAAAGTTGCTACACTGGGCGTTATTTTTTGGTAAGATATGATTCTCAGTTAAATACATATCAATAGCGGAGTTCGGTAATGCAGGCATGTTATCTCGAATGTTAGGTTTCCATTAAAAACCCACAGCAGAAAACTACGTAATTGCACATACCACTGTTGATAGCAATGATGTCTCACATCTCGATTTAATACATTAATTTAAACATTTACCAATTACATTTAAGATAATTCGCTGCAACTTTAAAATCACCGATTTTACAAAAAGGTAGCGATTGTATAAGAACACCATGGCCTGATAAAAAGGATTTGTCCCCAATCATTATTCCATTCTATAACAGGCATGAAGCATTTCCATTGGCCAACGATTGTATTATGTTTGGAGACAGGTTGACTATACCATAACGTTTTCGATCCAAAATTCTTCATCAGATTCATCGAGGACATCCGGAAATCGAAAAAAAGAAGGCAATCGCTGGTGGTTTTGTTCACTGGCCCGAAATCGACACGCACATAAAACAATTTGTAAACCAATGTTCAGCTTTCTAATGAACATCCAAATTGACAGTTAATACTTCCTTCTAGTCATAACCCTTACCATCTTCATCGTAGGAGAGCGTTTATACAGATTACGCCGGACCAATCCAAATTGCTTACTACCTGGTTATCGTCGATGCCAAGTGGCCAGAAATAGTACGAACCCCCACTACAACATCAACTTCATACATAAACCTATTAAAATAAGTTTTCTCACGTCAATAATGATACTCAATTCTGTAGCCACTTATTCATTAACTTCAACATCACAGAAAATTTAGAATTTTCTTACAGTTGGAATATCAACTACGCCGATTGACTTTCAATGGCGAACCCGGTGAAGCTAATCGTAACAGATCACACTTGAAACCACAAGTTCGATGGTTATTTAGGAAACACCGAGCTTCTAAGAGGCTCCTCCATCTGGGAGGGGAAGTGTTGCATCCACCAATAATATCTTAATTTAGCAACACTGTCTTCACTTATCATCGATTGCTGACATCTGCAAAACCTAGCCTGTCACATGTCTCCCAGTCAGTTGTACTTAGTTAACCTCCCTTTTAAGACCTTATTCTTAATTATAGTAGGTAGTAGTAAGAGTAATAAATATTTGTAATATTAAGCCGAGCGTTTATCCAAAGATTTCCTGTTAAGATATCGCAACATTTTTTTTTGATTTTAAGCCGAATTTAAAGAGTGTGGCTTAAAAATTTTATTGTGAACAATTTGTGTTATCACATCGAAGGAACATTTGAGTATATTAGACGGCTGTTCTAGAATGTACTTTGGTATATATAACAGCCAGGCGATTTTTTATCTGCTCAATAGTACGCTGGAATGGCTTGAGAAGAAAAAGGGTATGTTGCCGATTCTGACGAAAAAGGCTTAGGTAAAAAGTATGAAGATTGCTAAACTCAAATCTCTAGTAAGCATCGAAATAAGGTCTAAATTTGCATGGTATCATCTCCAAAAACGCTCAAAAGAAGTGCTAAAAAGAGAATGCATGTTTTTCTGAGGCACCGACTTATCCAATACTGTTACGCCATATAAAGTTCAAAATTTTTCCTATCCTCAATCAGCTCAGTTCAAATTGCCACGTTGCATTCTTACTTTGCTTCACAATCTTCAACTCTTATTTTGTCTTTTCCACCTCTTTTAATCCAATAAACAAGGGCGCTTTTTATTATTGAACTTTTTTCATTTATTTTTGATCGAAAAATCTTATGGTGGTATAACTGCTCCAACGTCAACAATTTAACAACACATGAACATCTTCAGAGTGGCAAAGCAGGCTAGTCCGACTCCGCACAACGAATCAGTTGTTGGCCACCGTACTCATCAAAGGTACCCCCCATTACGCATATGTTGCTTGGATCTCTGAGTTTTTCAAAAAGAGGTATGGCATCATCATTAGCCAATGCACAATATTTCCAACATCTCAACACAAAAATAAACGCAATTTCAAGCTTAACTTACCGACAAGATATGAATGGTTATTTTTTAACCCACCCAACACCAACCTTAACCTTGGAAAGATGCGGTTCTCCAAATGGACGGATAAGCCCAGCACTAAAAATATAGAAAAAAAAAACCAAACAACATTTCACCCAATAAATCTAAATAAAAATCACCCAGATTCATTCTCCATTCACATCCTAGACTTGTCCCCAACTGGAGTCTTTAAAAAATTATTTTCCAATTTTTCCCCTCCTATCTATAACCCTAAGCAAAACCGTTCACGTCTTTCCACAAATGCACCAGTTGTCTCTCTTCCATCCATCAACGCGTTTCTTTTAGTTTAACTGCCATTGCTCAACCGTTTACACCCTCTCCTACTAACAACTGCTAAATACCTAAACATTATTAGCTCGCGTATCTTAAATCCCGCTTCTAACTCGGTTTTTTCCTCGGTTTGATAGGCCTCTGCCCCTATTTTTAATCCTCTTCCGCCACCGAATGTCAAATTGACTCAAAAGCATATAGATATCACGGAATGACGTTATGCGCTCTCTAGGCTAAGGGATATAAAGATATACGAAAATATAAGTCTCTTTCTCGCATACCTTCACGACAAATCCGACTCTGTTTACTTTGAATAAAAAACCAAGTCTAATCGGCTCCACCCAACAGGAGGGCCTTGCTACTACTAGTCTCAGGAATCTTTACAAAAGGTATCATGAATATTTTAATACACCTCCTCAAAAGATTGCAGATGCCATCGCTGCTTTCCGGAGCTATCTACACTCTAAAAGAGTCTCTCTCCTTCAGCGTAGCCGAGTTGACCATGATAATTTTTTTCTTTCCTAACTTGCCTTCTTTGTCTGCATCTTATCTACACACCCCTACTCATCCTCGCTACAAACTCTCCTTTACATTTACTACTTGCGCTCTAAAACTATTGCTGTTTTATCTAAATCTCATGGCCTCTCTTTCGCCGTGTATGCTCTTACAGAAACCAATCTGTTCCCCGATATAAAGAAACAGGAAATATTCCCATTTTCTTATAATGTTTACCGATTTGACGAATTCTCTACCCCTATGGTTAGTGATCCTGCCCTCCCTATAGTTGATTCTCCATGCCGAGGCGTCCTACTTGCCATTCACTATAGCCTTAACTCTTCTCTCATTGCTATCTCTTCTTCTGCAAAACTTAACTTTGTTTCAATTAAAATAATAATCCCTAATAGGTCCCTGTATGTCATGTGCTCCAAAATTTTCCGGGCTCAACAAATCGAATCCTACATTCTTACTAATTACTATAAGCGATTGCCACATTTATAGACCTTGATTTCATCAACGATATCCTTATCTCCGGTTCATTTAAGGAATGTCTATTCATTGATCATATAGAAGACTCAAGCCTATGGCAAGTAAGTGGCGTCTCTAACTACATCGGTAAGCAACCAGATGTTATTTTCACTAGTGATCCCATTAACTCCACAGTAACGTTACGTCCCTTAACGGTATCACCTATCGAAAACGTTCACCTCCTTTTCTTCTCTCATTTTCCCACACCACCACCCGTCCGAGTTTTTGAATCATTCCAAACGCATGCAATCGCTTGAAAATGGCTTGATGGGTAACTCTTAATGCTGAAGCAAGCTCTTCTTGCGTTTGCAACGGATCGTCATCGAGCAATGCCTCCAATTTAGTGTCTTCGAAGACGCTTCCTTCACGCTTCCTTAGAGCAGCATCTCTGTAATCTTTTAGGAGCTCTCGATGCGCTTCAGCCGCGGTTTTCTTCGATTGAAAGAATAAAATCAACACTTCCCGCAAATAACGATTATTTGGTACAAAATCAGACATTTTCACACAACCGAAAGTATATGAAGACAAAACAAAATCACTAATGTGTCAAAGCGTTTGTTTACCATACGTCTAAACTTGGTTCATGACGTTTTGGATATGTCAAAATCGACAAGCACTTGCCATATATTGACAAACGAGAAATCTATCCATTTCAACAAATCTTCTTTTGAGTTTACCAACTTATCTTTAACTGATATAGGTATTTAGAATATAATAGATATTTAGAATATAATATATAATATATAATATATTTAGAATATAATAGAACATAATCTCTCGTATAACAGAATACTTCGCTCTTTACGAAACAAAAGAAACAATTAATGGGCGGCTTTTCTTCGCACTAAATCCTATTTTGACCATTTTGATTATATTGGAACCTACCTCCAGTTCACTCAGCTCTACAACTCTCTCTATCAGCGCCTTCGTGACACTACGCAGACCAACTTTATCGAAGTTCCTAAGATTTTTAATCTATTCATCAACTTCAAGAGAAAATCATATGGTTACTCTCCATCTCTCTCTATCGTTCGGCAGCATAGGTATAATCGAACGACCCACATACTATTGCCAACTATTTTGCAAACTTTTTTAATTCATCATTTGCGAACAACTTCTTTGTATCTGACCCCATATATTTCAAGTACCTTCCCAATTTCTCCATTGGCACTCTCTCTCTCAATCTCAATCTAAGAGTAGGATCCTTATCGAATAAAAGTTACAAAATCTCAATGATGAATCTCTCCAGGCCAGACGGACTCTCCACAATATCCATCAAAAAGTTAAAATTCAAATTTAAATCAATCAAAATTAAAAAAACAAGGTTATTCATCTAAATCTATATTGTCCCTTTCAAAGTAATCCCCATCAACTGTGACACACTTATGCCAGCGTTTGATCCAATCCTCGAAACATTTTTTATATTCGAAAAATGTTGGTCAATAACCCCAAATTAACCCTCAGAGAGATAGCGGAGAACTTGAACATTGCCTATGGATCCGTCCAAGACATTTTGGTTATGATTTGGAGATGATTTGCGAGGCTGAGTCCGATCCCACATTCATCAAAAGGATCATTACTGGAGACTTATAAGTACGACACGCAATCCAGACATCAGGCAAGTGAATGACGTTCACCAAATTAGCCGAGACCAAAAAAAAACACGTAGTTTTCAGTCAAAAATGAATGCAATCTATCAAACTTGTATTAAGCCAAATAAATGGAGCGTCAGCCTTCATCAAATTAAATTAAAAAAATCGGACTTGTTTCTTCTGCTTCTTTTATTAACCGTTGAAATTTATGTATAAAGCATTTAGTAATTATATCTTATCTTAGATATAACTCCCACGTATCTGAATTTCTCCTGCACTTCTTGTGTGGTTGACTAAATTTGCGGACACTAGGATCACCTTTGGATTACCTTGTTAGTGAGGGCAACAGTTTAGTGATGTTTTCGCATTTGTTTGATCCACTTATTTTTTTTTGGGCTCTTCTTCGAATTTCGAATGGAACTTGGGTCTCTATTGCTTTTTGAACTGGATTTTCCGACGACTTTCATATAACATGGTAAAACTGTTATGCTTAGCCCTAAGTTTCTCTACTATCGGTTTCTTAATGGGGGAACTTCTGCGAATGCGTGCAGAAGATCAAAATTTTCATTTCCATCGATGTAATTTTTTCTTTTTATTTTTCATACGTCTTCCAAGATTGCATATACCAAGCTTTTAAATTAAAGCGGCATTTTTCCGTCAGGAAATACTGTGGAGTTTTCGCGCTACTTAAGCAACTTCTAACTGATTCTATGTGGGAAATGGGTATCTACATTTTTCTCTCTATGGTATTATCAGTCTTTCTAAATAGATGCCAGAAGATGAGGTTCCTGCTTCGGAAAAACGAAGTCGCTCCTACGTTTTTATAGTATGCGACATTAGATCACTGATCGGTAATTGTAACATTTTCAAGTGTCGCATTTTCTTTTATAAAGTGGAACCAAAAAGCTCTCCCTCCACTGCTTAGGCAGTCAATCACCTTTGTATGTTATCCGGTCGGACTGCATGCCCCCGGTTCATTCTTTTTCAAGCTTCGCTAACTTCCGCCTCCGTAAAATACCATATGGTGTTTACTGCTTTTACTGCTTGTGCCTGCTTTTAAGGTTGTGAATGTACCTCTTCTAATTCCCGATACAATGCCTATATTGCACATTCTCTTGCCACCGTCATGGCCTTTTTTTGCAGTATTCATAGTCCAACTCGAGACGCATTTTGTCCGTATAGCTATTTTCACTGTAAGAAATCTATGCTTCAAAGGCCTGCCTTTCGTTCTCTCTCGTTTCATATTTCCATGTGTTTTTATTTATATGGGTCTGGCTTTTTTAAATACTGAGCAGAGTTTCAGCACTACTTTTACATTCGCATCTAGTTCTTCCTTTTGGTCTACAGTAAATGGGATTTTTTTTTTTTTTTTTTGCAATTATAGCGCCCAGAGCTAGCCTTGTCTGATTTACCATTAGTCAGTCGCTAATTTTTAATACGGTTACGATTTCGTCTAGTTCACAAGATAACACATTTTGCATACTTTCATTTGCAAGTTTAAGTATCGAGCGAAGCTTACATTGCCTGTAGTTGTGTCGAAGTCCCAGCTTGCTATTCGTAGAAACAGTAAAACTCTGACACGAATGTTTTTTTTCACCTCGGGATCACTTCTCCGTTGTGCAATAAAGATTTCTCGGCGTAATAATATATTTATATATGTATGTTCACTTCTATGACGCCGTACTTTAATAATATTCGCCTTTCATCCGTGTGGCGCTTATATGCGTAAATGAATGAATGTGTGTACATATATCCGACTTTTCTTTTGCCCCACTCGTATTCTTCAGACGTGGGAGCCCGAACGCGCATACAGACTATTTTAAGTCTCATAAGATGTTTAAGCCCCTTAGGCTTATTTTACGTATTGCCTGAATATAATTTTTACGCTTTTAGTCGTCTTTTACGACAAACAAGGAAACGAATTATGACAGTATTTTATAAGCCATGATTCTTCCGACGTGCATTGGTCTTATCAAAAAATCGGTATATTATACGGCAAAACTATCAAAATCGACGTTTTCTTATTGTTGCTACTGTGTTAATTAGTGGGCCCCCTCCCAATTGTTATGGCTTCGCCAATTAATGATGTAGTTTTATAATAAACGAGGGTAGAGCAAATACTGGTCTCATCGTAAACATTTTCATATAACGGCATCGAAGGTTGCTACGATTTGACCAGTTAAAAGCTGACGGTCATAGATCCTTTTGAGTGGCAGTATCATCGGTTGTTCACACCAGGACTAACACGGTACCGTGGGAGTTAGCGACAAACAGAGTTTTGTCCTTGTTAGAGGTAGGCCCCATAGTGGGAGCGTCATGGTGGCTGTGGTTTAAACCAAAGTCGCGGGAAGAGTTTTCCAGTGGGTATTGAAACAATGTAGAATTGCAACAAGTACTGGGTGCTGTGACCCTAAGGTCGGTAAAAGGTTTTAGGTCGGCCTCGACTCATACCAAGGATGAAGCTTATGCCTTCAACACTTCTTATGCCTTGGTATTACACTTCTAATGTGGGAAAGCGCTGGCTATTCGTATTCCGGCTCCCATGGATGTATGTGAACTAGATTTTTCGATTGACGGGTTTTCACGCAAAACACAAGAGACGTCCTGTCCTCATGAATTTCGTGATGTAATCTTTACTCTTTGCCGTTGAGTCGTAACTGCTCTATGTTAAAAGCTCTTCTATTATTATTTGTTTTTTTCTATCATAGTATGCCGTGTTAGCTTCTTTGATATAAAATACAACGGATCATCAGTAACGCTTAGCACCTGGAACTAATGGATATATATGTTACCTCGAAATATCGATTGTAGTATTCTTTTAAGCGCTCCTTAAAAGGATGGTGAATGTAATGATGTGAGGATGGTTGTATGCTTATTAAAATTTCTTCTCATATAGAATCCTATATTCAATTTTGTCCAGCTTTCTTCTGGTTTTTTTCATTTTCATAACTACGTTATAAATAAGATTACATACTTACTTCACCTTACGTCACGTTATTAATTATTAGAAATGGCATCATTGACATTCATTTGTCAAAATCTAGTACAATCATACAATGCTTAAATCAGCTGTCGGCGTTTTATCCCATTCACGGAGCGGCTCTTTTAATTTTTGTAAGTAATTTTTTTTTTTTTTTTTATTAACATATAAAGAAATACTTATAAAATAGTTTGTTATATCTCACCGTAGCAATTCGAAATTTAGGTAAAATGGTTGATGCTAAATTAGAAGCCGTGCCAGCTGTTGAAATCGACGAGGGTATTTTTAAATACGTCCTTATCAAAGTGTACGGAAAAGAAAAGTCCGATGGCAGCGAGCCAAGCAAAAAAATAGTACGTGGTTACTCGGACGCAGAATGGCATTGTAAGTAATAAAATAAAAATCTTCGATTTCTCATAATTAAATATAAATTTATTTAGCTTGAGTTTCTGAATCAAAATGAGATTCTGATCTCCCACTGTACAAGTGATATACTGCTTCTAAAGACAGTCTTATAAGTTCGAAAGTAGTCAAACTGAATAATTTACTATGTGTCTTATTGGCTAATTGTCCCTGTGAATATCAACTTTGATAGAGGTAGAGTGTGTGGAGTTTAACAGCGCAGGTCGCTCTTTACTGTCCTTTAACTTTGGAGAATTGGGTGAACTTAGGCGTTCGTCAGCGATAGCTTTTTCGGTGTTACTTGCCTTCGAGTTTCTTCTGCTTGTAGAAGCTTTTGTTGGAACAATTTCATTTAGAATTTTGACAGAGTTTCTTCGCATTTCAATAGATGTGTGGTCGTCTTCTACGTAGCCAAGAATGAATGGTAACTTGAGGGACATATCTCCACCCAGAGCGCTTAATGTTAGCTTTATCTTAATGTAGTAGGTCACGTAGATTGCAAAAACATTGCGTTCTTTAGTAATATTGTCCTGTAACGTGCTGAAGGCAAGTTTGTAATTATTCGTTGCAGTTGGATCCGTTACATGAGCGTGGGGAAATGTTGCCTCCACTGCTATCCAATTCTTTGTTGAACCTAAAAATAAAATCTATATTATAAAATAGTCTTTCGAAAGTATGACATACATATAAAACTATTTTTAAAAAATTAAAGTTTGTATCGGTTCTTATTCTCTTATTACAGAGGTTTAGATTTAATATGTTGACTAATAAGAATGTGTTATAGAAAAGTTTAGCCTGAGTTTTTTTTCTCTGCTGTTTTAAGTTATATTTATTTTTATAATATCTGCGCGGGTTAAGAATTGGGCATAATTCAAATACAAACACTGCATAATTTGGTCGTTGCACATAAGTAACTGGACATCAGTAAAACTGCTATATTGTATTTCTCGATGCAATGGTGCAATGGTTTACAATGATGATTCTGGATAAACATAAAGTATGTCAGGTAAACCGTCAAATAAAGGATATTCGAAAAAAACAGTCGCTCCTCTTTTCTTTAAATTGATAGCATCAGTTGAATGTTTGAAGGGACGGAATGCTACTGGCAATGGTGGAGAAAGTGAACAAGATATGACAGGGGAGATTTCGTCAGTATTTAAGGCTGTCAATTGACTGCGATATTACCAACAAGGAGTTTCATGGTACGATCTTGAACTCTAACAAGGATAAAGGTGTTAGGAGCACATGACCAGATACGAGCATCTTACGATAAATGCCATATATACTATTGTAAAACAAGATCAGACGGGGTAAAGTGTTTTTTGCATCGCTTGAGGAAGCAGATATTTCGCAGCATTTTTGACGTTATTGAATATGTGGTCATTCCAACATAAGTTGTCATTAACATATACCGAGAATTGATAATTTTTCGGTTTCGCGGATGCAGGTGCCATTCGTGAGTAATTCCTGGGGGCTTAAATTTTGCTTTGTCAACGGTAGACAGCATTGTGTTTTGGAAGCATCAAATTCCACTTTAACTAAAATTACGTTCCCTTTCCTGTTCTACAGCCGAAGAGCAGGGACTTCAGTCCAAGAACGAATATGAAAAGCAGTGAGTACTGTTGTTCAGCAAATAATTATACTGGATTAAATATATTACATAAGAGGTCATGTCATTTGCTTTATTAAGTACAAAGTGAAATGCGTTCTGCTCGCTACGAGAGTTGGATTACGACTGCATGATGAATGTATGGAGATGATCTTTATGGTAGGCAATAACTTTGGTGGCAACACCACCAGCATTTATTTTGTAAATGTTAGATTTGAAGACATCGAACATAACAATTTTTAACAAAAGGGCCCGATACCAAGCTTGTTAAATACATTTTGAATATCAAAAATGGTTGGTGTAGACTTTGATCCCACTTTTCGATGAGGCATGTCATCGATTCAACAGTGACCCTGTTGCTTCGAAAACGGTACTGTTGGTCGTTGAGAAGTTTTCGCTTTTCTAAAGCTTTCATGAGCTAACGGTTTATCATCGTTTCCTCAAGAGACGTAAGTGCAATGGTTTTTCTCTTTAATCAGAAACATGGGAGATATATTGGGTCTATAACTTAATTCGTGCGGTAAGCTAAGAGATGGCGTAATTTGTATTATTATATTGTTTATATTCCATTGGAACATGCGTTGGAAAGCTACTGTCATTGTACGTCATTTCAATATATGTCATTCATTTGAAGCGTAAACAACAATAATTTTTTTCACTCAAATATGTCGAACTTTATGCCTCAAAAAGTGTTTTTGCGGGGAGTTCTTCATTACTTTAATATGAAGAAAACTGCTGCCGAAAGTCATCGTATTTTGGTGGACATTTGGTGGTTTATGGTGAACATGCGCTAGCTCAGCGAACGTGCCAAAAGTGGTTTGCACGATTTAAAAGTGTTGATTTTGGCTTGGAAGACGATGAACGTCCTGGGCAGCCAAAAAAGTTTGAAAATGAAGAACTGGAAGCATTACTCTATGAAGATTGTTGCTAACCACAAGAAGAGCTCGCAGAATCTTTGTGTATCACTCAAGCAGCCATTTCAAAACGTTTAAAAGCAGCTGGATATATTCAAAAGCAAGGAAATTGGATTCCACATGAACTCAAGCCGAGAGACATCGAAAGGCGGTTTTGCATGTCCGAAATGCTGCTGGAACGCCACAAAAGGAAGTCATTTTTGCATCGGATTGTTACTGGTGGTGAAAAATGAATCCATTAAGACAACCCTAAGCGCAAAAAATCATATGTGAAACCCGGCCAACCAGCCAAATCAACGGCAAAGCCGAATATCCATGGCGCGAAGGTAATGCTCTGTATTTGGTGGGATCAGATGGGTGTGCTGTATTATGAGCTGCTAAAACCGGGTGAAACCATCAATGGACAACGCTACCGAACAAAATTAATCCGTTTGAAGAGAGCAGTAGCCGAAAAACGCCCAAAATATGCAACCAGACACGAGGCAATAATTTTCCATCATGACAACGCTCGGCCCCACGTTGCTATTCCGGTTAAGGACTATTTGGAAAACAGTGGATGAGAAGTCTTACCCCAACCGCCTTATAGCCCAGACCTTACCTCTTCTGACTACCATTTGTTCCGGTCGATGCAGAGCGCCCTCACTGAAATACGGTTCACATCAGAGTAGAATATCAAAAATTGGCTTGATTCATTCTTGGCTGCCAAGCCGGCGCAGTTGTTTTGGGATGTGATCCACAAATTGCCAGAAAGATGGGAAAAAGTCATAGCTTCAGATGGGCAATACTTTGAATAATACTATTGCACATGTCTTTCTTCAATAAACGTTCAAATTTTGAAGAAAAAAAAACCGCACGAATTAAATTACATACCCAGTATGTATTATTATTACATACATACATATTATTGTTATATGACACTAGATTTCGCTGAACGCCATTCGATCGATCGATGATTAATTGCCAAACCATGTGCACTTCTCCGAGGACGTATAGCTTCTTCGACTGTATGCCGAGGAGTTCTTGATAATAACATTTCCATAGGTCAAATGCATTACGGGTGGATTACTCACGGACTTGCGCAACTCGGTGTGATTATTGGGAATGTCGATAGACACCCGAGATGGATGTGGTAAGGTTCCTTTTCCGTTGGATCCTTCGAAAATGCCAGACTGTCTGTTCTGCGGTATCTGCTTGAGCTTCTCAGTATTTGATGGCTATGTTTTCTGGAAAATGAGTTTCCCATTTGTGCTTCTTTGGCGCAGAATGATGGTCTGCAATTCACTAATGGGGTTTTCTAAAATCGCATCGACTTTGTTTCTTCGTGGCGGTTCTTTAAGTTGGATCGACTGAGTGTGAGTTCCAGTTCACTACGAAGGAGGTCCGCTTGAATTGGCGACTTAGCAATGACTCCCAGATGGTTGCTTTCTACCAACTGGCATGCTGGAGTGTTAGCCAATAGTTACAGATACTGGTCGTTTGTTCTTTGTCATTGTTGGCAATCCTGAATTATTTCGGCGATATCATCATTTGCTTTTGCCACTTCGTTGTAACGATTGCTTTTGCCACTTCGTTGTAACGATTGTTACGGGTGAGAGTGCCAATGCGGAAGGTCACATTTGAAATATGCGTAAAGGTGTGGAATGAAGATTTGTTGTAGTTTGAAGCAGATGAATTTGGCTGTGATCTCTGTTGGGTGAAGTTATCGCTTTTGTTGGCAAATTGTAATGGTGGTGGAGGTGTGTTTTAGTATTTGTGCAATTCTTGAATTGAATTGTTGATTTAAGTGTTGTTATCAGTCTTAGGAGCCATTGCAATTACTCGAACAGTGATCGTCTTCATTTTGCATTATTGCCATTTTACATAGTTCTTTTTGATGTTCCAGTCGAGTTGTTTCTTGAAAACCGTTGTGGAACATTCACTTTTCAGCTCCTTTGAATTCCTCAATGTCAGCGTTCATCGTCAGCACAATTGGGCGTTGTTCCAATGTAATGTGGCTATTGCCTTAGCTGCGATAGATGTCTACATCCGCTTTTTGAACTCTTCGCTGATGGCACTTTTGAGACTGGTTCCGTCAATCGAACCTGTTCTACTCGTGCTCATGATGCTGCTTACTGTGGATGGCGATGATGTGATTGCTGTTGGTGTTGTTGTAGCTTAGAGCAGCAGCCATACTCTAATGCGCCTCCATTCCAGCTAATGGAATGATAACGATAGTAGTGTCGGCTTTGAAGGTCATGGTGTACGACCCTTTTGATTGTTCCCATTGGCTGCGCTTCTGTGCACCTCGACAATGATTGTTTTCGTCTCACTCACAGCAGATATCAGCGATTTTACCGTTCGACTCCGGAACGGACAACCATTTCTATAGTGGAAGAGCTCTTTATTTACTGCTTCGCTAAGGAGTACATCAAAAAAGTCAATGAGAAAAGTCAACGCTGTTGACACTTAGAATCTGATCGCCTTGCGAAGTTCTTCATCTTTGGCTACCGTGTTTGGTGAATTGGACAAAAATTCCTGGTTTCTGTTCGGGATCGTTGCAGATGCCTAAACCGAGTTTAGCATGTGGAGATACCTTCAACTGATGCGAACGTCCTTCTGCCCAGCATTTAGTCATCCATGATGGGAATGTGCCAAGTGAGAGGATCTCCCTGGTTTTCGTTGACTGGAAACATTTCGACAAATCGAACTTTAAAGATCAATTGATCCTGGCTCGATATGAATTGCGTCTTTATGAACAGCATCGTCGACGTGGTATCCTTTCAAGCGTATTATCTGATCGCCGATCCGTAATTCCTTTATGTCCGTTTCACTGCAGGCAAGGAATCTTGTTCCGAACTCCTTTCCACGGCGTTTGTCAAATACAAGCGTTACATTGTTGTCAGGCGCGACCAGAATGGGTCTGTAAAAGGAGAGAAAAGATTCGCTCTTTTTTAGGGAGGGCTGGACAGATGCTGGTTTCTATCTACTCGTAATGAGTCTTTAAGAGTAAAATTGATAAAAAAATTTACGCAGTGGTTTTTGCATGAAAGAATTCTTCCTCAGCGGAAGAGAAGATATACCAACTCTATCGCCGTATAGCGAATATGAATGCATTTAAGTACTCTTATGGTTCTACACGGTTCCTCTTGAAGATTCGACGCAGAGGTGAAGACATGTCACAATCTAGAAATGTTGGACTAGCTGCAAAGTGTGTGGTAAGCATATTTGCCTTTCTCAAATTTTGTCAATTATGTGTATTCAAAACTCATTTTCAAATAAAACACCTTTTTCTATCTTTTCTTGATCGATATCTCTTTATTAATAATAATAAACAACGGCATCCACGTTGTTATCGCGGGAAAATAACGACCAGTTAAAATTCCTAAAGAAGCTGCTAAGTCCGCTCTAATTGGCTTTCTCGTATTGGCATATTGCCATTTTTTCTCTAACTGTGTGGTTAGTGTACGAAAAATAAGTAATAAAATATTACACAGTGGTTTGACGAGCCTAGACGGCAGACCATAATTGAAAGACATGCATATTTGGAAAACATGTATTAGGCGTTGAAAATGGAAATAACAAAGTCAAAGTTTATTTCTATCACTTTCCATTTCATCAATATTTGCATTAAGTTCTATTGTGTGATTTTTTTTTTTAAGTTTATTCTAGTAATGAGATAGCTTTTCACTTCCGCTGAATATCTTTGCGTTAAATAATCTAGGTAGCACATCACAGTTCTAAGGCGAATTTTTGTGATGCGATTTAAACTCTACGGACCGCGATCATGAGAATAATGTACTTTTTTACATAACTAAAAACATAGTATATCCCTCTGTATATAAAGCATACATACGAGAGATGGAAAACCATGATAAACGTTAGATCCCCAACAAGAAAGAAATAAAAAACCGAACCGAAAGAAGTTTCCAAGCCATTTGATAATTCTTAACACATATTTAAAATCAAATATATGAGAATATATCTTTGGCAAACCTATATATATATTCGCCGATCATATTGGATCGTTATATTTGGAATTATAGATTCTCTTGTGGAGAATTAAACAACGCTATTTTAAGAATTTACAAAATTTATTTCATAAATTAACTACCATTTATGTACATCTATTCTTTTTTTCCAAGGCTCCACTAAAGCAAATATGCTTCTTTTAGAAAATTGTTTATACTTTTCGGCCAAAAATCCTTTAAAGTCCTGTTCTATGGCATTTGGCTACAAACCTGAATATTTTGAAGTAATTGCCTAAACCTTAGAAAGATAGACACTAGATGTCCCTTATCGACATGTCTGGTGAGTAGGGTGGATGAGATAAAACTTCATATCAATGCTAGCTTTAGGAGCGTTCACTTTTTTGCATGTAATCTTACATAATAATGTAGCCGAAAGATAGCATGCCTTTTTACCAGTGAAGGGTGATTAAACACCATTGCATTTGCAACAAACTAAAAAGGAAATAAGAACTATCCCGTTTTTTTATCGTTTCTTATTAACGCTCAACAAAAAAGGGTTCTATTTTACAAATACCGCACTGAATACTGCCTGGAAAGGTCAGAATAATTTGTGGCTTATCCGCTTATGCATAGATTTTACATAGCATCTCTGTGGCCGGTTTACTTACTGGTCCCTTTCGCTATACCATTTTGTCTTTAAATGGAGTTCTCAGTAAGCCAATGGCTTCATGGGCAGTAAAGCATATAACGCCATCCTGTAAGGACACATATCTTCCAGATCGTACGTACATATTCGGTAACATTGGGCATTGATTCTTACGCGAGCTGCGGTCTTATTTTTTAAATTATAAGGACCGATGATGCCACCAGCGTTAAGACCACAGCAAAGAGTGCATTTTTGTTGTTATAAGCGAAACTCGTGAGTCGCTCCTGGGTTTAGCTCAATGCAAAAACGTCAATTTTGCTTGTTTCACAAACTAAATGAGCCTAAAGTCAGCCTCGTCACTAAGCGGTGCTCAAGAACCGAATCCGAGAACTCCCGTTACAAGCCCTGGTCGCTTGGCTTTGTTCCTGCACCATCTAGATCTTACACAGGTGTAGGCTGACATCTTTTCGCACAATTTTCCATATAGTGGATAAATCTACAATCACATTTTCATTCATAGCGACTACAGCTTCAACTGTACGCTTATCATATCGACGCGTTGTTGGCTTTGCGTAAAATAAAGGAAAAAAAAAATATGCCCAACAATTACAGTTGCGAAAAATATGAGCATAATCAAATGAAAAATATACCATATTTCTTTTGTTTTTTTGTATTTTCAAGACCATTTCACATTAGGCAACCTTACAAACAACTGCAATACATTACATGATCCAGGTATACACAGGGTTAAACTAGTAGGGTTCACATGTTAGTGAACAGCATTTTTTTTCAAGTAAAAGGTATATGACACAGACGATTTTACGATTTTTGACCTAAAAATTGTCATCACCCCATAGCAGGCTGGTTAAATGATTGTTTTCCGCTACGAAATTCGATTGGGTGGATTTGTTCACATAGTTCTCCTCATCTTTCGTTTATTTTCTTGCTTTTCAGTATTTTGAATTTCTTCTAATGCTTTCAACAGCAAAAATTGTTTCCAATTTAATTTTTTTATATTTAATTTTTTTCCGCTTTCCCTCCGTTTAATGATTTAATGGTATGATACGATACGATACAATACGTATACTATGATACAACCCTACTAATTTAACTCCCCTGTATAAATCAGCACTTCTATTAATTTCATTTCCTTGCGATACAATACCTGTGCACTTACCTATAGCCGGTAAAATTTGGTAAGTGTTGCTAAATGTATCATTCGCTTTGATATGCATGCTATCGACAATTTCTCCAACGATATTTTTGAATTTTCCATTGCTAAACATGCACACATCTACATGTTGCACTGCAAATATCTATAAAAACAAGTACAATTTAGTAAAGGTCATATAGTTGAGTAATCAGTTCGTTAATTTACTCTTATTTTCCGCACTACTTTTCGACTATTATTCGTTATTTGTACTCTCACGCTTACAGCTTCACCATGCTTGTAGGCACATTTATCCAACGACGATTTTAGACTAACAATACCTTCGGTCCATAAAAATGGTTTCTCAATAAAACTCTCGGGTCCCTGTGAATGATAAATAGAAAATTGTTCATTATATTTGTGTAACTTGGTGTGTAATACGTTTGATGAATTTTTTTATTTCTTTTTAGCGGACATTTACGATAGGGTAAGCGCGTCATGCAAAGGACTTGGTCTGGATACAGAGTGCCTAGGTGGTGGACGTATAGAGCACAATCCTGAAATAAAACTTATCAAAGTTTACGGTTACTCACAGGTAAAATAATAAGTGTTTAGTTTTAAACGATTAACTTTTATTTGCGATGTAATATGTTAACAGGGATTTGGAAAAGCTGACCATGCAGAGTCTAGAAGTATTTTGAAAACTAAATATACTGACTATGAAGTTGAAATTTCTGATGAAGGATATTAAGGCTGTGAGATTTTTTTTTAAATATAGGCATTTATTTCGTAAAAATTGCTTATCGTGAAATAAATAGAATATAATTTTCACGTGCTACGTTCGTGATTTATAAAATAAAAATATGCGAGTGTTGAATATACGTTTATTCGTTTACATATTGAACAAAATGTTTCTATTGACATAAGATCGTAAGCGCCAAATCTCCTTATTACGAAGTATTTATAATTCAAATCAACAATTGAAATAATCTTATCCTATAGCTTGACACGGGAATGACTCGAAACAAAACATTAAATGTTGAATAGTGCCAAACAATTAAAATGAAGATATGCCCTTTTTTGTTTTATATGGCAGATTAGGTTATGTTTCTTTTTAAAAGAATCGAATGAATGAATAGCTCCGGATTTTGAAAGCAGTAACATTGCAAATAATATAACTGGAAGGCCATCAACTCGAATCCAACGAGCAAATGGATAAAAATACTCTTGTATTTCAAAGTTCAAGATGACCAACAAAACGAAGCATCCGTTTTAAAGATTATCATGAGATCGAAGAAAACCGACAGTGTCTGTTGAACATACATCATCAGTTACATCTTTAAATTGCACACATTTATATAAACATAGCGCTTACTTCATATATCAAACTTTTTTCGTTTCTTTTTTTGTTTGCATTTTTAATCAAGAACTGTTGGTTATAGCAGGCAATATACATACGAGGTGTGTTCAAAAATAAGGTGACTTGAAATTTCGCGGGAAACCTACATTCGATTATTAATTTTTTTTAATGTGTTCGTACACATGTCTCGAACATATGTTCACAGTTTCAAATATATAGCATACTTTGTTTTTGACAGGCAGAAAGGTTAGACGTGGTTTTGGTGTACTCGGCGATTTTCAATTATTATAGAAAATGAAGCAAACAATTTGCTTGAAATTTTATGTAAAAAATGGAATCAAGAGCTGTAAAACATGTAAAATGTAAGTAAGAAAGATGTTTACAAGTGGTACAAGCTCTTCCAAGCTGGCCGAGAAGCTGCCAATGACGAACCTCGCTCTGGACGCCCCAGCAAAAAAAAGATGATAACGTCGAAGCTGTGAAGAAAATTGTTTTGAAAAATCGTCTGCAACCAGAAGTTGCAGAGGAGGTCGTTCCTTGTGAGAGATTTTTTGGCCAAAAATAACACGATAATCAAGCCTCAGCCACTATATTCACCGGGTTTGGCTTCATGCGAAATAAAAACGGCATACCTGAAAAGCTCAAGGCTATACCAAAAATTGCTTATGAGAAGTGCTACGAGGATTGGAAAAAGCGTTGTCACAAGTGTATTATATCTGAGCAGGATTACTTTGAAGGGGACAACATTAATATTGATGAATAAATAATTTCTTTTTTTTATAAAAGTAAAAAGTCACCTTAATGTGGTGTGTTAAAAAACCTTACGTATTGTGTTTGTTTTTTTGTAAATCAGTCGCTGCTTTTTGTCAAAGTTTTGACGTATTGGACCAGACGGCGAAACTTATAGAAGAACAAGCGATAAATATATGGAATCAAAAGGATAAAAAGGCGCAGCCTTATTAGGTCTTTGATGAAACTTAATCAACTTAAATCCTTAGTTACTTTGTCAGAGCGCAGCTATGATGTGTGTAAAACGGTCATCCATTTATGAGCAACGATTTGGTGTTACCATAAGTTACAACACTCTATGAATATAGAATGCCGAAGGATGATAACATGGAGACTAACATATCGGCGATCGAGGAAATGGCAAAACAACTTGAAGAACTGGGAACTCCTATGGCCGAGCCATCTGTTAATATAAAAAACTATTTGTAGTTTTACAGCCAAGTACAGACATTTCCGATTAGCGTGGGAATCTGTAGCGCAAAGTGATCAAACTCCCTTCAGTCTTAGACAACGGTTGATGAAGGAAGAAATGCTTATTGTGGACAAATCGGATAGTAGCCCTACTGACCAGGCGCTGGTATATTAGCAAAAGAAAAAAAATTCAACTTGCGATTTCTGTAAAAAAAAGCTTATATTAGTGAAAGGAGTGTCGGATCAGACTGGTACAGCAGAAGGAGAGAAACGCTACATCAACTGCACTAATGGCTCCCTCAACGGATATTAAGGCCTTAAGGTGGTACATCCACTCAGGAGCTTCAAAGCACATATGCTATCAAAAGGAAACTTTCACAGTTGTTCAACCTGTTGTTAAATCCAAAATTTATGGCAAATATATGTACTTTATACTTACAGATGGTTTTTATATACATAGTCTTGGTTTTAATTTATTTTGTGTAAGCTGTGCTGCATGGTAGTCTAAGTTTGAAAACGGTCGAGCAGAAATTTAAAGGAATGGACAGAATCTGTTTGTTGGTGTAAATAGCGATATTTCACAGCTATACAAAATTTCCCTAAACATTGTACAGCACGATGCTAGAAACAAACAACTAACGACTTAGCCATTTGAGTACAGATACCAATAAACGTCCAACTGGATAAAAGGCTCACCATTTCGGATACCGAACAATTCTTCAGCGGAGGATGTGTACTTGGTAAACAGCATGGACATTGTGGGCCGATGGTGATTCCTTCATTGGGTGGCTCAAATAATTTTTTACTTATTAACGATGGTTGCACAAATTATACCTTTGATTATTTTCTACGAGATAAATCCTAATTAAAACAAATAGTGGTTCTATAACGGCAGTTAGAACTGACAATGGAACAGATTTTGTCAATCAAAGTTTCAAGCGGGTATTAGCTAAGCACTGTATTCATTACGAGACAACAACACTATACACCAGAACAAAATGGTTGTATTGAAGAAAAAAAACGAAACTTTAAAGAAAGTGTATTAGCCTTGTTGTTCGATTGTGGTGTTCCAAGGCAGCTGTGGGCTGAAGCTGTGAACACAATTTATGTTCGAAATCTATGTCCTATTCAGTCTAATCAGTGGAAATCTCCGTATGAGTTTTGACATAACCATGAACACGTAGTTGTAATGCATTTTATCACATACTCAAAACGGTTCGTCGAAGTTTGGATGCCAAAAGTAAGTGCAGCATTCGTTCGGTATATAGTACAGAGACAAAAGTGTAAATACTACGATGGAGTGAGAATCGTGATAGCTTGGGACGTATTATTCAACGAAAAGTCGTCGTCGGGAACACTTAAATAAGAGACAGACTGCTGGTACTGACACCATGGTAGAACAATACCACAAAATATACCTGTTATTGAAATTCGCAATTTGTTGGTGGTATACTACATTCTTACTGATTGCAGTGGCACTTTTCATTTATTGGCGATCCTTCGTGGATTCTCTGACAAGTAATCACGGTGAACAAGTATAGCAGTGTTTTTGTATAATGTATTCGAAAAGAACTATTTTATCCAAATGCGAAATTCACTATACCATGGTGTTATTAATACCAGCAGTCTGTCCCCCACAAAAGCGATCAAAATCAAAATGCACCTTCAGCGTCAAGTATCTTTCCTTTTGATATTCATACGCCTTTCCATAAACCAGTCACAATGAAGAAATTGAAACGTTCACTCGAGTCATTCCGCTTTCGAAGTCCAGCAGAAACACCACTGGTTCAGCGATTACGACATCTAATCACAAAAACAGTGCAGCTGCCAGAAAACATCGTTATGAACAAAGAAGTGCATCTTCTGCTTTACAATTAAAGAATACTTTCCCTCTTCTTTTCCTGACTTGCCTAGTTATGTTCTAGATGCATTGATCAATCTTTCTTCTCTCATTTTTCAACTTGAAAGAACAAATAACAGTTCTTGCATTGAAGTTTTAATAAAAGTGCGCCGCCCCGACTATTGCATGTTCAACTAACCGTAAGATTTTGCATGAAATTTTCCCAGAAGCTTTAAATTTTAAGCATTTAACATTAAATTTTTTTTTGGCTTCATATATGATACGTTGAGTACATTTGCTTTGTGCTCAAGTGGCAAGTTGCGCAAATATATTCTTTACTATATGGGAAATTTATTGTAGTGCACTGGACTATAATAGAGATTCAACACAGACCTCTATAAAACCAGTCAGTGTAAATTTCATACTGCTGTTAGAGCTGCTAAAAACTCCCCTGAAAGATAGTGCGAGTGTCTCTGCTCTAGACGTAAGGAACTGCTTTCTCAAAGGCATTTTTAGTTTAGAAAAAGGTATCACGGATGGCTTCAAAACCGATCTAGGATGCATCGCTGGTGTATTTTGCAGGACGACAAATTTATATTTAATTTTTCATTAGAAAAACTTTCACATGTATTCCCAGCGGAGATATATGCAATCCTGATGGCAATAAAGTTTATTGTGAATAATTATATATTAATTAATTATTATTAATATAATATTAATATAATATTATAGTTGACGAGTTAAACAAATTTAACTGCACCACAGAAATGGACAATGTGGTAAAGAAAAAAACTACTAAAATGTTCGTGTTTTAACTATTCTACTAGCAGGAACAGCCACTTCAGAAGCAAAATATCAAATTTAATAGATGAAGAATTTTCTTTAATTACTTAATCATATACAAGTAGTTGCTGGAATTTTAACGTTTTTTAGTTTGAGTTGCCCATTTTAAACACAAAACGAATGAGTACCAAATTCTCCTGAAAGGATAAGACAGAAAAACAACAAGATTGTAAGTAGAATTTAAAGACGAGCAGCTCCAATAACATTAGAACGTTCTCTTATTGGCAGAACTTGAGAAACTGAGAACTCCCTGAGGGTAAAGAGATCAACAGTTCAGGCAAGCCTGGTCAATATTTCTGAAATTATAATAAAGAAAAATGCAATAAAAATCACACTTACGTCATCAGCATTCTGAAAAGTAGTTAATATGAGTCGATCTTCTACAGGATTTGCACTTGCTGGTACCACAGATTCTGTATTTATAGCTGTAGTACTTTTACTTCTCTCCTCCCGTTGCTTGATTCGATCCTGAAGCCTACAATTTTTCGGTGACAATCGACTGCGTAAGCTAGACTTTGACATACTCATAGATGTACTATTTAAAGTAGACTGTTGAATTGACTGAAAATTGGATGGAACTTTATACAAAACACGAATTCCTAATCTTACAGTTGTCCTTCCCTGTAATTTTTCATCAGATAAATCAGCTGAAAGAAGGATATTAGTTGCGTTTAAATTTAATTTTGTTGTATTTACTATTTCTGCACAGTTGCATAAAGAAAATTCTTACACATATATATTCTAACATCATAGCTTGTTCCAATTGGTTCACCACTATACTTCTTAGCAGGAAGTAGTTGTACACTAGGAGCTGCCACACTACCAACATCAATTTGAAATGGATGTGCACCAGCTCCTAACCTATCTACCAAAGCTTGCTTCAAAGAAAACGATTTACCGTTAAAGACATTCCTGATTCAATATCATTTAAATTACCTGCAACACCGTCATTTCACCATCGTAGCTCATCCTTGGCCAAAGTTGCTTCAGAGCTACCACTACCTCATTGCAAAATTTCAGTCCCATTATCTCCTCATCCTCTCTACCATAGCTGCGGAAAATGAAATAAAAAATAATTAAGAAGGAAATGACCTTGATTTCTTTGATGAGCGGGAAAAGAAGATTATCACCGAAAAGTGAGAGTCAGTTGCCCGTATATCTTCTGGCTACATAGGAACTTTGGGTCGACGACTATTACTCCCCTTAAAGGATCCACTTCCCCATTGGAAAATATTAAGTCCCTACTACCCATATATAGGGTGAGAGCAGAATTAGATGATATTTTCTTGTAAACTCTGAAAACAAAAAGAGAGAATAAAAAAAGTAATGAACTGTCATTGAACAGACATTTTAATGTCTGGAGAGAATATAACAAGACAGCGTCGGTTAAAAGTTTACCAACTACTAAGGAAAAATGAATTTTTTTTTTTCTACAGTATATCGGAATATAACCTACATGCATATGTGTTTCCACAGTTAAATTTTAAAAAACGCTCAAACCTTATTTTGTTGGCACTATTTTGAAAAGTGTGACACAATCTCAAAAAATATTTTTTATCATGAGTTCATTTGCAAGGCCTACAATTCACAAATCTTTCAGAATTTCTTGTGAAAAATAGGTACCAATAACAGTAAAAAACATTTTAGAGCATATTTATTTGTATATGAATACGTATGTATGTACATATTTGAAGCATACCCACAATATAAAGGGTTTACCAATAGGGACTTGATATTCGGAGTCGGTGACTGCACCTTTAAGATCGTTAACTCCAATTTTCGGTCGTAATTCTCGCCTTAGTACACAGGCAATAACAAGTTTAGTGCAAAAATTTGAGTCTACATATTCGTTGTATGTTGTTGCCGTGTCAGTGAGACAACGGGTTGGTCGAAGTGTCGAAAATATCGCTGCCGTTCAGACGTTCGTGGCAAACGATCCAAATCAGTCAATTCTACGGGCATAGTTCAGACCATATTATGTCGTATTTTGTGTAAGGATCTTGGTTTACACCCATACAAGATCAAGCTGACTCAAGAATTGAAGCCGATAGACCATTTGAAGTGAAGTACATTCTCCGATTATGTTCTGGAGAAGATGCGCCAAGATAATGAATTTCATCGCAAAATCATCTTCAATGACTAAGCTCATTTTTGGCTCAATGGGTTCGTCAATAAGCAAAATATGCGTTATTGGTCGGGTAAAAACCCACATGTGCTTCATGAATCACCACTTCATCCATAAAAAATAACTGTTTGGTGCGGTTTGCATGCCGGCGGCGTTATTGGGCCATTTCGTCGACGATAACGATCGTCACGTTACTGTGAATGGTCAGCGTTATCGCGCCATGATCACCGATTATTTTTAGCCCGAATTGGAAGATATGAACTTCGACGACATGTGGTTTCAACAGGATGGTGCCACAAGCCACACAGCACACGCTATGATCGAATTATTGAAGAGTAAGTATGGTGAGCGTGTAATCTCAAGACAGTTCGTGCGATTTAACGCCGCTTGACTATTTTCTGTGGGGCTACGTTAAGTCATTGGTTTATTCCAACACGCCGACGACGTTGGAAGAGCTCACAGCCAACATTGAACGCGAAATAGCGACTGTTTCGGCCGAAATGTGTGGTCGAGTCCTTGAAAATTGGGTCCAACGAATCGACCGCTGCAAACGTGCCCGCGGTGGCCATATGAATGAAGTCGAGTTGCATTCATAAATGTTTTAATTGTTTTAATGTTTTTGAAATATCTCAAATGGTTTGCCTTTTATTTAAAGTTGCCAAGTCGTTATTAGAAAACCCTATATTTTTTAATGTACTCATATACATTTAATATGATAGTATTAAGTTAGGTCGCGCGGTTTCTACAATGGCAATTGGTGGGCATTCTAAACAGTTTTCTTTTGATCTAAAACAGCCTAGTAAAAAAAATTAATTTTTGATGCCCTCAAAATAATATGATTTCTCGAGGCCTACAAAATATGCGTTTATTTTACCGGTGGCCTCTTCACTCGACTCAAATCTCTTACCGACGAGCCATTTCTTCATGTTTGGAAACAGGAAATAGTCGCAGGAAGCTAAGCCTGGGAAATTTGCTGGATGAGCGAGCAATTCAGAATCTAAATCATGCAATTCTGCCATCGCTACTGCGCACTTGTATGCCGGTGCGTTACTATGGTGAAAGAGAACTTTTCCTCCCCAAATGCGATCGTTTTTGCTTCAAATCGGCTCACAGTGCTTCATTTTGACCTTTTGCTTGCAAAAATCATAACTCTTAAACGAACAAAGGTAAGCGACAGTTTTTTTTTCTGCTTAAAGGAAATCCCCAGGACTTTGAAAGAGTGCATTTTGAGAAAAATGCTTCATAGGGTGTTTCAGAATTTTCTGTTCAAATAGGACTTTCTCAACACAGGGAATATACATAATATTCAAAATTCCATGATTGAAGTAATAACCGAGCAAAAATGGTGAATTAAAGTAAATCAATCATTTTTTAAATGTTGTTTAGGTGTATTAAAGCATTTCTTTTATTTTGTGGCACTTCAGAATACAAAATAAAATGTTTCAGTGAATCATTTTAAGTCAACAGCGTGAAAAAAGTAAACGGACCAAATATTTAAATAAAAACTTTTGTCAACATCTGGGGTAATGTATAATAAATTTATCATTTCTGGAGACTATTGTGATTTGAGATCTTTTTCAGCTCTGACATGCCTTAACAAAGAAATGAGTGGGTCCGATGAAGATGCTATCATGTTGAAAAAGCCTTCATTCTGCCGCATTTTGAAACCGTGCACGTATTTTGATATATAGGTAACCTCCTTGACCGCCAGAATGCGCGGCTACTGCAGCGTTATGGTGCCTTGAAGTCCATTCATATTAAGGCAGACATGCCAAATTTCAGTGCGATACTGTCTTGAGTTTTGTTTTGACAGCTGAATGTTGTTGACGTGTTTGGCATCATATTGAATATGGAAAAAACGTTCCCTCATAAAACTTCACTACCGATCAAGTCCGCAGCGGCAGGCCCTCCGATTCGGTTACAGAGGACAATGTCAAAAAAATACATGAAATGATGTTAGCTGACTGGAAATTGAAGGTGCGCGAGCTAGTAGATACCACAAAGATTAGTATTGAGCGCACACGCCATATTTTGAGCAATATTCTGCATATGAAAAAGTTATCCTGCTGTTGGGTGCCGCGCATACTCACTCCTGACCAAAAACATGAATGCGAGAGCACTTCGAAAGAGTGTTTGGACTTGCTGATGCGAAATCGGGCGGATCAATCGACACCAGATTGGTAGCTGTTGATGAAACTTGGATCCACTATTGCACACCAGAGAACAAAATGAGTGCCCGGCAATGGATTGAAGCCGACACGAGTGCTCCGAAGCGGCCGAGGGAGGCTCGATGGGTCGGAAAGATTATGGCGTCGGTTTTCTGGGATTATCATGACATACTCTTCGTGGACTACTTCGTAAAAGGAAAAACCATTAACAGCGAGTATTACTGTGATTTATTGGAGCGATTGAAGGTCAAAATTACTGCAAAACGGCCTCACATGAAGCGAAAAAAAATTTTGTTTTTGCAAGACAATGCACCGGTGCACAAGAGCATCGCAACTGCGGCGAAAATCAATGTCTTACGGCTCCAATTGCTGTCGCATCCGCCGTATTCGCCCGATTTGGCTCCCTCTGACTATTATGTCTTCCCAAACCCCAAAAGATGACCCATCAATAAAAATTCAACTCACGCGAGGAAATTTAAATTTAATTTTTTTTTTCATTCCCAAGGAGGTTACTTTTCATCCCCACCCACCCCCCACCATTATTTTTTGAATTCTGAGCTTCTTCTGACCATTCTCCAAGTGGTCACCAATTGTCACAATTGATACTCGATTTTATTTTGATTATGACTCAACATTTTATGAAGAGTAGGTGACAGTTGTTTTTCGTGATATTTTTTCATTAATAACTCTGTTGTTTTCTTGGCATACCAAACTTTACAATTTTAATTGTGAAAAAATCTCCTCGAAGTATTTCCATTATTGGTATTTCCAAATATTTGTTTAAGTCTATCGATATCAGGCCCAATCTCTGTCGCGAAATGCTTTTGGAACTCTGGTTTTCTTCTTTTTGCTGCCTCCTTGATTCTAATATAATAATATCAATATCATTTCTTGTCGAAGTGTATATGCAAGTTTCAAAATAAATTCTATGCACCTGATTCTTGCATGTATAGTATAATGGAGAGAGAGGTGTTGTATGACAATATTTTGGAACAAAACCAATAATCAATGTTCAATGTTCATTACTCTTTACAAGAAAAATTAAAATTTGTGTTTGAGTTTATAATCTTGCACAGCTCTGTATTTCTGCAATGAGAGAGAAAGAGAGAGCGCGCGCGCGAGAGAGAGAATAAATTTGGCTGACCTCTTCAAATCAAATCTCTTTGGCACAAAGGGTTGCTAGTTGACACAATTAAGTTTTTAAGTATATACATATGTATTTACAAATACAGGGTGACTGACTGGAACTGCAACTTTTTAAAATTCTATAATTTTTTTATTTTTTGATATATTTTATTGTGCCAAGGCAAAAAATGTAGGAAAATACATTCAATTTTCAAATTGTATCAGTAGTTTTCAATATGTCCACCTTTGGCGCAAATAATGGCACGCTGCACGCAAGTTGCTCTGCGGTATTTTGCCCCATTCCCGGCGAAGTGCTTGTTTGAGGTGGTCCAAACTTTGGTATTTCTTATTGCCAACCTTCGCCTTCAAAATACCCCAGACAGAGAAATCCAACGGATTTGCATCCGGAGAATTTGCAATCCATTGTGCCGAAGAAATGAAGTGTAAAACATTGTTTTTTAACAAATCTTGGTTGAAGCGCGCTTTGTAAAACGGTGCCGAGTCTTGTTGAAATGTCCACGGTCTCCGACCGAAATGATTGTTTGCCCAAGGCTTCAATACTGTCTCTAAGACAGTTTCATGGTATACGATTGCATTAATTTTGACGCCACGGTTCAAAAATATGAGCGGAGAGCGACCATCTGCGATTATGGCGGCCCAAACCATCACCATCAGTGCTGCCTGCTTTCTGGTATCCGTCCGAAGGTGTAAATTTTCGAAGGACAAGTAAACTCGGCCATTTTGTTTGTTGACATATTTCTCTATAACAAATGGCGACTCATCGGGAAAAACCAAATTCGGCAACTCACCACTTTCGTGCAAGCGTAGCAACTCCTTTGCTCTTTCGACTCTAACTTTTTTCTGTTGCAGTGTAAGATCGTGTGTTTTTTGGAACTTCAATGGCTTGAGCCCAAGCTCATTTTTCAATATGTGTTGCATCCGTTCCAACGATATGTTGAGCTCAGCCATTTTTCTTCCACTTCAAGGCGGATTTCGCTCAATTCGAGCCTTCACCTTCCGAACCATTTCTGCCGATGCTGCTGTTTTTTATGATCACCTAAATGGCTTTTTACAACACTGCCAGTATCACGGTAACGAGCTATGGTTCAAGACACAAATGATTTACTCTAGTTGAGGTGCTGGAGGGCTCTAACGATAGCTACTTGTAGTTTTCCAGCCAAATATATATAAAGCAATCACACTATCACGTTTGAATTCCACAACTGGAATTTGAAACACAACTGAGACGCAAATCGTTTAAAAAGCTTGTAAATAATAAAATTATCTGACATGTGTCAAAATTATATCAGTCTGAAGTTGGTTGCAGTTCGAGCCAGTCAGGGTGTTTATAGGAACATAATGACCCGGTGAGCTTCGTACCACCAAAAATTGATCTGATTGCAACTCTTTACAAGCGATTATGAATCCCTATCAATCTTCCAACTCTAATTTATTGAGAGCAGTAATATTGGGCGCACTTCGTGCGGTGTGTGTTTCTTGTTGGTTAAATTAATTTCGTTCGTAATTCAAATAAATTCAATGTATTTTATTTACATGATAAAGAAATGAGGTTAACATTCAGTGCAAAGCTTTGTGGTGAACTTTGTTTTTCGTTTTGATTTTCGGAGCATAAACAAGCAAAGATAATGGCTTGCCGACTTGTGGACACGCGGACACGTCGACACACGGATACGCGTAATGCAGTTGTCCATGCCCGAAACACGAAACTCTAAGTAAATCCCGAAAATTTTCAATGAATGACTTTATGATTTGTTGATGGTCATCGAGAAGGCCAGACGCACAAGGAATTGGAGTCGTTTGAACTCAAATAACATTTTCTTCTTTGTATTTATTTTCCCTTGAGAATCGTCGCCTCGACGATGTTCTTCATCAGCTTTTTCACAGCCAGTCTCGTTTCATTGCATAGTCGAGGTTGATTGATGTTACGCAATATGATAATGACTGAGTCTACTTTCAGTTGCAATTTGTGAGGTGGTAATTCAGGCAATTCCAGTGCATTCAAGACTTCTGTGGGATAGTTGACTACTCATCCTGCTTGATAAATGTGTTAACCGATTTGAAAGAAAACAACTGCCTCGGAATGAAATTGTGAATGGTCGCGTTGAGATCACCGATATTATTGTTTTTGTCGTCAATTTGACTCGTTCGATCAGGCAATTATGGTTTTTGGAGTTTTGCTAGATGTTAAGAAAAACGCGTCGAATGAGCTCTTCCTTCGATTTGGTCATCTGGCAGAAATCAGTGGGAAATGTAATGAATCCGGTCGAGATTTCAACTTTCAATAATTCGTGGTGCTTAGAAGATATTATGCCCAAATGCGACAACATCTTATTCGCCATCAATAAACACGTTTTCTATCATGATCAATGTCTCATTGTCATTTCCAACCTCGGATTTGATGTTTGGTGACGCACACGATGCCAACAATCCTCAGACATATCGTTCTTATATTTGACCCACAAATATGTGAAATATGTGGATATGATAATCGCAAAGAATGTGCTAATTTAATGCGCTAATAAATATATGACAGGATCTTTGAGCATATTTTCCCAATGTGAATCATTCTCGAGCAATTAAAAGAGTTGGCACACCCCGTAGTAAGTTGCACACACATGCCGATTAACGTCGTCGTTTGTATTTGTCACACCGAAAACAGCCATGTCGCTGTCATTGTTCACATGTTTGCACATGTACTTGACCTTTGTTTAAAAACTCTGGCAGTGATGCCATGTCTGTCAACTGATGTTCGACTGGGTATCAGTTCCTTCTCAATTTCTATTTATTGAGGGTTACAGGTGAATGTTATGAATAGGTCTGGGCGGCCATATTGTCTAACATATGACATCTCATCTTGCGCGCATTCGTGCATATGGCGAGGGCTTCCGGTGCAACTGGACGGCAAAATTGTCATTCTTCCCACGTTGTTTGAATCGCCACGCCGCGCCGTTGACAATAATCGCATCGCGAAGATAAGTGTATTTTCAGATCGGAGCTGCTTTTTGTTCAAACGAATATATGATATGTCAGTCGTTCAGTGTCAATTTTGAATGTTAACCACGAGTTAATGGAAAACACACCGACACTGATTCTGTGATTTTCTTCAGCTTCGTGGAGCTTAACTCTAAATAAAAAATTCATAGCTCTAACTTTCTTATTGGTTTCGGCGCCTGCAATCGCAATCGACATACGGTTCGTAAGAAAATCAATTGTTAAAATTGTAACATTTACCTGTTAATGGATTAACTATTTTGATGTTGAAATGGTATCCGTTCTCATTCTGCCGAAAGATCAATAAATATTGTAGCGAAATGTTGAACAATTTGATGAATTTGTTGTTCTGATGAAGAAAAATTTGCAATTCTCTGACAATGGCTCGCTTCGTTGCCAAATGGTGAGCACAACGCTAATTAACTTCAGCATCCGAATTCCCATGAAATAAATTTTTAAGAATTGACTGTCAGCTTCCGGTGGTGGTAACACCGCTATGATTAAATGATATACCATATTTGGCTTTGAATCTGCAATAGTGATGTAAAATTGACTGTATTTATGATTCCAATACGTTTTCCGATGCAACGGCGGATGATGCGAAAGAGGATTGTGTTGTAATTACCTTGAAAGTGGGTATGAAATTGTCCCGTACAATATGCGTTGCGCCAAACGCGTCGTTTGGAATCAACTGTTGTATTTTTGGATGTTGGTCAGGTAATGGGTAGAATCACTTCCTGTTCCAGAAACCAATAAACGTATTGGCTTTGGTGGCGGGACCAATTGTGGAAATTACACTTGCCCACCTGCGCAACATAATCCAGCAGTTTCGCCGCTGAATTTCAACGCCTTATAATATGGACAAACAACTGACATTTCTCCAATCGTTAATAATCTGTTCACACTGTAATCGATTTCCTAATCTTAATGGAATGCCGCTCATTCTAGGTTTATTGGATCACTGCGACGGCGCAATCGGTCATGTTCATTATGTTGAGCTCACTGGCGTTTTGTTTGATGTGTACGAACTTGTTGCATTCTGAATCTATTCGCTTTTCCTTGATTTTTAGTTGTTCTTGAACGTAATTGGGACATGCCAATATGACTATTTTCGGTATACAATTTCATCATTTGTTGTAACCACCTCATGTTTGTTTGTAACTTTTCCTCTTCTTACAAATAGAATTCTCCTGCTATTAAACTTATTACAAACATTAATTTGCTTTACATACATTATTGACAAATTTATAAACTTATTGTAATTAAAACAAGGAAGACTATGTTAATACTAAATGATACATTTTTCTCAAACTCTATTTCTTTAATTTCTTTTATGTGATCCATATTTTTTATAATGATTTTATGTTGTATATTAACATCATGAATTTCGTTGTTATTAAGGTAGTAAAATCTTTGCTTCAGATAATGATTTACATTAGAAAACTTATAGGCTTACAATATTGTATTGTGCAATTTGTAAAATTAATTAGATATTTGCCGCTAAGTTTTTATATCTTCGCATGTTTGGTTAACGAAGTTATTGCCATGTTCTGAATTTACAATTTTGTCTAATAACACAATGTCTGCTCTCGACAAGTTCGTTTAAACTTTTAGTGGGTTCATACATAAATGTTTTATTCTTATATTCTACATATAAAGTATTCCGTTTTTGCATCAATTTCTTTGTCATATTTATTGGACAAAGGGATTTGAACTTTAAGTGGTAGGGTAATGTAATTTTTTGGAATTTTTATAGCATATATTATCATGTCATGTTTTATATTTTGTAATTCCTTACTTAATTTGTTTCAATTTATAAAAATCTGTTTTATATGTTTCAATTTCGCCATTCGTGAGGATATTTGGATGTTGTATATTACATCTGGCGGAAACAATATTATCTTGGATATGTTTAATTCTAGAATTAATATATTTTAAATTAAATAGTTGATCAAAATACATTTGTTTATTAACTATCTGTCTTTCTACTTCCTGCACAGAATTAATTTGTTGTAATATAGTTCTTCTATCATTATCATAATGGCTTATCTTAAAGTCTGAAAAGTGCTATTAAAATATTCCCTCAACTTAATTTGCTTATTTAATGTCATTATTGAATTATGATTGTTCTTTGGTCCTTGATCTGTGTTCAAAAGGTAACAGAGTTCTAATTTAATGTACTATATTATCAATATCTTCGTTAGGCATTCGTCTGTATTCTTGTTCTAATGGTGCCAAATTTAAAGCAATAGTTTTACCAATTCTATAATTTCATTAGTTTTTATAACACCGGATTTTCATTGAGTTTTTACAGAGTCCATTAACTGAAAATATGACGCAAATTCAAGTCGCCTGTTTTCCATTCTTGCACAAGTTGAATTTTGCACGCTTTTAGGCCAAGATCCTCACGTAAAATACGCCAATATGTCGAATATGCCAAGCCAAGCTGCTGAGAACGACGATGAATCGATTCGTCACGGTCTTCGCGTACACTTTTAGCTACAGTCTGCTGCTATAGTCTCTTCACTAGATGCTAGATGTGGTCCAACCGGTCGAGTATCATCCACTAATGTAAACTGGGACTCAAATTTGCGAATGGATTGGCAATAGTGGTTTCAGTAAGTCAATTATGAGCACCGTAAGTTCCTCGAATCGCACGAAAAACATTTCTCACAGAACGCTGTTTTCCGTTATACAGCTGAACAGTTTGGAGACGCTGTATCGTTGAACGATACTGAACAAAAATAACAAAGCAGTTTGATAGGAGTCACTCGTGATCTGTCAAAAAAAGGCTATTGAAAATCAAACCTCGCAGTGAATCACCCTATAGTTAAAAAACTAAAATTTTTCATGAGGAATGTATCAACTTGAATTACTGGATTAATACAGTTAGGGGTTTCCGTATTACTAAACTTAAGTTTGTTGGCAAACTTCACATTGATTAATTACTAATTGTAATTAATACTATACTGTACTATCAAATTTGGATATTAAATTTTGGTTTTGATCTGATTATATGTCTCTATTAATCCTGAATGCTGGCTTACTTAAACGTGATATAAAGATATCTGCTTTATAAGCTCTACTTTTGTTTAAATTCCCTGAGTTCTATATGAAAATTTAATGAATTAAATCTTACTAGCATTTGAACACATTTCCCTAACTTTTTCCTGTAAAATGTTAGACTTCTGATCTGATAGATCGGAATATATACCTATCTTTCCTTTCTTAATAAACCTTCGCAAAATATCTTCTAATATACTGAAATCATGTTCTGTGATATAAATTATTCTTTTCCCGTGCATTATCTCGACTTGTAAACTTATTGGTAAGTATTAACTATGTTTTATATTTGTTAACAATATTTTCTTTAATTGGAATGTGATCCAAAAATTCTTCGTCAGCTGAGTAAATGGATTCATACATTTCATCTTCAAAATTAAACAAAAAGTCTGAATCTGATAGCTTTTGTTGCATTTTAGCAAACATTTTTCTACCTGTGGGGTATGTGATTCCTCTTCCTCCTTTAAATTAATGTCCTCGTTGTTTTCTATTCGACTAAGAAAATCCGCTACTTTATTATCCTTTCCCCTTAAGAATTCAATTTCAAATTCATATTCACCTAACTTAGTAGCCATCCTTGGTGTCTGGGAGATAAATCCTGGTCTGGTGGTCTGTAAACATTTTAAACTTTTTGCCATAAAGGCAAGGTCGAAAATAGTCTACTGACCACATTATTGTTGGAAATTCCTTATCGGATGCCGACTAATTCCTTTCGTGGTTATTAAGAGTTTTTAAAGCAAAACATATTAGATGTCCTTCTTGGAACAATACTTCGGATCCGTCTGTTGTTTTTGTTGTTCTTGTTTTTCAAAGTTTGGATATTTCAATATAGGATGACTACTTATTAAACTCTTTAATTTCTCAAACGCTTCTATGTAGTTAGGGTCATTTATAATTTTTTTGACATTTTTCTTAAGGTATTTTGTTATAGGTTGAGCGATGTTTGCGTAGTCTTAGATGAATATTCTCTAATATCCGGTTATTCCAAGAAAAATTTTAATCTGTTTTCTTATTTTTGGTAGTTCTAACTTCTTAATGACTGCTATCTTGTTAGGGTTATCCTTTAAACCATCTTTTGTTAAAACATGTGCAAGGAATTCTGTTTCTTTTTCATAAAGTAACATTTGTTTATTTGGATTTTTAGCTTCTTTGATTCCAAAATTGTAAAGATTTCTGTAATGGCTTTAACGTGTTCCTTTAAGCTTGTGCTGAAGATAAGAATATGGTCTAAGTAAACAAGGCATTTTTTACTTCTTTGATCTCTTAGAATTCCGTTCATTAGTCGTTGGAATGCCGCTGGTGCATTTTAAACCAAAAGGCATTCTAAGAAACTCATATAATCCATGTGGGTTTACATTTTTGTACAGTTTTGCGTTAACTTGCTCGTTCGTCGTTGTTATAATTTCATGTTTATCTCTGGAATATTGGTTAGCTTGTCTCATTCTTTGAAGAATTTTTTCTTCTGGATTTAAATAGTTGGTTTTGATAAATTTAAAACATATAGAATGTTCTTATGAACACATTTCATTGTGTTTATTAGTTTGAAACTCTGATTATTATATTTTTGCACGAATCAACATCGAGTTTTCCTGCGTTTTGATAATTCCTTTCACACTGTGAATTATTAACCTGGCTATTTTCTTTTTCCTGCCTTTGTATGTTTTCAACTTCCATAGGTTTTGATCATTGAACTTGTCTATCATTTTGCCTATGTTGACTTGATGAATGTCTGTAGTTACCTGAAGTCTCATGCTATATATGCATATGCATACCTTTGTCCAACTTTTTACACATACAAACTTATGTGCTTTGAACCGAATGGGCACTTTGGGTTTCCAAACATTGGGAAGAGTTGTCTATTTTCCACTTTTCAGAACAAGAATTCCGAGAATAGATTCCCATCCTAAAATGGCAGCTTATGGTTTAGCAATAAAATAACAGGAACACATTCTAAATCAAATGAAAAAAAAAAATATCAGAGAAATGCGCGTGGTAATCATGAATTGTTAATACCATTTCAAAAGAGCTTTCTTAACAACATAAACGCATTGAGAATGCTGTGTAAAGACTTGAAAGATATTCAGTATTTTTTATATATCAGCTTAATCAGGATCCATTAGAAATGTTTTATGGAGTTATCCTACAGCTTTGTAATTTAAATACCCCCTCCGTAGCTATTTTTTGGGAAGTTTGCTAATGTTGAACATCATACCACACAATAGCTTGAAATGAGCATTAATGATATGCATAAGTACAGTGCTGATGCTGAGGACTTAATTGATTTTAGTAAGCATGAAGAATTTTTAGAACCAATATTAACATCAAACTTACTCTTGATTTAGCGGTAGAAGAATATAAAGCAGATGAATCGATAAATGTTATGGATAATTTGAAGTACGCTACGTTGGAGTATGTATTTGAATATATTCTTTACCACCTAAAATCAAAATTTACCAATTTGCTGCAAATGTACGGCGAAGAAGAATTATTTGGATCGAAGGAGGTGTACAAAAACCCAGTATTCAACAAAAAGCTTGAAGATTTTTTAAATAAATTTAACTTAAAAGTATTAAAAGTTGGACAAAATTATATGAAATTACTATTGGGTATCGCTGAAACAATTGACTTACATTAAGAAGTAAAAAAAAAAAACCTTTTGTTGAAAAACGTGTTTTCAAATCAAAATATTTAACAGAAATCCAATCACAAATGTGAACAACAGGAAAAGAAAAATTAGTAAAACCTTATAGTAAATTGAATTGAACTAAAATCGGTGTATGTAATTATTCGAAATAACTAAAAGCAATGTATGTAATATCATATGGTACGTATGTCATATAAAATCACTGTAAGCAAAAAAAAAAAAAAAAAAGCGATACGCGTGACGAACATGTAGAACGAACGCAGGTTTATTTATCTTTATCTAAGCGAGAAATGTATAGTGGGCCGTGCTCGACTTTTGGTTCGCAAATCAACATCAATAGATTTGAGCGTCTCTCCCTAAGACTTGTTTATCGTCATGGCAAAGCAAAAACACATTGAAATGAGAAATTGTTGGGAATGAGTAGAATACGTGATATAAAAACAGTTTCACAGTCGCATTCCGTTGCATAATTTCGAAGGATTCAAGTTCCTAAGAAGCATTATCGGAACATCGACTTAAAGTGTAATCTGATGCGCAGGAAGCGATAATTAGTGGTATTCATCGACGAAATGCCACTTCATTTCCTTTAATTCCGGATAAAAAAATATCATTTATTTCAGCGGGTTGGTCAGTTTTAGGTGTCGTACAAACCCGGATGTTTTGAACTGTTTTGATGTCGTATCTGTGCAATATCTATGTACACCAAGCGACGTGATGTCCTATAATGCTCGGTCTATAGCCTCCACCAGTAAGGCTATTTATTGCAAGGAACATTATTCCGGTTCGATCAGGGCTATAAAAAAATTTATTTTTGCTTATTTTTAGAAGTAATTTACAAGCCATATGGTGCCGTCTTTTAATTGAAAATAATTGTTGCAAAAGTATACTATTATTTACATTTATGTGCATTATTAAAGAATGTTAATAATGATGTTATGATTAAAAGAAAAAAAAATAGGCAAATAAAATATTATATTTCATTGAATTTATGGTGGGCAGATGTGGCATCTTTTATATGTTGAAGTGACTTTTTGTCTGACGGGCTTAAAATTTCGGCTAGTTCCTTGGCGATATTATCTGAAGATTCACCAATTTGGCGAGAGAGAGGACATTCAGCCAAAATATGCCAAACGGAGAGAAACGTTCGACAGTTCGTACACTCCTCCGGAGGTTCACCATTATAATAATGTTGAGAATTGAAGAGGGCTTTTCCAACTCTGATTAGCGGGAGCTTTACGCAGTCTTCTCTGTTAAGTGCTTGATTGTACGGAGTTTAGGAATATGCAGGGTGATGTTTTCGCAGAAACGTTTGAGAGTTTTCCCAAGATTTAGTGAGCTCTTTTCTTTGCTGGTGGATATTTTTTGTACAATTTGGTAGAAATTGGGTGACTCAACAATTAGTGGATAGAAGCAGATTTTGCGGCTAATTTTGCGGCATCATTTGACCTGATTCCACAGTGTCTAGGTATCCATGTAAAGATGATGTTTTTGTTAGAGTACAAACAACCTCGATGAGCTCCAAAGTAGGACATTTATTCGTCTCGTTTTTAAGGCCCATGAGAATACCCAGATTATCCGTAAAAATTAGAGATCGACCTTCATAGATTGCTGCTAGTTCAGCAATGTAGCTGTCAGGAGATTGTGGCAAAAGTCCTTGGTTAATAATGGATGTCTGTGTATTTTGTTGTAGTTGAATGACTGCATATAAGCACTAGTTATTTTCCTTATGTGAACCATCTGTGTAGAATTTATATTAGCATCGATAGTACTGACCATTTCTTCATGAAGCATTTGAAATATTTTATTCGGTGTATTTTCCTTCTTAAAGTTAGCGAGCTTTGTGTTTATCGGTAATAAGTTCCTTTTCCAAGAGAGTGGAATATCTGTTTTCACAAGATATCCAATGAACAAATGCTTTAAGGAGATAAGAGTGATACCATTTTACTTAGAACTGAAACGGAATTCTTTCTATGGGATTTTTTTCGTGGAAATTGCTTCTTTAGCAGAATGGAACAGCGAATGTGTTGAATCTGCCAATGCCTTGCTAGTTAAGTTAACAGCTCTTCTTTTCCCTAAATTTTCAAAGGATTCATACCCTAATCTAATCTAAGAGCTTTAACCATTGTGGCTCTTAAGGCGTCAATGTTGTTAATATTTTTGTTTGTTGTCCACATAAATAAAGTCAAACTATGTTGTAACGTACCTTCAACCAATGTTTTCGCTGTTTGTAGTGCGATTTCAATATGAGGTTCTTTTCGCTTTAAGCAAATCATTTTCAATACGTTGTTTCGTCGTTTCAGTTGGTTGACTAAATTCTTAATATGGGTGTCCCATTTCAAATTTCCGCAAAAAGTTAATTCCAGAATTAATTAATTTTTTTTTTTTTAAAGTAATGGTTGTACCCCGAAGAACAATTGCAAGTGCATTTTATTTTTCTGTAGAGATGCAGCGCTTTCTGTTTTTGGTGGAGGAATAATTGCACCCCTTTCTTGAGAACAGTTATAGATTGTCAAATCAGTTTTTTTCAAAGTGTCCTTTACCTGGATAGGATCACCAGATGTAACAACATAAATGTTATCAGCGTATACTTCAACGAAATCGAGTTGTATAGTTTGGGTGAGTTTAACTATTAGAGAGCCAATGTAAACGTTGTACAAAACAACTGAAAGAGGGGACCCTTGAGGCGTCCCCTTATCCAAACTTATATCCGTCAACATTAACTCGGAAAGATCTATTACTCATAAATTTATGCAGCTGCTTTATAACCGATACCACCATAACTCTTTCAAGTGCCTTTTCCAAGTCGGATGACGTGACTACACTGTTTGGTTTTTGATAGGTTATCAGCGAGTTTATGCTCTAAAAGGTGTATGAGCGGTGAGACACCTCTTTTTGGTCATGTTGTTCTGGACTGGCCTTTTTTTCCATTTGCCAACTAATTCGTCTCGCTATAATTTTTTCAAAAATTTTGGAGAGAACAAGGAGATGGAAAACTGTGCGGTATTCATTAAAATCATGATGATTTCGTGAGGTTTTCAGAATCGGCTTGAGCTTTGCTCCTTTCCAATCATAAGGGAAAGTTCCAGTCGACAGAATACTATTATAAAGCGAACAAATTCTATCTTTGAGGCTGTCATCGCATAATTTAACCATTTTATACGAGATTTTGTCATCCCCTGTCCTCAGTTCAACTCGTGTAATTTTTTCTGCTAACAGTTCGTATGTTTTGTGGCTTGGGAGTGTAGATAGGCCTTGTAAGCTAAAGTTTATTTTATCTTGGATCAGACTTTTTGGATAGGTGTTATCCGCACTATAATTTTTCCACTTATCTGCGAATGTATTTGCGATAGTTTTCTATTTTCTATTTGTAATTTTTTTTTCTAAAAGAATGTAAGAAAAACTTCGGTCTGATTTAGGAGAGCGAAGATATTTAATCCTACCCCACAAGGTTTTCATATTTAGTGCCGGATTCATTGTGCTTATAAAATTTTCCCATGAAGCTCTTTAGGCACAAATTGGTTCTCTTCTAAGTTTGGCACACACATTTCTATATGCTACGCAGTTGTCAGTGATAGGGTACTTGCGAGCTTTTTTCCAAGCCTTGCTCTTCTCCCGTACCAAATTGCTCTTAATCAGGCTTCGTAGTTGGGATAGCTTTAGCTGCGGCAGTTCTAATGATTTTTTTTTCGATGCTTCCTGGTTGGTGTTATCAGTTTTGGGAAATTTCGATGTAAGACTTTGTGTTGCAGTTTTTAATAAATTCCAGTTAGCGAGTTCTTCTTTGTATCGAGGAGTAAATTTGGGAGTCGATCTTTGTTCTGGAGTGTGTACAACTATTGGTATATGATCTCTACTTTCTGTGTGAACCAGTGTCTGCCAATGCAGGAAGGGTGCCATATTCTGGCTTGCGAAGGTGACATCACTTCAGGAAACGTGTTTCTAGTACTGAAAAAAGTTGGGGATCCATCATTCAAAGTTATGAGTCCACGATTATTGACGAAAGTTTCCAGCCATGTTCCTGCAGCGTCTGCAGTGGTTGAACCCCATAAAGTGTTATGGGCGTTCATATCACCCATTATTATTGTGGTGACAGTCCTTGTTACCCGTTGGAATACTATTAAGGATAGCCGAACTAATTTGTACATCATGTTCCCTATAGATATTTGTTATTTTTATTAGTCCTTCTGCCAGGAATTTCGATAGTTTGATGTGGTAAATTTGTAGAAGAAGTGATATGGAAGTTTATTGGGATATTATTTTTAACAAGTTTTATTAAAATGAAATGTTTCGTAATTTTTTATCTTAAAGAATATTTTGTTTTTTGCAATGACATGGGTTTCTTGCAAAGTAATGATGTCTGGTTTGTATTTTGCTATTAAAAGTTCGAGGGCATGTTTATTGTTGAAGAAACTTTGGATGTTCCACTGGAGGATTAGTAAATCCATTGTCAACAGAGTCATTATTGTGGTTGGGGGTCCATTTCTAAGAGTAATGTATTTTGTGTTTTTCCATTTAGTCATTGTGTGTTGTTTGCTTTATTAAAGAGATTTGATAATTTATTGGGATAGGACGAGGAAGACTAAGGTGAGTTCTCTGTACCTAAATCCATATCAATATCATGTGTATAGGAGTCAGCAGAGAGTGGGATATATGACTGTTCTTTCTTTTTAGTAATATCAGTTTTCATTATTTTTAGAGATTGATGAGCATGCGGTGGTAATAAGTGTTTGAATTGTTCGGTTAGATGAGGTATTATGATTTTTTGGTTGTTGGTGAGTAGTTTGGAGTTCTTGTGTAGTGCTTTTATTATTATTGTGTTTACCGTTTGTTTGTTATTGGCGGTATTTGAGAAATTAAGTGAACATTTTCCTGAGCTTTGCGTTCGGCTACGGTGGGTACTGAATAATTCTGTGAGCGAATTATTGTGCTTTCTTGGAATAGGCAGCTGATGTAGAGAGCGGTTATCATTATGGATTGCCCAGGCATCGTGAACAGTACAGTGACGAGCAGCCTTGATTTTGTTGTTCGATTTATAGCGAAGAAAAGCAGGGCAGGCGGGGTCGTATGGTGTGTGGTTTTCTTCTTTGCAATTCCTCAATCCTCTTCCTCCAATTCCTCTTCCAATTCCTCTTCCGTTATTTCTATGATGTGTTTTGAGAAAATTCTTGAATTAAATTGAGACTTAAATGGTTGGTTACCTTGACTGGTATTGAGTCAATTCGTTTTGCTTTGAGGAATTTGTTCGCTGTGTGAACATTATTGACTTTTAAAAGTAAATCTCTTGACCTCATTGCTTTAACTTCCAATACATGCTCACTTAGGATCACGATTTAGATGAATGAGATGTTCTCCGGTTTTTTCCATTAAAGCTATCAGTATAAAGCGGATATTATCATCATTTTTAACTGCAGGCAATTCTAGGTATTCTTCGTAGTCTAGTTTAGTGCGTTTGGGCTTACGTCTCTGGTTATTGCTGTGGTTTAGATCTACCCCGGCGGTAAGCCGTTAGACTAGTTTTGGCGGCGGATAGGTGTTTCCTCGTCCATGGTTAGTTTTTTTTTGTTTTGATTATCATAAACTTACCCAAGGGAGCACAAAAAAGTAGAAACAAAAAAAAAAAAGTTTTCGTTAAGAAAATAGACTGAACTTTCACAAATCACTAAAAAAATCAGTCATTAACGTCAAATAACGCCCCTGGGCTGTAATTTACTTTGGGGGCATACTCTCAGTTTATCACGCAATAGGTAAGGGTATGGAAGTTCGTAATTACTCAATAGTTTACCACCGATGGAAATGACAATATCTCGATGTGAAGAGAGACACTATTAGTAATGCGCTAGTCAGTTTTCAGAATCTCATCTACTTTATTATGTTCCGCAGGAAATCTTTTGATATACTCGTGTGATGCTGACATCATGACTCTACTGGATTCGAAAGTCCACAGAACACAAACATGACAGCAAACAAATTCCTTATTCTAATGAGATTGTCGCTGTCGCAAACATCCGCCAGAGTATTGTCCCAGTGTAGGGTTGTTAGGTAAATGATACGCGCTACAGGCTACATGAAACGTTAAGTACGCTACATTATCAAATGTCTTCAAGAACCAAAATGATGTTGGCCCTCGAATTGTATGCATTTTGCAAACATATTTTCTTCGCATAGTCTATAAAATACTAAAAGTGTTGTTTGCTGATTCTTCAAGTTATTGGGATGAAATCTGTTGGTCATTCTGCAAATGAACATCCAAATCCACGACAGTATTAAGAAGCCCAGAACTGCTTCTAAAGTACATACATACATATGTAGCGATCAGATTGGTGTCGGGTCACCTCGTCTTGATGGTTGTGTTGAAGAGCAAATGTAAGTTGGTCAAATCCTTTATTCATATATTTACAAAAATATTTAATCAAATGGACGCTTGTGCAGGATTTCACATTGATATGGGTTTATAATGTGCTAGAAAGTACCGATAAATGGGTTTTTTCGTATATTGTCGATTTTTACCGTCTGTGACTCCACCTTCAGTGGGGAATCGACGAAGGGATACGGGTATCTGTCTTCCTCAGTGATAGTTTTTTACACTCATTTCGAAGGAATAGAAAACAGAAAACAGGAAACAAAAAAATTGGGTAGTAAAACAACAAAAACTAAAGCTTGTTCTTTCTTTTGGTCATATGCCGCACTTACTGCTAAGTAGTTCATTGCAATCTTTTTCATTTACTGGTATGATTAAATTTTGTAGATGGTAACTTTACTTTTATTTAAAATTTGTTTTTCTACTGCGACGAATTATTTTATTGATCGCGTAATTTTGATTGATGCGATGCTAAATTTTTCCTACATTTCTGTTTATCTTCTGAGGGGCGTTTTTAATAATTTTATCTTTTCCGTTGACCTCTCGATATTTTTTTTCCTTAATATAGGTTGGCAGCAACCTTACATCTGATTCTACTAGGATTTTTTCCATCCTTTCGTAAAGGGATATCCCTTCCGTTGCAATTGGAACTACTAATACATGGGCTGAAAAGTCCGTTTCTAAGAGAGGGCACCACTTGAATTAAATTCATAACAGTTAGTACCAAACTTCAAAAGATACGTGTATAAATTTGACAGCTGTCGGACGATTAGTTCTCGAGATATAGCGTTGTGAGTGAAGCAACTTTTGTTATTGTGAAAAAAAAAAAAATGATTCAAAGCAATTTCGTGTGTTGATTTATCATTGCTTTTTTATGGGAAAAAACGCAGCCGATGCAAAGAAATGGCTTGATAAGTGTTACCCGGACTCTGCACCAGCCGAACGAACCATTCGCAAGTGGATTGCAAAATTTAAAAGTGGTCATACAAGCACCGAAGATGATGCACTCAGTAGACGTCCAAAATAGGTTGTTTCAGATGAAAACATCAAAAAAGTCCACAAAATGATTACGAATGACGGTAAAGTGAAGTTTATCGAGATAGCTGAGGCTCTGAAGATATCAAAAGAGCGTGTTGGATATATTATACACGAATATTTGGACATGCGAAAGCTCTGTTCAAAGTGGGTGCCGCGTTTGCTCACAGTCGACCAAAAACAACCACGTGTTGATGATTCAGATGAGTGTTTAAAGCTGTTCGACCGCAATAAAGCCGAATTTTTGCGTCGGTATGTGATAATGGATGAAACTTGGCTCCATCACTCCACACCAGAGTCGAGTCGGTAGTCAGCTGCGAGCAGGCGACGAACCGAGTCCAAAACCGACCAAAAACTCAATAGTCGGCTGGCAAGGTTATGGCATCCGTATTTTGGGATATACATGGAATAATTTTCATCGACTATTTCCAAAAGGGGCAGACTATCAACAGTAACTATTACATTGCGTTGTTGGAGCGTTTGAAAAAGAAAGTGCTGTTTCATCAAGACAATGCACCGTGTCACAAGTCGATGAAAACGATGGCAAAATTGAATGAATTCGGCTACAAATTGCTTCCCCATCCACCGTATTCTCCAGATTTGGCCCCCAGCGACTATTTCCTGTTTGCAGACCTCAGAAAAATGCTCGCCGGAAAGAGATTTAAGACCAATGAAGAAGTAATCGCCGAAACAGAGGCCTATTTTGAGGTTAAACCGAAATCGTACTACAAAACTGGTATCGAAAGATTGAAAAATCGTTTCAATCAGTGTATCGGCCACGAAGGCAACTATATTTGATAAATAAAGTTGAATTGTGCAAAAATTTTGTGTTTTACTATAAAACGGTACGGCCCATGTGTTATGTAAAGAAGTCAGAAAACGTTTACACAGACCAATAATGATTAATTTGATATGCCAGTGTAATTTTTACTTTTTTAGACAAATAAGAAAATATTTAAAAAGTTGATTCGTGTTTTAAAAGTACCTTCTTGCAAAAATTTTGAGACACTCATTGAATCAAACTGAGTATTTTAAGATCATTTTCCAGGTTATCAGATTTAAAATGGCTCACGAACTCCTGTTAGATTAGATTAGGTAAGAGTGGCTGTTGAAGAGACCAATCCACTTAGATCTGTGATCCTTCTATTCTTGAAACCAATTTGAGCTTATGATGAAGCGTAGAAGACTGCTGACGTCTGTATTGTCTAGATCGCTTTAGACAGCTCCTAATTTGGGAGAGATTTGGGCATGTAGAGAGTAGGTGGAGGATTGTCTCCTCCTCCTGCTCGTCCATGCAGCATCTGCAGAAATAATTTGTAAAGACGAAAAACCTTCTTGCATTCACTGATGACACCTAAGATAGCTCTGAGATGGTTCCTAGTTTGAAAGATCAAACTTTTAGAGCGATTCAGATCTAGCTTTGGCCAGATCTGTTTGGTCACTAGACATGTTGATCTAACAGTCCACCTGTGTTCTTTTGTTAGTATCTAGCTTTAATATTAGTTTCCGCGTAGCGATTGGTACACCGATGCTATCTTTTTCCGGTAGAATAGGTAAAGTGGTTCCAATTTTTGTGAGTTCATCGGCCCTACTTCCCTGGAATATGTCTGTGCCCCGGCACCCAACATAGTGAAGGTGGATATGCTCTGTCGAAGACTTTCTAGAATTTAGTGGGACTAAGAACAAAGACTTGATAGCGGCCTGAATATCCGAAAAGATGTAGATGCCCCCTGCAGATATCACGTTTTTCTTCAGCAAGGATAGGACTTTTTTAATCATCACAATTTCCGCCGTGAATACGCTAAAGTGATTTGGAAGACAGAAGGATAGGCTTATATTAAGCTTATGAGAGAAAACACCTGCACCAACCCCGCTATCAGTCTTGAATCTATATAGAAATTGATTGACTTGTTATCCATGGAAGCATCTTCCTTCCAGAAGGGATGTTGACATAAAAGTCCCTGTCAAACCAATGTTAGGGTATAATGTAATGTATAATGTTCTCTGGAAGGATTCCTAGTGTATTAAGAATATTTGTGTGGCCAAATAATTTATATGTTCACTGTGTAGTCGCTTCGAGGCGAATAGTTGTGGTCGCGGTTACTTGCCTGCTGAAAATGTCGAGGAGTGTCAAGTGAAACAGAATATTTAATGTCGCGGAAGGAGTAGTGCATAGAGAAAATGTTATTTGGACTCTGCTTAGTTTGTTGCTGCTGATTGCATTGTCAAAAGCCGTCTACCAGACAACCACACAATAGGTGAGTATCAGTCTTTTAACAGAGACGCATAGTCAGTGGGTTTTACGAGGTTGAAGACCCCATTTGTTCCCGATGGCTTTTTTTGGATGAGAATAAAGCTGCTCTAGCTATCTTTACTCCTTCTTGAATGTTAGGTTTCCAGTTTAGCCTCTTGTCAAAAATGAGACTCATATATTTTGTTATATCGGAGAAGACTAAACTGGTACCGCTGATTGAGGGAGAATCTATAATTAAAATATGGATCCGCATAACGGGTTAATCTGTTAATATTTACCTGAAGGAGTTCTTTAATGGTATTAAGATGCTTACCTGAGACGGTTTTATTTCAAGAACTTAACAATCAGGTGGGCATGACTACACTTATGATGCCAAAGCATGAGTTAACTTTTTGAAAAATGGGACAGAAAGAGAAAGAAAGATGTTTGGGCCCAGTGACTATTTCATACTCCATGGGTGGCATCCAACATTAAATGAGGAAACTAAATCATTAGTGTAATTGGAGTTGTTGTTTCCTAGGCAACCATTCATTTTAGTGTTGTACCACATAAAAAGTCCGATTTTCACGCAGTCGGATATAAGAAGTTCTCGAGTGAACTTCTGTGCCAGAATGTTAAACTTTATTTTTTATAAAATAAAGTGGTACGTGTTCTTCACGTGTGAGAATTTTAGGGTTCGTTACAAGTACTGTTATTTTTTTATTATTTACCATGCTGTCGGCAGTTCAAATTCGAACCCTCTTCCTTTACGAATTTAAAATGGGACATAATGCGTCATCGACAATGAAAAGCATTAAAAAAACTATACGACTTTGGTTTGGAAAATTTGTTCGGGAGATTTCAGTCTCGAAAGCCGCGTGGAAAGCCGGAAATATTAAATGACGCTCTTTAACCAACGGTTGATGCGGACCCAACAAAATCGGTGCAGGAGATTAAACAAAGCATGGAGGTATCCCCCAATGAAAATAAGTTGACACCTTTCTTTCATAGAAAAGATAAAGAAACTCGATAAGTGCGTACCCCATGAACTGACCGAATCCCAAAAACTACGGCGCCTGGAAATCTGCGCATCGCTTACATTAAGAACCCAAACTGAATCGTTTTTGCACCGGATACTTTATGATAATCGTAAAAGAACTGCGCAGTGGTTGGATGCAAATGAAAATCCAAAACACACTCTCAATCGATCTTCACCTGAAAAAGGTTATGGTGGCAATTTGATGAACATCGAAAGGAGCAATCCACTTTTCATTTATTCAACTAGGAGAAACGATAAACGCTATTAAATATTGTGAGAAAATCGACATATTGAATGCCAAATTGGCTGAAAAGCAACCTGCGTTGGTCTATAGGCAGGGTCCGATTCTTTTGCATCACAATGATAGACCCCATACCTCACAAGTAACGGTTCAAAAACTTTTGCTATTGGGATTTGAAATTCTTCCGCATCCACCTTACACTCCTGATATTTCCCCAACGGATTATCATCTTTTCCGTAATCTGGATTCATTTTGTCGGCAGAAGGTCATCCGAAACCGAACAGAGGTCATAAAAGCCTTTGAAGATTTAATTGCCTCAAAAAGTCAGCACTTCTACGAAAAAGTAATATTTGTGGTTTAGTTCTACCCCGGCGGTAAGCCGTTAGACTAGTTTTGGCGGCGGATAGGTGTTTCCTCGTCCATGGTTAGTTTTTTTTTGTTTTGATTATCATAAACTTACCCAAGGGAGCACAAAAAAGTAGAAACAAAAAAAAAAAAGTTTTCGTTAAGAAAATAGACTGAACTTTCACAAATCACTAAAAAAATCAGTCATTAACGTCAAATAACGCCCCTGGGCTGTAATTTACTTTGGGGGCATACTCTCAGTTTATCACGCAATAGGTAAGGGTATGGAAGTTCGTAATTACTCAATAGTTTACCACCGATGGAAATGACAATATCTCGATGTGAAGAGAGACACTATTAGTAATGCGCTAGTCAGTTTTCAGAATCTCATCTACTTTATTATGTTCCGCAGGAAATCTTTTGATATACTCGTGTGATGCTGACATCATGACTCTACTGGATTCGAAAGTCCACAGAACACAAACATGACAGCAAACAAATTCCTTATTCTAATGAGATTGTCGCTGTCGCAAACATCCGCCAGAGTATTGTCCCAGTGTAGGGTTGTTAGGTAAATGATACGCGCTACAGGCTACATGAAACGTTAAGTACGCTACATTATCAAATGTCTTCAAGAACCAAAATGATGTTGGCCCTCGAATTGTATGCATTTTGCAAACATATTTTCTTCGCATAGTCTATAAAATACTAAAAGTGTTGTTTGCTGATTCTTCAAGTTATTGGGATGAAATCTGTTGGTCATTCTGCAAATGAACATCCAAATCCACGACAGTATTAAGAAGCCCAGAACTGCTTCTAAAGTACATACATACATATGTAGCGATCAGATTGGTGTCGGGTCACCTCGTCTTGATGGTTGTGTTGAAGAGCAAATGTAAGTTGGTCAAATCCTTTATTCATATATTTACAAAAATATTTAATCAAATGGACGCTTGTGCAGGATTTCACATTGATATGGGTTTATAATGTGCTAGAAAGTACCGATAAATGGGTTTTTTCGTATATTGTCGATTTTTACCGTCTGTGACTCCACCTTCAGTGGGGAATCGACGAAGGGATACGGGTATCTGTCTTCCTCAGTGATAGTTTTTTACACTCATTTCGAAGGAATAGAAAACAGAAAACAGGAAACAAAAAAATTGGGTAGTAAAACAACAAAAACTAAAGCTTGTTCTTTCTTTTGGTCATATGCCGCACTTACTGCTAAGTAGTTCATTGCAATCTTTTTCATTTACTGGTATGATTAAATTTTGTAGATGGTAACTTTACTTTTATTTAAAATTTGTTTTTCTACTGCGACGAATTATTTTATTGATCGCGTAATTTTGATTGATGCGATGCTAAATTTTTCCTACATTTCTGTTTATCTTCTGAGGGGCGTTTTTAATAATTTTATCTTTTCCGTTGACCTCTCGATATTTTTTTTCCTTAATATAGGTTGGCAGCAACCTTACATCTGATTCTACTAGGATTTTTTCCATCCTTTCGTAAAGGGATATCCCTTCCGTTGCAATTGGAACTACTAATACATGGGCTGAAAAGTCCGTTTCTAAGAGAGGGCACCACTTGAATTAAATTCATAACAGTTAGTACCAAACTTCAAAAGATACGTGTATAAATTTGACAGCTGTCGGACGATTAGTTCTCGAGATATAGCGTTGTGAGTGAAGCAACTTTTGTTATTGTGAAAAAAAAAAATGATTCAAAGCAATTTCGTGTGTTGATTTATCATTGCTTTTTTATGGGAAAAAACGCAGCCGATGCAAAGAAATGGCTTGATAAGTGTTACCCGGACTCTGCACCAGCCGAACGAACCATTCGCAAGTGGATTGCAAAATTTAAAAGTGGTCATACAAGCACCGAATATGATGCACTCAGTAGACGTCCAAAATAGGTTGTTTCAGATGAAAACATCAAAAAAGTCCACAAAATGATTACGAATGACGGTAAAGTGAAGTTTATCGAGATAGCTGAGGCTCTGAAGATATCAAAAGAGCGTGTTGGATATATTATACACGAATATTTGGACATGCGAAAGCTCTGTTCAAAGTGGGTGCCGCGTTTGCTCACAGTCGACCAAAAACAACCACGTGTTGATGATTCAGATGAGTGTTTAAAGCTGTTCGACCGCAATAAAGCCGAATTTTTGCGTCGGTATGTGATAATGGATGAAACTTGGCTCCATCACTCCACACCAGAGTCGAGTCGGTAGTCAGCTGCGAGCAGGCGACGAACCGAGTCCAAAACCGACCAAAAACTCAATAGTCGGCTGGCAAGGTTATGGCATCCGTATTTTGGGATATACATGGAATAATTTTCATCGACTATTTCCAAAAGGGGCAGACTATCAACAGTAACTATTACATTGCGTTGTTGGAGCGTTTGAAAAAGAAAGTGCTGTTTCATCAAGACAATGCACCGTGTCACAAGTCGATGAAAACGATGGCAAAATTGAATGAATTCGGCTACAAATTGCTTCCCCATCCACCGTATTCTCCAGATTTGGCCCCCAGCGACTATTTCCTGTTTGCAGACCTCAGAAAAATGCTCGCCGGAAAGAGATTTAAGACCAATGAAGAAGTAATCGCCGAAACAGAGGCCTATTTTGAGGTTAAACCGAAATCGTACTACAAAACTGGTATCGAAAGATTGAAAAATCGTTTCAATCAGTGTATCGGCCACGAAGGCAACTATATTTGATAAATAAAGTTGAATTGTGCAAAAATTTTGTGTTTTACTATAAAACGGTACGGCCCATGTGTTATGTAAAGAAGTCAGAAAACGTTTACACAGACCAATAATGATTAATTTGATATGCCAGTGTAATTTTTACTTTTTTAGACAAATAAGAAAATATTTAAAAAGTTGATTCGTGTTTTAAAAGTACCTTCTTGCAAAAATTTTGAGACACTCATTGAATCAAACTGAGTATTTTAAGATCATTTTCCAGGTTATCAGATTTAAAATGGCTCACGAACTCCTGTTAGATTAGATTAGGTAAGAGTGGCTGTTGAAGAGACCAATCCACTTAGATCTGTGATCCTTCTATTCTTGAAACCAATTTGAGCTTATGATGAAGCGTAGAAGACTGCTGACGTCTGTATTGTCTAGATCGCTTTAGACAGCTCCTAATTTGGGAGAGATTTGGGCATGTAGAGAGTAGGTGGAGGATTGTCTCCTCCTCCTGCTCGTCCATGCAGCATCTGCAGAAATAATTTGTAAAGACGAAAAACCTTCTTGCATTCACTGATGACACCTAAGATAGCTCTGAGATGGTTCCTAGTTTGAAAGATCAAACTTTTAGAGCGATTCAGATCTAGCTTTGGCCAGATCTGTTTGGTCACTAGACATGTTGATCTAACAGTCCACCTGTGTTCTTTTGTTAGTATCTAGCTTTAATATTAGTTTCCGCGTAGCGATTGGTACACCGATGCTATCTTTTTCCGGTAGAATAGGTAAAGTGGTTCCAATTTTTGTGAGTTCATCGGCCCTACTTCCCTGGAATATGTCTGTGCCCCGGCACCCAACATAGTGAAGGTGGATATGCTCTGTCGAAGACTTTCTAGAATTTAGTGGGACTAAGAACAAAGACTTGATAGCGGCCTGAATATCCGAAAAGATGTAGATGCCCCCTGCAGATATCACGTTTTTCTTCAGCAAGGATAGGACTTTTTTAATCAACACAATTTCCGCCGTGAATACGCTAAAGTGATTTGGAAGACAGAAGGATAGGCTTATATTAAGCTTATGAGAGAAAACACCTGCACCAACCCCGCTATCAGTCTTGGATCTATATAGAAGTTGATTGACTTGTTATCCATGGAAGCATCTTCCTTCCAGAAGGGATGTTGACATAAAAGTCCCTGTCAAACCAATGTTAGGGTATAATGTAATGTATAATGTTCTCTGGAAGGATTCCTAGTGTATTAAGAATATTTGTGTGGCCAAATAATTTATATGTTCACTGTGTAGTCGCTTCGAGGCGAATAGTTGTGGTCGCGGTTACTTGCCTGCTGAAAATGTCGAGGAGTGTCAAGTGAAACAGAATATTTAATGTCGCGGAAGGAGTAGTGCATAGAGAAAATGTTATTTGGACTCTGCTTAGTTTGTTGCTGCTGATTGCATTGTCAAAAGCCGTCTACCAGACAACCACACAATAGGTGAGTATCAGTCTTATAACAGAGACGCATAGTCAGTGGGTTTTACGAGGTTGAAGACCCCATTTGTTCCCGATGGCTTTTTTTGGATGAGAATAAAGCTGCTCTAGCTATCTTTACTCCTTCTTGAATGTTAGGTTTCCAGTTTAGCCTCTTGTCAAAAATGAGACTCATATATTTTGTTATATCGGAGAAGACTAAACTGGTACCGCTGATTGAGGGAGAATCTATAATTAAAATATGGATCCGCATAACGGGTTAATCTGTTAATATTTACCTGAAGGAGTTCTTTAATGGTATTAAGATGCTTACCTGAGACGGTTTTATTTCAAGAACTTAACAATCAGGTGGGCATGACTACACTTATGATGCCAAAGCATGAGTTAACTTTTTGAAAAATGGGACAGAAAGAGAAAGAAAGATGTTTGGGCCCAGTGACTATTTCATACTCCATGGGTGGCATCCAACATTAAATGAGGAAACTAAATCATTAGTGTAATTGGAGTTGTTGTTTCCTAGGCAACCATTCATTTTAGTGTTGTACCACATAAAAAGTCCGATTTTCACGCAGTCGGATATAAGAAGTTCTCGAGTGAACTTCTGTGCCAGAATGTTAAACTTTATTTTTTATAAAATAAAGTGGTACGTGTTCTTCACGTGTGAGAATTTTAGGGTTCGTTACAAGTACTGTTATTTTTTTATTATTTACCATGCTGTCGGCAGTTCAAATTCGAACCCTCTTCCTTTACGAATTTAAAATGGGACATAATGCGTCATCGACAATGAAAAGCATTAAAAAAACTATACGACTTTGGTTTGGAAAATTTGTTCGGGAGATTTCAGTCTCGAAAGCCGCGTGGAAAGCCGGAAATATTAAATGACGCTCTTTAACCAACGGTTGATGCGGACCCAACAAAATCGGTGCAGGAGATTAAACAAAGCATGGAGGTATCCCCCAATGAAAATAAGTTGACACCTTTCTTTCATAGAAAAGATAAAGAAACTCGATAAGTGCGTACCCCATGAACTGACCGAATCCCAAAAACTACGGCGCCTGGAAATCTGCGCATCGCTTACATTAAGAACCCAAACTGAATCGTTTTTGCACCGGATACTTTATGATAATCGTAAAAGAACTGCGCAGTGGTTGGATGCAAATGAAAATCCAAAACACACTCTCAATCGATCTTCACCTGAAAAAGGTTATGGTGGCAATTTGATGAACATCGAAAGGAGCAATCCACTTTTCATTTATTCAACTAGGAGAAACGATAAACGCTATTAAATATTGTGAGAAAATCGACATATTGAATGCCAAATTGGCTGAAAAGCAACCTGCGTTGGTCTATAGGCAGGGTCCGATTCTTTTGCATCACAATGATAGACCCCATACCTCACAAGTAACGGTTCAAAAACTTTTGCTATTGGGATTTGAAATTCTTCCGCATCCACCTTACACTCCTGATATTTCCCCAACGGATTATCATCTTTTCCGTAATCTGGATTCATTTTGTCGGCAGAAGGTCATCCGAAACCGAACAGAGGTCATAAAAGCCTTTGAAGATTTAATTGCCTCAAAAAGTCAGCACTTCTACGAAAAAGTAATATTTGACCTTGTATCACGTTGGAAGAATGTCATATATGCCAACGGATCCTATTTTGATTGAATAAAAATTTACGGAAAAATAATATTGATTGATTCCGAACCTTCCGATTGGGAAGCCAATACACTATCACTTGAGTCACGGCCACCCACAACGTCATCCGATAGGCAGTCACTCTGCTACCATACCATTTCGGGTACATAAGCAGTTCATTAACCACTAAGTACCAGAAAAGGAGTGAAAGAATACTATTGTACCTTGAAGCATACCTCTGCAGAAATATCTTTTAGTAGAAGCCCCCTTCAGTTTGCAGTTGATTATCCTACTATTTAGCATGAGACTGATTGACTCCCCACGTGAGTCGTCTACCATTAGAGTTTACAGCGCTGTTGTGACTGCGGATGTGTTTAATTTCTTTTACAGTAGGCGTGTTAAGCCGTAGACGAAGGTCGTGGATCAATTTTAGATCGTACCATTATTTAGACCTATTTCTGTTTCTGTGATTTTGTCACAGAATGATCTCCAGGATTGTCGTTTTGCATTCTTCAGTATTTTGAAGAATTTTTTGTATGAGTTCCAGTCAGTAACTTTTCTTATGATTTTTTGCTAAATTGAAAAGTTTCCTGCAATGTAGTTAGTACTAATGAGCTTATCAAAAAGTAAATCACTTCTATGGATGATCTGGGTAATTCTTCATACCGTGTGAAGAGCATAAGCGTCGCACCCTATGATGAGGCCGGTTTTTAGCTTCCCAAATACCAGTACCACTCTTTCTGGATTGTCATCAGGAAGAGGGCGCACATGACAAACTCTTATTATAATTATCTTTTTCAAACAATCCGTGGTTATCAGCGAATGCCTTGATGTTTTTGATCACATATTGCACATGTTCGACTACTTTTTAATTATTTTAAACTGTCTACAAATTGGTATATGCTGAAAGGGGTTTAGAGTGATCAATATTTTACTGTAAAGTCCGACAAAGTAGTTCTCTTCATCGACTGTTTTGCGGATTCCAGTCTTTTAAGTGGTCTAACAGACCTGGTAGACAACTTGATCTTATCTACTCAAGCTATAATTAAATTATTTTAGTGAGCAATCACCTCCTCTCCAATCTAGATCTTTACCATACACTTCACAGAGAAATTTACTATCGCACGATTATCTTCGATGATATCTCGATCCAGATATTTATAAATACTATCTCGTTTACATCAAATTCATTAAAGTTTCTGAATCACTACATAATATTAAAAATCAAACCGAATGAATTACAGTCTAATCTCTGATCCCAAATTTTTTTTCACTTTATTAACGCCAAAAGAAAAGCGATGAACTACTCCTCTTCCTTAAAGTTCGTCAATACATCCTCTAATGACCCTCAAAAATCGCAGAACTATTTGTTCAGTTAGTAAGCCACTAACCACTCCAAAAATATACATGAATAATTAGACATAACCTCTCACAGGCTCTTCATTTCGTAGTAAATTTTTCTTAATTTCTAAAAAACTTGTACTCGTACATGAACAACATACTGTGTGTGTTGGCGATTTTTTACGATTTTAGAAATGGATTTAAATTTGCAACAACGAACTTGTATTAAATTTTGCGTAATGTTGGAAAGGTGTTTCGGCAACTATTCGGAGTTCAAAAGTGGTCGTGAGTCAATCGAATATGATGAACGCAGTGGCAGGCATCGACATCGAAAACTGACGAAAACATTGATGAAGTCAAAGAAATGTTGGTCAATAAACGCAAAATAACCATCAGAGAGATAGCGGAGGACTTGAACATTGCCTATAGATCCGACAAAGACATTTTGGTTAATGATTTGGGTTTTCGTCGTGTAGCAGCAAAGCTGATGCCAAAAGACCTCAATTTCATGCAAAAATAGAGACCGTGTTGACGTTGCAAAAGAGATGATTTACAAGGTTGAATCCGATCCCACATTCATCAAAAGGATCATTGCTGGAGACGAGACGTGGGTTTATGAATACGACACGCAATCCAGACATCAGGCAAGTGAATGGTGTTTACCAAATGAGCCGAGACCAAAAAATCCACGTCTTTTTTAGTCAAAAAAGAAGGCAATTTTTGCCAGAAGGCCAGATAATAAACAAAGAGTATTATTTGGGCCTTTTGAGACGTTTGCGTGAAGCAATTCACCGAAAGAGACCAGAATTGTGGGTAGAAAACTCATGGATTTTGCACAATGTTAACGCATCGTCGCACAGCGCCATCATTATTCGTAATTTTTGACGAAAAGTAATGAAAAAATTGTAGGAAGCACTGGTGGACATACCGAAAACCGAATATAAAAAATGTTCCGAGGATTGGATTAAGCACTGGCATAAGTGTGTTGTAATCGATGGGGATTACTTTGAAGGGGACGATATAGATTTAACACAGATGAATAAACTTGTTTTTTTTTTTTTTAACTTTCTGAATAAATTCCGAGAACTTTTTATTATATTACAGATCCATCGCAAAATTCTTCTATTAAGAAGATGGCACAGTACCATAGTTGATGTCCTTATTCCACTTAAAATAAATGTCGTTGGTTTTTAATTGTGTGAATAAATGTCTACTTAAAATAAAGGCATTACCCTATTCCCTTTAGGTATAGTTTACAGTAATTAAGCCAAAAAGCACTACCTGCGGCGTGCTCCAAGGAGGTCATCTCGGTATTCTGTTACTCATCCTAACTATGCCCGATGAATGAAACCTCAGTTTTGTTTGTCCGATCCTAAAAAAGGAGATAGACTGAACTGCGCCATTTGCAGGGTAATAATTCTCCTCGATATCGCATACAAAATCTTGTCTGCCTTGTTATGTGAACGTCTAAGACCCTTCGTAAACATCTGACTGTCGGTCAGAAAAATTCACCATAGATCAATATTTCACATTATGATCGATTTCATACAAAATCCTTGACTTCGGTTCGATACACACCACCTCTTCATCAATTTCAAAGCCGCATTGTAACAATTTGTAAAAGCGAATTTTTTGCTTAAATTTTGAGGAGTAGAAATAAATTCTGTCTTAAACCCAAAATCTCGCGGGAACACGTTTTTGTAAAAGGTGTTTCAAACGTCAAAAGTAAAAAGAAAAAGTAAAACAAAAAAGAAATTGCAAAGCAAGAAAAAGATTTTTAGATTGGTTGTTATTACTATTTTATTGATGTCATATGCGTTTAATGAGATCTATTGTATTAGGCGAACAATTCGCTCCAATATGAAGTTCTATTTTCTGCCTTTTGTCCACGTCCAAGTCGTCTTTTGAGTTAATTTGCATAAAATTGTCGCAATTCACACGAATTTAAACTTTTACGAATAAAACAGCGGAAAATAAAATAGGAGAATACAAAGCGGCTTTAGAGCTGGACGGCCAACAACAGATAAGATATTTATCATAAGGCAAACATATGCTCTCATATTCAATGTCATACTTCATTACGCAATAGGTAAATTTGAGAACAACGGGAATATATTTTTACAAATCCTGTTAAATACATGCTTATGCAGACGTCATTTTAATACAATAGTTAGTATAATAACACAATGAAGGAGATTTTTGAAAAATTAGAAAAAAATGCTAAAGAGGTAGGACTTCAAATAAACACAAGTAAAATTATAGTAAATACCGCAAACAGACGATGCTGCCAAAACATAACTATAAACCACTATAGAAGTAGATAACTTTAAATATCTAGGAGCACTTAAAAACAACAAAAATTAGAATAAAGTAATAACGTAATAACCACGCGCATAAAAAGCTGCTAAAATCAAGACTTCTAAGCAGAGCTCTGAAACTAACATTATATAAAACCTTAATTAGACTGGTGATAACGTATAGCGCAGAAACATGGACAATGACAGCATCTGACGAGAGCAAATTTAAAATTTTTGAAAGAAGAACAATAAGACAAACATATTGAACAACGAGAAATGCAGATGGTTCGTATACCATAAGAACAATCAATGAAATCGAGACTAATAGAAGGCGAAAACATAGAACAACATAACAAAGCTCCAATTTTTCTGAAGAGCTGTTCTTCCTCGCTGGCAAAACCATTGCGGATGGAAAACAGCTCGTCCAGCCCGTCACTAAAAAAGGCGAATCTTCTTCTCTCTGTTCCTTTGCACTTACGTCTCGTATTTTCAAGGTCATGGAAACGCTTATAACCGTCAGCTCATAAAAAATCTCGAAACGCGAAGATTTCTCAATGACCGGCAGTTCGGTTTTCCTAGCAACAAGTCCACTGAAAAATGGAACCAAAGCGTACATCAATCTGGCGAAAGCAAGATAGTCAAGATAGTTGCACTTGATATTTCTATGCTTCTAAAACATTCTGCACCTGCTTTAGTAGATAGAATTTAAGCCCGTGCGATAAAACTCATGACTGATACCAATATCAGTCAGTCAATTGAGTCTTAACTTGTTTTATCACTACTTCCACCACCAGTGCCCCATAGAAATCGCCAGTTGCATTCCGCTCCTTTAAAAATTCAACCGTAATACCGTCTCGATATGAATGCTCATCAATATACCCTTACTCCACTTTCCGTCAGTTCTCTGAAATACCGTGATTCGTACCTAAGACGTACAACTCGCTTATGGAATACCCTGCCGAGCTCTCTATTTCCTATTCATTATAACTTACAAACATTTAAGATCAACCTTCATCGGTATTTCTCATTTCTACCTCCCTGATTTTCCTTCGCCAGCGCTCTGTAAACATTTTAAGGGTACTCAAACCCCTTGAGCGCGCACTTATTATATACCATATATATATATAAGACTGAGATGCATAGGTTACGTATAACGCGTACCAGAAAAAAGAATATAGAGGCAGACCAAAACTAAGGTGGATCAACAACATCGAAGATATAAGTAAAATGGGAATCCAAAACTGAAGAGGGACATCCGAAAAATGAGAAGTTTGGAAAAGAGTCGTGAAGGAAGCCAAAGAACATAACGGACTGTTGTGCTAACAGAAGAAGAGGATCCGTTGTCATGTGATGTTTTCAACATCGCTCTTGAAAGAATTGTGCGAACCTCGTAAGCCAATTCCACATGCACCATCTTTCAAAAGTCTTTCAAATACACCCATACGCAGACGACGCTGACGTAATGGGAAGAACACAGGGAGCTGTCAATGGAGCGCTTGCGACCATTGAAGCAGAAGCTGCAAGGATGGATTTAATTGTCAACGAAGAAAAGAACAAAGCATACTATATGCTGTCAATAAAGATGGACGCATAACATCGATACCTAAGACAAAAGGAAACAATTTCTAGTGCCCAACCTAAAAAAATTTAGATTATATATGAAAGCTATCGCAACTCGTAACGCAATAACGCAAACCAAATTCAATTTTCAATTTTGCGGTGCGCAACGAAGTGAGGTGGGTACAAAAGAAGAATTTTGAATAAAATTTTGTAAGGGCTCTGTTCTTATTCTTTAAGCCAAAAAAGCATAAATTTTAATAAATATTCATTCTAAGCGACTTTGTAATGTAGAGGAATAATTTTTTTATTTGACACATATGTGCAAATTTTCTTTTTTTTTTAAATGTGAAATCATGTGAAGAATTCTGATCTTCCTATTTGCCGATAGTTCAGCCAGTCATGGCTGAAATTATGTCTCGAGGAGATGAGCTGTAACGGCGCGGAAAAATTTGGACACTAACGAAAGGGGATGAAAATGCTTTCGTGCGCTTCGGAAAAAAAGTACTTCGGGTAATTTTCGGTTCTTTTTACATCGATTTAGAATGGAAAAAACGTTTCCGCAACGAACCGTAAGTAATACAGAGCGTTGTCGACCTCATAAGAAAAGCTAGTATAACTCGGCTTAGATGACTATGTTACCTAGAGCTCATGGATATCAACGGGACAATGCACTAGAGAACGACTTCTCGTACATGTGGCAGGGTACCTCAGCCAAATTCGTATGCGCAATCAACTGGAGGCAGGTGGCAAAAGACCAAGCTAAAGGGAGGAACATTTTAGTTGGGGTCCTGGTCTACCCCGGACTGTAGCGGCGTCAAAGTAAGTTTTCCGCTGCAAGAGTACTGTTTGATAATATTGTATTTTAATTTAATATTCAATCTCATGTCTTATGCATAACGTAAAATGAGTTTGTAATTGCCCAAAATATTTATTTTCATTGTAATTATAGACTATCCACTAAGGCTAACACCTTATCAACTTATTTTATACAGAAAGTTAATTTCTGAAACTCCAAAAGTAGGTTATGTCTAGGACGACTTACAATAAAACTGACCGTCTCTAGGCATGGCTCAGCGAGCGGAATAAGGGCATAATATTTTGTCAAACAGGCATTAAGTGGAGTGTATTTGTATACAATGACATTGAAGGTTTGTGATTCTCAGAAGAATTCTCAGCTTATAATTATAATAATAATTATAAAACGAGGCAAAATGTTATAGATTCAAATGAATAATTGAGGCCCGAGTCAACCTCGGAAAGATTCGATTTGTATAATACGAACCAAAAGCATATTAAAAGCTAACAATTTCGCTAGGTCTTATTGGAGAAGGCGAAGAGGATGAGACACATATGTGTAGTAGAGGGCAGTCTTGAGAAACTTTGCGCAGATGATGGACAAAGATAAATTGAATGGAGTTAAATGTTATCATACATTTTATGTGAGTCGGCGTTTAAACAAATAAGTAGAAATAGAAAGGGATGGTCAATTCTACCAGCTTAAAGCTGAAGAATAAAGAGTTTCTTACGAACTACAAAACTTATTACGAATCATTAGTTTCAGACGATCGAGATTTTGTGGTAGGTAAGAACTGTCAGTCCGAGGGAAAGGGAAATTATTCAGTCAGCTAGTGGAAAACCTATTAAAGTATTTGCATGCAATTGTCGGTTAACTGATTCGAAAATTCGAATTGGTTAAAGAATTAGCACATGCAAAGGAAAGCAAAAAGAAAGCCGATGAAAGAATTTATTTACAGCCAAAGCCAAAATGAATAATTTACATTTTATACTTATTGATTATACTTATACTTATGGCTGGTCGAAATCCAAGTGGGCGAGATATCTTTATTACAAAATTTGTTTAGTGTAAAGTGTTATACAAAGCGGTATACCAGGTGTACCGGTATAAAGTGAGCGTCAAAATACAAATGTCTGGATAGGGGAATATTTATTGTGAACCGGCCTTATTTTTTATTTTTGTTTGGTTGCTATGACACCTGTCAAACATATTTAGTATACTATACATCAAATCATTGAGCAAACAACATCATATTTTTTCATCGTGTTAAAAATATCGGATTTTGACCAGAAAATGATGACTTGCGCAAAGCATTATTTTTTTGTTTTCATTTGAAAAAAAAGTGCTGCAGATTCGCATCGAATGCTTGTCGAGGCATATGGTGATCATGCTCTATCAGAAGCAACATGCAAAAGATAGTTTCAACGGTTCAGACCATCAAAAATATTGGATGAAGATGACACTTTTAGTCAGAAACAAATGGCAGAAATGTCAAATGTTGCACAACAAACAATTTCTGAATGAAAGACAGATGGAAAATCGAAAAACCACTTGTGAAATTTTGCTTCAAAGACAAGATAAAAAAATCAGTTTTGCATCGAATTGTTACTGGCGATAAAAAATAGATCCGGGACAACCATCAACTTCGACTGCAAAACCAGATCGATTCGGGAAGAAAACAACGCTGTATGGCTGGTGGGACCAGAAAGGTGTGGTGTACCACGAGCTCCTAAAACCCGGTGAAACCGTTAATACAGATCGCTACCGATAACAAACGATCAATTTGAACCATGCATTTATCGCAAAATGACCACAATGGGCCAGAAGACACGGCAAGGTAATTTTGCTCCATGACCTCCACACAAAGCAAAACTGGTTCAGGATACAATCAAAGCATTTGGGTGGGAGCTGCTACCCCACCCGCCGTATTTAACAGACCTGGCTCCTTCCGACTACCATTTGTTCTCATCGATGGGACACGCATCAGCTGAGCAGCACTTCGAATCCTACGAAGAAGTCGAAAATTGGGTGGCGTGGAATACATAAATTGCCTAAAAAATGGAAAAAATGTATAGCAATGGCCAATACTTTGAATAAAATATTTTTTTACTTTCCCATTAAAAATTAGTGTTTTATTTTCACTTCATACCGGTACATCTGTTACAATTGTTAAGAGAGCAAGTAATAAAGAAATTAGCGATTAAAGAGAGAGATTGTATTTGGAGATTCTCGCAATCCTGACATTAAATTTGCCATATTTTTCCCCATATAAACATGTAAATCCATATCCGCATAAAAATTTCAAATACTTTACATAAACATTTACGGCTCAAAACGTTCGTCATGATAACAGCTCCTAAGCAAATATGAGCACGAGTGTAATATATACCATATACATAAAAGTGTACAAATGTATATACATATGTACGTACGTTCCCATTTGTTTTGTTTTTTTTTTGTTCCAATTTATTTATGCTCAATGTGTACGGACGTTTGTAAATAAAATAAAATCGATATATTTACATATGCTGTTCAGTTTTGATAATTTATCCTTGACAACGACAGTAAGGATTGCGACAGTATCACCGGAGTTAACTTAACTTGATCCTTAGCGCCATTTTCAGGTGTATTTAGAACATTTTGTATTAGAAATTACTCGTATCTGACATTGACGACGATGAGAATGCGGATGTAGAAGTTTCAAATTTATAAGCATGACTACAAAAAAAAAACGGATTTTTGTGATTTCGTTTTCGCTTCAGAAAGGCCTGGGGATGCTTTTAAGACCGACATACTCACATACTTTACTTAAAAGAAGTATGAAAAATAAAATGGAAAATAGATGAAACTGTTGAATTCTTCTTTATTTTTGTGCCCGTTTGTGAAAAAAAAACTTGATATCGTTTTTGGCTCGTAGAAAATAATTTTCTATTTTTTACCGAAATGGAGAGAAAAATCGAGAGAAAGAAAATCGTTTTAATAAATTAGCCGATAGTGGATACTCGTACTTCCATAGATATTTTTATACATACGGGAAAAATTAAAATTGATTGTCAATCATGAGCAAAAAGTTCAGAGGTCAGAATGTTTGCGTACCACGTTTCTTCTACAGGGTGAGTTTTTTAACTTGAGACATCCAAATTACTCGAAAAATACGCGATATCGCGAAAAATGTTTCAGACAAAAGTCACAAGATTCTGAAGGGGACATAAGATGGTGACCACGAGTTCGAACTTGATCCCCATTTTCAAGGTCAAACGAAGGTCACTTTTGATTTTTTAATGGGAACCCCTATTTTTTTGACAGATTCGTAATCTACGTGAATAATTACATTTCTTTTAAATGTAACACTTTTTTCAAAAATGCGTTCTTTTCCCCTCAGAGGGCGCCATAAAACTTAAGATATCAAAATTACTCGAAAAGTACGAAATATCGCGAAAAATATTTCAGATAAAACTCACAAGGTTCTGAATGGAACATCAGATGGTGACCACGAGTTCGACCTTGAGACCCATTTTCAAGGTCAAACGAAGGTCACTTTTGGTTTTTCAAATGGTAATTCCTGATTTTCATTGCTCAGTCGTATTGCTCGTAGGCTTGTCATTTGTTTTCACATACTGCGTTTAGCATAACCCAGAAACAACAACGTGAACGAAGCAGTATTTTGTTTACTTCTGGGAGATTAATTAGAGTGGGACCCCTTGCCTCTTACTGTTGAATCATTGAATTCTTCTCATTTCGACGTTTATTTCCCGAGACTATTTCAACAAATGCTCGAAAATGTGACCATTCACTTCAATACACTTGTCTATCTAAATGAACCAACGGAACTGAGAAATATTTCTGGAGTAATCTTCCCGCAAGCTTCAGTTATTCGTCTTTTCATGTCCTCACGTGTTGTTGGCTTTTTTTGTAAACCTCACTTTTTAAGTAGCCCCACAAGAAGAAATCAACGTCCGATCCATCGTTGATGGTAAACATTGTTTAATACGCCCCGGGCTACTTGGGAATAATGGGCTGGACAACCATCATGCTGAAACCACATTGTTTGTCGCAACTCCAATGGCAGTTCTTCTAGTAATACTGGAAGATGGTCCCGCAAGAAGTCTGCATACTTTTCGCCATTCAAGTTGCCTTCAATAAAATATGGATCTATTAATTTATCCCCAATAATTCCCGCCCAAACATTAACATTCCAAGGGTGCTGGCGTTCCACTTGTCGCAACCAAAAAGGGTTTTCGGTAGCCCAATAATGCATATTATGTCGATTGACTGTACCGTGATTGGTGAAAGTCGACTCATCAGAGAATAACACCTTGGCGAAGAAAATAGGATCTCGTTCAATTTGCTGAAGTGCCCATTGACAAAAGGAAACCCGGTTGCGAAAATCCTTGATGCATTGAAACATGATAGGATGGTATTTATGCCGATGTTATATCTTACAGACAGTCGTTTGAGAAATTCCTGATTTACGATTTATTTGGCGAGTGCTAATGTGATGATCGTGTGCAACGGCAGCTAACACTGCTATTTCATTGTCCTTAACAACCACTCTATCTGACCGATTCCTTTTCTTTGGTTGCACACTTCCTTTACCAGTGAATTGTTGGATGACCCGATAAAAGGAAACGTGCGATCGTATCTGGTCTGGGAAACGTTGGGCGTAAAGAGCAACAGCACCTTCGATGTTCCTTCCACTTTCTCCATAAATCAATATCATTTCAATTTTCTTTTGAATTGAAATAGCCAGCATTATTAATCTGAAAACGTTACTAATATTAATCATTTCCTCAAAACAATTATCGAACTTCTAAATGAAGTACAGTTCCGTTCAAGTAGGAAAAAAGGGCAGAGTGCACATCATACACTCTCAGATAAGTTTAGGACAATTTGTCTCTATCTGAAATTTCTTTGAGTTTTAACTTCACTCGAGGCAATAATGACTTCCTGAAAACAAATTTCGACTTTCTAAAACCCTAACAACGTTGGAAACCGATTAATGATTTAGGCGTGCCAGTGCAGTGGTATCTAGCACTGAATGAATAAGACCTTTGAGACAAAGTCGTGTGTCCCATTGAGGAATACGACTTCGTTTGACCTTGAAAATGGGTCTCAAGGTCAAACTCGTGGGCACCATCTTATGTCCCCTTCAGAACCTTGTGACTTTTGTCTAAAATATTTTTCGCGATGTTTCGTACTTTTCGAGTAATTTTGATGTCTTAAGTTTCATGGCGCCCTCTGACGGGAAAAGACACATTTTTGAAAAAAGTGTTTCATGTAAAAGAGTTGTAATTTTTCACACAGATTACGAATCTGTCAAAAAAATAAGGGTTCCCATTAAAAAATCAAAAAAAGACCTTCGTTTGACCTTGAAAATAGGGCTCAGGGTCACCATCTTATGTCCCCTTCAGAGCCTTGTGACTTTTGTCTGTAACATTTTTCGCTATATCGCGTATCGAGTAATTTGGATGTCTCAAGTTAAAAAACTCACCCGGTATAAGCTTTTCCTGTTTGGTCGTTGCAAACTATTCTATCTGCATTTTGAAGACTTTCCAATATATGTGGTCTTCTTTGTCTAGGTTTTTAACACATACCTTCTATCCCAGCTTTAGATCCGTCGCTGTCGCTTTTAGTTTCTTGTCCGCATATTCTCTACATTTTTCTTTCTGTGACTTATTATTGCCCATCGCTTCTAGGGATGGAATTTTATCCTTTTTCGGTCTGCTGAAAAAAAGTTGTAAGGAAGACTTTCCTGTTACTCTACGAGGATAACTACTACATCTACTAAAAACTTCCCTTAGTAATTTTATTATAAGTGAGTTGGTTGGTTATGCAAATTTTGATTTCCTTGAAACGACTATAGTAATCCACGATAACAAAAAGATATTCACTATTAGGAAGCGGGCCTATTAGATTGACGGCAACATCCATCCAAGCAGCTTATGGAAAATCCCGCCTTTTCATAGGAATGGGAGTATTGGGAATCGTTACTCGAGTGCAGCCTTTACAAGCTTTCACGAATGCGTGGTTATCGATTTGTGGCCAGCAAACTTCGGTTCTCAGGCGCATCAATCGTTTTCTTAATTCTTCTGGGATTACAATCTTGTCTCTTCTCAGCAGTATCTCCTCAATGAAGTATAATTCGTTTTCAAAAATTCTGATTGAATCATCCCACTTGTTTTCGTAAATCGCTTTCCTAACATTACTGATTTCTTTATGTCCCCTCGATGATAACATTATCTCTATGGTTGATAAATCTTCTGATCCAGAATGTTCTATTATTAGGTAAACTTTTTTCTTAGTCTCGAATTTGGAGGGTTGGACCGCAGAAACACATAACCTTAAAAAAGCTCAGCAATATGTATGCCTGCAATTTTAAGACCTATCTTAAAATCCTTGCGTATGGCTTAGACTTGGGTCCAAAAATTAATTCCAGTGACTTGTGATCAGTGATCAGATCGAATATCTTTCCAAATAAATAAATATTAAAGTGCTCTAAAGGCCAAACCAAAGCCAAAGCCTCTTTCTCCGTCTGACTGTACTCTCTTTCGTACTATGAAAATGTTCTATTACCGTATGAGGCTATTCTTGGATCATCCTTATTATATCGCATCAAAACTGCACCTAAACCTACCACACTCGCATCAGCTTTTGCCTAAGTCTTGTCCACTGTACCATAAAATCCAAAGGACTTTATCTGGGAATGTATAACTTTAAGGTTTGTAAATGCTGCGTCTTAATCCTGGTGCCAAAGATCTCTTAGTTTGCTATTCCTATCCAATTTTTTCCTTAATAATTGTCGTAATGATTCTGAAACAATTGCTACATTTGGAATCCATTTTTCGATAAAATTTACCACCCCAAGACTTGTCTGAGAGTAAGTAACATTTGGATCCTAAGTCTATTTTCAAATCCACCTTTATCTTATATTGGTTTCAGTTATAGTGCCATTGTCAATGTGAAAAACATACTCAATTTCTTCCTCTTCTTTAAAATCAACTTCATTGTCTTCTAATCTGTGAATTTTCTCTTTTGAGTTATCTGGCTTTTGCAGTACTGCTTAAAATTTCCTAGACTTCCACATCGATGACATTTCTTGTCTCTAACCATACAACTTGTATCTTATGACGAATGTCTGTTGTTTTCACACTTTCCGTGTGAGTTTACTTCTTTTAGATACCGGCTTGATCTCTATTTCCGTTCTTTTTACTAGCTATCTTGTTTTTGTCGTGTGTTCTTGTTTTGTTTTCAAATTCACCTAGTTGATGTTGAAACACTTCTAACGTGTTCGCTTTTACAATAATCCTGTCCAGTGTTATTACATCACCTAGTTTTAAAATTTTCTCTCTCAATTAACCTGATATGCATTTCTCCGTGGTTTGGACAAAGAGATGCTCTTCAATGGCTAGAAATTGACATTTTTTCTCCCTAATGATACGGTTTCTCCAGATTAATCTCCACCACCCAAAAAAATCTTCAGCCGCATTCATTCTGCGTCTCCCCAGAAACGCAGAAGATATCATCCTAATCCAGGAGCAGTGGATCATGGAAAGCGTGGTTCGTGGACTTGGGACACCTTTATACGATCCATCCTATAAAAAAGACAAAGATAAGATTAGAAATTGTATGGCATACTAGTGAAACGTAGTCTTAATGTATTTTTACTTCCTAACCTCAGCGACCCCGACCTAACCGGTACCAGGCTAGAGACTGCTAAAGCCTCCTAATGGCTGGCATCGGTGTATCTTGAATACGATCAGGTGGGCCCTCTCCTTGGTGATAACCTAGAAAGGGTGGTACTGGAAGCTGGAAGGCAAAAAACTGGCCTCATCATCACACGGTATGGGACAGTACCGACATCAACGATATAGGTGAGTCACTTTTTGATTACATTTTAAGTACTAATCTCATTGTTTGCAATATTTTTAATGAGCCCACTTTTATAATAAGAAACCGACAGTAAGTGCTAGATATCACTCTTGTGATACATCCAGATACATCCAATTCGACGTGGGTGATGCTCATCCCATTCAAACAGCATTCCAAAACTATAGGAAAACTGATTATCTACAATACAGAGGAATACTATTAAAAACATTATCTTTTGAATTCGCAAGTCCAGCTTGAAACACCAATGAGCTTGACATGAAAATCAGGGAATTCACCCTGTCTCTCAACCAGGCTTTGGCTTCTTCCTGCCCTCTGATTTAACATTGGGGAAAGAAAAGGCCGCACTGGTGGACTTCGGAATTAGGACCGCTTGAAAACACCTGCAGAAAACTTTTTAATCTTGCAAAAAGCACAAGAAAATTGGCTGACTGGGACTCTTACAAAGAATCCCTCAAAATATATAAAAAAGAACTGAGGAAAGCAAAGCGTCAATCTTGGAGATCATTCTGTGACAAAATCACAGAAACCTCTGAGGCATCGAGGCTAAGAAAAATTCTCTCTACAAATCCTGTGATGCCTAGTTGTTTGAAACCGATGGCTCCTGGACAACCTCAAGTAATGAATCACTCAACTTGCTACTGGATACTCACTTTCCGCAAACAGTAACCAAAACAGGACTGCTGCAACTTTGAACAAAATTCATGGTCTGATTACAAGAGACGAACTGCTTTGGGCGCTGCATAGCTTCAAACCATACAAGTCTGCGGGTTCTGACGGTATAATACCGGTCGAACTATAAAGGTCCTCAGATATTATCTGGCCCACGCTAGAGAATATCATGAGAAACTGTGTAGAATTTATCTACCTTCCAGTGTAATGGAGAGAAGTTAATGTAGTTTTCATTTCCAATGCCGGAAAATGTTCTCATGATGTCCTAAAGGACCTCAGACCTATAAGTCTATCATCTTTCCTTCTAAAAACTCTAGAACGACTGATTGATATCCATACTCGAGGTAAAATTGATCCAAGAAATTGATCAACAGCTCAACATGCCTACTGTAAAGGAAAATCGGTGGAAACGGCTCTGCATTCACTGACTAGCCACATAAAACGATCCATACAATATAGAGAGTATACAATGGTTGCTTTCCTATACATAGAGGTCGTCTATAACAACGGCGACACATCCGCAATCACGACTGCGCTATCCCACTCACATGGGGAGTTGATCAGTCTTATGCTAAAAAGCAGTACATGCCTATGCATGTACCATCAAATAACTCCTTCAGCTAAATCTTAACCGTTGGGCGGATCGTTGTGGATTGGGAGTTAAACCCCATAAAACTGATGTTGTCCTCTTTCCCAGGAAATATAAATATCCAACTCTGGACCCTCCTTCAATAAACGGTATCAGTTTAGTGTTTTCCGATATAGCAAAATACCTGGGTCATATTTTTGATAAGAAACTAAACTGGAAACTTAACATTCAAGAAAGAGTTAAGAAAGCTACAGTAGCTTTAATCTCTTGCAAGAAAGCCATTGGAAACAAATGGGGCCTCCAACTTGAATAGCCCACTGGCTATACATCTCAGTCATAAGACCGATACTTACTTACGGTGTGGTCGTCTGGTGGATGGCATTAGGCATTGCAGTCAACTGCAAAAAACTAAGCCGAATCCAAAGAATAGCATGTCTATGCATAAGCGGAGCTCTACGCTCCACACCCTCCGCGGCGCTAGACATTCGGTTCACTTGACACCCATGAAACTTGATGACATCGACGCTGCGACTGCGGCTATTCGCCTTAAAGCGAATGATTTATTTGGCCACGCTTGTATTCTTAATACATTAGGAATCTACACAGAGAATATCGATAATACCATACCTAAACTTCGGTGTGACAAAGCCTTTCATGCGAGCTTTCAATCTAGATCCTTTTGAGAGGAAGATGCTTTCATGGAGGACAAGTTTATCCATTTCTATACAGATGGATCTAAAACCGATAGCGGGGTTGGTGGAGGTGTTTTCTCAGATAAGCTAAATCTAAGCCTCTCCTTCCGTCTTCCAAATCACTGTGTGTTCCAGGTGAAAATTTTGGCGATTAAAGAAGCTCTGTTCTGGCTGAAGAAAAACGTGATATCTGCAAAGTATATCTGCATCTTTTCGGATCTTTCGGTCTCAATAAATTCTAAAACTGATCTTGAATGCCGATTATCTCTTATGGAGATGGCAGAGCATTTCAACCTTCACCTTTGTTGGGTGCCGGGTCACAGAGACATTCCAGGAAATTGTAGAGCCGACGAACCCTCCAAAATTGAAATCACTCTACCTATTCTACCGGAAAACGGTAGCATAGGTATACCAATCGCTACGTGCAAATTATTATTTAAGCTGGATGTTATTAAAAGAACAGACCTTAGATGTAAAGGTGGGCCAACAAGTCTAGTGACTAAACAGATGTTCCCAAAGCTGGATCTGAATCGCTCTAAGAGTCTGATTCTTCTAAATAGGAAATATCTCAGCGCCATGGACACTGTCTCATAGGCAAGCATGCAAGAAGGCTTGGCGCTTTTACAAACGATTTCTGTAGAAGCTGCATGGACGAGAGACAATCATCCACCCTCTCTGTACATGTCCAGCTCTCTTCCAGAGAAGAAAACTCCACCTAGGAGTCTTCTTTTACATGACTTAAACGATCTAAAGAATACAGACGTTAACAGTCTAATGCGCTTTATCATAAGCTCAAATTGGTTCCATGAGTAAGAGGATCATAGATCCACGTGGAAGCACAACGGGCCAATATGCCTAAGTGCACTGGTTTTCCAACCGCCACTCTAACCTAACCTAACCTAATCCTAATCCAAACATTTTCAAATTTTTCTCTATCTTCCTGTAGAAAAAAAAACCTAAATAAATGTTTTTCATATATTTTACTTTGTTTTGGAGAAAAGAAATTATCCAACTTCACTAAAACGGATTTGAAGACATCTTTTCCTTCTGAGGGATCTGCCTCGGCAACCGGTAAATTATAATATAACTGAAGACCTAATCCCATAAAATGAAACTAAATCGCCCTCGTTTTTAAAACATCGTTGATACTTGCAGAATCGAAGTAGATGGACAATGCCCTCTTTCACTTTTCCCCCCAAAGAAACATCACCATCTGTGACAAACGCATTTAGAGCCGGAAACTTATTAATTGACTTTTCTTATGAAACGCAGAGAAAGATTACTTTAACTCTAATAAATGTACTTTTTTTTCAAACAAAAACTACAACTCCAAACCACGTTTTTTTTTTCACTTGTCGCACATAGATCGATTTCTAGGAATTAGGCGGTCAACCATTAGGCGGTTTCTATGGTTTATTTAAGTCATAAGCAACACTTCAATTAATAATCGGGTATTTTAGACCTAAAATAGTTTCAATTAAATTAAAATTAACCCGTTTTTGCTAATAGTTTTACGTGTTAAACTGAAAGGTTTTTTGACCTAATTAGATTATTCTTTTAATGATGTACCGGTATATTGTACTTTGAGTTCAATTCGTTTAAATTTTTATCCAAATCAGCTAATTAGTTTTCGCGCTGCGGATAAGTAATTAATCACGAGTAGTACTATAAGTGAAACAAGCTCATGTATGAAAAACTTTAAAACTTTAATTTATTGATTTTCAGTACTCTATGCATGAATAACTATAGAATAACTATGACACAAATTCAATATAATATAAAATTGAGTGGTTATTATAATACTAAATTCCAAGTGGCAGGAATACTTAAACATTAACAAGAAGAAAACCATTTTAAGAAGGTTCACATGAATTAAATAGAAAAATACCTAGATACAATAATTGTTTGCCTCTTACATTATTTTATTCCTCTATATCCTCTTCACCGTCAATTTCCATGCATATCACAAAAGCTGTAAAGTTTTCTGCAAAAATGATTTTGAGAAGGATTTCTTTTTTTTTCTCATTTAGCTGAAGAGAGGATCGGATTTCAAAAGTAATCTTAGATTAATATCTAGGTAATATTCTTCGCGCGAAAACTTTGGGCTAAAATTTCAACGGTATGACTGAAAGTGTTTGTTCCGGGCTTCTGCAGCTTCCTCCGAAAGCAGAATGATGGGAAAAAGAGAATTTTCGATGATTGCTCCATCATGTATTAAAGTTATATGCGTCATCGGATGCCAACCGTACAACTTTACATAAAGTTTTGCCGTTTCCAACGCATAATCGTCAAACTTTTGAACATTGATTTTGTGACCGCTTGAAATGGCTTCCAAAATTACTTTAATTCTATAAATAAAATCAAAATTTATTTCCGTTATTTCAGCAGCTAGTTGTGGGATTTCAAAAAATCTGCTTGTAATGCCATCGTTTGTAATTCCGAAGTTACACTTCGGCATATCTATGAAAAGACCCATTCCTTCTCTAAATTTTCGCTGAATCTCCGATTTCTTTTCTTCTTCTAATAATTTTTCTTCATCGGTTCTTCATGCGCAATATTTTTTAACACATGGGCTGAAAAGTCAGTTCCGTTTTATAGTAAAACACAAAATTTTTGCAAATACACTGATTGAAACGATTTTTCAATCTTTCGATACCAGTTTTGTAGTAGGATTTCGGTTTAGCCTCAAAATAGGCCTCTGTTTCGGCGAATTCTTCTTCTCTTTCCGGCGAGCATTTTTTTTGAGTTCTGCGAACAGGAAATAGTAAGCAAACGCGGAATTTTTCCCCATCAAAAAGCAATGATAAATCAACACACGAAATTGTTTTGAATCCATTTTTTTCACAATAACAAAAGTTGCTTCACTCACAACGCTTTATCTCGAGAACTAATCGTCCGACAGCTGTTAAATTTATACACGTATCTTTTGAAGGTTGGTACTGACTGAAAATGGTATGGATTTAATTCAAGTAAAATCTTTTGGTGTAGCTCCGCATACATAGAGTCTACTCGTTGACTTCGTGTCAGTTGCTGCATTACAGGCCTTTCGTCTACCACAACCACTTTAAGACAGTGGCAAAAAAAGAATTTCTGTCCATTTAAATCTATTTCTGTGTTGTTTAGCGCCTTTACGATGTCCCGAACGTAATTTATTTCTTCCTTATTGACGTCTGATAACTCTTTCACAAATTTAAACCGTATCGGGCGGCAATATTGAGGTGAGGAAGGTGTCGGGTTTGCCAAACGATTTTTCTTTTATTTTAGGTATTCTTTGTCTTCATCTGAATGCCAGTAACACACTACAAATAATTTTCTAAGTATGTATTCCAATTTTTCGTTTATTGATGGAAAATTTTGCTCATTCATCTTATTAAATAGATGTCTACTGTCTACGAGTCACTACTTTCTACCCCGAGCAGCCTGATGAACCTTCAACAAAACAAATTCGTTGCCCAAAAGAAAAAAATAAGGTAATTTATCACTTTCTGACTAAAAATGTATTTATTTCGCAAAGTGGACAAAAGTGGAGTCTGATAATTTCTGGTTATTAAGCCAAAGAGTTATATTATAGAACAAAATAAGAAATTTTACTCAAAAAGACCCGGAAGCATACAATTTTTGCTATTGAAAACAAAAAAAAAAAAAAAATGGTGAGAAATTATTCATAAAAAAGGGTAATCTTTAATACGCTATTACTGTACTAAATTTTAACATTTCTAATTGAAATTAATTTAACTTAATTTAACTTATACACTGCACTGTGTTACATGAAATATTCATTTTGTAATGTTTGTTTCACTATGAGCAGAGGCACCGATAACTAAACGTGTACAGCTTTCGAGACGATAAAGTTCCGACTTGTGAGGCGCCCGTGCGAAGTGCTAGGAGCTGCCGAGAGGCGGATATTGTTTGTCGGGGAACCAGCTTATCAAACAATACATTAGTTTTGTTCTAAGGTAACTTTGGAAAATTGACTTTTGACGTCACCCACCTAAAGTCAATTACCAACTGCATTACCTCGACATACTCACGAGACAGCAGGAGAGTGAGCTTAATGTTTTCTTTAATTACGAATGTCTCTCCAGATTAAGCTAGTGTTTATCTTTACATACACTACACGAACGAACATTAAAAAAGGACAAAAGGGACAAAAAGGAAAGACTTTGCTTTGCTCGTTCAGCGTATGGTTTATTTGACTGACTGGAAGAGACATAAAAAGCAGGAAATAATAAAAAAAAGCTTGCCGAACTCAAAGTGACAGACCTTCAGAAGTCGACATCAAAAGTACTGATGTTTGCCTCCTTGAAATCAATTTGCTGTTGAAAGTGCTAAATCATGCAAGTATTTGGGTGTATTGATTGATTGGAAGATGAGTTGGTTTGATAATACGTTGGATCTTAAAAAGTATCTGATGGTAGCCACAAGACATATCTACTTATTGAAATCCTTTGCTACAAAGAATTTCTATGCTGCGATATGGCATAGTTTGTTGGGGTGGAACACACAATAACAAATTTCAAAAATTTGAGGAGTAGGGTTGAATTCTCACTTAAATCCAAAATCTCTGGGGAACACGTTTTTGTAAAATGTTAAAACAACGTCAAATGTGACAATTAAAAAAAAAAAAAAAACAGAAAAAAAATTGCAAATAAGATTTTTGTTTGATTGGAAATCTGCGGAGGATATTTAGAGGATACAGTTCCTAACTATAGTGCAAAAGAGTTTTGTTCCCACAATCAGATATCAAGAAGTGTCTTCGCAAATTAAGAAGAGCGTTTCCGTATATCTAGTGTGTACACACCTACGGACACAAAACGTAATTAGTGCCAACAAACACTTAGCGGTATTCTTATGGTTCGCCGGACATGAAGAGTGTAGCTTTCCCGACTTAGCGGACCGATTCGACCTTATACTGTCGTCTATAAACCGGATTGTTGGCAGAGTATTTGAATTATTTAGTGATTTAAGTCCGAAGATAATTAATAGGCCGAGTGAAGAGGAAAACCAAGAAACCAGGCTCTTCTTCGAAACCAAAGCAGGTTTATCTAAGGCTATAGGTAAAGTAATCATATTTAATCATTCCACATTTTATTTGATATTTGTTGTTTACATTCAGGTTGTATTGACGGTACCCATGTAGTCATCGATTCTCCAGCTATAAGCAAAGATAATTACATAGATTGCAAGCGATATGCATAGATATGCAGATATATTTGTGAGTTATCCAGGATCAGCTCATGACAGTTGGGTATTTCAAAACTCGAACATCTTTACAAAATTGGCCACCGTTTGTGGAAGTATGAATTTAAAAGTTTCTTAAGTATATATTGCGCCTAATTATAGTCACAGTGTATTAGGTAGGTTTAGTACGCACTAACTATCATCACATTATCTTTAAAACCAGCTCCTAACTTTGTATTTAATTATATGGTAAACACTTTTGAACCTACCTACAACTAGTATTAACTTTAGAATGTACCCGCTGTGAGTTTTAGTAGTTTAAGGGGTACACATTTACAAAATTGAAACGAATTTGACAGAAATATCAAAGGAAATAGAAACCCAATTTTTTTGAATTTTGAATCTTAAATTTGAATTTGGATAGCAATTTCTCAATAATGGAAGCAGAAAAGGTGTTTAATTAAAAAAGTGAATTTTCTTTTGTGACAATATTTGTTTTTTCTTTAGACAAAACGTGATCGGGCATGATCGGAATGAAAAGGAAACGCTGCGGTAGTTGGGAAATGATCTGAAAATGATTTCGCAAAAGAAGGCGATGGGTATAACAGGAGCATCGAAAAAACGAGGCAAAAATGGACAAGGATGAAGGTTTCGGCACAAAAAGCCAATACTGTTGCTAAAAAAGCAGTTAGAGCAACGGGGAATAATGTCAATGTTCTATAAATAATTTATAATATTATTATTATAGGGTATGATATCTGATCAGTTGCTTGAAGATACCATATATAATGATAGCAACAGTATGCTGCCGAGTAATGCTTCTACTAATACCCACCTGAGCAGCCCCACCGCCAACTGGATTCCTGCCACGTCTGCCGTCCCTTTCTTTGCTGAATTGGACACAACTGCCAAAGCTCCCGATACAACCATAACCACGTTCTTTGCTCTACCTTCAAGGAGGAGTTTGCTTGGCGACTCCGAAAAGGAAGCCACCGAAAAAAAAAAATGATTTTAAAGAGCGATGGAAATTTGAAATTTGACAATGAGTGGTAGAGCTTTTGTTTTTTGTTTTGTTCTTTGTTATATATATATAATTCCTGTTATTTTGTATGTTTAAGTTTTATTTTGTTCAAATAAAAAGTGTTGAATGATAAATGCGTTTCCGTTAAGGCATTCGATTCGACTTCTTGTAGATGTGTTTCTGTTATTGTTTCTTTGTTCCCTTTGGCTGGATGGGTTTCTGACCGGTGTCTATATAATAAATATATAATAATATTTTTGAGCATGGATATCCAGCGTAGCCAAGCAAGATACCCTGGTGAACATTTGCGTTCGCTTCCAACATACTTTTAAGGCCACAGTTGTTCCAAATATTAAAGTCATGAAGCTAGCCTCGAGACCTTTCAACTATGCCCACTATTTTACAATTAGCATCAAACACAATTTGCACATTAAGCAAATAATAACTTATAAACATCAAATTAGTTTGTGTTATTTTTGTCTTTAAAAGCTAGTTACTCAGTTACCTTTTATATCGATATAATGTCCGGCAATTACCTGCCTTACACTTTTGGCTAGTCGCTTGATTCTGCAATGAGTGCGATCGATGACTCATATAGCTCTATGAAACCTTGCGATCTTGAAAAAATTGTTGCTTTGCCTCATTATATTCTGCCACTGCCAAAGGAAACTTAATGAAATGGGGCAGTAGAGACGCGATTTTTTTTTTAAATGCTCTTAATTATTTGTCCACTGTTGCATGTGAAATTCAATGCAAGGCTTCTAAAGTTGTACGTAATTAATAATGCTCTTTCAAATTTAATTGCCTTTTACTTACCAATATTACTTTGATGGATATTTCTACCAAAAAACTTAAGCGTTACAAGCACTTGCAAGTATTTAGGAATAGGAAGACCACGATTTGTTACCGGCTCTTTAATATTCAGATTTTCGACTTAAAACTTGACAGTTAGCTTGTCGAATCTATACCGAGAAAGAAACTCGTCATCATCAAGCTTATCGAAAGAATTTGACCGGTTTTTATATATTTTAGGCTTTCTAAAAAAACTTAAAATCTTCGAAAGTGTCGAAAACTGCAAACAAATTTTCTTGAGACATTCCATTGAAAAGACATTTTAAAGTCTATACTAAAAGATAAAATGGTTATAACTACGACTATAATTATGAAGATCTCTTAGGTATGCAATTGTAGGAACACGAAGAACCTTTCGAAGAATCCACAAGAGGAAATACTTATAGGTATTTAGCATGTCAAGAACTGCAAACGCAAAATCAAATAAGTTAATAACGTTATTTCATTTATTCACTTAACTTAAAATTACAGACTTACAGCTATATGTATGTACTTAAGGATATAAATAAAATATAAATTAATAATAATAATAATAATAATAATAACTATAAAATTTTTTGTAATGTATTTATAAAATTGAACTGTCTTTGCTCTTCTTTTGTTCCACCAACATATCCAGTAATTCAATCTTGCGCTTTCACCTATCCTGTTTTTGCTGCAGGTAATCCAATTCTTTTGATTGGAATTCTGCTCTTTTTTGGGAGATATTGTCCGATTTCTCAATGACTTTCACCTACGGCCTCTACTGTTCTATAGTAGTTGACAGAGGTCTTGAACCTATGATATTTGGCATGATATAAGGGCATTTTATAAATTATTTCCGTTTAATAATTGACGTAGATGGTTCGGTGTTGTCGTCGTCTTCGTAGTTGGGTGTGAATAGCACATTTTCTTCAGAATTCAAAAGAATTCTGGGCAATTGTTTTTTTTTTTCTGCCCAAAATATCTTCCAATTCAATGCGAAGAAAATTGCATTAATGTATATTATAAAGTCTACACTTACCTGTGAAAAGGACATGAAATTGGATCCCGTTAAGTTTGGGAGTTGTGAAGCTTCATTTTTTTTATATGATCGCTCTAGGGTGCGGAATTTTTGCACTTGGGTTGTTGAAAACAAATACCCATTAGAATTCAACCTTTCAGTTGTACTCCTTCACAAATGATTTTAAGTTTTCAACTCTCTTATTTTTTCTACCTGGGCTGCATTTCAGTCAGACAGGAAAGCATTAGCTTTACAAATGTAGTCAACCATATGGTTCTTTCAATTGAAAGGTTGACTTCTAATAGGTCATCCGGTACTTCATTGGAAAAATATTTGGAATAAAATCACAACCTAAGTCACTTTATTCCAATATGGCTTATCTAAAAAAGAAAATAATTGATTATTAATATTTTTTCTATATACACGTAACTTATCGATTTGGATCCATCTAAAAGTACCCAATATGAAGTTCTGTTTTCTGCTCTTTGTCCATGTCTTCTTTTGAGTTATTTTTCATAAAATTGTTGCAGTTCGCACAAATTTAGACTTTTACAAATTTGTCAGCTTTTTTCAAATTTAATTGATTTGACGTTATTTTACAATTCCTGCCCAAAGAAAAATCTAGCGCAGAAATTTGTAAGAATTGGCAAGTTGATGGGGAAATGAATAACTCTTTCAAATGCGTTTTCTTTTTTACATTTTTTCTTGCGGAAACAGGAATTTGTACAAATTTGCAGTCCTGGAACAGACCTATTATTCTTAATTCTTAATTCTATACTCTATTCTATTCTTAAAGCTTATACTTTTATGGAGTTAAAAGTATTGAAATACTTGAAGCAAAAAAAAAGGAAATGTCATTTCGAAAGAAAATTCAACCACACTTCGTTTATATTGTTTCTATATAAACGGTGATTCATGGTGAGGTTTGATTTATAATGTACGAGTAAAATAAGACACATAAATTTGAAAGAAACATTTTTATTTTCGGTTAAAAGAACAATGTTGGCCACAACTACGTCTGAGGTGGTCCATTCGGTCCAAAGGTCCAACTTTGAGCGACTCGTTCGAGCATAGGGATTGGTATCTCGCGGATAACACGAGTAATGTTCGCTTCCAAAGCGTCAATTGTAGCTGGCTTATTCCTGAAGACCTGAGACTTTAAATATCCCCAGAGAAAATAGTCCAAAGGTGTGATTTCGCACGAACTAGGCGGCCAATGATTTCTCAACAAGTCCATTTTTTCACGCGCTGTATGGCCTGTAGCGCCGTTTTGTTGAAACCAGAGCTTACCGTGACCATGTGTCGAGTACGCCAAGTCAAACTGCTGAGAACGACGACGAATCGATTCGTCACGGTCTTCGCGTCCACTTAGCTACAGCTGCTGTAGTCTCTTCACTACGTGCTGGATGTGGTCTAACCGGTCGAGTATCATCCACTTATGTAAACTGGGACTCAAATTTGCGAATCGGGCAATAGTGGTTTCAGTAGGCCATTTTTCCGCACCGTAAGTTCCTCGAATCGCACGAAAAAAGTTTCTCACAGAACGCTGATTTGATTTGTGGTGTGAGTCTTTCCATGATGACTTGCCAAGCGATATAAACAAAAATGACAAAGCAATTTGATAGGAGTCACGCGTGATCTGTCAAAAAAAAGCCTAATGAAAATCAAACCTCAATGAGTGATTTGTGTTTATCATTGATTACACAGATCCAATTGTTTTATTATTACAGCTCGAAGTTTCTTTTTGGTTGGTCTGCAATCTCATAAGCAATAGACTAAAGTAATCACTCATATCGTAAGGTTTGCTATTCTATCTGAATGACGCACAACAATATAAATATATTGACATCATGCATCGTACATCGACAATTTTCCCATTATCGTCTGTATCCTGTGGTAAATAATCCATAGACTGGTCCACATGCTCTAAAGCGTCATATAATATATCCTCCTCCTGTAATTTAGTAATAATTCCTTTCTTTGGTTCCTTATTAAAACTATCAGAATTTTCAACTGTAAAAATTCTCACTGAATTCTGACTGTTCGGAGAAGTATATTTTACTTTCAACAAACACGTCTTAACTGATGCGGGTTTTTTGGCTCACGGGATGGTATAGAATGTATGCTCTGCTGGTCTCGCAATATTCTAGCATTATGCACTTTTCCGACTTCGGGTCCCATTTCGTACGTCGTTCTTTTGGGATCTTTGTCATTACAACATCTCCTCGTTGGTGTTGTAATCCAGCTTTTTATTTGGCGTTCTGATAAGCAGATACGTTGCTTTGTTCACAGCAACAGCAACAGTTTTTTGAGCTTTCCCCACTACATTTTAATTTATTTATTCTATTTTTTTGCGAATTTTATTACGCTGAGGCTTAATGTGCTCTCCTCACAAATGTGCGCAATCGCCTTATTGCAGAACTCAAGACCAATACGAAAGATCTTAATAAATTTTCCCGTTTGAATTTCGACAAGTTTTTTAAACACTTTTCATTGACTTCTGACTTGTTCTTCATAAGGTCAGCGAATAACAAAACAAAAATTAAATCGTTCATCTCATCGATTGATGTTTCATTGGTCCACAGACACTAGTTGCAGTATTTAGCTTGCTTTCCTTGTAAACATGAAATGCATTTTATGATTAATAGTTTTAAATTCACGTTAGTTTTTCGAAAATATCGTTGTGATGTAATTGCTAAACGTTTACCTCTACTGTATGCTCCATTCATTTGTACCATAGTATTTTACTTGTAATTGCAAATGTACTAAGTATTTTCTTGTAACGAATAAATAATATGTTCCTTTTTCGAAAATTTTATATCGCAACTTTTGCTCATCACAGACAGTAAATAGATAGACAGACTTCAGGCACATGCATACAAGATATCCTTTATAAATTACATCTCTTCTTAACAATATGACTTGAATCAATCAATTAGCTTTTTTCGTCGGTTTTGAATTTCGCTACAAAACTTGCCGTTAGTGTTTTTTGGTTGTTGATATACGCATTTGATTATGCTTTTGTGCAGTATCAATAATTGTGTCCACATACTCACAAATATCCTCGCAATGAATTAAATTGTTGTCGTTGTCGCTTTTGTCAGCTTCCTTAGCAGACCACACTATCTTGTCAATCCGGAGTCATCATACGAGTAGATGCATTTTAACTTATCCCAAATTTCTTTTGCTGTGAAAATTGCTGGCATAATACATATATCAACAGAATTCAGCCATACCTGCTTTCTCCTCTGTAGCTAAGACAGCCTTCCAGCATCATTGTAATTTCATTGTATGTTCAGTTGAAAAATTTCAGTTATAGTAGCTCTCTCTACCAAGCAGTTTTTCTATTTCGACGAGCCATAACCTATTGAAATTCTTGAAAAAATATGAAGGAAATATCCTATCGGAAGAAAATCCAACCATACTACATTCTAGATCAATCTATGAACTGACAAAAAATTATATTTTATTTCAAAAAGAACATTATAAGAGAAAGGAAACATCTAATTATGATCTGGCTATCAATTAATTAGATGACCTAATAATTGTCAACTTAAAACATATACCTTAAGCTTATTGTAATACCTTCTTACGAGTTGCAAATCTTTTTTTAATTTTTTACATCCGTTGCAACTAGGATATTTAATATCTTGCCGCATAACATAAGAAAGATCAGAAATAAATCTTTTTTTTATAAATATGAAGTCATGGATAATTAATTTAAATTATAAGGATACCGATGTTGCGCTGTATGTCACTAGTTAGTTACTTCTTGCTTTTTGCTATGTTTTATAACGTTTTTATGTTAATGTATAGTTTTCTTATCTATAAATGTTTTTAAACTTAAAAAAAACATTAATATATATGTATATCTATGTACATACATATGTTTTGTTAGGGTTTTGCTAAATAATAATAACTGCTTTCGACTCTACTTCTTCGAAAATTATAGGTTGCAATTTATTCAATAACATTAGGAATTATTATGATATGTAATCCTTATTACAAAAATGTAAATTAATGAATAATAAATGAAATGAAGGTTCTATACAAAAGATTTTGGATTTGGTATTAAAGTTACTGATCCTTTTGTAATATTCGCAGATCAGAGGATCTCCCTTTTAGAAAGTTAGTTTAATGAGGGTGAGATTGCATTCGTTTCCTTAATTTTTAAACACATTCTTAAGTAGTTTTAAAACTACCCGAAAACTATTGAAGCTTCAAAATTAAGATTTACGCAGATAACATGTCCGTTGTTATATGTTAAGTTTCATCGAGAATTAAAATTTTAAATGGCGATACCATAAAGGACGCTTAAGATAAAGCTTCGATAGCAAACATGGAATGGGACATCTTGGCAAATTATGCACGGGGCACTGTTCCTCCAAATGCCAAAAGTCGTAGATAAAATTGAAACTCCAATATTTTTATTTGATTACAGTACCGTTATCTGAAGAGCTAATCCTAATTAACTAACCTAATATTAGTTATACGTAGTTGTAAAAAATCATTGCAATTGCAGATATAAAATATAAAAAGACATAAATAGTTGAAAAATCGAAACCGTGTAATGTTAAACCAGAAAATAGATGTGAAAAAGTGAGTTACGTGGGAAATATAAATGTATTTGTGACCGAAGTGGATATCGCCGCATATAAAGATAAAGTGCAACAATACTATACTTTATCGCAAACAGAATACTAGAGGAGCTACAAACACCTGCTGTTATTGCACTCGTGGGCTTCGAGTGTACTAGGTTCTCAAATCGCTTTCGTTTCGCATTACCAAGTACAAAATTATTCAAAAACTGAATAACCTACTAAACACAACGAAAGAGCAGAGTGTTTTAAGTTCCAAAAGGCCAGGTAAGAAGAGAGAGAATCAATAAGCGGTTTAATAATCAAGTTAACGAATTTGGCGGAAACCTGAAAATTCGCTAGTTTTATCGATGACAAGGTAGAAAATGCACATAACCTACGTAATTCAGCCCTTGAAGATGTTTTCAGAGATAAATTTATTGTTGGTATTCGTTATGTGCGAATTTAATAGAACATTTTAACGAACGATGGGAGAACTTTTGTATAGTGTTGCGCACTAGCTTTCAATATGAAAATGTCCGAAAAGGACCAAAAATCGAAGCGTCCTATGTCTAGTGCTATTGAATTGATAAAAAACAAATAATATGAAGAAACATTGGAAACCAAGAAGACCAGAATTAATAAAACAGATCTTGATTGCCAAGAGAAAAATTATATCTATTCCAAATGCAATAAAAAGGTGCACATCGCCAGCGTTTTCGGGGCGAAATCGATAGATTAGTTAAAGAGGGTATTTTGTTGTCTGTAAGGTATACACATTGGGCATATATAATTGTTTATGTCCCGAAACAAAACAGAGGAATTAGGCTATGTATTGATTGTAAGATTACTGTCAATAGAATTTAATAAGCCGAAAATTATCCGATCCCAAACGTTAAGAATATCTTTGCGAGTTTAGCAGATTGTAATTATTTTTGCGTTTTAGACTAGGCGGGAGCATAGCAGCTAGAATTGGCTCCTTGTTCGAGGAAATTATTAACAGTCAATACATGTAAGTTTCTTTTTCAATACAGCACACTACTTTTTGGAGTGTCAAGTGCAACATCGGTATTTCAGTCGGTGATGGTTGGAATGGAAACTGTATTTGACTATTTGGACGATATTATGTATTATAGGTGGGAAAACAATAGAAAATTGCAAAATTAAACTAGATGAAGTATTAAACAAAAGCAAAATATAAATAAATTTAACGAAATGTTCCTTTTTACAATCTTTAATTGAAAATAGTGATCACAAGGTTAAACTGAACCCAAGGAAAGACAAGGCTGTGGCGAAGGCACCACAACCTACAAATCTTAAGGAACTTCAGTGGTATTTAGGACAGATGGTTCGTACCCAATCTCTCTGGGAATTTAATATGTATGTATACACAGTCTTTTAAACAAGCAAAGTAAATTTGTTTGGGACGAAAGTTGTCGAGCGGAGTTTTATAATTCCAAGCAACTTAACATATTATTAAGAATAATTTGCTGGAATTATATGATTAAAACAAGACTGTGAGTACCGATGCCATGTGGTGTTGCCGTGGTACTACTGCATGCGGTTGATGGCGAAGAAAAGCCAGTCTTGTTCGCTACTAGTATTCCATCAATCGCAGAGAAAAATTACTCACAATTACAATAATGTTTACCATAAAAAATTGTGTTTTAGGCGTGTTTGTGTTTGTCGTTGTGCTTGTGCGGCTCTTTTGTTTGGGGGCCAAAAATCGACAACGATATAGGAACTTTTGTAAAGGGATGCTAGATCTTATTAGCTACATTGGTGGTACCTAAAGAAATAGTTATAGCAAATTGGCCGAAATTCACTTATTCTTTTGAAGGGATACACCTTGATTTTTTTTTTCGCAGGATAAACATTGTTTGTATCAGTTGATGCTTTTAGTCGATTTCCACATGTTGTTATTATGAGTAACCTCCGCCAAAAGTTTAATCAACAAATTTAATCACTCAGTCACTTTGTTTTTTCTACATTCGAATATCCTTCAGATATTGTAACCAATTGTAGCTAATAAAAAAAATTAAGTTAAAGTCCTGCCTGTCATCGACTATCCAATGGGGTCTTAGAAAGAATTCTACGCGTAGTGAAAGATGTCTTCAGGAATTAAAAATTTTAAGAATTTAAAGAATTTAAAAAAACCAAAATTTAAACAAGATCTTATCTAAATCTAAATAATAGAAACCAGTTGCATTTCAATACCAGACTAAAGGAAAATTACAGTCAAACTAAAAAAATAAATATGTATTATAAAGATAAACCTCACCACGTGTTGAAGCCCCTGTATAGGGTGCTTCATCGTGAGTTTTGATTTATAATGTAGAATAAAATACATAAATTTGAAAGAGAAATAAAAATTTTTATTATCGGTTAAAATAACAATTCATGGCATTTACTTTTTGAAAATGATATTATGTAAATGTTGGCCACGACTAAGTCTGAGGTGCTCCATACGGAAGGTCCAATTTTGGGCGACTCGTTCGAGCATAGGGACTGGTATCTCGCAGATAACACGAGTAATGTTAGTTTTTCAAATCGTAACTGGCTTATTCCTGAAAGTGAAATAAAGTGCTCACCAAAATGATTTCTCAATAAGTCCATTGTTTCACCCGCTAACCAGAGCTCACCGAGACCATGTGCTTGAATTTCAGGAAGTACATAGTTCGTTTACATGGCGCGATAACGGTTACCATTGACGGTAATATTCTGATTTGCCTCATTTTTGAAGAAATGTATCATATTTTTGTATATCTACCCGAAGAAGAAATGTGGTGGTCTATTTTTACTAATTTCATTGATGAAGACATTTAGAATGCTTAGATCCTACATTGAAAATGTGGAGGAAATCTTTCCCATAAAAAATTTTGGTGAAATATCGCAACGCACTACTGCAACAAGTATGCCGATCTTACGCGCATTCATTATGTGGGACCTACTGCAACACGGCGGAGCTGCGCCTACCTATTTTACAAGGCCACGAATCGCTTAGTTTGTAAAAAATGTGGTGTAGACCTTTGCCCACTATGTTTTGACCGTTATCATCTAATTTCAGCGAATAAGGATTTTACTTCGCAAATTCGTTTTTTATTTCTTACTTTATGCAAAATCGCATTTATATGCGGTATGGACGACGGTGACCATATGATAACAGGTTCGATCGACTACATGATCGATAAGGTTATTAGAATGCACTTCTGAAAATTTTTCCGAAAAATTTTCAGTAAATCGTTCTTGTCCTAAATGGGAGGTAATTTTCGTCTTACAAGAAAATGTTATTGTGAGATCAGTTCCATATGTATGATCTGTTGTGAGGATGTAAGGATCATGAAAATCCATAGTAATTACGCGACAACAAACCTAACATCCGATTCGGTTTGTTAACCATGTAGCACTAGTACAACGAAAAAGTTAAATTAGTGCCGATCACTCCTAAGTCTTTTTGATCAGTAATCTTTTCAATTACTTAATTCTAAATACTGTAGCCAGAGATAATAAGGAATGTTTCCTGCTAAAGGTTATAATTGAATATTTGTTTGTTTTAAAATATAATCCATTAAGAATGTACCAGTCATTAACTCGCTATATATGTGACATCCTTGAGGGAAACACGGGTAATTAAAAATAGCTTTTAATATCACTGACTCTATTTAAACACATTGAACCTGCTTAGTCAAATAACTGTAGTCCATCTTAAAATATTTGAGTGATGTCGATAATTTTTTAATAATATTATTAACAATAAGTTTGAAAACTCCGTGTAAATAAAGTCAATTTGAAGTAATTTTCCCATGTTCAACAAAGGATAGTTTGTAAAAGTTACAAGATTTGTTGAAGTCGATCTACCGGTAACAAAACTATGCTGGAACTCCGGCAGAATACAATTTTCTCTTTACAACAGTTTCAAATATTTTTGGAATCAACTGCAATTTAGCTCTAGTTCTATAATTTTCAACGGCTCTCTTAGACCCTGATTTGTGTATTGGTGTAATAAATGGATATTTCCAACAGTTCGAAAAATCATCAATACTTAACGACATGTTAAAAACTATTTTCAGATGCAAGACTTACCTCAATTTCCAGGCTTTTAAAAATATAAACGAAAAATTGTCGGTTGCAACGCTATCACTTGAATTTACAGATGATAATTAGTATAAAGTATATTTAGTATAAAGAGAATCTAAGTCAATGGTTTGTTGCCTTTTAAGTATTGAGTAGTTGTATAGATCTTTACTAACCCATTACAGCCCAAAACTATTTTCAGCGAATACCGAAACAAAACTTTCAAAACTTTGTCCTAATACCTTAAAAACTACTTTTCTTTTGGTAGTCTGAAAAATAGTTTCAACTTAAGTTACCACTAAGCGCTTACATTAATAATATGTACAAACTTAATAAAAGACTGTAAAAAAAGTGATTCTTATTTATTTTTATTTAAAAAATATATAAAACAAAGTAATGTAATATATTAGGTATAGATTTTAATTCGTGCGGTTTTTTTTTCTTCAAAATTTGAACGTTTATTTAAGAAAAACATGTACAATAGTATTATTCAAAGTATTGCCCATCTTTTGGCAATTTGTGGATCCCATCCCAAAAGAACTGCGCCGGCTTGGCAGTCAAGAATGAATCAAGCCAATTTTTGATATTCTGCTCTGATGTGAACCGTATTTCAGTGAGGGTGTTCTGCCTCGACCCGCTATAAGGCGGGTGGGGTAAGACTTCCCATCCACTGTTTTCCAAATAGTTCTTAACCGGAAAAACAACGTGGGGCCGAGCGTTTTTCGGCTACTGCTCTCTTCAAACGGATTAATTGTGTTTGGTATCGTTGTCCATTGATGGTTTCACCCGGTTTTAGCAGCTCATAATACAGCACATCCATCTGATCAAACCAAATCTTTTGGCTTTTGAATATATCCAGCTGCTTTTAAACGTTTTGAAATGGCTGCTTGAGTGACACCCAAAGATTCTGCGAGCTCTTCTTGTGTTTGGCAACAATCTTCATAGAGTAATACTTCTAGTTCATCTTCAAACTTTTTTGGCTGCCCAGGACGTTCATCGTCTTCCAAGCCAAAATAACCACTTTTAAATCGTGCAAACCACTTTTGGCACGTTCGCTCAGCTAGCGCATGTTCACCATAAGCTTCCACCATAATACGATGAATTTCGGCAGCAGTTTTCTTCATATTAAAGTAATGAAAAAGAACTCCCGGCAAAAACACTTTTTCAGGCACAAAGTTCGACATATTTGAGTGAAAAAAAATTATTGTTGTTTACGCTTGAAATGAATGACATATACTGAAATGACGTACAATGACAGTAGCTTTCAATAACAATGGAATAATACAAGTTACGCCATCTCTTAGCAAACCACATGAAGTTATAGACCTAATAAATAAATTTTTTTTGACCATTGTGGGCACAAGAATAATAACTAATTGCCGATGATTTGCAAAAAAAGAGAACGCATTGCCTTCTAAATTCAAAGAGCGTAACGCTGTGACAACTTTAAGATCAAGTAAACAAAAACATACACTTCCCAACAGCCCCGAAAAAATTGTATCCACTCTTGGTAATGGATAGAGGTCTATTTTTAAGAAACGATTGACTAAAACTTTACAGCCAACCCAAATTCAAATTACAGCGCAAGAGCTGTAACGCACGAGATAAATAATAGCTTCACTTGATCCATCTAGCGCTTTATCAAGTGCTTCACGAAGGCGAAAAGGAATAAGGCTTCTAAAAAATAGAGGTATAATTATTCACACAGAAAACTAAAGTATTAATTTAGCAAATTCTTTATTCTGTTTATCCACTTTGACTAACACTGAAATATATCCAACAATCCTCCCGAAATCAAATGTAGGTTCTGATTGGTTTTCCGTTAATCATGCTTTTGAAATTGTCTAACTGACCTTTCTCTCTGGATAACAGACGTGCAGTAATAATCTTAAACTTCAACAATCTTTCAACACAAACTACTGGCTTGTTAACGTACGGCCGATCACCACAGAATAAAGGTAACGATTGCCTCTCACGCTACTTTCTTCTTAATCGAGCATGCACTTAAGATAGTGTGTGTGTATTGATAAACATGTTTGCTATTATTTGGATGAACACTTTATTTGCACTACATTCTACTACTACTGTTAAAGTTAATCTTTTTTTTTTATAAATTGTGGGAGTACAACGGATGCTTACGTCAAACAAATTTTCAAATTATTAGAAATTAGTTTACATTTCGATTTCAAATGTACTAAATCAATTAATAATTCCGGTAGAAATATAATTGATTTATCTGAGACATTGGTTCAAGATCAGATTCTTAATTGTGATCACTTTCATCAATAGCTTTCCATTCTCATTAAATTTTCTGAAATTAAGTACATTTCGTCTGTATCTTTTACAACTATGTCCCTACCGTTAGTGCTTATAACGGGGTGAGTTTGAGTTAGATTGTGATTCGGGCTAAATTTATTTGCTTTACCAAAACCTTAACATAAACTTTATCATCTTGATTTACATGTATCTATGTCAACCGCATACCTTTTTCTATCTGCTATCCTGTTGATTTGCCTTTTAATTTTCTATCCCGATATCTAATCAGTCATTTGGCTTTGTTTGGATTTGTTCAACAGATGGATTCTTATCCCTATTTTACCCTATTATCCCATTGCAAAATGACTTAAACTCATCACTGACAAACTGTTTGTGCAATTATCAGCCGTTAATGAAACCGGGAAGTCTAGCCGACTAATAATTTCCTTTAGCATTGCAATTATATTGGAGCTGACAATACTTCTGCTAATTTTTACGTCCTTATATCGACTGTAATAGTTAATTATTAATTATTATATTATTATTATATAGTCACTATAAGGCAAAGGTCCTAATTAATAGATTGCAATACTAACCCAAAATATTTCTGGAAGTTCACGTGTATTTAAAAGTATGGGCTTCAACAAGTTTCTCGAGGTCCTTGTCAATCCGTGACCACCACACTTCTCACCGCCACCATTCCCGGATGGCTTTCGTACGCAAAATTTAATACTTCTTTCCTTAGTCTTTAAGGTATTTTTTTACTTCCGCCTAGCAAAAGTTTTCGAAGAAATAAAGTTCGTTTCCAAATATGGTACAATATTTTGTATCTCTTGATTAAATTGTCCCACTTATTGGTGTACTGGTTCTGCATAGGGCTTTGATTTATTTATTTATTTCTTTTCCGTGGGTAGGTAAAAACCTTTATAGGCACCATAAACAAGCGGTCATAAGAGCACTATCACATCATCATAGCAGGCACATAAGCACAGACACCTGCTGCCTACCACAGTAGCATAGCAGCGCCCATCATAAGCACGAGCTCATGGTATTGTGAGCTTAATACTCACTAAAAAATCTCCCATTTTCTTCAATACTACGATTAAGTTCCCTTAACAAATAGTTCCATCTTCTTTAAAATGTTCAGATTTTTTTTTTAGGTAGCCTTCCAGCGAAGGCAACTACTATTTTCGTTAATTCATATGGTTTGTCCTTTCTTTGAACTTTCTTATTCTACGTAGTCAACGCACAAGGTTGGTCTCGTCCAATATCCGTTTTTTTTTTTTTTTAAGATAGAAAACGAAGTCGATGAGTTCGTTGAGGCTATTCAAAGCGCTGCGTGGAATGACACACATTTTTTTTACGTGTGATTTTCACTTCAGCTTTGCGTCTAGAGTTATTCTTAAATATTTTGCCTCGTTTGCATACGTAATTTTTATAGAATTAATAAATAAAGGTAAATTATTTGCCTTTCTATTAGTAAAATTGACATGAGTTGACTTTGTCTCGTTTGGCACGATTCTCCAGGTCTTCGATCACTCAAGCAACTTGTTAACGGCTTGTTGGAGTTTTATCGTCGAAGATACCTAACGTTTGGCCTGTGGCAAGCAGTAAAAAAAGCCGTAAAGCCCGCGAAAGTGGATACTACTGTCATCCTGAGGTGTATCTTTTGTGTACAGTATAAATAAGTACGCACCAAGTACACTTCCTTGTGGCACACCAGCGTGAATTTCTTTGAATTCCAAGTATTCAGACCCATGTCTACCCGAAACAGCCGGTTTTTAAGGCATGAATTAACTATTTTACTTAATTTGTCAGGTGAGATTTGCCTAAGTTTATACCTCAGGCCGTCGTGCCATACCTTGTCGAAGGCTTGTGACACATCGAGAAAAACGCTAGGTCATATTTGCTTTTTTTCCAAGGCGTTTTCAATTTCATTTGTAATCCGATATACCTGATCTATTGTCGAATGCTTGACCCTAAAGCCGAACTGGTAATCCGAAATTAGTCGTCTCTCTTCACTTATACGTTTCAACCGTTTAAGCAAAATAATTTCGAATACTTCTGAGGAGTAGATATTGATATTGAGCAATATTGATCTATACGATTTTTGTCGTTAAGATTTTTCGCTGGTTTCAGAACCATTATAACTTCGGCGACTTTCCATTGGCTGGGAATGTATAAAAGTCTTATTGAAGCATTTATTAGGAAAGCTCTTTTAGGATAACGCTCGTAATCAGATCTTATCCTGAAGTTTTATTATTTTTCAACTTTGCTATTATTTGCCGAAGCTTACTCAGTAATACGTATTTTATTGTATAATTGTCAGGCCCTGTGCTGAAATCGTAATCTTCAGTAAGTTGTCGTCTTTCGAACAGTTGGAAAGTTTCTTTCAAGCGCCCGGCAAATAAGTTTGCTTTCTCTACGTCTCCTTTTGCCCATTTACCGTTGGCTTTTCGTATTCACGGAGAGTGTATTATCGGTTTCCAGAGTGAGTAATTTTATGTTTTGTCGGTAGTTAAGCTTTCAAGCTAACGTGATGTTTAACAGTTCCTAAAATCCTGCAGCATTTGCCTTAGCTAATTTAAAAGGTAGTTTAAGTAGGATTTGTGTAGGGACGCACGTGATTTTTGCCACCCCTTTCGTGCTCTCCTTTTCTCATGTAGAAGGTCATCGATGTTGGGTGAATATATTTGCCTTTTATTTCGTATCCGTCCTCGTATAAAAATAGGTGTGATATTCCACGCAGCGCTTTGAATAGCCTCAACGAACTCATCGACTTCGTTTTCTATCTTAATAGGAGTCGTAAGTGGTACGCTCGGGACAACGTTTTCTTTGCAGGTTTTTCTAAAGTTGTCCCATTTCGTTTCCTTATTCGTTAATCTAGGTGCTCTTTTGATTTTAACAATGCTCCTGTCGATTTTTAGAACTACTGGTGAATGATCTTAGCAGAGATCATAGCATTCTACAGTATTCGTGAGGTATAAAGGTACCCCTTTTGCAAAAAAAGTCGAAGAGGTTAGGAATACTATTTTCAGCAGCATTTAATATGACTTCTGAAAACTGTTTTAAAATAGCATCGATATTTTCTTTACTGGAAATAGCTTCTACGTTGTCAATTGTATCTTGAAATATATTATTGATCTCAGATCTGATACGTGCCCAATTCGCATTTTTCAAATCTTGGGTAAACTTGGCTTGTTTAACCGCTTTGCAATAAACCTTGCAAAAAACAGGAGAAAAAACATTACAGAAACTGGTAGATTAACACATAAATCCCCAGGAGTTAGCCTTGAACAACCCCAGTCACTATGTCTGCAGTTAAAGTCTCCTTCAAAAAGTACTTTTCCGTTCAACGAAAATAACCTGCGAAAATCATATCTGACGGCAATTCTTTTGTCTTGCTACTGGTTACTTAAATTTATTTCAATACCAATGTTTTCTACGTAGCGCGTTCTCACTGCAGGTAAAAGCGAATGTTGGATTGATCGCACAAACATAAAATCCAAACTGAAATTGCGACTATTAGCACACTTATTTTTCAAAACGTCATCGATAGATTTGACCGTCGGATGGTTACATGTTATGTTATGTTATCTTATGATGTTATGAACGATGTTGTTCTTCATTCATAATTGCTATAGTTCGAAATTTATTACCCAATAAAATTCTACATTGATTTCACAATAAATGTGTGATAAATGTGAACTGCTGGCTCACCCTTTATATAATTATTACTTAGGCTATGTACTATAAAATACATATTATGAATCTGAAATTTGTCCATAACGCGCTGGAATAAGACGTATTGATTCAATTTTAAAACCAGACGGTTTTAAGGAAGCCGAAGAAAAGGAAAAGCGAAAACACAAAAGGAATTTCGGAAGCAACGGATATAACTGGTTGTATGCAATTAGAATTTTTAAATTTTCCTGAAAATTTCAAACAACCTTTCAGATATATTCCTAGGTATTGATCGAAGAAATAAGAATTCAGATAATATTTTTTATTTTTTTAAACAATTTTACGTAACAATTTTGGTTGAAAATTCAATTTTTTTTACGAAACCATCATTTTGTTAAAAATCAAAATTTCGATTCCAGTATGTGAGTCAATGACAATTTACGTTGGAATGACCACGTATTAAGTATCTTTAAAAATGCTGCGAAATGTCTAGGATTCCCCAAGCTATGTAAGAAATATTTTACCCCCACTGATCTGGCCTCAATAAACGAGTATAAGGTATTTATCCGCCCAAAGTTGGAGTACAATGCCCACATCTGTTCGCGTACACCCAAAACATCTCCACACCCACTAGATCGGATTCAAAACAATGAGATAAAACTCATAGGTAATACTTATATCACTCATTCGAAAATTATTCCCTTTGGATTTAAAATCTTTTTTTATTGTAAGGGTATATCACATAAGTGTCCATGTACCGTTTATAAAAGTTCGCTGTAAAATTTATTTTAAAACTTAAGGTTTACATAACTCTGGAAAGAGTTGTCGTAAACACCAAGTTAACCCTAATTAAGCAAAAAGGTAATGTTATTTCTGCTGACAGAGCGGGTCAGTGGCCTCGACAAGTTGAACAACTTTTTCCTATTTGAGATTATTTCCTATAATTTGCCTCATTTTCTACAAATGATTTATTTCAACCAAGACATCGTTCCATTCCGGTTACCTATCGATACCGATACTGTTTCCTTTTTCGTCAACGTCACCATCGTAGCGTTGACATATTTCAATTTCGAAACAAAACAACAAAGTCAAATCAAATTATAATGGGGGTAGTTATCGAGTCACTTACTTTGCGTTAGCAATTTGATCCATTTTAATGACATCCCAATTTCCTCGTCTAACTTAGTGGCCGGCTCAAAGGATGCCCTGTAAGTACAAACGCTCTATATGTTAAATATGCGTAAACTTGTACTTTGGATAAAAATAGGGTCTACATTATTTTGCAAGGATGAAATAAGGAATGGTATTCATAGTTACCTGTGTGTAAATTCAGCCTTCCTTTTGGGGCATTCCTTGCCAAGAAACCGTGTCCTTTGTAGGGAGTCAAGTGTAAAAGGTGACAAATTTTCGTTTTATTGTGCTTTTTTCCTTTCCTTTTTTTGTTTTTTTTTTGTTTTATTTGACAAGACTGTTGTGAGCTGAATATTGTGCAGCAATAGATTAACAACAGGGGAATCGTATTATTTTAGATAATTGGATGATTTTTGCCCGGAAGTTATGTAATGTACCAAGTTTATGCGGTAGAAATTCTTTGCATTTATTTGAGTCCTCCGTTGATAGGCTTTATTATATACATAGGTATTTGTCAACCCATATTCACGTCTCTTGGAGTTTGTTTATTTAAGAAGTTTCCCTCACGCAGACTGATTTCATCGCTTTTTACATCACCTGTAATGAAATATACAATATTTCTTTACACTTGTATAGGCATGGTATAAATACATGAGTAAGAACGTGTATTATAAAATGCTATTCAGGTCATAGGATAGAACTTAGTGTATACGAATGTGTGACTGTCTAACTAGCTAAACATGCTTAAGTGCTCAACTTGGGAATTAAGAAAAGCTGGAGAGTTTACAAAGTTACACAAAGTTAGCCCTTATTTGAGGCGGACATTTGAAGCACTTCAGGAGGGGGGTATAAGAAGAAAGTTTTGCTCGCCTAACTTAAAAAAAGGAAACAAAGCTGAAGAGCTCAGAGGGAGCAACTAATTTAATTATGTATTAATTCAATTGATACTGGTTTGTGAGCACAGTAAAGTTTATAAAGTACAGTTAGTATATGTAATTTATAACTTTATGTGATACGGTATAAGTCCCATTGGTGGTTTCCTCAATGAGAATTGTTATAACGTAACTTTGCTCAATTAATCTCTCTATGAATGGAAAACTCGATATTTCGCGAAATTAAATTTGGTAAGTGTAACGAAGGCAAGAATAATCTAACATAAGTGTATTTTGATTCGCTAAAAAGCACTTTCTTGAAAAGGAGACTTTTCAAATGATTGTATTTGTTGATACTTTACCGTGGTGTTTGTTTCAAAATGTTGACATTGATGTTATTGAGATGTATAAGATAACATAGACCAGATATAAGATTCATCATAGATGTAAGTTTTAACTGTTCAGAAAAGTGGGGCTCTCAAGATCCCACAATTTAAAGAGAAATTCAAAATTATTTAAAAGTTAAACACAAACTGTAACAAGACGTAAGGTAAAGGGAATTGGTTAGGACCTTAATATTTCTCTGATTAGTTGCAATCATCGTGTGGCGCTTCCATTCTTCCGATTTGAGCTCTGTTTTTTTTTTTGTTAAGTTGGTACATCGGTTTTTGACATTCCCTCTAAATCTTAGCGTCATAGCTTGACATTTGCAAAAGTTACGTAGCCAAGAGTACATCTATCTCTGTGTGCGATTTTTTACAATTTTAGAAATGGATTTAAATTTGCAACAACGAATTTGTATTAAATATTGCGTAAAAAACGGATTTTATGGTAGCACGAGTGATGAAGTAAAAGAAATGTTGGTCAATAACAGCAAATTAAATATCAGAGAGATAGTGGAGGTCTTGAACATTGCCTATGGATCCGTCCAAGACATTTTGGTTAATGATTTGGGTTTTCGTCGTGTTGCAGCAAAGTTGGTGACTCAATTTCATGCAAAAAAGACACCGGGTTGACGTCGCAAAAGAAATGATTTGCAAGACTGAATCCGATCCCACATTCATCAAAAGGATCATTACTGGTGACGAGACGGGGGCTTATCCCGACATCAGGCAAGTGAATGGCGTTCACCAAATGAGCCGAGACTAAAAAAACCACTCTCACGGTTTTCATAGATTACAACGGTGTAGTGCAGCATGAATTTTTGCCAGAAGGCCAGACAGTAAGCAAAGAGTTTATTTGGGCGTTATGAGACGTTAGCGTGAAGCGATTCGCTGAAGGAGACCAGAATTGTAGGCAGAAAACTCGTGGATTTTGCACCATGGTAACGCACCGTCGCACAGTGCCATCATTATTCGTAATTTTTTGACGAGAAATGCAACAAATACCATCCAACAGCCACCGAATTCACCTGATTTGACTCCCTGTGACTTATTTATATTCAATCGAGTTAAAAAACCACTACGGGGAACGCGTTTCAGCAGCCTAAAGGAAGTATTGGAAAAAAAGCAGGAAGCACTGATGGACATACCGAAGACCAAATATAAAAAATGTTTTCTGGATTGGATCAAGCGCTGGCATAAGTGTGTTGCAGTCGATCTGGATTACTTTGAAGGGGACAATAAAGATTAAGTTGAATAAACTTGTATTTTTAATGTTTTGACTACATTCAAGTAGTACATACATTGTTTTCGAAAAGCACAGTGAAAATTGTTTAATATATAAATCCATGTTGGAATATTTGCTGACCTAGATTTCTAGTAGGATGAATTGGTTCAGAATATTACGAGTCCCTTCAGAAGTTCTACGGTATGAATTTTGTGACTTTCAAAGAGCTAGAATATATGATCACAGTGTGTAAATTGTTTGTAAAGTGCATGTTCAACTTAATATCAACTTAATAAAACAGCCATGTCAACTATTGGATTTTCTAATAACGACTTGACAAATTTTTTTTTAAATAAAAGGCAAACCATTTGAGATATTTCAAAAACTTTATTATTGGCTTGAAGTACAATCAAAACATTTATGAATGGAACTCGACTTCGTTCATATTTCAACACATTTCGGCCGAAACGGCCGCTATTTCACGTCCAATGTTGGCTCTGAGCTCTTCCAACGTCGTCGGCGTGTTGGCATAAACCAATGACTTAACGAAGCCCCACAGAAAATAGTCAAGCGGCGTTAAATCGCACGAATGAGGCAGCCAATCGACGGGCCCAGGTCTTGAGATAACACGCTCACCATACTTACTCTTCAATTAATCGATTGTAGCGTGTGCTGTGTGGCTTGTGGCACCATCTTGTTGAAACCACATGTCGTCCAAGTCCATATCTTCCAATTTGGGCCAAAAATAATCGGTGATCATGGCGTGACGATAGTTATCGTCGACAAAAAAATATAGCCCAATAACGCCGCCGGCATGCAAACCGCACCAAACAGTTATTTTTTGTGGATGAAGTGGTGATTCATGAAGCACATGTGGGTTTTCATCTGACCAATAACGCATATTTTGAACCCATTGAGCCAAAACTGCGCTTCGTCACTGAAGATGATTTTGCGATTAAATTCATCATGCTGGCGCATCTTCTCCAGAACCCCATCGGAGAACATAACTCGTGTGTTCTTTACCATGATGAAAAGTTTGAGTTTAGTGAATAAAATAAATCAGTTTGATGATTAGTGAAAGAGTGCGTTCACAAATTAAATTCAAAGTTGTCAAGTTCCTATTGGAAGCCCTATATATGCAGCATAGATTCTTGGCCTTTTTACATGCCCAGAAGCAACGAATGCTAGTTCAAAGGTTGAATTATGATTCGCCAGTCTTCAATCGCTGGCACTATAGAATACCGATGCTTCTGTGCAAGATAAACACAGCAAGGCATCGCAAAAGATTTTCTGTACAAGTGAAAAAAAAAATATAACGAATTGGAGTAACCCAAACTGCAGTCAGAGAATTTTTCATTTGCAATCACAATCGGTATGCTTTCTGCATTGTAACGGAAGTGATTGTTGTCATTACAAAATCTTTGTTTTCTCTTTCGGAACAGAGAATTCATACAAAGAACTATACCATGTTCAGCAAAAATCTTCACTACAGGTCTTATGGGAAGTCAAAGACAAATTAAGCAATTGCATGTGCATCGGCCATTAATATCTTGTGGATCTTCTAATAGGGCCAGGGCTACCAGTATCATTTTAACAAGAATTGTTTTTCCGATTATATTTTCACAATCCATTTTGGTTTTTATTGCTTTTAAAATCCGTTCAACACCCGACTTAATACCCTGATTTACTACAATTCTTAAAAATACATTTAACAATTCTGCATTGAATGTAGTAATATCCAAAACCACCAATCCCAAAATGATATAAGTAGTTAGATTGGCCAAACACTCGAAACAGTGTAACCAGATTTATAGATAATTGTTCACTATGTCAAAGAATGAAGTACGACCGTAACCCTTCAAAGAAGAAATTTCAAATAACCCAAACTCCTAGTAAGCCCTTTGAAATTACATGCAGGTACTTTCACAATCAAATCCTAAACATTTCTGATCTTAATGGATACATTTTCAAAATATGCACAAGCATACCCTATAGACGCGCTTAGTGCAATACACGTGACCAAGGCCTTTGTTGGCTTCTTTACTCACCACGGAACACCAAAGTTAATAGTGATGGATAATGGTTCCGAATTGCTCTGTTACATAAAGTGAATATTCACTATACAACTTCATTCAACCCTAACTCTAATAAGAACCTATAGAACGAACTACAGAAATCTACAAAATAATTTCAAACAACATTTCTACACATAAACAGTCTACACATAACTTCCCACAAACTACAGTTTACCACAAGACCAGAGATAGATATAAGATTGCCCTTAGGTTTAAAGAGCACCTTGCCACAAACGATAATGAAATCACAGTAGAAACCAGTAGACCCACATACCTCAAAAACAATTTAAAACGACCACAAAACTATAACAACTAAACTCCTTATACATACTTTTCAGAAATATTTAAAAAATTATACTCTCTTGTTATTCTCAAGAAATAAGGATAACAAACTTGGAATCTAATGCCGGAATCCTTCCTTTCAAACTAGGAAACGCTAAGATACGAGAGATATATCATACCTCACCAATTCATTTCGAAATAAAAAATATTTATCATTATTACGAAAGTTTAAAAAAAAAAATTCAATAAATTTTTTTAAAAAACCGTACAATAGAATTGTTAGCACTATAAATCTTGTAGAATACCCGATTAATATGTTAAAAGACAAATTTAATACCCTCAACTCACATAATAGAATCAAAAAAGAAATTTTAAATAAACTGGGCACCATTTTTATAAGCATAACTGGAAATTTAGATTCTGAAGATGGTAAATATTATGATCAAATATTTAGCGCTCTCACCACGAACCAAAATCAGATAGTCACAGTGCTCAATAAAAAAAAAATCGTTTACAACAAAGATAGCAGACGGATTATAACAAAATGATAACTCTCATTAAATAGAATGAACGTCACCTGGCTGCTAAAATTTAAGAAATATTAGATATAAAAAGCAATAGTCTTGAACTTTTTTTTATGTTAAAAATGCTTTTGAGCGTATAACAACCGCTAGAAAATTTTTCACTTCCTTGGTAATCTGGAAAACGTGCTAGTATTTGCAAGTATTTTATATTGCAAATCTATATTGAGTCAACTTTCAAAACATTATACATACATACATTATACATATCAACAAACGAATGTTTTTCGGATATGATCTTTCTGCTGTACACGAGTACCATGAAATCGAATCCTGTCAAATTAATGACAGAATAGTTTTTACTTAACATTTTTCGATTGTGTATCCAAATTCGTATGCCTTTTTCCACCTGTTTCCCCTACAAAACAAAACTAAAGCCTCCCTTTTACCAACCAAAACTATTTTTGGCCATAATAACTGGACACTACCAATGCGAGGACATGGAATGCAAAAAGGACACAGGCACATTTTATTGCCAAACCTTTAAATTACCACAAGTCAACTAGAATGGAGAATTCATTGCGAGCCTTCTTGATATAATCAAGATCAATGCGACTCAATAAACATATCTGTTTCGCACGAACTGATCGAGCAAATTAATGCTAAATTCTAAAGGAAGCTTTTTAATAGAGTTGCCTGTCAATTGCTCTTTTCGCACTTCTAAGCATTCATACCTAAACAATCAAGAGTCACTAGAGAACATTCCCTTCTGATGCCACACGTTTCCATACCAATAAATAGAAAGACACCAAAAATATTAATTAACAACCTTCGCTGAACGAAATACATCGTCTACTAAGATACCAAGAAAGCATAGAGAAAATCCAAATGAATACACCATCCACACAATATTCATTACACTGGTGGTTTGCTTTTTCACTAGACACCGCAATAGTCTAGTGAATGCCTTTACTTTTGCAGACGACAACATGTATTCGGAACAACAAGAGAACAACAAAATGCCTCATTAACACAACCTGAAAGCAACACTCAACGAGATCCAAAATATTTCAACAGTTAAATTACAGGAAAATATTGTCAAAATAAAGCAATTACTGTTAAAATAATATAACACAAAAAAAAAAAAAAAAAAAAGAAAGCAAATAAATATATACAACATTTTGGTATTAGACTTAAAATGTATATATACAGGGTGTTGTCCCAGTTTAGGTTTTCGTCCTGATATCTGAAGATTCCTAAAATTATAGCTAACAAAAAATTTTATTGTCGGAGATTTATTTTCACCCCCCCTCCAAGTTATAGGCCATATAAGTGAGGAACCACTGATTTCGAGGTAAAACTTCTTAATAGGCCGTAGCTTTCTAACGGATTCAGGTTGTGCACATTTTTGAAAAAGAATGACAGTGTGCATAAAATACTAAAATTTCGTCGAGTTCGATGAATTTGTGGTAATTTTTCAACTGATGAAAATCTCCGCCGGTGTGTTCCCGAATGGAGTATATCAATTCGGTGTTGACTAATAAACGAGTAGGAATTCTTGAATTCGATATCCGTACCTTCTTTATACGGATATTTGACATATTTTCACGGTGTCAACGAATCGTTCTGCTTGCCGATTTGACTGTGGGTGGAACGGTCGTTTCGTGTGTGCTTGATGCCACGAGATGAATTAAAACATTGGAACTGTGTTTAGTATGCCATTATCAGAAATAATCTCTTGCGGCTGACCAAAGTGAGAAAAGATTTCGGAAAATTTCTGAATAATGTCGCTAGACGTGATGGAGTCTGTAACGAAATAACAAAATAATATTTTGACTTTACTGGTCCCGCGATGTCAATGTGGGTGTATTCCATCGGAAATGTCGTGAGCGGTCATGAGCTAAGTAAGATTTTTACTGGTGTTTTCGCTTGTAAAGCGCAGCCTTGATATTTCCGTACCCAATTCAGAATATCCTCATCGATAGAAGGTCAGTAAACATGAGATCTTGCAATCTCTTTTATCCCGACGACGCCCTGTTATTTGTTTACGATATATTTCAGGTTTTATTGTGCGCTCCTCGAAAAGTAAATACTCGTCCATAAGTGATATCGCATCCTTTCTGTGGTAGTATTGTGTCAGACTGGAATTTACATCACTATACTTACGGGGCTATCCGTTTCTGACATAGCTCGAAATTTTCTGTAAAGATTTATCATGTAGGGTATTGTAAATGCACTTACTATTTTAAAAGTGATAGACAGCGATTGAACAACAATGTCTGATTCTAATCACGTTCATGCTACGATGAAATCTTCCTCTGGTTTTACTTTGTTACCCATGAGCCTAGACAAAATGGCAACGTATCCGAAGTCTTTTTATAGTCGATCTCGGAGTCGTAGGACATTAAAATTAACGCTGAAGCCTGTTAGCTGTGTGAGTTGGAGTACTCTATTTAGATCCGAAAATCACGAGTAGTGGCTTGTGGTCAGTCTAAAGTTTAAACCTTTTCCCATAGACCATGCAGTGAAACTTCTAAATGGAACAAATTAAAACTGCGCCTTCTTTTTCGATCTGGCTATAATTCTTCTCTGCCGCGGTAAATGCTCGATGCGTCTGCTGCTACCACAATTGATAATGATGGATTGGAGTTGGTTTTCAAAAGCTGGTGTAATGGTGCTCGTAAGGAATATATTTGTTTCAAAAATGTACCGTAATAGTTCACGACACTCAAAAACGACCGAAGCTCGCCATGATACCAGCCTCTTTCAAGCGACGTAATTCTTTCTTAGCTGCTTCACGGACGGAGTAAACCACAAGACGTTTTGGCATAAACACTGGTTTCGCATTTGGTTTGAGTCGCAGACTGATTTCAAATTTGTTACAATGTCCTGGACCATCTTGGAACACTTGTGGGAATTCCCTTTGGAGTGATGCTAAGATCGCCTCCCTGTAACAACAATTAATTATCCTGCAAAAAGGATTAATTGGTTTTTCCCAATGACTTAACCTTTCCATTAAATCGACTCCAAGAATATTGAGTGCTTCAATTTCGGAGACGAAAACTATGCTACAATGTTTGCTTCGAACACGCCAATGATTGGAAGTTGACTTGATGATGCATCCTTATCAGTGTGATGGGTTTGAAAGATCGCAAGGGATCCTATGGCTGATCAAACATGTTTTGAGATAATTGTTATGTCAGACCCAGTGTCGATTTGAAGTTTCACTTGGTTGCCATTAATGTCTAACACATAGGCTGAAATGTCCGTGCCGTTCCTAAGAGAGGGCAGCACTTGAATTAAATCATACCATTTTCAGTTAGTACTAACCTTCAAAAGATACGTGTATAAATTTGACAGCTGTCGGACGATCAGTTCTCGAGATATAGCGTTGTGAGTGAAGCAACTTTTGTTATTGTGAAAAAAAAAATGGATTCAAAGCAATTTCGTGTGTTGATTTACCATTGCTTTTTGATGAGAAAAAATGCAGTCGATGCACAGAAATGGCTTGACAAGTGTTACCCAGACTCTGCACAAGCCAAACGAATCATTGGCAAGTGGATTGAAAAATTTAAAAGTGGTCATACAAGCACCGAAGATGATGCACGCAGTGGACGTCCAAAAGAGGCTGTTTCAGATGAAAACATCAAAAAAGTCCACAAAATGATTACGAATGACCGTAAAGTGAAGTTGATCGAGATAGCTGAGGCTCTGAAGATATCAAAAGAGCGTGTTGGATATATCATACACGAATTATTGGACATGCGAAAGCTCTGTTAATGATTCAGAGGAGTGTTCAAAGCTGTTCAACCGCAATAAAGCCGAATTTTTGCGTCGGTATGTGACAATGGATGAAACTTGGCTCCATCACTTCACACCAGAGTCAAGTCGGCAGTCAGCTGAGGGGCGAGCAGACGACGAACCTCGTCCAAAACGACCAAAAACTCAACAGTCGGCTGGCAAGTTTATGGCATCCGTATTTTGGGATACACATGGATAAATTTTCATCGACTATCTCCAAAAGGGGCAGACTATCAACAGCGACTATTACATTGTATTGTTGGAGCTTTTGAAGGACGAAATCGCAGAGAAACGGCCGCATTTGAAGAAAAAAAAAATGCTGTTTCATCAAGACAATGCACGCTGTCACAGCCGATGAAAACGATGGCAAAATTTAATGAATTCGGCTACGAATTGGTTCCCCACCCACAGTGTTCTCCCCCCAGCTATTCGCAGATCTCAAAAGAATGCTCACCGGAAAGAGATTTAAGACCGATGAAGAAGTAATCGCCGAAATAGATTCCTATTTTGAGGCTAAACCGAAATCGTACTACAAAACTGGTATCGAAAGATTGAAAAATCGTTTCAATCAGTGTATCGCCCTCGAAGGCAACTATATTGATAAATAAAGTTCAATTTTGCAAAAATTTTGTGTTTTACTATAAAACGGCACTGACTTATCAGCACATGTGTTACAGTAACGTGCTCACGCTTAAGTGCCCAATGCAGCTACGGCACAGACGCGTTTTAATTTTGCAGATTTTGAATGCTTTTGCGGAAAGCTGCCCTTTTCCCTGCAAGTGTGTTATGTGTTAGCTGTGTGTTCCTCAGTCTTAGAAAAACATGAGCAAAAAGTAAAAAGTCAAAAAAAGTACATTGTTTAGCGCCACAACTCCAGCATGGTGTACGTGATTTTGAAGCATTATCCTTGTTGGTAGTGTTGTCGTCAGTTCGGCTTCGTGGATAATTTTGTTAAGATACGGATTGAACGTTTGATGCCGCTGAGCTTCTGTAACTAATGTGTCAACTTGAAGTCTGTCCGACGACTCTCGATCAATAAATGATAGAAGTTTTGTTCTGTTCCTTTGCAGACTTAAGTCCTATCATGAAAACTATGCATTTGAGTGAATTTGTTTAGTTCAAAGTTTTCACAGCTGCGATTGACGTGTGCTGCGTATGTGATAATATCATCGAGTTCGCTTTTGGTTGTCTGAAGGTATTTATATCTAGTGGCGAAGGTAGATTTAGATCGCCTAAAGAGTTTGACAGCTATTGGTTGGGTTGGACAAAGGAAAAATTTCTTGGAAATGTTAGTAATTTATAATCGACGTACCTATCATGTGAAGCAGGATGTATTTTTCTAAGTAAGAATCTTACCTTTGCCGCATCGTCGAACTCCTTGGCATCTTCCTTAATTAAGTCCTCGTATCACCTGAACCAAACCAAACAAATCTGGCCATTCTCCGGGTCATAATGAAATTCTTGAATGCTTTTCGCCAATGCCTCCATTTTAGCTTCAACTACGGTTCTTGCTGTTAGTGAGTTGCAGGCGTTTTTGAAGTAACTCACTGTTTTGATCCATCTGCTTCTGCTGCTGTACAATGATTTACATCAAAACTGGATCCATGTTTTGAGCTGGTTGAGACATGCTGCATGTGTTTCCTTCTGTTTTTAGTTAATTATGAATACACGTGGATTTTTTTTTTTCACAACGAATTCTCGTCGCCACTTTGTTGTATCCCAGAAATTAACTAAGTGGGAATAGACCATGAATATTTCTTTTTACAACAACAAATATACTTTATTAACTTCAATTGTTTAACCAGAAAAAATGATTAAAGGTACCTTAGGCCGAGAGAGCTAAAGACGAACACACTCAATTCAACGGAAAGTCTAGAGGCAACGAAAAACGAATTCCGTTTCAACCCAATTATTTTATCTCCACTTTTTTTACTTCTCGCATTGATCGTAGCGTAGTTATCTGCATAAAGATTTACGTTGCCAATAAATACCTTATTGATATAATAAAGAACCTTAGTTAATACTTTTTTAGACAGCATTTTAAGTTCTTCTCGTGTTATTAAATCGTAGCCGGAAGCTTTAATTGGTTTTACATCCTTATTTCAGTGGTAAAATCCGTAAGCGTTGCATTTGTCATTGTGTAAAATAAAATAAAATAATTAGGTTCCCTGTTAAACTTTCAAGATACGTTTCTACTGCACGGTTGATCTCCCTACATGTTACACAGGATATTCAAACGTGTTTTATGCTGTGGAGCACGACTTTGTTACCATTTCTTACGAGTTTTTCCTTTTTCCCTACAATTTCTTTTATGTTCTGCGGATAATTTAGATCGTAGTATGTTGGTTTCTTCCTTTGTTTGGGTGTGTTATTCCACGCGGCATATTGGACAATTTCGACGAAGTTATCAACTTCGACTTCAAGTTCATAGTCTGCCTTAGGTGATAGTTCAGTTCTACTTTTTCTTAAATTTCTCTCTTCTTTTCTTAACTTCGTTTTTTAACTTCCTGATTGGGAAGTTCTTGCATTCACCTTAAAAATAGAAACTTTGTGATATCTTTACGTTTTAAGATGGCTATATTTTAGACAGTTTTTTAACAAAATGGCTATATATATATGTGTGTGTGTATACATGAATTGATTTGAATGATGATGCATCTATCTGCCGAATCACGGCCTTCAAGTTATTAAAAAAACATATACAAAGTATAATCAATTTTTTCTTACAAATAGAGGACTCTTTTGAAGTCTTTCGAAATCCATCCATAGCACAAATTTGATGAAAATTTGGAAAAAATCGGGTCAGAGTCCTATATCCAACCGGACGAGCTTTTATGGGTAATAGCTTTCCTAAGTTCTAATTGGATATGAAATATCAAGAACTGTTGGATAATACAAGTTCTCTTTATCAGGAATCAATAAGATTGGATATCTGTCGTCCAGTATGTCATTTTGCCCGTTAAATGGAAATCATAATTGTGCTTCGTACCAGCTTCTCATAGCATTCATAGAGATTCAGAAGAAGTGTTTTGCATTAAAACAACCGCCAATAACAAAACTGGATGCAAGTGACCTTGCAGGCCATTACTTAACGTCAAAACACGATATCAGACGACGGAGATACGCCTGCTTTAGAGTATCGGTTATGGCTCGTGCAGTATGCGCCACTGCTTTGTTCTGCAGTCCGCATGTCCTCCAGTCCCAAATCATCCGATTGAATTTTGAACTTTAATCCTGAACAAGGTCGACAACGCTAGTCGAAGAATTTCCACGTAGTTCACATAGTATTCGAAAACCGGTGGATCGCTTTACATTAACAGAAAAAATGTTTTATCGAAAACGTTAAAACCTGGAGGGAAGAAGTGTTGTGTAAAATACCATCTATAATACCATCTATATACTCATTACCTATTGTCACTCAGGAAACTTCAGAGGAATACCATATTCTTCTTTTATTTAAGTACGTACGCGCAGTTACTTTATAATAATAAATCGTTTCAATTAATTTATCGGATTGAGTTGCTATTCTTGGAAAACAGTTTACCTTTCATTTGTCCTCGAATGATTTCAGCCCAAGCAGAGCTGGTCCTTTTCGTCCCACGCAGGATAAATGGTACCCCTCTGTGGCCTCATCATGAACAGCAAAAAGAGGTAGAAGGAACATGTTACAAAACTTAACACACAAGTTTCAGTTTCCCTTTATTCCTTCAATAGTGTTGTAGACTCAAGATGAGGTTTAAAACCCAAAGTCATGTATTGGGTCCATACTTTACCACATACGGCAAAGCCGTTTGTTCGCCTGTACTAAGCAAATGGACTAACATCAACCTGTTACAAAAAATCTTTAACGGACGGTTTATGTAACTAAATGTGGGATATACCACGTTCCTTATGATACATTGCGAGCTCCTCGTTAACTGCGAAAATTGAAATTGACAATAACATTGACTTAAATCACATGATTCAGAAAGCAACCAATGGAGACAACGCGAATCAATTTTCTTTGAGGTTCTTTGTGTACCCATCCTTTTAGTTTAACTGCATACTGTACCATTTGTACTATAGAGATTCATACCCCTAGATTCAGGTAATAGCAATATACTATACAACGTCAAGCCATCAATGTTCTACATCAACGATACACTTTCAAGCGTGTAAATCCTTTAGGCGATTTATATATAGACTCATTGAGACAAACGTGAGATACCTAGACATAGATGGTCCACGTTCGATTTTAACTGATCGAGAGAGTTGATCAAACCCACAAGAAGTGGGTTGAATATTTTCCTTAAAAACCCAAATATTTTAAGAATAATTTTTCACACAAAATGACTGATAATATCTTCATCCTCTTTCATGATCAAGGTCTTATATAGAGTTGGATTGGTTGATCGGGGTAAGGTCTGAGTATTAGCTCTTACCCCAAAGCAATAGCTATTAGCAACAGTTATTACCGGTTTTATTTCTACTAACGGATTGTTGAGAGAATAATTGTATACTGTTGATAAAATATATTTATTTGAGTTTTTAGGAATAAATCGATTTAATCAACGAGCAGTCTTAAAGACTTAAAGAAGTAAAATGACAGTGCGTCGCCTTGTCTAAAACCTTTTTTGACATTGAAGATCGTGGTTAAATCGTTACCGACTCCGATGGGACAGAAAGCATTCTCCATCATTATTCTAAAAGGACAGAAGATCTTGTCACGTATGCTAAAACTAGACTTGACTTTTTATAGCTCGTCTCTATAGTATAAATGCTGTCATATGCGACCTTAAAACCGATGAAAAAATGGAGGGTATCGATTTGGACTGGATTTGTTTTCTAGGATCTACCGGAGTTTGAAGATTTGGTCGATTTTGAATTGCGAACGATTTGCTGAGTGAATTCCAAGCTAGCCTCTGAGAAGAATAATCAACTATTGACAACACATTTGCTTTAACAAGCATTACGAAATGGTAATAAATACCGGGGAAAAATCTATACGCTCTTTGTCGATTTTAAAGCTGCATTCGATAAAGTTGACAAGAACGCCCCCTTGTACAAAGTCGGCAATCTAAGAGTTTCTACGAAAATGATCAAGGTGATCTAAAGTATGTACTGGACAGCAGTGCGCAATAGTAAAAATATGTCAAACTGGCTTAGATCTGAATTGGAAGTAAAGAAGGGATGTTTATTAAGCCCGCTTTTTTTCGCGATCTTCTTGGATAACATGTCATCATACCTTCTTGGTGGGTCGTATTTACCGGTTTTAACATAAAAATACATTGCCTTGCTGGCTGAAACTCGAGACTTGATTCAAATAATGGCCAACAATCTACGCGTGTACTGTACTGCATGGAATTTTAAAGTTAACACTAGTAAGTCCAAAATAACCTTATAAGAAGATAAAAATGTTTTTTTGGAAACACATAATTAGAGATAATACGAGAACATATGCAAGTATCTGGGAATCGTAATCACTTCCCAATTATGTTACAGTGGGATCAAATGCAACTTGATAGTAACATATCTTAGGGAAAAAAGTACAATTTTTCCAAGCGCCGGCAGGATCTATCATGCAAGATCTATACATCGTAGGTGTGGTGTATTTTCCACTAAAAAGATAGGATATTTCTTAAAGGAAATATTCAGACTACCGGATAATATACCAAATCATATGCTACACCTAAAAATATGTTTATAAGGGGTAGTTCATCGTTGAGTTTGATTTTCAATATTCTCTTTTTGACAGATCACGCATGACTCCTATCAAATTGCTTTGTCATTTTTATTCAGTTTCTTTTGGCAAGTCGTCATGGAAAGACTCACACCACAACAGCGTTTTCAAATTGTTCAGCTGTATTACGAAGATCAGCGTTCTCTGAGAAATGTTTTTCGTGCGATTATAGGAACTTACGGTGTGCATGAGAGTGTACTCGAAGACCATGACGAATCGATTCGTCGTCGTTCTCAGCAGCTTGGCTTGACGTATTCGACAACTTGGCGTATTTTATGTGAGCATCTCGGCCTAAAAGCTTATAAAATTCAACTTGTGCAAGAATTGAAAACAGGCGACTTGAATTTGCGTCATATTTTCAGCAAATGGGCTCTAGAAAAACTCTATGAAAATCCGGTGTTTTATCGTGAAATTTTGTTCAGTGATGAAGCCCATTTCTGGCTCAATGGATACGTAATTCTGGGTGGCTTCGACATTCTAGCCATACAACACCCAAAGGACGGTGTGTTGAGATTTTCGTTGCTGAAAATAACTTGACGCAGTAGGTGAGCCCACGCGAATACCGGACGTTGGTAGTCATACCGCCAACATCCTGGACTTGTTTTTAACTTATCACCCTGATAATTACACAGTTGATGTACTCTCGCCTCTAGGCTCGTCGGAGCATTGTGTCGTATCAGCTATTTTCTCGTACACCGACCACACAGTTAGAGAAAAGATTCTTAAAAGAACCGTATGGCAATACAAGCAAGCCAATTGGAGCGTCCTTAACAGTTTCTTTTAACTGGTCGTTATGTTTCCTCAATAACAACGTGGATTCAGTTGCTGATATGATCACAGACAGTATTCTCTTTCGAATGAGATCCTTATCCCTTATCGGATGAAGAGTATCAAGTTCTTCAAGACCAACCCAAAAGAGAGGAAAACCGAAAAAAGTTTAAACAAGCCAGGAATGATTGCAACGTCTTTCTTAAGTTTGTGAAATTTCAATACGACCAAAATTTGTAGCAAAAAGTACTACGATGTCCCAAAGGTAGTAAACATTTTAAGTATTAGAAATTCTGCCTCATCCTTAATTCCAACGCTCATTTATGATGACATTCCAGCTGTCAGCTCTTTGGACAAGACCAATCTGCTTGCTGCACCTTTTGCGGCCAGCTCAACACTCTCAGATTGTGCTTTGTGTCCGTCTTCACTCGAGTGCGTCGCATTTTCAATAGGACAAATCTAATTTCACATTCGTGTAGTAGCAAGAGTACTTTAAGATTTTAGCTTTCACAAATCCGCTGATTCAGATGGTTTATATCCCCTTCTTCCAAAGAAGTGTTCTTCCTCGTTGGCAAAATCACTGCGTAAGCTTTCCCATCAATCCTACACCTTAGAACTCTTTCCGATGGAAAGCAGGTTGTGTCCAACCCATCCCTAAAAAAGGCGAATCTTTTTCTCTCTCCTCCTTCAGATCCATTGCACTTACGTCTCTTATTTCTAAGGTCATGGAAACGCTGATAAGCTGTCGGCTCATGAAATATCTCGAAACACTGCTTCAATGAAGCAGTTCGGTTTTCATAGCAACAGGTCCACTGGTGATTTGATGGCATGTCTCATTGAAAAGTGGAATCAAAGCATACATAAATCTGGCGAAAGCAAGATAGTTGCACTTAATATCTCTAAACCATTTGACAGAGTTTGGCATCAGGCCCTTTTCTCAAAAATGCGTGCTTTTGGATTGATAGAAATTACGTTTCAAGTTGTCTTGCATGGTTTTAGGTCTGATGTTCACAAAAAAAAAAAAATGCTGGTGTGCCCCAGCGCTTCGTTTTGTCATCGACGCTCTTTTTGATTTTCATCAACGATCTCTTGTCTGATACTTCTAACCCAATATATTCTTTTGCTGACGACAGTATTTTCTGCTTTTCCTATTCGTTCCCGGACTCACGTCCCTGCGCTTCTTCTGATTTTGACAGCATAACTAATTGGGGAACCACTAACAGAGTAGACCTTAATGCTTCCAAAACACAATGCTGTCGTTAAAGCAAAATTAAGACACCCAGCTATTGTCCATGAATGGCACTTGCATCGTCCAAACCGAAAATCTTTTCATTCTCAGTATATGTGTCAATGGCAAATTACGTTGGAATGACCACATATTAGATATCGTCAAAAATGCAAAATGTCTAGTATTTTTTATGCAAGAAATAATATTACAATGCCCACATCTGATCGGGTGAGCCCAAAACATCTCTACACCTGCAAGATAGGTGCAATAAAACTCATTGGAGATACTAATATCGCTAAGCCAATGGACACCCTCGCACACGTTTTATCGCTATTTCCACCACCAATCATAGAAATCACCAGTAGCATTATTTTCCTTCAAACTTTTAACCGTAACTCTCGTTTTACTATGAATGCTCATCAGTATATCCTCAAGCCCCTTTCAGACGTACCCTTAAATATCGTGATTCGTTCCTAAGCCGTACAACTTGCTTATGGAATGCCTTGTCTAGCTCTTTATTTCCTAGTCCTTACAACTTTCAAACATTTAAACCCAATGATCATCGGTACCTCTTTCCATCCTCCTTGACTTTCATTCGCCCGCGCTGTTAGCAAGCATTTTTAGGGCACTTTATCGTAAATTCCTTGATCACGCGCAAAAGCACTCTTTCTGTTCCTTATAGTAATAACACGGTGCGCTTAATAAATTGTTCAATAGTACTAGTTGCGATTGCTAAAAGTTTCGGATACCACACCCCATTCCTCTTTTAGATCCCAAATTCCTTTTGGTGTTGTGTATGCAGTGGGATAATTTATAACAAAAACAATCAATAAATTACGGGTTATATGTCAAGATTTTTGTTGGTGGATTGATACAAATTGCCTACGGTAATTTAATTGGGAAACTTATACTGAATCACCATACACTTCACATAACACTAATTAGAAGTGACATCGGAAGTGTGTTTTGCATGTTTGTGCTTATAATAACAGTTGTAAAATTGATCTGAATTCAATGTAATTAAAGATCACAAACATGAAACCCATTGCGCACCGGTACCATTCTTTTTCCTCCTAATCCCTTGAGCGCGCGTAAAAAACGATATACATACATATCACAATTCATTCCTTTTGATCGTGTATTCCGGATGGTAGTGATATCAGCGTATTCGCAGTCAATTCCATCTTTTAATTGTCATTTTGTACATGGTCTGTTAACGGGCCGAATACTCCACGTGCATTTTCGAAGATAGCTTTTCTTTAATTATTTCCCAGGGTCAACAGTGAATTTGTTGTTATCCGAGGCTACTAGCTGGTTCCCCATATATATTTTTTTTATTTTTTCCGCTCTAGTACTATGCTATTACTCATTTATTCATGCTGTTACCGGGGACTTGTACTGGGAGGTTGGTCTATTTTTCCTTTATTTGGAATTTCGCTGTCGTTCTTTACAATATACTCGTATATCTACATATATAGCAGAATTTCTGAATCCGATTGCTCTGGTAAAATAAGTATTAAAGTATATGGTATAAGGAGTGAAATTCACCAACCAAATCAAATGGAAATTTTTTGTCGCTTTCACTACTAAATTAATCAGAAAAGTAATTACTGGTTTTGATGAGTGTAGAGTCCACTTTTAAACGAATTGCTAACGAGTTTCTCTCTTTGTTTAATAATATAATTGAAATTATATTCAAAATATTTTCCAGGACAAATCTTCCATAAATTTTGAATTTAAAGTTAGTCCACAGATTTTTCTCGTTACTACTTCAACAGTCAGTTTGAGTAAAATATATAAAAAGGCTTTCATACCTCCGATAAAATTCTATGGAAAACTTATAATTTTGAAACTGTTGCCAACGATATCCGAAATACGACTGAGAAATAGTTTAATACATGCAGTAACAAAAAACAACGATTTTTTAAACTTAAATACGAGTACTTTGTTCAAAACTTTTTATTTGTTTTCGAGTTTTGTTTTTGGAAGCTACAATTGCAGCGTTACAATTTGTTTTGCTTATTATCGAATTCCTTACAGAATCTAACCCTAAAACAACAGAGTTGAGTTTACGTAACAAATAAAAAAATAAAATGATAATACAACACGAGAAGCATAAACTCTGTTTTGTTGTTAATGTGCGTAGTTGGTTCGATTACATAATACAATATATAACCATGAGAGAGGTGTTTTAGCGGAGAATGGCGGTTATATGCAAAAGTTGAAAAAAACTTGCAGCTCAGGAGTATTACTGTTAGCAGTGCGATATCGCAAATGTGTAATACATTTAATTACTGGGCAATAAGAAAGGCGTTTATAGTCTTGAGTATAATATTTCATTTCCATTTTAATTAAAATTTCAAAACGTTTTCCGATGATAAACTGAATTATATTTGTACACAGTGCGGCGGGTGGTAGAGTCCTACTGAATCCTTGACAACTGCAATAATGTTGATTTGATAATGTTTTATCTAAAAGCTCTTTTAATTTTTTTTATTTATGATTTTTGTAGCGAGTACTGACCCACGAATTGTAGTGAGAACTTTGATCTAAAGAATCTGTTAGTCAGTTTAAGATGCCATATGTACCTACATCAACTTTCTAAATAAATTTGCGGATCACTCTAGTGAAGTTGCAGTTCCTTAGTTCTTAGAATTTTTCTGAGAAATTAATTGTTCTTCGTAACGAATAGAGCTAAGCATTCATAATATGCGTTCAGCGATTTTGTGGTTTTCCATACGAAGACAACATTCAGTTTACTGACTAATTTTAAGTTTGTGTAATTGATATCGAAGTTAGCAATATTGCGTTAAAAAGCTGACCAGTCATAAAAAAACACTCGTCTTGAAAGTCAAAGTGATCCTGACTTTATTAGTGACAACATGCAACTTATACATATACTAGTTCCCTTTGAGTATTTCATATTTATATCGATACATCGAATAGATTTTCGGGTTACAAAGTGTTAAAGAATGCATGAACCAGCATTGGGCCAACGGTCTTGATACATGATCAAGCCTACAATGGGCACACTTTGGTGCGTCAACGAAAGCAAGACAGTGTGTATGCATAATATTGATGATATAATTCTCATTGACTCGGGCAGCGCACAATGTATTCATTTTTATAGTTCTGCTTTCTCGGTATTCTTGCGGTGTCATCAGTTTGTATTGTATGATAATGTATAGGTCCACAACACCCTTACCCTTGAGCGGAAAATTATTTAGGAAATAATTTTGTAAGATTGTTACTGTTTAAATATACAACACTCTCAGATTGTGCTTTGTCTCCGTCTTCACTCGAGTGCGTCGCATTTTCAATCGGACAAATCCAATTTCACATTCGTGTAGTAGCAAGAGTACTTTAAGATTTTAGCTTTCACAAATCCGCTGGTTCAGATGGTTTATATCCCCTTCTTCCAAAGAAGTGTTCTTCCTCGTTGGCAAAATCACTGCGTAAGCTTTCCCATCAATCCTACACCTTAGAACTCTTTCCGATGGAAAGCAGGTTGTGTCCAACCCATCCCTAAAAAAGGCGAATCTTTTTCTCTCTCCTCCTTCAGATCCATTGCACTTACGTCTCTTATTTCTAAGGTCATGGAAACGCTGATAAGCTGTCGGCTCATGAAATATCTCGAAACACTGCTTCAATGAAGCAGTTCGGTTTTCATAGCAACAGGTCCACTGGTGATTTGATGGCATGTCTCATTGAAAAGTGGAATCAAAGCATATATAAATCTGACGAAAGCAAGATAGTTGCACTTAATATCTCTAAACCATTTGACAGAGTTTGGCATCAGGCCCTTTTCTCTTTTTGATTTTCATCAACGATCTCTTGTCTGATACTTCTAACCCAATATATTCTTTTGCTGACGACAGTATTTTCTGCTTTTCCTATTCGTTTCCGGACTCACGTCCCTGCGCTTCTTCTGATTTTGACAGCATAACTAATTGGGGAACCACTAACAGAGTAGACCTTAATGCTTCCAAAACACAATGCTGTCGTTAAAGCAAAATTAAGACACCCAGCTATTGTCCATGAATGGCACTTGCATCGTCCAAACCGAAAAACTTTTCATTCTCAGTATATGTGTCAATGGCAAATTACGTTGGAATGACCACATATTAGATATCGTCAAAAATGCAAAATGTCTAGTATTTTTTATGCAAGAAATAATATTACAATGCCCACATCTGATCGGGTGAGCCCAAAACATCTCTACACCTGCAAGATAGGTGCAATAAAACTCATTGGAGATACTAATATCGCTCAGCCAATGGACACCCTCGCACACGTTTTATCGCTATTTCCACCACCAATCATAGAAATCACCAGTAGCATTATTTTCCTTCAAACTTTTAACCGTAACTCTCGTTTTACTATGAATGCTCATCAGTATATCCTCAAGCCCCTTTCAGACGTACCCTTAAATATCGTGATTCGTTCCTAAGCCGTACAACTTGCTTATGGAATGCCTTGTCTAGCTCTTTATTTCCTAGTCCTTACAACTTTCAAACATTTAAACCCAATGATCATCGGTACCTCTTTCCATCCTCCTTGACTTTCATTCGCCCGCGCTGTTAGCAAGCATTTTTAGGGCACTTTATCGTAAATTCCTTGATCACGCGCAAAAGCACTCTTTCTGTTCCTTATAGTAATAACACGGTGCGCTTAATAAATTGTTCAATAGTACTAGTTGCGATTGCTAAAAGTTTCGGATACCACACCCCATTCCTCTTTTAGATCCCAAATTCCTTTTGGTGTTGTGTATGCAGTGGGATAATTTATAACAAAAACAATCAATAAATTACGGTTTATATGTCAAGATTTTTGTTGGTGGATTGATACAAATTGCCTACGGTAATTTAATTGGGAAACTTATACTGAATCACCATACACTTCACATAACACTAATTAGAAGTGACATCGGAAGTGTGTTTTGCATGTTTGTGCTTATAATAACAGTTGTAAAATTGATCTGAATTCAATGTAATTAAAGATCACAAACATGAAAACATGTGCACCGGTACCATTCTTTTTCCTCCTAATCCCTTGAGCGCGCGTAAAAAACGATATACATACATATCACAATTCCTTCCTTTTGATCGTGTATTCCTGATGGTAGTGATATCAGCGTATTCGCAGTCAATTCCATCTTTTAATTGTCATTTTGTACATGGTCTGTTAACGGGCCGAATATTCCACGTGCATATCCGAAAATAGCTTTTCTTTAATTATTTCCCAGGGTCAACAGTGAATTTGTTGTTATCCGAGGCTACTAGCTGGTTCCCCATATATATTTTTTTTATTTTTTCCGCTCTAGTACTATGCTATTACTCATTTATTCATGCTGTTACCGGGGACTTGTACTGGGAGGTTGGTCTATTTTTCCTTTATTTGGAATTTCGCTGTCGTTCTTTACAATATACTCGTATATCTACATATATAGCAGAATTTCTGAATCCGATTGCTCTGGTAAAATAAGTATTAAAGTATATGGTATAAGGAGTGAAATTCACCAACCAAATCAAATGGAAATTTTTTGTCGCTTTCACTACTAAATTAATCAGAAAAGTAATTACTGGTTTTGATGAGTGTAGAGTCCACTTTTAAACGAATTGCTAACGAGTTTCTCTCTTTGTTTAATAATATAATTGAAATTATATTCAAAATATTTTCCAGGACAAATCTTCCATAAATTTTGAATTTAAAGTTAGTCCACAGATTTTTCTCGTTACTACTTCAACAGTCAGTTTGAGTAAAATATATAAAAAGGCTTTCATACCTCCGATAAAATTCTATGGAAAACTTATAATTTTGAAACTGTTGCCAACGATATCCGAAATACGACTGAGAAATAGTTTAATACATGCAGTAACAAAAAACAACGATTTTTTTAACTTAAATACGAGTACTTTGTTCAAAACTTTTTATTTGTTTTCGAGTTTTGTTTTTGGAAGCTACAATTGCAGCGTTACAATTTGTTTTGCTTATTATCGAATTCCTTACAGAATCTAACCCTAAAACAACAGAGTTGAGTTTACGTAACAATTAAAAAAATAAAATGATAATACAACACGAGAAGCATAAACTCTGTTTTGTTGTTAATGTGCGTAGTTGGTTCGATTACATAATACAATATATAACCATGAGAGAGGTGTTTTAGCGGAGAATGGCGGTTATATGCAAAAGTTGAAAAAAACTTGCAGCTCAGGAGTATTACTGTTAGCAGTGCGATATCGCAAATGTGTAATACATTTAATTACTGGGCAATAAGAAAGGCGTTTATAGTCTTGAGTATAATATTTCATTTCCATTTTAATTAAAATTTCAAAACGTTTTCCGATGATAAACTGAATTATATTTGTACACAGTGCGGCGGGTGGTAGAGTCCTACTGAATCCTTGACAACTGCAATAATGTTGATTTGATGTTTTATCTAAAAGCTCTTTTAATTTTTTTTATTTATGATTTTTGTAGCGAGTACTGACCCACGAATTGTAGTGAGCACTTTGATCTAAAGAATCTGTTAGTCAGTTTAAGATGCCATATGTACCTACATCAACTTTCTTAATAAATTTGCGGATCACTCTAGTGAAGTTGCAGTTCCTTAGTTCTTAGAATTTTTCTGAGAAATTAATTGTTCTTCGTAACGAATAGAGCTAAGCATTCATAATATGCGTTCAGCGATTTTGTGGTTTTCCATACGAAGACAACATTCAGTTTACTGACTAATTTTAAGTTTGTGTAATTGATATCGAAGTTAGCAGTATTGCGTTAAAAAGCTGACCAGTCATAAAAAAAACACTCGTCTTGACAGCGTATTCGCAGTCAATTCCATCTTTTAATTGTCATTTTGTACATGGTCTGTTAACGGGCCGAATATTCCACGTGCATATCCGAAAATAGCTTTTCTTTAATTATTTCCCAGGGTCAACAGTGAATTTGTTGTTATCCGAGGCTACTAGCTGGTTCCCCATATATATTTTTTTTATTTTTTCCGCTCTAGTACTATGCTATTACTCATTTATTCATGCTGTTACCGGGGACTTGTACTGGGAGGTTGGTCTATTTTTCCTTTATTTGGAATTTCGCTGTCGTTCTTTACAATATACTCGTATATCTACATATATAGCAGAATTTCTGAATCCGATTGCTCTGGTAAAATAAGTATTAAAGTATATGGTATAAGGAGTGAAATTCACCAACCAAATCAAATGGAAATTTTTTGTCGCTTTCACTACTAAATTAATCAGAAAAGTAATTACTGGTTTTGATGAGTGTAGAGTCCACTTTTAAACGAATTGCTAACGAGTTTCTCTCTTTGTTTAATAATATAATTGAAATTATATTCAAAATATTTTCCAGGACAAATCTTCCATAAATTTTGAATTTAAAGTTAGTCCACAGATTTTTCTCGTTACTACTTCAACAGTCAGTTTGAGTAAAATATATAAAAAGGCTTTCATACCTCCGATAAAATTCTATGGAAAACTTATAATTTTGAAACTGTTGCCAACGATATCCGAAATACGACTGAGAAATAGTTTAATACATGCAGTAACAAAAAACAACGATTTTTTTAACTTAAATACGAGTACTTTGTTCAAAACTTTTTATTTGTTTTCGAGTTTTGTTTTTGGAAGCTACAATTGCAGCGTTACAATTTGTTTTGCTTATTATCGAATTCCTTACAGAATCTAACCCTAAAACAACAGAGTTGAGTTTACGTAACAATTAAAAAAATAAAATGATAATACAACACGAGAAGCATAAACTCTGTTTTGTTGTTAATGTGCGTAGTTGGTTCGATTACATAATACAATATATAACCATGAGAGAGGTGTTTTAGCGGAGAATGGCGGTTATATGCAAAAGTTGAAAAAAACTTGCAGCTCAGGAGTATTACTGTTAGCAGTGCGATATCGCAAATGTGTAATACATTTAATTACTGGGCAATAAGAAAGGCGTTTATAGTCTTGAGTATAATATTTCATTTCCATTTTAATTAAAATTTCAAAACGTTTTCCGATGATAAACTGAATTATATTTGTACACAGTGCGGCGGGTGGTAGAGTCCTACTGAATCCTTGACAACTGCAATAATGTTGATTTGATGTTTTATCTAAAAGCTCTTTTAATTTTTTTTATTTATGATTTTTGTAGCGAGTACTGACCCACGAATTGTAGTGAGCACTTTGATCTAAAGAATCTGTTAGTCAGTTTAAGATGCCATATGTACCTACATCAACTTTCTTAATAAATTTGCGGATCACTCTAGTGAAGTTGCAGTTCCTTAGTTCTTAGAATTTTTCTGAGAAATTAATTGTTCTTCGTAACGAATAGAGCTAAGCATTCATAATATGCGTTCAGCGATTTTGTGGTTTTCCATACGAAGACAACATTCAGTTTACTGACTAATTTTAAGTTTGTGTAATTGATATCGAAGTTAGCAGTATTGCGTTAAAAAGCTGACCAGTCATAAAAAAAACACTCGTCTTGAAAGTCAAAGTGATTCTGACTTTATAAGTGACAACATGCAACTTATACATATACTAGTTCCCTCTGAGTATTTCATATTTATATCGATACATCGAATAGATTTTCGGGTTACAAAGTGTTAAAGAATGCATGAACCAGCATTGGGCCAACGGTCTTGATACATGATCAAGCCTACAATGGGCACACTTTGGTGCGTCAACGAAAGCAAAACAGTGTGTATGCATAATATTGATGATATAATTCTCATTGACTCGGGCAGCGCACAATGTATTCATTTTTATAGTTCTGCTTTCTCGGTATTCTTGCGGTGTCATCAGTTTGTATTGTATGATAATGTATAGGTCCACAAAACCCTTACCCTTGAGCGGAAAATTATTTAGGAAATAATTTTGTAAGATTGTTACTGTTTAAATATACATGTAGGTACTTTACCTAGTTCTGAGTTCTCTTATATACTAATACATAGTAATTTCTTTAGTTCAACAAAAGTTAGTTTAGAGTGACTGAATTTGCATTGTATAATCGACTCCCGATAAATTGAATCTGTGAGGACCTGGCCAAAAATTTAAATTACACAGGTCTGCAAATTTTAACCTTTATTTTCTCCTTTTGGATTTGGATGTTGACTTGTATATGGATTTGGATTTTTTCTATCATCTTCAATTTTTTTTTTTTTTTTTTTTTTGTAACAAATAAATTAAAAATATTAAATAATTTTGTGGTATTTTGCTTTTTCTTCATCGAAGCTCCGATTGTGATATTTTTGCTTGAAATTCCGACTTGGATTATCTCGGTTAAACAGGCAAAAATAGTCTGCCATCATTCTTTATTTCACTTTCCCTGATAGCGACGTTTCATCATATTCAAATCCTGGTGAAATCTTTCGCCTTGCTTTTCATTTACAGCTCTCATGTTATCAGGAAAGTAGTCCAAAAGCGAATTTTCTTCACAATTTCCTCATAATTTGGACTTTTATGGTTTTCTTGAAAATGTCTCACTTTTTCTTTAAAAGATTTCCAGGCTTCTAATTCAATTTCACTCAATTTTCCATCGAAAGCTGTATGTTTCATAAAATTTCTTATATCCGGGTCAAGGAAAATACCTTCTTTCAGTTTAGCTTCAAACGGAGATGGATATGGATGGATAGATATTTAAAACCTTAAAAAACATATTTTAATCTTACTTATTACCATTAGGCAAAAGGACTGCTTTAAAACTTCGTTTTGATGAGTCTATGAGTAATCTCCATCCGTATACATTATATTCGATGTTAAACATTTTCACTAAGCCAGGAATGTCTTCGCAATACACTAGATCACGATCTTTAGCAAAATATAACAATATATAAAATATAAATATAATAAATATATAAAAATATATATAACAGAGGAAAAGTTTTACGATACCAAGAAAATGAAGTGCCAGGTGCTAGCATATTCTTTTCTGATAGTCCTGATCCGAGGAGCTCAGCTGCATCTTTTGGAAGGCTTAGAGCTCTCGTTAAGTTGTTCAGTTCCAATTGTGAAAATAATTGTGTTCCACTGGTATTTTGCTCAAATTTAGCATCAGGTTGAGATACCTCTTCGACTTAACAGTCACTGTCTTCAGCTTGCAATGATTCCAAGTATGGCGGTGATGGTGGTGCAACATTCTGGTAGCGAGTGTTACTGATGGCAATGTTGGATATGCCAAGTCCTTTTTTCTTTTTGAATCGTAGCCTGTAGTATTACAGCAGCAAAAATAACAGTCTTCATTATGATTCTGAGGTTCTCTCCATAATACAGGCGATAGGAGATCAAAGGTATTGTTCTTCCCTTTTGATCACATTTGAAGTTCACAAACGCATGCCGTACAAACTTTATGTGGGACCCACTGTTTATCTCGATTTTCGATTGTTAGGCCGAAATACATACTATAAACGAAACTTATGAATTCGGTAATGTTATGCTGATTGCAAAAATTGTACTGAGAATTTAAACACTTTCGCGATGACATTTTTCAAGTGAGCGTTACGAATTGCACGGAAGTACCGATTTTGTAAAAACAATGATGATGCTATTTATACAAAAAATATTAATCTTTTAACGATTTAAGTTAATCTCAATTAAAAATCAACATTAAGTTTACGAGAAATGAGGTCTTTAGCAAATGACTTAAAAATTCGCCATTTTTTTTATATAAATAGTTATAGTTATTTAAATATAAATAGTTATATTTTACTATTTATTTATAAGAACTTATTCTCTCTGTCTATAGTCTCTGTAACCATTCCGTTTGTTTTTTGTTCAATAAGAAGCGATTAGAATAAAATATTAATTAATAACTAGGAAGGCCTCGGTAATTTTGGCAAAAAAAAAAGATGTTAAATTGTTAAATAACTAAAAATCCTGACGTGATAGAATTTAAAAAAATTTATTTTCCTTAATCAGCGCCCTAAAAACTACCCAAATTAATCATCAAAACTGAAAGGGGAAAACCATTGTAGACCTGGTTTACCTTGTCTACTCCGGAAGAGGCATAAATGGGGTTAGAAATCCAGGATCTAATTAAAACATTGTATTAGACAAGCATAAGAAAAATAATATACATACCATAAAATATCCATTAATTTGTTTTGTCCTGTCACCTCAAGTTTACTATCTACCAGACATATAAAGATCGCCTTGCACGCCCTTTTTCAACGAAACCATTAAAATTGGTAATGACACCATGGATTCGAATTAAACCAACTGAATTAAAACAGCTAACTAAGTTTGAAGTTGCAGTCTGATTTTTTGTTTTTTTTTCTTTTTTTAATTGAAAGATGTTGCGAATTTTATGCGGATGAAAATTTTTACTTGCATATAATTTACAACATCTTTTTCGGAACGGTAGAGTCTCAGACACAAAACTGGTTCATTGTACTCCATGTGTTCCGATTGTCAACAGCATGCGGATAGGTACTGAGTTCCCATGTTTGAGTTCCCAACATAGCTTGATATCGGTGATCTCATGGGAACCGATACTTTCAGTGCGACAAGGCGATTACAGTATGAATTTACTTCACACTGGGTTCCTTATCCGTTATTCCCTTGCACTGTTATAGAAACGTTATATGTTTATTTCCTACGCTCTCCTCGACTTAATCGAATCGCCACTTTCCTCGCGGTTTAGTTTGTGTTAAGCCTTATTCGATTTCGCAATGACACTGATAAAATAAATTTAAATATTTTATAATGGTTAGTAAGTTAAGACGTTGTGTTAACAACCCTGATAAGTTTTGTTGCATTTGTGAAAAATACATTTTCAAAGATCAGCGAAAATAAATAAAAAACACTGGGATCCGCTTGTATTTTGCTTACTTCAATATTGAAATTTGCAATCAAGTTAAAGCGTGGGCTCCTCATAGTGTATGTAAAATGTGCACTGAACATATGCAACAATGAGATAAAGGTGCACGTAAATCTTTGAAATTTGGAGTACCGATGATTTGGCGAGAACAAAAAAATCATCATAACGACTGTTACTTCTATATGGCAAGTATAGCGGGCATCAACAAAAACAATCGCCACAAATGGAAATATCCTAATATTTCTTCAGCAATAAGATCAATTCCTCATTCGGAAGACGTTCCAATACCAGTTTTCCATCAGATACAAAAATGTCAGGAGGAAGTAATTGAAGGTGCTTCTCAAGTAAGTGATGACATTGAATGCTCTGTAGAAACATCGAAACCTAAAACTTTTTTAAAAAAGGAGGTTAATGATCTCATCAGAGAGTTAGCTCTTTCAAAGGAACGTGCTGAGCTTCTGACATCTGAAGTGCAAACTATTTTCGATCACACGATTTCTGGTGAAAATTTTGTATATTGCAGTGATGTGAGAGGCTTACTGACTTTCATGGGGTTGGAGACCTATCAGCCAAGTGGCTGGCGTCTCTTTATTGACAATAGTAAAAGAAGTATCAAAGCTGTCCTTTTACATAATGGCAATAAACATGCTCCTATTCCAATTGTCCACTCTACTCGTATGAAGGAAGAATATGAAGTAATTTCAGTTCTATTGCAGAAAATAAAATATGTCGAATATAAATGGGTGATTTGTGTCGATTTGAAGATGGTTAATTTACTGTTAGATCAACAGAGTGGGTATACAAAATATCCATGTTTTATTTATCTTTCTGACAGTAGAGCCAAATTAAGAGACTGGATACAAAAAAAAAAAAAATTGGCCTGTGTGAGATACTATGATCGTTGGCGAAAGCAAGTTGATAAGTCATTATTCCGCCGTTGGACATAAAATTGGGGTTAATGAAACAATTTGTAAAAGCTCTGGACAAATATTTCTAGAAATTTCCTGGATTAGGTAATGAAAAGTTAAAAGCAGGTATTTTTGATGGATCCCAAATGTGTTTATTAATTAAATGTTCTACTTATTTTGAGGCACCTATGGCTGAATTAAAAAGACTTGCGTGGCAATCTTTTGTAGCGCTATCACAAAATTTTCTTGGAAATTACAAGGCTAATGACTATGAAGAATTATAAAATAAATAAATAAGTGGCGCGACAGCCCGGTATAGGCCTAGGCCTAGCTTCTCGCACTCATTTGTGTTTCTCACTTTGTGAATTTTCTACTCTCCTGAGAAGCTTTTCCATAGGCAGAATGTCAATTTCGGAGGTTTGCCATTGCCCGCCGAAACGGTGATGACGATTTTGAAAAATTTGCTGTTGTGCTCCTACCGGCATACGGAGTTAGCTAAGGAAATGCTTCTTAACTTTAAAAATATTGGTTGTAATATGAGCATAAAAGTATACTACCTCCATAGTCATATAGATCAGTTTCGGCATAACCTAGGAGATTTTAGCGAAGAACGCTTCCATCAAGATATATAAACAATAGAGAATAGGTATCAACGAAGATGGGACGTTCATATGATGGCAGACTATTGCTGGGGAATTATGCGCGATTGTCCAAGACAACTTCACTTTAGAAAATCCCTGAAAAGACAATTTCTTCACATATAATCTTGCCCGTGTGAGAGCTGCACAACGAATAAATTTGGTGCGTGGTGCATTTACGTATGATTCAAATCTGAATTATGCTTCTCTTGATGTGGTTTCAATTGGATTGATGACTGTTGTGTGCAGTCATTGCAAGGCATTCAAATTTAAACATTAAACTCCTGGATTGTGTTGTGAAAGTGGTCAAGTGAAATTGCCTGAATTGAATCTACCACCAGAGCTCATTAGCGGAACGCCCGAATCTAATCATTTTTTGAAAAACATTCGAAGCTACAATTCATGTTTTCAAAAGACTTCTTTCGGTGCAACAAACATTGTTCGAGACCAATTTATGCCCACTTTTAAGGTAAATATTGCACATGACACAGTTCATGTTATTTTGATGATTGTAACACGTTCGATTGTGAAAATTTTGATATTCAACAGATTCAAGGCCAAGTATACCATCGACTTTGTTCTTTATTGCTTTTTCCCGATCAAAGTTATCAATTTCTGCAGATATACTTTGTTTGCAATCCATCTGTTGAAACTAATCGACGTTGTGACATTTCGACAAATTTAAAAATTCATATTGTTGAACGATTGCAAACAATGTTGAGAGATGAAAATCAATTGGTGCATTTATTTCAAACTGCTTTGGATCGCATGCCATTTGACGATTACGCAATTGTGTGCAAGTGCAGATAAAACACCGCCAGGACAACATGCCGGCCGGTTCAATGCACCAAACATCGATGAAGTCGCAATAGTTTTTGTAGGTGATGAATTCAATCCACGCGATATTGTTTTGCATCGTCGAAATAATCAATTGCAGAGAGTTTGTGAAACGCATCGTTGCTACGACGTATTACAGTATCCACTTTTGTTTAGTCGTGGAGAGGATGGATATCATTTGAATATTAAAATGAGAAATGCCTCTACCGGTAAGTAATTATATTTTTTGTGATTTTCAACAATTTTTTTTTCAATTTTTGAATATTTAGATTTTAAAAGAAAAATTTATTGGGTTTCATTTTAGGTGTCGAAACTAATACAATTACAAAATTCATATCGACTTATGGTGCGTCAAAATGAAGTCAATTACATTTTACGCAAACTCTTTCACCAGTTCGTTGTTGACATGTATGTCAAAATTGAAACGGAGAGGTTGAATTTTATCAGGTTCAATCAGAAGAAACTTCGTTCTGAAGAATACATCCATTTTCAAGATGATTTGGGCAAAATGATAATATTGCCATCGTCATATCAAGGCAGTCCGAGACACATGCATGAATATGCACAAGATGCCATGACGTATGTTCGTCACTATGGCCGTCCGGATTTGTTTATAACATTACATGATATTACTGCGGGTGTGTTTAACCAAAAGTTAAAGGTGCTGATGAATTTCATTGTGAAAAGCGAAATTTTTGGTAAAGTCAAATGTTGGATGTACTCCGTTGAATGGCAAAAGCGTGGTTTGCCGCTTGCACATATCCTTATTTGGTTGGTTGACAAAATCACATCAGATCAAGTGGATGCTGTGATTTCCGCAGAAATCCCTGATCCAGCTGTTGGTCCGGAATTGTATAATGTTGTTGTGCAGAATATGATCCATGGCCCCTGTGTCGAAAATAACATTCATTCTACATGTATGGTTAATGGAAAGTGTACTAAACGATATCCAAGAGCTTTAGTGCCGGAGACAGTCACTGGAATTGGTGGCCATCCGTTGTATCGTCGGCAATCTGTTGAAGACAATGGTCGATGTATTACCATCAAAGTATTGTACGAGGTCAAGATGTTGAAGTCGATTATCGTTGGATTGTACCGTACAGTCCGTTGCTACTGTAATTCTGTTAAATCGATTAAGTATATTTGCAAATACGTCAACAAAGGCAGTGATATGGCAGTGTTCGGAGCTGCTGATCCGAATAGAAATGATGAAGTGTTTCAATATCAAATGGGACGATATATCAGTAGTAACGAACTAATTTGGTGTATATTTTCATTTCATATATTGAAATGAAAGACATCCAAAAGTTCTTCATCTTGCTATACATCTTGAAAATGGCCAACGTGTGTACTTTACAATTGCAAATGCTTCTGATAGAGAACTTTCACCACCAAATACGACGTTGACTGCTTTTTTTTAAATTGTGTGCAGTTGATACTTTTGCTAGAACGTTATTGTATGCAGAAGTACCAACATATTTTACTTGGAACGCACCAAAAAAAAAAAAAGAGTTTCAGAGACGTAAGCAAGAAAGTCCTGTTTATACTGTGCATCCAAACAATGATGAATGTTTTTATTTGCGGTTGTTATTGGTTAATGTACGTGAACCTAAATCGTTTTCTGATTTACGAACAGTTGATGGAGTATTATGTGCTACGTACCGAGAAGCTTGCCAAAAATTAAATTTGTTGGAATATGATGTGCATTGGGATGAAACTTTTGCTGATGTATGCGTAACTGCTCATCCAAATCAAATACGGACTTTGTTTGCAATTATTTTGGCTACGTGTTTTCCATCTAGTCCATTGCATTTATGGGCAAAGTATCTAGACTATTTATCGGAAGATATACAATATTACATCGAGTTCGTCGATTGACTTTTGATCCAATGTTGGACCATACACCAGAAATTTACAATGATGCATTGATTAAGATTGAAGATTTGTGTTTGGCCATTTGTAATAAAACATAAGCATAGTTGGGATTGACATCACCTAATCGTTCTATGCATGATATTTTCGAGCTGGAGTTGCAAAGTAAATTGCGATACGATTGCGTCGAATTGAATGCATATGTTGTGGAGAATCATCCGAAATTGAATGTTGAACAAAAGGTGGCATATGATACAATCATTTGAGCTGTTGATAGTGGAACAGGGGGTTTTTATTTTTTGGATGCACCGGTGGTACTGGCATTTTTGATTTCCTTAATTTTGGCTACGTTGCGTTCTACAAATAAAGTTGCGTTAGCATTGGCATCGTCTGGCGTAGCAGCTACTTTATTGGACGGTGGTCGAATTGCACATTGTGCGCTTAAATTGCCATTGATTATTCAAGTTATTGAAACGCCAACTTGCAATATTTCAAAAACATCTGGAACGGCAAAATTATTGCAGCGTTGTGACATAATTATTTGGGACGAATGTACCATGGCACACAAAAAATCTGTCGAAGCGTTAGAACGAAGTTTGAGAGACATTCGAAATAATGGTGCATTATTTGGTGGTACATTGATATTATTAATTGGTGATTTCAGATAAACATTGCCTGTTATACCTAGATCAACTCCAGCTGACGAAATCAATGCTTGCTTGAAATCTTCATATCTATAGAGATCTATATCAACTTTGAAATTAACCACTAATGTACGTGTACAATTACAAAATGATCCATCTGCAGCTACGTTTACTGAACAATTGTTAAAAATCAGAAATGGAGCAATGCCTGTTGATGAATTTGGATTGATCACATTGTCAGGTGATTTTTGTCAATTTATTCAGTCCAAAGAAGAGTTGATTGAAAGTGTTTTTCCGGATATTGGGCAAAATTATAAGAGACATGCTTGCTTGAGCGACAGACCAATTTTAGCTGCGAAGAACAAAGATGTCAATGAATTGAATTTTGCTATTCAATCGCAAATTCCTGGTGATTTGGTTTCGTATAAATCTGTTGATACCGTTACCAACGAAGATGAAGTAGTAAATTATCCTACTGAATTTTTGAATTCATTGCCAGGAATACCACCGCATAATCATACAGAATTTAAATCAACAACGTTTGTGCAATGGTACGAGGCTTGCTGTTAAAAAGCTGATGGCAAATGTTATCGAGGCAACTATCTTGACTGGCAAATTCAAAGGCGAAGAAATTTTCATTCCACGCATTCCAATGATACCTTCTTATATGCCATTTGAATTTAAACGTCTTCAATTTCCCATTCATTTGGCCTTTGCTATTACCATCAATAAAGCTCAAGGTTAATCGTTAGGAGCTTGCAGTGTAAATTTGGTGTATCCAGTTTTTTCACATGGGCAATTGTATGTTGCCTGTTCGCGTGTAGAAAAACCTTCGGTTTTGTATATCTACACCAAGAATGCGAATAGCAAAACAAAAAACTTTGTTTACCACAGAGCATTACAATAAACAAGTGTTATTTTTGATTGAATTATAAATTGTAAATTGTTTTATTTTATTTCTATCTTATGCACTACGAAGTGTGCAGGGTTCCGCTGGTATTGTATTATTGTATTGTATTTTTTAAAAATCTAATTTTTTGTTAAGTTAACATTTTTGTAATCACCTTATAAGATATACTTAAAAACAGGTCTTAAATCCTTGGCACCAAAATGTGTGTAGGGCAGTGTTATCAATCTTTTAAGTAGGATTCTACTTCATAAAGCGTGATCGGAAGCCAAGAGCCTTCAAAAATAATATTGTTAGAGATTTTGTCGAAAGCTTTGCTTAAATCAGTTGCGAACACGTCGATTTCAATCCCACATTATAGTACGCACAAGGTACTTGAGACGAATTTAGTAAGGTTTGCGGTTGAAGACCAACCTTTCAAAAATCGGTGTTGATTTGGGGAAAAGATAGACTTGCAATGAAAGTACATAGAGTCATAAATAATACTCTCAAACAGCTTAAGAATGCATCAGAGCATGCCAGTGGGTCAATAGTTCGAAATTTCGTATTTGGGGCTTTTTTTATGTATGTATGTAGGAATTCTTTCAGATTATGTGAAAAGTTCTCTGAGATATCGAAAGCTAGAGAAGAGCAGTTAGAGGTTCAGTTAAATAAACTGCTCATTTGCAAGTATTTCGGGCAATCTATCGAGATCAGCGGATTGATCGCTCTTGAGATCTTAAATTTTTGCTTACCTGTTCCAACGTTATATAGTATATGTAACATATACTTATAATAATGTACATGGATATGACTAGTCATAGCTTGACTTTCGGCTTTCGTTTGGTGTTAGTGAATTTAAAAATTCGTTTGGGATCGGAAACGATGGTGTAACGCATTTGATTAAGGTATTTAAAATAGAGCGAATGACAATGTTTTGGAAAGTCAATATAGGCAAAGTGATGGTGGAAAAAAATCAGTAAAAGAGCGATATTTAGGATATTTGTATCAGAGCTTGTCTCTTTTATTTCGAAGAGAACGTAACTATTTGCTATACCAGAGTGGTGAATATGAGGAATTCTTTTTTGGTAAACACGGTACACATTGTGAAATACAGTTAAAAATCTCGTCACATAAAAGTGATAGAGGATCTTTGATTGTAAGCCTTGGATTATCATAGAGAAATCTAAAATTGACACTTCTAAATTAAGTTTGATAAAATTTGCTCTACGATAATTGAAACTGTAAGAGTGTTCGTAAGTAACAGTTTTTTTTTTTTAACTTTGAGAGAAAGTGGTTACTTTCTGAAACGACGTAGTTTTCTGTAAGAGGTAAAGATAAGATCAAGTTGTCTACCAATGTTATTGGTGACTCCATTCAACCTTTAAAAAATCTGGAACCAGTCAGGCAATCGGTGAAAAAGACTTCCTTTTAAGATGTGGCATTAGCGACCGTAAAAAAGTATTTATCGGTTTGAGCCCATTGGAGTTTTGGTAAGTTAGTCTCCTAAAAAAAAATATGTCATTGGAATCTGCAGCATCGAATATGTAATTAATTGTATTTACAGCTAACTGGTAACTATGAAATGATTGGAAGGAGGAATATAACAATAACATATGTAAAGATAACGCTTTGAATTAGGGAAGGCGAGAAGGAATAACTAGAAGTCCATGGCCATATAAGTTGTCTTCATTTTTATGACCAGAGGCGATGAATATCGATCTTTAGTAAATAATTCGATGTCTTTAACGTTAAGCACTAGATTGGTTTCAGAAAGAACAAATATGTCGTAAGAGAGAAGCTGGAGGTTAATATATACGGTAGAGGTTATTGTTCGAATCCCTCTTACGTTTTGATAATAACTGAAAGGTATTTGGGAACGAAAGAGGTACGCAAAGAGCACGCTTATGAACAATAATACTTTGAAATAAGAGTGTATTCTTTGAAGGTGACATAGAAGTTTAGAACTTTCATGGGACGCTAAGGTCGTTTGCGACATCGACGAGAGTGATATTGGAGTTTTCATAAAACCGAATGAAAAGTTTTTTTTTTTAGATCACTTGGATTATTGGGTAGATCCTCCTGCTGAATTGGGACCATCACGTTTGTTTTGGTTTTTCCACCGATGAAGATGGAATCGGGCTAACTATGCAAGACCGCAAGATACAAACGGACGTTCCCATAAATTTGATGGTGTCTTAAATGAGACTGAACATAACGGTCGTCGTTTCCAGAATTAACCGTAGTGCTAAGCTACTTTTACTTTAGGAGGAAGATCCCTAAGGAAGATAATGATACAGTACATGTATCTGTTGTGTTATTGTGAGGTTGATCAGGTGTAGGAGACGGATTTAAAATATGTGAGCGTATAAGGTTAGAGTAAGACGGAGAAGTTGATTGTCTTATCAAGTCAAAAGTAAGATTGAATGATGCGCTGCTGCGAGGTGGATTATTAGAGGCGGATTCTGAGGAAATGGTGGTATTCTGAACGTCTGGGGGATTCGAGGTATATACAGAATGACGATAGATATGGTAGATCTGTAGAAAGAAAAAATAAAATGTCCCTATCTTAAATGACCTGTTAGGATTATAACTACCGGTTCCCTTGTTTTGAGATTAATTTATTTTATTCTTTCTAGATACCTTGTCCTTTTTGGAATTAGTTTTTGAAATTTAAATATTGTAAATATGCCATTATCAGATGAGTTGATGAAAAACCTTTTATAAAATTTGGGAATACTCAGCTTGAATAAGGAAAACTTCTTGGCGTTTACGTGGGAGATTCTTCGGCAGTTTTTAATAGCAAAGCAAAACTTCTTATGAAAAAAATTTGTCATCCAAGTTTGATCAGCTTCAGAGAGAGCGCTTTTAATAATAAAGTCGGTGAAATGTTTGGATTTTTTAACAATGAACGAATCAAGTTTATAAGCCGTTGATTCCATTCAGAAAGCGTCCACGATGTACCAAAACCCATTAGAAGTATGATCAGAAAGTGTACCATGTTATGGTACAGGATCAAAGGAAGTTTGTAGAATGGGTTGTAAATCAAGCTGAGGGATGGGTAGTGAGGCACACTCCCTTTTTTTAATAACTTAACATAACAGGGTATGACTGCTTTTAAAATGCTGAAGTACGTGTTAATTTTTTTCCAATACGTGGTGGTTAGAAGAACAGGCGGATTCAGTCATCTTAGCCGGGATTGATATGGTGTAAATGGACATAGACTGCGGTTGAGGTTTGCTATACATTTTCTTCGCAGCAATACGAATCTCCTCAGTAATATAGCTTATTACGCTCGTAATTTTACTTGCTGTTATGTTATTACTTATCGATCCTGCGAGTTAAAGATGACATTGTTCAACACCAGCATTTTGGAAAAAAAAGTCGTACATCAGATAGAAGGGATTTCAAGGAGTCTTTAAATATAACAACGTGTGAGTCTATAGCGGACCTAACATTAGGTTTCACATTTAAGTGTTGGTAATTGTGAATCAGGGGCAGGGTGGCTGTGGCTTAAGTGGTAGAGGACTTACAAATCGGGAGGTTCGGAGTTTGAATCCCAGCCTCGCCCGAAAGACATTCGTTTTTTTAGTTAACAATAATAAAGTAAGATGAGTAGTTGACTAGAAATCAACAAGTCAACTTGCACTAATAATTCAGTCTCCCCATTAAATGTTGGATGCTATCCATGGAGCAAAATAACCACTAAGCCCAAACATCTTTCTCTCGTGCTCCGGCATTTTAGAGTAGTGTTAAGTTCTTTAAAAAAAGATTTAAAGTAATTGTATGTAAAGTGTGTTTAATGTATGCGAAGTTTTTTCTACGTACGATAATTTAGATTTGAAAAAAAATTATGACAATTCAGTACTGCTGCAGATATTTTCCAAGCATTTATTGAGTTCGTCATATTTGCTAAGCTGGCTAAGTATTTTCTTGTTCATTGTCTATTGTCAATATGGTACTAGAATTACTTATGCATTTAATAGTGAGCATAATGTGCGAAAGGCAAATATGTTATTGTTACATCGGAAACAAAAACAAGAAAAATTATTTGCGTAATCTTTTAAGTAAACAACGGCGTGTTGACATAATTTGATACGAAAAGGGTGAAACGAATTACCGCACAAACCATTACAGGGCACCAAATCACTACTGAATTCGGACATACAATTTTGATTACCACAAGATTTCGACTTATTTGTTGTGTAGGTCAGTGAGGATATAAATGTAGGCCGCTATTATTGTTTGTATATATGTGTATATATATATATTATATGTTTATTATTCGGTTGTAACTTTCGAAGATAGGGGATTAAGAATCGAAAAATGTAATTAAAGGAAAACTTTAATTTAATATTGAATATGTGAATAGGGAGGTCAAGAAAAACACATCTGACTGGTTTGAGTTCCGTTTTACGAGACAGTAATTGATGTCTCGATTTATCTAAGGCTTTCGAATATCGCTCGCCAGCTCAATACCCAGTGTCATGACATAGAGACTTCGTTATATCCTGAATAAAAAACAAAAATAAAATACATACATATATCCGAGCTTTGTGTTTTCCATACGAATATTTCACTCCTTTTCAATATACCTGTCTCTCTGTAATATATAATCATCGTGAGATTTGATTTTCAATACTCTTTTTTTGACAGATCACGTGTGACACCTATCAAAATGCTTTTTAATTTTTGTTCAGTATCACTTGGCAAATTATCATAGAAAGACTCACACCACAACAGTCTCTCCAAATTGTTCAACTGTTTTACGAAAATCAGCGTTCTCTGAGAAATGTTTTTCGTGCGGTTCGAGGAACTTACGGCATAATCGACCTACTAAAACCACTATTGCCAATACCATTCGCAAATTTGAGTCTCAGTTAACATTAGTGGATGATACTCGACAGGTTAGACCACATCTAGCACGTAGTGAAGAGACTATAGCAGCTGTAGTCTCTGTTGTTATCGTCGTCGTTCTCAGTAGCTTGACGACACTTTAAGACAACTTGGCGTATTTTACGTGAGGATCTTGACTTAAAAGCGTACAAAATTCAACTTGTGCAAGAATTGAAGCCAGGCGACTTGAATGTGCGTCATATTTTCAGTGAATGATCTCTGGGAAAACTCAATGAAAATCCGGTGTTTTATCGTGAAACTTTGTTCAGTGATGAAGCCCATTTCTGGCTCAATGGATACGTTAATAAACAAAATTGCCGTATTTGGGCTGATGAGCTACCATTATATCTATTTAAATCAACGGTATGGTGTGGTTTATGGGCTGGTTAAATCATTGATCCATATTTTTTCAAAAATGAGGCAAATCAGAATGTTATCGTCAATAGTAACCGTTATCGCGCCATATTAACGGACTATGTGCTTCCTGAAGTTCAAGAACATGGTCTCGGTGAGCTCTAGTTTCAACTAGATGGCGATACGAGCCAAACAGCGCGTAAAACATTTGACTTGTTGAGAAGTCATTTTGGTGAGCACTTAATTTTACGTTTTGCTACGGTAAATTGGCCGGTTAGATAGTGCGATATCACACCTTTGGACTATTTTGTCTGGGGATATGTAAAGTCTCAGGTCATCAGGAATAAGCCAGCTACGATTGACACTTTGGAAGCCAACATTACTCGTGTTGGCTATGCTTGAACGTGTCGCCTAAAATTGGACCTTCCACCTCAGACGTAGTCGCGGCCAACACTTACATTATATCATTTAATTTGGAAAAGAAAATGCCACGAACTGTTCTTTTAACCGATAATAAAAATTTTAAGTTCACTTTCAAATTGATGTATTTTATTATATTATAAATCAAACCTCACGATAAATCACCCTATATGTTATAAGAGTCCAATGGGTAGAACAACGCGATCCACAGCATCTCTCGCCAAAGAGTCATTGTCAATTCCAGCGCGTAAATCGCCAGTAAACTCAGAAATACACAAAAGATGATTAAGGGTACTAGCTCAGCAGCAGCCGCAACATCTGTTGGATTAGAGAGCCGTCGTGAGTAATTTGCGAAGTGAACAAATTCAGCTTATAGCGCAAAAGTTCGAAGAACACACGAAAAAAGTTGACAGATCACTTCACGATTTGCAGAAGAGAATATCAAAATTCGAAACAGATTCAGCCTATCTTAAGAGAAGATTTGATAATTATGAGTAAGATGATTGCAGCGTTACTGTTTTTCAAGAGAGAGTAGAAAGAATCGTAGCGAAATCGCCTCAATCTAAGGTGCTTAAAGGAGAACTTGCAGAACTGTAGAGAATATGCGATGTATATAAGAGGAAAGAAGTTGAAGTGAAACCCTACTTTTCAGTTAAAAGACTTATAGTCAATTCTTATATAGTGTATCATCCGCCGATAATATTTTAAACAGATAATCTCTGGGCATCATTCGACAGACAGTACAGTTACATTGTCTGCACATGTGCTGATAGTTTCAAGCTGAAAGTGAACAAACGCTCATCATAGTAGTTGAGATCGGTACATATCGATTTATTGATTCTAAAGCAACGAATATCTATTGTATCTATAGACCTTATGTACCATATATCGACTGAACTGAATGGCTGCGAAGAATGTTAGGTGCTCTGTAATCTCTCTAAAAACCTTAACTTTGATATCAAGAAAGGATGCGAGCTAGATGATATTTTCTATAAAGAATTTAAACACTAATTGAGAAATCTAAGACAAAACGAGTCCAAATGAGTCCAATTGTGGACAAAGAAAGATAATAATTGCTCAATATGACCTTGGAACAAAAGATATGCATACCCTGTAAATCGGAAGTAAAATTCAACTTTTATATACTGGATAAGATGTAATAATCAGCAGCTATCATACATCTTTGTTGTGTTGTATTGTATAAGGAACTTTGTCGTTGTTTACCAATATGTTTAATATGAAATGTGTAGCGGCAGCAGCGCACTGTAAATAGGTAGCTTTAAAATTTAAATAATGAAAAGAAATCCCATCTAGCTAGAGAAAGTGTTACTGAGAAGTTTGTAGAATGATTGAAGTTTAGAATTAATAAATTATCACTTTTCTGGGGGGTAATTTCAGGTACATAGGTAAATGAACCCGAGACTTATCATTCTAAAATGGTCCTAAATACTTTTCAAAATAAACTTCCTAATCGTAAGGGCCAACATTAAGTTCATATTTTTCAGGAAAAAAATCTGGTCACATCTCAGAAAACCCTTTTCAAGCAAAAATCCAGTGCTTTTATTTGCTGAATATCAAATCATTTTCCTCATCTTAGTCTCTTTCAATATCCTTAAATACGTAAATGGAGGTTGATTACATTAGTTCATAGCCTAAATGTCATTGAAAGTTCAAAAGGTTGGTATCACCCACTGCTTGTTACAAGCGATATTAAAACGAAAGGGGTAAATGAGAAGATGAACTTATCTATACATACTCTATACATAATACATACGTCATTTTCAGTTAGTACCAACCTTCAGAAGATACGTGTATAAATTTGACAGCTGTCGGACGATTAGTTGTCGAGATATAGCGCTGTGAGTGAAGCAACTTTTGTTATTGTGAAAAAAGTGATAAGTGTTACCCGGACACTGTACCAGCCGAACTAACCATTTGCAAGAGGATTGAAAAATTTAAAAGTGGTCATATAAGCACCGAAGATGATGCACTCAGTGGACGTCCAAAAGAGGCTGTTTCAGATGAAAACATCAAAAAAGTCCACAAAGTGATTACGAATGACCGTAAAGTGAAGTTGATCGAGATAGCTGAGGCTCTGAAGATATCAAAAGAGCGTGTTGGATATATCATACATGTTGGATATTTGGACATGCGAAAGCTCTGTTCAGAGTGGGTGCCGCGTTTGCTCAAAGTCGACCAAAAACAACAACGTTGTGGTTTCACTTTTCGGTGAGACATGCCATGAAATCACCAATGGACCTGTTGCTGCCAAAACTGTACTGCCGGTCATTGAGAAGTTTTCGCGTTTCTAGACATTTCATAACGCCTATGACCTTGGTCAAAAAGGACGTAAGTAGAAGATTTTTTAATTTCTGTTATCAATATATTTATTATGTTACACTTCATATTATGTTCCCATTCTTTTAAGTTTCTATGGTATGTTAACGTGTATGGTATTCTGCCTTTTGTTGTTTCGTATCATTCCTTTTGGTTTTGAATATTTTAATATTTGTAAATTGTGCTCAGTGAGCGTTGAGAGCAAGCCGAATAAAGACTTACTTGAATTAGTAAATAAAAGTAGTTTTTTTTTTGATTCATTGATTTCATAAAAAATTTCATAATTTAGCGTGCCAAACTGGAAGCAAGTAGCTAATGATCCAGCTGGCTGGAAATGATTGTTGGTTGAGGCCCAGGTTCACCCCAGACTGTATCGCCACCTTAAATAAGTAACCAATTATTTGGTGAAGTAACATTTTTAGTAGCAGGATATTTTAGATAAACGTTACCGTGTGGGTGTTTGAAACGCTTAATATTTGAAGACATGTTGAAATGCTACATGTTGAAACAAGACATGAATGTACAATCAGGATGTTCGAGCTTTTGTAAAGTTCTACTAGATATTGGCAAAGGAAAATATCCAGAGATTAATGACAACCATGACAAAGCTGCTCCTTAATATATCGTGGCAGATACTGGAACTATTGTATAATATCCAATATTTACGAACATGACGACATCCTTAATCTCAATATAAAAGAAGATTCATGGTTGTATGAAAGATCGATTTAGGGCCGAGAAATGATCAAGCATGGGTTTTCAATAATCGTATGTTAGAAAAGGTTCCTGTGATTTATGAATAACATCGTTGCTCCCGGTATTCACTGCATAGAAAAGATCTAAAATTTGGTGTACCCATTATGTTTCTTTGCTATTTGACTACACCGAAACTTTGAAATGACACTAGAGTACGAGTAGTTTCTCTACAGAAAATGTTATCGAAACTGTAACTATAACTGGTTGTCGCAAAGGGGAAACGGCATTTATACTTAAAATATCTACCTATATAAATCCATCGAATGATCCATTTAGATTCAAAAGGTTCCAATTTTTTATTAATGTTAACTTAGCAATGACAGTCAATATATCGCAGGGTCAAACCTTTGAGAGAGCCGGCATACTTATGTAAAGTACTTTATATATATGGACAACTATACATATGTATGTGTTCGTCATCTCCATATATGTGTGATGTCACAAATGTTGTTGCCTTAGCAAATAGCAATAATACTCCTCACATCATTTATAATTAGATATTATAGTGAATTTCTGAAATTTTGCATATTTCTTTAATTAGCTCCAATTTTCTAATTAGAAATAATTTTACACCTATTTTCTATGTGTGCATGCATAACAGATCCATATATACTTATGTAGTATAGTATATAGAACTTCTGATTCCCGAGCGCTAAACTTATATATTTTCTAATTTTTGTTTATATTGTAGACTTTCCAGTGTTGATGTCGTTTGACTGTTCACGCGGACGAAGTCTCTGTTAAAATCTAGTAAATATTATAAAAGTAATAATGGAACGGAAATCATTTGAATTTGTTCAAGAGCATAAAAACTTCTACACCCACAAGCTGAAATACATCCAGATGCATGAGTTAAAATCCGTTAACCAAAAGGACCCAACAAAAACTAAAAAAAAAAAAAAACCGAAAGTCTTGGTTGTAAACATCATTCCCAGATTGTGAGAAGCATTGAATATACGTTAGCGTACTACGAACAAGAGTTTTCCATTTATCTAAGGCTTACAAGAACTTATTCCGAATAATAGCAATTTTACAGGAAAACATTTTCTGTATGATATGTACAAGTACGAGTATACTCGTATATGAAAAAATAAGTTTCAACCTTTGAAGCAATATGTTTGGTTTTATTAACATCAACTCTCTTCTTTAAAGAATTAAGATACTCGTATTCCAATGTAAACAACATTTATATATATATACATGCGTATTAAACAAATATATATAAAAAACTTCAAAGTCAAAATTTGTGATCCAACGATTTATCCATGCGAATAGGGTATAAATGCCATTGAGGAAAAATGGAAAAATGTCATCGCTTAAGGTGTTACACGTGTCCTTAAGGTATACGAGTATAACATAAATCTCAACAAAAGCAAAAATATTAAATATTGAAAAAAGAACTAGCTCTGAAATGAATATTTTGGAATAACTCTAAGTAAGGGAGTAAGTAGGCACCCTTTTGTTCGCCTCACTTTGATGAGTTATTGATTTTCATTTTTCGTTTACACTCATGTTAAATATTTCTGTTTCACATATATGTACGTATACATACATATGTATGCATGAACATCAATTTGTCATCTAATAACGAATTTTCAAAGTACGTGACATAACTGATTCAATGAGGCTTGACATAATTTAAAAGGGTTAGTTGATGGTTGGAAGCTTAATACCTAAATTCAATCAAAACTTTTGTCAATGTTTTATGAACATTGTTTGGATAAGAAATTCATGGTTCTCATTGTGTCTGGACTTGAATGAAATCTGCTCCGAAAATTTGGGTTTACGGTTAAGTTCTGCATATTTGGGTGGAACAATACACACCTTGAAAATACCTACAGAAGGAGTTTTGGAGATTATCCATGACATTTGAACTTGAAAATGTAATGGCTCAATTAAATTTCTGTTGAGTCAACACCAAATATAAATAACTTGGCATCAAATGAGGAGACAATGAGAAATTGAAATTAATAAAACCAGGAAAGTCATTGATTATGTTGTTATCGCATGGATATTGGCAAACGAAAATATCCCTGTTTATTATATTAAGTATTATGTTGAAAGAATCCACACATTGAATTTAGCCTTAGTCAATATTTGGTGTAAATATAATTTCTCCCCACACGATACAATATTATTGCACAAGATCTGTGATATAACTATTTCCAGTCTCTAGCTATTGTTTACTAAGAACAATTTGGGAAAATTAGTTGTATTTATTATTCATATATAGGAGTTAAGTAAATATTAATTATTTTTCTAGTATATTACACAAATCGCAATGTTTGCTCAATACGAGTATATGGACAAAACTATTGCGTTTTAATTGTTCAATAATATTGACTGGTATATCAAAATTAGATATTGTGTGATGTGTAATGTGTAATAAATTATTAGTTAATTTAGTGCTGAATGAGTTCAGTCTGAATGCTACGAATATCTTCAATTGGACAAACTATTAGCTATAAAAATTAGATGAAAGTGAGTCCCCAATTATTTAAATAAAATTTTTGATACGCCCGATAAATTAATAGAAATTAATATAAAGCTTAAAGATAAGTTACTTGTGATCATTTTCCTATCTAGCCTTCCGAAAGGCATAACAATTTTGTAGGTGGAGTCGAATCCAGGGATTTTCCTTCTTTCAGTTTACTAAAGACAAAGCTTTTGGGAGAAGGAAAGTGGCGAGAGGATAATTTGCATGACATAAGTGGGTCTGTATTTCTTATAAATTTTACGACCGCAGCCGAAAACACACGAGGCCAAAAACATGAATTACTTTAAGGATTTATAAATGCTAAAATTGCCATGAAAGAGAATATTCTATGTCATTGAGGACAGTACAAAAAAGCTCTTCTCACAAAAATGCTTGATTTCTCTATTCTGGATAAGTTCAATTGGGTTTAAGACAGTAGTACAGTTTGCCACATATGATGCACTGAACTTTATATACGATTACATATAGAGAAAGTTTAAAAGGCATTACATCCGTTTTAATTGCCACAAATAATCGAACTATGGAACTTAAAATTTGTTTCCCAGATAAAAACCAATTTTATCTCTGCGAGTATGTACAAAGCTGCTGAAAATAATCATTTTGTTCGTTTTAATAACTCTAGCGTAGATATTTACGATGATTAGAACAATCGTGTATGCTGAAAAATGTAGTGATGTTAAATGTTAAACATAAAAAGAAAATGACATTCAACCCAAGCTGCTATTATATAATCCATACTAAAATTAACTTCTAAATAAATAAGTTTAAAAAAAAAAACCCTTCTCTTTATTTTTGTCCAACTCTATTCGCAGATAATATTAGTGAATCTAATTTCGATTTTTGGCTGACAATCTTGACAGGTCATGATATCATCGGACGTATACTTTTACATGGATTCGTGAATGTAACACATATTCTGATCTATGAATCGATACTAATAGTCGGATTGAAGACCAATTCAGTTTTTCGATAGTTTTCCGCTTCCTCAGGAACAAATACATAGGATTACTTACAGGATATCTGGTATGTATGTTACATAACATTAGAAGTCAACATGTTGCTGTTATGGTTACATAATCAGGGGAAGTGATTTCTAACTCTCACGCTAATTAATTTCATGGTATTGCTTTACTTAGGGTTTTCATGCTTAATAATATGGTATATTCAGAGCTGACTTATCCTCTCAAAGATAAGCGAAACCTAATAGAGTACATATTTTGAAAAAACATTCGATAATACAGGTGTATCCGAGTATAATTATTTTTTTGTTTTCATATTTATATTCACAAGGATATTCAGTCTGTTGTCATTGCATTAAATATCAGACATTTATGGTATTATTCCGGTGAATGGCAATAACTGATTGCTCAAAGTAATTTGGGAATAGCAAAATAACAGTTATTTATATTATTATTTCTGCCAATCTAGAATCACACGTACAGCGGGTAAACATACCCATTTGTGAAGATCAAGTGGAATTTTTATTTCTCGAGATATTTTAAGTAGTGTTTAGATTATGATTGCAAGTATACCGTATACAATGCTTACATATCGTTACTTACAAAATGTTTCAAGCAGCTTCGAAAATATGAAACATTCGTGCTAGAGAGTGCCACTGTAAGCTCATACCATCAAATCTATCCGCAAAATTGATTTCATTTTTCCCGAAACACACCGATCAACCAACAACCAACGGAGAAATTCTATCTATTGAAAGAGCACTACTAATATTTTTGAAAGTATGAAAACGAAATGCATTTTCTTTTTTCTTTTTTATTTTTGATGAGAGAAAGTAGAATTTTTGATGCCGTTCTTACTTTTGTATATGACACTTGTATGATTGAATTTTCTTTGAGATATACCCATGTACAAATGTAGGTGTATTACATACGTATGTATATGGACAATTTAAAATAACAGTGCACTTTGATGTATTTTTTTTTTATATAAGTTTTTGATACTGGAGTACAATTCATCATCTTCATGCCTTAAGTCTGAATTCATCATCATCGACTGTCTACACACACTGTCGTTCACTTGAATATCCCTATTTTTGAATTGTACGTAAGTGGCTTTTCTGCAGAAGATTGCATATCAAAACATTTAATGTAGAGTGAGTTTACGTTTTTTTAAGTTTATGAATTCAAGAAAATATCTAATTTATATTCGTAGTAGATAGTAGTTTAAGTTGATAGAGAATATATTTTTTGCTTCTTTAAGGTAATTTTAAGGTACAAAGAAGTCTTTTCAGAGTTCTTTTCCGACTTCAACATTTATAATGTTTCTCATTGAGCAACATTAGAAAATAGCACAGTATAGGGTTTCCCAATAGGGACCTGACAACTTTGAATTTAATTTGTGAACGCACTCTTTCACTAATCATCAAACTGTTACTGTCAATTTATTCAGTAAACTCAACGTTCTCATCATGGTAAAGTACACTAACGATCAACGTCTGCAAATTATAAAAATTTTCTACAGATATTCGGAGTCGGTGACTGCAACTTTAAGAGCGTTAACTCCAATTTTCGGTCGTAATTCTCGCCCTAGTAGACAGGCAATAACAAGTTTAGTGCAAAAATTTTAGTCTACATATTCGTAGTGTGATGTTGCTGTATCAGTGAGACAACGGGTTGGTCGAAGTGTCGAAAATATCGCTGCCGTTCAGATGTCCGTACCAAACGATCCAAATCAGTCAATTCCACGGCGTTCTCAAGAATTGGTGCTTCATGATTCACCATTTCATCCACAAAAATAACTGTTTGGTGCGGTTTGCATGCCGGCGGCGTTATTGAGCGATATTTTTTCGTCGACGATAACGATCGCCACGTTACTGTGAATGGTCAGCGTTATCGCGCCATTATCAACGATTATTTGGCTATTATTTATTTTTTTTTATAGTTCCACGCGCGCACGAAGGAGATATAAATACCCTTTTACAGGCTTTTTCACCAGGACGCGGGCGGGTGGTGTAGTAGTTTTTGAAACTCAGGTGTTTTTGATATTTTCCCAGAGGTGGTTGTCAAACTGGAGCCAGTGCATCCTCAACCAGTGGGTCTTAGTACGTGCTAGTTGTTATGTTAGTTCGTTACATTTAACCCAACCAGCAATCACTCCAGCATCAGTGCTATGCCGACGGGATTTTCATATAACTTCATACAAATTCTATGAAAAGACTTTTTCAGAGATTTGCCTCGCACGGGATTCGAACCCGCTACCCTCTGCTTGAGGAGTCTATGCATATACCACTTCACCACGGCTACTTTTTACAAAAAAAATTGTCAAGTCGTTGTTAGAAAACCCTATAGTTGCTTTCTATCATAAGTATTGTTGGTTTTTGATCAATGTCACAATCCTCGCTGTTTGTTCGTGGTATATGTTCTAGCCTTCTTGAAATAAACGTCATCGTACTAAGACCTAGTTGTGCGCGTCCAAAAGGTGAAAGCGAATAATAAAATGCAATTTTGAGTTTTAGGTTCTTACTTTGAGCGATCTGCCATTTTTAGTGATACCACTATACTGCCTTTCGTCGTAGTTCAGCAAAGAAGGTAATCTGATCCATTGCTCTTGTTATTGATAATTTGATTTTCAAATATTTACGTACTGTAACTATTAAAGTTACAAATAGAATTATTGTTATAAATGCTACTAAATTTCTCATAGTGAACATAGCCTCGCGACTTAACATGATAATGGTATTACCTTTATTTTCCTTGGTTATATCTATTAGGCTGATGCTATATTTACTTACATCGAAGTCTTCTCTGTGTGTTATTTGGAGAGATATCCGTGGTAGGTTTGGGAGATTGCCTACTGTTTCTGTCAGAAATTAAATGAGTTATCGAAGTAGTAACTAATCCGGGTGTAATTTTATCTTTCGTACGATGCTTAAAGATATACCTCGTTAGTTAAAGCCTTATAAATTACATAAGTGTATTCAGATATGACGTACAGCCATAAGTTTCTACTCATTACATTGACTCAGGTTTCATGACTTAATTTGAACACTTTGGTTTTATAAGTTGAGGGACTTGCGTTTCCAGAAATTGCTGGCATAGACAATGGTTTGCGGACATTGTTGTACATTTATTAAGGTCTTTTTCTGTTTAGGAAAATATATTGTTTGTAATTTTCATTTATTACAATAATTTCATTACCGACGGATACGAATCAATAAAATGGTTATTTCACTCTTACTGGGAGCGATGTAATCTTGAATAAATGGAATTTTTCGTTAACTAGGGGAATGCTAACTTGAATTATGAAATTATTATTTACGTAGAGTGGTTTCTATTGAGTTCGCTACCGTTAAATTGATTCCTCTATTAATTGATTCCTTATTTTATTTTGCCTTAGTGTCAAGATAAATATGTTGGAGTTTCGAAATCGGCTATCCAATTTAGCTAGTTTTGCTTCTTGTATGATATATAAAAATTTGGCTTGTTGGGCTATATGGATACTATGTATGCTAATTCATCGAAGATATGTAAGGTTCATTCGAAATAAGTAAGATTTGTTAGTCTCGTTGTGTTTTTTGTGCATTTTTTCGGAGATAGACTTAAAGTTTTTGTGGATGTGTTGTGTTGATTCGTTGAAAGCGCCCACAAGATTTGAAATTATTGTAACTTAATTTTCTGACATTTGATATAAACTCTCTTAATTCATTGCAAGGTTTTGTGACGCATTATCTATCTTACTCGCAAAATGCGCTCCAATTATACAAAATGAGAACTTTTTAGCGTATCCTATACCGTTCAACATCCGGCCTTCATTTTGCATGAATGAACTTCTTGGTATCGCTTGTTTTACTAGTATACTATCTTATTCTCTATTATTCTCCTGAAGTTTTGGCCGAATGTTGCTTAAAATCTTCAACGTCAGACAAAGTTCTGATAGGTATTTTACATTTCTGTCTAAAAAAACTGTTTAATTAAGATTCTTCTACCATATCTTTTAAAGATCTGGGTACATAAACTAAGACCTTTGATGAGTATAATCGTAGGTGCTGAACTTCGTAGGTGCTGGAACTAAAGGAACTGGAAGTTTTAATCCGGAAAGTGCTCTATAAGGACTATAGTTAGTTATCGTGGGCTCTGTGTCGTTATAGCAGAAAATGGCGTAGTTAATGTATTTGTCCCAATTGGTTTGTTCTTTACTTACGTCATTGCGTAGATAGTCATCCAAGGATTACACCATTCGACGAAGGAATATATGTATGCATTTCTTGAATTTTTAGGGTTTTACAAAAATGTTTTAATAGTTCGCTCGTAAAATTAGTTTCTAGATCGGTTTGTATTATTTTTGGAATTCCGTAGTTTAATGCGTCAGCGCATGATCTTTGAATAGGGGTCTTTTAAGTTAAACATCCATACAAGCGGCTTATGATCAGTTATGACTTCATAATGCTGACCGAAAGCATACGGTCGAAAATATGTGACTGATCAAATGACTGCTACGGCTTCCTGTTCAATAGCATAATAATTATTTTCTGCTTTATTTAGTATAGCGTATGTGATGGGCATGTGGTTTCCATTTTAATCCCTCTGCGAGATTATCGCACAGATGGCTTCATTACTTGCGTCTGTAGCGATATAGAAAGTTTTGGTAAATTCGGGATATATTAGTATAGGTAGTTTTGTTATGGATTCTTTTAGTATTCTGAAAGATACATCACAAAATGTATCCTATTTAAATATCACGTATTTTCGATGTGGTTTGTTCAGTAGTTTAGCAACTGTATTTGAGTGAATTATTTGAGTAAGATTAAGTGCTTGATCTACCTCCTAAAAATCAAGTTTTTCTGCCAAATAAAAACATTTAAAACAATACCACTAAATGTTACATTTTAACAATAAAGAATGGACATAAGTTGGGGTTCATTATCTTGGATATTTTAATTCAATTAAGTAGTTTTTGTAAAATATTACTTCCTGTGATAAAAAAATCCACGATTTTGTTATTGTAAATAACTAATTTTTTGTTTTTGCCTTTATTGAGTGACAATCAGCCGTTAAAGTGCTTAATTGCATCATCAAGCACCACAAATCTTCAAAGAACAAATTGAATACTTATTTCACTAACTCTCTCAAAAAACAACCACCAACTAATCCCACCAAGTTTCAAACCTAATTCCCGCTCCCTATCATCAAACTATCACACGATATCAAAGACATCACACATCAAATAGACAAGATATCACATATCAAACATATAAACCAGTTAAACTAATTTATTCCGAATATTCGAGCCAAATACCCTTTCAAAAACCAAAATTATTACACTGAAAGTATTAAAGAAGTGAGCTATTTTTTTTTGAAAATAAAGCTCTAATTTTTAATAAGAAAGTTAAAAAACATTTTTCATATTTTTCCAATCTTTCAGGCAATTTATGGATTCCACGCCAATTGTTCGTCTTTTGAAGCAAACCAAAAAGTCACCCAATATTGGACTTTCTCGTAGGATTCGAAGTGCTGCTCAGCTAATGCGTGTCCCATCGAAAACAAATGGTCATCGGAAGGAGCCAAGTCTGCTGAATACGGCGGGTGGGGTAGCAGCTCTCAGCCAAGTGCTTTGGTTGTATCCTGAACCAGTTTTGCTTTGTGTGCAGGTGCATTGTCATGGAGCAAAATTATTTTGCCGTGTCTTCTGGCCCATTCTGGTCGTTTTTCGATTAATGCAACGTTTCACTAGGTTTTAGGAGTTCGTGGTACACCATACCTTTCTGGTCCCACTAGACAGACAGCATTGTCTTTTTCCAGTCGAAGCTGATGGTTGTCCTGGATTAACCCATGATTTTTCCGTTTAGGATTTTGAAAATAAATCCATTTTTCACCGCCAATAACAATTCGATGCAAAACTGATTTTTTATCGTGTCTTTGAAGTAAAATTTCATGAGTAGTTTTTCGGTTTTCTATCTGTCTTTCATTCAATTCATGTGGCACCCATTTTCCAGACTTTTGGATCTTTCCCATAGCTTTTAAACGGTCAATAATTGTTTCTTGTGCATCATTTAACATTTCTGCTATTTGTTTCTGACTCAAAGTGTCATCTTCACCCAATATTGTTTGCAATTCGTCGTCTTCAAACTTTTTTGGTGGTCTTTCAAGTTCTTTATTTCTTACATCAAAATCGTTATCTCTGAACCGTTAAAACCATCTTTTGCATGTTGCTTATGATAGAGCATGTGTCGACAAGCATTCAATGAGACTCTGCACCACTTTTCTTCAAATGAAGACAAAAAATTAATGCTTTCCTCAAGTCATCATTTTCTGGTACAGAATTCGACATTTTTAACACGTTGAAAAAATATGATGTTGTTTGCTCTATGGCTTGATGTATACTTAATATGTTTGACAAGTGTCATAGCAACTGAACACAAAAAAAAAAAAAAAAAAAAAAAAAAAATTAAGGCCCGTGCACAATAAATGATGCTCACTTCATACCGGTACACCTGGTACATATAAAAAATATACCAGATCAGCAAAATGGATTCGTGCAATGAATGCTTTTCGAACCTTCCCGTAGATTATGAATTTGTTACTTTAGGTGTGAACGTAAAATGCATTATGAATGCAGTACTATCTCCGAAAAATCTTATCGGAAAATGATAAAATGAAAATGCCCAGCCTGTAGAAAGGAAATCATGGCATCTTCCATATCGAAAACCACACCAGCTTTAATAACTCCACTTTAGCCAATGTCAAAGAGAATGAGAAGTGTGAGCTCTCCTGGTCCAGCCCAAGATAATGGAAATAGTGCAGCATCAACATCATCAGAATGTAACCAATGCCTTCTAATAGAAATGCGAAATATGCAAAAGAAACTGTCAGAAAAAACACATAGTTGTGAATTTGTAGCAAACAAGTACGAAGAGATCAAACAGTACATGACTTTAAATAATGAAGCACTTCAGAGATCATTAAATGAAATAAAAGAGCTTTAAGAAAGCAACACAAAAAAAGACCAGCAAATATTCCAAATGGAGACCAAAATTAATGCCCTTGAACAACAATTATATAAATATTGAAATAAAAACCATTCCACCTACACAAAATGAAAATCTTGTTGAGATTGTACAGGCAATAGGCGAAATAACTGATTGTAAAGTAAACACATCAGACATAACTGATGTATACAGAACCAATAAAATACCCACACAAAACAACAATAATTGTTTCCTTTGCCAGTCATACTTTCAAAACTAATTTTATAAAGAAAACAAAAATCAACCGTAATATTTCTTTAAAAAAAATTTGAGAAAATACTTGCAGCGGACAAACTGAAAATGATGTACATATATTTGTTAATAATCAACATAAACGAATAAAAACCTTCTTCTACAGGCAAAGTACTCGTAAAGAAACACGAAAATGATGAAACCATTCACATCGGAACTTCTAACGATGTTAATAAGATCTCGATGAATAGATAAGTGTAAAGGTCATAATGGGTGATGAGTACAAAGAAGTGGATTCCGATTTTAGAGTTATAAAAGGTATCACCGGCATTAAAAGATAATTTCTACGAAACATGAACTTTTGTTGTCTAAGTTTTAATATAAGACCTATAAGAAAAACATGGGATAACTTTATTGCAGAAATCGAAAATGTTTTATACTACGTTGACTTATTAGTCTTGAATGAAATAAATGTTCCTAAAAGAAAAAATGATATATAAATGGTTTTCCAATAGGGACTTGACAACTTTGAATTTAATTTGTGAACGCACATCAATAAGCAAAATATGCGTTATTGGTCGGGTGAAAACCCACATGTGCTTCATGAATCACCACTTCATCCACAAAAAATAACTGTTTGGTGCGGTTTGCATGACGGTGGCGTTATTGGGCCATATTTTTTCGTCGACGATAACGATCGTCACGCCATGATCACCGATTATTTTTGGCCCGAATTGGAAGATATGGACTTGGACGACATGTAGTTTCAACAGGATGGTGCTACAAGCCACACAGCACACGCTACAATCGATTTATTGAAGAGTAAGTCTGGTGAGCGTGTTATCTCAAGACATGGGCCAGTCGATTGGCTGGATGACTATTTTCTGTGGGGCTACGTTAAGTCATTGGTTAATGCCAACACGCTGACGACGTTGGAAGAGCTCAGAGCCAACATTGAACGCGAAATAGCGGCCATTTTGGCCGAAATGTGTGGCTGAGTCTTTGAAAATTGGGTCCAACGTGCCCGCGGTGGCCATATGAACGAAGTCAGTTTCCATTCATAAATGCTTTGATTGTACTTCAAACCAATAATAAAGTTTTTGAAATATCTCAAATGGTTTGCCTTTTATTTAAAAAAAAACAGCTGTCAAGTCGTTATAAGAAAACCCAATACTATACTGATAGATGTGAACATGATTTCTTTTACCGGGAGGGAATGAAATGTGGTGGTGTCGCTATATATATTAAAAAAAAAATATTAAGTATGAAATAATGCCAGTGAACCCAACTAACTAGGAAGGCATGCATTTACAAATAACATAATGGTGAAAAGGAATACATTCATGCGATTTACAGTCGGCCAAGATTAAGTGTAAGCAGTTTTATTGAAGAACTAAATGAAGTTATCTATGTAGGTAGAGAAAATAGAGTAATAGGTGATATTAACATAAATATTCAAAATGAGAATGATTCCCTTTTTTTAAGATATATTGAGATAATGGCCTCAAACTTAACAAGAAACACTTCTACACTGATTGATTATATATATTATATGTAAGCATAACAAAGCAAGAAATATTTTCAGCAGTTATTGAGACAGATCTTTCCGACAATTACCTCATCTTTTGTGCAACCAAAGTTCCTAGCCACAAAAGCACGATTGAACACGTTGATACTGTTCATATTCAGCAACAAAGAACAAACCATTTGGCAATCTATGCTAACAGATAACAGTATCGAAAAATTGTATAGCAACTTTGTAGATAAAATGAACAACATTTACACGGAATCAAGCAAAACAAAAGTAATAAAATAAAAAAAAAAAAATAAATAAATAAATACAAAAAAAAAAAAAAAAAGAAAGAAAACGGAAGCCATGGGTTACCTCTGTGTTAGTTACATTATGTAAGAAAAGAGACGAGTACCACAGGAGATGGAAAAACACTCAAAGTCAAAGTTACAAAGCTGAGTACAAAAACTTCTGAAATTTTGTCAATAAAAAAGCAACGATTATAAGCAACGATTTTTGAGCTCTCAGAATGATCCTAGAAAAACGTGGAATACTATTAAAAACCTTCTGGGAAGAAAGAAAATCACAATTGACGAAGTAATAAGAAACAATTTTTCTAAAGATGATGAAAACTTAGTTAGTATTGTGGAGAAGTTTGTGGAACAATTCTCAAACCAAGCATCAACAATCATGCACGTATGTCATAACAAAATATCAAGGCATAAGAGTTTGCAATTCCAGCAGAATATTTACGTAGAGGAAGCCAGTGAAGATGAAATATTTTGAATGTTGTGTCGCCTGGAGAACAACAAGGGTCCTGGAGTGGATAATATTAGACCAATTGACCTTAAAATGAGTGCTTATTTTCTTGACCAAGTTACACAAACGATAATAAATCGAAGTATAACACAAACTCATGTTCCAAGATTAATGAAAGCTTCGATAATTCGGCCCGTTTATAAGGCAGATGAGAAAAAGAAAACCGAGAATTACCGGCTAATCAGCTGTTGAAAAATTTTTGGAGGAAGTTATTGTTAATCGTGTTAATAATTTGGTAGAAATACATAAAATATTACACCCAAACCAGTACGGTCTCCAAAAAAATAAAAGTACGGGTCTTACCATTAGGAGGGTTTACAAACACGGTCAACCTTAACAAAAATCATCTTGTGCTTGTGCTGTTTGTTGACTTAAGTAAAGCTTTCGATACCATAACTCATAAAAAGTTAATTGAAACCGTCAATCGAGTTGGTGTGAGAGGAGTGCTGGCTAACTGGATCGAAAACTCTACAACTGATAGAAAAACTAGAGTTAGAGTGTTTAAAACCTTAAGTAAAGAAATGCCAATTGCACTTGGTGTCTACAAGGCTCCAAATTAGGTCCGATTCTATTTGTTTTGTATACGAATGAATTTATTCAACATTTATTTTGAATTTTTGTATTCAAAAATTGCACAGCCTTTGCCAACGCAGATGATATAGTACTCATCGTAAAACACAAAAAATTTAACAAGGCATTGGAAATAATTCAAGAAGAATTGGATGCAATAAAAAAAAAAAAATAGTGCCATGATCAATTTCTAATCATTAATACTTCAAAACCAAAGGTAATGCACATACGAACATCAGCCAACAACACAGCAATGGAAGTAGTAAATAAAATAAAGTATCTGGGAGTTACCATCGATGGGATTTTAAAATTTTAAAACCAACGAACACATATTTAAAAGTCTTAGATGTGTACGCGATTTATAGGATATCATTGCTGTATTACAATACATGGACGACCAAAGGTTTCTACAACCTATACGCCATTTCCAAAACACCAGGAGGCGAGCCTAAGGGATGCTTGAAATTCCGGATGTATATAACATAAATGGGGAACGAGAACTAAGATATGTCATTCCAAAAACTATAGCACATGGGCGGAAAAGTCCGTTTCTAAGAGAGGGCACCAGTTGGATTAAATCTATACCATTCAGTTAGTACCAACCTTCAAAAGATACGTGTATAAATTTGACAGCTGTCGGACGATTAGTTTTCGAGATAAAGCGTTGTGAGTGAAGCAACTTTTGAATTTGAAAAAAAATGGATTCAAAGCAATTTCGTGTGTTGATTTATCATTGCTTTGGGAAAAAATGCAGCCCATGCAAAGAAATGGCTTGATAAGTGTTACCCGGACTCTGCACCAGCCGAACGACCACGAAAGTGCACCGAAGATGATGCACGCAGTGGACGTTCAAAAGAGGCTGTTTCAGATGAAAACATCAAAATAGTCCACAAAATGATTATGAATGACCGTAAAGTGAAGTTGATCGAGATAGCTGAGGCTTTGAAGATATCAAAAGAGCGTGTTGGATATATCATACACGAATATTTGGACATGCGAAAGCTCTGTTCAAAGTGGGTGCCGCGTTTGCTCACAGTCGACCAAAAATAACCACGTGTTGATGATTCAGAGGAGTGTTTAAAGCTATTCAACCGCAATAAAGCCGAGTTTTTGCTTCGGTATGTGACAATGGATGAAATTTGGCTCCATCACTTCACACCAGAGTCGAGTCGGCAGTCAGCTGAGTGGCGAGCAGACGACCAACCTCGTCCAAAACGACCAAAAACTCAACAGTCGGCTGGCAAGCTTATGGCATCCGTATTTTGGGATACACATGGAATAATTTTCATCGACTATCTCCAAAAGGGGCAGACTGTCAACAGCGACTATAACATTGCGTTGTTGGAGCGTTTGAAGGACGAAATCGCAAAAAACGGCCGCATTTGAAGTAAAAGAAAGTGCTGTTTCATCAAGACAATGCACCGTGTCACAAGTCGATGAAAAAGATGGCAAAATCGAATGAAATCGGCTACGAATTGCTTCCCCACCCACCGTATTCTCCAGTTTTTTTTTGTTATTGGCTAATATATTTTAAAGTATTTCCTATAAAAATACAAATTTATTCTTATTTATACATACATGTTGTATATATGGTGTATATATTAATCTGTAACCACTGTTTTAACATATTGTATATTTTAACTTCAACATAGCTTAAACTTCAATATTATTATTGTATTTTGTATTAAAATATTACTGTTCCTTTATTTACAATATTATTACATTAAGTTGTTTATAGCCAAAATACGGCTTCACTTTGGTAACAACAGGGAGTGAAAAGGGGCGCTCTGAGTCAATAAAACCTCCAAAGTTCTTGGGAAAATTAAAATCTTTCTATGAACAAAATGAGACCGTTGAAAATTAAAGAATAAGTATATGTAGTATGAACTTTATTTAAAAGAATTTTATCACTTTAAAAGACTAATCCAATGTTATCAACCACCTGCAGATAAGCATTTTACTTTCCGGGTAAAAATAAAACTGTATATATATGGTATATAGACAGATGAAATAAATAAATAAATAATAAAAAAAAACTTATCATAATACCATATCCTGCCAATCCTAAAAAGTATTTAATTTGTTTTTGATTTTAGGAAGGTAAGATTTTGTTTATGGCTACAACCTTTTTGGGGTTAGGGTTCCATTCCCTAATTCCATTACTTCAGTTTGGAGAAATTTGCACTTTGATAACTGAAGCTTAAAGTTGAATGTATCTAACGCCTGGAGGAGTTCTATTAATTTGTAACTGTGGCCTTACAAATTCTTTCCATATACTACCATATCATCTAGGTCAACTAAACACTTAATATCCTGTAGTCTAGAAAGTATTATATTCATGCGTATCTGAAATGTTGGAGGAGCGTTGAGTTAACCAAACGGATATCGGTTAAGCTCAAAGTGACCACTGGGTGTGCTGAACGCCGTTTTTTCTTTGACCTCTTCTATTTGGTGGAAACTGTTTGCTAGATTCAACGTCGAAAAATATTTAGTCTCCTAGTTGCCCAAAAATGTCTTCTATAGTATATTGGGAATTGGATTTGCGACTGGAATCGTAGCTTCGTTTAATTTCCTAAAGTCTATTACAACTCTCCATTTTTCATTTTCCTACTTGGGGACGACCAGTAGTGGCTTATTTCATGGGCTGGAAATTATGTTGTCTTGAAGTATTTTGCCTACTTGTGACTTGATTTCTTGTTTCAGGTAATTGGTTTGCAGGCACACAGGCACACATGGGTCGGTTTTAATTAAGTTTTTTCTTCCAGACATTGACGTTAGTTGGTCACCTTCAATGAAGATGTAAGGTTCACACATTATTGCAAATTATTGAAAAAATCGCATTTAAATGTGATCCACCGGATTGACCACCCTATGCAATTTCATGATCGGTTATTTTCTCTTCATTTAGCAAACAGTTTAATAATCAAATGATTATGCTTCGTTGAGACAACATTACTTTATGATGTAAATGTATATTATTTCAGTTATGTTACTCTCGCATAAAAGCTTTATCATGTTTTTTTCTAAGGGTCAGTTGTAATAAAGAGTTTGTGCGCGAGATATCGCATTGTTGTTTTTACATTGTTGTTTTTATGTTGTGTTTATGTTGTGTTTATATTTATTCAAAAGCCCCTAGAAATAAATCAGAAGTGAGAAGTTTAAATTTTATGTTGAGTTTTCGATTATTTTATTGTGTTATAGTATATGTGTAAACTAATATGGCAACTGTGAAAAAGTTTTGAATGATTGCAACACTCCCATTTAAAAGACAAATTGGCCGAAATAGGTTCAAAGAACACGTTGAAAGTGCAACTTGAACAAGCTGTTGAAAAATTTAATGAAGCCCATTTGGATAAATTTTTCCCAGTTAATGTGATTGAAAGTTTGAACTCGGATTCCAATATGAGTAGATCCGAAAAGAAGATGAAAATAGCATCGTTTCAGAGCAATTGGAAAATCTACGCGACGTCGTGACAAAAAAAGAAGAAATTAATTGAGTTGAATAATCCAACAGAAGCAATCCAGCCGACATATTCCTAGAGGGACATCGAAGAGTCCCTTCCAAAGTTTTCTGGAGATGACACCTACTCCATCACCACGTGGATAAAAAAATTTTAAGATGCAAAGCAATTGGATAAGTTTGATGATTCCAAGTGTTTCATATATGCCCAAAGGCTGTTAACGGGAACTGCAAAACTGTATCTCCGATCTACATCATGTCGATCAAGGAACGAATTAAAGGAAGCCCTGTTATCAGAATTTCACCAACATGTTACCCCCACAGATGTCCACAATGCCCTGCGCAAGAGAAAGAAGCTGAAGGATGAAAATAAGTCTTGACGATGCAAGAGATCGCTTCTTCAGCTAGTATCGAGGAGCAGGATATTATAAAAGGTATCCCTGATTCCACTTTTAATAAACAAATATTGTTCACAGCAAACACCATCCTGGAACTAAAGAGTGTCTTTAGGAGATACGAGAGAATGAAGTTTGATCATCAGCCAGCAGCGCAAGCTCCAGTTGTTATAAGAATTGTTCTCAACCAAAACCAGTTGTGCAGTTCCGTAACAAAAACGTCATCAAGTGCTATAACTGCAGTGATGTTGGACATGTAGGCACCAATTGTCCCAATCCGAGCAGAAAACGGGGGTCGTGTTATCAATGTGGACAAAGAAACAATCATGTTAAAACCAATAATGGTTCTTCAAGATCCAGAATTATCAATGAAGAATCAAAAAACATTTCTGGGTCTATAACTTTAGCAAACTATTCGTGCGGTTTGCTAAGTGATGGCGTAACTTGTATTATTCCATTGTTATTATTCCATTGGAACATTCGTTGGAAAGCTACTGTCATTGTACGTCATTTCAGTATATGTCATTCATTTGAAGCGTAAACAACAATAATTTTTTTCCACTCAAATATGTCGAACTTTGTGCCTGAAAAAGTGTTTTTGCGGGGAGTTCTTCTTCATTAGTTTAATATGAAGAAAACTGCTGCCGAAATTCATCGAATTTTATGGAAGCTTATGGTGAACATGCGCTAGCTGAGCGAACGTGCCAAAAGTGGTTTGCACAATTTAAAAGTGGTGATTTTGGCTTCGAAGACGTTGAATGTCCTGGGCAGTAAAAAAAGTTTGAAGATGAAGAACTGGAAGCATTACTCTATAAAGATTGTTGCCAAACACAAGAAGAGCTTGCAGAATCTTTGGGTGTCACTCAAGCAGCCATTTCAAAACGTTTAAAAGCAGCTGGATATATTCAAAAGCAAGGAAATTGGGTTCCACATGAACTCAAGCCGAGAGACGTCGAAAGGCGGTTTTGCATGTCCGAAATGCTGCTGGAACGCCACAAATGGAAGTCATTTTTGCATCGGATTATTACTATTGATGAAAAATGGATCCATTACGACAACCCCAAGCTCAAAAAATCATATGTGAAACCCGGCCAACAAGCCAAATCAACGGCAAAGTCGAATCTCCATGGCGAGAAGGTAATGCTCTGTATTTTTGGTGGGATCAGATGGGTGTGCTGTAATATGAGCTGCTAAAACCGGGTGAATCATCAATGGACAAAGCTACCGAACACAATTAATCCGTTTGAATAGAGCAGTAGCCGAAAAATGCCCGGAATATGCGACCAGACACGAGGCAATAATTTTCCATCATGATAACGCTCGGCTCCACGTTGCTATTCCGGTTTAGAACTATTTGGAAAACAGTGGATGGAAAGTCTTACCCCACCCGCCTTATAGCCCAGACTTTGCTCCTTCTGACTACCATTTGTTCCGGTCGATGCAGAACGCCCTCACTGAAATACGGTTCACATCAGAGCAGAATATCAAAAATTGGCTTGATTCATTCTTGGCTGCCAAGTCGGCGCAATTATTATTCAGATGGGCAATACTTTGAATAATACTATTGTACATGTTTTTCTTAAATAAACGTTCAAATTTTGAAAAAAAAAACCGCACGAATTTAATTACATACCCAATAATTTAGTTGAATTATGTTTACATGCTGTTAAAAATGATTCTATGGAAAATGTTATTATTTTAGGTAGGGACTTTTTAAAGAAGAGTAATATTAAATTAACTTTAGATAAATTAGATAATTTTGAAGAATAACCTTTTGATAATAATTTGAATAATAATATTATGGAAATTCTTAATATCGATGCATGCAATGACCGCGATGAAAAGTCAATTAAATACACATTTTTTATCACACCTCTGGGACAATTTGAATATTTACTCATGCCATTTGGGTTGAAAAACGATTACCGGAAATTTATTAAAAATTTTTCAATTTTAGCAAAACCTTTATATGACCTATTAAAGAAGGATGCTAATTTCGTTTTTGGTGAGAAAGAATTGCATGTTTTCGAGACTTTAAAGAATAAGTTAGTTAATGATCCATTACTCAGTATTTATAATACCCAAGCAGAGACTGGGCTGCATTGTGACGCCAGCAATTTGGGATTTGGAGCAGTTTTGATGCAACGCCAGCAAGATAAACGCTTCCACCCTGTTTTCTTTTTCTCCAAACGCGCAACAGCTCCGGAATCAAAATATCATTCGTACGAGTTGGAAACCTTGGCGATAATTTATGCATTGAGACGTGTTAAGATTTATCTTACTAGTGAAAAGTTTAAAATACTAACCGATTGTAAGTCATTAACGCTCACACTTAACAAAAAGCTAATAAATCCTAGGACCTCTTGTTGGGCCTTAGAATTGCAGGACTACGATTATGTCATAGAGCATAGAGATGGTAAGAGAATGAAACATGTAGATGCTCTAATTAGATGTCATAACATACTTATCATAGAACCTGATTCTTTGGAATATGTTTTGACTGCGTCCCAACAGAAAGATCCTGTAATAAGAAAATTGGTAGATATGTTAGAGCAGAGATAAAGTTCTCTCTATGAACTGATAAACGGTTTAGTATATCGGAAGTTCAATCAAAAAGTTTTGTTTTATGTTCCAACGTTGATGGAGAGGAATGTTGTCCAGACTCATCATGACGCCCTTTGTCATGCAGGTGTAGAGAAGTGCTATGATTTTTTGAAAAAAACTTACTGGTTTCCTTTCATGAAGGCAAAAATGCAGAACTACTAGGTGGTGTGAAAAGTAACTTCCTTGAGCTCCAGAATGCGCTGCTACTGCAAAAAAGGTTATGGTGCCTTGAAATCCGTTCATATTTAGGCAGACATGCCAAATTTCAGTGCGATACTGTCTTTAGTTTTGTTTTGACAGCTGATTGTTGTTGTCGTATTTGGTATTATGTTGAGTATGGACAAAACCGATTTTTCTTCTCACATAAAACATTATTTTTTGAGAGGCAAAACGGCGAAGGAAAAAAAAAAGTTGGGTAAATATTATGGGGCTAATGCTCCGTTAGATTACACCGTCAAATATTGGTTTCGAGAGTTTCGTGGTGGCCGCAACTCTGCTACCGATCAAGTCTTCAGCGGCAGGCCATCCGATGTGGTTACAGAGGACAATGTCAGAAAAATACATGAAATGGTGTTGGCTGACCGGAAATTGAAGGTGCGCAAGCTAACAGATACCACAAAGATTAGTACTGAGTGCACACGCCATATTTTGGCCAATATTCTGCATATGAATATTGCGAGAGCACTTCGAAAGAGTGTTTGGACTTGCTGATGCGGAATTGGGCGGACTTCTGTTGAACAACAGAGAATAGAATGAGTGCCCGGCAATGGACTGAAGCCGGCAAGAGTGCTCCGAAGCGGCCGAGAGAGACTCGATGGGTCTCAAAAAAAGATGGCTCATCAATAAAAAATTCAGCTGACGAGAGGAAATCATCGACGCCACGGAGGAATATTTTGCAGACCTTCCGAAAAATTACTTTTCGGACGGGATCAAGAAGTTGGAAAATCGCTGGAATAAGTGTTTCAAACTAAAAGGGGACTATATTGAATAAAATAAAAAAACATTTAAAATTTTTTTCTTTTTCATTCCCAAGGAGGTTACTTTTCACCCCACCCAGTACGTTAATGGTTGCCTAAAATGCATGCAGTTTTCTCCAGTTTCAGGTAAAAAGGAAGGTGTTTTGCATAACATTCCGAAAGGTGATAAACTTTTTGAAACCATTCATATTGACCATCTTGGCCCATTACAACCTTCAGAGCGAAACTTTAGATACGTTTTCTTAGTAGTCGATTGTTTTTCTAAATTCAAAAGCTAAATGCAAAGCTTAACGCAGTGAGATGCACAATTACCGCTGAAGTCTCGAATCTTATTTCTTAGCCTATGGCAAACCTACACGTTTGATTTCCGACAGAGGAAGCTGTTTCACGTCTGAAGATTTTACGAACTTCTGTAACAGCTATGATATTCAACATATAAAAGTGGCAACAAGTTCGCCACAATCAAACGGCCAGGTGGAACGTATTTATAGGACACTAGTACCGATGTTGTCTAAAGAGAGTGAAATTTATCCTGGTGATTGGTCAGTCCATTTGAAAAAGGTTGAATTCGGTCTCAACAATCTAGTGAACAAAAGTACCGGCTTTAGCCCAAGTATGCTGTTGTTTGGTGTGGCACAAAAGGGGAAAGTCATTGATAAAGTCCGCGAGTACCTTGAGCAAAATGTATTTTTTGATGAACCTAGAAACTTGAATTCTATAAGGCAAAAGGCATGCGAGAAAACAATGCGTAGCCAGGAATCAAATAAGGTTAGTTTTGACAAGCGGCATATGAAACCATTTTCTTATAAAATAGGTGATTATGTCCTGATAAAAAATGTTGTTGGTTCTCCCGGGATGAATAAAAACCTTAAAGCAAAGTATAAAGGTCCATACGAAGTAGTTAAAATCTTTCCGAACGACAGATATCTAATAAGAGATTTAGAAAATTTGCAATTATCAAGAAATCGGTACGAAGGAGTTGCTTCTCCGGAAAACATAAATCCATATGTTATCTTACAATAGTATCTTCTCTAATTCTAAGAACTATGTATGCATAATTATTATCAATTTTTATAAAATTATTGTTTAAAAGAAAAATACATATATAATTTGTGTAAAAGTTTATAAATATGTATACATAAACCTCAAATTGTTGAAATCAAGTTTGATCGATTTGTAAATTTAAAAGCTATTATTAAAATTTGCCCTTAAAGTACTCATATTGAGAATGTAAATATTGAGTTTTCGTAAAATATAGAATTTTTATTTAATTTATGTTATGAATTACTTTAAATGATCGTTTACGATATTTGACTTAAAAGTTTGTATATTCTTCATCATGATGTTAAAGTTTATGATACAATATAACTCGTTGAGACAACATTACTTTATGATGTAAATGTATGTTATTTCAGTTATGTTATGGTACTCTCGCATAAAAGCTTTGTCATGTTTTATCCAAAGGTCAGTTGTAATAAAGAGTTTGTGAGCGAGATATCGCACTGTTGTTTTTACATTGTTGTTTTTATGTTGTATTTATATTTATTCAAAAGCCCCTACAAAGAATAGATAGTTATAGTCTCTACTGATCGTTTCTGTTGACTCATTTTCTTCTTGGTTCAAGTGATCTAGTTTTACTTGCGACTGTAATTTTTTTAGGGTTTGTTCTACTTTTTGGTGGATAGTATCTGTTCTTACGACTATATTGATATTTGATGGGGTTGTCTTTATTTTATGAAAAAAATGTTCGCCTATTATGCCGTCATTTGTAACTGGGAAGTTATTTGTAACTATGTGAAATGTGTGGGGAATTTTTTGGCCCCGAATAAATTTCAGATTTAGTTCAATGCTGCCTAGTGTCGATGTAGCTAGATCATTTATATCAATTAATTCGATAATGGCGTTGATGTTTACCTCTTCGTAGGGGTTTAATGTCTTTATTCTAATCAGGCTCAAAGCAGCGCCTGGGTTAAGAAAAATTAAAGGGTTAGGCGACTCTAGGATTTACAAAAAAATCTATTTTGTTATTGTCATAAAAAAATATCTCAAATCCCATATCTCAAAGTACTTCTTTTTCAAAGTAAAGTACAACGCCGCCAGGAATTTATTTCTATAACTTAAAATTTTAAACGCATTTATCTCAAAACTGCATTTTTCCAGTTCGCCGCACCCATAACCAATTCACTTTAAATTTTAATTAGAACTTTCAAAATACAAGTATATTGTCTAAATAAAAACGTACTATTTTTTTAAACGGTATAGTTCATTTGTTATCGTACGTACTTCTCTAGCTGTTGTTATGTACAATAAAAATAAATTTAATGACTCATCATAACTCCAAATTTACAGGAGCTGTTAGTACAATCGTAGACCCTTCCAGAAAAGAGAGGTCATCTGAGAAACGCTGCACAGCCGCCATTTTTAAATAAATTATTCTATAAAAAATATGTTTTACAGTCAATCATATGTAGAATAAACTTCTACCTCTGAAAACTAAATTTATTACGCGGATAACACGAGTAATGTTGTCTTCCAAAGCGTCAATCGTAGCTGGCTTATTCCTGAAGACCTGAGCCTTTACATATCCCCAGAGAAAATAGTCCGAAGGTATGATATCGCACGATCTAGGCGGACAATTTACAGTAGCAAAACGTGAAATTAAGTGCTCACCGAAATGATTTCTCAATAAGTCCATTGTTTCACGCGCTGTATAGCTCGTAGCGCCGTCTTGTTGAAACCAGAGCTCACCGAGATTATGTGCTTGAATTTCAGAAAGCACATAGTCCGTTAACATGGCGCGATAATGGTTACCATTGACGGTAACATTCTGATTTGCCACATTTTTGAAGATATATGGACCAATGATTCCACCAGCCCATAAACCACAACATATCGTTGTTTTTAATGGATGAAATGGTAGTCCTTGGTACTCTTCGGGTTGCTCATCATCCCAAATACGGCATTTTTGTTTATTAACGTATACATTGAGCCAGAAATCGGCTTCATTACTGAACAAAATTTAACGATAAAATACCGGATTAATTAAGTTTTTTCAAAGCCTATTCACCGAAAACATGACGCAAATGCAAGTCACCTGGCTTCAGTTGTTGCACAAGTTAAATTTTGTACGCTTTTAGGCCGAGATACTCACGTAAAATACGCCAAGCTAAGCTGCTGAGAACGACGAAGAATCGATTCGTCACGGTTTTCGCGTACACTCTCAGCTACAGCTGCTATGGTCTCTTCGCTACGTGCTGGATGTGTCCGGTCGAATATCATCCACTAATGTAAACTGGAACTCAAATTTGTGAATGGTATTGGCAATAGTGGTTTCAGTAAGTCGATTATGCGCACCGTAAGTTCCTCGAATCGCACGAAAAAAAAAAAATGACAAAGCAGTTTGATAGGAGTCACGCGTGATCTGTCAAAAAAAGCCTATTGAAAATCAAACCTTACGATGAATCACCCCTTATATATTTCCTGAAAAAAAAAAATATAGAGTGACCTAACCCCTTAATATTCTGAGTGTTGAACTCCTTTGACGGCATTTTAATCTGGTTTTTGAAACTCGAAGTCTTGTTAAAAGAATTGAAAATGGCGATGGGCTTGTGAAGTATACCAGTGTTATTGGTTGTTTGGACTTCGTATTGGGAATTGCTTTAAGTTTTTCATTTGACTTGAACTTCGATTTTTGGTGTGAGTTAGATTTAACCTTTTTTTATTTTGGAATTTGTTTTCAACTTTGTTAAAGTGGGATATCTTAGTTATAGAGTATGGATTAAGTGAGTTCGATTTATTTTGAGGTACGATATCACGACTTAGTGTATTGGTTTTATGGTTGAGGATGTCTCGATTAAAATTTGGAGAATTAATTTTTCGATTTTATCTATGGGGTTTAGATTTGAGGATTTCGTATTCCGATTTGGTAGATTTGAATACCGATTTCGATTTAGGATTAGATTTAGATTTTGAATAGATATTCGATTTATGTACGGAATTAATTATATTTTTTTGTGCACCTTGATCGATATTCTTTACTTTACTCCGCGTGCTGGACCTGCCATGTCGCGAAAAGTTTCTACAGCTCAAATTGAAGTCAGTACTAGAATTTCTGTTGTTACTGAAGGTCCTTTTTTGGCAGTCGTTGATATAGTGTGACCTTGCTTTTTGCAGTATGTACATGAGATGAAATGATACTTTCTTATTAATATTATTATTATCAAGGGAACGATACAAATTAATTTGTAGGGTCCGGGATTTTAACGCCAAGGTACTATGCCCAAGTGGCGCGTTTTGTCAACAGCACGCAGAGTACTGAGTTCCCATGTGGTCCCCCACTATTCAGTATCATGCTGGTATTCAGAGTTCTGATTGCCCTATTGGCGGTTTCGTTTGAGCTAATCGCGCTTGCATTATTTAGGTCATCAATCATTGAGCTAGCTCTTTTTTTGTAGAAATCGACCGATTCAGAGTAGCTTTGCTTAAATTGGAATATCTCCATTTGGATTATTTGCAATGATCGAGTTTTCCTAAATTTTTTATTAATGCGTCTTTAAATTCTGGCCACTTATTATAATCGTTATATTTCACAATAACATAAGCCCGACTTTACTATGTCGATGAACTCCGATTTGTCTGCCGAGAAAACAGCCTTCTTTGACTGAAGTTCTACTAGGTGTATGAATCTATCTAATCGTCAAAATCGAGTATGAATTAAATGGCTTGTAATGCGTTAAGGGCCATTTGAAAACAATTTTCTATCGGGAGTGTAGAAGGAGCAATGTCTGTGTTAGATTCACTCGTTTTGTTTTTTATTTGAAAATGAAGAGCCTTTTTGCCTGATCCGGGATTTTGTTCTGCTAAATTTTTTTTAACGCTTTCGGTTGAGTGTGATGTACAGACATGGGTTTTTTTTCGCGAATTTTCAATATATTGGAGTTCAAACCCGGCATAGATGTACCATTAACTCTACGTTTTGGTTCGATTGATGCGTGCTCCAAAGAATTCTATCGACGGACAGAGTAGGGGAAATGATTTTAAATGAAGAAAGTGAAAGTATACGTTTAAGACTGAATTCATTACTTCTGAACAGATAAAATTATTTGAGAAACATAAGCATTGTATAATATCTCTTAATCGCTTACGTTGTTTCATGGTGTTCATGGTAGATGCGTTAGTGGTAAAAATCCTGCTATTACTTTCTTCAGATTGTTGTGGCACTGTTTCTATTTTCTTCTTTTTTAGTTTCACCTTATTCTCGTGGTTTGTGTTTGAGTTGATGGGTACAATTGAATGTGGGCAATATGAAATTTACGGATATGTGGATTTTTGGTACTTAAAGATTGTCAAGCAGATGCTTAACTTGAAATTTCATCACTGCCACCAAATATTGTGCGCGCTCAAGAGGTGAAAGGAATTATTGTATAAAATACAATTTTGAGTCTTAGGTTTTTATTTAAATCGATCTGCTGTTTTCGGTGGTACAATAAGACTGCCTTTCGTCGTCACTAATGCTTTTTTATATTTTTAGGCTGTCCCTGTTCCATTGTGCGCGCTGTACGTCAGCAAAGTTATTAGGTATTAATACTTTGTGACCTTTTTTTGTTTATTGCGGACACGAGAGTACGTTAGTTTTGAGACATTTTTGTATACGCCGCAGTAGATCAGTTGCATGTTCGCACATGTGGACGAATTAGGTTATCGACGCAACGACGTATAATAATATGATAAGGCAAATACTCTGGCATATTTGGAGATCTAGGAGTGTCTATAATGGAACTGTCCTTCTAGGTTGGGGCTTTTGTAAAGCAAATCCACAGTTAATACGCAACAACAAGCCTCGGATATGGACGGATCTATTGTTGACAACTGCTGCAAAAGAAATGAGAATGGCAAACTTCGGATCTGTAGAGGGGTTGAAGTGGAGGTCCTGGACTTCTACGAAGTAGATATTACTTCCGTCCAAGAAACGCTATGGGATGGGTCAGAAAAAAAGGGGCTGAAAAACTGAGATATTTATTACGGTGATTGTTATCGACGGCAAAAGCAGTAACTGTTTGGATGGGGATTTATTATAAAGGGTAGACATAGGCAAGAAGTATTGAGTTACTGGCTGACGACTACAATTTTAATGTCATTAATGGAAGACCAAGCCAAAAAATAACTTTCTGCAAAAGCGATTTAAAAAAAAGGAATGACTGCCTATATATTTCAACGGTCAAACTCTTTAAAGAGTTTCCATTGTCTATTGGAATAATATTCCTCTGTAAAATTGTAGAACTGAAGTTGATCTGCAGAGCTTATGTTAGCAAGTTATTAGATATAACATGAGTGCAAGAATCAGTGTGTGAGTGCCTGCCAGGTTGACTTTCAAAAGGCCTTGGACACTGTATGGTTAGAAGATTTTCATGACCTAAAATTGACGATAAGTTGAATACCTAAGTATTTCACTTAAAAGAAATTTCTAACTTGACAGCTTTGTCCTGTTTTGTAGCAGTCAATTATTTTCAGGGTAAATACAATTTCATGTGCTGCAACGGTTTTATTAAACCAATAATCACTTCTGGTTCTGCTGTGTGATTCAGTTCACGGAAGTCATAAGGGCACTGACTTTAACCTTAACTCCATAGTTAATTACCATGAAGGGTCGTACTAAAAGTAAGTGGTATCGAAAAGATATATGTATAAAACAGTATAATGAGTTCTCGTGGCATAGGGAAGATAATGAACTCGATATGTTCTCTAAGTCAGTGCGTTAAATACACTACTTATCGTTGTTAATTTTATTTAGGTGAAGGGGATAGGCTTCTGATTATAAAGTGCTCAGTCCTTACCTCCCATAATGAGGAGTTGATGGTATAAGACCGCAATGTTAAGCACTCCCATGAACATGAAAATGCAATCTGGGTGGTGACCAAAGGGGAGAAAAATATTTTAATGCGAATTACTCAAAAATAATTGCGTATTTATGCTAATATCAGAAGCTTTACAACAAAATCGCGTTTATTGGAAGAATTCAGAAACTGAAACTGTTGAATATTGAAATTTAAGAAATTTTAATTTATGCTAATTTAAGCCAAAAGCGCCGATACAAATATTGTATTTAGAGAAATTATAGGATTTTGCTAAATCCCGAACAAACTCAAAAAGTCTGTTGGTTGCAGAAGGCACAGAAGTGATCATAAAAAAAATTAGAATTTCCCTCTTCAAGTTTTGTTCATTAAAAATTGTAAAAAAAATTAATTAAAAAAAGGACTCATTTCAAACAAAATAAAAATAATTTCCAAGTCAAACATTTTTAATTTCCTAGTTTTTATAGAAAATCTACAATAAATTACTAAGCAATCCTAAATGTTATTACTGCTCGTATTCCGTAGTCATGGTCAAAGAAGAAGGATAAAGAATAAGAATTACGAGGAGTAATGGAATGGCCTGTTACCACTGACACAATTGTTTGCTTAAAATTAATTCGAAATTTGTACAGATGTTGATATGAAATTATCGGACTACACCGATCTTCCAGAATCCTCACTTTATGATAAAAGGGTATCATACCATATTTTTATAAGAAAATCCTTTGCGAAATAGAGAGAATAGAAATATACAGAAATTCCGTTTAAAACAAATCACATTAATTTACTCTTCTTAGCTTTTTAACTTCTTGAAATAAAATAATTTTTTCCAATTCTTCAAGTATCTTAAGTGGATTTCGATTTCTTTTCCTTTAAAAAAAAAAAAAAAAAAAAAGAAAATAAAAATAAGGGGATTCAGCTTAATTAATGTGGTTAGCTCTGACACAGATGAAAGCGGATAAAAAAGAACAATTTTAAGTAGTCCTTTTGTTTTCGTTTTGGTGAAAACACTCATGGTACACATCGATTACATTTTATTTATTTAGGATGAAGGAGTATCTTTTATATTATTAATCTTCTTATCGATATTAGCAAAGGTATGCACGATTTTTTCTGTTGGAACACAACACTTGGGCAAAGAACTGCTCTGTTGTACTCCTATAGTGCATAATGGAAAGATAAGTAAGCATTTCAGTGCTATAATTAATATCAGTACCCATCCATCAGCAAAAATATCTGCAGGCTGTCTCGATGACTTTGAGAAACATTCATTTGGTCACTTTTTAATTCTGGAGAGCCATGCTATTTAGAGTTGCACTCAAACTGAGTTTAACTACCAATAAAAATCCTGACCGAGAAAACCAACCTTCATACCTGAGAAAAAATATTATCAATATTATCAAGATGACATAAGAAATTGTCTAAGCTAGAATAACAAAAAGCAAAATCATCTAAATGGATCCAATTAAGAGAATAAAACAAAAAGTGAAATGGAAAAAGATATAAATACTACTAAATATTGGTAATTGTTATTTTCGAAGTAATAAATGAGAGCAGATTTATCTAGCTTTCAAAAAACATTTAACTGATCAGATTCCCTCTGTTCAATAGAGTACTTGACTACTGTACCACTAAATAAACTACTTAAGTTTATGGAAGAAAACACTTAAACCCCCTATAATTTTGTAACGGGTGGAGTTATACTCCCCCCATCCCCCCCCCCTACAATTTTTTTTCTTGTATCACCTTATCCAATAACTCACTGAAATCTTAAACTTAGATCATAAATCAGCCTGTATATAATAATAATACTTGACTTGATCAGAGATCTTGGACTGTTTAAAAAAGTATCAGAGCTTCTAGCTTCTTCTAGAGATCTAGTAACACTATCTCGGTTTATCAGACAAGAGAAATGAATTTACTTCCTTTTTTTCTGAAGAGCCTGACTTGCATTTTGCAAAAATATTTCTAATTTAATGGCTGTAATGGGATTACAAAACTATAGCTCAAATGAATGGTGTTTATTTATAGGCTCATCGAAACGCAGTCTTAATGGCACTAAAATGGATACTTTGCCTATTGCACATTCAAGCAGAGCTAAAGAAGAATACCCCACGATATTCTTAGTTTCGGAAATAAATTACATAGAACTGGCCTTTGAGGGAGGCTTTGGTTCAAGGGAGACTGAATTTTATGCACGGGAAACCGGGCACATCGAAAACTTTGTCAAAAGGACCAACGGATCTCCTTTTTCAGTTTAGACGGTGGCAGTTCCTCGTTAAACCAGGATTTTGCACCAGGGTGAGGCCACTCTAGGATTTTCAAAAAAAAAAAATTTTTTTATTGCTGTCCCTCAGGAATTTAAAAATGATATCCCAAAAGATTATGGCCGGAAAATATCTCGAAGTACTTGTTTTTCAAAGTATAGTACAAAGCCGCCAAATAGGCAGCGCGCCAACTTAAAATTTGAAACTCGCTTATATCAAAACTGCATTTTGAGCAATTATCAAACAATTTACTTAAAATTTTAACTAGATCTTTAAAAATATATTGTCTAAATAGGTATGTAGGATTTTTTTTATACATATATGGTATAGTTTATTTGTAATAGTTTTCTGAGAATTTTGCAAGTTTGTTTTTGTAAGTGCGCCATTCAGCCAAAAATCAATATATTAAATTAAATAAATATATTAAAATTAAAATATTACAGGAGATGTTGGTACGGCCGTAAACCCTTCCAAAAGGCAGGAGGAGGGAAAAACTGCACAGCCACCATTTCTCAATAAATTATTCTATAAAAATTATGTTTAACAGTCAATCATATGTACAATAAACTTCTATATTTGTAAATTCGATTTATTTCTATTTTTTCCTGGAAAAAAAAACAAAAAGCCCATTTTTACGGCCTCTAAAGTGGTCTAACCCCTTAAATTTATTGGGGTGGATCTCAGGGACAATGTTTTCTTTCATAGCCAGCTTTAAGTTGCGTTATTAAGAGTGGGTTCAAAGAAAAATCAGTGTTTGCTTCTTTTTACAAACAATAAAACTGTTAACATTGTATATGTCGAAGGTTAAGAATAAATAAAAAACATAATATACATAAGTAAAAACTACAATGTCTATTTGTTTTACTATGATTTCGGTAAAATTAGTTACTTTGAAGACGATAAATATATTTAAATATATTTTTTTTAATATATATTATTCAATAAAAGTTTTCTTAGAATTTTGCGAAGCAATGCGAGCACGGGGCTGCTTGTCCTTAGTATTTTACAATTTTGACCACATTCTGATTACTCGTGGGAATCAAAATTGATCCAAGAAAATTTCACTTTTAGAGGATAATGCCTCTTTAAAAGCATCAACTTTTAGAGACGTACCTCCACTCGCTGCGGTAGAAACTGTCGATTGGACATTTGCTGCAAACTATAACGTTGAAATCAGAAGCGAGGAAAGGAATTTGTTCCTTCTGAGCAACTCAGACCCAGACACTTTTTGTAAAGACCTAATTAGCATGATATCGGATGAGTTATGTGTACCATCCGTTAGCACGAAAGTAGCCATAAATTTTGTGAGCATATAATAAAAATCTACCCCTTACATTAATCTAAAATCTTCGGATAATAGAAGATTTTAACAAGCCTTGAAAAAAGGTAACTTTAGGGAACGTGCTCTAGAGGTTGTCTTTGCCGAAACCAAAAAGAAAGGCGCAGAGGCCAAACGAACTCGATTTGACGACTCTACTTTCCTGACGAACAGTGGCTCATTTTGATTTTCTTGAATGCAAAAATGCGATATCGTGACGTCGGAAGAAAAGAGATCTCGAACAGAAAATACTACAATCGACAAGGTTCCATAAAGCAATATAGTATATTAAGTTAAATCCCGGAAGACATCAGTCTCAACCACTTTAGGATTGAGCAAATGTCTTAGATACAGGAGAGAGCTATAGATGTTTCAATTGAGCTTAGAGACGAAGAGATAAATCCCCCTTTTGATAACTCCACTATTAGGACTGTCTGGGTTTTTTTTTGCTGGTCTAATGACGACAATTGAAATTGGCTGAGTAATTTTTTTTAAAATCAAGGAGAAATGTGGTCTGAACATGAAGTAAGTGGAAGAGGATTCGTTTCCGAAACCCCATATCATAAGGGGGTTCTTTCCGTAAAGCATTGGCCTAGCTAACGAGGAAAATCTCGCCTCCTTGGATGAGCAGAAGTTAGGTCTTAACACCAGAACCTGGAAAGTCCTACAAACAGTGGAAGAGAAAGATCTAATATAGATGGTTTTACTGAAAGCAACAGTGCAGTGAAACGGCTACACCAGTCATGTCATATACCGTTCCGATAAGCTGAGTTTCATTATAAAGAGCACAGGCAAAATTTCAGCCACCTCCAACACAACCAACATTAGTAGTCTGTCAAAGAGACTACTAAACAACAATGTTAATACGACTGCAGCTGAGGGTTAAAAACCACATGTGCTCGTCTTAACTAGTCGATTAACACAAGAACCAGCTAGTGCGAACAGACCCAAAAGTAGAGTTCCTGTACTTCTACTGAGGAGCTTATCGGCCGAAAATGTAGATCGTCCTGCGACAGTAAGGCCAAAGAGCAACTTTCTTAGCAAGGTTTTCATACGGCGGAGAGGTGATCACAAACTGATTCATATACGGAACCCCGCGTACACCCCCCAACGATGATGGCTACACTCAAAGTTTTGCAGGGAAACTTGCATCATGTTGAAGGTTCCTCGTACACCTTTAATCAACGATGCTCAAAAGAAAACATCACCATTGCAATAATTTATGAACCTTGGGCTATTGACGGCAAGATATTTGACCTCAACAATAATGAACGAAAAATAGAATTTTTCCGAGAAGATTTTAGAACTAGGGTTGCTTTACTGATCAGTTCCAAAACTAAATGTAAAATGCATACATGCCCCAAAAGCGTCCTTTATAAAACAGATGGTATGCAAATAAACAGGAAGCTGCATGTGCTTACCGGTATTCGTCGTCAAATCAGTAATTTTTTTGTGATTTTGGTGGATTTTTGATAATGTAGCCACTAGTCTTTGATACTTGATGCTGGCGGCATAGGACCTCTTAAGAGATTAAGGGAGATTCGATAGGGAAGGATTTAGCGATCTTTTGCGATTGCAATCGTATGACGTCAAACTTCCTCACAGTATTGGCTTAGCTTTTGCATTATTCGGGATATCCGCAACCGTATCTTGACAATAACATGGTAATCGTCCATCAGACATCCACAATACTGAATCCTCGATCGCAGTCTGTCGGTTGACCAGGAGATTTCCAGGTCCCCTTATGAATATTAACATGTGGGAGCATGTACATATGTCTTTGCGCATATAATTTTGGCAAATTTAGCCTTAATACGGACTGTTTCGAGACGCTCGTTTACATGTTGGAAACTCGAGAATTGTTCCCTAAGTCTGGCTCTATCAAAAAATCTATATTCCAATAGGCGCTGCTTTTGCCGTGAAATAATAATAGTAGATGTCACAGTTTCTCGTACTTTTTCTGTCTGGACCATTCCATCGCGCTTCGTCAATGGCGGTAACATCTGCTTTGCAGCAGTTCAAGGCCTCCGCTAGTTGTTCGGCTGCACATAGTCTATTAAAGGACCTAACATTCCACTTGCAAATGAAAAGTATCAGAGGTTTGATGTTGCTTCGTAACTTAATTTTTTTTTTATGGCTGGGCAATAACCCTGCCGGCACAACTCCCGATGGGGAGGCCAGTGCCATTATAGGTACCCCTAGGACAAAGGGTTGGTCAGACCGACACCAGTAATCCGGGGTAACTTCGGGGATGTGAGCGCTATCATTGATCCATTAAGTGCTTATCCGCCATAGTTTTTTTTGCAAGACACTAACTTTGCGGAATTAAATAAGTATTGAAGAGCAAAGATAAACTGTTCACAAATGCAAACAAACTCAGAAATCAAAGTAAGAGGCAGAACTTTACGGAAACTTACGAGGTACTTGAAATCTGAGCTTAAGTTAATTGACTCTCAATTCTGTGTAGGCTTTTTGAAGTTCTTGTTTTTATTTTTTCTTTACCTAACGGATAAAAGGAATTCAAACTTAAAATTGCTTGACCAAAGCGGATAATGAGAATTTTTCTAAGAAATGCCCTAATACAGTCCATGTTTCAATTTTGGCATTAAATAAAGTGAGTCCTTTTTGAATTATTTTCTCAGAATAAATCGCTTATTGGTAATCATAGAAGATAGTCAAAGCGGCATTTACCCGTTTGAACCAGAGAACTTCCAGTTGAATAGAATGAATGAACATACGAGTATGTAGGTAAAAAAAAAGGAAGAACACGATGGGTTTATCAGTTTGACTGAAAACACCCACTTTTGTGTGCTATTAACTTTTTTGGACGAATTGGTAGTTGGATTGATGTGTTATCATATTCAAGGAAGTGGAGAAAAGTATAGTATTCGCACATATTCTTACTTTGTTAAGCTTAAAATTTTAAAAAAGAATCCAATGCCTTAGTCCTCCTATTAGAAATACACAATCATTTGCCTTATGCATTGTATATATGGTATACTCTTTCTTGTATGCACTTTGTTTGCTTCCATAATATGAAGTACTATACTCCCACAGATATATTAAATTCTACGTGAATGGAAGTACGAGTATGTATTATATATACTAGTATGTTCGAGTATTCAATGAGTTTTGCCGTTTGGTATTCCTTTCTACTCTATTGCACACTTTTATCGACTTTTGTGATTTCCTACGCTGTGAAATAAGTAAATCACATTTTTCGAAAATCCTTGAAGTAATTCAATACTAGAATAAACTCATATGGATTTGAGTCGATATAATATTACGCATTTATTGCACGAAAAATGTGCTAATTGACAGCTCACATTGTCATCACTTTGCCACAACATAGGTAGTTGTCTTTTTTGAGGATTTTGTTCGATCTGCAATCACTTTATAGTTCAAATTTTAACCGCTTTTATTGCTTCTACATGTGTAAATAATATGAAAACTTTCAACGCAACAAGTTTTTCTCTCCTTTCCTTTCGGTCCTTTCGGTCCCTCTTTTCGTTGAGTGAGAAAACCGGGCTCTGGCTGATGTGGAGAGCAGCAATGGTTCTGTTTAGCACTCATCGACAATTTATATAAATGCCATTTGTTTACATTCATTTGGTTATTTTCTAAACTTTGAATTTTCTGTTAACGTATTTAATGAATTTGTTCTGGGAACAATTTTGTAATTATCTTTTGTACACCCTGTAGACTGTACTTGTCCGCACTTTGCAAGTGTTTACGTATAATACATAGCAAATACTTTTAATACATACACAGGTTTATTTTGGTACCTGTTAGAAGGTGCCTACATGGTAGTCTATAATGGATCTCCCCCGCAGCATTCGCCAGCCATACGTACTCACCCGGTTTTTTTGCTGTTTTTTCTCATTCGATCGTATGTTAGATGTAGATTAGATAGAGCCGTTACTAATCTCTATGAGAACATTCGTTAAATTTCTTTTGATAATACAAAGATACTATTGTTTATTTTTTTTTTATTTCGTTTTTTTTTATTTTCGGGTTTTTATTTCGTCCACTCAAATTTTGGACACACAGGAGAAAACACAAAAGAGCTAAGTACCAAACAAAATAAAATATATTATAACGTGGTAGCAAACATTTTTTTTTTTTTGTTAATAAAAACAGTATTAAATTCCTAAACCGGTGCTATCAGATAGTGGCCTACCAACCTCAAACCTCGAAAAACAACCCACATAGGTTTCACGGACGGTTTTCTCCGCAAAGGAAAACGAGGGAGTTCGGTCGGTGAAGCCCTTAAGACAGTAGGGAGACTTATGACGAACCAGGAGCTTAAGGTGCGACAGGAGGTCCACCTCGAACACCTTTGTCGGAGCCCATAGGATAGACGGGAGACTCGCAACGGGCTACATCAGATAGGATATCTGAAAGTCGCCGATGGATGGGGACGACCGGTCCTTTCAATCCAGATACCCCAAAACGATGATGACGGGTGAGGGAAAACACCCCAATGAAAGCCAAGTAAGGGGAGGCTAAAATAACACCCGATGCAACCGACACCGGCATCCCACCGACACATCCCACAACCAAGCCAATCGACGATCTCTTTTATAGTAATACCCCAACTAGGGAGAAACAAAGGAGCAACAGTGGTATAGAGGTGGACGGCCAGTATAAACGGGCACACCCCAACGACTCATCAACTTTAAAAGTTAGGTTCGATGGGTGAAGTGATGACGGCCCTTTTTTAATCAAGCACCCTACCGATGGAGTAGCAGAGGCATGTAGGGAAAAAAATAAAAGAATAATTGTTAGGAGTGGTCAGTCCCCATTCCCCCCAAATCTAAAAGCCGATCTATTTTGAAATAAATTTTATTAGTGTAATTCGATGGGGGAAAAGTACGCAGGCATCAGAAAAGGAAGAAAAACTGATTTTCTCAAGTTCCACAACGAAATCTAAAATTAGGGGAAATAATAGGCATAGTTCGGATCCACAGCTTCCATAAACTTTCTTAGTGAGGCTCCCAGTCATCACTAGAAATAGAAGCGAACCGAATGTGTAGAATGAAATGAATGAGAAGCAAAGCAAAGCTTGCTAGGGTTGAAGCTAATAACCTTGTCTTTGGGTCCGTTAGAGCCAAAGAGTCTGAAGGAAGCTGCGAAACACAAAAGATCTGGAAGTCAGCAAATAGAGAGGGTCAGCTCAAGTCTTTAGCGAAGTTTCTTTGAAGTTTGTTTTGCAGAAAAACAAGTAAAGTAGAGTTGGCTTTGGCAAAACAAAAAAAAAAAATAAAAAATAAAAAATAAAAAAAAGGGGGAAATGGAGAAGGATGATAAATAAAGCGGACACGCGGCCGTTAGAAAGCGTTTTTGTGTTTTTCGGGACAAAAATAAATCGTGGAGCTCTAACGAAGCCATTATAATGAGGTGAAAATGTAGTTTTACATTTTTTTTTTTTTTTTGTTTCTTTGCTAGTCGGGGAAGATTTTCCTTTTTTTTATCACGCAAAAGTTTCGTGATTTCGTGATCACATGGCGCCCTTTTCATTGTTCACAGGTTTAGCTGCCGTCAAAGCGCTACCTGGAGGAACCCACAGCTGGGATAGCGGGTTCCCAGCAAAGAAATTATTGTTTGGTTCGGAGCATTGCTCTGATTTACGATTAAAAATAAACAGAATGGACTTGAGGCTGCTCAAACAATATACCTTTTTAGTTAGAGAGCAGTTTGGAAGATGCGCAACCAGGAAATGACAAACATACAATATTTATAAAAATTTAAGGAAAAAAAAGCAAGTTCAGTTAAGATTGAAGAATTGTTCATGGCAAGTTGAGCCAAACTGTCTGAATTCGATTATAGACTTCACATGACTTGGCAGATTATTCCATGATTGAATGGTCTTAAAATGATCTAACAATTAGATGCTTAGAATGTAATTTTGTTGATCAGGTAGTCAGGTTGCTTCAAATGAATAATTTTAAATAGTTAAACGCATCTCCCATATTTAAAAAAAAAAAAAATAGTCTAGGCTAAACCCAAGAAAATGACGTGTTTCTGTTGAGATAGGTATAATCGAATCTGTAAAGATTAAGACAAATCGAGCAATTTCATTGAAAGCAACCCTAGCCTCTAAAACAAATAAGAGTCACAATCAGCGAGTAACTCGCAGCCGTACGTCATTATTGAAACAATAAGTGTTCTTATTAATTTTAGTTTCATTTTAACCGACAGATACTTTTTGGCGACAAACAACCCTCGGAGCGAAGCGTAAACTTTGATGGTATATATGTTCATCATGCAATTTTGTTTGAATTGTTAAATAAGTTATATGACAGCGCATCTTTTGGTCTAAGCCATGTTTTGACATCAAACGACTTAATAAGATTGCTTCTGATCTATACAGAGCAGCAAGGGTTTTCCATCGTTATTCTGCGTGCTTAGTTAATTGTGCACTTACTGGGTCTGAAACCACATTGATAGGGTCGGACAGATCGTTAACAAACATACACACAATACAGCTGACATGATCTTGTACGCAAAATAACGCAGTCTTTATAGTTTTCACAGTTTAGACGGTCTGCTTTCTTGAGGAACGAAATTAATGTAGTTCAATAATGATCCCTTGAGCATTAAACTACTTCGGGGGCATGAAAGCTACCATTCATTAATTCTTTCATTAGATGACCCACTAAGGGTTCAACTGTCATCATCTCGCATCTTTATTTCAGCACCCTGGCTAGTCATAAGAAATCCCTATTGATCTCAGCTCCAAGCAATTTGAAATAGGTAATAGGTATATAAGGATTCTTGTGAGACCAGCACTGATCAGTTGGCCGGACCCTCGCCTAATTATTAAGGCTTTCTAATGAAATCGTCTAATGAAAATCATGGCTATCGAAAACACTGGTCTTATCGTAATGATTTTCTGAACTTAACGCATTTAAACTTTGCAACCATTTGATTAATTGCAAGCTGCCGGTCATGGATCCCACTGAGTGGAAGGATTAACGGTAGTTCAAATTAAGACTTAAAACACGGTACCGTGGGACTTTGGTCCAGACCCAGATTGTAGGGGTAGGCCTCCTAGTGTGAGGGTTCCAGTTGGTTTTGACCCTATGATCGGTAGGAGGTTTTAGGTCGGCCTCGACTGATGCCAAATGTGGTGCAGTATTATTTTTCGCTGCTCAACAGTGGCGGTAGGTTTTGAAATAAAGAGAAGTGGGTTTTTAATTCGGAAACAATTCGAAAAGTGCCCCATTATATATACGTTGTTGTTTTACTTATGTTCTCCAAAACTTATCTCCACAAAGCATGTAGAAAAGAGAAATATTCCAGCCAAGACTTTAAAAAGAAAGAAAAAAGATAACCTTCAGTGCAAAGTAGAAACTATTTCTGGCAGTCTGTAGAGGTATCCAAGCTTACAGTGATCAAATCTGGAGTTTTGAAATGTTTGAAAAAGTGGACAAGCTAACCGGTAATTTCTTGAACGTAATATTGAAACTAATCAGAACAAGTATATAATATAATTAATAGGCAGATTCTCTGCATTAACATAGGCAGATTTTCTGTAAGATTAAAAGTAAACAATAATATTTAGAAATTTGTGATAGAAGTAAAAGTCCTTTGTAAGAGTAGAATCCAGTTCAGCTTTTATATTTTTTGGGCTGAGGCCTGAGGCCTGAGGCTGAGTATTGTATCACATAACGACGACCAATTTTCTCCATTTTCACAAATTCACTGACAACGTTCATTATTGGTGGCTGCCAAACAAATACTTAACAACGTGGCACTTTCAAATTTGAAACATACACTTTATAGACTGCGTACTTTCCATTACAAACAATTACCGCCGGGTAGTTGGTATATATGGTTATGTATGATGCCAATGTTGCTCTATCTATAATATTGTTAAATTAATACTAAGAGTCAGGAGTTTTTCTTTCGCTTTGTGTTATATTCTCCGAGCAAATTGTCCATATAATGCCTTCAATATCCGAACAGCTGTTTGTCAACAGTATGCATTCGCAGAGCCTATAGTTTTTGCTGAAATTGGCAGTCAACATGGTCCAAATATCGCGTAGTGGAGCAGCTTTATCAGTTTTAATATATGTGAAACGAGTAATTTCGTTGTCAAACTGAATAAAATGCAACAGAAATCTAAATCTGTCATGTGATATTGTAACTCGGATCAGAATAAAATGAAATGGTTTCCATAATTCCAATAAATTCTCTGTATCTGATTCGTGTGCGCCACAACTACAAGAGTTAAGATTTTAAGAAAAGCACACAACTTTTCCTCTGAAAATGGCATAAATATTTTTTCCTTTGGGCAACAATTGGGGTATGGCTATCTTTGTTCTAAGTCTTTGTTGTATTTTTCAATAATACGTCTCAATTAGTTTCACGTAGAATTATATCACACATTTTGCTGATAAGAGTCCTGCTCAAATTCAGTGAATCTCTTTGCTTCAATGTCAGCAGCTTCTTACTCTACTTCGTCGGCTGGCAATATGATTTCTTCATTATAAGATAAAACAAATGATTCTTCATCATATTTCACGAATTTCCGAAGAATTAAGTCTTTGATGACGTACTCGTCTCATAGAGCAATAACTGAAACCCGGATTTGAATCCATTTTTCTTTTAATTTTCAGTAACAATAGCACGAAATGCGTTACTTTTCGAAGCCACAAAAAAACAAATACAGTAAAACAATTACACAAAGATAATAGAAATCAAAGTTTAAATGTCAAATGCTATGGTAATAAAGGTTTTCCCCAATAACTTTTCCCTCATTACTTATTTTAAGTTGTTTTTTTTCATCACTCGGAGACGATTAAATATGCAATGATGAAAAGCATTTCTTTCTTTGAGGATCTTTTAATTTCTATTAAATCTTTTTAAGCTCAAAACAAGAATACAATACAGCACGGATACAAAAAAATTTGTAAAATACCGATATTTGTAAAATAAAATCAACAGCATTCTTTCGATGTTAAATTTAGATTTAATTCGTTTCATAAAGGTTAAATACAAAAAAAAAAACGTTAATTCAGTTAATTCAGTTCACGACACATTAAACAAACAATAAAAAGGAATACAAATAAAATCACTTTGTTTGGTATATAAGTATACAAATCTCAGTTCTTGAAGCAGCCCTGAATTCTTTTTTGAAACAATTTTTTTCTGCGATTTCTAAAAAAATTTTTTTTAATATTGTACTTATGGTAGCGTGTTCGTCATCGAACATCGAACAAACTACGTTTTTGAACGTTGAAACAAGGATGTTGAAGTCGGCTCGAACTCCACCTCATCTTCTCCTCATTTTTCTCTTTTATTATTTCGCTTACTCTTTTATTATTATTTCATTTTTGAAGTCTCTAAAGCAATGTATTCATTGTTTTCATTCTTCTCTAATTTAATCAGATCATCGCAATTTATAACAATATCACTAAAAATATCTGCTTTTTCAAAGTAATTTTGTATTGTTTGAGGTGTTAGAAGCCACCAGGATCTTTTCATCATGTGCAATGCTTCCAATACAGTTATCTGTCTTAAAAAATTACCAAAACAATTCCCCTCAATAGCAAGGACTTTTTTCCTAAATATAGTTTTTCCTTAATGTGCCTTAAACGACTGGATAATGTTAATAGAAATAAAATTAAAGCTTCCTTTTTGGTTGGAAAAAAAAAAAAAAAAAATACTATGTACGAGTATGTATCTTTAGTCGAGTGGTTATATGAGGCCTGTGGTGTTTTCTGGCAAAAATATTGGGAGTTGGAAGGAGTTTATGGCACGAAGCAATATTAACTAAGAGCAACATATATTTATCTGCCCCAGTTGCATTACTTACAAAAAAACAAGATCATTCTTTCTTTTTGTGTTTGTTGGTCACTGATTTTTTGGTTTCCTGAAAAATAATACATGGGCTGAAAAATCCGCTTCTAAGAGAGGGCACCACTTGAATCAAATCCAAGTTAGTACCAACCTTCAAAAGATACGTGTATAAATTTGACAGCTTTCGGACGATCAGTTCTCGAGATATAGCGTTGTGAGTGAAGCAACTTTTGTTATTGTGAAAAAAAATGGATTCAAAGCAATTTCGTGTGTTGATTTATCATTGCTTTTTGATGGGAAAAAATGCAGCCGATGCAAAGAAATGGCTTGATAAGTGTTACCCGGACTCTGCATCAGGAGAACGAACCATTCGCAAGTGGATTGAAAAGTGGTCATACGAGCACCGAAGATGATGAACGCAGTGGACGTCCAAAAGAGGCTGTTTCAGATGAAAACATCAAAAAAGTCTACAAAATGATTACGAATGACCGTAAAGTGAAGTTGATCGAGATAGCTGAGGCTCTGAAGATATCAAAAGAGCGTGTTGGATATATCATACAGAATATGAATCAACAACGTGTTGATGATTCAGAGGAGTGTTTAAAGCCGAATTTTTGCGTCGGTATGTGACAATGGATGAAACTTGGCTCCATCACTTCACACCAGAGTCAAGTCAGCAGTCAACTGACTCAACAGTCGGCTGGCAAGGTTATGGCATCCGTATTTTGGGATACACATGGAATAATTTTCATCGACTATCTCCAAAAGAGGCAGACTACCAACAGCGACTATTACATTGCGTTTTTGGAGCGTTTAAAGGACGAAATCGCAGAAAAACGGCCGCATTTGAAGAAAAAGAAAGTGCTGTTTCATCAAGACCATGCACGGTGTCACAAGTCGATGAAAACGATGGCAAAATTGAGTAAATTCGGCTACAATTTGCTTCCCCACCCACCGTATTCTCCAGATTTCCGACTATTTCCTGTTCGCAGACCTCAAAAGAATGCTCGCCGGAAAGAGATTTAAGACCGATAAAGAAGTAATCGCCGAAACAGAGGCCTGTTTTGAGGCTTAACCGAAATCGTACTACAAAACTGGTATCGAAAGATTGAAAAATCGTTTCAATCAGTGTATCGCCCCCGAAAGCAACTATATTGATAAATAAAGTTGAATTTGTGTTTTACTATAAAAGGGGCTTTTCAGCCCATGTGTTATGTGCCATCGGGTAGTGCTTTTTATAACAATTCAATTTTATCTCCGTTGAAATTCTTTGTTGCCTCAAAATTAGCGGAAAATAGTTCGCTATGAGGTTTCCTGAAACTAATATTTTTAATTGTCTTTCATCGGAGAAGCCGATTATTTAATTTATTTTATTTTATTTTTTTATTTTATTTTTTAATTTTATTTTATTTCTGAACAAATTATGTAGAGAGATTATTCACAAAGATTTTTGTCCTAGATACAACTTAAAAAACTGGAAGTAGAATATTAAGTCTTAAATAACTTAAATATTGTTATTATTTTTAACACAAATAATACCAGAGGAGGAGGTGGTAATATTGTTATCTGCTGGTAAAGTGGCCCACCATATTGTATTAAGGCAAACACAAGTCTTGAAAGTCTTAAGGTCTGCATGTGGCTCATATGTGCTCATTGTTTGACACTTGGAAAATTTTGTCGTACGCTGTACAATACGCTTTAGATCAATTATTTTATCGATTTTATAGATTTTAAACGATTTAGTTTTATTTTAAACAGTGTCCACAATTTTGTCTTGTGAGTACACAAGTCACTTGGAAGAAAGTGTATAATCCCACTTGAACTATAGCAAAAGCTGGTAGACTATCTTTTGTATATGGAAATTAAATATTAGAGGCTAGAAGGATGGTTATCAATTAGCCATAAAATATAATATCAAAACCATTCAGAATCGACGTGCCTAGTCGAACATGGTTAGATCATTTTTTTAAATAGACATAATTATAGCTTGTCTTTGAGAAAACCAACAGCGACCTCATATGCCTGAGTATAGGACTTTAATCGTGTTTCAGTAAATGAGTGTATGAAGTGAATTGGTTGTGAAAATATTTATAAACATTATTTATATTTATATTATATTTATAAACAATATTACCATCTTCTCGTTATATGATACCTATGGCATATAGAGATATGGTCCTTAGGTTTTAAATTATAAGAATTGGCAGAAGATTTTTGATATATGGCCTGTGTATATACATACATACATACGCTTTTGAATCCATACAAATAATGATAATGATAAATGTTGGAACATTATTCACGATTTTTGTGATTTTTCTTGTATCGATTGTATAAATGTGGGGAGTAATTTTGCAACTACTACAATGGCTTTTACCTTGATATCTTAGGATATACTCGTAAATCCTTCACTAAGTATAGATATGTAAAAAAAAAAACTCTTTGGGGAAAGCTGTGAAGGAGCATTTTGGTTAATACATTCGATAGTTCCAGTGTTCTTTCAAAACAGCATTCATAGCCAAAAGCCATAAATAAAGGTAACGTATTCATGAAAATATGCTAGAGAGACTAGGTATGCCAAACTCGGTAACTATCATGCCGCAAAAAAACATCGTATTACTCTTTTGTTTTTAATTTAACTCACCTTGTTATATCATGAGTTCCAATTATGCTTTAACTTTATCGGTTGGAGAAATATCTGCCTTAGACGTGTTTTATTTTGTTTTGTCTTTTTGTACGGTCATTAATAGAAAATCTTTTGAAATTGTAATAAAATTGAAAAAGAGAAAAAGTTAATCAGTCTTTTCAGTCAATTAATTAATCAATGAAATATGATAGTGTGTGAATAATTTTAATTTCAGTTGACTTAGTCTTGCATTCTTTTAACCAGCTTATGCTTATGTAAATATAAGAACAACAGAGTTTAAAGCCAATAGGCAACAAAGGCTAACAATATTCCAAACGATATAAGGTATTGTATCATATTGTATTGTATTCTATTGTACATATATATTTATTATAAAAACTCAATGATAAAAGGCTTTGCTTACAAATAAAGTATAAAGTTTCAAAATGCTGGGATAACTTTTACAAAAACGAATTTAACTAAGCTAGAGGGGGTCTAAGAGATAAATGGAAACTTGTCTCAATAAGCTTTCTTCCTCAAATAAACTTAAAACGATTCGCTTTAATAATAGTTTCGTTTAGTAAATAATTACTTTGCCAACATTTTCTAACTGAATCCCTCTACATCATTCTGTCGGAATTCCAGTTCCGTAAGTACTCAGTTCGAAAATGCTCTAAGCTGTGCCATTTTCCTTAAATTAATTAAAGGCTTAGAATTGTTTAAAATTAAAGCCACTCTTAAAAATTCAAAATTCCTGTTATTTTGATAGCTTTTACAACTGCTTGCTAAATTTCGTTTCATGCTTTGTTGTTGATGTCCTAACGGATATATTTAATAAAAGTTTCTTATCTGCTGTCTTCCCCAAAGCCCATAAATGTGCGGATGTAATAACATATGGTGTTATAGGCAAAATTCGCTTCTTCTTTTAATAAGTAAAGTCTTTGAAAAAGTTACAAGAAATAAGGTCGTTAACTTTCTGAATAAAACATGTTTTTTTTTAGCTTATTTCAATGCGAATTTCGAAAAGGTAAAAGTTCGAAAGCTGCAGTATTGAATTTCTGTTCACAAATCTTCAAGAGCTGGGTTAACAAAAATTTGAGAGCAGTTCCAATTTGGCATTTGACATGGTTAATCGTGAATCGTGAAATCTTCTGCGGAAGATTAAAATTTTAAGGTTTAGAGGTTTTATTACAAGGGGTTCGAGTTATATCTTCAGAATAGATCTCAAAGAGTAACGATTAGAAGTAGAGTAATACTTGTAAATCTAAAGGTGCCACAAGGATCTATTTTGGAACCTGTTCCCCTTCCAATCTATATTAACTCAATATTTAAGCTGCTTTCAAAGGCCGTCTCATTGCTCTCTAAATTTAATTGATGAAAAAAAAAGGTTTTTCAGTTTTCCAGTGCAAAATGATTTTTTTGCACTCCACCTGAATGCCAAAGTTTTTAGTTGGCGACCCCAGTAAGGGCCGCTTCTACTATCCAAGCTCTTTCAATATAACATTTTGTAGCAATCTTAACTGCAGCGAAAAATGTTTCCTAATAGAAAACGTTTAATGATTTAAATACCTTGGGCTTTTATATTATTGAATCTGGAATGTGTTTCACCACAAAGACGACTTAAGGCAATATTTTCGCGCAACTTATAGGAATTCCTTTTATCTTTGAAATATCTGTTCAAAAAATTTCCTTAAAAATATTTATTATGAAATTCTCCATTCCAAACTTCAATAGTTTGGAAGTTCTTCCTGTATGCCATCTATATATCATTAAAGTTTAATAGTCGTTTTTCTATAGATTTGGTAATTGGAGTAATAGTGTTCTTGAAAATTATAATATACATGGCAATCATTCAAATCTGATAGATAACTGTCCCTTCGTTCCGCATTACAGCTTATAAGAGATTTTAAACTGTTGCATCGAGTCGCCTTTTTAACTCGCGTCTCAATAAAAAAAATAATTAACCAATTAAAACACTGGCTTCCAGTCCTAAAAATCAGAAACCCGGATGTCCTATTTCATGATATTTCTTTCCTTCTTGATATTTTGGTGGTTTCTTCTCTTTTTCAACATATTGCAATCTCACATTTTTCAATTTAATTTAATTTAATTTTAAGATCAAGGTTTTACGATTAATTCCATTAATCCAAATATAATCAAATTATGTTACATTTTTCTTACGGCTCAATTAATTCTTTTTCTAAACAAGAAATTGTCCAAACTTAGCTTACAGGGTAACCCCATCGATTGGTTTTTAATGCTGTTCGTATTTCTATTAATGAAATATTAAATGTCACTGAGATTCCTCTAGCAGTATTTTTTTAAATTTAACCTAGGATAAGTTGAACTATTGTATTTTGTTACTAGTGAACATAAAATATATAAATGAAACTTGATAACAGCTATTAGTAAAAAGCCTGTTATTTTCTTGGTAAATTCAAATATGTGATCAGAGCTTTTATATTAAAAATATATGCCGCAATTGATCAAAGTTTTAATTTTTGCTGGATTGAGACTCAGTCCGTTATTTAAAGACCAGGTGTAAATGTTTTTTTAGCGTTCGATCAATATTTTTTCATCCTTGGTTTTTAAATGATTTTAAGAAAAACGAATATAGTTTGACATCATAAGCATATACCTTCGTATATGTGGTTCGCAATTCGTAAAATATTTAGATATGTCATTAATGAAATATGAAATTTATTAGGTGAACCTATAGAGAATTGAAGAAGCGAACAACATTTATTACCGCCAAATACATATTGAGATCGGTCTGCTAAATATGAAGCTATGCAATTGCAGAAGCAGCTTAAATAACAAATTGCCTTTCCAGCATGTCACCCATGGGGCAAAATAAGCACTGAACCCAAACATCTTTCTTTCTCTCTCTATCCCATTTTCCAAAAAACAGTTAGAAATACGGAGGTGACTAGTGGTTGTTTTTTCCTGTTGTTGTCTGTTTCACCTCTCTGCCCTCCTGCCTCTTTTTGTTTCGACCCCTTTCTTTTCTTCCTATCATGCTCTGGATGCAATGGTACAGGTGGGATCAACTTGATTCGTTGGATCCAGTACCGCGCCAGAGATTACCATATATCTACCCCGGTAAGAGGCAGGTGGACTCTAACAGACAGTCTCCCTTGATGCTATAAGATGCCGACGACCACAGTAAGGGCCGAAAGCCCTCCCTACAACAGATATTGTTTGCTACCAGTGACATTATTTTATAAAACCTCTAAAGCCCCCAAATTCGAAAATAATAATTTGAAAAGAAAGCCCATGATGCCTGCAAGGAGACTTGCAGGGCTCTTAAAGTAATTCTTCGGAAAACTTTCCTCTCTACTTGGCGGTAAATATTTGAGCTCACTTAAATTGAGGACCAAAAAAGCCCCGGTCCGAAGTACTCGACAAACAGAACGAAAATGACGAACGCCACAAAATATCGACCAATATGATTGGGTGGTTACACATGGAGGCAGTCAAAGTTCTGGAAGTGAGTTCCTTTGCTCTAGCCACTGAACCGGGTATGCATATGTATGGGTGTGAAAGGCAACTAGCCGAAATTCGGGGCTAATTAACTAGCCGTCAAAGCAGAGAGTGCAATTTTGGCAAAACGAAAACAACAAAAATAATTATATAGAAAAAAAAAAAAAAAAATAGAAAACAAACAACTATCTAAAGGAATAGATATTAACGAACCAAACAAAAAAAAGAGACAGAAACAACGCAAAACAAACGAAAACCATCCCGAGGACAAGACATACCCGGGGCCTCCCCTACGTAAGGAAAAAAAAAGGGAAAAACGGAGGATGAGATCGAGAGATCAATCCTAAAGACGAATAAAAGCTATGGTACAACAACAAGAGTGACTGCGCTAAGAAGTACATACTCCCCTCTGCAACCCCGATATTAAGACAGGATCGAGCCCAAGTAGGCAGAAAATCCATAGATAAGTACGCCTATGAATTTTTTCATACATTTGTATGATCTTCCCTTAGTTGGAATTATTTGTGATTCGCGGAATTAGGTAATGTTAATAACCATTCGTTTGGCAAATCACGTAACTCTTTAGCGTTTTCTCTTAAAACGTTTGCGACCCCGTTGATTGCCAGTGAGTAAACCACCTTTGTGATCTTATGGAGACGTGGACCTTCCGTTGGCCGTCAAATGAAGTGTTTGTTTTTATCATAAAAATTGGGCGTCCACTTATATATTATTGTTTACGTTAATTTCCTTTCTTTTTTTTTTCTTTTTTAAAATCGCGGAATAGGTTTAATACGAGAAAAGAGCTATGATATAATTTCATTGCAACAGCAGCTCACTGAGTACTTTCAGCATTTGAATCCAGAACAGAGCATAGTTTTTAACAATAACATGCACCTAATTAAGAGTAGTGTATGTGGTTTGTGATTTCCTCCTCTCCGGGAGAAAGTGGCAAGACTTTTCTTATAAATTTGTTCTTATCCAAATTTTGGAAAGATAAAGGATTTGCTGTTGCAGTATCCTCCTCTGGAACATTTGTCACGTTACTCGATGGTAGCTGAATGGCTTATTCAGTACTTAAATTGCCGTGAGCTTAGCTCATGAATAAACATCTATTTGTAACATGTTTACTGTTCGTTTGAGAAAGATGCACAATATCCCACAAAAGAGCAATCGAAATACTAAAGCAGAACATGAAAGATACTGCTTTCATGCTTGAAAACTTAAACTCTATGACAAATTTACGAATACAACTGCACAAGGACACAGAATCAGGCAATATGGTATTGATACAGGTGCTAATGCTATGATATACTATATGAGTATTAAATCGTTAATTCTCTAATATTGTTCAAAATACTGAGGAATTAGTGAGCAAAGTTTATTATTGTGTGAAAGGTAAATTTTCGTGTAGACTAATGAAAACGTAGGACAGAGTTTCTTAACCGATTATATATAATGATACGAGTTTATAAGTTACACATCTGGATCTAATTATTGTTACGCTATTATAATTAGTGGCAAAGCTAAAGTAGAAAGAGGGAGAAATTGTTTTTATCCAACCAATCCCTTTGCCTTTTCAATTTAATAGATTGCAATTTCCACTAAAAATTTGCTTTTGGAATGAATGAATGAAAATCCAAGGGCAAACACGCTTTGTGGCATGCTAACGAACATCAAACCAACAAAATCTTTATATCCTTGCAAGAACGCAGGACGAAAAACATTGTTTGAATTAAGATCTTGTATTACATAACTAGCTGGCCCGTGCTCGCCTTGCTTCGCAAAGTTCTACGAATACTTTTGTTGGTTAAAATATTGAAAAAAAAAAAATAAATAAAAATAAAAAATGAAATCATTATAAGAAAAATCAAAAATTTGAATGACTGCCCCTAAGCTTTATTAATCGTCATGCAGAAGCAAGGCTTAATGGGAAACTGCAACCGTCTAAACTGAAAAGGGAGATCCGTTTATATCATTGGTATTCTAGGAATAAGGGCATCCTTCTCTGCTGCAAGTCCAGTAAGAATTAGAGCTATAATGATGTTTTTGTTTAGCTTCTTGACTTGAAGTCTTGTGCCATTGAAGCCTTTTCAATAGCTTGTGGCCCTCGTTCGTGCGATTTAACGCCGCTTGATTATTTTCTGTGGGGCTATGTTAAGTCATTGGTTTATGCCAACACGCCGACGACGTTGGAAGAGCTCAGAGCCAACATTGAATGCGAAATAGCGGCCGTTTCGGCCGAAAAGTGTGGCCGAGTCGTTGAAAATTGGGTCCAACGAATCGACCGCTGCAAACGGTCGGTCCATTCATAAATGTTTTGATTGTACTTCAAGCCAATAATAAAGTTTTTGAAATATCTCAAATGGTTTGCCTTTTATTTAAAAAAAAAAAAGTTGTCAAGTCGTTATTAGAAAACCCTATATGAAGAGAAGATTGTCATATACACAAACGGAAAATTATGAAACTTGAAAATACATTCATATGCAATGCGAATACGAATACAAATGGGAGAGAGAGAGCGTGCGAAATGATGACGGAATGGAAAATGTAACAAAGCAGAGGCGATTGAATAGAGGTCGATCATGTAAGGAAATAAGAGTAATTGATGTTTTTAAAATGTTTATCTATTTATTTCTCAGCATGTAGGTGTAGTAATGAAGAAATTAAGGGCTCAAAATTTGCGTAATCAATTTGACTCTATCAAACAATTTATGTCGTTGTAATTTTTTGAGTGGCTTTAGAGTTATCAATGATTATGTGGGTCAACCTCAAAAAAATAGGTATAAATGTTGTATTTTCTTGTAAATAAAAACATTTAAATAAAAAAAATTAGCCTATGTCACTCTCATGAAAATAACGAATATTATAAATTTTGTTTCACGTTAATCGGTTCAGTAGTTTTTGAAATTATCTTACGACAAAATTTTAAAATGTTTCGTCATTATATAATAGTAATGATGATCATATAATAGTAATGATTGATAACAAAGAATAATTTTATTTCTAACTTCCTGATAGGGAAGTTTTTGCATTCACCTCAAAAATCGCTTCATTAGCTTTACTAAAAACTTTCAATTTTAACCGATTAGGCTTAGCTAATATTCTGACCATTTTCAAACTAACTTGTCCTAAATTCTAATAGGGTATGGAATCTCAAAAACCATTGGAGAATACTATTGTACAGGTTTTTTTCACCAGGAAGTTCTTTGTGTGATCCATCTGTTGCGCCCGTTTCGGCTAGTTTTGAATTTACAAATGTACGTTCACTACAAACATCTATACATACACAGATACATGTCTACGCTACCATACACCCAGTTACTTATAAATACTTATAAAATTACAAGCGTAAATACTCATCATCATTCATCGACTGAAGACGTTCTTTACAGATTATTACACATACCAAAATTTGGGAGGAGAAGCACCGCGGACTATGAACAATGGACTATCATTTTGCTCATGCAAAAAGTTCATCCATACAAATATATGCACGGACATAGTCAACTAGTACTAAGAAAATAACAAGGGTTGAAAGGTATACATGAACCCTCTTTGGTCGGTTTGAAATTTTTTTAAAAATATGTGCCAATCTTTTTTTCTACTACCAAACCCACTAAAATTACAATAATAGTAGTTGAAATCCGAAAAATTAAAATGTGAACAATTAAACAACTCGAAATGCAAAATAAAATGTATAAGTTTTAATTACACAATTAAAGTAATCACATTTACTCGTATAGCATACGATAACGATTAGAAAATTTGCTCTCATAAATTGAAGCATTAAATTATTAATGAAATCTTATACTCGGCGTTTAATACAGTTTCGTTCCATTAATTTAATTGGTTGTCATGTGAGCGGCGTCATTAAGTTAATGCTTTTTTTATTTTGCTTCAATTCAATAGAGTAAGAATGAAAGGTAACTGTTGACATAAAAATTGATTCTCAGCATTGTCGGCAATGATATGAGGCGTTTAAGAACTCAATGAACATCACTGTTTACGCTTAAATTCTCTAAGATTCCCAAAGACATTCTATGTGTCCACGGACAAGTGGTTCTCCTGTACATTCCTTTAAAAATCCTAAAGGTATTCGAGTTACGGTGTATGGACTTAGAAAATTGGATTTGAGAATAGTACTAGCATTGATTTTTATTACATAATTCTTGCATCGGATGTAACACAATATTCAACTTTAAGAAAAATGAAATTGAGTACACAAAAATCAATGTAATTTTATATGTTTTTTAAGTTCATGCTCGATGCAGCATTTTCGTGATTGAATTTATCACCAGATACCTCCCGGATACAATGCTGCAACGGGCATATTATTTTTCAACGGACAAGACGATTCGATGAAAAGTAGTAATATAAAGAATTTTCGCACAAAGTAAGTAGAGATTGTAAGGCATCAAAAAATCAAAAAAATCGAAAAGCGTACTCAATATATAACACACATATTATAACCCTCCATTTCATACCACAGAGACTTTGTTTTCTTATGCATATAAACTTGAAATTATTTTAATTAGAAGGGCCCCAAACTCAATCTATATATAAAAGTGAAAGCTTTGGAGAGGATGTGAAGACGCTCTTAGGCGTTGGGTTGACACTGACATACAAATAAAAGCGAAAAGGTAATGGGACTAGTTACGGAAACTGTGTTTGATTCTTCTGAAATAAGAGAGGAGAACAATGAAAACTAAATATGATATCGAGGTCCAGCCATGGTATTTTTCGCGGTAAGGATTATAGAATGAATAAGGTATCACTAGACCAAAACAACCGAATCTTCAGGGAAGTCACTCAACCAAAAACAACTTGTTAATCATAAAGTTAGTTGGCCAAAGCCACATAAGATTACCTAAATGAATATTCAGTCAAATTCATCATTGTGTATTGATCTATGATATTATTGTGTAGAACAACTAAAGCCCACATAAGGAGGCAGATTTGTCTCTGTGTTTTTTTTTTAGATAGATTGATAGATATCTATTGTGGCACTAATTTACAGTCTTTTAGATACAATTATTATTTTATAGAGATTTATTTAAAGTAGTAAAGTGAGTAAATCTATTTCTTCGAGAGAAAAGAGCTCTTCGTGGTTTTTCACGCATTTGTTCTTGGTAGTTTTAGTCCATGCATTCGATGTGTTTCAGTTCAAGATCAGTTTTGGGTTTCATGCTAGCTGATACACTTCGATTTAATGGTAGTAAAGGAAAATCCATGAGGTTGGCTTCAAAAGTTGGTTCTGCCCTTCTAACACGTTTTGTTTTGTTTTCGTCAGAGAACTTTTCTCTAATTTCCATAAAACTTTGTCGACTGTTTGCACATTTAAAATTTTTTGAAGCGCATTCATCAGTATTGTGGCACTCGGCGCAAATAGCGCAATGAGTCTTGGCATGGCAGTTATAACACTTATAACACACTGCGTAACACGATTTAATTTTCTTCTTGAGAAATCACACTAAACTAAATAAAATACATCGACAAAACAATCATACTCTTTTTTAATGTCTTGACATTTCAACCCGATTGACACTAGTTCAGCTTTTAGCTCTTTTATAGTTAACTCATCAAGTCCATACAAAATAACTTTAAATGACCTTGACGTTAGTAGGTCATGAATGAAGAACTGCATGTTTTTTATTTAAAGTACATTACACATTGCACAAACCTTGATGCCGATACTCATAATTTTCACAAAATAATTGTCAATTTAATTAATTAATTTCGCGAAGAAGACCATGGAGGATTCCTTGCAAAACGTACACCGAGGTGATTTTTGCTTTTTTATCCAAGGCGGATGGAGATAAAACTTCAACACAGTCTATGTCTTCGTTGTTCGAAACCGATAGACACTACAACGGCGCGAAATAGTTTATTCTAAAATTGTTTTCTCTAGAACCCATTTTAATTACCTTATGTTAGAAGACCGGTGGTCTTCAACATTAGGTGACCGATTTTGGGGATTTGGGAAATTTTGGGTAGTCATGGACGATCATATAACGAAGTATGATACCTTAATCGGTACAGACATTCTATCGAATGGTCGTGTAGTGACCAAATCGGCAATTGGCAAATTTTAGCCCTCACCAGCGAAAACGTTAATGTCGGTGAGGAACTCATAGTGTCAGAGATACTCATAAAGTTGCTTAATTCTTACGCAAATTGTTTCGGGGAACGGAAAATGTTCTGTGACAAATAATAAGTCAATTATGAAAAATAATGACCCGTGCGCATTCCAACCGATGATGATACAAGTTGTCGAGCATGTGAAAGAAAAGGTAAAAGGTAAGCAGGCCTAATGTTTCGGATCTCAAAATATGCATTTATAGACGACGCTAAACTAAGGCTTTTAAACAGTTACCTATTCTAGTAGTTGCAAGCGGAGTGAGACATGTTTTTTAACTGTAGAACCAGTCCTGAAGATTTACAATATGACGAAGGATCATTAAGTTCACACTGACGCAAGCAGTGTTAGATGCAACGAGAGAACGACCGCAAAACAAAACCTATGGCGTATTTCAGTAGGGTAGGTAACAAATCCGAGCATATTTACATAGCTATGCGCTGGAGGTCTTAGCTGTTTTAGACGCCTGCAATGGATCCATCATTTTCTACGACAACTGAATTAGTTTCCGCATAATTTTCTGTATCTTTCCCTTGCAAAGCTGGAGACACTTATACAGAATAAAGCAGAATTTTCATTTGAGTTTGGAAAACAACAAAGTTTTTATATTATGATAAGGACTTTGATAAAAAGATGCGTCTCTTGGAATATATAATCCTCAATAGGGATAATGGCGCCAGTCATAATGCCATCGTATTATAAGTGATTCGGTGGGTAGATACAAAAAGATACTCTGTCGCATTTGCTATAGTTGCCATAAAGATAGGGCACGAATTTGAAATAGTATTCGTTGCGTGTAAGACAGAACGATATATATATTTTTGTTTAACCCGGTAAAATAACGGTGGACAAAACTTTTAACAAAAGACTTTTAAAGTCCATGCACGGGAGGAAAAGAAAAATAAAGTGTGCATTTAGGAGAGGAACTCTGTACTCTTCTAAACAAACTTACAAACCCTCGTCACGATATCCAAATCATGACGTTTTAAGTACTAATGCTAGCAATGAGGGCATATTTTGCCCGATGATTAATTCCGCCGATAGAAAAATATGACAGATGGTGATATCGATATCTAACATATCGATATATCTTAGGCCATTTGACTGTCTCTAATAGGAGAAAGCGCAATCAATTTGATTACGTTTTGATAGACACTATGTATTATTAACTGGAACGATTTACAGTTACGGCCAATGTCAACGAACTGATCAAGCCTTCACTATTTGACTTACGCAAAGCTGCTCTGAACCCAAATACATATCAGCGTAGCGGGAACACTTCTCCCGCACTTTGGGAGTTGCAAGACGTATTCCAATACCATTGGGAGAGTTAATGATACGAGCTAGTTGAGCTACTAGCTACTACAAAGAAAGGCCGAAAGAGAAAAAATTCACAGAAATAAGAGACGAAAGTTCTTTGAATTGGTCATTTTTAAGGAGTTCATTAGGAGTCTACATACATATGTACATACGTGGATGTGAGGAAGGACTTAAAATGTTTTGTGTAGTAAACTGTTAATGAGTTAACAGAGTAAGGAAAAAAGTCGACAATATATAAGCATGAATATACAAATACATTTGCAGAGATCTTTGAAAATTTATGTGAAATGCTCTATTTATATTTTTATATATCTTCTTAGATGTCCAAACCTAAAAAAAGTTAATAAATTGGAGCAAAGAATTGCTGCAGTTCTTTTCTGTTTAGAAACAGATGGCTTGTAGGAGACTTAAGACCCAAATTTCATTTATAAAACTTTTAACTTACGAGTAGATTTCATTTTCGTAGAACGCAGACCTTTTTATCCAGCGATTTTCACAATATAGTTTAAGAAAATTTCCTATTTCGACAAACGAAATGTAGCTCTCTATCAAATATCACGTCTTTAATCAGATTTGAATCATTTCATAAAAATTCGGATGCGAAGTCTCGACCTTGTTGTAGAAAAGGATTCCGAGAAAAACAACTGGATACGCTTTAAAGAGAAACTTGGCAATTCCGACAATACTCCAAACAAGAGAGTAGAGAAAGCTGTTCAGAAACTGAACGGTACCATCATTTGGTGTTTTGTTTCCTATCAGAAAAAACGGCAACAGATCGCTCCATGGTAGAGCGCAGTTTTGCGGCGACTATGTAGGTAAACTCGAAAACTCTTAAGCAGGATTTAAAAAAGTGCCTTTTATAAAGACTTTTGCGAAATGATAAAAAAACGGCTGAAACCAGCTTCAGTCCTCAAAATAGACAAATTCGTCAAATTAAAAACACTTAGATTTGGAAGTCTCTATCTCATGCTTGAGATTCAGTTTCCAGGTAATTAGCTCACAACCAACTCCTATCACCGCAAAGTAATATTTCATAATCAGCCGTAATTAGTGTCTGCAAAGATCTGCAGTGACGAAGCTATTGAATAGCTTCAAATGGCCTAGAACATCCAATTAAAACTGCAATGTAAAAAACCAACAGCTGCACAAATGCGAGCGCAGCTCTGTTTGATGCTACGGTGTATGTCAACAATCAGCTGACCAGGCATAACAAACACTTAATGTGGATGGCAAAGGAGAAAGCGAGACTAGAAAACAGGTGATTTGCTTGGGAGAGTGCGGGAAAAATATTGGCCTCCCAACGCAGCCGATATTATTAAGTTCCGTTGACGATAAGATCAAAATTATACGCACACAATACAATAGTTACAGTCAACGGCCTCGCCACACTATAAGCATCAGTTCCCACTAGATCACCGAAATCAAGCAGTATTGGGCACGGTAAGTACATAGGTGGGTGACCACATGGGAACTCAGTACTCCGCGTGCTGTTGACAAAACGCGCCACATGGGCATAGTACTCCAGCGTTAAATCCCGGACCCTACAAATTAATTTGTATCGTTCCCTTGATAATAATAATAATAATAATAATAATAATAATAATAATAATAGTTACAGTATTTATAAACAAGAAGAAACACAAAAACTTTTAATGTCAAAATGGAGAACACAAATATAAACAATGGCTGACATATTGACTTGAATTGTAGGGTAATGATTGATTTAAACGACATCAACATAAAACGAAATGATTTTTGTTTGTATATAAATCGCATTATTAATATATTAAAAACTATAGCCTTAGTTGAAAATAAAGAGGAAGAAAAAATAGGGTTGTATGGCTTTCAGACCGAATTTCTGAATAGAGAAAAACGCAGAGGTGGTGGTATTTTAATGTTAATTCGAAATGACTTACCACAGAACTTACATCTGAAAGAGTGTCATACGAAAATATTTAAATTCGACTTGTGGAAAACAATAAATACAAATATGTATTTGGAATATACAGACCACCAGGTTTTAGTAAAAAAGCCTTTATCAAATAATTCGGAAACAACATTGAACAATTGAAAAAAGAAGAAGAGAAAATGAATGTAATAACAGAGTGTTCTAAGGTAGATTCGAAGACGGGAACTAAATCGACACTCGATCACATCTTAACTAATGCAACGGATGACCAAACCAACTTGGCCGTGATTGAAAACTGTACCACAGATTATTACCCAATCTTATATTTCAGAAGTTCGCAACAACTTGCTGTAAAAGAAAAACTGGTTAGCATGACATTAATATGTAACATGAATAAAATTGGGAAGAAGTAATTAATGAAAATGATTCAACTTCTCTTTATCAGAAACTTGTTGATAAATAGAAAAGCATACATAGTATGAAAAGTCGACATATGGAAGGAAAAAGCCTTACTTTGATGAAACTTAAATTAACAATTTCAGTGGTAAAATGTGTCTGAATAATCTAGCTGGCAAATGTGCAAAAAACTTTATTGAACAGATTGAAAACATCGTGCACCACTGCGACTTGATTACCTCGATACACTCAAATAGAACACTAGACAGATCAGTTTTTATTTAAGTAACTAATGCCTTTGAATTGCTTAGAATAACTGATTTGTTCGGCGAAAATATAGTATGGAATTCGAGATGTGGGTATTAAAACTCACGCGGAAATTTTTGCACCGATTTTGAGAAAATTTGTTAATTTGAGTGTTACACAAGGAAACATTCCAGAAACCTTAAAAACGACAGTGGTCAGGCCAATATACAAAGAAGTTACTAAAAATCAACTTAACGATTATAGGCCAATATTAATATTGCCAGTAGTTGAAAAGTGCCTTGAAGAAATAATAAAAAACAGGCTGGAGAAATTTTTTGAAATTTTATTGAAAAACACTTTATAAATACGGAAACTTGGCTAAATTCTGTTCATATTATACGCCAATGGGCTTCTTTGCATTTCAAGCTAGCCAAACCATTTGCAACAACAATAGATCAGGAGGAGTTTGATATTGCAGTAAAATGGTATCATGATCATCGTTTAATGATCAACGCATCCAAAACAAAAATGATGCACATAAAAAGCAGTTCAAGGCTACCCAACAACAAATGTACTATAGGTATGATTAAGGTTCTATCTCTACTAAATGCTCTATAGATATAGTAAAAGCTACAAATATCCAGGTGTTATAATAAACAATAACGAGTTACGTACGAGTTAAAAAAAAAACACAGTAGGCGCTTACTCATTTGCAGTACAGTGCTACAACATCTGTGCTAAGCCAAGTAAACTTTGCGTTAGTGGAATCCATGTTAAAATATGGAATACTTGCCTGGGGCAAGGAATCAGTAGCACATATAAAAAAACTTCAAAAACTGCAAACCGTAGCACTCAAAAAAGGTTAACGTATTTACTCATCGAAATATTGCTGAGCCAGGAACGTTTAATGTTCTTCAAATGGAAGACATCGTGACGTATTACGACGACACACGATTCATTACACCAATTAACCATGGGATAAACACAAAAAGACGTGCAAAAGGTATGCTCCAAGGTATTTCTAAAACCATTAGAAATTTTAAATCTATGAAAAAAGATTTTTTTTTGTTTTCTTAAATTAAAATTCCAATAACTTAATGATAAATTAAATTACAAATTTTAAAATGATAAATCTTAACTTAAATCTAAATACTGCACTCAAGAAATCAAAAATGCATATATTAATTAATTGTTCTCGTAAATTTTGTATTGTATATATTACGAGTGCATATTAAACTAAGCCTACTTAATCTCAATTATTAATGTAAGAACACAACGTTCCGCAGAGGAGCCCATTAAGGCTTTGCAGAAACATATAACCAATGTTGATTTTATTGGAAAAAAAAAATTATGCTGTGAAAAGGCTAAAAGATCTCTGCCAACTCTAAAGATAATGTTCACCTAGCACCGAGCTATCTGAATGAAACTGGAAGTCTTTACTTTCGACTCAGTATAGGTGCCATTACATCTTCTGTCTTTACAGTCTATCGGTGTCCCTCTTAAGATATTTTCCCAGTCAACTGCTCTTAACAACCAACATTTATGTTAAAGTTTTTATAGAGGTTTTTTTTTTAAGTCCGAAAGTTGCCCTTAGAAATTTTTTGACCATCTATAATGATTCCAATCTCACTTCAAATTAACCATCGGTTACTAAAATGATTTCTGGTTTCATTATTTAGTCGCTACAATTCTGCATTTTATCTTATAACGAGGGCCTAGAAACATTTTTTGTGGGGAGCTTAGGCACAGTATAAATTGCGAACGAACAGTACAGTCGATTTGAGTTTTTGACTGATGATGCGTCTCCATGCCGAATTGCCGTCCACCGATGTCTTTTTAAGTTACTAAAAAAAACGTACACAAAACACTATCATTTTTTTCTTAAAATTGGTGAACAAGAGGAATAGGGGAACTTTAATGAAACTTTGGAAAACATCGGGCCAATGTCATTTAAGTATAAAATAACAAAAGTTTTAGAACCGTCAGTGTAAAACTACGAGTAACAACGGTTTTGAAATATAGGGAGTCTCAAGCTTTTATTGGTGGCTTTTCCGCACATCCCTCTGAGTACCATATTTAAACGTTCTCAAAATTAGGTGTTTTTGATTGCAAAGTGGACAATACTATCAAAAAGTTTTCATTCAAAAAATTAAACATACAAGTGTATTCCTCATCCCCATCGACTGCAACACACTTATTCTAGCGCTTGATCCAATCCTCGAAACATTTTTTATATTCGGTTTCCGGAATGTCCATCAGCGCTTCCTGCATTTTTTCCATTACTTCCTCTCGGCTGCTGAAATACGTTCCCCGTAGTGGTTTTTTAACTCGATTGAACAGAAAGAAGTCACAGGGATCCAAATCAGGTGAATTAGGTAGCTGTTGGATGGTATTTGTTGCATTTTTCGTCAAAAAATTACGAATAATGATGGCACTGTGCGACGATGCGTTATCATGGTGCAAAATCCACGAATTTTCTGCCCATAATTTTTTCTCTTTCAACGAATTAGTTCACGCAAACGTCTCATAACGCCCAAATAATACTCTTTGTTTACTGTCTGACTTTCTGGCAAAATTTCATGATGCAATACACCGTTGTAATCCATGAAAACCGTGAGCATTGCCGTTTTTTTTTTTTGACTGAAAACGACGTGGTTTTTTTTGGTCTCGGCTCATTTGGTGAACGCCATTCACTTGGCTGATGTCTGGATTGCGTGTCGTGCTCATAAACCAACGATCATGACCAAAAAAATAATATATTTTTTTTAAATTTCTATTTTGATAACTCAAAAGAAAGTAATAATTTTTTATGATTTCACAAAAAAAAAAAAAAAATTTACAAATTGCTCTTCCAACTTCATGTGTTTATCCGATTTTTTTCTCATTTTTTTGTCATTTTGCAAATTTTCTATTACTCAGTTTCCAATTTGTCCCTTTCTTGACGCTTTTAGCATTCTTTTTCGAAACGTCGATTTCTCTGTTCATCAATTTTTGTTTTTTTACCACTCTTATCATCCTTTATGCATTTAACTTTAAATGTTTTTAACGTTTCGTTCTGCTTTAAATTGTTATCGCTTTATTCATTTTTTTTTTTTTGCTTGGTTTCCTGATTTTTAATTTCTTATAGAAAAGTTCTTGCATTCACGTTTTATGGTGCTTATAATGTTTTTATTTAAATCTCAATAAAATTGCTGTATAGGTATGTATGTGTTTATTTTTTGTGCGTGTCCATATGTTTGTCTGTGTGTGTCAATTTTTTTTCCCGCGTTGAATAGCGAAAGTTAGTGCTATCAATTTGAAATTTTGCCGATTCGCGGCCATTGATTTTGACCAAATTCGCCGATGATTTTTTAACTTATTAAAAAAAAAAAATTAGGCTAGGTTAGAGTGGCTATTGCAAAAACCAATCCACCTATTATTATTGGCCAATTGTGATGCCTCGTGGATCTGAGATCTGAGACCAATTTTAGCTTCTGACGAAGTGTTTTAATGCTTATACTGTTCAGATAGCTTCATTGTCATTGTGAAAGAAGGCTCATAAGTATATATTGCTTTTGTAAGAGAGCTGGACAGATTAGGATGAGTATTGTCTCTTCCTAATCCTCGGCCATGCAGCTTTTGTGGGAGTGCAATGTCCAGTGGTAACACAAATAATAGAAACTATTCCACACTTCAATTCCCTGTAATATCTCTGTGGCCCCCAAAGGTGGATATTGAACTACTCCGCCATCTCCTTGATAGATGATCGTTATTCAAGGGCGGTTTTAGAATTTTGTGAAACTGAGTCCAGGGACTTGATAGCGCATTACTTTTTGAACAAATGCGGATATTCCCTTTCACGTTTTCCTTCAACCAGGACAGAAAATTTTTAGTCATCAAAATTTTTGCCTGGAAGTGACTTAGAAGGCGGAAGGAAAGGCTTAGGTTATGTGTATCTGTGAAAACGACGCCACTTACCCCGCTGTCAGTCTTGGATCCATCTGTGTATAAATGGATTGACTTGTCCACTATCAAAACATCTTCCTCCAGTAAAGATCTAGAGAGGGTGCTTAAGTTACATGAAACTTTTGTCAAACCAATGTTGGGGCATAATTTAGTTGATCTTCTCTTGAACTAGTCTACCTGTATTAAGAATATTAGGTGCTTTAAGGCGAATAGCTTCGTTAGCAGTGGCTTGAATGCTCAAAATATCGAGGGGTGTCAAGTGAAACAGAAGGAGGTAGTAACTAGTAAGGCTTCGCTTATGGCAGACATGGCATGGTGTGCTTTGGCCTTTGCTTAGTTTCCCGCAGTTGATTACATTGTGTAAGGCTAAGGCCCCTTAGGTTTTTTTTTTGGGGACACCATAGAGGTTTAGATTAGTGTGAGACTCATGCAATAGTTGGTTCAAACTAACCTGATACTCACTGTTGTCAACGCCACACTTTCAGTTTAATATATTTTTATGTTGGCATATTATACCATGGAGGCCTATCTAGGGGATGCAGCGGATAAATTAGAATAAACCTCGTGGATTACATTTAAAAACTTATTTGTCTTTTCTTTTCTTTTGGTGTAATCATAAGAAATCACAACAGTGGCGACAAGGATTTTGGAAAAAAAATACTTTAGGTGCAGTTGTGCAGACCATTTACTGCACCATGGAGGCAACTTTGCAGCAGTTGTTCAAACAGATGCAGGAGCAACAGCACAAAGACAATATGGTAATGCAAACATTGGTTACACAGTTGTTAGCACAGCAGTCATTAGCAGCATCCAACACAAGCAGTGCTAATAAAGTAGAAAATAAGAATCCAAAATTCATCATGGAAACACTTGCATCGAACATCACAAAGATTTGTTTTGACATCGAAAATAATCTTACTTTCGACACTTGGTATGCTTGATAAGAAGACTTTTTCGAGCTCGATGCTATTAATTTGGATAAATATCTGTTTTGTCTGTTTTTTTCCCTGTTTCCCTGTTTCGATTGGAATTGTGTACACCGGAGCGAGATCACAATCGATTATCCGTATGTGCGTTCGTGTGTATATATCAGAGCTGTAAACTTGAAGTACCACTACGAGTCCAGTACTTAATATCCTGTAGTTGTACTTGTACTTACAATGTATTCACTACTTGAAAATAAATAAGTACCAGTATTTGCCTAAGTACTCTGTTCCAAGTACATTTATTAGGTACTTGAATATACCCCAGTACATTTGCAAGTACTTTTCAAGTACTTACCTTTTACAAGTTTATACTCAATCTGTAATTTTTGAACCAACTTTTGCTAACAATTTAAAGCTATTTTATGTTCTTAACGATATTGTGGTTTTGCAAGAAAAACTAATTTATTGTTTTATTCGAAAAACTTATGAAAATTAGAATTAGTTTCAATAAAACTAATTCCTCGAAAAAAATGGCCAGACAACGCGCTGCGTTTTGGAGTGTGAATCAGGCAAGGTAACGAAAAAAAACCTTTCCACAGTGCCCGATGACGTCAAAGAAGTATTAAGTTTGATTGAAAGGTTTTTAAATATCGAATATTTGTCCAATATTTTCATTCCGCTTCCTAAATGAGTATTAGTTATATCAGTAAATATTCTTTTTCAATATAAGCAGAATTAAAATTTGTTATATTAAGGGATACATCTGGAGGGGTATGATGAGAGGTAAGATTGTTAACTATTAACGTTTTTATATGGATATACATATAGATCAATTTACATTGGTCATCAATATCGAAGTCATAGTAGTTCTCTTTTTTGTCGTTTTTAGATCATAGTTAAATGTCATAGGATTCAAATTCTATACCCATATTCTGAACAAACTGTTCAGCATAATTGCGAACTATTTTGTGAATGGCGTTTCGTCCATGAGAAATATCGGTTAGACAGTTGAACCACTTTAATTTTATTGGAGGATATAACACAGTAGCAACTATAGCGTCATAAGCTTCAGGCTTCAAATATAAGTATGATTTAAATCGCTTATTTAGACTCTCTCAGCTTTGGAATAGCATCTTTCAACATTGATATGATGGGATGATTTCAATTTCTTTCATTTTGTTTTTAGTGCTACTAATGTTGGAATAAGATCCCCAAATATTATATTTTTGTCTCCCTGTAAATAGTCTAAGGCTGAGGTTTCATAATAGAGCAATATTCTTTAATTGCAGATCATTTTCAGATAATGTATCAACAGATAGACAGGTGGACAATTCATCCAATTTCGCCTTGTGCGATAAGAGTCTAAATAACGCGTCGTATGTAGAATTTCATCATATCGCTACCGGGACTATAAGTGACCCAATTAAAATTAAATTAATTTGTTCTGCCGATTTTGGCAACTTTTATCCAAATGTTTTGGTGGTTTCCTTGCCACTTTGATTGCTTAAGCAGAATGAGAGTATTGACAAGAAACATTAGTGTTAAGAGCTGAGAATAACGATAAAAACAAGCCAAACATATCTTTGTGTGAAAGTTAGACTAATGTTGCCATTTATTTAATAAATTTATTGTTTCATGAAATAACAGTGAGTGACCGCTCAATTTACATTATATAATTTTCAAAGATTCGACATATTCTTGTCTTTCAACTGTATCATTATGTATAAACTTACAATATTTAACTTTTAATAATTAATAAATGTTGATTAAAATTATGAAAAAAAACATCAAATCAAAACAAAAAACAAATAATAATAATAAATATATTGGGTCTATAACTTTCGTGCGGTTAGCTAAGAGATGGCGTAACTTGTATTATTCCATTGGAACATGCGTTGGAAAGCTACTGTCATTGTACGTTATTTCAATAAATGTCATTCATTTGAAGCGTTAATAGCAATAATTTTTTTTCCCCTCAAATATGTCGAACTTTGTGCCTGAAAATGGTTGGCTTCATGTTGTTGATTCATTCTTGGCTGCCAAGCCGGCGCAGTTCTTTTGGGATAGGATCCACAAATTGCAAGAAAGATGGGAAAAACTAATAGCTTCAGATGGGCAATACTTTGAATAATACTATTGTACATGTTTTTCTTAAATAAAAGTTCAAATTTTGAATGAACATATGTAATTCATGTAATATAATTGATTGTAATACAATCAATTAAATATATTTAATAAACAAAATATAAACGTGTAAAGGAATGGGAAGTGATAATAAACATATATCGATATTTAATGAACACACGTCATTTAATGAACATGCCACGATAAATTGAGTTGATTTACAACAGGATTTTCGCAAATATAACATTTTAGCCTGAACGTGTCATTTAGTTTGCATATTCTAATAGAGATCACTTCAACATTAGCTCTACCATGTAAATCTGTTGTGTAGTAATGCTAGGGGAGACTAAGCATCATCTTTAAAACTTTATTTTGAGATATTTGAAGCTTTCTAATATAGCACTTAGCGCAATTACCCCACACCATACAACCGTACACGTTGTATGGTTGGAAAATCGCTTTATAAATTATCCTTTTGTTATCATTTGAAAGTCTTGATTTTCTATTAATAAAGGGATATAATATTTGTATTGCTTTATTTACTTTTTTAATTGTTTCAAAAACGTGTTTTTTAAATGTCAATTTTTGATCAAGAAGAAATCCAGGTACTTAACAAATGGTTTCCATGCTATAAGGTGGTCATTGATTCTTAACTGATTGGCTGGAAGAAAAAATGACTTTCTTTTTCAGGTGAAAAACATAGCTTGGGTTTTTTTACGTTCAGATAGCTTTGCAATATTCCAATCACATTTATTAAGTTCATCTCAATGTTAAGACCGAACTCATGCAAAGAAAGTATAGCGCTATCATTAGCATAAACAGCTATTTCACAATGTGAAATATTTGGAATATCCGATGTAAACATATTATAAAGGAAAGGACCAAGCACTGAAACTTGGGGCATATCTGCACAAAAACTGACTACATCAAATGCATTACTATAGGGTTTTCCAATAGCGACTTGACAACTTTGAATTTAATTTGTGAACGTACTCTTTCACTAATCATCAAACTGTCGCTGTCAGTTTATTTAATAAACTCAACATTTTCATAATGGTAAAGTACACTAACGAGCAACGTCTGCAAATTATAAAAATTCGGAGATATTCGGAGTCGCAAAATCATCTTCAGTGACAAAGCTCATTTTTGGCTCAATGAGTTCGTCAATAAGCAAAATATGCGTTATTGGTCGGGTGAAAACCCACATATGCTTCATGAATCACCACTTCATCCACAAAAAATAACTGTTTAGTGCGGTTTGCATGCTGGCGGCGTTATTGGGCCATATTGGCTGTATGCCAAACAGTTTCGACAAACCCCGATTCTGTTCACTGCCTTAAATCGTTGGCAGATCTCCAAGTCGATGAATTTTTTACCACATACCTGGCATGCAAACTGTTTCTTTCCAATGTGCAACACCATTTTCTTCTCTACAGCAACAGCCTTCAACACACAAAAGAATCAAATTGTGATTTCATTACATTAACAGGTATAGTTAACAAACACTGTGAGCAATTTAAGCTAAGAGAATAAACTTTCGACCAACTCAAATGCTTGATTTATGTAATGGGAATGAAGTAAACTTTTGATTTCGAAATCCGTACCAAAATGCTAACTAAATTGGACAGTGAATGTGCTGCCATAACGTTTGACGTGCTATCAAGGGAGTGTTAACGTTTAATCAATTTAAAAACGGACACAGTGCTTATTGAGAGTCCAAAATTTGATGCACAAATCAACAAACTGCACACCAATAAGTCAAACAATTTTAAAATGTCTCCAAATCAACACCGAAGACTCCATGCTGGTTCTGTGGCAGCATGAATTATTCCCGTGATTGCACATATGGTATACACAAATGTAAGCAATGCAGCTTCACGAAGCATAAGGAAGGATATTGTAATACAAATAAAAAACAGCCAAATGAAATGCAAAATAACAACAATAGAATGAAAGGAAAAAAGAAGCATCAAAACAATAAAACTTTTCGGCCAGAGTTGAAGAGTATTTTCATCACCAACAAAATTGATTCGGAAATTTAGAAATACGTGAACGTAACAATTAACGGAACAAACATTCACTTGCAATTAGACACAGCATCTGATATCACAATAATATCGGAGAAAATTTCAAGAACGTCGATATTCTGAAACTTAAAAGAGTAATCCACACAGCAAGAAGTGCGACCGGAATATTACCATTGTCAGTTCAATTCGATTGCAATTTAAATTTCAGAGAGTGACAAGCTCTTTCTACATGTTATGTCACGCCAATCAACAGTTTAAATGTCATTGCATTTTACAGGATTAAGACACTGAAGCTAGTCAATACCGGGAAAGTGTTAATATATATATCCAAGAAAATATTTCACTCTTAAAATAGTCTTTTTCAGGCTTCTGTAACAAAACAAAAGCGCATCTTGTGACGAAATCAAACCAACAACCACTATTTCCACCGAAGAGGCCGGTAGTTTATGCAGTCAAAGAACTTGTGGAAGCAGAGTTACAGCGCCTAGCAGACATCAATGTGATTTTGCCAGTAAAGTATTTGGAGTGGGCCGTTCCCATAGTTGTCATTGGGAAGTCAAATGGAGCCAGAGGTATGTGCGCTGATTTTTCTACCGTCTTAACAATGCCCTTGAAAGTCACCAGTATCCTCTTCCATTGCCTAGGGTTTATTCGCCAATGCAAAATTCTTTACCCACATTGACTTATCAGATGCATTTTTACAAATTGAAGTCGACGAAAAATTTAAACATTCGCTTGAAGTATCCTTTTTTGATATAAAACAAAGAGGTGTGGCGTAAAAGCATTCCCAGCAATTTTTCAACAAATAACAGACCAAATGCCAACAGCAGCATATAGTGATGATATCTGAAAGAAAAAAAAAACAATCGGAATTTGCATGAAGTCCTGTGTCGCATCCAGGAGTATGGATTCAAAGTCAAGTTCGATAAATTTAAGTTTTTTGAAAACGAAGTGAAATATTTGAGGTACATAATCTACCAGATCATTCGGTCTTTTCTTGGTGCCATAAATGTTTATGAGAAATTGGTTGGCAACATGACACATCACCGAAGACCATGGGACGAACTTCTAAAGGCAAATATTCGCTGGAAAAAGACAAGCTAGCATCGTAATCTGAAGAAAATTTTGTCATCTAATCTGCTTCTAACTCTCAACGATCCTAAGAAAAACATCATCGTGGCAGCAGATGCATCAAACTAAGGTCTAGGAGTATGCATTCTTCATGAATTTCCCGATGGTTCTATTAAAGCAATTTCCCACGCATCACGATTGCTTACACCAGCAGAAAAAGCATACAGCCAGATTGAAAAGGAGGGACTCAAACTCATCTTTGCAATAACTAAGTTCCACACGATTATTTTTAGTCGAAAGTTCAAACTGCAGACAGAACATAAACAAGTTCTCAGTATCTTTGGTAAATAGACTGGAACTGCTGTTCACCAAGCTAATCGCCTTCAAGGCTGGGCAGTCAAGTTATTGGCATACGAATTGGACGTTAGCTTCATTCATCCAGCAGCTTCGGGTATGCAGATATTCTCTCACATCTTATTGACAGAAACATTCAAGTTGTAGAGTACTTTGTGATTGCATCGGTCGAAATTGAAAAGGAAATCAAGCAAATTTTCACGAATAATGACAAAAAACTACCAATTACTCACCAAATGATCAAATTCGAATCAACTACGAAAACAACGAATTTCAGGCATTTTTCAATCTTAAAAAACTCCATCGCGGCCATCTAGGAATCGAAAAGCCAAAAGCAATAGCCAGCAGCTTTGTTTATTGGCAAAACATTGAAATAATCTTAATAATTGTGCAACCGCAGCTAAGATGTCTAAAAAAAACAATGCTTCAACCATGGCCCGTACCAAGGAAATAATGGGAACGTCCTCATTTTGATTGCGCCGGACCAATTGAAGGTTATTATTTTTTGGCACTAGTAGAGGCTTTCTCCAAATGGCCGGAAATAGTTGCAACAAAACATCACAACTCGAGGCACCATAGAAATTCTTAGATAGATATTCTCCCGATTTGGATTACCGAAGAAAATTGTTTCCGACAATGGTACTTAATTTAAAAGCTCACAGTTTCAACAGAATATAAAAGAGAACTAACATCTCTGCTCTAATAGACAGGCTGAACGGTTTGTAGACACCTTCAAACGTTCACTTCGGAAATTAAATACAAAAGGAACTATCAGCCAAAATCGTCAAACGGTTCTACAATCATATCGTGCAACTCTAAACTGAAACACACCAAACTCAAAGTTACCTGCTGAAGTCATGTTTGGCAGAAACATTTGCATAAGCTTAGATCTCATACAGCCAAAATCAAACGACGTTCACCATAGCTACGATAAGACTACAAAAAAATCGAACAACCATGGATGACATGGTAACCTCGTGGATGACCTCGTGGATGACATTTAAAAATTTATTGTCTTTTCTTTTCGTTTGATGTGATCATAAGAAATCACAGCACTCACTAAAACTTTCTCTGCTTAAAGTCGCGATTGACTGTAATGTATTTCACATTGGATCTATAACGGTAAAAGATATACTAATTCGCATTATCACCATCCTTGCACTTGTGTGCAAATTTTTAAGCTCTAGCTTAATTAGAACAAATTTAACTTTGAATTGCAAGATTTGTCCCTGACAGAGAAAGTGAGCTAATAAAAGACTTATTATATTGTAAATAAACTTATTCTCTTTTTATAGCTTATAACGGTAGCAATAAAATCTTTCTGCCAAAAACGCTCGAGTTTGTATTGTATACATGGGCTTTTCACACCGATGAGTTCTGTATGGATGTTATGTAAAAACGTACGTGGGTGTATTACATGTTCGTCCAAAATATGTGTAGATACAAATTTATTTTCCAACTTCAGCTAGAGGCAAATCCAACAACCTTAAGTCAAGTATTATCGATTATTCATCATCCTACCTGTGCGGTATTAAATCTTCTATTCAATTTTAAGTTCTCCAACCAAAACCAACAGTTTGCAAATGAATTTTGGTTTATGGTAAGCAATTGCGGTTTCGTGTAAATACTAAAAGCTATTTCTGTTAAGGCCGTTGAATTGGATGACCATTTTCATATGAACCTGCACGGTTGCATTTGTATTTTGCGGTGACTATCCTGTTATTCAATAGAAACGTTTCTGAGAAAATACGATCAAATGAAACGTTTTAAGTACTCAAGAGCATGAAAAGAAAGTTGAAGTGTGGTAGCAAACGTGAATGTTACAATGTGGCAAATTATGTATGGATTATGGTTTAAAACTCTGTGCCTGCAAAAGTTGCTACCGCCACTGTTGCACAAGTACTCGAATTGAGCACGTGATACAGTTTCCAAATCTATGCAAAGAAAATCTAAGAAGGAAATAATAATCAGTATTGCAATTTGGTTTATATTATTTACTCGTATGAGTCCACATTTTTGGAAAATATTCCTAAAGAAATCTTTCCGAAAAGTTTAAATGGAGTATTTTTGAACAGAGTGCTACCCGAAACGGCATAACTAGCCGGATTAGCATTTTGATTTTGACTTTAAGTTTTCGCCTTATAGGACTGAACTAACTTTTATGTGCTTCTATATTAAAAGACTCGGCATTCCCAATTAAATATACATAACATACTGTAAAATGTTTGTGTGGGTACAAATGAAAGAACTTATTTCTTTTAATACGATCGCTTTATTCAAAACAATTCCATTTCTCAATTTAATCGCTTATCTCAACCATTTTACTTTTCTTTATATTTTCCTTAAATCAGTCTCATAATTTACACTTCAAATTCAACTGATGAACTCACTTGCATATCTTGGGACTGTTGTTATTTACTATATACTGCAATAACATATGTATTTCAAGAACAAACTGCGCCATCCAGCATTCCATAGAATTTTCCACATTGCTAGGAAATTCAATTCTACAATCTATTCACCAATTGTTGATGCTTGTGCTTTTGAAGTCTTCAGCTATGGAAACATACTCCCAAAACTTGACAGTTTTAACATTTTCCTTCGAATTCAAATATTACTATAAGTATTAATTCAAGTCTCGTTATTATCGCTTTACTGATTCCAGTTATACGAGCGGTTGCTTCTAATTCTTGAAAAAATCTCTTCAAAGTATTTCCATCTTTCGTATTTCCACATCCTTGTTTTGGTCTATCCACATCTTGTATTCGTCTTTTTGCTGCCTCCTTGATTCCAATAGATTCATCAACATCCTCTTACTCTTGCCGAAGTGTATATGCAAGTTTCAAAATAAGACACTGCTTTGGTTATATCAGTTTTCATATTTTCATGATCCGTATTGGACCATTTTACGAAAGATGGCTTAAAATTCTGAGCGACCCTCAAGATCAAGATTATTATTTCTTCTAAAATTAATGTCCTAAGCGAAGTTTCTACCATTAGTTTTAACGGAGCTATTTCCGTTAATATCGGTCAGGGTACACCAAGATAAGCCTTTTGATAAATCCTCGATAAATGATGTCAACATTGTAAATAGACCAATACTATTGCAAAATTTTTTTCTTAGAATATACCCAAAAATCATTTCCCAAATTATCTTTGACGATTGACGAATAAGGGGACACCCTGTATCTTATAGAGTGATTAGTATATAATCACTATATAAAATTTAAAGTTGTAATGTCTATGGGTTCGGCCAAAATAATTTCTTACCTACACACCAAATATTTCTTACATTCCATCGAGTAGGAACAGGAATACCTGAACTTTTTTTTTTAACTAACGTAACTGACCTTTTTACCGAGCCTAAAACCCTTAATGAACTTATTCCTGACCATCTACCAGTACAATGTAGTGTAATACTTTCTCCAGTTCCTTTCACAAACTATTTTTTTGATTTCAAAAAGGCTAACTGGAAGTTATTCAGAAGACTACTGCGGACAAAACTGGAAACACATTAGAACAAATTACTAGTCAATCTCTAGTTGATCAAAATATATGTAAACACTGCCATTATTGAAAGCATTGATCAGTCAGTTCCAAAAAAAAAAAGTTCAATTTCCCAGAATTTATACAAAAAATTCAAAATACAAGTTTATTTATCTAAATCTATATTGTCCCCTTAAAAGTAATCCCCATCGAATGCAACACACTTATGCCAGGCTTGATCCAATACTCGAAACATTTTTTATATTCGGTTTTCGGTATGTTCATCAGTGCTTAATGCGATTTTTCCATTACTTCCTCTCGACTGCTGAAACGCGTTCCCCGTAGTGGTTTTTTAACTCGATTAAACAGAAAGAAGTCATAGGAAGCCAAATCAGATGAATTCGGTGGCTGTTAGATGGTATTTGTTGCATTTTTCGTCAAAAAATTACGAATAATGATGGCACTGTGCGACGGTGCGTTATCATGGTGCAAAATCCACGAGTTTTCTAACCAAAATTTTGATCTGTTTCAGCGAATTGCTTCACTCTAACGTCTCATAACGCCAGAATACTCTTTGCTTACCGTCTGGCCTTCTGGCAAAATTTTATTATGCACTACACCGTTATAATCCATAAAAACCGTGAGCATTGCCTTCTTTTTTGACTGAAAACCACGTGTTTTTTTTTTTTTTTTTGGTCTCGGCTCATTTGGTGAACGCCATTCACTTGCATGATGTCTGAATTGCATGTCGTACTCATAAACCCACGTCTCGTCTCCAATAATGATCCTTTTGATAAATGTGTGATCGGATTCAGCCTCGAAAATCATCTCTTTTGCATGAAATTGAGGTATTTCGGCACCAACTTTGCTGCTACACGACGGAAACACAAATCATTAACCAAAATGTCTTGGACGGATCCATAGGCATTGTTCACGTCCTCCGCTATCTCTCTGATGGCTAATTTGCGGTTATTAACCAACGTTTCTTTTACTTCAACAATGTTTTTGTCGGTTTGCGATATCAACGGTCTGTCATTGCGTTCATCATCTTCGATTGACTCACGACCACTTTTGAACCGCTCGTGCCACTAGTAAAAGACCGTTTTCTTTAGAGAATCGTTGCCGAAACACTTTTTCAACATTTCCAACGTTTGCGCACCATTTAATCCGTTTATATACCAATAAACCAATCACTGAGCGAAAAACTCCGATAGAGTTAGAGAAAGGTAGCAAACCATTTTGAAACATTGTTAGAATAATTAAAAAGAAACACACATATAGTATATTCCTCCACTTAAAGATAAAAACTCTGTGTTACATTCTTGCTTGGAAAAAGCTAACGCTTTTTGCAATTAAGCGCACTTTAATTCTAATTATGTTATCCCAACCACGCACATAACATCCTCTGTTGAGCAATCAGTCAACTTCATTAGGTCACACCCACTGATGAAAAATGTCAATCTAATATCCCAAAGTGAACACAATTGAAAAAGCTGAAAGTCATCCGGCTTCGATCCTGACAAAACTGCAAACTTGCCCTTTAGTTACAGGCCAATAAGTCTGCTGAGCTCCCTTAGTAAGTGCCTGAAGAAGATTATCAAAAAAATAATTATATCCTTCATGGACGATAACGAAGTATTACTTAAAGAGCAATTTGGATTTATTGTTCTGCCCAGCACTACTTAGCAAGTATATCGTATAACAAGATATATCAAAAGTAATCTTGCTAGAGGCTTAAATACTGGCATGATAATTTTGGACGTAAAAAAAGCGTTCGATACCGTTGGCATGATGGTCTGGTACACAAGCCTCTGAGTTTCAATTTTCAATTATACATTATAAAAATTATTGAATCATTTCCATCTTTTCGACATTTTATCGTGTTCTTAAATCAAACCCTCGCAGACAATAAACAGGAGTCTCACAAGGGTCAGTCCTTGGGCCAGTCTTATTTAATATATATACCTTTGATTTTCCCATTTTGATTAACTGCAATATTGCTTTATTTGCTGATGATATTTATATCTATTCGTTGGATGCAATTGGTTCCAACATTGAAACTAATCTTCAATCTGCTTTAAATACTGTTCTAACATATTATCATAATTGGAAAATTAAAATTAATTTTTCTTTTTACACGAAAAAGAAAAGCTTGCTTACTTCCAAGCATCCGCTTTCGGTGTTCCAATTGAGTTCAAATCAAATGGAAAGTATCTTGAAATATACTTAGATAAACATTCAACTATAACAAAAATTTCAAATGAATTGTATGAAATGCCCAGTTTTACTGTTTCACTAAAATTTTCTACCTAGGAATAATATTTTAGTAACGAAAAAACCATAAAGGTTTTTCGACCAAAGAAAACTCTTTCAAACACTTAGGTAGTGAACATTAAAATATGAAGAGCATTTTCCCATTGCTTTAGTGATTTTGAGCAATGTGTTTACATACATTCTTTTTATGATATTTTGATCATGGTATCTATTACGGCGGCTGCTAAAAAGAATGAACACAACGTTTATTTGGGTTTAGTTCAGTCAAAAAGTATTAAGCTTTCGGCATGTAGGCGAACGCTTACACAGGGGATAAGAATGACAGCATCAAAAACGAATTCTATGAACTATGAGCATACAGTGTGCAGCAAAAATAAATTATATTATATTATTCAAAATTTTATTATATTTCTTTGTGTTTTTAAGGGACGTTTTTATTAACCCATATTTAGTAAGGCTAATAATTTTAAAATTAATTTTCCAAGCAATATACATAACTGGGTATGTCTGTGACTTAAGGATAGGTTTGGTGCTTTCCGACGCCCAATCAAAAAAATCTTCGCCCTTTAAAGCATATTGGTGAGAGAATTGCATCCTTTTTTTAATATTAGTCTTGCCCACATACGGTAGCTTAAAAGCGTACTTCTACTCTATCTTCTACTTGTGTCAATCGAAAGTATGTTAATAGCATCAACGTCGCTTTTCGCTTGCATTTTTTTGTCGGTGATTTTTTCGTACCTAAGCGTTATGTGAATTGTCGTGGGCTTCCTAATATCTATTTTTGTCCTATTCGTTTTGTTTCATTAAATGCAGTTTTGTTAGTTCCCATGTGGGAGCTATCTGCCGATTCAAAATAACTTCTCTGTGCATATTCATGATAGCTTTTCACGCAGCCATCGAAGTTGTCTATTAAGCATTTTGAAAAATATGGATGTATAAAACAAGATATGAAAAATGTGAAATTAATCAATTCATTTTCAAACAATACCATAAAAAAATTAAAGATACCTACCAGATAAAAACACAAACCAGTTGTCTCTTTATTATTAAACAAATGACGCATTAATTTGAATAGTGTATTAATAAATTAACCGTGGTTTAAATAAAGAATTATCATATGCAAAGAAAACAAATGTGAAAAGTATGTGAGGATACGAAACTTACCTTTGCAGCATACTGTATGCTCGGTACTCCAGCTGTGATACCAACATTCTACTAGTAATTCTTAACACATGGCTGTGTAGGGAAGCTGTCTTTGAGTGAGTCAGTGGAAAACATAGCCTACATCACATCACCTCCGACAATGGATCCAGGTTACTCGAAACCTTTTAGTAGCCAACTAGCGGTTCCAAACATTAGTATAGGGACTTGATCAACTGTCAACCAGATTCATCATATTATGATCGATACCAGAAATTCCTACGGCATTCTGGATGTCCAAACTTTCCGAGGAGTCATATGCGGATATTACCGGCACAAGTAAGACCATCAAAGTCTGAAGAAGAAAAAGTACACTAGTTTCTTGGCTGGTCGCGTTCCCTTTAAGCTCTTTCACTAGGGACTAGGGATGTTTTCGTAGCTCGGATCGCTAAATAAAATTCCAAATTGATAAGGCCCAAGAAAAGCACCAGACAGCTAAACCCATCACATCTGGAACAAGCAGCTCTGTGGAAACGGCTAAAAAACCTCAAAGGTCAAGGACTTCAGAATACTTGTCCTCAAAGTCTTACACCTCAGAAGCCAGCCAGTCTACTGGAGAAGCTAAAAATGCTGGCAGTTTTGTCAAAATATCCCCATAGTAGTCTTTACTATTTTTTTATGGGATTTTTTTATGCGGTCTTAAATCAAAGATTTAATAAGGATCACCTAGATGTGGCCTTTATCCAGGAGCCGTACACTTTCTCTCCTTCCAAGTAAGTTACTCTACGATTTCGTAAATGAAAGAAAACTTCGAGCTTTATTATGTTAAATCAGAATATAACAGCTATTTCAATTCTAGAACACACAAATAAGGACATGGTAGCTGCTATATTTGAACAAAAAAATTTCTTCTAGAATTTAATTTCAAAAGTAATCTTGAAATTGCAAACTACGAAAATGGTCGTATCATTATAAACAGAATTAGGAGAAAAGTTCTAGATATCCGCCTTTGGACCCCATCTATGAAACATTTTATTAGGAACTGACATATTTCAACTGATAGATCGATGTCTAATCATCGAAAAATCTGTTTCAAAGTTCTATTAGGCACCAAGAGTTACATATCTTATAAGTAACCTAGATCCACAGATTGGGACACATGGAATCCACAGCTAATTGATGTAAAAGAAGACATTGACAGCTAGAACTTGGCTGCGATAATTTCAACGCTTCAATAAGATCTGCCTTTCATCAGGCTTGCTCGGAGAAAGAAAGGTCAGACAACTGCTATGGTGGAAAATTAAACTCGCCAAATTCAGAACACCATCCACAAATCTTTTATCGGCACTCAAAGGGATGGAAAATAGGGCTGAGTACTCTGAAACATTCACAAAGTATAACCGAGAAACTATGATAGGACAGTTAAAAAAGAATATTGTTAAAAGTTCTGCCAAGATCTCTCGGACATTCGAAGCAGCGCTCCTTACCACAGAATTCTATTCAAACAGTATGCAAATTGAACCGGACTAATGAGAAAAAACTATTGGAATGTATGTGGAAAGCGGTCTACAGACGCTACAGCTCTTAACCGAAACTAATTTCCCAAACTTCACCACCACATCCGTTGCTTCCGATAATCCTCTATAGAGGAAGACCAGTACCAAAACCAGAGAAGAGTGGAAATGAAGGTAAAATAAAATGAGCCATCAATTCATTTGTCCCATTCAAAGCCTCTGATGAAGATGGAGTTTTCTCAGCACTTCTCTAAAAAAAAGGTATAACGAATATAGTCCCACTTCTATTAAACATATTCAGAACCGGTTATGCCTGGGGTTACATACCAAAAAGTTAGAGAGAGCTAAAGGTAAAGTTTATACCCAAAATAGGTAGTAGACCACATAATTTACCCAAATACACACACACACACACACATATATATATATATATATATATATATATAAAACGAGGTGAAACTCATTGGCCTATATATATATATATATATATATATATATATATATATATATAGGCCAATGAGTTTCACCTCGTTTTTCCTAAGAACCATGAAAAAATTACTTGGTAGAAACCCACTTTATAAAAACCAATATGCCTATCAACCAGGAAAATCGACAATGCATGCTTTTCACGAACTCACCACAACGATTGAGAAATTCCTCAGAGATAAAAAAAAAATGCGGTGGGCTTCTCCCTTGACGTCGAAGGATGCATCCAAAACACAGAAGTAGATAATACTACATTTAACTGGATACATGTTTAACGATAAAAATATCAGCTCAATATTAGGCAGTGACAGAATCAGCATTACGGCTGCAAAACGTTGTCCCAAGGGTGGTGTTTTCTCTTCCTTGCTTTTTGTATCGAAAGATGCGCTGATGATATTGCGATCCAGATCAGAGGTAAATTAGAAGAAACTACTCGTATCTCGGAAATCCTCTAGAGTGCAAGGAAGTTGGTCTAAAGGTAAATCTCAAAAAGTGCACCATAGTTGACTTCACCAAGAGAAGAAAATTGTACATACTTAAAGATTAACAGTTTTATGTACATAAAAATTTCAAGTGAAATGAAATTCCTAGGTGTTACCGTGTATTAAAAACTCTCACATAAAAAAGAAAACATAGAAAAAGCACGATTTCGCTATTAACCAGCAAAAGTCTACTGAGTAAAAACTGTTTAAAAAATCTGGACAGTGTACCACGTCGGATCCAAAACAGACGAAGGAGTTGAAACAGGCATACCAGTATATGGAAAAAACTACCAATATCTCACTGTTTGGCAGTATGGACAGAAACATCTGTGTATTTCAAGCTGCGATACAGGTAATAGAGCCCAGCATTAAAGACAACTTAAATAGATTTGCAACATACAGTTTCTCTCTGACAGCAAAGCAGCACTACTTGCTATCCACGCTTTTGAGATATCTCAAAAATTGTCTTGAACTGCATTATTCTCCTTAAAATACCAGCCAGCATCAAAAGAGTCCATTTAATCTGGGTGCCAGGTCACAGCGATTACGATGGTCATGAAAGAGCAGACGAATTAGCCAGAAAAGGTTTGGCTTCAACAACATGTTGGCGCGACAATTTTGCGGATTGCCAATTAATTCCGTAACGAGCTATAAATAACTGGCTTAAGACAAATGCGTTCCATTACTGGGTGGAAACTGAAGGTAGCAGGCAAACCAAAAACCTTTTATCAATTCCTTCCCACAAAAGAATCAAGCAATTCCTACTGCGCAGTAACCGTGTAAGCACTTTCCATATATTTTTGTCTTCAAGAATGCTTCAAGATATTAAAGGCTCATTAAAAGTTATAGATCTTTATGATCTGGTCGGATGTTTAAAAAACTTCTCCATACCTACTCGATAGAATCCAAATCAAAAGATTATATCTTGTATGTACACAAATATATATACCATATTACACTCAATTAACACTCATACACCGAAACACTGCTTGTTTCCACACCTTTACTAATACTTCACTGAAGGGTTATTTACCAACATTTTGACTACACATTTGCGAAACTTTTCAGGAGAGGTTTTAGTTGTCAAAAACAATTCATTAGAAAGACGGTAAGCCTTTCATGAGTCAGCAATCAGAAAATTTCATATAAGATAATTCGCGTTACACACATTCCCATTCACATATCACATACTCCCAATAGAAGTTGGATCTTCATTTAACATTTAACAAATATGTTAAATGAGTTGATTATATTTAAGATAAATAGTAAAATGTGTTTAATTGATATAGTTAGTTCCATCTTTATGGTTTTCAAAAAACAACGCTGAGATGTTCTCTTATAACTACATATTTTTGTTGCAACGTATATCTCTAAAGTGGAGTCTATGTACTCCTCATGACTTGCTTGCTTTATGGCATGGAATTAATTATTCGTTTTGTAAACCATTTGGAAGCCATATGAACTATATGGTAAAATTACCGTTATAACATATATTTCGTCTGAAGAAATATTCGTAATATTCCAATATCTAGACCGTACCACAATGTACCATAATGGCCATAGCCAAGCGAAATGTCCTTCTGTGGGAAATTGGACATAAACATCGGCGGGTTGAATTACTATATGAATAATTGAGCAATGACGGATGGAGGAAACGGTTTTGGAATAAAAAATTCAGCGGGATGACATTTATTTATTTCAGGTTTCTTTGTTCAAATTAAGTTATTTATTAAGCGGCAGGGAATGGATATCAGTCTATGATAGAGGATAGACAAACTCTAAGCGGCAAGTTTTGGATAGTACGAACGGCGCAGAAATGCTTTGACCCAAGTGGAAAAAGTTAATAGATAATGCAAGTAAAAGAATTTTAGGAAAAATGTATAAATATTGCTAAGCTTTATTAGAAAGCGTTAGATAACTTAAATTAAACATAGAAAATGACACTGTTTTTGGGTTTATTGTTTTTCTTCTGATTGAGATTGTATAAAAATCTTTTCTGCATAACATTAAAGAATTCCACTAAGAACCTGCTAGTTCTTCAATGAAAAGAGGTTTCTCAATAGATTGCCTATCGCTTAATATTTTGCGAATTCTTTTGCCACATTTTTAGCTTGCTTTGTTTTTTTAAACATAAAGTGAAAGTTCGAATATCTCTTCTTGTCATCATCGTACTATGATGAAAGAATGGACTTCACTAGAATTCAAGGGTAAAATTGTACATTCTCGCGTAGAAACTATTTGCTTCACCAACAGATTTTTGTCCTAGAACATACTCATAGTACACAAAAACGAAATCAAAACAGCAATTACAAAAAAAACTTATCATTAAAATAAAACTTGTAGTTTTCTATTTTAATTCAAGCCATTAAATATGGTGCCTGGGTTAAAATTTTATAAGCTCTTTTTTTGTAACATTTTTGAAAACGATCCACTTTCGTCTCCAGCAATCAAGGGTGCATTCTAATGCAATTATGTGGTGAGCTTCAAGTTTGAAAACCACATTTACGGAAGTTGCTGTAAAGTAACTGGGATTTGTCCAGGTCACATTGAGAAGTACTTCACTATTCGCATATGATGGTCCTCCTGATCGAGGTTCATCTTTCAAGTAAAATTTAGTCGAACTAAATTGTGAAAACCATCTACGAAATATTTGAACTGTTACTGCGAACGCATTTATTCTCCGAATATCATCCGAATCCAGAATCCATGGATTGTAAAAGGCGTGTATCGTGGACTTGGAACACCTGTATACGCTCCACTCTATACAAGAGATAAAGATAAGATTAGAACTTGTATATCAGCGACCCCAACTTAAGCGTTGTTAGACTAGAGACTGCCAAAGGCTAACGCTCTTCACACAGTATGGGGCAGTACCGACATCAACGATAGAGGTGAGTCACTTTTTGATTATATTACAAGTAATAACCTCATTGTTTGCAGCATTGGAAATGAGCCCACTTTTACAATAAGAAACCCATAGGAAATGCTAAATACCATTCTTGTCTCCTACAACATCACTCAAATGCTAACGAATTGTATAGTATCACCACAGATACATCTAATTCAGCCTGAGTGATGCTTCTCCCAGGCAACCAGCATTCCGGAACTCTCTCTCTCTCTCTCTCTCTCTCTCTCTCTCTCTCTCTTAACGAGCTTGACATGAAAGTCGATGATTTCACCCAGGCTCTCAGTTAGGCTATGGCTGATTTCTGCCCTCTTATTCAAACTAGAGGCAAGAAAAAGCTGCACTGGTGAACATCAGCACTGGGACTGACTGGGACTCATACAAAGACTCCCTCAAAATATATATATAAAAAAACCTGAGGAAAGCAAAGCGACAATCCTGGAGATCATTCCGTGACATAATCACAGAAACCTCTGAGGTATCGCGGCTAAAAAAAATCCTTTCTACAAATCCTATGATGGCTTTTGGACAACCTCGATTGATGAATCACTTAACTTGCTACTGGACACTCACTTTTCACGCAGCCCGCTATTCGCGGTCAGTATGAACCCAAACAGAACTACTGCAACCGTGACCAAAATTCATGGTCTGATTACAAGCTTTTGACGCTGCATAGTTTCAAACCATACAAGTTTGCTGGTATAATACCTGCCGAGTTACAAAGGTCCTCAGATATTATCTTGACTACGCTAGAGAATATCATGAGGAGCTGTGTAGAACTGATCCACTTTCTACTGCCATGGAGAGAAGTCAATGTAGTTTTCATTCCTAAAACCGGAAAATACTTTCATGTTATCCCAAAGGACCTCAGACCTATAAATCTATCATCTTTCCTTCTGGAAAATTTATAACGACTGATTGATATCCATATACTCGTACGAGCGAAAAATTTATCCAACACTTTTGTCAACAACTCAACATGCCTACTGTAAAGGAAAGTCGGTAGAAACGGCTCTGCATTCACTGACTAGCCACATCGAACGATCCCTACAATATAGATAGTAAGCAACGGTTGTTTTCTTGGACATAGAGGGCGCTTTTAATGACGTCAACACATCCGCAATCGTGAATGCGCCGTCAAATCTGCAGGTAGACGACTCACACGTGCTAAATAGCAGAATAATCAACTCCAAATTGGATGAGGCTTCTGTTAAAAGATGTGTTAGCAGAGGTACGCTGCAAGGTGGTGTCCTTCCTCCCCTTCTCTGGAACTTAGTGGTTAATGAGCTGCTGATATACCTGGAAGTGAGAGCAGGATGATTGCCTATGTGGATGACGTTGCTATAGCCATTAATTAAATAACTCCTTTAGCTTAATCTTAACAAATTAGCCCGTTGGGCAGATCGCTGTGGATTGGGAGTAAAACTGATATTGTCCTTTTTTCAGGAAATATAAAACTGCAATTATAGACCCACCCTCAATAAACGGTATCAGTTTAGTGTTTTTCAATACAGCAAAATATCTGAATCTCATTTTTGACAAACAGCTAAACTGGAAACCTAACATTCAAGAAAGAGTCAAGAAAGCTACAGTAGCTTTATTCTCTTGCACAAAACCCATTAGGAATAAATTGAGCCTTTAGCCTCGCATAACCCACTGGCTATACATCTTATGACCGCGTAAGACCAATACTCACCTACGGGGTGAACATAAAGAACCGAATACAATACGTGATAACGCTGTCAACCATCACAAACGCCGCAACTGGCGAGCTGTGTTTCACCCGACCCGCACCAAGAAATCCTCATCTGGATTAAGAATGCCGGCAAACACATACCATACAGCTAAACGAGAAGCCTGCAAAGCGGCGCTGTAACAAAGGACAAGAGCTGCTCGTGAGCTATACGAGTAGATGAGACGGGAAGAACATCGGCTTCTCCAATTTTGCAATTGATGAAGCAAGACCGATTTATTACGGATGAAGAAAAATGGATTAAATACGAGAATATCCAACGCAAGCGATCATGGTCAAAGGCCGGTGACCGACCACAAACGTTGTAATATTCATAGATACCAGTAGCCCGCGCTACCAGGTTGCACAATTCGCTAGCCTGATTGTTCGATTCCAGGAATACATCTTCATAGCTGAAAAACATATTACTCACTTAAATAAATCTCCCAGCGGGACTTCTATTGTATTAACTATTTATTTGCGGAGCTAGTAAGCAATCTATAAGAGAGTTTTTCGTGTGTCAGTTCTCCATCCAAAAAATCGTATGCAACGGAATATTACATGCTCGAAATATGCTCCTGATTTTGACAGTTTGAGCAAAAAAGGGAGCTATTGGTGCTTGAAGTGCTAAGATGGTAGTTACAATTTCCATGCCTTTGGTTTGTTCAAACGTCAATAGATGGGATCAATTCGAGGTCCTCCTGCCTTTCGTAGTGGTATTCCACAGACTTGGCCACCTGGTTATTGAAGTCGGTCTTCCTTCTATCTTGATTTTTTGACGACTATCACCTCTTGTTAACTAGAAGTTCTAGTATTATAGACTCTTCTCATCTCGTCTGAATTAGCATTGCATTAGCAGGCCCACTTTCTATGTTCGTCTGATATTCGTAACAGATTTACCGAGAACGCTAAATTTTATGTTCTCCTTAGCTTTCCGGGGTATTTTTGCACAGGAAAGTTCCCCTGCACTATCATCACAATTGAGTCAGGTCGAGTTTTCTATTTAGTGGGCCTTTGCTTCTTGACTTGCTTCTTCTTCTTCTTTTTAATGATCTTTGTCTTTGTGTTGTTGTCCTGACTTTTGGTCAGTTTGCCGTCACTTGTGACCGGTTGGTTGGCTCTTGCCCGGTCGATTTTATAAGGTTTTGCAATTTTTCCTTCGCTATGCGTACTCAACTTGCTGCGAGGCTTCTGGAAAGCTGGAGGTGAATTTTGCCTCCGCTTCGAATCTGGGATCTCCTCGTTTGGCTTCGGTCTTCGTTTAGGTTCCGCTTTCGTTTTTAGTTATTGCGATGTCTGTGATGCATTATATTGCCGAATGACTTCCTTGGCACTTTCGTCGTGTATCTCAATCGCCGACAGTTCGTATAGCACTTGGATGAATTCTACGGCATCTCTCATCGGTTGGTGAATAGAGCGCCTTTTACTATAATCCAACATTTCCACTAATGCTCTTATCTGTTCTCCCAATTTGTTAAAAACAAATGGCTCAGTGATTCCCTGCTGCTGTCTTACCGCAGATTTCGGACCGGCAGTGCTTTTTTCCGTATTCTTCTGACGAATTTTTGACTGTCCCCCGGGTGAGCCCTGCACCCTTGAACTTTTCTGAAAGGGGTTAACTCCATCAGCATCGTTAACTTTGTTTGTTTTATTCATCTCTTGTATTCATTATTGTTGTTCCTACTTAAAGTCGTTATCGCTGCTCAGATGTGTCGGGATCACATTGTTCTCTATTCAAGCAGTGAGGAAATGCAAAGATTGACACAGATAATTATGGGGTGCTATGCAAGGACCAGATGGGTTCTAACAAGAAGTGTTACTTATTGACCTACATTGAGCATTCTTCGAGGCCTGTCAGTGTTTTAACGGTGGCACCTAACGAAGTGTGTGTGAGGCAGTGAGAAAGAAAGAGCATGTATGTCCGTATGTGTCCATTTTTCGGCCCACTATAACTCGCGAACGAATAGTTCCATTGATTTGAGTTTTTGTCAGATGATGCGTCTTCATGCAGAATCACGACCATTATAATTTGACCGGCAATGACTTCTTAAGTTAGTAAAAAAAAAACATACACAAAATACAAATATTTTTTTTTTTACAATTAGAGGATTCTTTCGAATTTTTTACAGTATTAGTTGAAACCTATTAGCATAGCACACATTTAAAAAAAAATTGAAAATCGGACCAGAACTACATGAGTTATTCAATTTTTGCAACAATTTTAAAACTGTCAATGCAGTACTAACCACGATTTCGTTTAATACAGTGAGTCGCACATCTGACCGATCAAACTTTTATTGGTAACATTATTGGTAACATTTTATTGGTAACACGTTTCTTAAATTGTAATAGGACATGCAATTTCAGAAACCAATGGAGAATACTTGATAATAACGACTTGACAACTTTTTTTTTTAAATAAAAGGAAAACCATTTGAGATATGAAGTACAATTAAAACATTTATGAATGGAACTCGACTTCGTTCGTATGGCCTCCGTGGGCACGTTTGCAGCGGTCGATTCGTTGGACCTAATTTTCAACGACTCGACCACACATTTCAGCCGAAATGGCCGGTATTTCTCATTCAATGTTGACTCTGAGCTCTTCCAACGTAGTCGGCGTGTTGGCGTAAACCAATGACTTAACGAACGAGGCGGCCAATCGACTGGCCCATGTCTTGAGATAACACGCTCACCATACTTACTCTTCAATAAATCGATTGTAGCGTGTGCTGTGTGGCTTGTGGCACCATCCTGTTGAAACCACATGTCGTCCAAGTCAATATCTTCCAATTCGAGCCAAAAATAATCGGTGATCATGGAGCCGGCATGCAAACCGCACCCAACAGTTATTTTTTGTGGATGAAATGGTAATTTATGAAGCACATGTGGGTTTTCAACCGACCAATAACGCATACTTTGCTTATTGACGAACCCATTGAGCCAAAAATGAGCTTCGTCACTGAAGATGATTTTGCGATGAAATTCATCATCTTGGCGGATCTTCTCCAGAATCCAATCGGAGAAAGTTTGCAGACATTGCTCGTTAGTGTACTTTACCATGATGAAAATACCATGTTTACTGAATAAATTGACAGTGACAGTTTGATGATTAGTGAAAGAGTGCGTTCACAAATTAAATTCAAAGTTGTCAAGTCCCTATTGGAAAACTCTATATAAGTTATTTATATAGGCCATTGGAAAAAACACTGTCCCTGAGATCTACCCCAATAAATTTGATTGACTGCCACTTCCTCATTAATCGTGATGTAGTAGCACAACTTAAAGGGGAACTGCAGCCGTCTAAGCTTCGCATTCTAGAAATAAGGGCATTCTTTTCTGCTTCGGCTCTAGTAAGCATTGGAACTCTAATAATGTTTTTCTTTAACTTTTTGACTTAAAGTCGTATGCCTTTACAAAGGCTTGGGGGTTTACATTTCTTATTAGCCTTATAAGTGTGTCAATTTTCAAATTTAATTAGTAAGCAAGAAGACATGCTGGGTTAAGAGAATTGAAGAATTCTTGAGGGTAGTCGACACTGTCATTGTAATTTACTATGTTAACTGCTTTGTACTGATTTGAATCCTTTTTTAAAGTTAGGAACATTTGGTTCTTTATTTCATCCACAGAACTGTTTTTCAGTGACACTATAGCTCTTTTGCAGAACCAAGAAAATGGTTCTGATTCTAAAGCCTTCAAATCTCCATAAGCCCAATTAATGAGTTTCCTCGTGCTGTGAACGATTCTTCCAAAACGCTCATTTAATTGAATTATTGTATGTATAAATACAACCGCCTATTTTGAAATTTAAAAAAAAAACCCTGTGTTTGTTTATGTTTTTATAAAAAAAAAAAATGTAGACATGGAGGTAAAATGAGGAATCCATTTTCCGATAAATGGCCCCCTTATGACTGATAGCACACGTTGGTCCTTTTGACGACATTTTCGATGTAACTGGTTTCTTGTGTACATTGGTATTGAAAATCTGTTTGATTACTCCTTTTATTCTGGAAGTCCAGTTTGTAATTTAACATTAAGACTTTTTCTTCGATTATAGTTAAACCTTGATTGAAGATATCACCAGAGGATTGGATGTCATTATTTTCTTGTGAGGAACACGCTTTGTGTAATACATCTTTATACATACTTTCTCTAAACTCTTCCCATAGATTAGCTGACAAAATAAAGGCAAGACTCTAAACATATGTCTTATGTGGAATGCTGACTGTGATGCGGAGGCATCAATAAAAGTTCGTTTCCAGTACTCATCATCTTCAAGATGAGATGCACGCTGGTTGATATGCTGGTTTAATTGCATCATTGACTGTTCCCATTTTAAATGACAGCGGTTCACGTACATTTTGAAAAAGAATCAGTAAAAAAGAGATTCAGCAAAAATTTGATGAATTATGTACACTTAGCCAAGAACTAAGAACTAAGTGAACTACTCGTACACGCTTACAAAGATTAAAATTTTTATTGTTCTAAGTATAAAAGGAGGGATTATCACAATACTAAAGATTTTTTTGCGAAATCACCTTCCATGCAAAGCTTATAAACACAGTTAGCTTGGTTTGTGGGCGATTTTAGGCGACTTGTTTAAGATTAGTATCATTAAAGATAATTTCAGTTTTTTTCGTTTTCCATTGAAAATGTAACTTGATTATTTCCTTTGTTTATATATTATTACGAAATATTTACGATTTTTGACACTATACAGAGTGGAAATTCTCAACATTGATGTGTCAGAGAAACATTTACTTAAAATGGGAGAATATTGCACAACCCAACTATTATTTACATATCTTATTTGTACCTATGAAAGCTACATTATCACCATGTTCGAAAGAACGTCGACGATATTATGGATATCCGCCATCACCTGTTTATGTATTATGTCAGTGGATGTTATGGGTGTGGATATCGCTTGTTACATTTTCCGTTTAACATGTGCTTTGCAAACTATGTCGTATAATAATCGGTCTTCATTATTATTTTGGTAACTTAGCTCATATAATAGAATTAACCTCATTAGGTTAAATTTTCCTTATAAGCCAAATCAATATATGCGCATGTGGCAGATTTTTTTTTTTTGTCATTCAATAGTCAACATTTGTCACCGCAAAAATATGATTTTTGTGAATAATGTGTTATTTTCTGATATTTAAGGTGAAAAATCTGCACAACTATACCGAAAAAAGCTCAGCTTTGATTTCCGGTCACTCTGAATTGCATGCCATAGTTGTGAAGAGATTTGGGTCACCATATTTTCTGACATACCATATGTCATTGCATCTCGAGTTTTTTCGTGCAGGTATCGTCGTGATTCAGTGAACGTAGATTCGAAAATTATATATTGACCTATATTCCGAGAGTAAAAGTTAACATCATTGCTTACAGCGATTTTGAGATCAATATAATATCAGCTCTTAGAGTCTGCTGATGAATTCTTATGAAAGCAAGCCTCTTTGTTACCATTTTCGATGCCATATGCACCACAAACTGATTGAAAAACTTGTCTCATTTTCCCTCACCATTAATATATACGCTTAAAGTTTCCTGCAAGGTATAGTTTTATTGAAATTCAATTGGCCGGTTGCAGGTAAAATTTGTGAATTCACTAAGCAATAACCGCTTTCACCTCGAATGAAAATTAATGGGTACAGGAGTGGATCATACAATGGATGGAAATTTAAAATGCCCTTTAAGTGCCCTCGTTTTGTATGCAACACGATATCTCTGGGACCTTTATCTTCATCCAATAAGCGGGTGCATTGACGGAGCCACGATGTTCGATTGCAGCTGTATGATTGCTTTGAAAACTGACATATTTGGAGGAGTTTGTCTCAAAGTCGTCTTAAAAATACATAAATACCCATTTTGACTATTTAGTTGTAATTCTTCTCTAATCTGTTCTATTCAATTTGAGATAAGAAGCCATGTTTTGCCACACGGAGGTCTGATCCGCTTCTTAAATAAAGTATATTTGCAGGAAGTTTGGATTGCTTATTTAGGGGAGCAAGCTTCTAATGAGATGGTATATTTGCCTTTGTACTTTAAAAGTTGGCATGAAGTTTTCTTCCCTTATTTCTTTTTTACCACAATTTGTCATTTGGAAGAGTGAATTATATGTCTTCACACTATCGAGGAAATTTTTGTGAGAGTGAATGAGATCCATTGAGCATACTTTTTAAAAGCTCAGCAGTGGGTGGACGTTTTGCTTCAATAAATCATTACTCGTAACACAACGCATGCTACTTTGTTAAATTCACCAGGCAATTTTTTTTCTTTAAAAAATGTGCTAACCTCATCCATTTTTCCTATTTCTGTTATGTCGTTATTTATGTAGAGAAATAGTTGTTGTTAATTAAAAGCTGACCTTTTGTCCAAAAACAAGTTGACATTTGAACTATTAATACTTGCTGTTGATGCGTTTTGAAGCTCGCAGAAGAATTCTTTTCGAATAATCTCGTTGGCAGTATAATCTTTTTTCTCTCGGTGAAGGTTGCTGATTTGAATGTTGCAAAGGTTTTTTTCCTTACGCTATGCGATTTCCTTGACAAATTTTTCTTTCTCTTGACCATTATGGCTTCTTAGTGATAAAAAAAGCATTCACTATATTTTCTTCATGCTCGTTAAAAAAAAGGAAGTCAATACCCCTATATAGTTTCACCCAATTTTATATCTACCCGTATCTTTGTCTTACCGAGTTTTTTACTTGCACTCTGTTATTAATGAAAGAAAGAAAAAACCAGAGACAGACACTGAGCCAGACGCACGACTTCCGTATAAAGGTAATACTCATATAAATATATCAAAATCCATTAAAATCTCGAAGGGTGGGGGGGGGGGGGGGAGAGCGTGTGAGATGAAATGAAAAATGAAACAAAGCGGAGGCGAATCAATTGAAGTAGATGTAAGCAAATAAAAATAATGGATGGATATTACTACTAGGTGGGGTGAAAAGTAACCTCTTGAGAGATAAAAAAAAAAAACTTAAATGTTTTTTTTTCAACAGTTCAACAGTTACCAATCGACGACAAAAGTCCGCCCGATTCCGCATCAGCAAGTCCAAACACTCTTTCGAAGTGCTCTCGCGTTCGTGTTTTTGGTTAGGAGTGAGTATGCGTGGCAACCAGCGGCAGGATAACTTTTTCATATGCAGAATATTGCCCAAAGTATGGCGTGTGCACTCAGTACTAATCTTTGTGGTATCTGCTAGCTCGCTCACCTTCACTTTCCGGTCAGCCAACACCATTTCATGTATTTTTCTGACATTGTCCTTTGTAACCACATCGGAGGGCCTGCCGCTGCGGACTTGATCGGTAGCGGAGTTGCGGCCACCACGAAACTCTGACGGAGCATTAGCCCCATAATATTAGTCCCCACATTATCCAACTTTTCTTTTGTTTCCTTCGCCGTTTTGCCTCTCAAAAAATAATGTTTTATGAGAGAAGGAAAATCGTTTTTGTCCATACTCAACATGATGCCAAACACGACAACAACAATCAGCTATCAAAACAAAACTAAAGACAGAATCGCAATGAAATTTGGCATGTCTGCCTAAATATGAACGGACTTCAAGGCACTATAACCTTTTTTGCAGTAGCAGTGCATTCTGGCGGTCAAGGAGGTTACTTTTCACTCCACCTAATAAAATGTTTATCTATCATATTTATTTTACAGCATGTACTTGTAACAGTTGCGTAATCAATTTGACTTAATCCAACAATTTTTTGAATTGCGTAAATGTTAGGAATGAATATACATGTGGGATTGGGGTCAGACAGACAGACGAATAACATTATGCGCTAACATAATATTATTCCGATAACTTTGACAAACAAGCGACAAGATCATACGGTACTCAACGAAGAGAACAAATCATGTGACAGAACGAACGGTTTACGATCAGGCGACCAAATGGCTGATAACAGACAGCGACGTAGGTCAACGAAGAGGACAGCTACAACGCACTCATATAACACATTCAGAGGACAAAGAATTACATACGCACATACGAAAATACAGACAAAGAGGACGAGAGAAACAAACCACTCAGCAATCGTTATTCGTCATCAAACGTTTCGAGGAGTCGGTCGTGTATTTAAGTAATTGGTATATCCCCTAGGAGACATAATATTATATCCGTTTAAATTCGTAGACAAACGATATTAGAAAAATAAAGTTATGTTCAATGAATTTCCGAATTGAAATTTGTTTTTTATTTGAGCAAAAGTGTCCAGTCCTACATCTAGGGTTTTCCAATAGGGACTTGACATTTTTGAATTTAATTTGTGAACGCACTCTTTCACTTATCATCAAACTGTCTCTGTCAATTTATTCAGTAAACTCAACATTTTTATCATGGTAAAGTACACTAACGAGTAACGTCTGCAAATTATAAAAATTTTCTACAGATATTTGGAGTCGGTGACTGCAACTTTAAGAGCGTTAACTCCAATTTTCGGTCGTAATTCTCGCCCTAGTAGACAGGCAATGACAAGTTTAGTTCAAAAATTTGAGTCTACATATTCGTTGTGTGAAGTTGCCGTGTCAGTGAGACAACGGGTTGGTCGAAGTGTCCAAAACATCGCTGCCGTTCAGATGTCCGTAGCAAACGATCCAAATCAGTCAATTTCACAGCGTTCTCAAGAATTGGGCATCGCTGAGACCACATTATGGCGTATTTTGCGTAAGGATCATGGTTTACACCCATACAAGATCAAGCTGACTCAAGAATTGAAGCCAACGGACCATTTGAAGGGACGTACGTTCTCCGATTGGGTTCTGGAGAAGATGCGCCAAGATGATGAATTTCATCGCAAAATCATCTCCAGTGACGAAGCCCATGAGTTCGTCAATAAGCAAAATATGCGTTATTGGTCGGGTGAAAACCCATATGTGTTTCATGAATCACCCCTTTATCCACAAAAAACAACAACCAAACAGGTGCGGCTTGCATGCCGGCGGCGTTATTGGGCCATATTTTTTCGTCGACGATAACGATCGTCACGTTACTGTGAATGGTCAGCGTTATCGCGCCATGATCACCGATTATATTTTGGCGATTTAACGCCGGATGACTATTTTCTGTTTGGCTACGTTAAGTCATTGGTTAATGCCAACACGCCGACGACGTTGGAAGAGCTCAGAGCCAACATTGAACGCCGAATAGCGGCCATTTTGGCCGAAATGTGTGGCCGAGTCTTTGAAAATTGGGTCCAACGAATCGACCGTTGCAAATGTGCCCACGGAGGCCATATGAACGAAGTCGAGTTCCATTCATAAATGTTTTGAATGAAACTAAGACAGTATTTATTGAACAGAGTACATATATTGTAATGAATAATGTACCTCAGGAATCAGTGCTTGGACTAGTGCTATACAACATTATAAATACACATATATTGAAGTATTGTAATTATAATGGCTGTATACTTCTTTGTAAGGCGAGTTTCTTTTTTGTACATATATTTTCATAGTCTTGGTTGCTTACTTTAGTAGGTAGTTCCAAGGTATAAATGGAACCCGAAACTCAATCAAAAAGCCCCTTCAATTAAAATAGTCCTTAAACATCTGCATCCAGTGGCGCATTTCCAGTTGTTATTCTACATGCGCGTATCACTTTAGTGGTGATCTTTTAAATAGGATCTTGCCCGATCAAAACTTGGACTTACGTACATTTTTCGTACTAATATGAGATGTTTGGTAAAATTGGAGCCAAATTTCTGTAGCAGAAATTCGAAAATTATCTCAAAGTGTTCATTTTTCAATTTCATTTTCTTTTCTTTTCTTTTCTTTTCTTTTCTTAATAAATTTCGAGTATTATAAAACTTATTTAACATTAATTGGATCAGTATTTCTTAAAATTAACTGAGGACAAAGGTTTTAAATGTTTCGTCTTTAAATAATAATAGTAATAAAAATTAATAAATTTAAAATCTCTGATTCAATTTGTGTCGGTCAAAGGCTTGTTGCTTGTCTTTTATTTCCATTTCTCTTATTTTTAATTTCTTAAGTTCGCGGATCTTCACCAACAGAGCTTACACTGTTTTGACTTTCCTGTCTTTTAGTTGGGCTTTTCCATTTTATTTTCCTTACCTCTGGGCGCTGATGGTCGAGATGGGGTGTTGATGTCTGAGTTGATGGTTGAGATAGTGGCATTAATTTTATAGGAATGAAGAGATTTATTCTCGAAAGTGGATGCAACCATGCAACGTGGGACAACCCTGAACCCCCATAAATGAAACTCATTTCCTCAAAATAAGGACACTTAAGTAGAGTTTTTTTTATTGCTACCCAATACTTTGTGGATGGGCGCCTTTAAATGTTGGAGCTGTTTGTGGAGATAGTTTTCCGGAAAATTGTGCCCCTATGCCTTTATTTGCTGATGAATATTAGCAAAAAAAAAAAAAAAAACCTCGCTTGTATTTGGTTCCATAGGTCAGATTTTTTCTTCCAGCACTCCTTTAGGAACGATAGGTACAGTTTTGTAGTTCCACCTTGCCTTAAACTCTAAAAATCCAATTTTTTTCTCTCGATTACTAAGGAAAAATAAAAATAAAACAATACCGACGGCACTCTGTTTATTTGTACTTGTCTCTATTCCTGCTTTACCTTTACAAGGTATTACAAATTATGACGCATAAGCTCAGCGTTTATTCAAAATTCTGGAACCTGAGCATGAACCTGAATAAGTCGAAGGTTATGGTTTTCAGGGGTGGCGGCGCGGAGGTTCAGATTCAAAGCCAAAGGTGAACGTATCAAGAAGAAATATCTCCGTGAGTACAACTTCAGTTGTAGTTCTTTTGTGCGCAAGTGCGTAGATCCTGCTTCTTTAAAAAAATGCCAAGATATATCAAGTAATTAATCTTACCCGTTTAACCCCTAATTATATGCTTCACCTACAGTCTGGAGCATCACCTATGTTGGAAACTATGAGACTATACTCGTATAACAAAATTGATGACAATGAGTGATGATAGACTTCCAAAAGTTGTACTCAAAAGTGTTATAAGAAATATAATGGGAACATATTGCATCAGAATGTCCAGACAGCGTATGCATAACGTCCAATGAGCAATATAAATATCCAAAATCAAAAGTCAATACATTATTAACAAAAGTATGGTATGGTATGGAGCTATTTGAATGGCGATCCTAGATTTGATCTTCTTTACAATGCACTTCGATACAGAAAAGGTATACTTGAAGATGATTTTTAAGATTTAAAAAAATATCTGTGTGTATTCTTTTGTACAATTGTATATGGCCTGGTAGACGCGATAAGCCAAACCACAGTAGACATAGAATATATTTAAATAATGTTATTAACTGATTATGAAAATAATATTGGTCGTATTACATTTTCACACCTTGCAGTCATTCATGGCTCGTTTTTCTCTGTCGAGTGGGTTTTGTAGGACAAAAACAACATTTTTCTAGCCCTGACAGCCTCTTAGCAGCTCGTGTCATACCACGTCTTTTCTTTTGGTGTGATACTCTAAATCCGAAGACGGATAAATTATCTCATATCTAGTTGAATAGTGTTAGTGATCATTCCATCAGTGGCATCCAGTAAATTATTGAGCAAACGCAACGATCAATTAAAAGGTGTTAATCTGCTCCAATCGCCCTCCTCGTGAATGTGATGTGACACAAAAACAATGACACAATATCAGGATGAGAGTTTAAAAAAAGTCCAGGAGGCTGACGGTATGACTATCAACGTCTCGTACTTTCGTGGGCTTATACGGATTATTGTTCTGGATCAAGTTGTTTTCCGCAGGGGACATATCTGTATTTCACTAAGTGCACAAAAGCCGGCCGGTACTTACATACATAGACGGGATATTAAACAAAGAATTTAGCGCAACAGCAATGATCGATAACATTTCATGTTTTATGCAGCCTGAGAGCATAAGATCAACAGATTGACTGCGTACCTCTGTTGGAAGTGCTCATAGAGATGATTCGGCATGCAACAAAACAGAAAACTGCCATGTGAATAGTTTTAACCAATCACAAATGTATATGTACAAAAAATTAACAGGTTAGGTAATGGTTTTGGATGTTAATCCTAAATACACAAATGGCTCTAATGATGGCTTGAAATATTTTTAAATCCACCCGAGTGATCTATTGATTTTGCGAAAAACGTTCTGCTAAGATTTGGCAGAATAAGTTTCAATGGGCCAGTGGCACTTACTAATTACTTATACCTGCCCGCCTCGCAGTCTCAATACGAGATTTATTTATGAGGTCATATCTAGCTATCGTCTTGTAAGTGAGTCATATCTTTCTAGTGATATCAATTCACTTGAGAAAGTTCTTACCGCTTATGACTCCAATGAGGCAGAGAAATTCTTAACGTCAGTTGGGTATAGATTTATCGTGTCTGGTTAGATCGTCGTCCTTTTTGGTTTCCCTCTATGTTGCCGCAGAATTGATAAAACGGACATCTTTAAAAGAACGGTTGACGTATTAGAAACCTTATCAGTAATCCGATTTTAAACAACACTTGTTCAAGCATTCCAGTTTTTTCAACACAACAAGTGCGTTTACCACAATTTGCTTTCCTTCTCTTCATTTTCTGCTGGCCTACTGGTTAAAGTTCATAAATTGATTCGTTAGGAACTGTTCGAGTGAAGGTGAGAACAATCCATTTAACCAACCAAATTTTAAAAACGATTAAATTGTACTCAGTAAACTAACAAAAACTTATTAAACTAAAACTGACCCTAAAAGTAATTTTTATAAAGTGCAACTTCAGTTCCACCTTTCGGAGACAAAAGTCATCGAGTAGAGCTCCTATATAATACTTCATTGCAATTTCAAAAACATTGTGACACATAGAGCTTAAAAAATATACATTTTAGTAAAAATGCCTTTCACAAGAAAGGAAATTATCGAGGTAGGGGTGGCGCAAACCTCCATAAAAAAAATTTATGCTGCTGTCCGCCAATATGTACTTATAAAGCAAAACTGCAAATTTGCGTGAAAAATGGATCACATGACTTTGTAGTCGACAGAATTTTTTGACAAAAAATTGCGAATATCTTGATGGAGTATCAACGTATCAAAAATTTTAACGAGAAAACGACAAACATAAAAAAACAACGAATACAACATTTGTTGAACAATTATTAATGTAAAAAACTTTCACATGCTACTCGCGTCAGGTTTTACGCTTTGGGGAATCAAATGCATTTACTGTATTGAAAGAAGTTACGAAAAATTCACCAGACAGGTCAAAAACAAAATTTTACAGCACACAAATTACGTCATCAACAAGTTATTCTCCTGTCTCTCTCTCTCTCTCTCTCTCTTTCTCTTAGTACTCAGGGACGCTATACAAAATAACCGAAAATTTGCTTAAACATCAATTAACATCATTCAAAATCATTCTTCAATCTATCTCAAATAGATTTGCTATAGGGTTTTCTAATAAAGACTTGACAACTTTTTTTTTAAATAAAAGGCAAATAATTTGAGATATTTCAAAAACTTTATTATAGGCTTGAAGTACAATCAAAACGTTTATGAATGGAACTCGACTTCGTTCATATGGCCACCGCGGGCACGTTTGCAACGGTCGATTCGTTGGACCCAGTTTTCAACGACTCGGCGTGTTGGCATAAACCAATGACAACGTAGCCCTACAGAAAATAGTCAAGCGGCGTTAAATCGCATGAACGAGGCGACCAATGGACTGGCCCATGTCTTAATATAACACGCTCGCAATACTTACTCTTCAGTAATTCGATTGTAGCGTGTGCTATATGGCTTGTTGCACCATCCTGTTGAAATCACTGTCGTCCAAGTCCATATCTTCCAATTCGGACCAAAAATAATCGGTGATCATGCGCGATAACGCTGACCATTCACAGTAACGTGACGATCGTTATCGTCGACGAAAAAATATGGCCCAATAACGCCACCGGCATGCAAACCGCACTAAACAGTTATTTTTTGTGGATGAAGTGGCGATTCATGAAGCACATGTGGGTTTTCACCCGACCAATAACGCATATTTTGCTTATTGACGAACCCATTGAGCCAAAAATGAGCTTCTTCACTGAAGATGATTTTGCGACTCCGAATATCTGTAGAAAATTTTTATAATTTGCAGACGTTGCTCGTTAGTGTACGTTACCATGATGAAAATGTTGAGTTTACTGAATAAATTAACAGTGACAGTTTTATGATTTACAAATTAAATTCAAAGTTGTCAAGTCCCTATTGGAAAACCCTATATAAATATTAAGTGCTTTACGGCTTACACTAGGGAGAGTGCTGAATTATATATCCCTGGTATTCAATGCCAGCACGCGTTCAAAAACTGCTGATTCACTTACATAAGATAATTGAGTCATGTTCCATGGCAATCGGGATGATGTCAGAAGGAGCGCTTAAAGCGAGAAATAAAGATTAGGAAAAATTCAGGGAACACAACATTAGAAAATTCAACCGCAAAAATACTATGGAAGATTTGTTTCACACCCTCCTCTACACATCAGATCCATTCATATCTACATTGTCAAAAAAGGATTGTAGTGCTTTATTAATGTTAATGTTTGTACTATCTGAGTCTTGAATGATCAAGTAGTCACAAAATTGTGTGCATACATACCATACATTACATACATTTTTGAATTACCTATGTAATTTTTTTTTTTAAGTTATTTGTGAATTTTTTATACAGTTTTAGTTTTTTTTCTTGAAAATTATTAGAAAAATAATAATGCTTGAAAATAAAAAAAAAAACTTGTTTTTCTTTATTACATTATCACAGGATGTATCGCATTTATGAGTAGTGTCCACCTAGATTGAGCATTTTTATCAGTGTGCCAGTCATCGGCTGATCTTCCAACCGCATAGACCTAGCTATCAAGGTAACGTGTGTTTTCTTGCGTTCTCTCTTATCTTTTCCGATCACCAATTTCTTATTCTCTTATTCGTTACTTTATTAATAAAAAATATTATGGGGATGGCCCCTAAGTCTAATTGGTTTTCAGGTAACCGATACGATATCCTCAACGAAAACGCGATTTCTGATCTCCCTGATACCGGTCCCTCTCCCTCACAAAAAAGAACTAAAACTTTCCAGGCCTACAAACAAAATCAATCTTTAAAAATCCAGGCTTTCTGCACATAAAAGCAAAAGATGAGTTCAAATCCCTACCCAAAATTAGTGTTTTCATTTTGAAAAAAAGAAAAACAATTGACTCAATTAGTACCCAATACGAGAAAATTTCTCAATTAAAAGACGGTTCAATTTTAATTTTTGTTAAAGACCAAATTCATTTAATCGAAAGGTCTGGATAATATTTTCCGGTGGGTATTAAGCTTCATGCTAACCTTAAATTCTTCAAGGGCATAGTATATGCGTCTTGCTTAATTAATGTGCCTGAAGCAGAAATTATATCCGAACTTTGGAATCAAAAGGTAACTAATGAGTACAAATTCACAAAATTCGTGCAAGATATAGTAAAACATTTTCCTACTCCTTCTGGTCTCATGAATTTTACCTTCGACTCGTTAAAAATTCCCAACAAAATTGAAATCGACTAGTATAAATTTAAGATTCCCGAATATGCTTCCAATCCGATGCTTTGTCGGCAATTTCAGCTACTTGGGAATACAATTAAATGCTGTAAACATGCTGCATCATGTGAAAAATGCAACTTTCCCCCACACAATGATAGTAACTGTACTCGCACTCTGTGCGCCAATTGGTTTGAGCCTCACCCCGCCTCCTCTAAAACATGTCCAAAGTATGTTCAAATCAAATAAATACTCGAAATAAAAACCAAAATTAAATGCTTATTAGGTGAAGCTAAGCGCATCCATAAAGAGCGGAGCCAAATACCTACTATACATTCCATTTCTTCTTCCAATCTCTACTCAGTAAAACAAACCCCTCATAAAACGACCACGTCCAATCCTTCCACCCTCTCCACCAAAACTCTCTCCATCATCAAACTGCATTGAAACTACAAAATCTTAACTCACAAACAACTCAAAAGATAGACAATTATGATTCCATCAAAATTTCAAATAATGACAAATCTAAAGCGATTAAAAGAGAAATTCCTCAAAAGCACTCGGAAACAAACTGATAAAGAAAAAATTTAAACCTCCAACAACCACCCAAGAGTACATATACAAAAATATACAAATGACGGCAAAATTGTTTTTACTCAAAACATTTTAACAACATCCACTTCTAATTTAAACAGCACTAACCAAACCAACCAATAGCAAAATTAACCAAGTCCCAACCTAGATACTAATGCGGTAATACTGAACCACCAGGTGGAGATCTGGCATCTGGCTGTACATTAAATTGTATGGATAAGGAGACAGGTTCCACCGCCTATAACGATCACAACGTTCTACATGAAGGGTTATCTTAATAACTTTGATACGCTCCAATTGTTAATAAAATTATTAGACCCAAGGATAATTTCCCTTCAAGAGAATAAATAAAACATAAAAAAAAAATAACTTACAACCATTTCCTTTAAAACAATTTTTACCTTATTTTCACAATTGAACATGTAACACACCTTCAAAACAAGGTACCTGTCTTCTTGTTCATGAATCGATTTCTTACAGACCTTTTGCCATTGATTCTAACATATCCACTATCGCAGTGGAAATCGAGTTACATTTTAAATTAACTATCTTGTCAGCTTATATCCCACCTGATCAAAAATTCAACACCTGTGATCTTGAAAATCTATTAAATAATATCTCTACTCCTATAGTTCTGACAGGTGATTTCAATGCTTGGTCTCCTTCTTGGGGTTCTCCCACAATTAACAAACGTGAAAGACTATTTGAAAGCTTCATAGCCAACACCTGTCTGGCAATATTAAATGACGGAAGGCCCACTCACATGGAACATTTACCTCACGCTCATATTCCCACACCTTACTCAAAAATCAACTTGGAAAATATTCGAGGACTTGTTTTTAAACGATCACTTTCCCGTCCTTACCATAAAATTCTTAGGTAACAACCTAACTCTATCAGAGGCTCAACCATAATTTTTAACAGACCTAGTTAACTGGAATCAGTTCCAAACTGAAGTCTCAAAACAAATTATAGCTAGACCAACGTCCACGAAGCATAACATCAATAAGGAAGCCGCATGCGTCCTCAAAGCAAATCGTTTTGCAGCAAATGTGTCAATCCCTCAGACAACAAATAAGTCCCATCATAAAACAGTTCCTTGGTGGAATCAAAATCTTGCCAACCTTCGCCAAAATAAAGCAAGACGCCTTTAAAACATTCAAAAAATCACTAAATGACTCCAATTTAATTTTCTATCGAAAGCCAAATGCACAATACATAAAAACGTCAAAGTTAAAAAAATTATCTTGTTTCAATAAATTTACAGGGAAAATTAATTAAAATTCAACCCCCAAAAAAATGAGGGCTGATATTAAAAGCCTTATAGGTAATTGTGTTCCACACACAATTAAACTTATTAAAACAGATTCTAAAAATCTTACTTGCCCAATTGAAATATATATTTTTTTGCTAAATGTTAGGAAAAATCTTACGACAACTCAAATTTTAATCAGTACTCGTATTACGTTGACGAAAGTCACACATGTTTTAATAAGCCCAACTCACAGTACATTATTCCATATTCAGCATATTTGATTAAATCCCCCATACATCTTTTAGAGCTTAAAAGTATTTTGAGTTCAGTAAAGGGTAAACTCCTTGATTCGATAGAATACCTTATTCAATGCTCAAAAACACTCCGTTTTGTTTTAAGACTATGTTGTTATCACTTTATAACAACACCCTTGAAAGCGGAATAATTCCTCAAACATGGAAAATGGCGACTACCGTCCTTATCCCAAAGACTAACAAAGACCACACTTCTATAAAAGTATACCGACCTATTTCTCTCATTCCCTGCTTTTCAAAAATTCTTGAAAAGTTGTTTCAAAGCGCTTATCCTGGTGGCTAGAAAAAGACAAACTCATTGACATCAATCAACTTGCCTTCGAAAAGGGTAGAAGCACGCAAGACTCACTTTTAGACATTGACGCATTTATATCCTCGGCTCTTTCAAAAAAAAGCACGTTTCCGTTTTCATAATCGATTTTGAACATGTCTTTGACAGAATTGGTCCCCATGTCATCTTAAATCAACTTGTAAAATGGAAGATATTTTCGAAAATTTTAAGCTACGTTAAAACTTTCTTTCCAATTTCGTATTAAAAATAACAATATATACTCTTCAATTCATTACATAAATAATGGCATCCCTCAAGGATCACGAAATAAGTAGTATTATAAGTAGATATTCACAGATAAACCATGTTCTTTATGATTATGTAGACGACCTTATTCTATTCACTAAGTTTAAAGACCTTAAACCTTTAACAATAATTTTCTCAAGCATAAGTGCAAATTTATCAGAATTGGGCGATAAGTCTGGTTTCAAAATATCCTTTTCTAAATGTGAGCTTCTACATATTTGCAAAAAAACGTAGATGTCAAAAATGTATTTAAAGAGTCAATTGTAAAAATATTTGTACCAAAAATGTAAGCTACCCAACAATTCTAAGAATTATTTTTATCTCAAAATATTGTTTCAAGGATCATTGTTCTCATATTAAAAAGAGCCTCACTACCAGGGTTAACTTAGTCAAATATCTCTCAAAATATAATACTATCTAAAATCGATTATGGGCTTCCAAATTATAGAAATGCTCAAAAACATCTATGCAACTCATCTCAACACCATACCATTCAGCTGTAGGAGACCCTCTAGGAGCTTTTCTCACAACACCTATAAAAAACATCGTTATTAAAGCTGGACTTCCAGACTTAACATATATAGTTGAATTCCTAACCTGGCAGATCATGCCAAAAGCTAAATCATCATTCGCAACACCTATTCACGATGACATCAACAGCTTGTTGAAACGGAAAAGAAAACCAATATCCTTCTTTAGTAATCTGCAAAAATCACTGGAATCGGCTGCAAATCTGAACATCCCAATCATAGTTAACTACAAACCCAAAATCAAGTTCCCCCCCTGGGATATCGCAAGTAACTCTTTAATTTCTTATCTTAAAGAATTTAATAAAGATACTACCTACAACAGAACGTGCAATGTTCTAAAAGATAAAAGAAAATTATGTAAGGCTGGGATGGCAACTTTTGTTTACTGATGCTTCGAAAACAAACAGTGGAACTTCATTCGCTGTTGTAACCGAAGAGGTATCTGTTATCAGTAAGAGTCTACTCCATTTCAATTTATCAATCTTATCGGCAAAAGCGTTTGGAATACACAAAGCTATTCAAACTACGAAAAATAAAAAGACTATTAACTTCACGTTATCAACACGTTATAACACTGATGTTGGAGTAGTTCCTGGCTGGGCTAAAATGTAACGAACTAACAACTAGCACGTACTAAGACCCACTGGTTGAGGATGCACTGGGGCTCCAGTTTGACAACCACCTCTGAGAAAAATATCGAAACCTAACACACCTGAGTTTTAAACTACTACACCATCCGCCCGCGCTCTTGAGAAAAGTAGTAAAATGGTATTCATTTTTCCTTAGTGCGCGCGCAGGATTATAAAAAAAAAAAAAAACAGTCAAGTATTGTTGCGGATGTCTGCAACTTATTGAAAGAAAGAGAAATTTAAGAATCCTTAGAAACAAAGATTCTGATTTAGAAGCCAAACTAGCATTTAAAGAACACCTAATCTCGTTCTACCAATTTAACAAAAAAGACTTAACAAAATACTTGAAAACTTGAACACCAAGTTAAAAAATGCATGGCAGGATTACCAACACATCTATTATATTACTCAATTACCGCTGCGAAGGCAACATTCCCTGTTAACCTACCGAGTTCGGCGATCAAAACGTATATTTGGATGAGACGTGGACATACTAATACCACCCACAAGCACGTAATCGCTAAAGCACTTTCCCCACTTTTTGAATTTTGCGACGAAAGACCAGCATTTATCTCCAAGACCACCTCTGGAAAAGACCTTCATGAACTTTTATCAGTTATCTCCTTCACCAATATAACAAGTGTATGGTAAACGAAACTATTTTAAAAATGAAATTAACTATTCAATTTATTTTATATGTTCTTAGCTCAAAGCCCTGGTAGGTAAAGCCTAATTTTTGTTATTGAAAGTTTAATTTATTTATGTTTCTATGAAATTATAATAATAATAATAATAATAATAATAGCAGTGTGTGCTACCATATCGTACCACTTGAACCACGGTCATCCACCTGGTAATGGTTTAAAAATGATAAGCTAACACGGTTCCCTTAAAGTTGGAATTTTTACCTTAAATAGACTGGCTACATCACGCTACACTCCCTTTCTAAGTCATTGGTATTATATAATAGATGCTTGGGTTAGGTTAGGTTAAGTTAGGTTAGGTTAGGTTAAACAGGGGTTAGGTTCGACTAATCGAACATTAAATTTTACTCAAACCTGTGCCATCCAGGTATCGGCCGGTGTTGATTTTTTGATTGCAGAAGATAGCTTAGTCCCTTAGCTAAAATACCTCATTATAACTTTTTTTTCTGTCGTTTTATAGTTTTAATATAATTTACAAGAAAGGTCTATCGGTAAGGTATTTATCAATGATCAAAGTAATATTGGATACTAACTACCTCCCTGATATCATTTACCTTCATAGTTACAAAAAATTATTGAAAATGGACAAACTTCATGTTAGATTAATCGGACACCGGTCGGAAATGGGTTAAGCATGTATTTGGACTAAAACGATGATTTCCAATTAGTTAAGAGAATGTCAGAGAAGCTTATTGATTGGAAAAATCAAAAGATAGTCAGTGGGCGGCTGGTCATTGAATTATTGACAGAAGACAATCTATACAATGCAAGAAAGAGGAAATTACAACGACCTTATCAGACTGTCGGACGGTGAATGTAAACACATCATTGTTACTAGGAGTTTTGCTCCATATTTACGAATAACAATTGAAAAAATTATATTAAATTATCCGTATTCCGAGGGCTTGACAACATTTGGCGGTATTGATGAGGGCAACAGTACCACTGGGGGTTCTTTAAGGGCACATGAAAGAAATTTTGAAATTGAAGTCCGGAATACAAAGTTATATAAGGAGCTGACAGATGTTGAGGATAACGACTTAAAGTTATCAGATGGAAGTGTTTGTAAATTTCTTGTCAAGGAATGTTTTTCTCCATTTTCTGGCTGGCACTACTCGAACACTCTTTTAGATGATACCATATTTTCAGGTGCTCGGCCATTAAGACTCCTTTATCAAGGCACAGCTATCCTGGTGAAATACCTTATTTCTTTGCAAAGGCCAAAACGGTCCTTGAAGTCCGTGCCATCTATTTCCTCCAGGTTTTTGAAAAGGCATATCCCTCAAAATTTCCTTCAGCTACGTCATATTGCGTCGCATTCACACTATATTTGTGTTATGTCCTCAACTGCATGCAGATCCCCACAGAATCTGCAAATATCCGTATCCGACAACTTGAGTCTCTTTGCGAATTGCCGCAAAAGTCAGTCTAATGCTAGGTTTCCTACTGCTGTCCTAAGCTTATCCCTGTTTAATTTTATTAACTTTCTAGATTTTTTGCCTTGAATACCCTGTGTCCTTTTTTTTCTCGATGGTGCCTCTCACCATCCCTCTGGTTTGATGTTGACAACCACACTATTTTCAAATAGGCAAGCACACTTTTCTTGCAAACTCACCCGCTTGTTCATTTTCTGGGTGTCCTGGCACCCAGCACAATTTTACCTGTTTCTGACTGCATAGTACTTTGAGTCCATATTAGTGAGTCGTATTGCACTGTTGCCAGCAGTGTATATCAAGCGGTGTATAAGATGTTTCGTATCTGGAATAAACTTTTTTTTTATAATACCGCGCGTGCATCAAGGTGATATGAATACCCTTTTACTGGCTTTTCTCCAGGGCGCGGGAGGGTGATGTAGTAATTTGAAACTCAGGTGTGTTTGGTTTCGTTATTTTTCCCAGAGGTGGTTGTCAAACTGCACAGGACGAGCCAGTGCATTCTTAACCAGTGAGTCTTAGTACATGGTTGAGGAGTCTATGCATATACCACTACACCACGGCCACCCCCTAAACTGTATCTATTTTTCATTCCTCCCTCACATGTTGGTCAAAAGGTAGGAGATCGAATTCAAGTCTGATAATAAAGTATTGTCAAATGCAGTAGAGCATCAGATTTTAATATTTTTGGTCGCAGTAGCTCTGCTGCGTCTTAATTTTCGGCATTCTAGAATTTTACCAAGGAACTGATGACTTACACCAGTTTGATACTTCATACTTGTGGTTATTCAGATGTATTAACAACATCTTAAAATTTCTATTTTCATTATTTCTATTTTTTTTTCTTCCTGATTTAAATAATTCCTTCCTCCAGCATTTCTACCCTCTTAGGAAATCGACTCTTGTATTTGCTAAGAACGATCCTCTATTGTTTTTCTGGCGTAGTATTCCTCCAAAAATTGTTTCTAATGTAGCAAGAGGTAAAGTCGGAATTCAAGTTCTTATACGTATTTCTTCATATGAGAATGTCTACTTTACAATGTATCTATTCTTCATTTGTAACTTAAGACTTTTCTGCACGGACAAGGTGCTGTGGTGACCTTTTGAATAAATTTGTGACCTTTATGCCAAAGTTCGTATAAAATGCTTAGATTTTGTTTTTATCAAATATTATTATTAATAACTTAATTTTGTAACACTTTAATTTATGTTTCACTGTAATGTGTTCTATGTGGAAATTTTGGCGATTAAGGAAGCTCTGTCCTTGGACTTGGTCTCACTTAATTCTAAAACCTTGAATGCCGATCATCTCTTACGGAGAAGGCAGAGCAGTTCAACCTACACCTTTGTTGAGTGCCGGGCCACAGGGACATTCCAGGGAATTGTAGGACCGACGAACTCGCCAAAACTAAACCACTCTACCTATTCTATCGGAAAAGAGTAGCTTAAGTATACCAATCGCTGCGTACAAATTATTATTTAAGCTAGATGCTAATAAAAGAACAGACTTTAGATAGGCCGGTGGGCGAACTTGTTTAGCAACTAAATAGATCTGAATCCCTCTAAGAGTCTGATTTTTGTAAATAGGAAACATCTCAGCGTCATCATAGGTGTCATCACTGGACACTGCCTTATAGGCAAGCATGCAAGAAGGGTTGGCGTTTTTACAAACAAGAGGAGACAATCCTCCATCTTCTCTGTACATGTCCAACTCTCTCCCAGAGCAGAAAACTCCACCAAGGAGCTTTCTTCTTCAATAACTTCAACGACCTAAAGAATATAGACTTAAACAGTCTTCTGCTCAAATTGGTTCCATTAGCAAGAGGGTCATAGATCCACGTGGCAGCACAACGGGCCAATAGGGCTAAGTGGGTTGGTTCTCCAACTGCTACTCTCACCTTACCAAAGCTAACGTTAATTTATTTTGCGCACGAGTACGAGGTTAAACGTAGACTGATCAGCTGTTTTGGTTTGACAGCTGTTCTCAGGTGGTTTTACTTTGAGTCGTCAAGGTGATTGTCACGTCATTTTCTTATTTGTGTTGCTTATTTGTGTTTATACGGGACGTTAAATCGCCACACATTCATCTGAATTCTGTTTCCAGTGAAATTTCTAATATAGAACCCGAACCAGATATTTGTCACCATGATTAAAGCTTCGTATTTTGGCAAAAAAGAAAGTTATAACGAAAAAAAGGCCCTTCATTCTAACTAAATAAATACTGATAATATTCAGATATTCGCATTTTAATTTTTCGTTTGAAAATTCATTTTGAGGATATTACCTGTTCTCTACGCTCTATTAATACAACCATGAACTTATTATTTTTACATTGGACAGCATTTTAAGGACATGTAATAATTTGGTCCTTTTACTTTTATGAATATCTCATTTTCGGTCATGCCGTTGACACGAATATACTTGCTAATATCATATGTACACAAAAGAATAACTAACAAGTTGTGACTGCCGTCACCTCGAATGTATGTAAACATCAAAAAGTAGAGCTTGGACAGGTACTCGTTCATACATACACATTTGTCAGTTCCTAACCCAGTAATTGTGTTTCATCTGAGTGCCACCGATTCAGGCTCTTAGTTTTTGTAAAATTTTTATATTGGGAGTAACAAGTATCTATATATAGTATGTAGAGCTCAGTTATTTTGGGAACCTGTTCGTGTTTGTAAATACTTATTATACTGGTACGTACTCGTACACACTAACATATATAAATATATATATATCGTATGATGGACTTATTTGTAAAAAAATTTTTATTCTAATTTCAAATAAAGTCAGCCTTTTTTACCAAAACAACATTTACATCAGTGAAACTAAGTGCTTAGTAGAACAAAAAAAACCACCCCCTTTCATTTTGGCATTGATGTAAAAAGCCTTTTATCCTTGGTTCAGAAGCAAACATACGAGTATACACTTAATATGTGTATGGACTTGTATTTACCCTTGTGGGCTTAAATGGCATACTTTCATGGAATAGACAAAATACTTATAAATGCAGAAACCCTTTTGACTTTATCTTACACAAAGCTTATAATACGATTACAATACTATAAATCAAAGAAAAATCATTTAGGAAAAAAGTTCTGTAAAATAGGTTTTTTAAGAAACATCTTCGATATATGTACGCTTTAAGTCTCATTCGAAAATTTTCATCATTCCCTTTTATAACCATTTCTGTGAGTAGCAGATGTGGTTGAATGCATTAAGTAAGGGATACTTATATGTTCGGATAATACGTAGGATTCTGGTACAATTATATTTCATGTTATGTATGAGTTTTTAAAGATGATTTTTACCCTTTATTTTTTAATTTGGCTCCTAATATATTGACATAAATTGTCACACATCGTAGAGCAAGATATGCTCAATTGTCAATGCATCAGTCGACGGATGCCCTGTGACTGCTTGCATACTCGTTGACCAGAGGGACACTATAAATATGCGAAAGGATTACTCTCTGAAATCCATGAAGAGGAGCCGCTATACTGGAACCATCCAGATAGCGATATAAATCTAATAAGCTCCTTTGCTCATTATCACATAAATCTTCCAGTTCTGCAAAGGAGGAACTACCTAGAGTCTTTATTTTTTTCTGAGTTACACACAGCTCAAGTTTGACATATCACTCAACTGACATCATCCTCCTCGATTCCTCTTTTGACCGACCATCGAGTACAGAGGAACTTTGACAGGGAGAATGGACTTTAAATTACTCATACTTTCATTACTCTTCTTGGCCAATTTGTCGACTCTCTGAATGGCAGGATATTGACAACGATGTTTTGTTCTAAAGACACATTCCGGTTTGTATAGTGTTTTCCAATAGGGACTTGACAACTTTGAATTTAATTTGTGAACGCACTCTTTCACAAATCATCAAACTGTCACTGTCAATTTATTCAGTAAACTCAACATTTTCATCGTGGTAAGGTATACTAACGAGCAACGTCTGCAAATTATAAAAATTTTTCTACAGATTTCGGTCGTAATTCTCGCCCTAGTAGACAGGCAATAACAAGTTTAGTGCAAAAATTTGAGTCTACATATTCGTTGTGTGAAGTGTGAAGTGAAGCCGTGTCATTGAGACAACGGGTTGATCGAAGTGTCGAAAATATCGCTGCGATTCAGACGTCCGTAGCAAACGATCCAAATCAGTCAATTCCACGGCGTTCTCAAGAATTGAGCATCGCTCAGACCACATTATTGCGTATTTTGCGTAAGGATCTTGGTTTACACCCATACAATATTAAGCTGACTCAAAAATTGAAGCGGTTGGAACATTTGAAGCGACGTACGTTCTCTGATTGGGTTCTGAAGAAGATGCGCCAAGATGATGAATTTCATCGCAAAATCATCTCCAGTGACGAAGCTCATTTTTAGCTCAATGGGTTCGTCAATAAGCAAAATATGCATTATTGGTTGGGTGAAAACCCAAACGTGCTTCATGAATCATCACTTCATCCCCAAAAAATAACTGTTTGGTGCGGTTTGCATACCGGCGGCGTTATTGGGCCATATGTTATCTCAAGACATGAGCCAGTCGATTGGCCGCCTCGTTCATGCGATTTAACGCCGCTTAACTATTTTCTGTGGGGCTAGGTTAAGTCATTTATTTATGCCAAAACGCCGACGACGTTGGAAGAGCTCAGATCCAACATTGAACGCAAAATAGCGGCCGTTTCGACCGAAATGTGTGGGCGAGTCGTTGAAAATTGGGTTCAAGGAATCGGCCGCTGCAAACGTCCTCGCGGTGGCCATATGAACGAAGTCCATTCTTAAATGTTTTGATTGTACTTCAAGCCAATAATAAAGTTTTTGAAATATCTCAAATGGTTTGCCTTTTATTTAAAAAAAAAAGTTGTCAAGTCGTTATTAAAAAACCCTATATTAACCTTGATCCAATAATGAGAGAGCCCAAACTTTGTACATGTACTAAGCTATCAAAATAAAAAATATAGACCTCCTGGAGAAATTATTCTTAATAATAGCTGTTACGCTCTGGATAATGGCAGTTGTTTCCACTTGTAAGACATGATATATCTTTCTAAAATATTATCCCGAAAGAGTGTAATTCCTAAAGTTTTGCTGTAGAACTCAGCCCCTGTTCATAGAGCCTGGGAGAAGAAGACCATTGGATTCATTTTTGACAAATTTGCTGAAGTCTCCCAACGAAAGAGTATTAAGAGATGACGATAGGTAGCAAGGCAGTTAAGGTGTATTTCTTCTCATGTGTATGTAGTATAAATCCAGCGTACATATTCATTGTATTTTTTTTAAAGATTCAGACTTTTTTGCTTAAACAAAACACAAAGAAATTGGTTTGAAAATAGTTTCGCGCACATGCTTACCACGGCTGTCTAGCACAAAACGCATTCTAAGGGTTTAATATTCGACTACTTTTTCGAACGATTGGGGCGCATACTGCATTATACTCAAACAATGTTTTGTTTTAAGTCGCGAATCGATGCAGGTTTATCGCCATAAGTTAATGACTTAACTAACTCCACAAAATATAATCCAATTGCTCGAAATCGCACGATCCTGGTTTTCAATTGGATATTCCATTTCTTAAAATGACTCCATTGACAATTCGTGGTTTCAATAAAGCGATGTTTTCGTTGGTAGTATTGGGTTAAGCACCATCCTGTTGGAACCACAGTTCTTTCACATTTATATCACGCACATTTGGGACAGTTTATCGTTGCTCATTGTGATGTACCGATATTTATTGACTGCAACTTGTTCTACGGGCTCATTTTTGAAGAAATTAGGACCGATGATGCCACCGGCGAACAATCCGGACCATACGGTACATTTTTCGGACGCAATGGCATCTGGTGAAATTTTTAAGGATTGTTCTCGCTCCAAATATGGCTTGTTTACGTAGCCGTTTAAAATTGTACGGTAAGCAACTGGATCAACTTCCAGTTGAGTAATAACCAAATCACTGAACACACGACGCAATGAATGGTTACACGTCTTTACCTTTTGCACCAATTGGATCTTAAAACCCAGAATTTTACGCAGAATTTTCCGAATAGTGGATGGACAAAAAAAAAGTTGCTGTGAGCAACAAAGAATGGTAAATTGAGGTGCTCTTCAATACAAGCTTCCACAGCTGCAATATTTTTTTTCGAAAGCACCGTTATTACTCTTTTTGATGTATTGGGTCTATAATTTATTCCTGCGGTTTGCTAAGAGATGGCGTAACTTGTATTATTTCATTGTTATTATTCCATTTGAACATGCGTTGGAAAACTACTGTCATTGTACGTCATTTCAGTATATGTCATTCATTTGAAGCGTAAACAACAATAATTTTTTTTCACTCAAATATGTCGAACTTTGTGCCTGAAAAAGTGTTTTGCGGGGAGTTCTTCTTTATTACTTTAATATGAAGAAAACTGCTGCCGAAAGTTATCGTATTTTGGTGGAAGCTTATGGTGAACATGCGCTAGCTGAGCTAACGTGTCAAAAGTGGTTTGCACGATTTAAAAGTGGTGATTTTGGCTTTGAAGATGATGAACGTCCTGGGCAGCCAAAAAAGTTTGAAGATGAAGAACTGGAAGCATTACTCTATGAAGATTGTTGCCAAACACAAGAAGAGCTCGCAGAATCTTTGGCCGTCACTCAAGCAGCCATTTTAAAACGTTTAAAAGCAGCTGGATATATTCAAAAGCAAGGAAATTGGATTTCACATGAACTCTAGCCGAGAGACGTCGAAAGGCGGTTTTGCATGTCCGAAATGCTGCTGGAACGCCACAAAAGGAAGTTATTTTTGCATCGGATTGTTACTGGTGATGAAATATGGATCCATTACGACAACCCTAAGCGCAAAAAATCATATGTCAAACCCGGCCAACGGGTAGTAGTAGCCAAAGAGAGTAGTAGCCGAAAAACTCCCGGAATATGCGACCAGACACGAGGCAATGATTTTCCATCATGACAACGCTCGGCCCCACATTGCTATTCCGATTAAGAACTATTTGGAAAACAGTGGATGGAAAGTCTTACCCCACCCGCCTTATAGCCCAGACTTTGCCCCTTCTGACTACCATTTGTTCCGGTCGATCCAGAACGCCCTCACTGAAATACGGTTCACATCAGTGCAGAATATCAAAAATTGGCTTGATTCATTCTTGCTGCCAAGCCGGCGCAGTTCTTTTGGAATGGGATCCACAAATTGCCAGAAGGATGGGAAAAAGTCATAGCTTCAGATGGGCAATACTTTGAATAATACTATTGTACATGTTTTTCTTAAATAAGCATTCAAATTTTGAAAAAAGAACCGCACGAATTAAAATATATACCCAATATGAGTATCCAATAGTGGGATGATTTTTGCGAATTTGTTTAAAGAAAACTAATTGTTTAAAAATTTGAAGGGTATTTATACATTAATTCGTAATGAATATACACTGAAACTTTCGAAAAAATTTTTTAATTTTCAGCAAGTTATTCTTTTTTTCGTAAGTCACAAAAAAAGGTCTTCCACTACTGGGTGATTGCGGCCTTCACCGTGGCTAAAATCAAAAATACAAAAAATATTATTAAACTAGAAGGTACTACCTATACAATGACCCTCGACTGTGTTATGTAAAATTTTGTGCAAAAATTTAATGATTTTTGGCCCTCCAAAATTATATTTTTCATCAATCGAAAAACTGGAGGTTCATTGTATAGAGGAACATATACAAAAAAAAGCACAAAAAAATTCTAATTTGTCTCCGAGTTCCAACTGCAGCAAATTTGAAAAATGTAGTTTCGAGGAAAATTCGTTTAAAGATAAAATGATAAATAAATAAATAAATAAATAGAAAATAAATAAATAAATAGAAATCGTACTTAGAGCTAATCTGCAATTCCAGGCCCATATAGTTCAACTTCAGCAGGCCCATATAATTCACAGCGCATGTTGGGGTGTTGAAACTCTTCTTGGAGATAATCGGCTCTCTTTCGGGGCAGCTTGTTGGCTATGCTCTGCTACTCGTATTCTTGTTTCACCTTTGCTAGCGACATATTATTATGCTTCAGGTCCAACTATCACTCCCATCACATTAAATATTTTTCAAATAGGTGTATAACCGTCATTGAATATTGAAGTAGCAAAGTAATTTGATAATCCAATAGTTTTATGACCACTGTGAAGTTGTTTCGGAGCACAGTGCCAAAGTAAACCAAAGAAAAGTTTTTATTCTGCGTATTATTACTCTTACTTCTATCAAGCAATTCACGCCGAGACAAGTTTTACACATTAATTAATTGCTAATTGCATAAAAAACCGGAACAAACAGAATAATGCAATAATGCAATATCCAGACAGATTTTTTTTCAAAATTTCACACTAGGTGTGCCTTTTAATAATGAAAGATAGTAAACAGTTTTTCATTAGATCCGCTCTATTTTTCGAAAAATAATACTCTGAAGTCATTTACCAGATGTCAAATATGTATTTTAGATTTTGTACAATTTAATTTTGGAAAAGAATACACTTTAGCAACACTTACAATTCATTATCGAAATTCTCAGCCTCGCAACCTTCGGTGGCGTCATCTAAAAACCGTTACGATAAGACCAGTACATTGCTTCGCCCCCGCTTTTTATTAGGCAACGTCATCAATGGGCGAAGCCTTGATAATTGGGCGTGGGCTCTAATGCCTTGGCAGTGAGACAACACAAAATACAAGAAGCAAAGATAGTATTGCCGCTTCACACGTGATATTAAGTCAAGACTTCAATTATTTGATTCCTCGCCACTCTTAAGAGCTGGAGATCTCTCGAATGTCCCTATAACGTATTTCGCAAAAACCTTGTTTATACATCCGTATACGCCCTGACTGACTCGAACTGCAACTAACTTCAGACTGTTATAATTTGCAAAACGTTCATGACAGTGAGCTCAAATTTTGACACATGACAAATAATTTTATTATTTACAAGCCTCTTAAACGATTTACGTCTCAGTTGTGTTGAAAAAATTTTATACGCAATGGAATTCAAACGTGATAGTGTGATTGCTTTATATTTAGCTGAAAAACCACAAGTAGCTATCGATAGAGCCTTCCAACACCTCAATGTGAATAAATAATTTTTGTCTCGAGCCATAACTCGCTACCGTGATACTGGCAGCGTTGCAAAACGCCATGGAAGTGGTTATAAAAAAACAGCAACATCGGCAGAAATGGTTCGGAAAGTAAAGGCTCGAATTGAGCGAAATCCGCGTCGAAGTGGAAGAAAAATGGCTCGTGAGCTCAATATATCGTTGGAACGGATGCAACACATACTGAAAAATGAGCTTGGGCTCAAGCCATTAAAGTTCCAAAAAGCACACGATCTTACACCGCAACAGAAAAAAGTTAGAGTCAAAATGACCGAGTTTAATTGCCAGAGAGGTCCTTCGAAAATTTTCACCTTCGGACGGCCACCAGAAAGCAGGCAGCACCGATTGTGATGGTTTGGCCGATGGTCGCTCTCCCCTCATATTTTTGTACCGTGGCGTCAAAATTAATGCGATCGTATACCGTGAAACTGTCTTAGATTCAGTATTGAAGCCTTGGGCAAACAATCATTTCGGTCGGAGACCGTGGACATTTCAACAAGACTCGGCACCGTCTCACAAAGCGCGCGTCAATCAAAGTTGGTTAAAAAACAATGTTCCACACTTCATTTCTTCGACACAATGGATTGCAAATTCCCAGGACACAAATTCGTTGGATTTCTCTGTCTGGGGTATTTTGAAGTCGAAGGTTGGCAGTAAAAAATACCAAAGTTTTGACCACCTCAAACAAGCACTTCGCCGGGAATGAGCCAAAATACCGCAGAGCCACTTGCGTGCCGCGCGCGATGCTTTTTTCGGCCGTCTCAAGGCCATTATTTGCGCCAAAGGTGGACATATTGAAAACTACTGATACAATTTAAAAATTGATGTATTTTCCAACATTTTTTGCTTCGGAACAATAAAATTTATCAAAGAATAAAAAAATTATACCATTTTAAAAAAGTTGCAGTTCAAGTCAGTCAGGGTGTACGATCATATTGACCCAAAAGCTAAAGCGAAATGACAAATTGCACATCGAACTTTAGCTGATTGGGCTCTATCGAAGATGAAAAACGATACGGACTTTCAACTTAAAACCATCCTCGACAAATTTTCGTTTCGTTAAATGGAGACCGCTTTCGCTTTATATTCATCAATTTTTGTTTTTATTTTTGGATAAATTGGAACTAGAGCGTTTAAAGATTATGTGGGTTCAACAGAACGGTTCTACTTCCTATATGCAGAAATAGGTCTGCTAATTGGCCACCCCAATCATTCAGTTTAATACTTACGAAAACTTTTAAACGATTTGGAGGCAAATATTCAATGTTAAAATGCTGAGATATCAGCTGAATTAACCGAGGAAGTCATACAAAACTGGGTCCAGCACGTCCAGGGCATTAAAATTACGAGGGCTGTTTGATGAATACCCGAATTGGAAGATATGTGGCGCTACTAAGCCAAAATGTGTGTACCATCACTTAGTATAACCTCTTTCAACCCGCCTGTCAAAATTTGTTGACAATCCGATGCTTAGTATTGTTTTGGCACCCATTTCAAAACATCGTGTTAGTGTTTTTTGCGACCATGGAAAAAAAGTAGTATCGCTCCGTAACCCGATTCTTGTTTTGGAGTGCCAAAACCTGTAAGGAAATCAAGCTCATTCTCGATGGTCTATATAGGATCCATTCATCTTCCCGTACAACCGTTTACCATTGGTTCGCAGAGTTTCGCCGTGCCGCACGTCGTTTTTGATGAACCGTTGTCAGGTGGTCCAAAAACGGTTACCAAAGCGGAAACCGTGGACAAAATCCATGATCTCGTATTGGCGGACCGCCGAGTGGGCATCTCAACTGAACGAGATTTTGGGCATGGGAAAGCTGTCTGCGCGATGGGTGCTGCGTTTGCTCATACCGGAGAATAAGCGCAATCGTGAGACCACTTTAAAGACGTGCTTGGCCCTGTTTAATCAATATCTGGAGAAGTTTCTGCGTCATTTCATAAGCGGCGATAGGACATAGATTCATTGGTATACACCAGAGACCAAACAATTATCGAAACAATGGGTTTTACCCGCTGAACATGCTCCAAAGAAGGCAAAGACCGTCCTTTACGCCGGAAAGTTGATGGCCACCGTTGATGTTGATTATTTGGAGAAGGGAAACAATCACAGGAGCATAATACGTCGATTTATTGGGCCGATTCAACGCCGAATTGAAAAAAAAAATCCTCTGTATTCTCCGGATTTGGCTCCCTATGACTTCTTTTTGTTCCCAAACTTTAAAAGATCGCTCGACGGAAAGAATTACGGGTCGAAAGAGGAAGTCATCTCCACCGCGGAGGAGTATTTTGCAGGCCAACAAAAGTCGTTGGTTAAAAAAGTTGCAGCATCGCTGGGAAAAGCGTATCGAGTTGAAAGGGGATTATATTGAAAAACAAATTGTCAAAATCTAAAAAAGTTGCGTTGTGAGTGCCAAAAATTCATTTAAATTCACTCGAAACAAAGATATTAATTTCCACAATTTGATGTCCTGCTATTCACAGTGGTGGGCCGGTGAAAGATGATGGAAGCACTACAATCCGACCAAGTTAAGGTACACCAGTAGGTATGTGCATCTTCGAATATACATACATATATTGGGTATAAAATTATTTTCGTGTGGTTTTTTTTTCAAAATTTGAATGTTTATTTAAGAAAAACATGTACAATAGTATTATTCAAAGTATTGCCCTTCTGAAGCTATGACTTTTTCCCATCTTTCTGGCAATTTGTGGATCCCATTCCAAAAGAACTGCGCCGGCTTGGCAGCCAAGAATGAATCAAGCCAATTTTTGATATTCTGCACTGATGTGAACCGTATTTCAGTGAGGGCGTTCTGCATCGACCGGAACAAATGGTAGTCAGAAGGGGCAAGGTCTGGGCTATAAGGCGGGTGGGGTAAGACTTTCCACACACTGTTTTCCAAATAGTTCTTAATCGGAATAGCAACGTGGGGCCGAGCGTTGTCATGATGGAAAATTATTGCCTCGTGTCTGGTCGCATATTCCGGGCTTTTTCGGCTACTACTCTCTTCAAACGGATTAATTGTGTTCGGTAGCGTTGTCCATTGATGCTTTCACCCGGTTTTAGCATAATACAGCACACCAATCTGATCCCACCAAATACAGAGCATTACCTTCGTGCCATGGATATTCGGCTTTGCCGTTGATTTGGCTGGTTGGCCGGGTTTGACTTATGATTTTTTGCGCTTAGGGTTGTTGTAATGGATCCATTTTTCATCACCGATGCAAAAATTACTTAATTTTGTGGCGTTCCAGCAGCATTTCGGACATGCAAAACCGCCTTTCGATGTCTCTCGGCTTGAGTTCATGTGGAACCCAATTTCCTTGCTTTTGAATATATCCAGCTGCTCTTAAACGTTTTGAAATGACTGCTTGAGTGACACCCAAAGATTCTGCGAGCTCTTCTTGTGTTTGGCAGCAATATTCATAGAGTAATGCTTCCAGTTCTTCATCTTCAAACTTTTTTGGCTGCCCAGCACGTTCATCGTCTTCCAAGCCAAAATCACCACTCTTAAATCGTGCAAATCACTTTTGGCACGTTCGTTCAGCTAGAGCATGTTCACCATAAACTTCCACCAAAATACAATGACTTTCGGCAGCAGTTTTCTTTATATTAAAGTAATGAAGAAGAACTCCCCGCAAAAACACTTTTTCAGGCACAAAGTTCGACATATTTGAGAGAAAAAAAATTATTTTTGTTTACGCTTCAAATGAATGGCATATATTGAAATGACGTACAATAACAGTAGCTTTCCAACGTATGTTCCAATGGAATAATATAAGTTACGCCATCTCTTAGCAAACCGCACGAAATTATAGAGACAATATTTATAATTTCCAACTTAGGGTTGAGCTCGGTTGTTTTCGATGAAATAAAACTGCTCTGTTTGAATTTTTGCGTAAATATTAACAAGTATTAAAACGCATCGACAGCTTTTCAAGGTCAATGTGTGGACAAGCAGAGCCAACGGATTGAAAACAAACTAATTGGCCTCCAATTCATTATTCTAGACTTGTTCTCAGAATTACTAAATACATAACATAAGAAACACGTACCAGCAGGATTACGCCCCGCACACTATAGCCATGCAGTTAAAGAACACTGTATGAGAATGTGTGTAGATATAGAGCGGGATGGGCGCATTCTGTGGCATCCAAAATTTCTGGATTTTTAATTATGGATACAAATAAAGGACATTGTTTATTCAACAATTTATTTGACGATTTCCAGCATAGAATTGATAGATAATTCATTGGTTTCCCAATCTTAAAAAAAAAAAAAATATTAAACTTAACGTTCTATCTGTTTTGACATGTTGGGTCATGTTATAAAAATGTGTAACACTAATTTTTTGGTTACAAAGAGAAGAGATAAAAAAATAAAGCAACATTTTTAATTTTTCAACAAAAATAATTTAATTTTGACCTTGAATAAAATTTGGTGCGATGATTCTAGATAAAGATCTAAAACATTAAACAATACCTCATTTGTAACTTCACAAATATAAATTCTACAGATTTCATGTTGAATAAGTTGTAAAATAGAGCAATACCAGGCTCTTCTTGGATTCGATAGTAACCACAAATCATAAATAAGTTATAAGTGAATGATTCACCTGTCTTTAACTAGTTAACAAATTAATTTATATTATTATTATCTATCCTACCTAACCTTCTCCTCGTAATTCTATTCGGGTTTTCTTCTATAAGTTTCATAACACTTACATACCATACATATGTAATATAGCAATACACCTTATTTAGGAACGTTTGGAAATTATGAATGTGTTGTATAGAGTTCGGTTACATTTTATACATGCTTATATGTAGATACTACATATATGTAAGTTTTCGTATTTGCTGATATAATAATGAGCTATTTGCTGTATGTAGAGAGTTCCGAATTTCTTTCTTAAACCCATACTTTTCCATAAATTTAATATTTAATTTTTCTGCTTTTTTTTGATATACCCTTTTCACTTTAATTTAGCATGCCTTAAATATTTTGATGGTCTTGCATATGATTGTCTTAGCAAAATTCTGTCCATGTAATCCTACAACCCTTTCTTTCTAAGAAGGTTAAATAGAAGTTGAACAGAATCCTCTGCTGGTGTTGGAATCCCACAAAAATATCAATTCAATTATCTCTGGGGAAAAGATTTAATGGAATAACTGAGTCTCCCCTTCAGAAGCTGTTTAGTATTGAATACTCTACTCCTAGATACACGATCGAATGCTGTTTATACGAAAGGTAGGTAAATGCGGGCACAAATGCTCGAAAGATTTCAGCCCAATTAATATAACCTCCTTTGTACTTTAAACACTAGATCATGACTTAGACATCCACATGCGAAACATTCTAAAGAATCATCGCTCTCCAAATCACAGCAGGCCTACCTCAAGGGAAGATCCATGGGAACGGTTCTCCACGAGGTAGTGCGAACAATCGAAAAATCCATACAATACAAAGCCTCATTCCTAGCCATAGAGGGAGTCTTTAATACCGTACACTATTCACAAATCTCTGATTGAGATGGGTATAAGGGAATTTAATAGTCAATAGATAGTCTCTATGCACGGAATAAGGATTATTAAGGCAACAGTAGGGAACAATAACTTAACCAAATTCGCCGATAGAGGAACGCCACAGGGCGGCGCTATTTCTCATATACTCTGGCTAATGGTTATAAACGAAATGCTTGTAAGACTAGAGAGATAAGAAGTCAAACTGTTTGCGTATGCGAATGACGTCGTGATAAGTCAGAAAAGTTTGCATTCGTGATAAGTGAAATTGTGGAGGCTGCTCTGGACAAGGTAAACAGAAGGACCACAGTTTGTGGTCTTGATGTCAACCCAACCCAAAATACCTAATTTTGCTATTCTCTGTATTAATGGTCACCTGCTCACACTATCCTCCAGCGCCTCATTTAAACTTCAAAAAAAGCCTGGTGCTACATCCTGCGTCCCAACTGGGCTCATTATTACTGGGAAGACGAAGTAATAAACCACTTCGACACGGCCATCTACACCGCTGGATTAAAGATGAACTGTTGTGTGGGAGCCATTGTCTACTCGGAATCAATGAAGAAATGATTATTATACAGCTTGCCGTTTTCTAGGTGGAACTACTGGCAATACAAATATTGCTATCCTCATAAATAGCCAAGTCGCTATCAAAGCCATTGGCTCGAACGCTTCAGGGTTACACTGCTCTGCGTTCCAAGGCACAGTGACATAAAATAAAACGAGTGTATAGATGAACCGACCAAGCAGGGCTCAGTTCTGCCGGCTCACTCGCGGTAAGAGTCCAGATCCCACTAGGAGCGGCTAAAGGAAAAATCCACACATAATTCCAACAGAAGGCTAACCTACAATGGAGGGTGTTAGATGCTAAATAAAAAAATGCTTAAAAATTGGCTTAACTAACTTAAAATTATCTTATTTATTTATTTATTTAAAATTGATTTATAATATAAAATTAAAAAATCCAAAGGAAAGCACGAGCAGCTAAAGCCATCGGCTTAAAAATTTTCTTATTCTTACCTACTGGCCCTGTGCGGGCACTCTAAGTTAAACGTAATATTTACTCTATGTCTTTCGACGTGTCTTACAGTCTATTTTTATTTTTATTTTTACAGCTATTGAAACTAAAACTAGGAAAATAAATGTAAGTAAAGCCTTAGTAAATGGACCCAACTGCGCCGGCCTACGACTAGATAAGAATACAACAAAAGACTTACGATAATCACAGGATATTTGCCAATTGGAGAGCATGCAGCCAAACTAGGTATTCCATACAATTTCCACCACCGTAGTTGCGTATATGAAAATGAGGAAACTCTCCCATTTCCTACGCAAATGTCCGGTACTAGGAAGAGCCAGACTGAGTGCACTAAACCAACCATTCTTCGACATCATTTATTACATCTCGGGTAAAGTGATACGAGATCTATTCTGTTTTATTAACTCCACAGGCTGGATTTATGCATCGACTGTTCACATCCTCAACAACACACATGATCAACCACGACACAGGAATTGTGTTAACAAAATGGCACATTTTTTTTCTTCATGTTCTCATGTTGAACCCCCACCTCTACTTACCTACGACACTCTGCAGACCATAGAAGATTTCTAACAACTCTGCACCTCCCAACTGAGCATGCATACAATACGACACCTTTTATCCGCTTGACGCATGAAACGATTTGATTCAGCATGCAAACGTTCCCAGGCTCAGAGAACGCTGACACAGCTGCTTCTAAGCCTGCACATTACCTAGCCAGCTTAGTGTTACTTTGTAATAAGTCACATAGTCGGAGAAAAAATATATTTATCAGGATTGTTTCGTTTTATTGATTGTAAGTCAGTTCAGTTTCCTGGTTCGCGTTTTTTTTTACGATCTTGTAGTCAATCAAGGTTTTTATTTAGTTGATAGACGTGAAATCCTTGTAACGTCCTGTAACGTCATCCGGCATATCCATGAGAACATGCGCGGAGCTCAACTAGATAAGTGGATTGACAGTGAAGTAATTCGTGGCATGAGTAGGTTGCTTACAATACTCAACGCCCGCAATTTAAAGGACTAACACGAACGGCTAACTAGAGATTAGTGTTTTCTTCGTTATCTTTTCAAGAAAAAGAATTAAATAAAAACGACCTAGCGTACTTAAAAAAATCATTCAACGTTATCCTTAAACATGAACATTTTCTTTGAATAAGTGAAAAATAAAGGTGCCAATACAACTAAACCAATAAATTTTCAAAAAGGAAAAAATAGTAAAAAATTAGTTTTTAAAAACTTAAAATTTAATTTTAAAGGAAAAATATGTAAAAACAAAAATTAGGTATGTCAAACAAAAATAAAAAAGTTGATTTAACATAAACTTCCATATTTGTCTTCGAACCATGATTAATTCCTTATTATTGATTCATATTTGATTCCATTTGAATAACAACCAATACTTTACTATACTATACCATGCTATATAACATAACTCTACCATACTACATATATCACAATCTGAAGAAAATTTTATTATTAATTTATTGCCATAAGTTAACATAGTTTAATTAGTTATAAAAATAATTATTTAAATTAAAATAAAATGGAATATTATAAAATTATTATAAAATTTTATTTATTATATAAATATTATTAATTATATAAAAAAATTCCTGAGATTAACTCATCTTAAATCACATCTGCTTTCAAGATGAGTTTATTTTTTTATTTTCATTGAATTTAATAAACTTCAAAAGGCTGTAACCAAAATACTGGGGCCGTGAACTCTATCATTGGCCAAATAAAGGAAATCGAGTGCCTCGAACGTAGGGCAGTTGAAACGGTCCAAACGACTTTAGTAGAATCTGTCATCAGTCACTTAGTTGAGGTAAACTATAGACGGAATGAAACTGAATTTAGGGACATAATCGCCTGCCCGATTGTGTGAAGGAGTTGCAGGTGTTTGATGGAAACCTGACGCAGTATATATCGTGGGTGCATGCTGTATAGGGTACTCTAAAGGATTTCGTTACCAGGAAATTAAATATTGCTTGTGGCTATATTACGCTGATAAGCTTGATATGCGCACGCTAAAGCATCAACTTAATCAGCTTGCTCAGTATTCACAGGATTTCAAACTTCATGAATTTTATGCAGACGTTAACCACTAACTATTGTTGATGGTTAAAAAGCTTAAGGCAAAGACATACAGCGAAGAAACTGTTAAAGCCTTAATAAATTGTATTGGCTTCCCAATCGGATGGTTCGGGGTTCAATACCAGCCGTGTCCAAAATTCATTATTCAATGGTTGCCTAAAATACAATAACAAGTCAATTTACACTTACAATTTAGTCTCCCCATATGTTGCATATCACTCATGCAGCGAATATAACCATTTTTCCAATTTTTTGAAAAACTAAACACGTGCTCCGGCATTTTAAGAGTAGTCATACTCTTGAGTATTAAGTTCTTTAAAAAAAAAAACACGAGGAATACAGTCACGCTGCGATGGAAGCTGAAGGCGATGAAGTGAATTTTATGACTCTATGACCATACATAGAGTACGTTATGAGAGACGGATCTGTGCTAAGGCTGCTTGTCTATACTGAAGCGAACAAGAACTTTATTAGTGCGAAAATAAACATTCTAATCTCTGAATCTGTCGAGGAAAAGTTTTTCAACGCATTTGTAACGAAATATTAACACAATTTTATGTCCTACCAGGCCTAACTTCTTCTGATAGTATTATCGGAGACGATACATTAAAGAACTCAAGGCAGTAATAGATAGAAAAGAGTATGTGCTTATGGAATATTGAATATGGAATATAGAAAATAGAATATGGAAAATAGAAATTCCACTTAAGAAAAATTTATCCAAAGAAACTAAACTCCCTCATAATGTGAAATCGGAATTGCGTGAATCAGTCAAAAAGAATAACTCCCTTTTTGGTCCCATTAATACAAAAAAAAAAAAAACAAAAAAAAAATAAATAAAAATAGTCGATACATCCACTGCCAAACTGCTTTGATTTTTTTCTTTTGCTTATTTTGTATATGTTTCTCTATACAAAGACCTTCCAGTTTTTAGATTGTATGAAAAATGTAATTTTGGAGGGCCAAAAACAATCAATTTTTCTGGGAAAATTCGAAATTTTATATTCTTATTTTATATTTTTTTTTTGTTTATTTGGTTTCAGCCAGGTTGAAGGTTGCATTCGCTGCAGCAGTGACTTGGGAGATAGGGAATATCTAGCTATCTGATAATTAAATTTTTTCTTTTGAAAATTTTAGTGTACATTTATGTATAAATATATTCTTAAAATTTTTAACATTTGAAGCAGTTGTTTTCTTTAAAAAAATCCCAAAAATATCTTTTTTTGGCGGTCACATTAGATGTGCCCCTTAAACAATGTTATGATTCCAGATACGTATCCTATATCCGACATTAATTCAACACTTTCAAGTACTTCTCGACTCTAGACCTGATCTATGGATTTCACCAAATATAGGGTTTTCCAATAGGGACTTGACAACTTTGAATTTAATTTGTGAACGCACTCTTTCACTAATCATCAAACTCTCACTGTCAATTTATTCAGTAAGCTCAACATTTTCGTTATGGTAAAGTATACTAACGAGCAACGTCTGCAAATTATAAAAATTTTCTGCAGATATTCGGAGTCGGTGACTGCAACTGTAGGGCAGTTGAAACGGTCCAAACGACTTTAGTAGAATCTGTCATCAGTCACTTAGTTGAGGTAAACTATAGACGGAATGAAACTGAATTTAGGGACATAATCGCCTGCCCGATTGTGTGAAGGAGTTGCAGGTGTTTGATGGAAACCTGACGCAGTATATATCGTGGGTGCATGCTGTATAGGGTACTCTAAAGGATTTCGTTACCAGGAAATTAAATATTGCTTGTGGCTATATTACGCTGATAAGCTTGATATGCGCACGCTAAAGCATCAACTTAATCAGCTTGCTCAGTATTCACAGGATTTCAAACTTCATGAATTTTATGCAGACGTTAACCACTAACTATTGTTGATGGTTAAAAAGCTTAAGGCAAAGACATACAGCGAAGAAACTGTTAAAGCCTTAATAAATTGTATTGGCTTCCCAATCGGATGGTTCGGGGTTCAATACCAGCCGTGTCCAAAATTCATTATTCAATGGTTGCCTAAAATACAATAACAAGTCAATTTACACTTACAATTTAGTCTCCCCATATGTTGCATATCACTCATGCAGCGAATATAACCATTTTTCCAATTTTTTGAAAAACTAAACACGTGCTCCGGCATTTTAAGAGTAGTCATACTCTTGAGTATTAAGTTCTTTAAAAAAAAAAACACGAGGAATACAGTCACGCTGCGATGGAAGCTGAAGGCGATGAAGTGAATTTTATGACTCTATGACCATACATAGAGTACGTTATGAGAGACGGATCTGTGCTAAGGCTGCTTGTCTATACTGAAGCGAACAAGAACTTTATTAGTGCGAAAATAAACATTCTAATCTCTGAATCTGTCGAGGAAAAGTTTTTCAACGCATTTGTAACGAAATATTAACACAATTTTATGTCCTACCAGGCCTAACTTCTTCTGATAGTATTATCGGAGACGATACATTAAAGAACTCAAGGCAGTAATAGATAGAAAAGAGTATGTGCTTATGGAATATTGAATATGGAATATAGAAAATAGAATATGGAAAATAGAAATTCCACTTAAGAAAAATTTATCCAAAGAAACTAAACTCCCTCATAATGTGAAATCGGAATTGCGTGAATCAGTCAAAAAGAATAACTCCCTTTTTGGTCCCATTAATACAAAAAAAAAAAAAAACAAAAAAAAAATAAATAAAAATAGTCGATACATCCACTGCCAAACTGCTTTGATTTTTTTCTTTTGCTTATTTTGTATATGTTTCTCTATACAAAGACCTTCCAGTTTTTAGATTGTATGAAAAATGTAATTTTGGAGGGCCAAAAACAATCAATTTTTCTGGGAAAATTCGAAATTTTATATTCTTATTTTATATTTTTTTTTTTGTTTATTTGGTTTCAGCCAGGTTGAAGGTTGCATTCGCTGCAGCAGTGACTTGGGAGATAGGGAATATCTAGCTATCTGATAATTAAATTTTTTCTTTTGAAAATTTTAGTGTACATTTATGTATAAATATATTCTTAAAATTTTTAACATTTGAAGCAGTTGTTTTCTTTAAAAAAATCCCAAAAATATCTTTTTTTGGCGGTCACATTAGATGTGCCCCTTAAACAATGTTATGATTCCAGATACGTATCCTATATCCGACATTAATTCAACACTTTCAAGTACTTCTCGACTCTAGACCTGATCTATGGATTTCACCAAATATAGGGTTTTCCAATAGGGACTTGACAACTTTGAATTTAATTTGTGAACGCACTCTTTCACTAATCATCAAACTCTCACTGTCAATTTATTCAGTAAGCTCAACATTTTCGTTATGGTAAAGTATACTAACGAGCAACGTCTGCAAATTATAAAAATTTTCTGCAGATATTCGGAGTCGGTGACTGCAACTTTAAGAGCGTTAACTCCAATTTTCGGTCGTAATTCTCGCCCTAGTAGACAGGCAATAACAAGTTTAGTACAAAAATTTGAGTCTACATATTCGTTGTGTGTTGTTGCCGTGTCAGTGAGACAACGGGTTGGTCGAAGTGTCGAAAATATCGCTACCGCTCAGACGTCCGTAGCAAACGATCCAAATCAATCAATTCCACGGCGTTCTCAAAAATTGAGCATAGTTCAGACCACATTATGTCGTATTTTGCGTAAGGATCTTGTTTTACACCCATACAAGATCAAGCTGACTCAAGAACTGAAACCGATTGACCATTTGAAGTGACGTACGTTCTCCGATTATGTTCTAGAGAAGATGCGCCAAGATGATGAATTTCATCGCAAAATCATCTTCAATGACTAAGCTCATTTTTGGCTCAATGGATTCGTCAATAAGCAAAATATGCGTTATTGGTCGGGTGAAAACCCACATGTGCTTCATGAATCACCACTTCATCCACATAAAACTGTTTGGTGCGCTTTGCATGCCGGCGGCGTTATTGGGCCATATTTTTTCGTTGACGATAACGATCGTCACGTTACTGTGAATGGTCAGCGTTATCGCGCCATGATCACCGATAATTTTTGGCCCAAATTGGAAGATATGGACTTGGACGACATGTGGTTTCAACAAGATGGTACCACAAGCCACACAGCACACGCTGTTCGTGCGATTTAACGCCGCTTGAATATTTTCTGTGGGGCTACGTTAAGTTAAGTTGGCATAAACCAACACGCCAACGATGTTGGAAGAGCTCAGAGTCAACTTTGAACGTGAAATACCGTTTCGGCAGAAATGTGTGGGCGAGTCGTTGAAAATTGGGTTCAAGGAATCGACCGCTGCAAACGTGCCCGCGGTGGCCATATGAACGAAGTCGAGTTCCATTCATAAATGTTTTGATTGTACTGCAAGCCAGTAATAAAGTTTTTGAAATATCTCTAATGGTTTGCCTTTTATTTAAATAAAAAAAGTTGTCATATCGTTATTAGAAAACCCTATACTATTAAAACCCTCTGACATTCTGAAAACAGCGTTCTCGACGATGAATATTAAGTTTGAGTTTCTTTGATTATTTCTTCGGGCTAAAATATGCTGCGATATTCTGAAACAGTAGCCAAGTAGTAGGAAGTAGGAAGATCATTTGAAGAAAATGGACACCATCTTGCCGAGATTGAACGCAGTAAACTCGAAAGTTAATTTAGAAAAGACTCGTTTCATCCAAATTGACATGAAATTCCTGGGCAACATAATTACACCTGAAGGCATTAGTCCTAATGTTAAGAAAGTCAATACTAAAAAATTCAACTTTATTTATCAATATAGTTGCCTTCAAGGTCGATACACTGATTGAAACGATTTTTCAATCTTTCGATACCAGTTTTGTAGTACGATTTCGGTTTAGCCTCCAAATATGCCTCTGTTTCGGCGATTACTTCTTTATCGGTCTTAAATCTCTTTCCAGCGAGCATTCTTTTGAGGTCTGCGAACAGGAAATAGTCGCTGGGTGCCAAATCTGGAGAATACAGTGGGTGGGGAAGCAATTCGTAGCTGAATTCATTCGATTTTGCCATCGTCTTCATCTACTTGTGACACGGTGCATTGTCATGATGAAACAGCACTTTCTTTTTCCTCAAATGCGGCCGTTTTTCTGCGATTTCGTCCTTCAAACACTCCAACAACGCAATGTAATAGTCGCTGTTGATAGTCTGCCCCCTTTGGATATAGTCGATGAAAATTATTCCATGTGTATCCCAAAATACGGATGCCATAACCTTGCCAGCCGACTATGGAGTTTTTGGTGTTTTGGACGAGGTTTGTCGCCTTCTCGCCACTCAGCTGACTGCCGACTTGAATCTGGTGTGAAGTGATGGAGCCAAGTTTCATCCAATATCACATACCGACGCAAAAATTCGGCTTTATTGCGGTTGAACAGCTTTAAACACTCCTATGAATCATCAACACGTAGTTGTTTTTGGTCGACTGTGAGCAAACGCGGCACCCACTTTAAAGAGAGCTTTCGCATGTCCAAATATTCGTGTATGATATATCCAACACGCTCTTTTGATATCTTCAGAGCCTCAGCTATCTCGATCAACTTCACTTTACGGGCATTCGTAATCATTTTGTGGACTTTTTTGATGTTTTCATCTGAAACAGCCTCTTTTTTACGTCCACTGCGTGCATCATCTTCGGTGCTTGTATCGCAAGTGCTTAATCCACTTGCGAATAGTTCGTTCGGCTGGTGCAGAGTCCGGGTAACACTTATCAAGCCATTTCTTTGCATCGGCTGCATTTTTTCCAATCAAAAGCAAAGACAAATCAACGCACGAAATTGCTTTGAATCCATTTTTTTCACAATACCAAAAGTTGCTTCATTCACAACGCTATTACTCGAGAACTAATCGTCCGACAGATATCAAAGTTATACACGTATCTTTTGAAGGTTGGTACTAACTGAGTGGTATGGATTTAATTCAAGTGGTGCCCTCTCTTAGAAACGGAGGGCGTTAAATTCCTAACGAACTGTATTTACCTAGAACTAAGCAATTATGTACACTATCCTATTTAGGCTTTTAGTAAAGCAATCGCCGTGCAAGTGTATTGTATCATCGAATATCCATCACCAATGGTTACAATCGAGAAAGGAAAAGAATGGGTCCTTGATATATACTTCAAACTGGTGCATCTCATCGACCTACAAAAACATGAGTCTCTATTGAAAACAAAGTGCGAGATGGTAAGAAAACAAGTTACAGCCTAAGATAGGAGAAGCTTGGCGAAGCTTTATCTATCGTTAATTGGTGAGCGAATTATCGACACAAGAGATTAAGATCGAACAATAAAATCAATAAGATCCTCCAAAACGAGCACGAAATTATCGAAAACAATAATCAGCACTATAAAATCAACGAGGGAGTTCTTAGAGTTACCGATGACATCATTAAGAATATTAATTAGGTAATTGATAGCATCAGCAATCAGATAGCATCTTCCAACAAATCTAAGTTTGAGCAAGACATCGTCAACGAAGTTATGGTTACAAAGGAGGAAGTCAACGAGATTATTCTAGCTTGTCAAATAGTCAAATAGAAGCGATATTATCAACACCAACCTTCTTGAACAGGAGGAAAACAACAGACTCTTGGCCGAAATCAAAACGCTACTATATGTGAATGTAGTAGAAGCATTAGAATTCGGAACATTGTATGTCTGTATGTCCTCTCGATTTCAAAGGTTAGCAAGTTTGATTACAATCTTCTGCTAACAAGAGCCTCCATCTCAAATGGGATACAAGTTGACGTACAATTTAACAGGATGCTAATGAACCGCAAGAAAACTTTCAGTGTTTTTCCGGGCTGCCTTATATTGGGGAATGTAACGGTAGGCGAGGAAGGTCGCTAGAAAATTTAAATGAAGATCACTGAATTACCCGCCTATTGAGGAGAAGACGGGAAGATAGCATTTTCGTTACAAATTTCAATGGCCAGATTGTTATCCGTGATGCATTAAAGAATATATATGTTAATTTTCTAATTCCAATCCACAACGCAACTTCCCACTGAATAATATGACACTTTCAAGTTCCGCGGTCGCATCCCTCCAAGCACTTACGCCAGTTCTTTCAAAAACATCACTTTAGTTGGTCACAAGATCAACGTGGGATACGTGCTTGATACATGAAACAACTTGATTCAGCATGAAAAGTTCCCTGGCTCAGAGAATGCTGACACTGTTACCCTTGAACCTGCACATTACCTGCAAGAGCCAGCTTAGGCTTAGATGATATGTTAACTTAACTTTTAAGTTCCAGTTTGTAATAAGCAGTCGGAGAATAGACATATTAATCGGGATTCGTTTAGTTTCAATTGTAAGTCGAACGGTTATCGGATATAAAGCCTCCTGGTTCGCGTTTTTTTTACGATCCTGTAAGAAGGATTCGTTAATTTAACCATCAAATGACACAGAGATTCAGTAATATTACTGACGATATAAACAGGCAACAGGAAATTATTCAAGGCTACTTAAATTATTCGCCAAGGTATACACAATACCTCAAGCAAATCAACAACAATATTGACTTGCTAAATATTTACTTATCAAACATGCAAGCATGCAAACGAGGGCGGTCCCAGTAGTAACAGGCCTGACCAAGACATGGTATGTATTGGAAAGTACTTAGACTATAAAGCATATGTTTCAAGTTTGAAAGCGCCAGGTTTTTTAGTATTTGTTTGGCAGCCATCAATAGTGAACGTTATTAGTGAATTTGTGAAAATGGAGAAAATTGGTCATCGTTATGTTATGCAATACTTTTATTTGAAAGGCCTCAGCCCAACCAATATAAAAGCTGAACTGGATTCTACTCTGAGTGAGTCTGCTCTTTCGTTTACAAAATTTTGGGTTGCTGAGCTTAAACGAGGCCGTAAGAGCTTCCAAGACGAGCATCGCAGTGGTCGACCAAATGAACTGACGACTCCAGAAATGGTGAAGAAAATCCACAAAGCGGTACTGGATGATCGTCGACTGAAAGTGCGCGAGCTAGCAGACATTGTAGGCATTTCAAAAAGTACGGTACATTGCATATTATTTAAAAATTTGGACATGAGAAAGCTATGTGCAAGATGGGTGCCGCGTTTGCTCACACTCGGGCAAAAACAGTGTCGTGAAGGTGTTTCAATTGAGTGTTTAGCGAAGTTTCACAGCAATAAAGCAGAATTTTTGCGCCGTTTCATAACAATGAATGAAACATGGGTCCATCACTTTACATCCGAGAAAAAAGAACAATCAAAACAATGGATTCAAAAAGGAGAACCGGCTGCAAAGAAAGCGAAGACCGTTTCATCTGCAAGCAAGGTCATGGCGTCGATTTTTTCGGATGCGCGTAGGATAATTTTCATTGACTATCTTGAAAAAGGAAAAACTATCAACGGCCAGTATTATGCGAACTTATTGCAACGTTTGAGCGAAGAAATCAAGCTAAGAAAAAAGTGTCTTTTCATCAAGACAATGCACCAGCTCACAAGTCCGTTATTGCAATGGCCAAAATTAATGAATTAAAGTTTATATTGCTACCTCATGTACTCTATTCGCCTGAGGGGGCTACCCTCGGATAATTTTCTGTTCCCAAACTTGAAAAAATGGCTCAGTGGTCAAAGATTTTCCAACGATGAAGAAATGATGTTCGCAGTTAATGGGTATTTTGAGGAGCAAGACAGTTCTTATTATAAAAAGGATATCAAACTTATGGAACATTGCTGGGAAAAGTGTATAGAGCTGAAAGGCTATTATGTTGAAAAATAAATAATTTTTTTTCCAAAATTTTTTTCTGGGACCGCCTTCGTATCTATCTACCTTACATAGTAGGAGCTGTTGTACTCGCTGGGTTTAATATTATATCAAAGCAAATTTTAAATACCGAAGAACTTAATGCAGTATATGAATTTTTTGGAAATATATTTGTAGGATTTAAATCAGAAAACCATATTTACGAACTTCTAGATCGTCAAACCTACTATAATGACACCAACATTATATTCACTATCAACAACCACAAATGTCTCCATAAACATCTACATTCTTTTACCATATCCCATTACCCATCAACAATAATAATTACTAAAACCTCTATTATCTCCAACCCAAAAAATACACGTTACTTTTACGAAAAACGTCAACCAATTGAGAAAACATACTATCTACTGTTGAGATGAAATGAAATTCAGAAGTAACACTAATGATATCTGCATAGCCAAGCTACTAAACAACCTTCCAACAGATTGTAACCTAAGAGAAGAATCAAACAGAGTTGAAATTTGGCAACCAGAACACAACTTTATATTAGTAATCAACATATCAGAAACAGACATCCAAACAACTTGTGGACCTTACCGCCCAAAATGAAATGTAAAACACCTCATTCACTTCGAAAACGGCTAGATTCAGATAAACCAAATTTTCTACGAAAGCAGTCAAAGAAGACTTCCAATATTTTCCATCATCATTCTATCATATCAACGCATCATCGATATTGTTGATACCCAACCTACAGAAACTACAAGCCAACTGTTTGAAAAGCTCATAACACAAGAAAACCAGCCAAACTAATAAGTTGATGCTCAACACTAATGTTCAGCCTCATTTTTATCATCATCCTTATATACCTATATATATTGAGCTCAAAAAATATATAACAGCATTCAACATCCCGATAATCCACCAAACGTTTCATCTTAATCGTTGCAAATCTCCGTCAGATAGTAGGTTCATAGGTCTCTTCAGTTTTGAGAACAGGACCAGTAATTCGTCACCAGTTATACCCTTTTGAGTAAGTCAGGATCATCATGAATGTCATTCAAGAGCTCTTGAACGATGCTCTTGCGACGATTTTTGTGACCAAAAACAAGAAGTTTCGAAACAAACTTCGCTGATACAGGTTTCATGCCCAAAACATCCGAAAAAATTCCATGAAACAAGGCGACCTATATGCCAACATCTTCAGCAACTTCTCTTATGGCAATTCAACGATTTTCCAAAACAATTTTCTTCACATCTTTGACGTTATCATCCTTGATGATGTTGCTGGGGCGTCCAAAGCGAGGGTCATTATTGACATCTTCTCACCGTATGACACCTTCAGCATTTCAAGTGTTTTAGAGCACTGATTCCAATTTTTATACAAAGTTTGATGCAAATTCTTTGCTCCATTTTTATAATAATTGAAAATCACCGACCTCACCAAAACACGTCAAATGTTTCTATCTGTCGATAATCGATAATCACTTTACTTTTTGAACACACTTCGTAAAAACATCATTTTTCTAAAGTCTTCTAAAGAAAGCGGAATACAGCTTTACATGGTTATGATTTTTTGGTCAACCTTTCGGTCGAACCTTTAATTCGCTCACAAGGGATTTTATGTAACCTTAAGATGTTTGGACATAGCGCTGGTGAAAGGAAGTTAGGGAGGGGAAAAAAATAGATACCGGTTTGGGTTGGTTTTTAAATTTTTGCAAATATAGTGACTACGAAATAAAGAGTTCGGCATAGTATTCCATAAACAAGTTGTACTGTTTAGAAAAGAATCATGATATTTTAGAGTACACCCAACGGTGAACTTTAGGGTGTACTGATAAGCATTCATAGCAAGACGGGTATTACGGTTCAGAGTTTGAAGGGGCTGAATGCTACTGGCAATTTCGATGAAGTAAAATATCTATACAATACTCGTAAGTTGAGACAGGAGACATAACGAATCGAATGACTGTGTAATATTGGCATCACCTATGAGTTTTATTGCACGATTTTGTATCCTATCCAGCAAGTGCAAAGAGATCTTTGGGGTACCCGACCAGAAGTTGGCATTGTATTCCAGTTTTGGAGGATAGACATCTTTTATTTTTTGGCCCGGTCAGGGGGGAGGAGGTAAAATATCTTTTACATCGCCTAAGGAAACCTAGGCAGCATTTTAGGCGACATCGAATATATCGTCATTCTAACGTAAGGTGTCATTGACACATACCGAGAGTGGAAAGTTTTTTGGTTTCAACAATGCATTATTTTATTCAAAGTTGTGCAGTAAAGTCTTTAGTAAAGTGATTAGTTATTCAAACAACTAAACACTACCATCAAAGACTACCACAAGAGGTTAATTAATTTGCGGCTTTTGTGCGAGCGTTAGCTGCCGACATGTTCGATGTTATGAGAAACACAAAGTAAGCGTTATAGCAAACCGGCAAAAAACAGTATTTAATTTGAATTCAATTCAAACTTTTTCACGAAGTTAAAGCATTTGTTACTAGCATTTGTCCTTAGTATTTTGCACGAAATAGGAATATAATTGGCGATTTGTCACTTAAATTGAAGCTTATAAATTGAATATAAACACGTCTATCTCTGTCTGTCAATCATGTCAATATGACTTCAACATGCGTTCCAACGCATTTTTCTGTGCATCGTCTGTAACCCGTTCCATTAACTAATCTAACCATATGACTAAATTTGTAACTGTACGATAGTTTTATGACCAACTGCAAGAATTTTATTTTAACTGTAAAGCAAATTGTTCAGTAAATTTTAATGCAATTTTATTTGTATGTAATTAACGATTACTGCATTCAAGAATGCAGTCGATGTCATACACATTCGTATATACGTGTACAGTATAAATATGTAAGGAAGTAAGTTCAAGTCCTTTTCCACAGATATCACCGAAAAAAAAAAAAAATCGCGGATTTAAGATTACCAGAAACGAAAAGTTTTCGAAATAATTGACTTCGTACTTTGCAACTAATCTTGGTGTTCTTCTTTCCACAGTAGCATCCGGATTGTATAATATTTCATTTTGAAAGCCCTTTTCGATCCAATAAGGATTATTCCCAAGATTTATTTTTGATTAGTATAGCGATATTTTTGAATTCCTGGTCTGTTGAAACAATCACTTGATTTTGATTTCATATTTTTGAATTCATTAAATTTATTTATATTTACTTAATAAAACTATCATATTCCGGCTCTTTTGATTTAAAAAATCTGCTAGCTTCCGAGTATTGAATATCTTTATTAGTTTCGAGTTCACTTTCCAATTACTTTTCCAGTTTTACGTTGAATTATTAATTAAAATCCTTCATAGTTTTAAATTCAAATTATTTTTTCTTCTTTTACTCTTTTTAATTAATTCTTTTTAGTGAATTTACATTCAACACAAGGACTTTTAGATTTGCTGTGCTATGTTCGGATCCACTACGGCTGGAGGTGCGCAGATTTGGTATACGCTCGCAATCTGCTCTTGTATTCTAATGTATGTCTGATCTTTCTGACTAAGGATAGAGAGCAAGTTAGCTAGCAGGTGAGATAAGGGTTTTGTGGTTTTAGCCACTGGGGCCTGAGAAGCAACCTTTACCACTTGGGTGTGAATAATTAGAAAGAATTTGAGTAATAGATATTGGGTCTTTAACTATAACTTCGTACAGTTCGCTAAGAGATGGCGTAACTTGTATTTTTCCATTGCTATTGTTCCATTGGAACATGCGTTGGAAAGCTACTGTCATTGTACGTCATTTCAGTATATATAGTATATATGAAGCGTAAACAACAATAATTTTTTTCACTCAAAAAGTGTTTTTGCGGGGAGTTCTTCTTCATTACTTTAATATGAAGAAAACTGCAGCCGAAAGTCATCGTATTTTGGTGGAAGTTTATGGTGAACATGCGCTAGCTGAGTGAACGTACCAAAAGTGGTTTGGACGATTTAAAAGTAATGATTTTGGCTTGGAAGACGATAAACGTCCTGGGCAGCCAAAAAAGTGTGAAGATGAAGAACTGGAAGCATTACTCTATTAAGATTGTTGCCAAACACAAGAAGAGCTCGTAGAATCTTTGGGTGTCACTCAAGCAGCCATTTCAAAACGTTTAAAAACAGCTGGGTATATTTAAAAGCAAGGAAATTGGGTTCCACATGAACTCAAGTCGATAGACGTCGAAAGGCGGTTTTGCATGTCCAAAATGCTGCTGGAACGCCACAAAATTAAGTCATTTTTGCATCCGATTGTTACTGGTGATGAAAAATTGATCCATTACGACAACCCCAAGCGCAAAAAATCATATGTGAAACCCGGCCAACCAGCCAAATCAACGGCAAAGCCGAATATCCATGGCGCGAAGGTAATGCTCTGTATTTAGTGTGATCAGATGGGTGTGCTGTATTATGAGCTGCTAAAACCAGGTGAAACCATCAATGGACAACGCTATCGAACACAATTTATCCGTTTGAAGAGGGCAGTAGCCGAAAAACGCCCGGAATATGAGACCAGACACAAGGCAATAATTTTCCATCATGACAACGCTCGGCCCCACGTTGCTATACACGCCTTATAGCCGAAAAACAGGTACGTCAGTCTGGGAACGAATATGAAAAACATCAACAAAGGAATACACGACTATTGGATAAGAAGCGGCAGACAAGCGATCATTAATAAACTTTAAAAAAAGTGTCGGAGACAGAGCGGAGTCCTGGTACACACCAACATTTATTTTGTGAATAACAGACTTGGAACTATCCAGGACAACTTAAATCGAATGCTCCGAAAGGTAGGTTCTAGTCCATTGAAGGAAAGAGTCATCAATCCAAAATGTACGCATTTTCGACAAAAGATCCTGATGCCAAACTCTGCTTTAGAAATAACAAATGCAACTATCTTGCTTTCGCCAGATTGGTGTAGACTTTGGTTTCACTTTGCCATTAAATTACCAGGGCAACGTACATTCAATTATCGATTTTTTTTCTTTTTATTGGTAGACATGTCCCGAATATATGTTCATAGTTTCAAGTATATAGCACACTTGGTTTGTTTTTGACAGATAGAAAGGTTAGATGTGAATTGGTGTGCTCGGCGATTTTCCATTATTATAAAAAATGGAGCAAAGATTTTGCATCAAATTTTGTGTTAAAGTGGAATCAAGTGGTTTAAAATACTTGAAATGTTGACAGTGGCATACGGTTAGTCTGATCTAAGCAAAAAAAAAAAAATTACAAGTATTACAAGCTCTTCAAAGATGGCCGAGGAGATGCCAATAACGAACCTCGCCCTGGAAGCGGCAGCACATCAACAAAAGACGATAACGTCGAAGCTGTGAAGAAAATTGTTTTGGAAAATCGTCAAATTACCATAAGAGAAGTTTGTTAGAGCCTGCTGTTACGAACATGCAATCCAATTAGGCTGACTTTTGAGGAGCGTTCAACTGTTGCAGCGGAAAATGAAGCAATCCTTAATTCTCGACCTATTACACTTTTAATTTCGGATTCAAATACTGAACAGGTAGTTACTCTCGGTCATCTAATAATTAACAGTCTACTTATTTCATTTGCAGAGCGAAAAATAATCAGCATGTCGCATCTTAATCGGTGCTCCCAGATCAGTGCTATTCGACAACATTTCTGGACGCGTTGCCTTTAAGAATATATAATCTGGTTCTGGTATCTGATGACAACTTGCCTTCGCAATTTTGGCTACTTGGAAGAATCTTCGCAGCCATACCAGGAAAGGACGGTCCTATTCGGGTTGACCCCATGAAAACAAAAAATGACATAAAATCACTAGCTGTTCCGTTCTAGGAAGCACCTTAAAGAATTTAAATTCTTTCAGTAAAGGAGGCACGTCTAATCATAATTTGAAGTTCATTTTTGTAGATCAATTATGCGATCCACCTATATATGTAATCGTATTAAAAACTACATACAAGTATATAATCTTCGATGTCAATTTTAATCTAAAAAGGGGTTTAACCTGAAAAGCTCGAGGTCCACGGTGTATCTCCAAAGCGGTTGAGCCGTTATCGAAGGAAATGTTCACGCAGTCAATTCATGGAAATTCTAGCGATATGCATAGTCGCCCCTCTGAAGCACCATGTGTTATGAGTAAGATGGGTGTACTTACAAATTAGGTACAAAATAATATGTGATCATGCGGCCATAAACTTCGCTGTTCACATTTATCATTCATTCCTTGCAATTTTCCAAAAAATAAAAGGATCTGATAATTCCGTTCGGCAATAATGCGCATCAAACATTAACTCTGGGGCAATGTAATTCCATTGGTGTTTAAGTCGCCGATAACTTTCTTGTCGCTCCAAAAGATGCAATTCACAATCAAATGGAATTCTCTGAAACATTATTTCACAAATGAGTTTTGGTTAATTGGAGTCATTTCTGTCGTTCTGTACAATTTCATGAACGATAGTTTTTGGGAGTTCCAAAGCAGCCACATGAACTGCGACTTTTGTGTCATCGTATAGGCTTCCTCTTATCTCACGAATGTTTTCAATGATCCTTGTTGCCCCAGCACCGTTTAAAACTTTTTAATATATCCACATTATAAAACATATATGTATGTATGATATTAACAATTTTTGATTGATTACATTGTTACATTATTTGGTAAAAATTTATTGAAAACCTTAGCGGACTACCCAGGAATGATTATCATATTTTGGTTAAGAAAGCCACGCAACTAAGGCTGCAGGCAACAGCTGGTTAATATTTATATTATATTTTTTATACTCAATATTTCCCAAACAAAACGTACACACAATACATTTTATCCTATGAAAATATGCTAAAGTTATACTTGAAGTTCCAATATTTGGATGAAACCAACACAGATCCCTATGAATATAGAAATACTTATAGGGGTTACTGTTCAAATGAGTTGTCAAGCTCTTGTTATTTAGAAATATTCTTTATCACTTTTATATATTGTAATTTCCCTTTTAAATCTATCAAATACGCGGTTCTATGTAGTGATTCAATTTCACCCTTAATCCCTACATGTATGACATGATACATGCTAAACTTTTATTCTTTTTGGTACATGACGTTGATCCAAACATGCTTATGTGAAAGTACTTTAAACACATCACATGAATACATATGTATATGTTGCGTATATAACATATATTCCAGACATTCCGTATTCCATTCAGACGTACACCCAGCTTTCAATTTAACGATTTTGCACAATTTATTATACGTAGAGCCGACAAAAATTTATTTTCTGATTTGGGCATATCAACATCTATGGGGAGAGTTCTTTTGACAATATTGTTTTACTAAAGCTAAAAATCTAATTTGGAAATCATATCCTTACCACGAAGAAATACTTTAAAGAGAGTAGCAAGGTAAACGGAAAAAGGTTTCCACTGTTAGGGTGAGAGTAGACCATTCAACTAGGATGTTACTACAACATCATCAACAACATCTTCGCCCACTCTCTTTCAGAGTAAATTTGTGAGATGAATACTAAAGTATTCTGGCCTCTGACTTCCTATAATTACCCATTGAATGTTCAAGAACGTTGAGATAGTAAACAAAATCATTTTTAATCAACGACATGTTTAGATCAATTGTATCTTTTTTTCTTCATAAATTTGTAAGAAAAAAAAAAAAAAGTTTAAAGAAAGATTTTTAGTGTTTAAAATTGCTTGTTAGTATTTTTTTTTTTTTTTTTAAGAACTTAATACTCAAGATTCAAGAGGGTATTACTATTCTTAAAATGCCGGAGCACGTGTTAAGTTTTACGGAAAATTGGATAGAGAGAGAGAGAGAAAGATTTTTGGGCTCAGTGGTTATTTCGCTCCATGAGTGGCATCCAACATTTAATAGGGAGACTAAATTATTAGTGGAAGTTGTCTTGTTGTTGATTTCTGGTTGACTAGACTCATCTTACTTAATTAATGTTCAATGAAAAAAACGAATGTCTTTCAGGCGAGGCTGGGATTTGAACACCGAGCCTCCCGATTTAGAAGCCAGTCCATTCCACGGCACTCCACCCACGGCCTTTTAGTTGAATAAATGGGGTACAATTCATATGAAATCCTAATAACTAAGATGGTTGGGATATATAGGGCAACGATTAGCTCCAAAGAATCTTTCAGTTGATGCCTAAAAGATGAAGTTGACCCAATTTTTAATGTTCAACTGAAGATGACTCTCTTATAACATAACCAGTTGATAGAGTCAGCGTAGGTTCAACACCACCGGGACTCTCACGAAATTATTAAAATATTAATTAAGACTAACTTAAATACATCTTCCTTTCTTTGGTTACTGTGTTGTGGTAGGAAAACTTAAGGGTTAAAAATAAGAAGGTAACCTAAGAGGATTTAACTCCAGGTGGTCCTTGCAATAGCGACAATCTACCCGTGGTCTTCTTGAGCACGGCCGCAGCTCCGTACTCAAAAATCCCACCGCCGATTTAGTTGCTATTCTATTCTATTCTATTCCGATGACTCCTGCGGCTTTTTCAACGCATTCTGTAGATTGGACTGAAATGATGGAGTATCGAACAGGCTTTTCCTCTCCATCAGAATAGACAGGTGGTTGTTCAAAGTGCTATTTCTTTTCTCCAAGAAACGGAAAGGTCGAACGGGCCTCAAAAACGACTCTGGTGGTGGCTTTTTTACAATCAAATGTCGAAGTTCAGATCGACGAAATCCGGTTAATGCGGTGCGATCCTCGTTACGAAACAACTTTGTTGGTGTTCCTCAAAATCCGACGTGCTGCAATCAGCGCAGGTTTTTAGTTCAGGTAGACGAAACTTGAATGTCGCCTGGTCTGCAATATAAATAACGTATCTCATACAGTGAAGTATTCTACGCCAGAAAATCTTTAATGCCTACGCAATATCACGTCGAATATCCCCTACCTGTAATGCTGAGAGTTTTCAGGCCTACCCACGCCATCTTCTTGGTTCCCAGCTGATAAGTAAACATACCCAGAATCCTAAAAAAAGAAAAATTTCACAAGGAGAGTAAGGACCGAGAAAACAAGGAAGGCTGTTGTCTTGTTGTCGATTATACATAGTATATAGACTTACGTCCCTATCTCTACCTTGGAGAGGATAATTTCTGTATTGAATACAAAACCTCACATAAACTTGAATAATAAACCTCAGCACCTTTTTGTGCCGAATTCACTTTCACCATCTAAATTCGAAATTTTGCAACCAATATTTAGTTGTAGTCAGTATTACCGCCACTACCAAAGGCTGTAGCCGGTTGTTCCCTTTACGAGAAGGAGGAAACTGGCTGGTAGTCAACGAAGCTAAGTATCTGGGTGTCATCTTGGATACGGAATTTTTTGGACTAAACAAGTTACGTAGGAACCCTTCAAGGAGCTGGCAGCGTAATGGAGCTTTTGCCAACACATGGGGCATGTCCTTTCGATCTATATACAATAACTAAGACAAGGCAAATTATATCCTTTGCGTCGGTTATCTGGAGGAACAAGCTCTCACGGGAAATGAAATTATTGACTGTTGTGTTTTATATGAACCTAACTGCAAATGACATGACTTTCCGGCAAACCAACGTACGTTTCCCGAGGCCTCTAGGAAAGATTGCAGGATACTGGCGTCATGACGAGGCACTAAATTTTTTTTAAGCACTTAAATATGTGAGTATCCAGCATTCGCTCTCATCAGGTTGTTTTGTTTTATAATTGATTCAATAAATTTGTATTGTCATTTGCATGACGTCGGTATTTAATATGGACATGTGAAAAGTACACAACTTGTTTATTTGTATTTTGATGTTTTTTTTTCCTGTAGATTATTGGGAATTTCATCCAAATTTTTTTTCCCATTGCCCTTGTGGTATATTATTCCATAGTATTTGTATGTACAAGTATATATATTTATATGTTATTTTCATTGAGATCTTAGCCAAATATTTTTATGGTTTATTGATTTACTGGGTTGGTTGCCCTTTCACTTATTTAAGTAGGTTTCACGAAAGTTAAACAAAGTGGTATTCATGCCTCGTGAAACAAAATTTGGTCAAAACGATTGAGATATAAAGAAAATAAAAATAATATAAATCAATTCCCTACAAAAGTGCTTAAAGCTTAATTAAGGAAATTGATATGCGAAAATCCAATGGGACTACACCTTGGATTTCGTTGAAGCGTTTATATCCACGTGCATTGATGCGAGTGATTTACTTACGATGTCGATGTCATTATCATCGGTAATGCTGTCATTAAATATTGAAATTACTTATTTATTCAAAGCTTCCTCCTTGAAGAAAAAATATTGTGAGGTTTTCCTATTTGATTTTCTATTGTAGGAACCTTTAACTGTCTTGACAAGACTAAATATATTTAAGTATTGAATACCAGACCTGAAATACTTTGAAGGAAACATATTTGTTTATTGAATAAAGAAAGTACGATGCTGAAAAAACGATACGAATACACAGGATGATGCCATATTCATTGATTTTCTTATTTAGCAAAAATGTAGGGGCTTTGAATAAAGACGCTCGATTTTTAAAAACATGTGAAACAAGTTTTGTGTGAGATTTTTTTTATTTGAAAGGATATTTTACGGCATTCAGTATGGAATATAACGTTGGTCAAGTGTCCCCCACTGGTTTGCTTGGTGGTACGTATTCGGTAGATCCCATTTTCGATGACTTAAGTGCATCCAGCTGAATTTGCTCGATAGCGTACGTCATGTTGACCTTGAGTGCATTTATTGTTTGCAGTTTATTCGCAAAGTTCTACGATTTAAGATAGCTCCAAAGGAAGAAGTCGAAAGGCGTTAAATCGCACGATCTTGGTGGCTTATTCAAGTCGCCACCGAACGAGATAACCATTCAGAAGAACCACGTGTTGTCGGTTTCATATCGTCCAGCTTAGGCCACAATAAGTTGCTTATCATCGATTTGTAGCGCTCAAAGTATATATTGTAGCAATGCCAGTTTCGTTGTGAAAGAAGCACGGCCCGATGGTTTCGCAAGACCAAAATCCGCACCAAACAGTCCTTTTTCGGAATGCATTTTGTGCTCGTGTGGATTGGTATCGTCCCGAATCTTATAAATTTGAATGTTCACACTTCCGTTCATCCAAAAATTGATCCCTCTTTCGAATATGATTTTCTTGGCGAAATTTTATTGCTACAGAGCCCAATCATTTGATGATTTGCAGACGTTGTTCAACGCTATAGCCTTCCATAGTGATTTGGCATACACTACTGAACCATTCACAAAAAATTTAACAAAGAATAATTCAACAAAATAATTAAAAATAACGCTATAACCGTGATGTATATCGTCGAATCCGACGATATCCGAAAGCATTATAAGATCAAGATAAGCTAAGAAAAATATTCTTAATTGGGTCATGCAAATGCTAAGGCATCAGCAAAATCTCGGTTTCACTAACGAGTTGATCCAAAATAGAGAGCCTTGTAGAATAGTTCTGGTGTCCTCAAATTAAGTAGACCCCACACGTGGGCGCAGTATTTATGCAAATACGTGGGAAAAATCTGTAATTTTAGATGTGACTATATGCGTTTTTTATATAATTTATTCAATCTTGCTTATGTTATTTCTTAAAGTTTTAACTTCTATTTTTTCAATATTCGGCTTCTATTCATTTTTGTCCATTTTTTTTTTCTTTTTGTATCTAATTTTTGAATTTTGTTTATTGTTTTGAATGGGTCACCCCACCCAAAACTTTATTTTATTTTGTAATTCTAACAGCCTTTGATGTGGCATTCAAAACTATTTTCTATACGTCTTGTATACAAAATACTGAATGTCATTTAATGTTTCTTATTCCATTTATTTAGAGTCCTTTTAATATTTTAAACATGTATTTAAACAATATGTATGAATAAGAAATAAATTATATCTAATCTAATCTAAATATTCCAACGGTTAAGAAAAGAAGAAGAATAGAAAGAAATTTTCTTACACATATGTACCATAAAGCAGGCTTCTAAGCAAGCAATATAACTTCAATGGGTGTAAAAAACTATGTAAAAGTCGAGAAATAAAAATAATAGGAATTGGTACAGTCCTCAGCAAAAACTGACGCAATTGTTTGAAATCAAATGGCAACTGGCCATTTGCCCCACCAGTAAACCGATGTCAAGTACAGCCACTGCACGGAAGTATATTGGAAAATAGATATTTTCACATGAAACTGATAAACAAAAGAAAAATCGAATTAATGATGCAACCAACGCCTGTGGTGTCGTTTCAACGATAACGTAATACCATGCGCTTAGCTTAGCTTTCCTAACAGCTACGGTGTAAATTAATATCGTCACATGCTGGTTAACTATTCTTCATAATACTATACGCATAGCTCAGCTTTAAGGCCATGTGCACTCGTTTGAGGTAAATAACATTGTTTAAGAAAATCAGGCGAACACAAAAGGAAATCAGCTGAACTATTGATCTCCCTTCTGCCATCAGCAGGTACAATTGCATCCGACATTCCAAGAAACAACTATCATATATAGATTCAACTTAACCAAACTAAATTGCAATTTCTAATGAATTATTACGCAATTTTTGTCTCTGAAGTGGTTAGAGAGGGACTGTAGGTATACGAATGGTTTACAGACAGTTTAGTAACAAGTTTCCAAACAACTATAATAATTGAATGGGGGTGGCCGTGGTGTAGTGGTATATGAAGAGACTCCTCAAGCAGAGGGTCGGGTGTTCGAGTCCCGTGCGAGGCAATTCTCTGAAAAAGTCTTTTCATAGAATTTTTATGTAGTTATATGAAAATCCCGTCGGCGTCAACTCTGACATGAAGGCATAACACTGATGTTGGAGTGGTTGTTGGCTGGGCTAAATGTAACGAACTAACAACTAGCACGTACTAAGACCCACTGGTTGAGGATACATTGACTCCAGTTTGACAACCACCTCTGGGTAAAATATCGAAACCTAATACACCTGAGTTTCAAACTACTACTACACCACCCGCCCGCGCCTTGATGCGCGTAGGATTATAAAAAAAAATGCCTATACAACAAGCTCTACCTCTGCTCTTGTGCTCTGCAACTAACTAATTCCAAATTCTTGACCAATGATATCCGCCAAGTTTTCAGCAATCAAATATAGTAGAAAAACTCAACAATAAGTCAGAAACAAAAATCTTAACAACACAGCAACATATTCCCGGCAACAAAAATGCTTGTCAACAATTACTAAAAAGCTTATACTCATATAAAAATGTGGTGAAAGAAAGATCAAAATTAAGGAAGTTATCCAAGCTTAGCAACAGTTTGGTTGTACTTGAAATTCATGTTGAATTATTTTTCTTTTCCTTCAGCTGACTGTGGTGCACTTTCGTATTTTGCGGGGTTCCTTGATCCGCGCTAGGTGCTCTGTGCTCCGTGGTCCGCGCTTTTGCAGGACACTTTAAAACTATTAAAAAGACATTTTTAGAGTTTTCTGTGTCAAACCCATTCCCGCGCCGTGTAATTTAACAATCCCGCTGAATAGAAACCATTTCTCGTTTCATGTAATCCTTCAGCATCCAGAAAAGAAATTCAAGCTACCTGCAGAATAAACGGTGAATGAGTTAAGCCAATCAAGCCCATTTATATATTGTTACGGATGCACTTCAAAATACGTAATAGACGTCAAATCAGCAAATCCACATTCCAATGAAAATATGAGAAATTGTTAATTCGACTGGAATTGTAATTTGTGACAAAAAAAAATCCCGTCAATATTATCCAGCCTGACGTATTTAGTGCACCGTCAAGGTGTAAGACTAAATTTTTGGTGGTACCGGTATCCCATGATATCCCCGAGAACAAGGAAAAAGGACACAAAAAAAGTGAAACATAACAACGTACGACGAGACGTGAATTAAGTCAAAAAAAAAAAAAAAAAAACTGAGAAGAACTTGCGACTTGTGAAGTTTCAAATAACTACGGACCAAGTGCTACACTGATTCAGAGAAAGATGATCACTGCATTTTTATTCTTACTCTAAGTTAATTTAAGTTAAAATATTTTTTTTCGCAATACAGGAATATATAGGAAAGTCTGCTAGTAGAATATTTCAACTTCCATAGAAGATATACATATAAATAAGGTACAATTTCCCTCATGAGAAATTGAATTTAAAAGGTTGGAGGGGGTAGAAAATAACGAATGCAATTATAAGATTTTTCTGCTAAGTGGATAAGAAGAAGAGCTCATATGTCAGTTAGTGGAAGTAATAGTGAAAGCGCGAAAAGCACTGCACAGATAATTCCAGAATGTAACTACGATCCTTATGAATAAAGACATAGAGAATTGGGAGACATTGAAAGCAGAATTAAGTACAATAATATGTTTAGGGCACCCCATAGTATGTAGTTTGCAATTACATAAGGAGCCTATAACCATACATCAGGGTAGGAATGAATCATTTTCGTTATATATACAGAGACTAGAGACCGTAGGTGTGAAAGGAGAACATCAGCGACGGCAAAGCAAATATATTAAAAATGAAGCACTTACTATTTTAAGTAACGGATTGTTAGAAAGACTCTCATCTTATGTTGTAATACAGAGGCCAAGGGACTTAACTAAGGTAAGTCATTGTGCCAAGGAAAAGAAACAGCATTCAAATTTTTTTTTTAAAACTGATTATATAAGGGTTACAGATTTAAAAACCTAACTAAAATACATATTGCAGAGACAAATTGCTTTAATTGTGGGAAAATCGGGCATATTTCCAGGAATTGCCGATTACCTAAGCGACAGGAAAGTTATACGCAAAGATCACAAGAGCAAAATCCAAATTCCGGGTCAAGTACAAAACCAGGTAGAAAGGATTTTAAGCCATAACAGACTGTAAAACATGTCAAGAAAAGTCAAATGCTTAGTGTTTTATGTAACTCGGAAAGCTTTCCTGTCAACGAGATAATAAATGAGAATATCAGGAAGTTGATTGTCGATACAGAAGCCGAGGTCTTTATGATTTCTGCAAAGTGGAGACCTCAAGAAAAATGATCAAGGAAGTAGAGATATTCCCGAGCAATACGGGAAAAGTAAAGATAAACATAGTAGAATTTCAGGCTATAGAAAATGATCTCCTAGGTGATTATGACGGAATAATAGGCTGTCAATTTTTAGAAGAAGGATTCTATTCTATTGAAGTAAGTAATTATTTTAAACGAAACATATTTAAGTCATTTAGCTGATTGCAGGCGATGAAAGAAGATGAAACTACTTAGAATTAGAATTAGAATGCAACCTCACATTAGGCTTGGTTCGATTGAACTTAAGTAACCTCATTTCAACTTAATTCATACAAAAATTCATCTAGCCTAAGCACCGCAAGGTACAAGTTTAAACAATAACAAAAAACTGTTGACTTAAATATGAAAACAACAATATCGTTAACCCACTCGGCTTCATTCGAGTATCGTGGTCGAGAGCGAACGTAGTGTTTTTTTTTTTTTGCAAATACATAGTATTTAATATAAACAATTGCATGTATGATACTTACTTACTTTCTGTAACCTAAGATAAAATGCTAACTCGGAATAATAAAGGCAGTTATATTAAAAAAAATATAAACAAAACGATATAATTTATAAAAAAAATCATAGGAGGTAGAAATAAACTTATGCCTAAACATAAAGAACTTAACTTTTTATATATTTTTACAGAAAATGTTTTTCTTCACAGTTTTCATACTGACGACATTTGTGTCCTCAGAAAATTTTGATTATATTCGGAATAATTACATTTTGATTAAAATGGTAACGCCGCAATTTACTCGTACAAAGAATAATGTGAAATATTCCATGTCACAAATTTAACATATGAAATATTAATGCAGGAAACACAAAACATTTTAAATAAAAATTTAGAATATAAAAATGTTGGTATTAAAGACGATATCATACATATTGATATGGATGATGATTTAGAAATAGATTTAACAGAAACACTAAAAAAACAATTAAAAATAAGTAACTATAGACAAAGAAGAGGAATTAATAAATTAGGAACATTATGGAAATAGATAGCAGAAATCCCAGACTATAACGATTTAGTTACTATAATTTTTTTTCTTCAGAATGTAACATTCAAGTGGGTATGACTACACTTAAAGTATCTGAGCACGTGTTCAGTTTTTAGGAAATGGAACACGGAGAGAAGATAGATTTTTGGGCTCAGTGGTTATTTCGCTCCATGGGTGGCATCCAACATTTAATTGGGAGGCAAAATTATTAAGGTAAATTGACTTTAAGTTGTATTTAGGCAAGCATTCATTTCACAAGATTCTAGTTGCCTGAAAAAAAAGTCTTTCGGTCACGTATTGTGGTATTGAAACCCCGAACCGTCCGATTGGGAAGTCAATACACTATCACTTGAGCCACGGCCACCCACAAATAACAAACTTTCAGAATTAACAGAGAATAATAATAAACAGTTTACTACGAACTCACAAATTGTAAAAGCGATAAATTTGTTAAGGAAGTCAGTAAGAAACCTTGAGATTTGTTCGCATCATAGAATGAATAAACAAAAGTATTAATTAATTATAACTGAACCACAAAATATGATCCAAACCAAACCACATTAGCTAAGATAGGTATTCTAGATCCAGCAATTTAAAACTTACATGACATACAAGACATTACTAAACAGGAACATGAAAAACTAACCTTGACTGATTTAATAAACGTTTCAAAATTTTAAATTGTCCAAGACGATAAGGTTATTATAATTTGTAGGGTAGGGTAGAAAAGAATGGCGGTTGGAAATAACCAAGCCACTTATGCCTATTTGCCAATTGTGATGCCACCTAGATCTGTGATCCTCTTACTCATGGAACCAATTTAAGCTTATAATGAAGCGCAGGAAACTGTTAACGTCTATATCCTTTAGATCGTTTGAGTCATTGTAGAAGCTCCTAAGTGGAGTTTTCTTCTTTGGAAGAGAGCTGGACATGTACAGAGAAGGTGGAGGATTGTCTCCTCTTCCTCCTATAGAAATCGTTTGTAAGGGTGACAAGCCTTTTTGTATGCTTGCCTATAAGGCAGTGCCTAGTGATGACACCTATGATAGCATCAGTGTTTCCAATTTAAGGCCAAGCCATCAAACTAACTTATGGGACAACTTCCGGAGGGTCGAGTGAAGTTTTCACGCCTATTTACACATTGTCGGGTGTGTCATCACATAAAGCTTACATAGCGCTGTTCGTCTGCATGATAACAAAAACTGTGGATATTAAGCTGATTTCTGATTTAACAACGGATCTATTTATGGCAGCATTGCGACGTATTATCAGCAAAAGAGTATATACACACCATCTTCCCAGCGTTAATGAAACAAATTTTCTTTGCGCAAAAAATATTATTGATGCATTGCAATCCATGCTAGGTGAAAATGCAATCCAGTGGCATTGCATCACACCTGGAGCTCCACAATTTGGGGGACTCTGGAAAGTCGGAGTTAAGTCTGTCAAATACCATTTGAATCGCATCATAGGAGAGCAGAAATTAACATACGAAGAGATGAATGCCATCCTAGGGCAAATAGAAAGATGGTTGAACTCGAGACCATCCTGTTCATTAACAGGTTCATTAATGGACAGAATTGAAGATCTATATGCATTAACACTAGGTCACCACTGATAGCACTACAACATGAACCCAAAGGTGGAAATTAATTCAAAAGCTCAAAAAGGATATTTGCCAGCGTTGGTACGAGGACTTCATAAACAAAATGCAACCGCGATATACATAACATATTATGAAGCCTGATGAAAACATTTTTTAACCTTTGAATCATCTATCCAGCAGACCCAGAAGGAAGCTGAAAGATATAACAATCATCCAGTTTCTATATTGCCTTTGTGATTCTGTCATTATTTGCATTCATTACGTCTGGATGGCGTAACTTGTATTATTCCATTGGAACATGCATTGGAAAGCCACTGTCATTGTACGTCATTTCAGTGTATGTCATTTATTTGAAGCGTAAACAACAATAATTTTTTTTCACTCAAATATGTCGAACTTTGTGCCTGAAAAAGTGTTTTTGCGGGGAGTTCTTCTTCATTACTTTAATATGAAGAAAACTGCTGCCGAAAGTCATCGTATTTTGGTGGAAGTTAATGGTGAACATGCGCTTGCTGAGCGAACGTGCCAAAAGTAGTTTGCATGATTTAAAAGTGGTGATTTTGGCTTGTAAGACGATGAACGTCCTGGGCAATTGGGTTCCACATGAACTCAAGCCGAGAGACGTCGAAAGGCGGTTTTGCATGTCCGAAATGCTGCTGGAACGCCACAAAATTAAGTCATTTTTGCATCGGTGATGAAAAATGGATCCATTACGACAACCCTAAGCGCAAAAAATCATATGCGAAACCCGGCCAACCAGCCAAATCAACGGCAAAGCCGAATATCCATGGCGCGAAGGTAATGCTCTGTATTTGGTGGGATCAGATGGGTGTACTGTATTATGAGCTGCTAAAACCGGGTGAAACCGTCAATGGACAACGCTACCGAACACAATTAATATGTTTGAAGAGAGCAGTAGTCGAAAAAATAAATTGCCAGAAAGATGGAAAAAGGTCATAGCTTCAGATGGGCAATACTTTGAATAATAATCTTATACATGTTTTTCTTAAACAAACGTTCAAATTTTGAAAAAAAAAGCCACACGAATTAAAATATAAACCCAATATAAAGTATACACACAACCACCCGGAAGTTGGATTATTTGTGGAACAAATTGGAACCGCCAAAATAGAACGATCACAGACTTCTCACATGATCAAGTCAACATGAACAAAACGAGAGATCAAATAACTGAGTTATGCAACAAGACAAAATCATTGATTAAGGAGAGTCTATGCGAGGGATTGCGTCGTCACATGGAAGAAGAATAGAAGAAATACTCTCAATTTTCAACAGACACAAATAACACCTTAACTAAGGTAAAAACGAGGACTTCCGGGAACTATTTCCACCTTAATATCCGGAGTCTATGATAAAGTGTACCATGACATCGAAAACCTAGACATTAAAAAGTAGTGATAAAAAGTAGTAAAATAAGTACCAAGATAATTCTCTATACAATATTCAGTGTGAACGAGATATAAACTAGAATCAACAACTTTACACAAAAGTTGAATGCAGGTCTAGAAGAGATAAACAAGATGGAAACTTGACACAGGATTGTTGACTAGAATAAAATAAATATACATGCGACTAACGCATATCTGATTGCACTTAGATACATGCAAGAAATCGAAGCGAAATATAACAAGTTGCTAAATGCATATCTTAAACGTAGTCTTGTGATTGAGTTCTTGTCACACAAGACCATGGAAGACATCATTCACAAACGTGCGGAGAAACTTGGCCCAGGGATGAAGATACAACCAGATCCAATGGACAATTTAAAAATGTCTTCAACTTCAACAGAGATCTTAGTAACGGGATATATCATAATCAGCGATGCCAATGAATATGACCAGATTAAGACAAACACGGTGACTGAAAAGATCGAGGAGCAGACATTTCGGGAGGTGCAATTACAACAAGCAGTACTTGGATTCAACTATAATCTACAGAGGTATTTCGAAATACTACTGGAAGATATAAACAAAGGAACCAGCTCTCAATGAAACTGCATAACAATGTATTGAGCAGAGTAAGGATTGCATTATCGAGCAACTGTATAAGAAACTATTTTGTAAGCGATGAACGATGTGAGTTCAAAAAGTAAGGTGACTTTATATTTTTATAAAAAAATATTTATTTACTCGTATTCATCAATATTAATGTTGTCCCTTTCAAAGTAATCACCCTCAGACTTGTGCCAACGCTTTTCCTAATCCTCGAAGCACTTTTCATAAGCACATTTTGGTATAGCCTTGAGCTCATCCAGCGATGCCCTTTTTATTTCTTTAATCGTTGCAAACCTTCGTCCTTTCATAGGTATGATTGTCGTGTTGTTTTTGGCCAAAAAATCTCTCACAAGCAGCGATGAATTAGCATTATCGTAAAGCAAACGCCGTGAATTGTTCCTCCACAATTCCGGAAGTTTTTTTCGTATTGCTTCATGTAAACGGCGCATAACTTCAAGTTTATACTACCTTTTGACCGTATGACCTTGAGATAATGCCCTGATGCACTACGCCATGGTAGTCGAAAAAAACAGTGATCAAAACTTTGACATTTGTTCGAACTCGCCGTGCTTTTGTCGGTCTTGGCACTCCTGAGTGTTTCCATTGTGGCGATTGTTTTGGTTTGGAAATCATAATCATTTACTCAGGATTCGTCACCAGTTATGACCCTTTTGAGCAAGTCAAATCAATTAATTCATTGTGGGGTGTACAATATGAATAGAGTTTTATTTTATTAAAAATACAATAGATATAATGGAAGTTTAAAGAGCAAGGAAGTATGAAAAGAAAAGAAAAGCTGTAGCTGTCATTAATCGGGCTTCAAAAATGCCCGCATCTAATAAAGAACATTTTTAGGACTTTAAAACAATGTAATTGTCTTACTGGTAGAATTTTCAAAACCTAAATAGCTCCAGTGTGGGCAAAACGGTTAATATTATAAACTTTCCTAATGACGCACTTTGTAGGATAATTAATTGTTCCAATTTATTACAGCACACGTAGTACAGAATAAATTGTGTCGAGAACAATTGGGAGCATGGAATGTTACGTCAACGTCAGGAAAGTCTTGTATGCTTAAATTGAAAAAAAATTAATTTGGTTTTGACGCTAACAATAAGCTTATATTCCGCAAACCAGATTCTTAACAAGTGGACTTCTTGATTTAAATCAATGAAGAGGTTAACGAACCATATTCCAAAATCATCTGCAAATTCCGTAACTTTTCCCACGAATGGCTGAGCAAACAAAGAGTTGACGCAAATTAAAAATAAAATATGATCACGGGCAGACCCTTGAGGTATCCCTAGGTTCGTAACTTTATAGTCACTAACGATATCCCCAATTTTTACTTTTTGCTTTCTCTCTTTAGATAGGACATAAGCCAACTGCATATAAATTCACGAAATCATGCTCTATGTAATTTATCCATAAGTATGTTGTGATTATCCATGTCAAATGCTTTGATTATGTTAACAAAAAGGTCAGCGCAAGAATGTTTATCATCCAGTTCTTTGTGTATGAAGAAGCAAAAAGCTAGAAGAACACATTCTGTGGATAAGCCCGCTCTAAACTTAAACTGCGCTGGGCTAAAAAAATTAATAAAAAGTAAATAAATAAATAAATATTAAAAAATAATAATAAGATATGCCAAAACTCTACTCTTGACTGCCCTTTCGAATACTTTTGAAATAGAGGACAACAAGGAAATAGGTGTGTATAGTAATCCTTTTATCTTTTTTGTTACCTTTCTTGAAAAGAAATTTTATATTGGGTCTATAACTAAATTCGTGCGGTTTGCTAAGAGATGGCGTAATTTGTATTATTCCATTGTTATTATTCCATTGGAACATACGTTGGAAAGCTACTGTCATTGTACGTCATTTCAGTATATGTCATTCATTTGAAGCGTAAACAACAATAATTTTTTTTTTCACTCACATATGTCGACCTTTGTGCCTGAAAAAGTGTTTTTGCGGGGAGTTCTACTTCATTACTGAAAACTGCTCCCGAAAGTCATCGTATTTTGGTGGAAGTTTATGGTGAACATGCGCTAGCTGAGCGAACGTGCCAAAAGTGGTTTGCACGATTTAAAGGTGCTGATTTTGGCTTGGAAGACGATGAACGTCCTGGGCAGCCAAAAAAGTTTGAAGATGAAGATCTGGAAGCATTACTCTATGAAGATTGTTGCCAAACACAAGAAGAGCTCGCAGAATCTTTGGGTGTCACTCAAGCAGCCATTTCAAAATGTTTAAGAGCAGCTGGATATATTCAAAAGCAGGGAAATTGGGTTCCACATAAACTCAAGCCGAGAGACGTCGAAAGGCCGTTTTGCTTGTCCGAAATGCTGCTAGAACGCCACAAAAGGAAGTCATTTTTGAATCGGATTGTTACTGTTGATGAAAAATGGATCCATTACGATAACCCCAAGCGCGAAAAATCATATGTGAAACCCGTCCAACCATCCAAATCAACGGCAAAGCCAAATATCCATGGCGCGAAGGTAATGGTCTGTATTTGGTGAGATCAAATGGGTGTGCTAAGATCAATAGACAAAGCTACTGAAAACAATTAATCCGTTTGAAGAGAGCAGTAGCCGGAAAACTCCCGGAATATGCAACCAGACACGAGGCAATAGTTTTCCCTCATGACAACGCTCGGCCCCACGTTGCTATTCCGGTTAAGTACTATTTGGAAAACAGTGGATGGGAAGTCTTACCCCACCCGCTTTATAGCCCAGACCATGCCCCTTCTGACTACCATTTTTTACGGTCGATGCAGAATGCCCTCATTGAAATATGGTTCACATCAGAGCAGAATATCAAAAATTGGCTTGATTCATTCTTGGCTGCCAAACCGGCGCAGTTCTTTTGAGATGGGATCCACAAATTCCCAGAAAGATAGGAAAAAGTCATAGCTTTAGATGGGCAATACTTTGAATAATACTATTGCACATGTTTTTCTTAAATAAACGTTAAAATTTTGAAAAAAAAACCGCACGAATTAAATTACATACCCAATACTATATTGGCGCATTTTAATTGTCCGGTTAAAATTCCAGACACAATACTCAAATTAAACAAATGTATCAGAATATCTATGATATTAAGAGCAATATTTTTTAACGTAAGGTTATAAATACCATCGTTACCACAGGAATTGGAATTTTTTTTTAAGGAATTAATGATTTTCAAAAGCTCAAGCTTGGAAATTGGTTCAAAGAAGAAACTATGCCTATAAAGAATACTTTCCACAAGTTAAAACCTAGTGCAACAGTTACATGTTACCGAGAAGTTATTTGGAAAATTCATTTGCCCTAATGAAAAAAAGTAGTAATTGAGTTCGTTGTATACTTCTAAAGGGTCTGAAATACTATCATTTCCGCTTGATAATATAATAAAAGTACCATGATTTGTAATATTTTGGTTAACATTACTGTTTAACACTTTCAATTCCTTTTTGAGGTTACCCCGAGGAATACATATCTGTCTCGACACATGCGAATTTTCATTTTTAGTTTTTGACACAATCGTCTATAGCGCTTTTTTAAAATAGAATTTAGTGGATGTTTACAGCATTTCTTACGCAATGAGTGTTTAAATTTAATTTATTTGAGGAGGGCTCAACTTACACTGGGTAAGTTTAAGTCCTATATCAGATCTTCTCTGTTGAACGACAAGGCTAAAAGAACTCATATAGTTCTTCAAAATACTATATACAAAGGCATCATAAGCCTTAGAAGCATTTTCATCCGCATAAATCTACTCCCACTTTTCAAAACGCAGTGTTCAGTTGTTCAAAATTAATTTTAATCACTCTAGATAAACCACATTTATTACTCACCTCCTTTTTTATACAACTAAATACAATACCTGTCATACAGTGATCTGCAATACGAAGATCAAAATTAATCCCAACAAATAGATTTAAAGGGATTTTCATGAAACGACTAAATACATGATCAAGACAAGTACCTAAAGTCGGTCTAGTAGGCCCATTTATGAGGCTAACAAATGATTAGCTATGAGTATACACATTTCGCACAAAAACTCCTACTCCACCTACAGAATACGACTAATTTGTATTTCAATAAAAGTTATAGTTTGTAACATTGTAATCTTCTATTTGGCATGAAAAAATCCATATCTCAGATACAAATACAATATAATATCCGGAAAATTCTCCAGAGCTTCAAGATTGCAAAACAATATATCAAAATTTTGCCACAGACTTCGAATATTTTTATGTACAACGAAAACTGATGTATTATCATTTGAATTGGAATTAAGAAATACGATTATATTACAATTACTAGAAATGGTTCTTATAGTGAGGTCGTCGTTTACAAGATCATGGCTGTCATTCATATTAAACATTATATGAGTTATGTATAAAAACAAAAAATTAGATTTGTAATGCAGGCCGTTGCTGTTTTGTTGCTGCCGTTACCGCTTGTATAGGGTTTTCCAATAACGACTTGACAACTTTTTTTTTTTTTAAATAAAAGGCAAACCAATTGAGATATTTCAAAAAACTTTATTATTGGCCTGAAGTACCATCACAACATTTTTGAATGAAACTCGACTTCGTTCATATGGCCACCGCGGGCACATTTGCAGCGGTCGGCACGACTCGACCACACATTTCGGCCGAAACGGCCACTCTGAGTTCTTCCAACGTCGTCGGCGTGTTAGCATGTCTGGCCCATGTCTCGAGATAACACGCTCACCATACTTACTCTTCAATAAATCGATTGTAGCGTGTGCTGTGTAGCTTGTGGCACCATCCTGTTGAAACCACATGTCATCCAAGTCCATATCTTCCAATTCGGGCCAAAAATAATCGTTGATCATGGCGCGATAATGCTGACCATTCACAGTAACGTGACCATCGTTATCGTCGACGAAAAAGTGTGGCCCAATAGCGTCGCGCGCATGCAAACCGCTCCAAACAGTTATTTTTTGTGGATGAAGTGGTGATTCATGAAGCACATGTGGGTTTTTACCCAATCAATAATGCATATTTTGCTTATTGAAGAACCCATTGAGCCAAAAATAAGCTTCGTCACAGAAGATGAATTTGCGATGAAATTCACCATCTTGACGCATCTTCTCCAGAACCCAATCGGAGAACGTCCGTCGCTTCAAATGGTCCATCGGCTTCAATTCTTGAGTCAGCTTGATCTTGTATGGGTGTAAACCAAGATACTTACGCAATCACGTCATAACGTGGTCTGAGCAATGCCCAATTTTTGAGAACGCCGTGGAATTGACTGATTTGGATCGTTTGCTACGGACGTCTGAACGGCAGCGATATTTTCGGCACTTAGACCAACCCGTTTTCTCACTGACACGGCAACATCACACATTGAATATGTAGACTCAAATTTTTGCACTAAACTTGTTATTGCCTGTCTACTAGGGCGAGAATTACAACCGAAAATTGGAGTTAACGCTCTTAAAGTTGCAGTCACCGACTCCAAATATCTGTAAAAAATTTTTATAATTTGCAGACGTTGCTCGTTAGTGCACCTTACCATGATAAAAATTTTGAGTTCACTGAATAAATTGACAGTAACAATTTGATGATTAGTGAAAGAATGCGTTCACAAATTAAATTCAAATTTGTCAAGTCCCTATTGGAAAACCCTATATTATATCATATAGGCTTCGCCTTATGTATATATTTATGACTAACACCTTTAAAATTTTTATTTAAATTCTTTTGTTTTACGAGTATTTTTCCCTTCCTTCCTCTCTTCGTGGGGTACTCGTTTGTAATCTATTTTGGCTGGTATATATTTTCTACCGTAGCGCTAAATTTTTGGTTTGTTTTTCACTTTTATCCTTATTTAGAATAGTTGTTTTTATTTTTTCGGCTATACCTTTCTTTATCGGGTATATTTTTTATTTTTTGCCGTGGCACTATCACCTAAGATCAATGAAACTCACTATGAGTTCTATGTTGGTCGATGTTCTTGACTTATAATAATTTTTTTCAGTGAGTTTTCCCTTCATTGTAACTTTGACAAATGGGTCAATGTTCTTGCCCTAGCATATTTATTTTTTTTTTTACTATTTGCATTTTGTCACTTTTCCTTTCAAGGTGCTTTCTACATTGGGCGCCAATTATTATTTTTCTTTTGTTCTAGGTTTTTTTAAAAAGAAAATCATATTATTAGAATACAAAGGAAATTAGTTACTATGGTAAACATAAAATAATTAAGGAATAACTAGCGGATCCTGTGGCTGGAAGTTGACTTAACTATTGAAAGTTTAAAATGAAGTATACATACTCTTGAGTTGACGTTATTTGAAACGTGGTGATTTATGATGACTTCATCCATCGATTGCTCTAGATTGATCGAGAATGGCATCATAATTGGACTCTTGTTTATCAAAAACATATTTGGTCACGACTGGACTTGATGTCCGTTTATAGTTGTTGTTGTTTAAATCGAGTGTCAATCGTGCTGATGTTAAGTCATTAGTTTTGCAATACCTTATTCTAGGAAACGATTATCTAAACTTGTATCTAGCTTACGTTCCTTGAGCATATTCTGAGAGCCCTATAAAAGGTCAATATAGCAAATCGATATTATATTTTTATAAACAGAAACAAAGAAAACAAAGTGATCATACATAAGGTAACTTTCCAATCACTACTTCTATATGGATGCTCGGTGTGGGGAAATTATACAGATTGCTGCATTAAAAAGCAACAAGTGACACAAAATAAACTACTCAAGATGATGTTTAACTTTCCATGGCTTCATTCTATTTCAAATTTCCATAGAAAAGCGACTTTTGAATTGTGATCGGAGAGAATTCAAAAGCTTACGTGCCATTTTGTACAAAAATGTGCTGACTCTAAAAATGAGCTACTTAAAGATTTATTTACATGAGATTGCTGTATATTATGTTAATAATTCATCTTTGTGTATTTATTTGTCTTTATGTTTATTTATTTATTTGGCTGTTAACATTTTGTGCATATGTAAGTGGGTGGGGTTTAATATCAGCCGTGCCCGAAAGACATTCTTCTTTTCAAACAACTTAAATTTTGTGAGATGAATGGTTGCCTAAAATACAACAAATCAATTTACACTAATAATTTAGTCTCCCCATTAAATGAAGGATGATACCCACTGAGCCCAAATATCTTTTTCTTTCTCTCTCATTTTTAAGAGTAGTAATACCCTCTTGAACGTCGTTCTTAAAAAAAAAAAAAAGTCGTTTTCTAATAACGACTTGACAATTTTTTTTTTAAATAAAAGGCAAGCCATTTGCGATATTTCAAAAACTTTATTATTGGCTTGAAGTACAATCAAAACATTTATGAATGGAACTCGATTTCGTTCATATGGCCACCGCGGGCACGTTAGTCGCGGTCGATTCGTTTGACCCAAATTTCAACTACGCGGCCACACATTTCGGCCGAAACGGCCGCTATTTCGCGTTCAATGTTGGCTCTGAGCTCTTTCAACGTCGTCGGCGTATTGGCATAAACCAATGGCTTAACGTAGCCCCACAGAAAATAGTCAAGCGGCTTTAAATCGCACGAACGATTGGGCATCTTCCCCAGAACCCAATCGGAGAACGTAGCTCGTTAGTGTACTTTACAATGATGAAAATGTTGAGTTTACTGAATAAATTGACAGTAACAGTTTGATGATTAGTGAAAGAGTGCGTTCACAAATTAAATTCAAAGCTGTCAAGTCCCTATTGGAAAACCTTATATATACATACATACATATTTTGTAATTATTTATAAATTTGTTTTGTTTACTATTGACTATTTACTGACTCAATACTTATTGTTAATTACTTATTTATTTGTATATATATTTTGTATACATATATCTATTTATTTTTGTATGTACCTACTTATTTATTTATTTATTAATATACTTATTTATTTATTGTTAGAATTGTTTTTCTGTTGTTTGTTTGGAGGTTTTTGTCGTATTTTTCTTTACATTTACAAGTTATTATATCTCTGTAATGTAAAATGTATTAAAAAAGGAGAGTTACCGCTTTGTAAAATTTTTTAAACGAAATAAAGATCTATCTATCTATTACTCAAATTCTCTCAAATTATTCACACCCAAGTGGTAAAGGTTGTTTCTCGGGCCCCAGTAGCTAAAACAACAAAACCCTCATCTCACCTGCTAGCTAACTTGCTCTCTATCCTTAGTCAGAAAGATCAGACATACATTAGATACAAGAGCAGATTGCGAGCGTATACCAAATCTGTGCACCTCCAGCCGTAGTGGATCCGAACATAGCACAGCAAATCTAAAAGTCCTTGTGTTGAATGTAAATTCACTAAAAAGAATTAATTAAAAAGAGTAAAAGAAGAAAAAATAATTTGAATTTAAAACTATGAAGGATTTTAATTAATAATTCAACGTAAAACTGGAAAAGTAATTGGAAAGTGAACTCGAAACTAATAAAGATATTCAATACTCGGAAGCTAGCAGATTTTTTAAAATAAAAGAGCCGGAATATGATAGTTTTATAAAGTAAATATAAATAAATTTAATGAATTCAAAAATATGAAATCAAAATCAAGTGATTGTTTCAACAGACCAGGAATTCAAAAATATCGCTATACTAATCAAAAATAAATCTTGGGAATAATCCTTATTGGATCGAAAAGGGCTTTCAAAATGAAATATTATACAATCCGGATGCTACTGTGGAAAGAAGAACACCAAGATTAGTTGCAAAGTACGAAGTCAATTATTTCGAAAACTTTTCGTTTCTGGTAATCTTAAATCCGCGATTTTTTTTTTTTCGGTGATATCTGTGGAAAAGGACTTGAACTTACTTCCTTACATATTTATACTGTACACGTATATACGAATGTGTATGACATCGACTGCATTCTTGAATGCAGTAATCGTTAATTACATACAAATAAAATTGCATTAAAATTTACTAAACAATTTGCTTTACAGTTAAAATAAAATTCTTGCAGTTGGTTATAAAATTATCGTACAGTTACAAATTTAATCATATGGTTAGATTAGTTAATGGAACGGGTTACAGACGATGCACAGAAAAATGCGTTGGAACGCACGTTGAAGTCATGTTGACATGATTGACAGACAGAGATAGACATGTTTATATTCGCTCAGATTAGTAAGCTTCAATTGAAGTGACAAATTGTCAATTATATTCCTATTTCGTGCAAAATACTAAGGGCAAATGCTAGTAAATAAAAAAAATCTTAACTTCGTGAAAAAGTTTGAATTGAATTCAAACTAAATACTGTTTTTTGCCGGGTTGCTATTCCGCTTACTTTGTGTTTCTCATAACATCGAACATGTCGGCAGCTAACGACATCTTGTGGTAGTCTTTGATAAAAGGCTTTACTGCACACCATTGAATAAAAAAATACAATTCACTTTTATAATTTTGTATTCTTCTCGGCTACACATCTGACTATGCATTCGACACATGTTCTTAATTCTATTCCGTTTTTATACTTCTTTCTTATCAGTCTACTTATAAGTAACATTTCATCTTATCTCTATTGGTACTTATATTCTAATCTTAATATTGACATAGGTATGTACATATATTCTAATCTAAATGTCAATATGCATGAATTATTTATTTTCCTTATCTTAATGTGTACATACTTTTTGCTTCATCTTTACTCGCGTCATCAAAGGCAATGCCTTTAACACCAACTCAATCCTCCGCGCAAAAACAACTGAATAGTGACAGTTTCCTTGTTACTGCAAAGACTTTAGAAGAACATCTCTCAAATCAATTTAATTCACTGCGGCTGATTTTTATGTAGGAAATATCGAAACTTCATAATAATTTCCTTCAGAAGATTGATAAAGCTTCTGAGGCCTGGAGCTAAAAATTTGTTAAGATCAACAATACCATAGCCACCATAGTTTATCAGGTCGAACAGCTTGAGACTGAATCCAACTTTACCTCTTTATTGCATTGAAAGGAAATTACAACTCTGCAAAAGCATCTTAACGCGCGTAAGAAAAAGGCAATCTCTTGTGATGCATTTCTCTTTTGTATACCGATTCAGCCCGATGAGAATCTCAGAAGTCTATTCAACCGACTTTGTCTCTCCTTAATCAACATTTTTCGTGCAAAGAAAAGCAACAACCCGAACATAACAAGTACTCCTCCAATTGTTTTAAAATTTAGCAGTTCTCACTAAAGAAATGCTGTCTTAATATCAGCTGCTGACTAGCGTAAACAAAATGCCACCGAACTTCGTCTGCACGACCTTGGTATCGACTCCAACAATAGCTGCTACCTTAACGAAAACCTTACTAAGGAAACAAAAAGTCTCTTAAACAGTGCTCTGAGTCTCATACGAAAAAATAAACTGTTTGCTACACACACCAGGTACGGAAATTTGTTCGTTAAGAAGACGACAAATGTTAAAAGCCTTCCTATTGAAAGCACCGATGATCTGCTTGCTGCTTCTTTGAATGTGTGAATATTGTCTATCTTTTTATTTATTTATTTATTATTATTTTTTTGTTGTTCTCTTTTATTTTTATTAAAAAATGCCATTTACTGTCAATATATCAATTTTCTTATTCCTATTAACGCTCGATCCCTCCCCTATCCCTCTCTCTTCAACTTATCAGCTATTTAACTCGTCTTTTTTTTTCTTCTCTTATACTGTGGTGTTTTTAGCTACACCTCCAACTAAGTAAACAGTATGAATGAAAAATCGATCCACACTTCGAATAACATAATTTCTAAATGATATGAACGACTTAGAATTTGTTACCTAAATGCTCGTATTTTGAATATTAATAAACTGGACTATTTAAAGTTCTTGGTTATAGCTTCTTGTGTTGATGTTATTTGTGTAAGTGAAATGTGGTTCAACCCTAATATTTCTGATGAAGACATACCCAACTACAAGATTCATAGAAATGATAGAATATAGGTGGTGGAGTGGCAATTTACTGCAGGTCATCATTAAATCTTTTAGCATACTTAAATCAAGTGGACCTGCGTTTATCATTGTCGAAATACTAAATGGGGTGAAAAGTAACCTCCTTGGGAATGAAAAACATTTTTTTTTTAATTTTTTTTTATTTTATTCAATATAGTCCCCTTTTAGTTTGATACACTTATTCTAGCGATTTTCCAACTTCTTGATCCCGTCCGAAAAGTAATTTTCCGAAAGGTCTGCAAAATACTCCTCCGTAGCGTCGATGATTTCCTCGCGTGAGCTGAATTTTTTATTGATGAGCCATCTTTTGAGGTTTGGGAAGAGATAATAATCCGAAGGAGCCCAATCGGGCCAATACGGTGGATGCGACAGCAATTGGAGCCGTAAGTCATTAATTTTAGCCATGGTTGCGATGCTCTTGTGCGCCGGTGCATTGTCTTGCAAAAACAAAATTGTTTTTCGCTTCATGTGAGGCAGCTTTGCAGCGATTTCGGCCTTTAATCGCTTTTAAAATGCACGGTATTACTTGCTGTTGATGGTTTTTCCTTTTTCGAGGTAGTCCAGGAAGAGTATGTCATGACAATTCCAGAAAACCGACGCTATTACCTTTCCGACCCATCGAGCCTCCTCGGCCGCTTCGGACCACTCCTGCCAGCTTCAATTCATTGCCGGCACTCATTTTGTTCTCTGGTGTTCAACAGTTACCAATCGACGCCAAAATTTCGCCTGATTCTGCATCAGCAAGTCCTCTTTCGAAGTGCTCTAACGTTCGTGTTTTTGGTCAGGAGTAAATATGCGCGGCATCCAGCGGCAGGATAATTTTTTCATATGCATAATATTGTCCAAAATATGGCGTATGCACTCAGTACTTATCTTTGTGGTATCTGCCAGCTCGCGCATCTTCACTTTCCGGTCAGCCACCACCATTTCATGTATTTTTTTGACATTGTCCTCTGTAACCGCATCGGAGGGAATGCCGCTGCGGACTTGATCCTCCGCATGTTCTTCTTTTTGACCAAATAACTTTCGACATTTCTGACCATGACTAATTTTTTTTTTTACCTATTATGTAAATTTATCGAAACTAACTACCGCTAACTACTTTACTTACAAAGATTTTAGATCTATTAACATTGATGCACTAAAGCTAGCAACTTTATCAGCCCCCTGGTTACAATGTAGACTATTCTTTGATCCAAATGACAAATGAAGTTGATTACTTTCAATCTATTGTAACTTAACTGATTGATCAACATGTCCTGACTAAAACAATAAAAATAAGAAATCAAAAGTATCCTTGGTTTACTTCTAAAGTTATTAATGCAATTAAGGCTCGTAATTAATTTCATATTAATGGAAACGTTCATTAAGAAGCATTTATTGGGAAGCATTTAAAAAGGCGCGAAATTTTGCTACTAAAATAATACGTGAATCCAAAAAGAAATATTATGCTTCAAACTTGAATACCTCCTTACCTGCCAAAAAACTTTGGAGTAATCTTAAAATGTTAGGTGTCTCCAAGGGAGCTTATCCGGCTTGCGATCTTGACCCAGATACACTAATTGACTTCTTTATAGGTGAACAACCTTCTAACAATAATAATAATGATAATATATATTTTAATTCAGACGGCACGATTCCTTTGCTAGAAGATTTTGTAGTCGTAAGTGAAGAAGAAGTTTTTAAATGTGTGATGTTAATCAAGTCCGACGCTACCGGTGAAGATGATATGCCCATCCGATTTGTAAAACTTATCTTACCACTGATATTGTGCCACCTGACTTACATTATTAATATCTGCATCGTGACTTCTACCTTCCCCCAGTCTTGGAAAGTCGCAAAGGTCATTCCAATTGCAAAAAAAAGCAAAAGCTGATTCGCATACTGCCTTGTCCATCGAAAGTCTTCGAAAAAATCTTAGAGAAACAAATTTTCGACCATTTAAAAAACAACAACCTTCTCTACCCGAAGCAATCTGGTATCAGAAATAATCATAGTTGTTCTACAGCGATGGTGAACTTATTAGATGAAATTAAACAGGACTACGACAAAGGTCACATTACTCTACTGTGTTTGCATGATTTTCCTATGTCTTTTGATAGGGTAGATCATTATATTCTAAGGTTGGAACTTAAAAACTTATTTTCAGTGACAGGGGCGTCAAACTAATCAAAAGCTAATTATTAGAGAGGTTTCAAAGGGTTAGTTTAAATAGCACATCCTCGTCACGTAAGGCGTTATTTCAAGGAGTTCCGCAAGGCTCTGTCCCCGGTCCCTTATTGTTCGCCATGTTTATCAACGATTTACCTAATGTCTGCACCCATACTTCTGTGCATCTTTATGCAGATGATGTACAGCTTCACTTAGTATCAACGATCTACCTAATGTCTGCACCCACACTTCTGTACATCTTTATGCAGATGATGTACAGCCTCACTTAGGTAAACCTCTTCTCTTACTTGATGAATTAGTCCATTTTATCAATGAGGATCTTCGTCGTATATGTGCTTGGTCCGTCGCTAATAAATTGCTTCTAAACCCGACCAAATCTCAATCTCTTCCTATATGCAAAAGAAAATTTGATCTTATTTTAATTCCAAGTATTTGTCTAGATTACACTAAGATTACTGTTGTGGAGCAGTGCACTAGTCTTTGTAATGTTATTGATCGTAATCTTTCTGGATATAGTCACACAAATGCAGTTATCGGCCGTGTCTACGGACGCCTCCGCAATTTGTGACTTACATCTTATTTTACCCCTTTAGATACAAGACACAAGCTAGTGATTACTTTGATATTGCCTATTATTACCTACGCTGAGATTGTTTATAGTGATTTCAACTCACTATCGCTTAGTTGCTTTCTATGATGTTGGACGGTATGTATATGGTCTCCGCAAATATAACCATATCTCTGAATTCTCCAATAAATTACTAGGTTGCACTCTACAATAGTATCTCAATGCAAGTAATTTTTGGACAAAATTAAAACTTGCAAGTTTCCCTCCTATTTGTTTGACAAACTCGTTTTTAATCGCTCCTCAAGAAATCTATCTATTGTGCTGTTAAATTTTGGAACACCCTTCAACCGCAAATCAAATTAATATCTAACCGTTCGACGTTTAAAAGTGCAGTCATCCTCTATATCTCCTCCCTGACATCTCAACCCTAAATTTTTACCTATTGACATATAATTGTAAATTTATTATTGTAAATTAGTTAAGTTAAGGATTGTTTAATTCACTAATCGATCATTTGTTAGTACTAAAAATGAAGTTTATCTTGCAGCGTGATCTGTATCAAGTCAGATGAAGATAAGAAAAGGAAATCCAGCGAAAAAAGAATATGACTCACGCAATGACTTAACTCGATGAAACCGAAGAGTTTTCAATAGTAAGAGTCTAAGTATCTGACACCTGGCTTTAAGTATGGGGCGAAATCTCTTCGAAATTTTAATGGTAATATAGTACATTTTGTTCTTATTATAGTCGACGCGGCGATTTATTGTACAAGGCTACATGCCTTCAGTGACGTTTGACATTGATTGATTGAATAAATAGAATACACGCTTTCTAATGGAAGGTAGCCAGATGTATAAACTTCAACTGATAAAATAGGATAACTTTCTAGTTTTTCAATTCGTTGTTCCGTTGTTGTTCACACATTCAAGCACTTAAGCTCACACATTTACATATTGAAGTTCACGCATTTACAAATTGAGAATAAGCACCTTCATTGGTGCTTGAGAGAATGTAGAGAAACTGATATTGCTTGGAAAAAGAACGCTCTTAGCTGCCTTCTGTCATCGTAGGTATGTCACAGATTTTATTAGATCCTTTTTTCCGGTAATATGTATGTAATAACCGTCATCGGAACGACGGAGCATCGGATTGACGTAATCTATGGGTCGGGAACTAAGCGCCCGCCCGAAGCAAATTTAGAAAGGAAAGTTCCCGATGAACGTTGGTTTTGAATTTTTACAGGTTGCAATGACTAGGAAATAAGAAATTGGGCATGGCGTTCCATAAACAAGTTGTACGGCTAAATAAAGAAATACGATATTTCAAAGAACGTCCAAAAGTGGGATTGAAGATAAATGTATGACCGTTCATAGCAAGACAAGTGTCAAGGTTAAAAATTTGAAGGATCGGAATGCCCCTGGCTATTTCATTGGAGCGCTATTGTCGATAATAGTGATGAAATAATGTGAGGCAAGAGACGTTATGTCAAAGTGTAAATTGACTGTGCGATATTGGCGTCACCTATGAGTTTCATCGAACGGTTTTATCGCTCATGAGCTTAACATTTTAAAGCCAAAGAGCACGAACATGACTCAGAAAACGAACATGTAAAGCAGAGAGTACCGTCGTCAGCAGAGGAATATATTGTATTATTAGCAGTAGACAAGAGATCGTTGATGCAAATCAAAAAGAGTGTCGCAAACAGAACAAAGCCCTGGAGCACATCAGTATATATTTTGTAAATATAAGACTTGAAATCATCCAAGACAATTTGATTAAATGATTGAACGATTCGAAAGGCAATTTCTGATCCACTGAAATGGTTAAACTCTGTACAATGCCTAAGAAATATCAAGTGCAACTATCTTGCTTTCGCCAGATTGATGTATGGTACGTTTTGGATCCACTTGTTTTGTTTTGAGATATTTGATGACCTTGGAAAGAAGGGATGTAAGTGCAATGGGTTTGTAAGAGAAGAGAGAAAAAGATCGTCTCTTTAGGGGCGGGTTGGATTGTTATCCATCTGCTCAGAAACAGCGCTTAAGAGTGGGATTGATGAAAATTCTTACACGGTGGTTTTGCCAGCCTATCAGAAATCCTTTTCAGAAGAATTGAAGATATACCTAGACTTATAACCATATATCTAGTCCAGCGGATTTGTGCATGTTAAGATCTGTAAGTACCCTTGCTACTACATGATAGCGAAAATAAATTCGCCCCATTGAAGATTCGATGCACTTAAATGTAGGCGGGGACAAAGTACAATTTGGAAGTGTTAAACTGGCCGCAAAGTGTGCAGCAGCATATTGGCCTTGTCTAAAGAGATGATATCTGGAATGTTAAAATAAATGAGCGTTGAGATAAAGGATGAGGCAGAATTTCTAATATATTTGACGAACGACCAAAACTTCGTATTACCTTAAGGACATTGTTTGCCTGGGGTTTTTTCCTCAGTTGTTGGTCGTGTTGTCATTCCTGGCTCGTTTGGACTTTTTTCTGTTTTCCAGTGTCGGGTTAGTCTTGAAGGACCGAAAAAATATTTCTCTAACCCTGACAGCCTTTTAACAGCTCAAGTTGTATGTATGTGATCATATCAGCAGCAGCATCTCCGATATGACATATTAATCCAACAGGTATAGGCAGTATAGCTATTATTGTCTGGTATTTGTGCGTTCTCATTTAAGAACAACCTGGGTCAAGTTCTTTTCTGCAGCGAAGGTTATGTGTTTCCTTCGGCTGTTATCTGTCCAAAATGTCGAAGACACCCAGAATTTTGAATATTAGAACCGCCCGTAACAACGATTTCAAAATGAGGATGCAGGAACACAATTCTTTGAACGAAGTCATACAGCCCATAAAGCTCTTTAAAGTTTGAATCTCTATCCAGTTTGGGGCTTATGGAGATTAAATTTTAACCACATGATATTGGATGCCGAATGGGAACAGGGATTACCAGGGAGATTGGTAAGCTACAATATATTATTACGCACGTAAATGACGAGAGCTTGGTGAGAAAAGAATAATGGCACTAGTTCTAGCAAGGTAGCTTTAGATCAGACTGATCTGGGAGGTGTGTGCGGGTATTTACTTGTATTTCACTAAGTGCCAAAAGAGCTTGTATTTACGGACGCCGAATTCTGTTTACTTTTTATCCCGCTATATCCACTCTAAGTTCCCGAATAATTAAAAAAAAAACATTATGACCGACATTACAAAGCAAGGCTGCGAAGAGAAAATTCTGACGTTAGTTTACCGAACTACATTGTTATAGGTGCTATGCTCTCACAACAACAGTGCACCAATAAAATCCAAACTCACAACTTTGCTATCCTTCACTTATTACATGCATTCAGCCACCGCCGGCACCGTATGATAACAACAGTACGGCAGTGACCCAGTGCAAGGTCAAAAACACAGTTTTCTACTTCTAACAGCAATGCCATAATTTTTTTTTTAATTTTTTCTCTAACTGTGTGATCGCTACACGAGAAATTAGCTGATATGACACAATAATCCGACGAGCAGACAAAAGTGTATTTACTTATCAGGCCGAAAAGTTAATACCAAGTCCATTGGGATTGCGGTATGAATACCAACGTTAGGTGTTCGCGTATAAGGGTTGAAGATCTCAATCCACATTCCTTCGGGTTTTGTCTGTCCAGAATAAAGCCACTAAAAATTGTGTATACTGCAGTCACTCGCAATAAGAATTTGAATATGAAGATACAAAAATGCAACTTTGTACGGAGTGAGTCAAGTTTGGTTATGGAGATCGAATTTTATATCACACGAAATATGTCAGGATTCCGGATTAGAACAGGCATTATATTGTTGTTTTAGCAGAAAACTGTTTCCAACTGCAACTGTTCGAACTGTTCGGAGAACTGTAATCAGTAAACTGCAGTATTTAAACTGACACATCAGTCTATGTGCTAATAAGCTTATATGAGTGGGAAAGTCAAATATATGAATTTCCTTAGCAGCCCCAAAAAAATGGTCATTGAGAAAAATAAAATTCATACCAATGACTGCTTTTGTTTCCACTAACTCCAATTTCACGCAAATTAGTCCAAAGCTTTTTAAAAATGGAAGCGATGTTTTTTTTTTTTTTTTTTTTTGTTAGACTTTTTTTATAAGAACAAACGAGATAGTGTCATAGCGTACGAATATCTCGCATAACTCTATAAGATTCTCACCCGCATGTAATTGAGTTGTGCTTCCATTTATAGGAGTGTTTATATTTTCTTTTTCGTTCCCTTTCTCCCTCTTGTAACGGATATTGACAGTTTTAGTGGGCACATATTCATCTAACTATTGTAATTAGAGACAAAAGAGATTTAATTTTATTTCTGAACTACATAAGTCTTTAAAGTCTTCCATGAAACCATCCTATAATACATTGAAGTATGTAAATAGAAGTAAATTATTCAAATGAAAACAATTTTAGAATAAAGAAGCATAATTTGTATAAAAATTTGTAAGTTATTTTTTTTAGTTAGCAGAGAAAGTAGGGTTTTTTATTTTTGATTTAAAAAGCATACGAATTTTTGTTTTTGATTATTGTGAAAATCACTTAAAAGTTCTCAAAGAAGTGCTAAATGGTAATGCTAAGAACTATTTTAGAAGCCAGCGGCTGATGTAATCACCGCATGATACAGCTTCAATATTCTGAAAGTTCTAAGGTTTTGCAAAACCAACATTTACTCGGACTAGTATCACCCAAAAAATTAATGCGGATATCTTAGGTGCCTACATATCGAAGTACTGTAGGTACTATAGGGAAGTGGCAGCTCAAATATCTGTAATATAAAATAGTTGTAATAGTTCTATCAACACAGAAGACCAATGCCACCAACAAGCCATCAGAAATGCTGCATCTTATCCGCTGGTGACTTTGTTGGAAAAGTCCTGGAGCCGGCGTAGCTCAACATGAATGGCGGTATCTTCCTGGGCGACATTGTAAACTTAAAAATTTTTTCGCGTTAAAAATCACTCATGATTTAAGTGCTTGTCAGAAAACAGCTACGAATGCTTCCTAAGGACAAATTTTGTGCCGCGGAGGATATAAATTTAGTTATTCATAGAGAATTGTTATTGTAACCGTGCAAAAAACCGTATCATCACCTCCACATGGATAGCTATCTAACATAATAGTAAACCAATGAAGAATTAATATTGAATCTGACTGATCCAAAAACTCGCAATTGCGCAAACTGCGGATGTGCCAGACTCTTTTGCTAACTCGACGTTTAACAAGAGGTACTCAGAACAGGGCGTGCAGTGGAGGAATTCCACTGATTCAGGAATCAGTGGTGCCTTCTACAACCAGATTAGCGGAAGCTTTATATAAGCTACTGCTCAATTCAGTTCAGATCATAAAGGAAAGAGATGGTGGCGAATGAGACCTTGATAGACCACCGGCTGAGTTCGCATCCACAAAGTGGGTAACGTCAAATCGGAGCATCTTTGTTCTAGGGGCTAAAACGCAGAACCTGGCGCTCCAGGGCCATTTTATTGTAAGTTTGTTATATATACGAGTACATCATTATTTTTGTAAGCTTATAAGCACCTGCTTATATTTCTAATTCTCTGAATAGTTTTATTGCAATTATCGAAAATTCATTATTATAAGTATAATTTATTGTTGTTTCCAATAACGTTTTGAGTTTTCGTAACGCTTGATATCTGAGTATACTATTTTAGTCTATTTGGTGTTCAATTGTACGATGTGAGATTAATAATGTGGATTATTTTTAAGTTGCGATTAATGACTGTGTTTTGAATTGCTCTGAAGACAACCCCATCGACCTAAAACGGGAAGAAAAAAGGATATTTCTTACTGCTTTATGTTCTTCATCTGTGTTGTATGAACTCCTATCCCAGTTTCTGTTGTACTGAACTTTTTATTTTTTGAATAAGGGTTTCTGTTTTCCGTCCCGGCATTTGATGACAACAAAATCTGTTTCACCTTATTAATAAGTCTTAGGTTGGGTTTTGTTCCGATTTCTCTTACTGATTTTCTTTGGATTTTGTCCAGAGATATAAAACTGGCCTTCTTGTTTGTAAAGAGTTGTTATAGCGATTGACTGCTTTGTTAGACAATTCTTTTGAAGTGAAGTCTAGGTACTCCTTCCGTAAGCACCTGATCATCCCAATTATTGTTGAATAGACACTTTCAATTGTGCAATTGACTTCACGTTTTTAGAGCAGGTGTTAGATACATTTGAACTCCTAGCGCTTTGATGCAATACGAAACAATGCTACTCTCAATATCCATGACTAGGATCTTCGAAATTGGGAAGTAATGGAGCATTTTTAATACTTCTTTTTTTTCAAGTACAAAAAGTAGAGATGAACTTCGTGAATTCAGTAAATTTATCGATGCAAGTAATACTTTTTTCATGTTTTGTTTCAAAAAGATCGAAGTGCAAATTTCTGAAGGATAAGTGGATATTGGAGTTTATTGAAATTCGGGTTTTAAGGGTTTAAAAGATCATATTTGTTTGAAGTACAAATATCACAATAATAAGTATACTTTTTTATTAGCTATACGCGGAAAATAGTATTTCTCCCAGACCTGACTTGTTTCTGACTGATTTCTTGTGGATTTTGATTCTGTTAGGGTTTTAAATTCTCCTTCAAATGGCGTACTAAGATTTCTTAATTTATCTATAAAGTGGCGATGATAGTTAGGTTTCACGTTACGCATATACCACTTCCAACCCTAAAGAACACTTGATTTCCGAATGCTTTTCACGGAGCCTCGCAGTGAGTAATTATTTCTGTACTGTGTTCTTCTACACTGTACATAGTTGCTGCACAATTTGTTCACATCCGTCTATAGTGTAAACAATGCATTAGCCACAAAGTCAGTTTTCCAGGCTTGTAGGCTTCCATTTATCCAGTTTTACATTGGTTTTTCTAGTACTTAGAGTGGAAGATACATATGGAAGCTGATGGTCAGTTAAAATCTTATTCTTTTGTGCTCCGTAGAAATAATTTCTCAAGCTATTATTATTATTATTATTAACCGTTGAGAAATGCTTGGCATTCTTTAGTCCGAAAGGAAGTCTTGTAATTTCATAATCTTTGTTATTTGTGGAGAATGCTGTCTTTGCTAGATCCGTGTTCATTATCGTAAACCTTGTTGAGTCGAGGGTTGAAAAAAATTTTGATTTTCCTCGGCTGGCTATTGTGTTTGAGATATCCGGAATTGGATATTTGTCAGGTATCGTTACGTCATTGAGACCTTTGTAATCAATCACAATTGTGAAACTTACTCTCTCCCGAAGCATACATCTTTTTTCGGGAGTATCCTTAGAGGAGAATTGTTTGGGTCTTATATAGTTTTATAATGCTATCTTCTAGAAACTTTTTATTTATTTTTCTTTGTACTTCGTTCTGTAAATCTACTGGCTTGAGAAAATGTTTATACGAGTATAGGTTCTTTTATGGTTGTTTTTATTTCTGCTCTTACGTTTGTGTCAATCACTACTACTCAATATTGGTCGTTAATCGGACCAAAGATTTCGCTATGGTGCTTTGATCTCTAATTATCCCATCAAAACCCCATCCCAGGTAGAGCAAAGAATTTTAGATCTGTGTCATTATGATACTAACATTTTTGAAGAATTTACTACTCAACTTACCTTTAATTGTTATTTAACCGCTTGCAGATTGAATTTTGAAAGGATTTTTTACACGGATAGCATTTTCGCCTAGTACAGGGCGAATAAAATTACTTTTACAATAATTGCTCCCGTGTCCACAGGAAATTTGAAAGTGTTGTCTACGCTGGTTCTATACTGTATATATGGAATGCTAGTTAAGCATCTATCATCAAATTTTCTTCAGTTGTTGGTTCTTCTCTTTCTATTTCTTGGTTTTATGCATTCTTGGAGGTATTGCAAATAAGCTTCAATTTCTGCTCATAATTTTGTGAATTTTCTTCCAACCCTTATGATAATAACTGTTAAAATAAAACTTGCTTACTCTGTGAAAACCAAAAAGGAAGTGGTTGTTTTATTAGATAAAAGTGAGAGCAACTTTAACAAACACTATCAATCTCGAAGCAAAGTCAAACCAGTTTGAAAACCAGAATTGAAATCTTTCTCTTGGTAACGACTTGGTGAAGATATCAGCTAACTAATTATCTGTAGATACATATTTATTTTGAAAAACTTTTTCAGTGTTTGCTGCGCTTGTGGATTTCAGGGTTTCGCACCAATTTGATCGCATTTTAATTGTCAACATAAAGAAGAGGACAATAGCTGTGTTGAGGAAGTAATTCCCTGAGTGGACGCCTGACCTACATTATTTCCTTTACCGCTTGTGTTGCTGCCATATATTCGGCTTCCATAGTCGATAAAGCCACGCATGAAATTGGTCTCTGGCCTAGAAAGGCAATATACCCACTTGTTGTATTTACCTGAAAACATATACGTATAAACATACATATATGATGCGTTTAACTGCTCTAACGTGCTGTGTGGTAGGTTGTTCCAAATGACGACAGCAATAGAAATGTCAGGCCTACTCCCGATCGGCCTCCCGATATTGAAAATTTGTGTCAGCCCCGAAGCTCCTTCGCCCACATCTTTATAGAATGATTTATTAACTGGTGTCGTCACTGGCTTCACATTAGACATTTTGAATTTCGCCAGAACGTTTTCAGCATAGTTACTATGATTTATGAAAATTGACCCATTTGATTTTCGATTAATCTCCATTCCCAGAAATCAACGTGCTTTGTATGCCTACACTTCGAATGCATTTATCAAATGTTCCACAAGTTTACTGACATCGTCCTCGTATACTCCTACAATCAAACAATCATCGATGTGAATTGCAACACTTAATTGTTCTCCTATGAAATGAGCGAATAAATGTGCTAAGTATGTCATTCCAACATCTCGCCACCTGCTTTAAGCCATATACCAGGCGTACCGATATGAAGTGAGCATTAAGATACAAACGCTCCCCGATAGGGAACATTTATTGTGAACTGACCTTTTTCATCGTGTTAAAAATGTCGAATTTTGTACCAAAAAATGATGACTTGCGGAAAGCATTAATTTTTTGTTTTCATTTGAAGAAAAGTGCTGCAGAGTCGCATCGAATGCTTATCGAGGCATATGGTGACTATGCTCTATCAGAAGCAACATGCAAAAGATGGTTTTAACGGTTCAGAGATAACGATTTTGATGTGAGAAGTGAAGAACGTGGAAGACCACCAAAAAAGTTTGAGGACGCCGAATTGCAAACAATATTGGATGAAGATGACTTTGAGTTAGAAACAAATGGCAGAAATGTTAAATGTTGCACAACAAACAATTTCTGACCGTCTAAAAGCTACGGGAAAGATCCAAAAGCCTGGAAAATGGGTGTCACAGGAGTTTAATGGAAGACAGATGGAAATTCGAAAAACCCCTTGTGAAACGTTGCTTCAAATACACGATAAAAAATCAGTTTTGCTTCGAATTGTTACTGGCGATGAAAAATGGATTTATTTTCAGAATCCTAAACGGAATGGGTTAATCCGGGACAAACATCAACTTCGACTGCAAGACCAGATCGATTCGGCAAGAAAACAATGCTGTGTGTCTGGGTAACCAGAAAGGTGTGGTATACCACGTTACCGATAATTTGGTAACTTGATAAATTTGAATCATGATCGAAAAACGACCGTAATTGGTTAATTTTGCTCCATGACAATGCACCTGCACACAGAGCAAAAATGGTTCAGGATACAACCAAAGCACTTGGCTGGGAGCTGCTACCCCACCCGCCCTACGTAATTTGAACGTAAAATTGCATATGCAAATAAAAAATATCATTCTGGTTATATATGAAGAGGAGTAACTAATGGATTAGCAAGAATGAAATTATCTGAATCTCCTAATATATATAGATTTCATCCTTCCGACTACCATTTCTTTTCATCGATGGGACACCTATTAGCTGGGCAGCATTTCGAATCCTACGAGGAAGTCGAAAATTGGGTGAATTTTTGGTTTGCTTCAAAAGACGAACAGTCTTATTGGAGTGGAATCCATAAATTGCCCAAAAAATGGGAAAAATGTTTAGCCTGCAATGGCCAATATTTTGAATAAAATGTTTTTTACTTTCATATTAAAAATTAGTGTTTTATTTTCACAAAAAAACGCTCACTTCATACCGTGTAGGTCACCGTAAAGAAACACTGTTTTTAATGCATATTGTTAGACGACGTAATTGAGAGAATCGCTCGAATCGAGGCTAATTTATTAACGGGACTAAATGTTTCTTTATAGTCTACGTCGTACCTTTGAGCGAAACACTTTATAACCAATCTCGCTCGAAATCTTCCGGGTTCATAACAGACCGCATTTTTTATTTTAAAGATCCAACGGTTGTCGATACCTACTTTATTGTGTGGCAGTTCGACTAGATCCCAAGTATGGTTTTTGTTCAAAGCAGCTATTTTTTTATACACAGCTTCTTTCCACTTCTGATGGTCATTCGATTTGATAGCTTCGTCAAAGGTTCGTGGCTCTTGATTTATCGCAACAAATACATGTGCACCTAAAAGAGCTATCATTGAGTCGAGTTTTTATATGCATTTCTACGAGTTAGTCGATGTTTAATAGGTATGTGTTGATTATGTACAGCTTCATTCATAGACTCTTCACTTGAGATAGCACTAATTTGATTTAAATCTTCTTTTATTTCAGCTTGTGGCGAAACATGTTCAGTGCTCAAAATTCATGCATCTACGTTGTCACTACAACTTTCAACGACTTGTTTGTTTTGTTCACCAGAAAGAATTTAGTTTTTAGAAATTAAAACTCATTTCACTTCTACTTTGTTAGTTCCAGGAAATTTTCTGGTTTTCAACGAAAATTCCGGGTTGAGACTTTGCATCCTATTTACGTCGTATTTGATAAAGTATGTGTGCATAACACTCTGCGCCGAAACGCGCCTTTCATAGACGCTGAAATTTTTACTTTTCCTGACAACAGTTCCCATGTAATTTTGCCAACTTCACCAGTAGGAGCTGTCCTATTTAAGACAAAAACACCATAGTTAACGGCTTCCGCCCATAGTTTTAATTGTTCGGAATTCCCTCTTTGCCCACCCATTTTCCTGCGGTGAGTATTCGACAGAGGTTTGATGTACAACATATTCCTTTTTCAAAATTGATTTAATTTTCCTGTTAACAAATTCGTTGAATGGACACCTATGGCTCTTGCTCATGCGAACACAATGCAAAAGAATTCTTTCTCATCAATAAAGTTGATTTTCCGTTCCTTAAGAAAATTACGTATATAGCTCAAGTTTTCGTGACCAAACACTTCATGCTTGTGATTAATTAACGCAATTTTTTGACTGACGTTAGCACTAAGAGAAGAATCTTTAATTTTAAACAAAGAATAATGCCTCACCCCCACTGCCACGATACTCCCACTTAAAAACAATTCGCATTGTTTTTTTTTTTTATTTCAAATTAACTTTAAGTTTTTATCTAGAACAGCATTTGAAGAAAAGAGATTAAGTGTTAGGTCTGGAAAGAAAATCACATTAGAGAGATATTTGGGTACCCATTGTTGTTTTTCAATCGCAAGAATATTATTATCACCTGATCCCATCCGAATAAGTTGCGGCTGGTCGAAAATTTTTAAATTAATCATCCAATTCTTCCGAAACTTCATGTGATCACTAGCTCCTGAATCCAGAAACCAATCTATGTTATTAATTGCACCGTTTGCCGAGTCAGCCGCTATCATCGTACAAACGAAAGCGTCTCGACGATCACTTTTCTGGTCCACACTTGCATTTGATCTCTTAAATGGACAGTCTTTTTTCCAATGCCCAGGTTTTTTGCACCAAAAAAAATATCCCGTTTTATTTTCCTATCGATTGCCATTATTGAAATTAATGTAATGCTGCTTCACCATTCTTCTCGCCACCATGGCACTGTTATACAGTTGTTCTTGAACGAGATTCTTCCATCACGGGCTCAGCCATTAGATTTTTAAGAGTTTTTTCACTACGTTGCCTACGTTGACTCCCATGCTGTGCAAAAATGATTGTACTCTTGAGGCCACATCATCAAAATTTTTGAGTTGAGCATAGATGGTGAGATGCTCTTTCAAAGTCTTTGAGTTGCTGTGCAATAGTCTCGAGTTTTGATATGTTGGTTGGCATGTCTTCTGTGGGATCTTTCTGGAAGCTATAAGACTTCTCCTGGAGGAGATGGATATTTGTTTGCGCTTTCTTTACACTCAATAGGATAATGTAGTTAGATACTCACAACAAAAAATAATCTGCGCTACCAAATTTCTCTTATTTGATGCGAAAGATAATGTAAGTCCATTCTTCTATACACACAGCAATCCCAAGGCCCAAATGGCGACAGGTAGGGGGGCTACGGTACAGCAAGCGACTGTTGCTTCTCCGGCGCCGATGACGAGAACAACGGAAGCTGCACCTGACATGCTGGCCATCTTGCTAGCAATCCAAGGGCAGATGGCTTTGCTGCAGAAGCAGGTGCAAGAACAGGCCAAGCGGGTGGACCAGATCTACGCGCTGCTGCCGGGCCTAACGCAACACATGTCGTAATGGGTACGCACATGGTGGAGCAAACTTTGAAGGTCCTTGCGGTGAATGTTAATTCACTGATTAGGATCGAACGAAGAGCCGCGATGTTTAAATTGCTACAAGACCAAACCAAGCTAACCGATAATCACAAACTGGAGTGCAATAATTATATTGTTAGAAAAAGAAACCGGCCCAGATCCAAATGTGGAGGTGGTGTCGCGATCTTCATTAAAGAAGGCATAAAATTTCACAGAGTGTACAAGGGCGTGTTGCACAGGTTCCGGGTGTTAGAAGCTGTGGTCATTTACATCCCGCTCCACAGTGACCATTGCGGTTTTAGCACCGAAATTACGGTTCCCAACGAAATTGCGGAATTGGAGGAGTTTGTCCAAAGATATTCTTACAATTACAGTAAGGCTCAATGGACACGCTTCTCCGCAACCTTGACAAGAGCGCTCTACTCGAACACGCTCCACCCACCGTTCAATAGGAATTTGTCAAACGAAGAGATCGACAATTACCTAAAACAAATGGACGAGACAATTTAACAAACTATGGACACTACAATACCGCGGTATCGACGTACGACTAACGAAGACCTGTTCCGCAATCCTACTATTGACGCAGTGCACCGACAGAAAAGTAGACTTCTGTCAAGACTCAAAAACTTTACAAAATTTACAAACGTTAATAAAAGAGAATTACAGAATTTCTGTAAGTTTGCAATGGAACAACAAGGTTCGGGCTGTAAGCACCAGCAACCCGAATATGTTTCCTCAAATAAATAAACTAGTTCGAAGAAAAAATCAAAATGACTTTCAGTGCCTTAAAATAGCCCGGACAACAGACAACGAACGGTTACTGACAATAGCAGGTATTGAACCAAATGAGGCCGCTGATGATGACGACTTCTTTATGATCGAGGATCCACAGGAGAAGGTTGAGGCCATAGGGGCGACTTTCCAGGAAATATACAAGGCCAATGATACCATTTTTCCCTAATTATGACCTGGACGATCGCGTCTTGGTGCACGACTTCTACATTCGAAATGAAGTAGAGAACTGGCGATTCGAAGGTTCTGGTTTCACCTGGATCAGCGACGAAAACATGGCAAATAATGTCATTACCAGAGAGGGTGACCTACCCCTGTTCATTTCGAAGGAAGAACTCCATTAGATCTTCGACACAATCAGGCCTAAAAAATTAGTGGGGACCGATGGTATTCCGAACATCATGCTTCGACGTCTTCCTCTAGAAGCGGTAGACATTTATACCACCCTGTTTAGTAATGCTATGAATAATGCACATTATTCAGCGCATTGGAAAACGGCGCTGGTTCAACCTATCCCCAAAAAAAGGGAAGGATATATCCAATCCGGCGAATCTCCGGTCGATAAGTCTCCTTCCGAATATCAGTAAGGTAAAAAACAATCAATTGAGCTCTGTCTAGGTGGGTTGAGGACAAACATATAATTCTGGATAATCAATTCGGTTTTAAGGCGAGACATGATATCTCACATGCCGCGTCTAAACTGGTGTCCGATATACAATGGAATAAAGGCAAAAACCAATGTACTGGTGCCTGCCTTGTTGAGTTGGAGGAGGCCTTCGACACCGTATGGTTAGAGGGTCTTTTCTATAAGCTGACTAGGCTGGGGATCAGTAAACCACTCTTTTACATTCTTTATAATATGCTAAGCAAAAGACAGTTCATCGTGAAGAATGGTGATGTGACTTCTGTTGGAATATTTCAAATTAAAAATGGTCTTCAGCAAGACGCGGTCAATTCGCCGATCCTGTTCAACTTGATAGGTTCACTTCCCAAATTATTGCGTACGCAGACGATTTGATAGCGTACAGAACAGGTCCAAAAATCGAGGTCATTAATACTCTCTTGCAGAGTGACTTCGATAAGATAGGACGATTTTACGATGACTGGAAGTTGAAAATCAACTTTCAGAAGGGATACCAGAAAAAATTGGCGAAAGTTCTCGATCATTGGACAACACGGGCAGCCTCTTGCCTGTCAAAATGTGGTCAGATACCTTGGGGTCTGGTTAGATCGGTTTCTGTATTTTGACAAAAACGTAGATGCTGCTCTGACCAGAGCTAAAAGCGCCTTTGCCCTTACAAAGAGACTGTAAGGCTGGTATTTGGGTGTCCCGTGTGGTTCAATGTACGAGCAAGCATAATGGAAAAGATTCGGGTGTTTGAGAGGGCTTGCCTTAGGGATTGTCTTCGCTTGTACAGAACACCAGAGTCGGAGTACAAGAAATTTTATTCCAATGAGGTCCTTTACAACCAGGCGAACCTATTACGAGTGGACAACTTGGTAATTAAGCTGACTCGAAGGCACATTGCAAGAGCAATGACCTCGACGAATAACCTGATATCTAGGGCTTACTACCCCAATTACCTTTACCACGAGAGTGTGCGCTCTGACGGCTTCGTTCCACCGGAAGCATTCCTCTACCTAGATCAGATAGGGTTGATCCAGGATAGATCAGCGGTGCCGTTAATCTTCCATGTCGCTGGGGACAGGCGACTCAACTACAACAGAGACGTCGCACACGGCAGTGTGGATCGTCTCAGGTTCAGTAGAGCGGTGGGGAATCGCGATAAGAGGGATGTCGTTCGGCAGCACCAGCATTTTTGGTGGTTGAATGATGGAGAAGATGTTTCGTCGTCGTTTCCACCAAGTACAGACCAGCCTCACTAATGAGGCAGAGCTGACCAATCTGTTTGCTCTGTAAATAGCGATGGCCAGCTTGCATAGGTTTAGGTTAGCACTTAAGAAATATATACATATATTGGTATATACAAAGGTATATACCAATATATGTATATAATTGTGTAATGTCAATGTGTGTGTATATGTGTATTGTGTATGTAGGATGTATGTAAGGTTTATTTTAAGTTAGCTATTAAGTTTTTATAAAAAATAAAAAATTACATCCATAGGCTAAGTTTTTTGTTAACAATTTTTTCTTAGTATAGAAAATAAAAGATTTTAAATAAAATGTAAATGAAGTCGAAAGACATAGGTATACGAATTTAGAGTAGCTTAGAGTGTGAGTTAGTATAAGATTGTTAAGTAATTGTAAGCTAGCATTTAAGCATTTTTTGTTAGTATGTAAGAGTTAGTGTTTAATAAAATAGAATGTATAAAAAACCAAACTTACAGCAATCCCAAATGATTTCGATTATTGACTTTATTTAGTTTAAGAGCAAACATTCAAAAAGAAAACGTTTTCCAAGTGGACTTGGATGAACTGGGCCCATAACCTGTTAGAATAAAAAAATGAAGTGGTAGTTTTATTAGATAAAATACAAATAGAAAAAAATTAGTTCATTAACTGGCGTATGACATATCAAAAATACAGTAAGTCAGATTTTTTAATGCAATTACTTTATTTGTCTTCCTTTTGCGTGATTATTTTCAATAGCCTTTGCTTTTCAGTTGATACTTTTCTGAATCGTTTGTCCGTTTAGACTGAGAATCAAGTTCTTCAATAGTCAAACTGCTTTGCTTGAATCGGCTTGTCAGTTTTCATTTTCTCTTGGTGGAGAAGAATTGTTTCATCGATGTTGGTTATCGTGCTGTATGTTAAAAGTCTTAATCATTTGTTGTATCCATAACGGCCTTGGACATAGATGATGCCTACTATACTCTTGTTGATTTGTAGGAGCTAGATTATTGAATTATATTACAATAGTTACTTTTTATGACTTGTTGCATTTTTGAAATTGAACTTCGGTCTTCGGTCACTTATGTCCCGAAATTACGCGAACAGATTTGGATTAGGTTCACTTCAACTTACGCCTGATATGAATTCCGAGCCCGAACAGTCTGGTTCATAATATTTATACAATCTCAAAGCTATGGTTCTCTTTTTAACAGACATGTGGGAAATGTGTGTTATGAAGAATCCTAAATCCATTTTCAAAGCTAATGTCGTGTAAGACAGTTTTCAAACTGCCCCGCTTTTCTAACTTGGCTTTAAAATCGCCAACAATGGTCTTTTCGTCAGTGTTAAGACAGAACTCATGAGCCATTGAAAAATGCATCCTTTGTCTCTTTGGGAGCACGAGCGTGCACTTGACTTCTGTATCCGAATTAATCTCTGATGCAGATTACGATTAGACTACTTGCATAAGTCTTCCTCTGATGACAAAACCACATTAGGAATATCTCAGTGGGACGGATTAGAATAAACTAAGGAATGACTTAAAGACCTGTATCCCGTCCGTTCCCTTCTTCTACCTTCATTACACCCCGTCTTCACTGGCAATTTTTCATACCATGCTGTAAAGCAATAACAGCCCGAAATTACTGAGGGGAAATATCACAATTTAAAATTTTGAAGTAAAATTCGAAAAAATGTCAATACGGTTAAGGTTATTATGAAAATGTCTGACATTCACTTGAAAAAATTCTGGACTTAGAGAAACTTAAAAAAAATAGGGAAGCTATTTTGTAAAACCATAGCCTCGAAACTTCTTAAAATTTTCGAATACAACCCGACTACTCGAAGTTGTTAGGAATAGATTAACCTGGAATTTCATTTCCAATGTGTCCTTGGGAACCACCATCAATTTCTCAGAAACACCGAGGGTCACCCCATCTCGATGAGAACGGCCTGAATAAATAACAAAAGTTGGCTATAAAAAGTTTCGCTTAATTTACGTTTCCGTAACCGAATAATATTCTCCGAAAAACTCTCAGTGAGTATATCACTTCGCCTCTCCAGCTATTAAAGCGTATTTCAAGAGGAAAATTTGACAATTAAGGAATTTCTCTCTTGGCAGTTGATGGGTGCATGGACACCGGGATATTTGCAGAGATTGTAAAGCCTTTGTACACCAGACAAATCTGGCCTGGGGCTTATCAGATTTGTGCAACAACCCCTGTGGACATCATTAGAGGAATCTGATGAATTGTCAAACGCCCGCAGATTTGTGCCCTTTTCTAATAATTTCTGAGCTGTAGAGAGAGAAAGGTAGAGAAAACTACTCTCTATTTGCTCTCTTCATCAGAAGAAAACCACTTTTTGTAATATTTTCTTCAATATTGTTGGGGAAATGTTTTGAATAACAGTCAGTCAGTCCTATAATTTGGATTAGACAAGCAGCGTAACAATCAAGTTCATAGCGAAGTATTTGCTTTACCTGCCAGTGGTGGTCCCCAGTAATTACCTGAACGAACTCTTATTTATTCAGGCTGAAATGGCAAGGGATTGCAAGCCTATACGTTATGAACCAACTAATGGCCTAGAATAAAAATGGACTCATATTTGACCTTAGCAAATATTTAAAGGACAACGATCTTCAGATCTGCAGGTGGAATGTTCGGACATTTAGCAAGCCACGTGCAGCCAAAAAATTAGCAGAGGCCTTTAACTGCTAACACGCTGATATCACTGCCATTCTAGAAGTGCGATAGGATGGGATGGACAAAAAAGGATGAAAAACTGTGACTTATACTATGGTGGTTGCTTATCCTAATGCGGGTTTGCTATATGCGACAAACTTAAGCAAAAAGTCTTGAGGCTCAAACACGTAAACGAACGTCCTATGATCATCCGCATCAAGCTTTAATTCGCTAAAATAAGCCTAAAAAACCCTATACCCCTACGGAAGACAAGAACGACGCTGCCAAAGAATGTTTCTATGAGCTTCTCGACAAGACATACGAGCATTGTCGGAATATATTCAAAGCTGCTGGAAATAACTTTGTGGATAGCATGCACCTATTCTTTTCACAGATCTGGTACCAACTAAAGAGGTATAAGTCTCCTCAAAATCGGATACAAGATTTTTTCCGCCATATTTTTTTAACGTCTGAAACCCTTCGCCAACAACGTGATAAGTCCTATCAGTGCGATTTCAGACGAAATGTCCATAATCGACTAAATCTTTATACTCCGGCAGATCCTGAGAAAATCTCAATAACACTGAAGGCATAATCTTTCAAAAGTCTTTGCGTACGCCGATGATATTGGCATTATTGTCACAGCTCAGAAGCCGTGCGTTCGTCAGTATTGAAATAGAAGCCGCCAAAATGTGTTAAGGGACGCATGAAAGCAAAATGAAGATTATGCTGTCAGTAAGAAGAGGCACACAACAACGAAGTATTGGGCAGAACGTCACAATCGACAGCTAAAAGGCTTTGTCTACCTTGGCTTTGTTATAAGCTCTGCCAACAATACCCCAGCAGTAATAAAACGAAAAATCGGTCTTCCCAACCGCTGTTTTTTTAGGCTAAGAAGGCCGTTGAGTTGTAAGGCCCTATCCCAGAAAACTAATTACACTTTATATAAGACCTTAATCAACGCAGTTCTACTTTATGGATGAACTCTATCTAAGACGGATGATGATATCCATAATTGTTTTAAGAAAAAAATTCCTTCAAAAAATTTTCAGTCCCGGGTTTTGAAGGAGAAAATTCAACCTATACGAGCACTATCAACCAAGTCAGAAAACATGCTCATCAGTCGCTTGAGATAACTAGGAGATGTAGAGCGAATGGACACCAATGCTCTGGCCAACAGAGTCTTCGAATCTTAACCCGGAGGGACAACGCAGTAGAGGAAGACCTCACCTTAGGTTAAAAAACTATACAAAAGCTTATGACGTGTGTACAATAACTTTAGGCTTGATGTTAAATGCTCTGTCAAAAGCCTTTTAAATCATCAAAAGATTCGGCGATGTTTTTTCCCACTGTGATCGAGAATCGACATCCCGCACAACCGAACGAGTTTGCCTGTTATGCCAAAACTAGACACAGCTTTGTATAGCTAATCTTTATAAGCGTTATCATTATCAACCTTAACATCGATAAAGAGACTATAAAATCTTATAAGTCATTCTAAAATCGTATAAGGCATTCACAAAATACAGCAGCAATTATCTTGTATTTGAAGTTTGTCAAGCCTATATTCCTAAAGTTTAAACAATTAAGAAGATGCTGTTTCTTTAGAAAGGAGAACAAAATAATCTTGTATATGTTCTTTTCAGCAATGAGCTGGCACTGCTCCTCAGCAAATCATTTCCTTCAGCTTTAAAAAGTTAAGCGGCTAAGCTAGCAGCTCATTTGGCTTCATTGGTTCTGAATTTGGGCATTTCTATCCTCAATTTGTTTTGGTCGGCTGAGCATAAGCTTTTGTACCGGTTAAATCGTGTATTCTACCATGAATTTCGTGATTGTGGTCGCTTTGTTAAATTCTAAATATTAAAGGTGATACCTAGGATTGCGGTAAGGCGGATTAGATTGTGTAAAGGCAGTATGATGGTGACGTATTTTGAGAGAGGTTTTGTATATAAACGATTTTTCCATAGCCACCGAGAATTAGTACAATTTGTACATTACTCATAGGTCATCTTCAGAAGTACCTCGGAGCTTTTCTTGTTAGCCCCATTTTTCGATTTGCTTACACTAGCCAATACCTGCGACGATTGTACATACATTCGATGTTAAAAATGTAAATGCTAATACATACATATATTCGACGCATAAATCGAGGGAAATACATATCAGAGTTTGCCAATTTAAGTTCGAGGCTACTTTCTTTTGGCCACATTAGGCATATGAATTGGAATATGATCCTTACCATTTCTATGTAGTTGTGAGATTGCTTAAAGATTAACTATGCTATTCATTTATTAAAATTCAATTTGCGTATTATCAATCTTATTCTATTAAGGTTAGGTTCAGAGCTTTAATAGCTGCAACCTCTCCAGTACCGCTGTAGTAATACATAATATTTAAAATTGGGTGTATATTCTGAATGAGATATAACTGGTAATAAAAGAAGAAAAATTCCAAAGATTTGCCTGCTTTTGTTCATGTTATTAAATTATAAATTTAAGCTACAGAAGATCACCAATACATGGTGGTGTGAAAATCTGCTCTGTTTATTCTGTTTAGACGGGATTGAGAGATATTCTGTCACATAAGTGCCCATAAACTTAAGCATGATAGCGCTACACAAGTTGGACTACAACTTGTTTATTTATATTTGTTTAGTTATATTTACTTTATTATTTAGATGGTGCTGGACAGGTTTGGACCAGGACCTCAGTTAACATGCCTCAAAAACTAGCTGCTTTTAGGAGTGCACAAGAAGTTGGCAGAAATCCCCTTGTGTGCGGCACCTTAAATGAGATCGTCGTCTCGGTTGGAATCGAAAACTTTCCAAGCAGGGATACTACTGTCCATGTTCTTAAGGTCATCTATCTATCTAAGCTGAATTATTCAACGAAATCGGTGTAGCTATAAACCCGTTCAACTGTTGAAACGTCTCCTTCTTTCCACCTTGATAGAAAATGGACAGCAAATTACACGAAGAACTTTTCTGTCGAATCCTCGAAGAGTATTTTCATCCGCTTTTATCAGTGTCGAAGAATTTGCGCCGTAAAGCAGGATTGGGATGATCATTGTCTTGTATAATGTCTTTTTCATTGCTCGAGATAGGGCTTTACTACTTAACTACCTTCTTAGCACCAAAAACCAGTGGTAAGCAAAAGAGGTTCTTCGCATAATTTCTGATTTGGTGTCGTTGGTGGAATTGATAGCGGAATTGATGTAGATAAAGTCACTTAGTTCCTCAAAGTTGTATCTGCCCAAAGTAACGTTTTGTCTTAAGCGTCGATATGATATTACACATTTGTTGACAGCATATTATTTTTCCTTAATTGAAGGCTAAATCAATTGTTGGCTTACGGATTTTGCACAACTCTTTCAAAAACAAAAAAAAAATCACATGACAACGCATGGTCTTGTTTAAATCCTTTCTGATATTGAAGGTCCCTGCATTGACGGACCAGCGTGCATTTTTCATCGTCATCTTGCATAGTCGAATAAGATTGGCAAAAATGACAAAAATAGACATGGTTCTCTATAGATGCTCTCATATGCTGCATTGAAATCGATGAAGAATTGGTTCGCACCTATTTAAAACTCTGGGTTTTCAAAGATATATCTTTATGTGAAAATTTGACCTATAGTGGACTTTTCTGATCTAAAACCACACAGATAGGTCCCGATCAGTCTGTTGACGGCTTCACACAACAACACTGAGAAGATTTTATATGCAATGTTGATAGACTTATTCGCCTGTTTGCAAGTTCCCTTCTTTAGGATCGGACAAACAATGGAGAGGTTCCATTCGTCGAAGATACTTTTGTCGACCTAGATTTTGAAAATGAGTTTATGTATGCCCCGTATTCAAAAGTCACCTACTGCTTTAAATCGGATCGGTCGAGCGGACGGAAATGTTGCCTGTCTTCGTCAAGGTTCAGCCACCATTTAACAATCGGCAGAAATAAAATTTCCAGATTCTCAGAACCAACTGTGGTCCTACTATGAGGTTTTCTTCGAAATCCTTTCAGATTCCCATTTGGGCCTTACAGCTTTGGCAAGCTCGTTTTATTAATTTATTTTTTTTTTTTTTTTTGGGGGAAAACATTGAAAATTCATTTTTCTGATAGCACCTCTTCAAGGCTCTTTTTTTTCTGCTAAAGGGCCTTTATTCTTTTTTACTCGTAGGGAATGAGAGTCTTCTTTTCTTGAAAGTCGCTTTTTACATCCGTTTTTTTCCAGGGTAAAATCTGATTGATCTTTGCCCAGTTCTACCACTGGTCTTCTACGTTCGATACCGGCAGCATCACACTCCTCGAAAGTTTAGAAGGACTCGATCGGAAAATACACTGGCGGTCCCTTGCAATTGTAAAGTAGCCGTTCCACATTGAAATTTCTCACAATAGCCAGAGATTTTTATGCTGGCTCCGAAGATTGACGTATTGGTATGAGAACTTCCATTCACACAATCATAAGTAATAAAACAATAGTTTGATGACAAACAAAAGGACAGTTTGCTTTTGCAAAGATGATATTTATGAATTGAGGCATGGCACAATAAAACAGTTGTTTTTACAACTTTTAATACAAGTTTATTCTTATCATTACGTGAACACAATTTTCCAGTATCATGCACACAATAATATGCACAGTACCGTTTGTCGTAATTTAGTAAAACTAGGGTATACTTTAAATCCTTTTACCGAAATTTAAGGTCAATACATGTGACCAAATAGAAGTGATATTTACCTGAATTTCACGTAAATCTTTTGCACCACAGAAATTACCTGCTATTGACAAACAAAAAATAGATAAAAACACTCTAAACCCAAGACTAGATTTTGCCGAAAAACTTAAGCAAAACTCTATTAATTTTGATATGGCTACATGCGTCGTACGTTCCCTCTAGTTTTATGTATCTTTGAGATCCCAAAAAAATGTTCCCAACTAAAAAATGTACAATCATCCCCAATGAAAGAAGGAAAAGGTGTAAGAATAACCTGCTGATATGTTATATATACCTTGATATATCTTTACTTAGAAATTTACAATAGCCCTGAGCTAACAAATTTGCCAGATGCGAGTACTCGTATATAACAACATACAAGAAAATCTTAGCTCATGTTGTAGGAAGGCAGAAAGCTTTTACGTAGGTACAACTCTAGAAATATATGGAAGGGTAGATTCATTAATTTTGTTTTTCGACAAAGGTGTCATGAGCCTTATATAATATTTTCTTTAGGATTCATATACCCGTAAATAGGATCCACAGGCAAGGGAGTGAGAGTTTTTGTCGTACATTTTTTACGGGCTTAGCTTGGGATCATATCATGCAAGAACAAAGGCAACCTCTTGCATTAAAATTAACACAGAATTCATTTCAGCATTCAAGGTTGGTGCGAACTTTTTATTTCTTTTTTGAAAGTGGCGCTGTATGAACCCCTACGTTTTCTTTCTTTTTTTTTTTTTTTTCTTTTGTATCGTCTTTTTGACTGATGTCTGATGCATCACATCAGAATCAGAACCTAAATAATAATCTCCTTTTAGCAATCGACGCCATAGTTAATTAATAATAAAGTGGTTGCTCGTAAATAAAATTGAGTACATACTTTAAATTTGCATATTGTCGTATGCTCTTGGGGGTTTCACCGCAAACCGTAGATACGTTTTTGCGATGCCACAGACGACACTCGGTCATGATATCCTTTTTCCGTTTACTACCTCCAGTGTTGCCCCCAGTAGTGTTACGAGTATGGCTCTTCTGAAATACAAATTCCCAAAAAAAAAAAAAAAACACACAACTAAAGGAAAGTTGATAATTTAAAAGTTGAAAATTATTTAAGCAAATAAGTCGCCACTATTTAATCCTTTTGGGCTTGCAAAAGGTATCAAGGATATTCTAAAAAACAAACGAAAAAGCTCAAAAAAAGTTTTACTTTTGCTTTTTTTTCTCTCAATTTCCATTAGAAAAACCACAGACGACAATTTAGAAATTTTCGTATATTTGTAAGGGACAGTAATTAATTTTGACAAATTTTTCTTCGGATGGAAACTCAATGAATATACATATAGCTATTTTACTTATAAAAATATTTGGGGTAGAAGTGGTGCACATGATTGTTGACCAACTTTCGGAGTTCGAAAGATGAACCAAAATAAATCGATTAAGGGAGTGCGACTTGTGGTTTGCCAGAGAAAATTTTGATTAATTTGGTATTCTATTAATAATTCACTGCGTGACAAACTTCTTTTTTTTTTTTTTTTGTGTGTGTGTAACATTACTAAAATAAGGTATTCCTTTATCAATTGTGAACTCTATTTAAGGATATAGCATTGAATATCTTGGAACATGTACCATTTCCGTGTTATGGATACGAAAATTAATATCAAAATACATACAAAATTAGAAGTGACAAAACGTTTATTGGCATTTAAAGTTTAAAAACATTAAAAACATGGCTGCATCCCACCGACCTCGATAACGTTCTTTGATCTTTTTTATGTCCTGGTGAAAGCATTCTCCTTGTTCGTCACTCACCGCTCCAAGGTTTTTTGGAAAAAAATCAAAATACGAACTCAAGAAATGTATTTATGTATAATGACATACTGTAACCTAAATCCTTATTTTTTTACACAATTTTGCAACTAACATTTCAGAATTGTCGGCTCGATGATTTCCTAAAAACTCGATTATTACAGCTTTCAGTAATGTCCAAGCTTCTAGTTCATTTATATTTGGTTTGAGATCCAACAAATAAAACTTCTTTAAGTTTGCCATAACTTAACTTAATTTAGGGAATATAAATTTTAAATGTAGAAATCCTTCACTAGTTTTGTCCATAGCTTTTACTTAATTCTTTATTAAACCCGGCTTTATGTGTAAAGGTGGAAGAAGAACATTTTGTGAAATTGTCACATGTGAACATATTTGACATTTGATTGTCAAGCAACATATTCTGATCTCATCGGCCAATTTTTACCCAAGTTGTGTTTCTTTATAGCTCGACTGTCGCACGTATATAAAACTAGCAATACTTTGTAAAACTACCCTGTAATCCTAGTAACAAGACTATCATTTTTAAGTCAGCACAAACTTTCCAACTTGGCTTAATAAAAATTACATAGTATCGTAATTTTCTTTTGAGGTAATTGAATACGCTACAGGCATGGAGGAATATTTGCTACTATTATTTAGAATTGCTTTTAAGCTCGTAATTCATTCATTAGTCCGTTAATGTCGTTATAGTAGGATATAGATTCGTTATGTGTGAAGAAGTTAGCTAATTGTTTGTTTTTTTTTCCTTGGCAAAGATATCTTAGTTTCTGGTGATAACAGATTCCATTCTTGTAGTCTAGAACCGAAAATTTCAGACTGTCTGATGGATAAATTTAAGTCACGGAACAAATCATTCAACTCTTGTTGCTGAATTATATGTGGTTCTTTCAATGAATTCCTAGACTGTACATATCCGGATGTTTCCCTGTCCAGCGCATAATTTTCATCATTTCATTTAGGGTGTTTTAATTTGTTTTAGTTAAGGAGGTATTCTAGTCTACAAATTTGAAAAAATCGAGTTTTTTTCATATTTCCAAAGTTTAGACATTCAAGTATATGCCCTTAAAAGGATTTTTCAATATTTCAATTAAGTTATAAGTTATACTATAGACATTTTAGTGACGCGGCATCTGCTCCGGTCTGACCGGAACAAACTTGTCTCAAAACTTTAAATACGTTTTTCTCGATACCACTTTTACTCGAGTTCGCGTGCACGATATCTCAAGTTCTAATGACCAATTTATTTAAAATTTATTGTGAATGTTCTTTGAACGTTCCTCTATCGCACCACTATTTTTAAAAATTTAACAATTTAGAAATTGTTAAAAAAAACGGCCGCCATTTTGTGATTTTTTTTTTTTTGACTTTTCTATACGGGCTATAGCGGCATCTATACTTATTAATAATCCGTTCGGCTTTTTTATTTCAGATGACCAGAAGGGTTTATATCATGTCCGCCAGGACACCCTTTTTCTTTGGACCCCTTTTTCCAGCTGATAACTTTGTGAAAATACAAAACAATTTCGGAATTCATTCCTTGCCTTGTTTTACTAGGTGTGCTCAAAAAGTAAGGTGACTTTATATTTTTATAAAAAATATATTTATTTATTCATCAATATTAATGTTGTCCCCTTTAAAATAATTTCTGTCAGATATAATGTACTTATGCTAACGCTTCTTCCAATCCTAGAAGCAATCCATAAGCAGTTTTCAAATAGCCTTTAACTCTTCCAGCGATGCCATTTTTATTTCCTCAATTTTTGCAAATCTCATAGGGCTCTTTAGTTTTGAAAACAGGAAAAAGTCGCATGGGACTAGTAATTAGCAAGTCAGAATCATCACTGACGGTATTTAAGAGCTCCTAAGCGATGCTGATGCGACGGCTCTTCTAACCAAAATTTAGAAGTGTCGGAACAAACTTCGCTGGCACACGTCTTATGCCCAAAACATGCGAAAAAATTTCACGAAATGAGCCGACCGATATGCCAACACCCTCAGCAACTTCTCTTATGGTAATTCGACGATTTTCCAAAACAATATTCGTTACCGTTTCAACGTTATCATCTTTTGTTGATGTGCTGGGGAGTCCAGAGCGAGGTTTGTCATTGGCATCTTCTCGGCCATCTTGGAAGAGCTTGTACCGCTTGTAAACTTTTTTTTTACTTAGGACAGACTCACTGTATACCACTGTCAACATCTCAAGTGCTTTAAAACACTTGATTCCATTTTTACACAAAATTTGATGTAAATTCCTTGCTCCATTTTTTATAATAATCGAAAATAGCCGAGCACACTAAATCCTTTTTATCTGTTAAAAACAAACTAAGTGTGCTATACATATATGTACTTGAAACTGTGAACATATACACCCTAACTGACTCGAACTGCAACCAACTTCAGACTGCTATAATTTCCAAACCGTTCATAACTGTGAACTCAAATTTTGACATAGGTATGAAAGATAATTTTATTATTTACAAGTCTTTTAAACGATTTGCGTCTCAGTTGTGTTAAAAAAATTTTATCTGCGATGGAATTCAAACGTGATAGTGTGATTGCTTTATATTTGGCTGGAAAACCACAAGTAGCTATGGTCAGAGCCCTCCAGCACCTCAACGTGAATAAATCATTTGTGTATCGAACCATAGCTCGTTACCGTGATACTGGCAGCGTTACAAAACGCCATGGAGGTGGTCATAAAAAAAAAACAGCAACATCGGCAGAAATGGTTCAGAAAATGAAAAGAAGAAAAATGGCTTATAAACTCAACATATTAGGTATGTAATTTAATTCGTGCGGTTTTTTTTTCAAAATTTGAACGTTTATTTAAGAAAAACATGTACAATAGTATTATCCAGAGTATTGCCCATCTGAAGCTATGACTTTTTCCTATCTTTCTGGCAATTTGTGGATCCCATCCCAAAAGAACTGCGCCGGTTTGGCAGCCAAGAATGAATCAAGCCAATTTTTGATATTCTGCTCTGATGTGAACCGTATTTCAGTGAGGGCGTTCCGCATCGACCGGAACAAATGGTAGTCAGAAGGGGCAAGGTCTGGGCTATAAGGCGGGTGGGGTAAGACTTCCTATCCACTGTTTTCCAAATAGTTCTTAACCGGAATAGCAACGTGGAGCCGAGCGTTGTCATGATGAAAAATTATTGCCTCGTGTCTGGTCGCATATTCCGGGCGTTTTTCGGCTACTGCTCTCTTCAAACGGATTAATTGTGTTCGGTAGCGTTGTCCATTGATGGTTTCACCCGGTTTTAGCAGCTCATAATACAGCACACCCATCTGATCCCACCAAATACAGAACATTACCTTCGCGCCATGGATATTCGGCTTTGCCGTTGATTTGGCTGGTTGGCCGGGTTTCATATATTTTTTGCACTTGGGGTTGTCGTAATGGATCCATTCTTCATCACTAGTATCAATCCGATGCAAAAATGACTTCCTTTTGTGGCGTTCCAGCTGCATTTCGGACATGTAAAGCCGCCTTTCGACGTCTCTCGGCTTGAGTTCATGTGGAACCAAATTTCCTTGCTTTTGAATATATCCAGCTGCTTTTAAACGTTTTGAAATGGCTGCTTGAGTGACACCCAAAGATTCTGCGAGCTCTTCTTGTGTTTGGCAACAATCTTCATAGAGTAATGCTTCCAGTTCTTCATCTTCAAACTTTTTTGGCTGCCCAGGACGTTCATCATCTTCAAAGCCAAAATCACCACTTTTAAATCGTGCAAACCACTTTTGACACGTTCGCTCAGCTAGCGCATGTTCACCATAAGCTTCCACCAAAATACGATAACTTTCGGCAGCAATTTTCTTCATATTAAAGTAATGAAGAAGAACTCCCCGCAAAAACACTTTTTCAGGCACAAAGTTCGACATATTTGAGTGGAAAAAAATTATTGTTGCTTACGCTTCAAATGAATGACATACACTGGCACATATTCGTTTAAGCGCACAACTATGATTTTCGATTTTACACTTTTTAATACTAAAATACTTCGCAATTGGCAACTTTGTTAAAATAAATTTTATCTACGGAGTAACGGTTTTTAGCTGAGGTAAGGACATGACATATGCTGTTGTTACGAAAGAAAACAGACAAAGTTGCTTTATAGTAAACGAATTGTCGGCATATTCGTTTAAACGCAAAAAGTTTTTATTCAATTTTTAGTAATTTTTTGATTGTGGAAATTGATCTGCTGCCGTTTAATAACTTAACAGTGCGTACTAAGTCTTGTTTAATATTTAAGAAGCATTAGAAATAAGTTTTATTTCTTTTTTAAGGCTATTGGAAAAATGCATAAAGCAAAGTATCTTACCGATGCTGAAAAAGCTCAAATAGATCTTCTGCATAAGGAAAATTATTCTAATCGAAAAATTGGACGTCGCATTAACAGATCAGAATGTGTTATTTGTAATTTTTTGAAGAAAAAAGAAAAATATGGAGTTAAAAAGCCAACGAAAGGTAACCGGAAACTCAAAAAACGACAAATTGAAACCATTAGACGAGACGCAACAGAAAATAAAATTAACTCCAGTCAAATAAAACAAAAACACAATCTTCCTGTTACAAAAAAAAAAACACATCGCAAATATTCTCCGATCAACTCCTAACATCAAAGGGAAAAGGCCTAAGTGCAAACCCTTTTTAAGATCGCATCATATTGCAGCCCGTCTGGAATTTGGTCGCAGATACATGCACTGGACATTTCAGTGGGACAAAATTATATTTTCGGACGAAAAGAAATTCTATTTAGATGGTCCCGTCTCGATGGCAAGTTATTGGCATGATTTGCGAAACAAAGAGGTCCGTATGTCTAAGCGAAATTTTGGAGGTGGCAGTGTGATGGTGTGGGCGGCTTTTTCTGCCCGTGGGAAGGCCACAATTTGCTTTGTACCCACAAAAATTAATCCGCAGACTTACACGAATATGTTGGATGACGTCCTCATAAATTTTATTGAAAAGAAAATGGAAGATGACTTCATTTTCCAACAGGATAACGCTTCTCTCCATGTCTCACAGGCGTCTTTAGAGTGTATTAGAGAGCGAAATATCTCGCTTTTGCAATGGCCAGCTTGCAGTCCTGACTTAAGCCCCATAGAAAATCGATGGGGTATCATGGTGCGCAAAATATACGCGGAAAAATAAAAAACTGGAATCTTTTTAACAGCAAAGGAGCTTATAACCAAAATAAAGCAAGTTTGGGATGAAATTAGTACCGAAATCCTCCAAAACCTTGTTAAATCGATGCCAAACAGGAATTTCGAGTTGATCCAAAAGGATGGAAAATCTAAAAGTTATTAACTTTATTATTTTTTAAAGATTTCCTGAGTGAGTTTAAACGAACATGCCTCCCATTTTGCTTTTGTAAAAAAATAAATTAACAAAAAAAAAAAATAAAATGAATTTGAATTGAGGGAAACTTTTGCCACAAATTTAATTTGCTTATTAAATAATATTAAAACAAATAATAAAAAAAGATTTTCTTGCATCGTTTTTTTTTTTTAATTAAGAAATATGTTTAAAAAGGTATCTGCGCTTAAACGAATATGTACCAGTGTATACTGAAATGACGTAAAATGACAGTAGCTTTCCAACGCATCTTCCAATGGAATAATAACAATGGAATATATATACAAACAAAATGAACGAGTTTACTTGCCAGAGAGTTCATTCGAAAATTTACACCTTCGGACGGCCACCAGAAAGCAGGCAGTACCGATGGTAATAATTTGGACCGTCATAACTGCCGATAGCCATAACTCCGCTCGTATTTTTGGACCGTGGCGTCAAAATTACTGCGATCGTATACCGTGAAACTGTCTTAGAGAAAGTATTGAAGCCTTGGGCAATCAATCATTTCGGTCTAAGACCGTGGACATTTCAACAAGACTCGGCACCGTCTCACAAAGCGCGCGTCAACCAAGAATTGTTAAAAAAAAATGTTCCACACTTCATTTCTTTGACACAATGGATTGCAAATTCTCCGGATGCAGCTACCATTAATTGATTTGTTTTTGTAGAAAGAGAGTTCCAAAGTCTGGTGACGTGAATGAACAATTGGCGCAAGGAATGATATTTTGTGTCCTGGTTTATTCGGCCAATTGGATATTATCCTTCAAATAGGCACGAGATCTTGTTTGGATGATTTCATGCATAAACACAGAATATTTTAATTCAATAAACTGTTTTAAGGAGCGATTTAGCAAAGTATTATGATGACGTAGTGCCTTATCATATTATTGAAAGCAACAAGTAACTTGTGTAGTCAATCTTGCAATAAACTATGAAAAGGTAATCAATTATAGGTATAAATGAAGTTTTTCACTCTACATCTCCTAGCCCTTTTATGTGACTAGTGTGAGTTTTCTAACCCGGTCCCTGCTCTACGTTATAAGGAACGTGCTCTAGAGATCGCCACTGCCAAAACTAAAAACAACAGAGACCAAATGAACCTAATCTGACTACTCCGTTCCCCCGATGTAGGAAACAAAGAGACTCCGAACAGGAAATGCTACAGTCGACAAGGTTCTGTATAGCAATATATTGGGCCGTATCAGGCTGGGTTTAATCCCAAAGACATCAATCTCATGGGAAGATGTGTATTGATGTTTCGATTGAGCTTCTAGACGAAGAGGCGAAATCGAAGTTTTTTGACAGCTCTACAGAGTTGACTGAGGGTTGGCTGAGCCGTGTTTGCTTGCTTCAATGAAGCCACTACAAATTGGCTGAGGAGTAATTTCTCTTAGATCAGAAGAAACGCGGTTTAAACGTTGTGTCTACGATGTTAGTGGAGAAGGGGATTTATTTCCGAAACCACTCATCTTTCCACAAAGTATCAGAATTGTTAACGAGAAAATTTTCGCGTCCTTTAATGCACAAAACTCACGTCTTAAAACAAGAACCGGGAAAGTACTGCAAAGAGTGGAAAAGAAAGATCCAGCTAGTTAGCCCAAGAACCAACCTCTACCGAGGAGTCAAGCAGCAGAAAACGTAACTTTTTTTGAGTGAGTGAGGCCAATCGACCACCGAACTTTCCCATATACCCGAGAGGCAATTACAAACCAAAACGCATACGTTTATAGCTGCAAATAATGAAAGCGAAACTAACGGCTTTGCAGGAAAATCTGTACCATGCTAACAGTTCCTCGTACATCTTTAACCAACGATGCGCTGGAGAAAACGTTATATTTGTGATCTTAAAAAAATGTTCACCCATTTTCATAAAAACATTGAAATCACACGCGTTGACGTCGTAAACAATCTCGCCTCATTCGCGTCCCATATTAATTACAAGCGTCTTTGGTTTCTACAAAGAACTACAATAAATGTAATTGTAAGAATTACTTTTGTCTGTAAGCGACTAAATAATTATTTACAAGCTTGCTACAATCTCCATAAATTCTTCCCAAATGTCTCTTTGTTTACTATTAAAACATAAGAAGGCTGCGAACAAATACCTCTACTACATATACCTTTATACCCAAGTTCTGCCTTACGATGTTTTCGCCCTTATGGAGACCAATCTATTGCCTGATATTCATAAAAGCGAATTAAGTGTTTACTGAAGACTTTAATCTACACCGTGACGAAGGTCAAGAAAAAGAGGAAAATATACATGGCCGCGGTTTCTATTGGCTACACATTCTCGCTATAATTCAAAACTATTTAAAAATCATCTACATCATATTTTCAATATATCTGCACCAAGATTCCTATTTCAAAACGTAATCTTTACATCTGTTGCTGTTACATCTGTCCTTCGCAACCAGTCAATGGATACCAGCTAGTTACAGAAACAATTGATTGTACATTTAACGCTACTGGCCCCAACGGTACTACTATTTTTTGAGCGACTTTAACCTTGCAAAACTTGGATGCGCTCACACTTATCACACCTTCTTAACGGCCACCAATCCCACCTCTAAAAATAAATACCTTTCCTTGACTGCCTTGCCGATTCTGATCTATATCAATTAAGTGAAGTTATCAAGTGCATTGGTAGACAACTCAAACTTGTCTTTGTAACTGATATAGATAACTGCATCATTTCAGAAAGCAACAACCTTCTTTCTAAATTGAATAGTTACCACCCACCATTCTCACCCAATTTTTCATCTAATACTCGTAATAGTCTAAAAACTTGCCCCTACGAACATTCATATGGCTTCAACTTTCATAGAGCAAACTACAGTATATTAAATATCCTTCTAAGTAATGCCAATTTAAGCTTTCTCTAGATAGCCCTAACCTTACGACAAACGATTCTTTTACATAAAAAATTTTACTTCCAATCTCAATCTGTAGCATTTTTACAAAAAAAAAAAAAAAACAATTCTCACATTCATCACCTTGGTATAACAAAAGGTAACTCTCACTGATAGTGTTAATATGCTTTGTAAGCACTCTACCTAAATTGAATTCTCTAAATTTTGACAATCTCTTTACCACATTTATTTGAAACGAATGCGCAACACGCTCATCATTGATTCCAAACGTTTTTTTTTTTTAAGTTTATTAATATCAAAAAAAAATCCGATTCCCAAGTAATTGCAAATCTTTTTGCTGACTTCTTCAGCCAGGCGTTCGTCAATTATATCTAAGAACTGAACCGCTTTTATTTTCGTACTAAAATAACTGTTCGCAAACAATGTTGAAACCAATTAGTATAACGTTAGAACAAGTAAGTATAAAAATAGAAAATTTCACTGATAACTACTCTACTGGACCTGATGGGTTTCCTACTATTCGATTGAAAATATGTGCCAATTATTTAGCTCAGCTGCTTAAAGCTCTCTTTCACCTTCTTATCTCTCAAAGATGTGAAAGAATTCTTACATAATATAACAATAACGAAATTTATAATTATCTACCCATTGCTATGCTTCATAATTTTGGCTCAATGTTTTTTTCTTTGCAAGTCTACCTTGCTATCTAAGTAGCATGCGTCAGTATTAAAAAAACACTTTGGCGTATTTGTAGGCCAAGTATATCATAAACTTAACTTGCAACTGTTTAAAGCAAAGTTATTTTTCCTACATAAAATGTAAATCTTAAAAAATTATTAAAACTTTTCCATCACATTTAACATTCTAAACGGCCTTCCCTGTTCTTTTATCGACGAAGGACTCCTCATTTTATTGAACAAATCATTTCTTTCTGACTGAAAATTTGTTGCCGAAACCTATTCGACATTAAAATTTATAAAAGTACTAAAATAGCTCAGTGGTTTTTTTTTTTAAATAAATATTTTTATATATAAATTTTTATAACAGAGGAGGCACAATTTTGAAACAAAAATCAAGTTGATCATGTATTAAACAACATGAATTTTTTTGAAAAATCAAATCTGTACTTTGACTTTTGTCCTTTACCTTCATCACATGTTTTATCCAAATACCGAATTTATTACTAGAATTACATTCAATATTATTTACATTGTACCCTTCATATGGTATATAAAACTGTCTTATACATTTTACGTATGGATAGGTAACCCCTGTAGCTACAATGGGGAATCTCCTTTGTTTCAAAACTTTGAAGGGTATCTGCCATCATGTAGGCACATGTACGAATTATACATATATAATAATATACATACCTTTACATGCCGCAAGCCATTCGCATAAGTAGATACTAATTATGACGATGTTCACATACAGATGTACGAGTATGTTTCATGGAAGTAAATTGTCTGTTTTACCATGTTAACATTGCCGATGGTGTTTATGACACAAAAGACCTTAATAAATGTGTAACAGAAACACTTAATTAGCGCCTATTATAATTTTCGAGATGAGTGGGACTCATTCACATATCTGTATCTGCTTACAATTTTGCATTGATCATAAGAATACTGATCCAGAGATGCCATTGTAAATAAACTTATTACAATTTTACCCATATCAGATACTTTCATGTAGAAAAGTACACATGGTATTTTTTCAACGTCATCGAATCAATATTTCTTTGCTATTTCGAGTCCTACATATAAACGGAAATCTTAAATATGCAAATAATCTAAAAAAAAAACGCTAATAGTACAATCATCACAGTTACCTTTTTCTTTAATGAAAATATAAAAGTAAATGCTGTAGGGAAATAAATTCATAGGAATTTATTTCATATGGGAATTAACTGCACTTCAAGTGGGAAATAATTTAACTGAAATTCTGTGATTTAATTTACTTATTAGTTCTATAACTTATTCGTGCGGTTTGCTAAGAGATGGCGTAATTTGTATTATTCCATTGTTATTATTCCATTGGAACATGCGTTGGAAAGCTACTGTTATTGTACGTCATTTCAGCATATGTCATTCATTTGAAGCGTAAACAATAATTTTTTTCACTCAAATATGTCGAACTTTGTGCCTGAAAAAGTGTTTTTGCGGGGAGTTCTTCTTCATTACTTTTGGTGGAAGTTTATGGTGAACATGCGTTAGCTGAGCGAACGTGCCAAAAGTGGTTTGCACGATTTAAAAGTGGTGATTTTGGCTTGGAAGACGATGAACGTCCTGGGCAGCCAAAAAAGTTTGAAGATGAAGATCTGGAAGCATTACTCTATGAAGATTGTTGCCAAACACAAGAAGAGCTCGCAGAATCTTTGGGTGTCACTCAAGCAGCCATCTCAAAACGTTTAAAAGCAGCTGGATATATTCAAAAGCAAGGAAATTGGGTTCCACATGAACTCAAGCCGAGAGACGTCGAAAGGCGGTTTTGCATGTCCGAAATGCTGCTGGAACGCCACAAATGGAAGTCATTTTTGCATCGGATTGTTACTGGTGATGAAAAATGGATCCATTACGAAAACCCCAAGCGCACCATGTGAAACCATGGTGGGATCAAATGGGTGTGCTGTATTATGAGCTGCTAAAACCGGGTGAAACCATCAATGGACAACGCTACCGAACACAATTAATCCATTTGAAGAGAGGAGTAGCCGAAAAACGCCTGAAATATGCGACCAGACACGAGGCAATAATTTTCCATCATGACAACGCTCGGCCCCACGTTGCTATTCCGGTTAAGAACAATTTGGAAAACAGTGGATGGGACGTCTTACCCCACCCGTCTTATAGCCCAGACCTTGCCCCTTCTGACTACCATTTGTTCCGGTCGATGCAGAACGCCCTCACTGAAATATGGTTCACATCAGAGCAGAATATCAAAAATTGGCCTGATTCATTCTTGGCTGCCAAGCCGACGCAAGTCTTTTGGGATGGAATCCACAAATTGCCAGAAAGATGGGAAAAAGTCATAGCTTTAGATGGGCAATACTTTGAATAATACTATTGTACATATTTTTCTTAAATGAACCTTCAAATTAAATATATAGCGTCCAATGATACTGAAGTAGAAAACATTAAATACGAAATGGAACCATTTGTTTAGAAATGTAGTTTATGTTATTATTTGTAATTATAAAAAAAATGGTTACAATACGTTTATACTTTTTCTAATGTTTAAGTTTTAAGTATTTAAGTATTATTGTATTTAATACAAACGATTTATGGTATGTATGTATTTCCCTAGAAGTGCCATTCATACACTTTGGGAGAAGGCGCAGAGTCACATTTGTACAAACAAAAGCTTTCCCGTTACAATTAAACCAAAATACCAAAAAATATGTTAAAAACTGTTAGGCAGGCGCCTATGCCTTACAGGAACCTGTGTGGCCAAAGAGGCAAAAATAATTTCAACTTCCTCTCTGCTGGATTTAGCCGCTCAAGCAACTCCGTCACTCCAATTAAAGTATATCAACAAATATCAGGCTGGCGCCTATACCTGCAATACATATAAAGTGCAATTATTGCCCACCTTTAGTGAGAAATAAATTCACTTTAAAAGTGAAACTAATTCCCAAAAAAAGTGCAATTATTTCCCACTTTGAATGAGAAATAACTTCACGTTATTGTTAGTTATTGTTATTAAAAGTGCATTTATTTTCCACTTGAGGTACAGTTAGTTTCCATGTAGAGTAAATTCCCGCGAAAATATTAACCTGCACCGAAGTGGGTATATTATGTACACAGCCCGACAAAAGATAGCACATTCGTATTAAATTATTATGGAAAGTAATGGCAGAGCGAAGCTACATAAAAGCCCTTGATTCATTAAAGATCTAACTGTCGATTATAAAGTTCTGGCTAATGGGCGGTTTTTGAGCATCTTTGTGACGATATGGTTTTGTTTTCGTTATTCACTAACACTGCAAAAGCCCGCAAATTAATCTTGATGCCATCAATATTCTTTTCAGTAAGATATTGAAAAAGTCAAATGAATGCAGGTGATAAATTTTTTTAAATCTTAAAAAATTTGTGGATTGTCTTCCCGCACAAATGATCAATATTGGCAGGGATAATAATAGAGCGGAACCATAAGTCTGGTAAGAGTAGGTTATCACGCCCTAAACGATGAAGTTGTAGACTCTATCAAGAAGTAGCCTAATGGAACTTCCAAACTTAAATATGAAATATGAGAACTACTTTTGCCGGACTAGTTAGGGAGACAAATCAAAACATATAACGACTTCTGGCAAACTGAATTCTCAGGTATGTGTACGAAATATTAACGGTTAAAATCATATGGCCGATAGACGAAGAAAATTGCGCATACGCTCACTGACTGAAGGGATCCCTTCAATATTATAAACGTAGTTGAAAAAGTCGATTTGATATTTTTTTCAATTCAGGCTCTTTGTGATTTTAATGCGAATCTTGTCGTCAATTCATATTTAAACGGCATTCCCACCAGGCGATAGAGAAAGATGAAAGATAGTGGAGCAGTGATGAGCTTGAACAAAGTTCCATAAACTACCCGCGCAGTAATTGAAAGGAGTGGAAGACATTAGATAACGAAATAATTTGTTTTTACTTAATTCGGAGAATAGGTAGAGACATTTGATATTTTAGTAGTAAAAATAGTGGTAAATGTCACTTTATAATTAAAAAAGTATGTTAAAGTTGATAGGTGGATAAACAATAATACATATATACAATAATCATATTTGTTAAAGAAATTACTAATTCTTTTTATAAACAATCATAAAATCTAGTGGGCACATTTGTATATCTTAAAAGATTTATTTTCTAAATATTGTTATTACAAAAGGTATTAAAATACGAGTACGTTAGTGTCTGTAAGAACATACGCACCATAATTTACATGTGTGTAATAGGAACATTTTTCTAGTTCATGCAAATCTGCAAATCAGCTTCCCATCCTACGTATAAAAAGAATTTAATTAAACATTAATGTTCTGTCCACTTGAATTGTTTAACTTTTTCCCTCATAGGCATGCAAGGTTTCCATAGATATTATATCCTTGGTTGTTGTTAAATATTTATAAGTTGATTTATTGTTTAATCCCAACGGAAAAGGATTTCTTTAACGCCACTTTCTATGTACAGAAACACATGTGCTCTAATATAAAATTTTAATTTTAATTTATGTAGGAAAGTAAAAGCAAATATGTATGTTAAAAGTTTCTTTGATACTCTAACCTTTGCACTTTCTAGTACCTATATCAACGCATATTAGTTTTTCTAAAACGCTTTTCCGAAATGTATATTTTGTAAATAACTTATCTTCTTAAAATGAATTCGAAAATCTTTCTTCATCTCATATATTTCTTTTTTTCTGACTGACAATGTCGAAGTAAAAGGAAGAAAAGCTAATTGCATTATGTCATTGTACCTGATTGAAAATTACAGAGATTCCTTATATTTATATATAAACATTAATACATAAATATTTTCCTATATATGTTATATATATATATAGTTTCCTTAAATAAAATTAAAATGCTCTTTTGAAATAGTATCAAAATTGAGAAATATAAATTATAATAATTGATTGTAGTTACATATCTATGAAACAAAGCATCTTTGTACATATTCCTTAGATAGAAACCTACTTACGTCAAGTAAATTTACTCGCAAAGATGTGGTTTTGTAATTGTTGCGGTTTGAAGTAATTGTTTTCAATAAGATTAGTAACCACATTCCTGGTAAACCCAAATTTGCTGATGGCATTTTGTATGACTGGCGATATTACTGGCGGAATCCTAAGAAAAAGCACATATACCATATGTTACTTAAACCATTCATTATAGTTTCAACGCAACTATGTTAGAATGCTTCACCGTAAATCATAAAGATGATCATTTAAGTTAAATTTCAAATAACGACTGTATAAAGGGCCCAATGAAACCTTTGGCAAACTTTTGCAATAATATAAAAGTTAATAATATATGGATTGATGTGGAATATATAACATATTTTTGTTTTATCTATTTCAAACACATATACTTAATCTAATGAACATAATAATTAAAGACTATACAATCAATATAAATAAATGTTTTTTGTGTAAATGTATACAACATTCAAAGAATGAACGAAATTCCTCCGCTAACATATGTTTTAAATTTTTTTTTAAATCTAGCATGAACAGGCATACTTACGAGGCAATTGGAATGAGATTTTTACCCAAGAACCAAGAATTAACATTTCTTAAAATTTCAACAGAAGACCTTCTAGCAAATTTAAAAAGATACGTGTATAAATTTGACAACTGTCGGACGATTAGTTCTCAAGATATAGCGTTGTGAGTGAAGCAAATTTTGTTATTGTGAAAAATAAATGGATTCAAAGCAATTTCGTGTGTTGAAAAGATGCAGCCGATGCAAAGAAATGGCTTGATAAGTGTTAGCCGGACTCTGCAACAGCCAAACTAACCATTCGCAAGTGGATTGAAAAATTTAAAAGTGGTCATACAAGCACCGAAGATGATGCACGCAGTGGACGTCCAAAAGAGGCTGTTTCAGATGAAAATATCAAAAAAGTCCACAAAATGATTACGAATGACCGTAAAGTGAAGTTGATCGAGATAGCTGAGGCTCTGAAGATATCAAAAGAGTGTGTTGGATATATCATACACGAATTTTTGAACATACGAAAGCTCTGTTCAAAGTGGGTGCCGCGTTTGCTCACAGTCGACCAAAAACAACAACGTGTTGATGATTCAGAGGAGTCCTTAAAGCTGTTCAACTGCAATAAAGCCGAATTTTTGCATCGGTATGTGACAATGGATGAAACTTGGCTCCATCACTTCACGCCAGAGTCAAGTCGGCAGTCAGCTAAGTGGCGAGCAGGCGACGAACCTCGTCCAAAACGACCAAAAATTCAACAGTCGGCTGGTAAGGTTATGGCATCCGTATTTTGGTATACACATGGAATAATTTTCATCGACTATCTTCAAAAGGGGCAGACTATCAACAGCAACCATTACATTGCGTTGTTGGAGCGTTTGAAGGACGAAATCGCAGAAAAACGGCCGCATTTGATGAAAAAGAAAGTGCTGTTTCATCAAGACAATGCACCGTGCCACAAGTCGATGAAAATGATGGCAAAATTGAATGAATTCCGCTACGAATTGCTTCCCGACCCAAATGTCCAGATTTGGCCCCCAGCGACTATTTCCTGTTCGCAGACCTCAAAAGAATGCTCGCCGGAAAGAAATTTAAGACCGATGAAGAATTAATGGCCGAAACAGAGGCCTATTTTGAGGCTAAACCGACATCGTACTACAAAACTGATATCGAAAGATTGAAAAATGAATTTTTTACTATAAAACGGCACTGACTTTTCAGCCCATGTGTTATAAAAAATATGCCGGTTTACATGAATTGGCAGCTTTGACAGTTTTGAATCAAAGAATATGTTGTACCGTTAATGTACATTCCCTCTACGTATATATATATATTTTTATTGCTACTTAGTCCGTTATGATGTACAAATCAAGAGCTCAAGAATTTATTTTTATAATTGCAGGCTCTTCCAAATAGTAAAGAACACCTAGTCGACGGAGCGCAGGGAATAGTTGATAAGTTTAAGCAACACTTTCCACTCTCTAAGTATAAAAGAGGTTGGTTCAGCTATCAAAAGATAAAGAATAACAAGGCCACCGGCTTCAATATTCTGCAACCGGAATTTTCAAACATAGAAGTGATGTATTAGTATCATCGACTAGGTATAAATGGACTATAAAATCCATACCAATGTATTCTGTGAATGATTCATAGCACATTTGTAACATACTTGAGAGGCACAACCCAGCGTGGTACGTGATCGACAATCGACCAAATTTTCACATTAAGACATATCGCGAAAAATACCAACGAATATCAACGAAATTCAGCAGGTCTTAATTGATTTCAAATCCTAATATAATAGCATAATAGCGAGAGCCAAATTCCGGATACCGGAAAACTCAAAAATTCCTCTTAACAATTGTATTCCAAATTCGTATCTGATTTCGGCTAGGATATGCACTTTTATTATCTATTCAATCTGTTAGGAGGCACTTTATGTTATATAACAAATCTGTCCAGATGACGACATCACCATCATTGGTACCTTCCATAGAGGTTTTTACGGCAATTGAAGAGAATGCGAGACGAGTTGGCTTTGAAATAAATGTTGCTAACAAATAATAAAACATCTGTCCTGCCGAACTCTTTATTTCCTGACCATTATAACCTCCAAGCATTTAAAACGAACCCACATCGCTACCTTCCCCCCTAGCTTTCCTTTGCCCGCAATATGAGCAAACATTTTAAGGGTACCTGCCATCGAGCCACAAGGCTTAAATATTGCTTTTTATATTTATGAATTTAATTGCAAATATTTTGTAGTTTAACTTGATTTAATTATAGCGCCATAGGTTCAGGAGGGTGTGCCCACTGGTAACATTAATGTTTCTTCCATCTGCTGGCATCACTGTAAACCAAGTTTCTAATTGCTCTAAACATCAAATACCTCTGTCTCTCTTTTCAGAGAATTTACGCAAGTGCAGTATAGACTGCTGTTTGCAATACCCTCGCACAGGTTTTCCGATGCACTGGAAATTTACTGGGTACTTGTGTTTGGGTCAGATGAACTTTTACTTTGGTTGCAAACAGTCCAGTTGAAAGTTAAATTTTAAATTGAATCAAAAGGAGTTGCTGATGCCCTGGTGGAGTTTTAAGGCTACACTTTCCCGATACCTATGTAAGTTTATTTTATAGAATAAATTTTAATTGTACGATATGTTAACCCTTGTACCTTTTACTCGCAGAAAATAAAATCACTTGGGTCAAGATAGTCTATCTTTATTTGGAGCAGGGATGAGTGGAAATTTCTACGTCGTGCAGCAACAGTACCTTTACCCCTTAATTAGCGCGTGCTAATTTTATATATAAAAAAAAATTTTTATATTTTAAATATAAAAAAAGGAGTTTCCTTACCTCGAAGTAAACATTAACCTCCAGAATAACACCCCAAGTGGAGATGCGGATCAAGCTCTCATGGATATCAGAAGTCTTGGTCTGGAGAACTGAAACAGCAAGGTCGAGAGGTTATCCTGTCGTGTCCAAGACAGATGTTCTTCATGGACCGGTAAAGTAAATATATAAATTAAGGGACTTTGCGCACTGCCCTGATGTACTTGAATTCGTACTCGAACTCTCTTTAATCCGCTTTAACACTAACAGATTTGGAAAAAAAATGCTGAAAAAGTTATATACACGTATGTATAATAGTTATCAGATTTGGAATATAATTATTACGAGTATCTGGTACCTACGCACCGCGGATAAAACATGTTCTATGATTTTATGTTTATGATTTTATCCCCCTTCGCCGGGCGGAAAAGAAAAGCTTGCAATCGAAAATGCAATGAGGATTAGACCAGGTTGTATTTTTTAAATAGGACGCGACGGCCAGGCATCTAAAATATATGATAAAAATAAAAAAAACCAGAAACCAATAGTTAAGGTGCGCGCAGTAGCAACACAGTGGACCATAGAAAATAATTTCTCGCACTCGAAGAACAAGCAACGATTTTCAGACGACTATGCTAAAGGACTAAAGGAAAAACAATTGAGCTAATATTTTAAGGATAAATATTCAAAGAGTACTAAGTTCTTCGAAGTTTAGTCGTTGAAATACATTCTCTTATATACATATGTACATAGATATAGGGCATATTAAGAACATAAAACAACGAATTTTGCATAGAGTATTTTACACGAATGACAAATTTCTGCACATTAACATTCCCTGCGCTTCTGACCATGAGGAGGGAACAGAGAATCATATCACTTTTTTCCCTTGCATTGTATAAAGACAAGAGCGATATGAGAAATTGTCACAACTAAGGAATGTCCCAAAATTCACGTAAGATTTGAATTTTGCGCCATGTGTGCGGTAAAGTGTTATCAACGAAAAAAAAAAAAAAAAACATCTGACAGTTCACAGTTTAGGGTCATTAAAAATGGAGCGCTACACGAAATAAAAACGCGGTTTCATTGTTGAACAATATTTTAAAAATAATGAAGGTTTGGCACCTACAGTTCGTAATTTTTGTACAAAATATGGCGGGAATAGTAATTAACGTATATAAATGAAACCAACTTTAAGATAAATTAAAAAATTCAGGGAGACTGAATCAATTAGTGATCTAAGGTACTCTGGCCGTCCTTCAACAATCTGTTCAACACAAAATGACGAAGCAATTCATAAGAATGTTGTGGGGGGTCCAAAAACATCAATTCGACATCGTGGTCAAGTATTGGATATTTCGAGAAGTTCTGTACAGCGTATTCTCACGAAAGATTTGCATCTTCATGCATACAAAGTAAAATTGACTGACCACGCACAGCGAAGAGAGTTCGTTGAATGGATTATGGAACAAGAACAAGTGTATGCTGATCATCATCTTCAGCGATGAGGATCATTTTCATCTTGATGGCTTTGGTAATAGTCATAATTGTCGATTTTAGGGTTCAAATGAATATCGAATGATTGTTGGGAAACAAATTCATCCACAACGTCTCACTGTTTCGTGCGTTTGATTTTTGGTGATTTTCAACTATGTGTGGCACCACCATACAGAATTTAATTACTATGAGTCTGAGCACCCTGTTTTGGTGCTCAGAATTGGCCGTCCAAGTCATGCGATTAAACGCCGTTGGACTTTTTTCTTTAGTGCTTTTTGAGGTCTAAGGTTTATGCCAACAAGCCCACGATCATCCAAGCCTTAAGAAGCAATTGAGAGCTGTATCAGGTGCATCGATGCCATTTAATCAATATACTACCTTATACATAACTCTTTACTGTATACTTTACAAATCATTAAACAGATTTTTTTTCTTTTTTTGTTACATTCTTTAATTTTCTATCATAATTACTTCTTGCCTGAATTTTGGGACACCCGTTATTTAGGTATAACATTTCAGCTATTGTATTTCACTAAAAGCAGTCTTCAACAAAAATAGCTTTAAATTTTCACTTTTTCTTTAATTGTCCTTCCAAGTTAACACTGAGACATGATTTCAATTTTAATAGGTTTTAAAATAGTCAACTTTTATTGAATTCCTAAATTTTACTTTTTTTTCTTTTTTTATTTTAAAAAAAAAAGTATTTTTTTGTTTTATTTAAGTGGAACATCGAACTCTGTAAAGTTGTATTAAAATAAAAAATATTATGTCAACGGCAACAAAAACATTTTTTTTGTAAAATTTATAATTGAAATGGTACTACGCCCTAGTGACGAACACATACGGAAAAAGTAGATGTGCAGCCGAAAAGTTAAACCGCGACCGATAAATAATAAATTGAGATCAGAAAAAATACTACCGGGAGAAAAACATTAATAATTAAACGTAGCACAAAACATTTTTCTCTTGAATATGCATTGACAAATGGCTGGGAACCACCAGAGTCTAAAAAAAAACAATTACCTTAGATGTCAACACCCTATTTCCAAAAGTTGAAAGTAAAAAACAATGTGAAAATCTTTCATATTCTCATCGCCAGAACTCTGTATGCGAAATCTTCTCCTCTCTGTATATAAAAACAACAACCCAGTCAGTGAGATCCATAGCCAGAAATAGCAGAATAGTTTACGTTAGGTAATCTACCCGATTAACTATGCGTATGTAATCAAATAAACTACGCGCTGATTTGTTTCGTTTACATTTGTTACATATCCTACATACAAAAAAAGTGTTAAACTTCAAATGAAATTTGGAACAAAAGAACGATGCTTACAGAAGAACATGTCTGAACATTAGCGCTTTCGGACGCTTTTAGGCGACCAAGCGAAAATGTTGTAACATGTTATAATAACATTCACGAACAACAAAGCAGCAGCTGAAATAAGAAGTTAAAGCTAAAATAATATAAAATGCTAATTTACACCCTGACTGGCTCGAACTGCAACCAACTTCAGACTGCTATAATTTCCAAAACTGTGAGCTCAAATTTTGACACATGACAGATAATTTTATTATTTACAAGCCTTTTAAACGAATTGTGTCTCAGTTGTGTTGAAAATTTTTTATCCGCGATGGAATTCAAACGTGATAGTGTGATTGCTTTATATTTGGCAGAAAAACAACAAGTAGCTATCGTTAGAGCCCTCCAGCGCCTCAACGTGAATAAATCAGTTGTGTCTCGAACCATAGCTCGTTACCGTGATACTGGCAGCGTTGCAAAACGCCATGGAGGTGGTCATAAAAAAACAGCAGCATCGGTAAAAATGGTTCGGAAAGTGAAGGCTCGAATTGAGCGAAACCCGCGTCGAAGTGGTAAAAAAATGGCTCGTGAGCTCAACATATCGTTGGAACGTTGGAACACATACTGAAAAATGAGCTTGAGCTCAAGCCATTAAAGTTCCAAAAAGCACACGATCTTACACCGCAACAGAAAAAAGTAAGAGTCGAAAAGGCGAAGGAGTTGCTACGCTTGCACGAAAGTGGTAAGTTGCCGAATTTGGTTTTTTCCGATGAGTCGCCATTTGTTATAGAGCAATATGTCAACAAACAAGATGACCGAGTTTACTTGCCAGAGAGGTCCTTCCAAAATTTACACCTTCGGACGGCCACCAGAAAGCAGACAGAACCGATGGTGATGGTTTGGACCGCCATAACCGCCGATAGTGGCTCTCCGCTCGTATTTTTGGACCGTGGTGTCAAAATTAATGCGATCGTATACCGTGAAACTGTCTTAGAGACAGTATTGAAGCCTTGGGTAAACAATCATTTCGGTCTAAGACCGTGGACATTTCAACAAGACTCAGCACCGTCTCACAAAGCGCGCGTCAATCAAGATTGGTTAAGAAACAATGTTCCACACTTCATTTCTTCGACTCAATGGATTGCAAATTCTCTGGATGCAAATTCGTTGGATTTCTCTGTCTGGGGTATTTTTAAGGCGAAGGTTGGCACCAAAAAACACCAAAGCTTAGACCACCTCAAACAAGCACTTCGCAGGGATTGGGCCAAAATACCGCAGAGCCACTTGCGTGCAGCGTGCGATGTTTTCTTCGGCCGTCTCAAGGCCATTATTCGCGCCAAAGGTGGACATATTGAAAACTACTGATACAATTTGAAAATTGATGTATTTTCCTACATTTTTTGCTTTGGTACAATAAAATTTATCAAAAAATAAAAAAATTATAGCATTTTAAAAAGTGGCAGTTCGAGTCAGTCACCCAGTAGTATTCATCAGATTTATTTGTATCCTTTATTTTAAGTGTATAGTGAATGTCAATATTTTTTTTTTTTTTTTTTTTTTTTTTTTGAACCTGTTACGACGTTTTATGTGGACATACGACCACTAGGAAAATATTCTTTCAATACCCGCAGACAATGATGGAATACTAAGCAAAGGTATTGCATTCTTTGCTATGCCTGATGATACCTGGACACCAAACTCCAATACGTGTTTGGCAGCAAACTTTTACCTCGACTTTTACTGCCACCACTTTCGCTCAGCTTCTTATTTAACGCTGAAAAAAATCCTTGACCTTTAATAAAAAAGTTAGTAAGCATTTAGATCCCCAGCTGAGAACAACTCAATTAAATGCATAGTAACTTTGTTCTGCTGTTCTGAACTTAAATGCTTGTTAATATATCTTCAGTCTAAGGTATATGCTGCCATAGCATCGATTGAATGAACCATTTTTTTTTGCGTTCACAGTCTGAAAATTTGTCTGCAGCTTAAGCCACATATCTACAGCTTCTGAAAGGATAATCGAATCATCTTGGTACTTTTTTTAAGATTTTTTTTCTCAGTATCTTGTGCTGCTAATGTTTTCATGTTTGTTCTCAAAACTATTTCTGTACGTGCACCAACGAATGTTTATTAGTATGCGTACCCTCTTAGCACCGTATTCAATTATTTTTTTTTTTCACATTCAGAATGATTCTTAAAAAACCGTTGGACTTTAACTACATCTTTGTTTATTTTTTTGTTCGCAATTTCTTTTGCCAACAAATTTGTAGTATGGCTGTTGCATGTGATGAGCATTAAACTTGGATCTTTTTCTTTCAATAAACGCCGAATATTTAGAGTATTTCGAGCATTATCCGATATAATTCCTTAAAATGTTGCTGTTATATTTACATCTGCAGATTTAAATTGCACTTTCACATGCCTTTGCCAATTCCTCACCGCTTTCGCTTATTTTGGTGAAGTCGGACGACTCTACAAAAACTTGTTGACCTATTATTGTCCTCATAATAGTAAGGACATTGTGACTATTGTTGTTGCTATTCTTCCATGCATAAACCACCAATATCCCTTCCGTTTCAGTATTGTTCACAAAGAATTCCTTCACCTCAATATTTCTGCCAAATTTTTTCTTGATGGAGGCATATAAGATGGTCGCAAAAGCTTAAGGCATAATTATGGTATATCCCCAACTGACCCCAAACAACCTCTAACTTCCGTCAGTGTCTTCCTTTTAAGCAAGCCATCGATGCCATTAGCACATCTTATGAAAGTATGGTATTTCGCAGCTTCGCGATGACAACCTGCTTATTCTCATAAAATGCCAACAAGTTGCTAACCTTTTCCTTTCGAAAAAAAACCCTATCCCAACCTTGCCCGATTTCAATATCTCTTCATAGCCAACTTAACTCCTACATATATACCATCTATGTACTGGTCCTAAATTATCTACCCAAAAAAGAAATTATTAGGAGTTGAGAGACCAATGCGTCACAAAATGACGTCGCAGGCGAACAAAAAGACGTAGAAGTTCACTCTGGTCTTGTACTATTCACCTTTGATCACTTTCGTCCTCCTACATCTATAAATGTAGGTTGGTACAAGCTCAAGGTGGAAGAATATTTCCCAAATCCGATGCGATGCAAGAAATGCAAACTTCTTGGACATACGATAAAAAGGTGTACGCGTAGCATGCAATCTTCCCCCTACCCCTCTACAAACTGTACACGCACTTTATGTGCTAACTGTGCTGATAACCACCCAGCATCTTCGAAAAAATGCCAACATTACATAGAAGCCAAAGAAATTCTTAAAATAAAAACGATAAGAAAGTGTAGCATAGTCAAAGCCAAAAAACATTACAGCGAGCAGAATAATTTAATCCCCCACCATCCTTATCCTACTCTGCTGTTGCGAGAAATGGTGTGCAAAACCGTCCTCACAAAGCTCTTTAAACCTCTCGTTGACCTCTCCGTCAACAATTTCTTCTAATGCGACATGTTCTTCCCAAGATATCACAGTATAGTATAGTCCCTGGCACAACGGTCCCAGGCAACTACAAAATCAATCCTTAGGCTTCTCCAGTGGAACCTTTATACAAAGATACCTTAATAACTATCATGAGCTAGAGCTCCTAACAAAAGGAAGATCCAAGAAACACATATTCCACCCACCCTTCAACCAAAAATAAAACTAAAGCTCCAAAACAATACGCACCTTATTTCCATAATTTAGATATAATTACATCAGGTAAACAAGGTGTAGGGCTTCTCATCCATAAATCGATCCCGCGCAAATCCCAAACAATATCCTCAAATATCCCAGCAATTGCAGTTGATATTGATCTAGGCATTAAATTAACAGCGTTATCGCTCTACATCCATCCTTCACAACCCTTTTCTTCATCAAGCTTGGAAGATATTGTAAAGTCTGCAAGATCCCCTGTTTTAGTCACTGGAAACTTTAACTCTTGGAGGCCACTGTGGGGCTCACCTGTTGGAAACGCAAGAGGCAAAACCGTCGAAAACTTCTTCATAAATTCAAACTTATATCTTTAAACGATGGAAGTAACACCCATCTTTCTACTCACAAAATACTAACACACGTAGATCTCATTTTTTTATCTCCACAAATATTACCCAATGCCTCATGGCAAAAACTTGATTTCCTTGAAGGAGCGACCACTTCCCAATTTTATGCAACATCTCAACCGGCACAACAGCTATTCCAAGCCAACCCCTAAATTTCTTACAGACCGTTAGCACAGGACCTTTTCCAAATAAAGTCATTAGAGTTTTTTAGTAACAAACCACAATCCCCCATATATTTATAAAGAAGCAGCATATATTAGCAAAGGCTTAAGATTTGCAGCCAATTTATCTATCCCCCAAACAAAAAAAAGACCAATAAAAAACATAGTCCCATGGCGGAATGTTGAAATTGCCTCACTCCGTGTAAAGAAGCAGCATTTATTGAAAATATTTCGAAAGTATCCCAATGATACGAACCTTATTAATTATCGAAAAGCAAACGCAGTATTTCGTAATAAAGCCAAAGAGTCCAAAATTGAAAGCTTCCAAAATTTCACTTCCAATCTAAATCCAAATACAAGTAGAAATTTGGGGCTGACGTCAAATGCCTTACAGGAGACTACACTCCATACTCTATTAAAATATTACACACGGATTCAGAATCTCTCACCGGTTACAACCGAATAGCCGAACATTTTGCCAATTGATGGTCCACATATTCCAATGACTCTAATTTTTCTGTCCGATCCCGGGACTCAAAACGTGCAGCATTAAACCAGACATTCATAAATCTTAAATTATCCCCAGCCGAAAAATACATGGAATTAAATTTTAACTCTCTTGAATTTTAAAGTAGCTTAAGTACAGTCAAGGGCAAAACTACCGGTCTCGAACTTATTTCATATCCAATGATTAAAAATGCCCCATTTCAAGTAAAAAAACGTATTATTGTTTTATTCAACAATATTTTCGACGAAGGCGTAATACCGCGGTTCTGGAAAACTGCAATAAACCTTCCAATTCTTCTAGAAAAAATGGTTTCCAAAAGGCTGCTTTGGCTTATTGAAAGATAGAAACTCATAAATCTGAACTAGGTCGTCTTTAAACACGGCTGCACTACCATAGATTCGCTTCTACATATCAACCAGTTTTTATCCTCAACACTCTCATGTAAAAACCATATATCTATAGTCTCAATCGACTTTGAAAAAGAATTCGAACGCATTGGTATACCATACATGTCATACTGAATAAACTAAAAATCTGGAATATCGGCCCCAAAATGTTTAATTTTATAAAATCTTTTCTTTCGGACAGATTTTTCAGATCAAAAGTAAATAACGCTTTCTTCAAACTACATACACTTTAAAACGGCATCCCACAAGGATCTCCCCTATCGGTTGTCCTTTTTATTATTTCATACAATGACTTAAACGAAATAATTTTAAAAATCAAAAACATTGATCATTCATTATTCTAATTTATTTAAAGAATTTATTAATTTCTTAATTTACTGGTGTATACAGTCAGGAGCTATATTATCCTTAAATAAAAACAGACATCCTGCGAATCTTACTGTTCTCCAATCCATAAAGACACAGCCAACATTTTAAGACGCAAGAAGATTCCTAAACAACCGTCAACACTATACCTCGCTCTATCCTGCGGGGAAGTTACCGCTAATCAGCCCTATTGTACCTCCTTGGGTACTTTCTCAAAAATCCATAAGCATCAGTTCATCAAAATATCCCAAAGATACGACACCCAACGAAAAATACAAATACAGGAAAAAATATCCCTGGATCTTTTGAACAGGTATCCCAAAAACCTCTGGAACACCCTTTACAACGATCAACTTTTTTCTGCGGTGATCTTCTCTACAGAAGCTTTAGCTATACTCGAAGCAACAAACATAGCGTTAACAAAGAAAAGAAAAACCGTCATCTTTACTGATAGTCTTCCCACACTAACCGCTATAAGAAATATTAAAAATCAAACACCTTAAATAAACGAAATTCGAGCTAACTTGATTTCACAAGGAGCAAAATAACAATTGATCTGAATAACAGGTCATGTTGGGAAAAAAGGCAACGAATCAGCAGATTGGGAAAAAAAAGTCATTTCCATATGTCCCAATACAAATATAAGTATATGGTACATCGTCCTCTCAAAAAAGACCTAGATAAAATCATAAACTTATATTGGCGTCAAAAAGAAAAAGAAAACTGGACTACCTATATCCACTATTATGCCTTAATCAATCCAGAAGGGAACCCACCATATTATCCCACAAATACAATACCCATAATGAACAGGTGCTTCCAAGGTTTGAGACTTGGACATACCTGGATAACTAACAGTAACCTATTAAAGAACATTAATGTTTCTTCCATCTGCTGGCATCACTGTAAACCAAGTTTCTAATTGCTCTAAACATCAAATACCTCTGTCTCTCTTTTCAGAGAATTTACGCAAGTGCAGTATAGACTGCTGTTTGCAATACCCTCGCACAGGTTTTCCGATGCACTGGAAATTTACTGGGTACTTGTGTTTGGGTCAGATGAACTTTTACTTTGGTTGCAAACAGTCCAGTTGAAAGTTAAATTTTAAATTGAATCAAAAGGAGTTGCTGATGCCCTGGTGGAGTTTTAAGGCTACACTTTCCCGATACCTATGTAAGTTTATTTTATAGAATAAATTTTAATTGTACGATATGTTAACCCTTGTACCTTTTACTCGCAGAAAATAAAATCACTTGGGTCAAGATAGTCTATCTTTATTTGGAGCAGGGATGAGTGGAAATTTCTACGTCGTGCAGCAACAGTACCTTTACCCCTTAATTAGCGCGTGCTAATTTTATATATAAAAAAAAATTTTTATATTTTAAATATAAAAAAAGGAGTTTCCTTACCTCGAAGTAAACATTAACCTCCAGAATAACACCCCAAGTGGAGATGCGGATCAAGCTCTCATGGATATCAGAAGTCTTGGTCTGGAGAACTGAAACAGCAAGGTCGAGAGGTTATCCTGTCGTGTCCAAGACAGATGTTCTTCATGGACCGGTAAAGTAAATATATAAATTAAGGGACTTTGCGCACTGCCCTGATGTACTTGAATTCGTACTCGAACTCTCTTTAATCCGCTTTAACACTAACAGATTTGGAAAAAAAATGCTGAAAAAGTTATATACACGTATGTATAATAGTTATCAGATTTGGAATATAATTATTACGAGTATCTGGTACCTACGCACCGCGGATAAAACATGTTCTATGATTTTATGTTTATGATTTTATCCCCCTTCGCCGGGCGGAAAAGAAAAGCTTGCAATCGAAAATGCAATGAGGATTAGACCAGGTTGTATTTTTTAAATAGGACGCGACGGCCAGGCATCTAAAATATATGATAAAAATAAAAAAAACCAGAAACCAATAGTTAAGGTGCGCGCAGTAGCAACACAGTGGACCATAGAAAATAATTTCTCGCACTCGAAGAACAAGCAACGATTTTCAGACGACTATGCTAAAGGACTAAAGGAAAAACAATTGAGCTAATATTTTAAGGATAAATATTCAAAGAGTACTAAGTTCTTCGAAGTTTAGTCGTTGAAATACATTCTCTTATATACATATGTACATAGATATAGGGCATATTAAGAACATAAAACAACGAATTTTGCATAGAGTATTTTACACGAATGACAAATTTCTGCACATTAACATTCCCTGCGCTTCTGACCATGAGGAGGGAACAGAGAATCATATCACTTTTTTCCCTTGCATTGTATAAAGACAAGAGCGATATGAGAAATTGTCACAACTAAGGAATGTCCCAAAATTCACGTAAGATTTGAATTTTGCGCCATGTGTGCGGTAAAGTGTTATCAACGAAAAAAAAAAAAAAAAACATCTGACAGTTCACAGTTTAGGGTCATTAAAAATGGAGCGCTACACGAAATAAAAACGCGGTTTCATTGTTGAACAATATTTTAAAAATAATGAAGGTTTGGCACCTACAGTTCGTAATTTTTGTACAAAATATGGCGGGAATAGTAATTAACGTATATAAATGAAACCAACTTTAAGATAAATTAAAAAATTCAGGGAGACTGAATCAATTAGTGATCTAAGGTACTCTGGCCGTCCTTCAACAATCTGTTCAACACAAAATGACGAAGCAATTCATAAGAATGTTGTGGGGGGTCCAAAAACATCAATTCGACATCGTGGTCAAGTATTGGATATTTCGAGAAGTTCTGTACAGCGTATTCTCACGAAAGATTTGCATCTTCATGCATACAAAGTAAAATTGACTGACCACGCACAGCGAAGAGAGTTCGTTGAATGGATTATGGAACAAGAACAAGTGTATGCTGATCATCATCTTCAGCGATGAGGATCATTTTCATCTTGATGGCTTTGGTAATAGTCATAATTGTCGATTTTAGGGTTCAAATGAATATCGAATGATTGTTGGGAAACAAATTCATCCACAACGTCTCACTGTTTCGTGCGTTTGATTTTTGGTGATTTTCAACTATGTGTGGCACCACCATACAGAATTTAATTACTATGAGTCTGAGCACCCTGTTTTGGTGCTCAGAATTGGCCGTCCAAGTCATGCGATTAAACGCCGTTGGACTTTTTTCTTTAGTGCTTTTTGAGGTCTAAGGTTTATGCCAACAAGCCCACGATCATCCAAGCCTTAAGAAGCAATTGAGAGCTGTATCAGGTGCATCGATGCCATTTAATCAATATACTACCTTATACATAACTCTTTACTGTATACTTTACAAATCATTAAACAGATTTTTTTTCTTTTTTTGTTACATTCTTTAATTTTCTATCATAATTACTTCTTGCCTGAATTTTGGGACACCCGTTATTTAGGTATAACATTTCAGCTATTGTATTTCACTAAAAGCAGTCTTCAACAAAAATAGCTTTAAATTTTCACTTTTTCTTTAATTGTCCTTCCAAGTTAACACTGAGACATGATTTCAATTTTAATAGGTTTTAAAATAGTCAACTTTTATTGAATTCCTAAATTTTACTTTTTTTTCTTTTTTTATTTTAAAAAAAAAAGTATTTTTTTGTTTTATTTAAGTGGAACATCGAACTCTGTAAAGTTGTATTAAAATAAAAAATATTATGTCAACGGCAACAAAAACATTTTTTTTGTAAAATTTATAATTGAAATGGTACTACGCCCTAGTGACGAACACATACGGAAAAAGTAGATGTGCAGCCGAAAAGTTAAACCGCGACCGATAAATAATAAATTGAGATCAGAAAAAATACTACCGGGAGAAAAACATTAATAATTAAACGTAGCACAAAACATTTTTCTCTTGAATATGCATTGACAAATGGCTGGGAACCACCAGAGTCTAAAAAAAAACAATTACCTTAGATGTCAACACCCTATTTCCAAAAGTTGAAAGTAAAAAACAATGTGAAAATCTCTCATATTCTCATCGCCAGAACTCTGTATGCGAAATCTTCTCCTCTCTGTATATAAAAACAACAACCCAGTCAGTGAGATCCATAGCCAGAAATAGCAGAATAGTTTACGTTAGGTAATCTACCCGATTAACTATGCGTATGTAATCAAATAAACTACGCGCTGATTTGTTTCGTTTACATTTGTTACATATCCTACATACAAAAAAAGTGTTAAACTTCAAATGAAATTTGGAACAAAAGAACGATGCTTACAGAAGAACATGTCTGAACATTAGCGCTTTCGGACGCTTTTAGGCGACCAAGCGAAAATGTTGTAACATGTTATAATAACATTCACGAACAACAAAGCAGCAGCTGAAATAAGAAGTTAAAGCTAAAATAATATAAAATGCTAATTTACACCCTGACTGGCTCGAACTGCAACCAACTTCAGACTGCTATAATTTCCAAAACTGTGAGCTCAAATTTTGACACATGACAGATAATTTTATTATTTACAAGCCTTTTAAACGAATTGTGTCTCAGTTGTGTTGAAAATTTTTTATCCGCGATGGAATTCAAACGTGATAGTGTGATTGCTTTATATTTGGCAGAAAAACAACAAGTAGCTATCGTTAGAGCCCTCCAGCGCCTCAACGTGAATAAATCAGTTGTGTCTCGAACCATAGCTCGTTACCGTGATACTGGCAGCGTTGCAAAACGCCATGGAGGTGGTCATAAAAAAACAGCAGCATCGGTAAAAATGGTTCGGAAAGTGAAGGCTCGAATTGAGCGAAACCCGCGTCGAAGTGGTAAAAAAATGGCTCGTGAGCTCAACATATCGTTGGAACGTTGGAACACATACTGAAAAATGAGCTTGAGCTCAAGCCATTAAAGTTCCAAAAAGCACACGATCTTACACCGCAACAGAAAAAAGTAAGAGTCGAAAAGGCGAAGGAGTTGCTACGCTTGCACGAAAGTGGTAAGTTGCCGAATTTGGTTTTTTCCGATGAGTCGCCATTTGTTATAGAGCAATATGTCAACAAACAAGATGACCGAGTTTACTTGCCAGAGAGGTCCTTCCAAAATTTACACCTTCGGACGGCCACCAGAAAGCAGACAGAACCGATGGTGATGGTTTGGACCGCCATAACCGCCGATAGTGGCTCTCCGCTCGTATTTTTGGACCGTGGTGTCAAAATTAATGCGATCGTATACCGTGAAACTGTCTTAGAGACAGTATTGAAGCCTTGGGTAAACAATCATTTCGGTCTAAGACCGTGGACATTTCAACAAGACTCAGCACCGTCTCACAAAGCGCGCGTCAATCAAGATTGGTTAAGAAACAATGTTCCACACTTCATTTCTTCGACTCAATGGATTGCAAATTCTCTGGATGCAAATTCGTTGGATTTCTCTGTCTGGGGTATTTTTAAGGCGAAGGTTGGCACCAAAAAACACCAAAGCTTAGACCACCTCAAACAAGCACTTCGCAGGGATTGGGCCAAAATACCGCAGAGCCACTTGCGTGCAGCGTGCGATGTTTTCTTCGGCCGTCTCAAGGCCATTATTCGCGCCAAAGGTGGACATATTGAAAACTACTGATACAATTTGAAAATTGATGTATTTTCCTACATTTTTTGCTTTGGTACAATAAAATTTATCAAAAAATAAAAAAATTATAGCATTTTAAAAAGTGGCAGTTCGAGTCAGTCACCCAGTAGTATTCATCAGATTTATTTGTATCCTTTATTTTAAGTGTATAGTGAATGTCAATATTTTTTTTTTTTTTTTTTTTTTTTTTTTGAACCTGTTACGACGTTTTATGTGGACATACGACCACTAGGAAAATATTCTTTCAATACCCGCAGACAATGATGGAATACTAAGCAAAGGTATTGCATTCTTTGCTATGCCTGATGATACCTGGACACCAAACTCCAATACGTGTTTGGCAGCAAACTTTTACCTCGACTTTTACTGCCACCACTTTCGCTCAGCTTCTTATTTAACGCTGAAAAAAATCCTTGACCTTTAATAAAAAAGTTAGTAAGCATTTAGATCCCCAGCTGAGAACAACTCAATTAAATGCATAGTAACTTTGTTCTGCTGTTCTGAACTTAAATGCTTGTTAATATATCTTCAGTCTAAGGTATATGCTGCCATAGCATCGATTGAATGAACCATTTTTTTTTGCGTTCACAGTCTGAAAATTTGTCTGCAGCTTAAGCCACATATCTACAGCTTCTGAAAGGATAATCGAATCATCTTGGTACTTTTTTTAAGATTTTTTTTCTCAGTATCTTGTGCTGCTAATGTTTTCATGTTTGTTCTCAAAACTATTTCTGTACGTGCACCAACGAATGTTTATTAGTATGCGTACCCTCTTAGCACCGTATTCAATTATTTTTTTTTTTCACATTCAGAATGATTCTTAAAAAACCGTTGGACTTTAACTACATCTTTGTTTATTTTTTTGTTCGCAATTTCTTTTGCCAACAAATTTGTAGTATGGCTGTTGCATGTGATGAGCATTAAACTTGGATCTTTTTCTTTCAATAAACGCCGAATATTTAGAGTATTTCGAGCATTATCCGATATAATTCCTTAAAATGTTGCTGTTATATTTACATCTGCAGATTTAAATTGCACTTTCACATGCCTTTGCCAATTCCTCACCGCTTTCGCTTATTTTGGTGAAGTCGGACGACTCTACAAAAACTTGTTGACCTATTATTGTCCTCATAATAGTAAGGACATTGTGACTATTGTTGTTGCTATTCTTCCATGCATAAACCACCAATATCCCTTCCGTTTCAGTATTGTTCACAAAGAATTCCTTCACCTCAATATTTCTGCCAAATTTTTTCTTGATGGAGGCATATAAGATGGTCGCAAAAGCTTAAGGCATAATTATGGTATATCCCCAACTGACCCCAAACAACCTCTAACTTCCGTCAGTGTCTTCCTTTTAAGCAAGCCATCGATGCCATTAGCACATCTTATGAAAGTATGGTATTTCGCAGCTTCGCGATGACAACCTGCTTATTCTCATAAAATGCCAACAAGTTGCTAACCTTTTCCTTTCGAAAAAAAACCCTATCCCAACCTTGCCCGATTTCAATATCTCTTCATAGCCAACTTAACTCCTACATATATACCATCTATGTACTGGTCCTAAATTATCTACCCAAAAAAGAAATTATTAGGAGTTGAGAGACCAATGCGTCACAAAATGACGTCGCAGGCGAACAAAAAGACGTAGAAGTTCACTCTGGTCTTGTACTATTCACCTTTGATCACTTTCGTCCTCCTACATCTATAAATGTAGGTTGGTACAAGCTCAAGGTGGAAGAATATTTCCCAAATCCGATGCGATGCAAGAAATGCAAACTTCTTGGACATACGATAAAAAGGTGTACGCGTAGCATGCAATCTTCCCCCTACCCCTCTACAAACTGTACACGCACTTTATGTGCTAACTGTGCTGATAACCACCCAGCATCTTCGAAAAAATGCCAACATTACATAGAAGCCAAAGAAATTCTTAAAATAAAAACGATAAGAAAGTGTAGCATAGTCAAAGCCAAAAAACATTACAGCGAGCAGAATAATTTAATCCCCCACCATCCTTATCCTACTCTGCTGTTGCGAGAAATGGTGTGCAAAACCGTCCTCACAAAGCTCTTTAAACCTCTCGTTGACCTCTCCGTCAACAATTTCTTCTAATGCGACATGTTCTTCCCAAGATATCACAGTATAGTATAGTCCCTGGCACAACGGTCCCAGGCAACTACAAAATCAATCCTTAGGCTTCTCCAGTGGAACCTTTATACAAAGATACCTTAATAACTATCATGAGCTAGAGCTCCTAACAAAAGGAAGATCCAAGAAACACATATTCCACCCACCCTTAAACCAAAAATAAAACTAAAGCTCCAAAACAATACGCACCTTATTTCCATAATTTAGATATAATTACATCAGGTAAACAAGGTGTAGGGCTTCTCATCCATAAATCGATCCCGCGCAAATCCCAAACAATATCCTCAAATATCCCAGCAATTGCAGTTGATATTGATCTAGGCATTAAATTAACAGCGTTATCGCTCTACATCCATCCTTCACAACCCTTTTCTTCATCAAGCTTGGAAGATATTGTAAAGTCTGCAAGATCCCCTGTTTTAGTCACTGGAAACTTTAACTCTTGGAGGCCACTGTGGGGCTCACCTGTTGGAAACGCAAGAGGCAAAACCGTCGAAAACTTCTTCATAAATTCAAACTTATATCTTTAAACGATGGAAGTAACACCCATCTTTCTACTCACAAAATACTAACACACGTAGATCTCATTTTTTTATCTCCACAAATATTACCCAATGCCTCATGGCAAAAACTTGATTTCCTTGAAGGAGCGACCACTTCCCAATTTTATGCAACATCTCAACCGGCACAACAGCTATTCCAAGCCAACCCCTAAATTTCTTACAGACCGTTAGCACAGGACCTTTTCCAAATAAAGTCATTAGAGTTTTTTAGTAACAAACCACAATCCCCCATATATTTATAAAGAAGCAGCATATATTAGCAAAGGCTTAAGATTTGCAGCCAATTTATCTATCCCCCAAACAAAAAAAAGACCAATAAAAAACATAGTCCCATGGCGGAATGTTGAAATTGCCTCACTCCGTGTAAAGAAGCAGCATTTATTGAAAATATTTCGAAAGTATCCCAATGATACGAACCTTATTAATTATCGAAAAGCAAACGCAGTATTTCGTAATAAAGCCAAAGAGTCCAAAATTGAAAGCTTCCAAAATTTCACTTCCAATCTAAATCCAAATACAAGTAGAAATTTGGGGCTGACGTCAAATGCCTTACAGGAGATTACACTCCATACTCTATTAAAATATTACACACGGATTCAGAATCTCTCACCGGTTACAACCGAATAGCCGAACATTTTGCCAATTGATGGTCCACATATTCCAATGACTCTAATTTTTCTGTCCGATCCCGGGACTCAAAACGTGCAGCATTAAACCAGACATTCATAAATCTTAAATTATCCCCAGCCGCAAAATACATGGAATTAAATTTTAACTCTCTTGAATTTTAAAGTAGCTTAAGTACAGTCAAGGGCAAAACTACCGGTCTCGAACTTATTTCATATCCAATGATTAAAAATGCCCCATTTCAAGTAAAAAAACGTATTATTGTTTTATTCAACAATATTTTCGACGAAGGCGTAATACCGCGGTTCTGGAAAACTGCAATAAACCTTCCAATTCTTCTAGAAAAAATGGTTTCCAAAAGGCTGCTTTGGCTTATTGAAAGATAGAAACTCATAAATCTGAACTAGGTCGTCTTTAAACACGGCTGCACTACCATAGATTCGCTTCTACATATCAACCAGTTTTTATCCTCAACACTCTCATGTAAAAACCATATATCTATAGTCTCAATCGACTTTGAAAAAGAATTCGAACGCATTGGTATACCATACATGTCATACTGAATAAACTAAAAATCTGGAATATCGGCCCCAAAATGTTTAATTTTATAAAATCTTTTCTTTCGGACAGATTTTTCAGATCAAAAGTAAATAACGCTTTCTTCAAACTACATACACTTTAAAACGGCATCCCACAAGGATCTCCCCTATCGGTTGTCCTTTTTATTATTTCATACAATGACTTAAACGAAATAATTTTAAAAATCAAAAACATTGATCATTCATTATTCTAATTTATTTAAAGAATTTATTAATTTCTTAATTTACTGGTGTATACAGTCAGGAGCTATATTATCCTTAAATAAAAACAGACATCCTGCGAATCTTACTGTTCTCCAATCCATAAAGACACAGCCAACATTTTAAGACGCAAGAAGATTCCTAAACAACCGTCAACACTATACCTCGCTCTATCCTGCGGGGAAGTTACCGCTAATCAGCCCTATTGTACCTCCTTGGGTACTTTCTCAAAAATCCATAAGCATCAGTTCATCAAAATATCCCAAAGATACGACACCCAACGAAAAATACAAATACAGGAAAAAATATCCCTGGATCTTTTGAACAGGTATCCCAAAAACCTCTGGAACACCCTTTACAACGATCAACTTTTTTCTGCGGTGATCTTCTCTACAGAAGCTTTAGCTATACTCGAAGCAACAAACATAGCGTTAACAAAGAAAAGAAAAACCGTCATCTTTACTGATAGTCTTCCCACACTAACCGCTATAAGAAATATTAAAAATCAAACACCTTAAATAAACGAAATTCGAGCTAACTTGATTTCACAAGGAGCAAAATAACAATTGATCTGAATAACAGGTCATGTTGGGAAAAAAGGCAACGAATCAGCAGATTGGGAAAAAAAAGTCATTTCCATATGTCCCAATACAAATATAAGTATATGGTACATCGTCCTCTCAAAAAAGACCTAGATAAAATCATAAACTTATATTGGCGTCAAAAAGAAAAAGAAAACTGGACTACCTATATCCACTATTATGCCTTAATCAATCCAGAAGGGAACCCACCATATTATCCCACAAATACAATACCCATAATGAACAGGTGCTTCCAAGGTTTGAGACTTGGACATACCTGGATAACTAACAGTAACCTATTAAAGAACGAACCGCCCACTATCTGTCACATCTGTCAGACAAACACTGCCATTTCCATCAACACCTAACTTCCGAATGAAATTAAACAACTCTTTGAGAAATTATAGAATAAATCTTTTACTAACCTACCTTCAATTCCGTCAGCGGATAATATAAAAAATGTATACAAAGTATTGCAAGACCTCAAACTAGACAAATGTATTTAAACTCGCCATTTGACTCTTTTTACGCGGAAGCGCTCGGGGATGGCAGAAGTGAGTGCTTTGGGGCACACATTCCTGCCACCCCGAACGCACACACATTTAAACAAAAAAAACCTACAAACATGTATTATTTACAACATCACTTTGAAGGACATACCAGTTTTAGATCCCAGCCTTAAGCCTTGGAGCTAGTGCTGTTAGTTTTTTTAAAATTAACCTGTACATTTAGGTTTATTGGCTAATAAATAATAATAATAATAATAATAATAATAAAAATGTCTGATTCAACGACAGCAAAAGGAATATTACATCCCTAGAAAAATGTTGCTAAAGAAGTCAATTTTGTTCGACTCCTTGATGAAGTTTAACATTTTCGTTGGTGGTGGTGGCTTTGCTTTCATTTTTTTTTTTTTTTTTTTTTTTTTTGGTGGGGGGGGGTGGTTCGGACTAGTTAATTCCTTTGTGGAGCTGGCAACTCTTTTAAATGATGATGACGATGATGTACACTTGCCGATGTAGATGGAGATCCTGAGGTTCATTGACTTGAGGATGACAACGTTGTGAAAATTGGGTGGAATGTTGATGACCATGATGATATGCAAGTACTACTGAATGAGATTGTGGTTGACAATGTTGTTGAAATACTAATGGTACTTGGCAATGACAATTTTCTGCAATTTCGATTCCTTCGATGTAACCAACGGTAGGTTGAAGAATCTGAAAAGTGAATGCAATGTAATTTAGTACCTCCCTCAAGATATATAAAAGTATGAAGGGCGTAGGATTATACGCACCTCAGATAAATACATTTTTGGGGATAAGTTAAAATTTCTTGAAAAGCCATTAATTCCGAATCCGATTCTACATAATTTGACGCAGTATTTTTGACTTAAATGACGTCAGACAAATTATATGATGAATTGCTGACGTTGTAGGTCGTTGTATACAAGGTTCAGTCTGGTTTTCTTGACTTTTTGAAACACAAATCCGTCTGAAATTATTCATTGAATTGTGAGCTTTGTCTTGTTATATTACTAAAAATTTATTTACATACCTATGTGCCTAAAGCCCGGATTTTGTTGTGTTTTTGAGAATACTCACGCATACGTCACAAAGTGCTGCTATTGTCCCGTTTTCTAGCTTAATAGGTTTAAATGCGCCTTCACTCCAATAATTATGGAGTTTCCTCCCTCCTAAATTAGACACGACTTGTGGGCACTCACACTGCACTACTGCATCACAAGAATAAATATCAAATATATTTCAGCGGAGATTCAAATTGAACTGATTAAACTGACATGAAATTTCAAATTAACTACATTTTGACAGTTAGCGCTACGCCTACTACATTTTGTTACGTTACCTACATTAACTACGTCAGTTACGTAGCAGACGTAACATATATAGTTTTTTGAAGAAAATGGAATTTATGCCATCTCTGTCCATAGCTAATTCTTCGCTTGTAGTTTGTTTACATCACTACTTTACTTGTGTTTTTGACAACTTCGTCATTGAGACCAAGATTTTGCTTGACGTTTCCGCAGTTGAGTAATTTTGTAATTTTAATTTTATTTTTGATATTATTCGAACCTTGGCTAAGACCTTATTTTTACCTGTTTTTTTGGCGTTAGTGACCAATTTTCCCATGATTCAAGTTTTTTTCTTTATGAAAAAAAGAGAGCTGACTGGTCTGATTACGGGCATCACCATCTGTTTCTCCAACAAAGCAAAATATTTTTTGTTCTGAAAACAAAATTCTTTGGACTAAAGATGTTACGTCGAAAGCGTCCATGGCGCTTTTAATTTTATGGTAATATAAAGGAGTTGTCGAAAAGAATGAATAAGCCAATTATATGCCATGCGATTAGTTGTCTGGCGGAACAAGCTCTCACGAACATACGTCACTGTTGCTTTCACCCGACTAATAACGGTCTATTTTGTCTTCATGGTAGCTCCTATTGGCTGTGCTCTGCTCTAGATGCACTGATGAATCGCCCTCCCCTTAATATTATATCATTTGCCACCTTCCATTTGAAGACAAGTAATTTTTAGTATTGTACAACACGCACAGTAGTATATGCAATAACACTAGAACTTCTGTTGCAGAAACAATACGAAATCGACTTTTTCATGTGTCCACGAATGGTTTCGGCCAGAACATAAGCCAGGAAAGAATATAATTGGCTCTTCACCGTTTAGAATGCGGGTTTTTCTGGAGAATGAGCACATTGGACTTCACTCCTCGTTAGGAAAACGAGGTTCCTTGCTGAATCCTTCCACGATTTCCAAGCCAGTTTCATAATGCAATACTTCACTGAAGGCAGTCGAAAAGTTCAACATAATGTTTTTCCGTTATTGATTCCTAAGAAAACGTCTGGTATTGGGCTCATTGATTTGGAGAAAAAGGCTAACTATGCAAATTGTAATCCTTTTACTAATAGTATACATTTGGGAACCGTTGTTAGTTAGTTATTTAATGTAGTCTGATAGTTTATAAGATTACAACTAACGATTAAGTTTCACATTTGTCGGTGAATCGGTTTGATCAGTGATCCACCACGAACTAAATACGATATTGGAAATTGAACGTTGTCGTGACGGAATACAAATTTAGATATTATTGATCCAGTTATTAGTTGCGTGCATTTTAAATTCATTTCGACGCACTTTCAAAAATCTGAGCACTATAGAAAGTATGTCGACACAGTTTTTCCACCTTTTTCTTTAGAATTAACATGCGTATAAAATTATATATGTGTACCGATTACGTGCACATATTTCGCTCATTGACGATGTTAATCCATCATTATGTGCAACCCTGCACTTGCGTGATAGGTCAAATTAGTTCCCATAAAATCATTTTGATATATGTGAGGTCCGATCACACTAAGCCGTTAAATGTGTAGACCTGGCATTTGAAATCGTTATGGGTATTTATTTGCTGGTATGTAAACAGTGTCTCAAAACTCACACAAGAAGTAATTTAGATAGAAAATACCTGTATTTAATTAAAAATTATTAATTGATTCATAAAGTATACAGTATATTGTCCTTATGCTGCTGAAATAGATGCTATTACGCTTCCTTTTAGTTGTGGTTCCAAAAGGCTGTACAAGAGTTCATACAGAAACTCCTTTCCTATACTTTTTTTATTTAGTTTTGCAAACTACCTTGGGTTTTTGGGAATAAATAATACTAAGGTTTTATTTTCATCGAATGTGATTTTTGAACACCCGGCTTCTTTCGCAACTAAAAATAATGTTGGTATCTCCCGCACAACATAGTTAAATTTTACTGTAACAAAATCATTTAAAAAAAAAATAGACCAGCAAGCGAACCAGTAATACCCCTTTCGGAACGTTCAATTCAAGTTGTCTTGTATGGTTTTAAGTCTGATGTTCATAAATTAATTGCTGGTGTGCCCATGGGCTCCGTTCTGTCTCCGACACACTTTTTTAATTTTCATTAACGATCTTTTATCTAATACTGGTTTTCATATTCGTTCCCGGATTCATGACCCTACTATTCGGGTGTAGCACGTTATGTTATGTTATGTTAAGCTCATTAATTTCCGATATAAAAAGCATAACTAATTGGAGAACTATCAACAACAAAAATAATAATAAAAAACATTCCCCCAAATTCCATGGATAACTTGCGATTATTTTCATAGGTACATAAAACGAAAGCATTGACTCATGTCGACTTTGACAACATAAGGTATTGCGTTAATCGTGTTTATCATCTACCATGTATGTATGTGCATCGTCCATCATAACGAATTTTAGGTCATATTTATCTGATTTTGAGGCCATATATGTATATGCGAAATGGACTCGAAAAATTTCGGAGATATCTCGAATTGAATCAAATTTGTCTCTTACTTTACGCTCAACTCTTGTAGTTTTATCGTTTAAACGCAGGTACGCGCAATGACTACAAAACGATCTTTTAACATTTTTGCTCTGAACAGGGATACGGCTAATCTTATTTGTATAAATGACCACTATTGCCAACATTTTTTTGGTGAAAAAAAATTCCAAGCCTTAAGTGGGGTTGTAATATTTTTTTACCCGCCAAGCAATTTCCAGGCGATTTCATGCGTTGGGAATGATTCAAAAACAAGGAACTTGGGTTTCTTATAATTTTAAGTCAAGAAAGTCTTCATTTTTCCAGAAATTCATGTACATCTAAACAAAATAACAGCAAGTAATTCAGATTGTTATTCCAATATCTTTTAAGCTAACTTTTATTAACGAAGGGTGGCCGTGGCTCAAGGGGTAGTGGACTGTTTTCCAAATCGGAAGGTCCGGTGTTCGAATCACAACCGCGCCCGAAAGACATTAAATTTTTCAGCTATCAAAAATCGAGTAAGATGAGTATTGTAGTAGTCCCCCCATTATATGTATGTTGGACGCCACCCATGGAGCGAAATTTAACCACTGAGCCCAAACATCTTTCTTTCTTTTTATATCCCATTTTCCAAAAAACTAGTCACTTCCACTTGAGTGGAAATGGATATTATTGTGTCATATCTTCAACAATGCGATGCAAGAACCCCCAAATCCTCTCTCATTGATTTTCATCTTCTTCCCTGATTGAGAAACGAATTTTTGAGCTTGATTCAGAGACATAAATCCTTTACAAAAATAATAACTAGCCTTGCACGAAAAATAAATTAATATACTAAAAAATAAATATTGAGTAAAATGCACGAATTTTTTCTAAACAAAATACAAATACAAATCTTTAAGTATTTGTCATAAACATCCTGACTGACTCGAACTGTAACCAACTTCAGACTGCTATAATTTCCAAACCGTTCATTACTGTAGCTCAAATTTTGACTTATGACAGATAATTTTATCATTTACGAGCGTTTTAAACGATTCTAAACGTCTCAGCTGTGTTGAAAAATTTTTATCCTTAATGGAATTTAAACGTGAAAGTGTGATTGCTTTATATTTGGCTGGAAAACCACAAGTAGCTATCGTTAGAGCCCTCCAGCACCTCAACGTGAATAAATTACCGTGATACTGGAAGCGTTTCAAAACGCCATGGAGGTGGTCATAAAAAAACAGCAACATCGGAAGAAATGGTTCGAAATGTGAAAACTTGAATTGAGCGAAATCCGCGTCGAAGTGGAAGAAAAATAGCTCGTGAGGTCCAAATATCGTTGGAACGGAAGCAACACATACTGAAAAAAGTTACGAGTCGAAAGAGCGAAGGAGTTGCTACGCTTGCACGAAAGTGGTGAGTTGCCGAATTTGGCTTTTTCCGTTGAGTAGCGGATGCAAATCCGTTGGATTTCTCTGTCTGGGGTATTTTGAAGGCGAAGGTTGGCATTAAAAAATACCTCAACAAGCACTTCGCCGGGAATGGGCCAAAATGCGATGCTTTCTTAAGCCGTCTCAAGGCCATTATTCGCTCCAAAGGGAAGCATATTGAAAACTACTGATACAATTTGAAAATTGATGCATTTTCCAACATTTTCTGCTTTATATCATTTTAAAAAGTTACAGTTCGAGTCAGTCACCCTGTAGTATAAAAAGTCTCCGCGGTTTTTTTTTATACATTTTTGAAAAAAAAAATCTATTCTAAATCAATTTCAATCAAGTAATAATCGGACATTATTATCTATGACCTTTTGCCATTTTCCGGGTAGCTTCATAATTCCATCGGTGTAGAACTTCTTTGCTTATCAGCGAAAAACTTGGTTAAGTGATTTTCAGCGGCTCTTCGATCGGCCAATTTTTTACCATCAAGAGAATTTTGCAAAGACCGAAACAAATGGATGTCAGAGGGTGCAAGGTTCGGGCTATACGGAGGATGCACAAAACTTCCCAACCAAGTTCCGTCAATGTTTTCCGGGTCATCAAAGATGTGTGTTACCTAGCATTGTCATGATAGAATAAAACTCCTTTTCTGTTCGCCAATTCTAGTCGCTCTTTCTTAAAAGCTTCATTCAAATGGTCGAGTTGTGCACAGTTCCAATCCCACCAAACACTCAACATAATCTTTTTTGCCATCAGACTTTGAAATCGTTTGTGGACGGTCACCGGCCTTTGACCATGAGCTCGCATTCGATATTCTCGTATTTAAACAATTTCTTATCGCCCGTAATAAATTGCTTCAAAAATGGTTCCATTTCGTTACTTTTCAACAGCGTTTCACTGATGATTATTCAGTCAATTAAATTTTCTTGCGTTAATTCATGTGGCAACCAAACATCGAGCCTCTTTGAGCTTCCTGCTCGTTTAAGAAAATTCCAAACTGTCATACGATTGATGTTTAGTACCTCCACTATCTCCAGACAGCTTCCGTGCCGGTCTTGCTCCATCAGTTGCAAAATTTCAGTCACTTTTTTAGTTGCAGGCCGACCAGTGCGAGGTGCATCTTTTACATCGGAATTTTCGGAACGGAATCGAACAAACCACTCCTAAGTCAAGCGTTCACTCACAGCATTCTCACCGTAAATTTTTCTGCATGTTTTTGTAGCGTTTTTCCCTTTTTTATAGTAAAAAAGCATCAAATGACCTATTTCTTCAGATATTTCACTCATATTCTTTGAAAACAAGCAACGAATTACACAGCTGTCTTCACAAAAAAGTTTGCCTGTTTGGTCACCTTTCAAACACATATTCGTTTCCAGATAAATGTGCACCAACACCATCTTGTTACAAGAAACCGCGGAAAATTTTTATATGATCCAATATTTTAACTATGAGCCTTAAGGTTTTTCAAACCTAAAAAATAAACAATTTTCTAATGGAATAGAAAGGGGTCCTCTACGAGTATATTCGTCCTTAAAGGGATGAGAAAGTACTTTCAAAAGAAAAAATTAATGCAAATTTTAGATTAATGTAATAAAGTACAAAAACTGAGCGACATATAATTTAATATAAAAGTGCTAATGGTATCTTGAAAATAGCAACCATAACAGGTCATAAAAAAACACCATGAATAGCCAATTGTAATTAGGTGGAGAGTAAAGCTCTTAAACTTCAAAGCAATCTATGATATTACGCCAGCAAGTGTTTTATTTTTTATATTTTTCAGTAACCCTCGTCTGGAAAAGAACATTCATAAAAAAAATAAATATATTGTACATCCGTAGATACTAAAACATACATACTCCATAGGGTACACAGATTTTGACACACACTTTATAGCACAAAGAAATAAGGGAGATAATCCACCGGGAGAAATGTATATTTGTAAACTTTACGAGTAGTATGTTCGCCGAGTAAGTTATCTGGGCTTTTGAGCGTACAAACAAACTATATAAACAAAAGTATGCCGTAAAAATATATACATAGATAGGTACGAATATATCTTCTTTTTTGTTTTAAATGCATTTGACAAGCAGGAAAAACTAAAAACCAAAATAAAAATCTGTGGGATAGGAACTCAAAAAGCTAAGCGCAAAAAGACCATATAAAAAGCAAAATTACAAAAAAAAAACCTTCGGTTATTATACGAGTATTATAGAAGATATTTTTTCTTCAACCATTAGGTCGCGTAAACTAATGAAAAGGCACAAAAGCTTTTTAGTGAAAACATCAATCGGTATAAAAAATTGCTTACGAAAATATTGAAAACCACTTTAAAGTGTGTAGTACATGCATGCAGTGGCAATAATTCACACATGACCTTCCATCTGTTAAGCCATTCAAAGTCATGTTATATGCCTTAGATGAGATTCATTTACCAACTCTGAAATGAAATGGCAAAATATAGAAATAGTTGAAATGGAATCTATTAAGCTACGCGAACTTAAGCAAAATATGGGTTCTTTAGTCAGGACACCGATAAAATGAGATTAGACCAGTAATAAAAATACCATAAAAACAAATTAACGCAGTGCTTCAACTGCAAATGTTTGGGCATGGCGGGAAAAGCTGTCATACCAAAATCTACTGTAAAAAATGTTAGCAAAACCATAAGACAAAAGATTGTATTAAAACAACCTCAATTAAATGTATAAACTGCAAAGATCATCACAAATCAGATGATCCTTCATGTGTTAAAAGAAATAATTTCTTCAAATAAAAGAGAAGCTCTCTAAAAACAACAGACGCTCAGCACAACCTGTCAAGAAGGTCACCCAATCATTAATATTCGACATCGAAGCTTTTCCAAAACTCAACAATCACCAAAATCGTTAAAAATCCATTCCAAGCACGCCCTTTCAACCAAATATAACAACAACAAACTTAAGCAATAACCTGTGGAAAAATTACCTGACGACAGTTCTCAAGGTAAGACTGGAAAACATTCTACCAAAATCTTTTCTATCGAAGAAGAAATTAACGCTCTTTCAAATGAGTTAACAGCATTATTTGGCAAGTGCAACGGTAGGTCTGAGCAATTTAATATAATTACTCAATTAGCTGTTAAGTGTCTTTATAACGTTAAGTTATAATACAAACCTGAGCATAATCACATGGAATGTAAGAGGCATTAGAAATTAGAAATTAGAATTGTTTGCCTTCATGTGCAAGCATGATGTTTGTATTGGATTTATCTCTGAAACTTGGCTATCTAATAATTTTAATTTGTCAATGCTGTCAATGCAACTGTAAATGCTACCCATACGTTAGACCAAATAGTAATAAAGGCTAGGGCCACGCAGTAAGCGGCAAGCGGCAGAGCGGCGACCTGCAAAAAGCTGAGCGGCGAGCGGCAAAAAAAAAACTGAGCTGCAAGTGATCTGATCTTAAATTTAAAAAAAAAAGAAGATTTGGTGTCCACCCTATAAACCGAAAAAGACCAAATTATGGTGAATTTCTCAATTTGTATAATAATCTTCGACAACATGAAGACCGATTGAGGCAGTACTTACGTATGTGGATACAATCATTTGATTTGCTGTTAATTAAAAAAAAAAACACACGTTTATAGGGTTTAATTGATGATTTTTAATTGTTCCTTGGCTTTTAATTTGTCTAAAATAATTTTTTGAAATTCTCCTCTGAGATCGAGTTTTTCGATTTCAATAAATTTTTCTATAAATGGTAACAAACTTTGGAAAAATTTCATGTCTGCATTATCTTATGTTCTTCTCATATCTTCTTTTAATATTTTGAGACGTGCTCTCTCTATACTTTTTTTGGTCGTTTTCGGTTTTTATTCGGGAAGAAGCTAGCCGAATTAGTGGTTAAACAAGGGGTGCTAGTGGCGGCCGCCGGGCTATCGGTAAAATAAATTTCCTCGCTCAACAAAACCTCAACAATATTCAAAAGATTGGCCTCTTGAGCGAATTCGTAGTCCTCCGGCTCGCGTAAATTGCCTTGGGTAGTACCCGAAGCAATGGTGTGTTTTATAAATGACATCATTTCAAAAAATGGGCAGTTATAGTAATATAAAAATCAACAGCTTCGGCACCCGATTTGATCGGTGGCAATTTTTGAAGATTTTTTCTGTAGGTGTCCTTCAAATTCTTCCATTTTCCTTTCGCTGTTGGTCCTGAAAATAAAAATTAAAGTTTTGTTCTGTTATTAACATATAATTTTTAATGTTTGTAGGTTTCCCGCTACAGGACATTCATTTCGTGATCTAGCTTTCGCTTTTCGTATGGGCAGAAGCACAGTCAGTAACATTGTCTTAAAGACATGTGTCGTTATATAGGAAGAACTTGTCGAGGAATATATGTATGCCAAAACCAACTAACGAATATCTTAAAAAAGTTATAAATGGCTACTATAGGCGCTGGAAATTGCCCAACTGTTTTGGCAGAATTGATGAAAAACACTGTCAAATAAAGTGTCAACCGAATTCCGGCTCTCACTATTTTAATTACCTTCATTATTTTTCAATCGTACTGCACGCGGAGGCCGATGCTGACAAAAAATTTATTACCATCGCAGTGGGCAGTAAGGGAAAGCAAAGTGATGGTGGAATTTTTGCTGGTTCAGCTTTATTTAGACTGCTGTAGGCTGATAAATTTAATGTACCTCCTTCACAATCATTGCCTGGATCAGATATAATTCTTTCAAATTTTTTTAATTTGTGACGAAGCTTATTCACTTAAAACTTATCTGTTAAGACCATATCTACGCAGAAATTTAAACACACAAACAGAAAATTTAAATACACCACTTTCAACGGCAAGGAAATTCATTGAATGCGCATTTGGAATTTAATCCCAAAAATAGCAGTTTCTGCAAAAAAGTATCGAGACAAAACCAATCACTGCAATTAATTTAATTAAATGTGCCTGCATATTACACAATTTTGTACGAGAGCGAGTTACATCCATGTAACAACGCAGATGAACAATGACGAAACTCTAGAAACAACAGTTAGCCAAGAACTAAGCACACGTTTTAATAGAAATGGTCAGAGTTCAATATCAGAACTGAACACAATAAATATTTATGGGATTTTAGACATTAAACCAAGATTAAGGTGTCCATGCAAATTGAATAAAAAAAATGTTAAAATAATTAAATTGAAACTCACCTGAACCGTTACATTTTTCTCCCATTTTACTCCACAGTTTGTCCGTTTTATTTTTATTTTTAAAATCTTTTAATTTATCTTACCATAATACAGGACGGCTTTGTACCTATGAAATTAAATTTTCAATGTTTATTTTTACCATGATTTCTGCTTGCCGCTCAGCACTACACTAAAATAATGGACAAGAAATGAAAGCTGAGCGACGTTGCTCTGCCGCTCAGAGACTGTGTGGCCACAACCATATAATTTCTTATGTTTGAATTTTTTTTGCTGCTCAACCGTGAAGCTTGCCGCTTACTGCGTGGCCTTAGTCAAAGGCAGAGTTGCCGTGGTAGTCAAAAGAACAATTCAACACTCAGTATTGCCAATTGTTAGAACCAGACTCGCTAAGAACGGAGTATTGAAATACCCTTTAGTAACGTCAGATGTTTAAAAGTATTCTATATATATCTATTTTTCTGGTGGTTTTTGAAATATGTCTTATAGGCGAGAAGCCCTAAGAAGTGCTGCTAAAAAATTTATAATTTGTAATGGTATGTTCCTTAAAGGTGCTGATTTCAACTGCCGGCATTGAAATTGGAACTGTCCTCGTGCTAACTGTTGTAAAAATGTGTTAGTCAACCTTAACTCGCGGCACCCAGATAATAGTAGGTGTAATCCCTCTACCATTGATTTGTTTATTAACTATTCGGAGGGACTCATAAGCCAACCTTTGGTCCTAAATGATCTTAGTTCGGGTCACTTACCTGCTAACCGTTCTGTGCTAGATTCCCCAAATTATATATATAATCCGATATACGGATTAAGAATCACACCTAGTGTGAAATTTTGAAGAAATCGAAACTATATTTCGATAGTTTATACCACTAAAAATAACATACTAAAGTTTCAAATGAATATCTCAAATAACTCAATAATGAGTTACAGCCTTCTAAAAAGTAGCCGCTCAGCGGTTTTATCTTTATTTTTTTATTTTTAAATGCGTTTTTCTCGAAACTACATTTTTTTAAATTTGCTGAAGTTGTAACTCAAAGACAAATCATCCAATCACTATGACTCTTTTTTCTTATTTTGTATATGTTTCTCTAAACAGTGACACTCCAGTTTTTCGATTGTATGGAAAATGTAATTTTGGCGGAGAAAAATCATAAAATTTTGTTTTCAAAACTCTGCCATTTCGTTAAATTTAAATCTTTTCACACTCGTGGGTCATTGTATAGGAAATACCTTCTAGTTTATTACCTTTTTTTTGTGATTTGGATGCTAGGGAATAACTCGCTAAAAAACTTAATTTTTCCTCTAAAAATTTCAGTGTATATTCATTACGTATGTATAAATATTTCATCCAAATTTTGAAACATTGGATTCGTTTAGTTTTCTTTAAAAAAAAGTTCCCAAAAATCTTTGTCTTTATCTTCGTCACACATCTAGTGTGACCGCCAAAAAAAAAAGTGCCAATTACATGCTTGAGAAACAAATCATTACTTAAACCGAAATTAGGGAGGGTATTTAGCGATCAAAACGTATGTCCACATATTTCGGAAACGTAGATCATGTAATTTAAATCCAAATTGTATCCGTTGAGATAGTACTATAGTTCCAACTAAATCAGTGGTTCCAGTAAGTTCCTACATACTATTACGTTACGTTATTGCATTTGTAGATGCTTTCCAGTAATACTTACAACCAGTGAAGCTATAAATTGATAATATTAGACAAGTCAGGTAAACCTTTTCGGAATATTATGAAAGTTATAAAAAACAAACTTGCTTATATTCGTTTTTTGAGATCTGGTTATGATGATGACTTGTCGAAAATAGAAAAGGCTGAAGCATTTATCTCAAATCACCTGGTTTCAAGTACCGCTGTAATCGATGCCGATAGTATAAATGAAGAAACAATACATAATATAGACAATCTGATCTTACCAGAGGATAACAACTTAATCTTTATCGACGAGCTCGAAGGTAATTATATCTACTCTAAGTTCACAAAAATCTACCAGATTTGATTGCGCTCGAAATATTTATCTAAAAAACGTTCGGAAAATCATATATTAAATTTTAAAGGATGTCCCATTAAGACCACGTATTTTCAATTTTGCGACATTTTTTTATGTTGGTAATATGGCGTTATTGTTTGACATATGTGTGAAAATTAAGCTTTAGTCATGGAGAATTACATGGAAGCACATTGCACAGAAATTGTTAAAATCAACTACCGAAATAATGAGATTTTTGCAGAGACTGTACTAAAATATCGTGGTATTTTCGGTCACCATAATGCAACTTCTCATCGTACAGTAGTCAGACTAATCGAGAAATTTCAGACAAATAGGTCAGCTCAAACCCACAAAAGACCAGCCGTGTTCGTACAGCTCGGTTTAATGAAAACATTGTAGCAGTTAGTATGAGTGTGGACCTGAATATTTTCACATCGATTCGCTATCTTTCTCAGCAATTAAGACTTGCATGAAGCAGTTTACAGCGACTTTTTATTTGAATTTACATGCTTGCAAAATTCAATTGATGTACAGCGCTGAACTTTCGAAGAATAGGTCTTACAACTACAACAAATGAATGGTGATTTTTTCGAAGAAAATCATTTTGTATGAGGCACATTTCAAACTTGATAGCTATCTCAACAAATAGAACTATCACATTTGGGAAGTTGAGAATCCAAGAGTGATCCATCAACGTCCCATGCATCCACCTCGAGCCACTGTTTGGTGCGCATTTTGGGCTGGTAAAATAATTGGAGAATGCGGCTAGCAATGCGGTCACCATCAACGGCACGCCGCGACGTTCTTTACCGTGAGATAATAAAAAGCGATTGAAACAAAGGAAGTGTTGAAGACGAAATCTGAAAAGAGGGTTTTTTTTAAAATGAAAGGTATATGGCGATCACCCAAAAACAATACCTGAACTGAAAGACGAATTTCCAAGCGCCATTGATACAATTGAGTTGACACTATTCCAAAATATCATAAAAAACTTCATCAAAAGGACCAACGTGTGCCATCAGTCACGAGGCGACGTATACCGAATATTTTATATCATACATAACTTCCATGCCTACACTCTATACTAAAATAAAACATCAGAAAGTTTCAAATAAACACTGCATTTTGTTCATATTTCAAATTAGGCGGTTTTAATGGAACACCCTTTATTTTGAAGAAATGCGACAAATTATACCAGTCCTTAATCCTTTTAAACCCTCAAACAACCGCCTTATAAGTGACTTAAGCTGCTTCGAAAAAGTTATAAAGAATAAACTCAAACGCCATATTGAAGATTTAAACATCTTTGGGTTTCTAAAAGTATGGTGCTCTTAGATGTTAAAAACTCTTATAAAACTGCATCAAATTGGATTTACATTTCATCTGATCAAAATAATACAAGCCCTTTTAACGGAAAGAAGTTTTAGAGTCCCCGTGAATCAAACCCTCTCTGATGTAACCTGGTTTTTGTTTTATAAACAAGATAAAACATATTTGGTCCTTGTGATTTTATAAGCTTAGTTCGAATCCGTCTGTCGCGATTCGTCAGATTTAATTCTAAGTTTCTTACATGTGTCAATGGCTACGCCAATATGTAAGCACTTCTTTGAATCTGTAATGTGCATTATTTTCATTTAGTTTTTTTTTTATTCTATTAGCAGTGAGCGGCCAAGACGGGGTATGGTCTTACCCGCCAAAAATATTCTGATAACAAGTGAATTTCTACTGCTAGTTTTTTTTTTTTTTTATTTAATTAAATTAAATCGAACATGGCTCCGCAACGATCCAGGAAAGATAAAATAAAGCCGGCAATTGCAAAAAATATTGGAATGACTTTCATACAGGCATCTTTGATGGCAACAACTGTAAATGGTTTCAAGAAATGTGGGGTTTGGCCTTACGAGTCGTAATTTTTCACTGAGAGTGACCTTTCTCCTTTATGGACGACATATAATCTTCAAACTGAGACTTTAGCGCTAACTACAGCCACTAGACGATAGAGCATTAAACACCACAATTGCAACTGTAAGAATATTTACATTCAATTCTACAGTCTTCACACCAAGCCAAGCTGGGTGTTCTTGTAATTAGCGGAACCTTGAGACAAGATATGGTATTGAACGCATTGTTAAAAAAACAATAGATCAAACAATTGCTTGATTTATTGAATTTGAAAAAGCTTCTTGATTAATCCTGAAGCTTCTTAATTAATTTTTTTAATTATGCGCTTTTGTCAGTCGATATGCATGTGATAATCTTTAACATCACCGCTAGTTATTCGATTGCATGAGACTTGTTCAAATTCTGAGCATTAAAGATGCAGATGCAAACGTGCGTCGTTGTCCTTTTCTCGTTTTCCAGAATCGGTGGCTATTAATAAATCCTTATTTCAGGTTCTGGTTGCTTTACAAACGGAGAGTGTTTAAATGTTTGTGTAGCTACTCTACGTCCAAGGTCAATATGTAACGCCAATATCGCTTTTCAGGGATTTGAGAATTGTTATTGACCTTTTAAAGCTTCATCTGTCACCATATCTTTTTTGGCATCTTGACTACTCCTGAAAATGATTATTGAACTAAACTATACGTATGTTGAAGTAACTTATATCAAGTATCTGCCATGATAACATTTAACGCCATTGTGGGTATGTTCTTCTTCTGACAATTAATCATTTCTTACAGAGTTGCTAATGCTGCATTTTCCTCTCATTCAACAGCTTAGTTTAGCAAGTCAAGTCTGGTTGCCTACCACGAGGATGTTAAATTATAGCAACAGCCATGGGCATCGTCAAGGTTACGCCACTCTAGTCGTACAACTCCGAAGATCAACTCAGTTTGCAAATACACTCCGGCATATGGCTGTTAAATATCGCATATAAAATTGTACCTAACATATGTACTATGTGAGAGCCTAATACCCTTTTACCTAAGAAGTAATTTTGAAAGAAAACACAGGTTTTTAATTAAAAGTTGTAAATTGTCTTGCACTCTTTTGTCGAAATTTTTCATGAAAATTTTACATAAATGTGGCTGAATTTCGTAAATGGAGCGCTCAATTTGCTCTTTCAAGGCTTTAAGTCGCATGATTTGGGTGAGCAATTCTGATCATCAAGATGGACAATTACACGGCCATTAATTGAATTATTTCTTGGGCTATATGGCATGTTGCACCGTCTTATAGACATCATATGTGGCCCACATCCATGTATTGCCATTAGGTACAAAAAAAATGAATAACTGTTACTGTCTGACCAGCCGCATTTTCAAAAAGGAATGGTCCGATGATGCCTTCGCCTTCCAAACCAAAATCCACATCAAACAGTGAAACGTTTTGTGTACATTTGTTTCTCAACAATTATTCGTGGATTTTCTGAACCCCAAATTCGAACATTTTTGATGATTGACAAAGCCATCAAGATCAAAATAAGTCTTATTGCTAAAGATGATTTTTTTTTAAAAAAATCAGCATCCACTTACTGTTCTATAATCCGTTTAACAAACTCTCTTACCATTGTTCTCTCCTATAATAACCCTGCACTGTCTCTTTTTCAGCAGTCTTCCATTTCATTTTCATTCTAAATTATATTGTAGACGCTGTCGGCTTTATTAATAAATCCAAAATTTTCGTTTTAGACATACTCGTATTAACATCTGTAGTATATTGTTTTTAATATTGGCTGGAGAAGGACGCTCTTTGATGGAATAAGCTACTAATATATTCTGAAGTTTTCATCCCCTTTCAATTACCTACTTTACTTTGTTGGTGCTTCTATCAGACTTATCAATATTCCGTTTATGCATGCTTAAATGCTTTCTTTGTTATTCGTAATAGGTAATTATTTATCAGTTACCTTTTTGAGTACCTACAAGCAGTTAGGGGCATACCTAATAGGGGTCCGGAAAAAAGTAGCTGTTCCTTTGTAAAAGTCAAGGAGTTTCAGCAAAGGCTTAAAAACGACTTGGCCTAAACCAGTTTCGAAGAAATCAGTGATAACCTGACTACTTAAAATCATTCGATTTGGTACTTTCGCAGCGACACGAGTTCTGGTGTCATTGCATTAGGACAGAGTCAAAAAAGTCGGCTCGCTTATTCATCAAAACTTAAGTGCGTGGATTACGTCGAACTCATATTGCATTAAATTTTCTGCCATGGAAAAAAATTAACTAACGAAATAAGATGTGGAATGGTCATTAAATACAATAATAAACATGGTATAAGATCAACATTGCAACGCTAAATTATATGCGCTGAAATATTGTAAAAATATCCAGCAATATTTTATCACTAAACCCGTTTATAGACGAACAAAACTACAGAAAAATCCAATCATACTTCTTCATAACCATATAACGAAGCTAATAATTATTAATAAAGGACACAAGACGGCGCAAGACGGCACAAGACGCAAGTTTGGGATAATAATTCATGGAAATAATCGGGTGAAAAAATCGTAAGGAAGTGTGTCAAATGAACTCAATTCAATTCGCACAGCGTTACACAAATTATGGGAGATCTACCCTCTGCTCGTGCAAGAGGGGCATAGACTACACAGGTCCAATCCAAATAAAAACCACAAGAGATAGAGGTGTCAAGTCTTACAAGGGATATATTTCGACGTTTGTTTATTTCAGTACAAAAGCAATACATATTAAGGTAGTATCCAAGCTAACAAAAGAAGCATTCAAAGCAGCATTCAGAAGATTTACGTCAAGGAAATGTCTTCTTTCCAATATTTACAGTGACAATAGAACTACCTTTGTCGGTACAAAAAGAGATCTGAATAGTGACTTTCGATAAACGAAATTTTTATTAATACTATATGTTTTGCTTCGTCCTTTTAAAGAATTCGTTGTCATTTGATCCCCGCGGCAGTTCCTCACTTCAGAGGAGGGTAAAATCAGTTAAATATCGTTTGAAGCGAAGAATCTTCTTTCTCTTTGTATTCTATTTTCCGAAAAACGTAACACATACTTTGGCATCATAAATGTTGTCATACCCACTTAAATTCTAAGTTCTTAAAAAAAAAATAAAATTACGCTTTAAGAAATTACTACTACATTGTATCCTATAATATGTGGCCCGAACATGAAAGTACGACATCAGCAAGATTTTTAGTAGGATAAGCTATAGTTGCGCCATTGGAACCAAGCAAACTAGAACTAACACGATGAAACTTAATTCAAAAGATGACGCAGTATTTCGTATGTATCCTATGTATATGTATGTGTTCTATATATCATTGTACAATTAAGATATAATCTTATATTAAATTGTACAAGCTATTACATTACAATATTTTATTTCTTAGATAAAATATTGAATAAAATAAAATATATGAAAGTAAAATTAAAACGGAGAGTAGAAAAAACTAAGAGATAGAGAAACGATTATAACGCATAGTATTTTAAAGCTTCTCTAATAAAAGAAGCTGTGTTTTTATACATTTAATATGCAAGGATAGATCATTCCAAAGATGAATCACATGTATAGGGTTCTCCAATAGGGACTTGACAACTTTGAATTTAATTTGTGAACGCACTCTTTCACTAATCATCAAACTGTCACTGTCAATTTATTCAGTAAACTCAACATTTTTATCATAGTAAGGTACACTAACGAGCTACGTTCTCCGATTGGGTTCTGGTTCTGTGCTTCATGAATCACCACTTCATCCACAAAAAATAACTTTTTGGTGCGGTTTGCATGCTGGCGGCGTTATTGGGCCATATTTTTTCGTCGACGAGAACGATCGTCACGTTACTGTGAATGGTCAGCATTATCGCGCCATGATCACCAATTATTTTTGGCCCAAATTGGAAGATATGGACTTGGGCGACATGTGGTTTCAACAGGATAGTGCCACAAGCCACACAGCACACGCTACAATCGATTTATTGAAGAGTAAGTATGGTGAGCGTATTATCTCAAGACATGGGCCAGTCGATTGGCCGCCTCGTTCCTGCAATTTAACGCCGCTTGATTTTTTTCTGTGGGGCTACGTTAAGTCATTGGTTTATGCCAACACGCCGACGGCGTTGAAAGAGCTCAGAGCCAACACTGAACGAAATAGCGGCCGTTTCGGCCGAAATGTATGGCCGAGTAGTTAAAAATTGAGTCCAACGAATCGATCGCTGCAAACGTGCCCGCGGTGGCCATATGAACGAATTCGAGTTCCATTCATAAATGTTTTGATTGTACTTCAAGTTTTTGAAATATCTCAAATGGTTTGCCTTTTATTTAATAAAAAAAAAGATGTCAAGTCGTTATTAGAAAACCCTATATATAAAATTATCGGCTAGTAATTAAATACGAGTACTTATATCTAGGTGAAATTATTTTCATTGTTCTTGGCTTTGGTTCATTAGTTGAATTGTTCTATAGTTAATTAAGGCTGTTAATAAACAGCTTGGTTTTTTTTTTGTAAATTCAGATATGTAATCAATCAACTTATATTAAAAGTATGTATACCATATCTTGCCCAACTATTGTATGCCGCGATATGTTTCCATTTGAATGAGTAATCCATGTCGGAATAAATTTCACATTCATAAAGAAATATTGGAAAATTGAAAGCTTTAACGAGCTTTAGCTTAACACTTGTCGGAAGATACTTTATCTTTAGATACAATTTTATTAACGTGAATATTACAATTCAAGCAGTTACTGAAGTATATCCCAAAATTTTTTATGTTATCTACGTAATTATTGAAAGGTACACTTAGTTTTTTCTACTTCTGTTAATGATCATATCTTTAGTTTTTTCTGGATTGATTGAATAAGTCCATTATTTAGAGATCATATAATATCAAGTGTTATTTAACCCTAAATTAATTTGGGAACAACAACAACAACAATATAATCAGCATATATATGATGTTAGCAAGTCGTAAAACACTTAGATATGTCATTCATGAAACATGAAAACAGTTAAGGACCCAGTACAAAACGTTGAGGAATACCTAAAGAGACTTGAAAAAGCGAAGAATATTTATTACCGACAAATACATATTTAGACCTGTTTGCTAAATATGAAGCCATTAAATTGCAGAGGGAGGTCTCAAAAAGTAATTACCTTTCCATCTTATTTTAGTTACAATTCACGCTATTCACGCTATCAAACGCTTAGTAGTAGTAGTAGTAGGTAGTATTTAATTTTCTTATAGGCTTAGGATACAATCAAATAATTTACTGAATATAAATATAAAAATTCAAGTTTTATATATAAACTTTAAGAAAAATTGGTGACGTTCAATATTTAAATATGGATATAAAATAGTGTGGAATGTCACTTAAATTTGTTAGAGTGAAACTTAACTAAACTAAACTAAAAAAAAGGAAAGAAAACATTTTAAGCTACGACATTATCAAAATCATAAAACTAAAGTAATCCAGAAAGAAGGAAGAAAAAATGCTAACGAGAAGGAGAACAAGAATGATAAAAGCAAAATGTTATACATACAAAATTCTAACATTCATCAACTCACTCAAGTAGAAAACATTTATTACTATAACTAAGATTATTAGTAAAGGAGTGTGACGAAAAACCAGGCGAACAACAGCAGTTGGATATAGAAATAGAAATAAAGATTTACATCAAAACTATACGAAAAAGATAAACTAAAAACTATTATCTTAATTTTTGAGCTTATTTCTAGAATGTGTTCCGCAAACCAAAGGCCCATTTGCTGATACGTAACATAAATCTCAATATATAGGATGTTCTAATAACGACTTGACAACATTTTTTTTTAAATAAAAGGCAAACCATTTGAGATATTTCAAAAACTTTATTATTGGCTTGAAGTACAATCAAAGCATTTATAAATGAAACTTGACTTCGTTCATATGACCACCGGGGGCACGTTTGCAGCTGTCGATTCGTTGAACCCAATTTTCAACGCTTCGGCCCCACATTTCGGCCGAAACGGCCGCTATTTCGCGTTCAATGTTGGCTCTGAGCTCTTCCACCCGATCAATAACGCATATTTTGCTTATTGACGAACCCATTGAGCCAAAAATGAGCTTTGTCACTGAAGATGATTTTACGATATAATTCATCATCTTGGCGCATCTTCTCCAGAACCCAATCGGAGAAAGTACGTCGCTTCAAATGGTCCATCGGCTTCAATTCTTGAGTTAGCATGATCTTGTATGGGTGTATATAAAGATCCTTACTCAAAATACGCCATAATGTGGTCTGAGCGATGCCTAATTCTTGACAACGCCGTGGAATTGACTGATTTGGATCGTTTGCTACGGACGTCTGAACGGCAGCGATATTTTTGACACTTCGACCAACCCGTTGTCTCACTGACACGGCAACATCACACAACGAATATGTTAACTAAAATTTTTGCACTAAACTTGTTATTGCTTGTCTACTAGGGCGAGAATTACGACCGAAAATTGGAGTTAACGCAGTCACCGACTCCGAATATCTGTAGAAAATTTTTATAATTTGCAGACGTTGCTCGTTAGTGTACTTTACCATGATGAACATTTTGAGTTACCTGAATAAATTGACAGTGACAGTTTGATGATTAGTGAAGTAATTAGTGAGTGCGTTCACAAATTAAATTCAAATTTGTCAAGTCCCTATTGAAAAACCCTATATAACTAAGTATAACATAAGTTATATGTGATACTTAAGTTTATATTATGTTAGTTGTACGAAAAAAATTATGTCAAACATAGTAAGCGCCCTCTTTGAAATAAGAACTAACCTAAAGTTAGGTAATTCAAGTGTCAAAAATCGGTTTGTCCTTGTGAAACATGTTTATTTATTTATCGTTATGGCTACAAATTTTAAGAAAAGGAACCCAAATTTTTCATAAAATGAAAAATCACTTCTTTATCATTGTGCTTTTGATGAAAAAGAAATCATCGAAAACAAAAAACCGACGGCGCAACCTGGAAAGACAAGGAAAGAGCTTGGCAACGGATTGAAAAAAATTTTAACTGATGGTCGGGGTTATGTTACAGAAACAGAAATACCGAGTCCCTCGAACGATTCTACAATAACTACAAAGCAGAAATAAAAAAACAAGCGGCAAAAGAAAAAAGTTCCAGTTTACAAACGAAGAGTAAACTTATTCACACCATTCATTCTGATCCTTATTTTGAACTGGCAGTTAACATCATGAACCCGAAAACCGTTTTTGGGTTGGAAAACGAATTTGATGTTGACAGCATGATTAAATTTCGCCAGATAAAGAAAAAGACACTACGCCACAAATAGTTTTGACAAAAGATTTTAAAAAACAACTTCAAGAGAATACATAGACGTTCCGAAGAATTCGCCTCAAGTACACAGCAACAAGATATCTGAGCAGTATTTCGAACTTTCAAAGCATAAAATCAAACTGTCTGAACTGTATTATGATACTTTAAAAGAAGAAGCAATTCAAAAACAGTATCAAAGTAATGTTGAGCATGACCTTGAAAAAAAAAATCTTTAGAACTACAATAGATATCAAACTAGTGAAGTGTTAAAAAAAATACAAAAAGAAAGCTGCACAGCAAAAGAGGCCCAGAATTTTCACAAAAGCATTGAATTTTTTTTTGAACGATGTAAACAAATGAATTAAAGAAATTTTAAGTTAAATATTTTTGTTTTTGTTTCAAATTTATCAAATTCGTTCGCTTTTGCATATTCATATTAAAGGAATTCGAGCTTGAGTTGTTAGTTTGAAAACCATTTTCATTATGTATCTCTCCTTCAGTATTAACTCATTGAAGCCCATCTTCACTAAAATCTCCCAGGAGGGTCATCGAGATGACTATTTTACCTCATTTTATTGTGTAAAGTGCAGGTCGTAATGATAACTCTTAAAACTGTACTAAATTTTATTCGGGCGCCATAAGCCAAAACGGGAAATCTTCCTTTTAAAATCCCAAATGCTTTTTCTTTTACACCTTGTACGAATTTGATACTGTACAACTCTTCTGCTGAACTTCTTGGATTAAGAAGAGGTGTCATCAAATAAGATTTTTGGGGATAGGCCGAATCTCCTATATTTTAAAAGAATTTTTAAAAACCAAATTCATGCACAAAATTAAATTTAAATAAAGCCTACCCAAGAAAAAACATTCTGTACTTGTACTTGACTGTCTCTATAAAACATTTCGAATCCTGCAATTACTGAAAATTGTTGCATCATGCGTAGTTCCTGGCCATCTAGCTACTACATTTGTTAATATCATTTTAGCGTTGCAAATCGCTTGAACATTGATAGAGAAATAACTTTTGCTGTTGCGAAAACCTTCTCAATCCGTACCACCTTGATAAATAACATCTATTTGTATATTAATATGTAAATAAATTTTTAATAATAATTATTACCGGGAGACTGAATTTTTACGTGTGTACCGTCAGTAGCTCCAATTAAATAACATAATTGGAAACAATGCTATACAAAAGAAATCGCCTATGTTTTTTTGCAATTTCAGCTTCAGTTTTAAGAAACTGTATAAAGTCGTTCCAAGCTTAGCTTTTGCCCTGGAAACTCTCAAGACTATCCTTGAAACTGTTGAGACATGCATTCCACCAAAATCGGATATACTTAGCAACGCAACTAAAAATTGATTAACCGGAGCGATAGAATTGTTCTTGGGAAGGGAAAATATATGTTTTAATTTTATTGTAATATACATATTTCAGACGTATTACCTGTTGGATGGACATTGTAAGGAGCATTCTATTTTATTCAAAATAACTTTTGTTATTTCTATTGTTAATCGAAATCTTTTGAAAAAAGATAGCTCATCAGAAGAGTAAAAATAATTATTTCTCTCGTAAATTTGAAGAGGAACTCCAACTTCTAAAGTTTCAAGAACTTCCACATCATCTTCAATCAAGTTCGGCAGTTCAAAATCGATTTTTATTGAATTCAGCATTAATATTATTTTAATAATCTTCACTATTCTTAAATAATAATTAAAAAAACAACAAAAAATGAAAATTTAAATTCAATATAACTATCTTATGGGATATTTTTTCTACCACTTTATTTATGTTCAACTTTAGGATTTTCATGTTCGAGTTTACATTTGGTGCAAAGCAATAAGTGAAACTTAAGGGCTTATGTTAAACATAAATTTTAAAGTTTCGTATCAGCAAACGGGCCTAAGATCCCGATTAAAATCTCAAACTAGGTCCAATGGGCTGTTTAGGCCATAAGCAAAACCAGTTAGTGAACCCTTAAAATTTTTAGCAAAGAGAGAATTGATATAGACGAGCACCAGAATAGAACCTAAAACTGAGCTTTGAGGAGCACCTAAGTTAAAATATTTAACTCCACTCCTTACCTCGTCAAGTTTTACTCTTTGTGACCTGATTTTAAGGTATGTCATAAACCAAAGGAAATCCAGCCTTTTTCAGTTTTCTAAGTACAATATTATCGTTGACCATGTCCAATCCAGCCGTACATTTTTGACCATCTAGGTGAGATGTTATTTGTGAACAAAACTGTAACAATTTCCGTCGATTTGCCTTTTAGAAAACCAAATTGCGAAGGGTTGAAAAATCTAGTATTATCTAAGGAACTCATTATTCTTTTTTATACATTTTTCAAAAATTTTACTAAAAACCGAAGAATTGAGATGAGCCTATAGTTACCAATTTCTGTATCTGGACCTTTTTTATGTAAATGAATGACGTCTGCACGTTTAAGATCTTCAGGAAATGCACCACCAAACACGCAACGATTATAAAAAAAAGCCAAGACATCAACTAAAAAACATGCAATCTTTTTAAGAACAAAATTAGATATATTTATCATCAGATCCATACGACTTCGAGTAGGGTAAGGATCTTATATTTTCAAAATTTCAGAAGGTGAAATAGTCTGGAAAGCAAAACTATAATTATGGAAAGGTTCAACAGGTTCGCATATGGAAGAACAAGTACAGAAAATTGAAGGGAAAGTAGTTGGTTGTAGACTTCAACCAGTATTTGCAAAATAATGGTTAAAAGCATCAGCAATAGCAAACTTGTCATTCACGTCAGAATTGTCAACACGTAAAACAGTAAGTTTTTTTAGAAGCAGAAGATCTATTTAGTATGTTATTAACTACCTGTTATTCTTTTTTTAGATTACCATATGGAGAAGTAAAAAGAGCACGGTAATGACATGACATAAAGAATATTTTAGTTTATTGCAATCAACTTTAGATCAATTAGGAAAGAAATTAGAAGATCTGCAAACAGTAGATATAGGGATTGGGATTCCTGTCATACTGTGGTCAGTAATTTTTATGTAGATCAAATACACACGTTACGCACTCATTGAGAGCTACATTTCTTAGACGACCATAAATAGTCGTAAGGTATGTAGAAGTATTTTTATAAAAAAAAAACGGAAAAACATCATTCGAGCCGAGAGCTTTCGTTTTGATGTTTAAAATTGTTTGACCAATAAAACTCTGGAAAGTAAAAACGTATCTTCTTGCAGGTGGCCAGTGATTGTAGGAATGATTTGAAAAATCAGTGCGTTGCAGTTGCTTTAAACAAAATTTATATTAAGCTCATCATGACATCGATGACATTTATATCTTCTTCACCTTCGGTAAAAAAGATTACGTCTATTAATATGGCTTAAATCTTCTGATGTAAGCCCGTGAATATTGATCTTTTTAGAAATTTTTCTTTCGGGCTCATGTTTTTGAAATAAGTTATGAATAAAATTGTGAAAATGCTAGAGTTGATTCTTAACATTACTTATTGTATACATTTAAATCCAATTCAACCTCTTGCAATTATTAAACAATGTACCTAAATTGATTTTTAAAAAAATTTATAACGTTCCTGCATCTTTATTTACACTAACTTGAAAAGCATTTATGTTTAAAACTATCAAATCATGATGTAAAAATTCAGGAGTAAGAATTTGGTCGTAATAGATCATGGAATCGGAATTGGATACAATAAACAAATCTAAAAGCGAGGGTCATTTGTTTGGTACAAAGTGAGTTGATTGATTGTAATTCGTAAAATATAAATTGAAGGATTCTATCATATAAACGAATTGTTTGTTTTTTCCCTCCAGGATATTTAAATGTAGGTCTCCGCAAAATACAACTTTTGCATAAAGTAATTGTAATTGGAGTTTGCTATGTTTGGTGCCATGTAAATGTATACACCCTATCAACATTTTGTCATAAGTACGGGTATGTGTAATTTCAACAAAAAATATACTTGTTAAAAATTGTAAGCTGAATATTTGTCAGGGCTTCTGCAACAAATGAAATGACAAGCTAGTAATCATAGCTTTGAAGTAGGAGACGTTGTTTTTCTTAAGGACGAAAACTGGCCACTGGCTTAAACAATACAAGTTCATCCAAATCGAAAGAAAATGGGATAAGGAAGAGAAAATTTGTCCATTTCTTATTGAAAATTAGCCAATCACTGAAAAAATACCTAAACAAAATCCATCATACTTAGTCCTTCATCCTTTACGAAAGCAGAACTACAAACTAATAGACAGCAAAACACCAAATTAAACTCAGCTCTCATTTATTTAATGATTGAATTAAGTTGCTTAGCACAAACCTGTGCACAATATCCTATAAAACATCCACGTTGAACAGGCAGGGCAGGTCAAGATAATCCGTACGGATGAGAACAGAAAAGTCGATGAGATTGTCAAAAGAATGAAACAATCTAATACAATAATATAAATAATATAGATAAATAAAATTAACAAACAAAAATACAATATAATGGTATAATAATTACTAAATCCTCTCAAGACTAAGGAAACTTCAATTAAACGTGAACTAGAAATATTGAATACATCATACGGTCAAGGAATTTATAGTCGTTTTAAGAAGGTATTATTTAGGAAACTGTTCATAATAGTGTTTGGAGCTTATAACGATGTTTATACAAGTATAAACTCCTTTGATCATAATCAAGAACTGTTAAGAAGCGCAATTCACCAACAGAATACTTTAATGGTGTTAACAGCCACCTATATTAATGAACTGCATGCCAATACAAAGTATTGATTTGATGTAATGTTATAGCTAAAATCAAGAAATTGGACAGCTGGTTTGAAAAAATTTATGAAAACAAGAAAGGATTACAGATTCTAGCAGCATACCAAATTTCTTTTAACTAGGTTACTGAAATGAAGGATCAATATATATGGTAAAACTCACAACGTCGGAATCGAAAAGTTTCTTTCTTACATAAAGCCATTGATAGCGTTTCAGTAAAACTTTCAACAAATTTAATAATTGTAAGGCCGCTCTTCAATGGAATTATGATCAAATTTAACGTGGATCAAGTGATTATCAGCGGATTTCTACACATTGCTGAAATAGCTTCATATGATCTTCTCAAAATTACTCCCATACCTCACCGCATAAGTGATAACATATATGTATTACCAGAAGTATCACCAACCTTCTGAGCGGTATATTATAATAACCAATACTTCTTTGAATTATCGAGGTTTAACTAAGAAGATGTAGCGTATTAGGAAAGTACACTTTCTTGTGCAATCAAAGAGTAGTAAATCAGATACGAAAGGCAACCGTGTTTTCAATGATCTACATCGTCGATCGACAAAAGATGATTAGCCTATGCGTTAGTTTTTATTACTTAACAACACGTAGAAGCATTTATGCCTCCAAAACATACGGTTGTTCGTGGGTAATTCACTAGCTGAAGCTGCAGTAGTTTGCAATTGGCAAAGAGAAGACATCGTATTAGAATGAGTTGGTATCGTTCAATTAAGCCAACGCTTTGTTATTCAAATCCAGAACAACACTCTATTTTCAAAAGGAAATCCCAACATAGATATTCAATTTACTTTCTTTGAACATATGTATTTTATTTTTACCAATACTTTAACCATAAAATCTGAGTCTTTTAATTCCAGGTCAAAATCCAAAGAATCTATTTTATCCACAGTCGACTCATGGGATAAGGCAAAGGAAGACTCCATTGTCATGGGAAATATTTTCTTATTGGCGCCAAATTACACTTCATTTAACAGTAATTTGGTTAATGTGCAACACTGATGCGTATTATAATTTGGAAATGTGCAATTGTGCTGCGAAGAAGGAAGCCAATTAACCTAAGAACAAACTTATGTTACGATAATTTGATGGTGAATCTGTTTCTTCAGCAAATGATCCTGATCTACTTCGTAGATATATCTTTAGTACGGTAACTGATTCTTAGTATTGTCCCCACATATTTTGATAAGTGCGCGTCTTGCACCTCAAATTTGCACCTCAAAACCCTAATTGCTAAGTGCGCTTGTCGCACCTTATTTTTTTTTATTTATTTGTAGCACAGTTAAAACTTAGTATCTGAGAAATATATATGCAGATCTTATGAAAGAAGCATCTCACATAAAACAGTTTTTGAGAACTTTCATCTATCCATTCAGGACATCAAACAAATCAGAACTAAAATAATTTTGAAATGTACAGAAACAGTTTAACTCAGCATAAACAAAACAATAATACATTCGCATCAAAAACCAATATTAAATGTTATAGTGGTACTTATTCTAAAAATAAAAAACAATCAAAAAATTAAATTTTGTCGGATACGTTCCTAGGCCTCACTTTTGAAGAAATATGAACCGATGATTCCACCACGATGATTCCCTTCCATAAATCAAACCAAACCATTGTTTTATCTAGATATAATAGCAGCTCTAGGAGCTCTTCGGGTTGCTCTGCACCATAAATACGGCTAGTTTGCTTATTGATAAAGCCATTAATCCAGAAATGGGACTCATCGCTGAATAAATTTTTGGTCGAAAACAAATAGAGACAAATCGGAAGGTTGGCCGGCCGGGTTCCGTTCTTGCACGAATTGGATTGTATGTTTTAAACCAAGATCATCACATAAAATACGCCAAGTTATTGCATACGGCAAGCCAAGTTGTTAAGGACGGTGTCGAATCGATTCATCACGCTCACCGCTACCGCCGCTATATTTTCTTCATTAGATGTCGTCTACTTAGTCATGTTTTATCCAATAATGAAAATTGGGTTTCAAACTTTTCGATTGGATAGCGAAATATTCGTTCAATAGGCCGATTATGTGGACCAAAAATTGCTCTAAGCACAAGAAACACCTTTCTTGTAGAATGCTAATATTCGTAATATGTTACAACTTAATAACTTGCTGTCTTTCCATGATGATATGTCAAACAATACTAAACAGAAATTCCATATCACTGTACCAGGACGCATGCGTTATCTGCAATGAAATCCCCACTAGAAAAATTACCTCTAAAAGAATCACCTTTAACTGAATATGCATAAATAGTGAGAGAACTTAAAACATAACTTAACGAAAAACAGTATATGTGTTGAAAGCTTACGACGTTTAAAAACAAAACCTTCGACGGTTTTGTAGGACAAAATATACGCAAATCCTTTCAGGAAAAATTAACTCGGATTAGGAATATGTAGAGATTACCAAATGTACAATACTATAAACTTAAGTCAAACAAAGCTGCTGAAGCGGACGGCCTGACTGCGGAGCTCTTCAAAGCGGCAGGCAAGTTGGGAGCACACACCAACTCATCTATAAAATATGGTCGGACGAAAGTATAACCGATGAATGGAACCTCAGCATTGTTTGTTCGATCATCAAGAAAGGAGATCCTCTGAACTGCGCCAACTACAGAGCCATCGGTTTTCATAACATGGCCTACAATATCCTTTCTGCCATATTATTTAAATACCTAAAGTGGTTCACCAATAGCCTGATTGGTCCATATCAGTGTGACTTTAGGTCAAGAAACCCTATCATTGACCAAATATTCACGCTACGGCAGATCTTGAAAAGAAACTCATGAGTTCCAATCGATACACACCGCCTATTCATCAACTTTAAGGCCGCATATGACAGCATCTATAGAGACGAGCTTTGCAGAACAATATCCAGTTTTTGCTTCCGTAAAGAACTTACCGAGACCTTTGATGACAAAAAAGGATTTCGACAAACCGACGCGCTGTCATGCGATTTCTTGATCATCATTCTTGAAAGATTAGTGTAAATCTAACCCACCAACATAAGAATAACTCTGGCCAATTGCTAGTTGTTTGGGCTAAAAAGGCAATTGACTATCAAGGCCCTCTCTCAAACATCAAAAGTGACCTTATAGCAACGTCCCATACACAACACAGAACAAGAATTAAGTATAATAAGACAAGGAAGAGAATTAGCGATGCTTTCAAAAAATTCATAACTGTGCATAAGGCTTCATTATCAAATATTTTATTATCACTTCAACCAGGAAATTGACCATGAGCACTAGCTAAATCACAAGAACTAGAATCTAACAATATTAGAGTTAATTGCATTTTATAATTTCGTCAGCAGTTTCCTATGTGAATTTATAGGAACACAAAATAATAATCCTTGATTGGACCAAAGAAATGCATGAATGATGGTGGAACGCAGAAAAATAAACTCGTCATCGACCACAAAAAAAATGAACGAATACACAATATCAAAAAAATATCCAATACCCAAAATCACACCAACGTGATTTTGTCCAATTTAGGTAAATCAAAGTACTTTTTCACGCTAGACTTAGAATCAGAATTCCATCAATACATGAAGAAAGGAAAAGATATTGAAAAACAAGTTTTTCAGTAAATAACAATAACAAAGCTATGAACAACGTATTTAATAAATATATAAGAAAATTTTGTCGTGTCAAACACAAACTCTACAATACTACAATACTCTACTACAATATAAACGCTAAGAGATACAAACATGAAAATATCGCTAGAGAAATTTTGTGAGGATCAAATAGATCTCTTAGGTTATGCAATAAGCAAAACAATTTATAAAGGGTGATTCATCGTAAGGTTTGATTTATAATGTAAGATAAAATACATAAATTTAAAAGCGAACTTAAAATTTTTATTATCAGTTAAAAGAACAATTTATGACATATACTTTTTAAAAATGCTATTATGTAAATGTTGACCATAACTACATCTGAGATAGTTCATTCGGAAGGTCTAATTTGTTCGAATCGTTCGAGTCGACTGGTAGCTCGCAGATAACACGAGTTATGTTGGTTTTTAAAGCGTAAATCGTAGCTGGCTTATTCCTGAAGACCTGAGACTTTACATATCTCCAGAGAAAATAGTCCAAAGGTGTGATATAGCACGATCTAGGCGACAAATTTACCGTAGAAAAACGTGAAATTAAGTGCTCACCAAAATAATTTCCCAACAAGTAGCGTCGTCTTGTTGAAACCAGAGCTCATCGAGACTATGTGTTTGAGTTTCCGGAAGCACAAATTCCGTTAACAGGGCGCAAAAACGGTTACCATTGACGGTAACATTCTGACTTTCCTTATTTTTGAAGAAATATGGACCAATGATTCCACCAGCCCATAAACCATACCATACCGTTGTTTTTAATGGATATAATGGTAGCTCTTGGTACTCTTCGGGTTCCTCATCAGCCCACGGTTTTTTAGCACTGGATAGTGTTGGTGTCTATTTAGCTAGAACACTAATCTGATTGTATCAAACAAATACGTTTGAAAGGTGACATGTCAGGCTACATTTTTTGTGAGGACAGCTGTGTAATTCGTTGCTCGTGTTAAAAGTTATACTGATTTGAATATGAGTGAAATATCTAAAGAAATACGCTATGTGATGCTTTTTACTATAAAAAAGGGAAAAACGCTGCGAAAACATACCGAAAACGGACCCAGGAGTGGCTTGTTCGATTCCGTTCCGGAAACTTCGATGTAAAAGATGCACCTCGCACTGGTTGGCCTGTCACTGAAAAAGTCGATGAAATTTTGCAACTGATGGAGCAAGACCAGCACGGAAGTTGTCTGGAGATAGCGGAGACACTTAACATCAACTGTATGACAGTTTGGAATCATCTAAAAACGAACAGGCTACTCAAAGAAGCTCGATGTTTGGGTGCCACATGAATTAACGCAAAGAAATTTGATAGACCGAATAACCATCAGTGAAGCGCTGCTGAAAAGTAACGAAATGGAACTATTTTTGAAGCTATTCATTAAGGGCGATACAAAAATGAATTAAATACGAGAAAATCCAACGCGAGCGATCATGGTTAAAGGCCGGTGACCGACCACAAACGACTTCAAATGTTGAGTGCTTGGTGGGATTGGAAAGGAATTGTCTATTATAAGCTGCTAGAAAATGGCAAAACAGTCAATTCAATCCTCTACTGTGCACGACTCGACCGTTTGAATGAAGCTATCAAGAAAGATCGACCGGAACAAATTGCATCCACGATAGAGTGAGAACATTGCACCCTCTGATTACCATTTGTAGACCCAAAAGAGGTCCAAACAATACAAGAATTTCCTATACCTACAAGTTATCTAGGAATTACCGGTTATCACAAGTAATTTATCAAGGATTATGTAAATACAGATAGCCACTAACTTAGCATTTAAAAGGCGAGGGCCGTAAAATTTTAAATGTCCAGTTATTTATTTCAAACAGATGTCATTAACAATAATTTTATTTTTTTCTGTGAAGCTTTAGTGCTTATCTACAGAAGGACGCAGATAGGAAGTAAATTAGTTTTTCTTAAGCATTTACACATGTTATTACCCTTAAGATAATGTTGTTTTATTTTTCTTTTTCTTGACTTCACGAATGTTGCTTAGGTTTGGTGGGAGGCTGTTGAGTAGACTCGACACAGTGTAACTTACAGTTCGTTTTCCGTATTTATTTATGATTGTTATAAGCTTTTGCATCCCCTTAGTTTGTCTCCTCGTATGAAACACGTGATTAGTTAATATTCGAAAACTTAGATCGTCGAAATAGCCGGATGTTGTACTCATTTCGTAGATCTGCTTCACTTTTAGAGTTCCTATATCACTTTTTATTTATTTTTTGACATTAGCTTGCTAGCTCGGTCCTTTATATTTTGCAACTTGTCAATGTGCATTTGCGCTGCACTGCCCCACGCCCGATTACATACCTTAACCTTGATTCTTTAAATGCGTGGTTGACAAGTTTTTGGACAGCGGTTGACGACTTTGAATTGAATAGATGCAAATGCAAATAGATAAACACTGAACTCGTTCCTGAGATTATTTATATGTGGCTCCCAAAGAAAGTGACTGTCGATAGTAATGCCAAGATATTTTTAAGTATCAACCATCTTAACATTTTCTCCCGCTGCTGTATTTTAAAAACGGGGATTTTTAGTATCTTGAGCTGCAAATATGCATGGCTTTTGTTTTTAAATAATTTGTTACTATTTAATTATCATGACACCATTTGCATGCTTCATTGAACTCATTTTGCATTATTAACATAGCTTCTTCTGACGACTGGTGAGACACAACAGTGGCCGTGTCGTCCGCATATGCAAACGTTATATTCCTCTTTGAACACATTAAGAATTCACTGGTGTACAATATGAAAAGTAGGGGGTCGAGGTTAGAACTTTTAAATTCAAACAGCAAAAAAAAAAGAAAGAAAATAAGGTACTTACTTTTCCGTACTTTATTCAACTTAAGACTTAAGACTGAGGACTAGCACTAAGACTAACATTTCATAAACGTATTCTTCTTATAAAGTACCATACTCGGTGGTACACAAATATTTCCTAATGCAATGCAAAATTTAACTCTTGGAATTTTTCTTATCGATTGCTTATGCAGTCGATTCACTTGATTCAGCAATTCACTACTATTGCTGAAGTAGGCAAAGTACCCTATGTTAACAGCACATTATTATTTATGTAGTAGTAGTGGTATTTATTATATTGTAGGTTTAAGATACAATCAAATAATTCACTTGATATTAATATATAAAAATGCAAGTTCTAAATATTGGTCATATAAAAAGTCTCCGCGGTTTTTTGGTACATTTTTGGAAAAAAAAAATTCTGTATTCAAAATCAATTTCAATCAAGTACATATTTGCCATTATTATCTATGACCTTTTGGCATTTTCCGGGTAGCTTCGTAATTTCATCGGTGTGGAACTTCTGTGCTTTATCAGGAAAAAACTTGGCCAAGAGATTTTCAGCGGCTCTTCGGTTGGCCAATTTCTTACCATCAAGAGAGTTTTGCAAAGACCGAAGCAAATGGTAATCAGATGATGCAAGGTCCGGGCTATACGGTGGATGCATCAAAACTTCCCAATCAAGCTTCGTCAAATTGTTCCGGGTCATCTAAGTTGTGTGTGGCCTAGCATTGTCATGATGGAAGAAAAGCTTCATCCAAACGGTCGAGTCGTGCACAGTAGAGGATCAAATTGACGGTTTCGCCACGTTCTACAAGTAGCAGCTTATAATAGACGATTCCCTTCCAATCCCACCAAACACTCACCATAGCTGTAAGAAATTTCTATACGTAATATTCAATTATTAAATATTTTTATGTTAACGTACTTGACCACCCTTTTGTCTAAATCATGTATTTCATGTATATATGTACATACTATCTATTGTTTTCTAATATTGACAAATCCCTTTATTGATTGACTAAGTATTAAGAAGTTATTCGGGTATTTTCTTGACAACGTACAGTCTACGTATGAGCTTTTTTTTGTGTTAAAGAGTAACTTATAAGCTCAGAAGTGGGATCAGAGAAATAGCAAAAACATTAAATTTTTTTAAAATGATTCACTGACTGTTCATTCCCGATAAATGAACGGGCAATATTTGGGCCCTCTTTTTGAAATCACATTCATTGAGCAGTAAAAACATCCCAGTCGATTACAGCACATTCACATGTATGATCTGCCGTCTAACTCTTTTAAATTGGCCATCGTTCAATGAAATGGAAGACATATTCTTTCAGGACACAAAGCACTGGCAAATGCTGGCAGTGCGATATTTAATTGATTCTTAAGATATATCTTGAATACCAGCATTAACATATTTCATGCGTGTTATATTTATTCTGAAAATAGTTCCTTCACACAAGTTGTAATTTAGGCTGATATAAACTATTCGATGAAGTGATCTGCAACCTTTTTAACTAAGAATCTCTTTCATTCATACTAGCTAGCATCAGGTATATATTATCTCTGGCTTCCAATTCATTTGGAATTGTATAGCTGTTATAAACTGGTTTATCCTAAGTTTGACCAACATCTTTGGGCAAACCAGGAAATAAATTTTAATTTCAGCCTTGGGCTGATGTATTTTTAGTCAAACCTAGAATAACCACAGACTATGAGCGAGAATTTGCCAACTGTGTCTAGAAGAGTTGAAATTATAAAGGCCGAGTCATCTATAGTGCGCAAACCGCGTTACTGCCAAAGTCAGGGAGGCATCAAGCATGATAACCAAGACGTCGAGAAAACAAAGTAATCCTTAGGCACCTGGAAAGTTCTTTCAACTGCAGAAAAATTCCGCGTACGATCATGGCATACAAAAATCGCTATTTGAAGTTATGTTATGGTAAGTAAGGTAAGAATATGTAAATATCACATGGGCTGAAAAGTCAGTAAAACACAAAATTTTTACAAAATTCATCTTTAGTTATCAATATAGTTGCCTTCGAGGGCGATACACTGATTGAAACGATATTTCAATCTTTCGATACCAGTTTTGTAGTACGATTTCGGTTTAGCCTCAAAATAGGCCTCTGTTTCGGCGATTACTTCTTCATCGGTCTTAAATCTCTTTCCGGCGAGCATTCTTTTGAGGTCTGCGCACAGAAAATAGTCGCCAAATCTGGAGAATACGGTGGGTGGGGAAGCAATTCGTAGCCGAATTCATTCAATTTTTCCATCGTTTTCATCGACTTGTGACACGGTGCATTGTCTTGATGAAACAGCGTTTTCTTTTTCTTCAAATGCGGCCGTTTTTCTACGATTTCAACCTTCAAACGCTCCAACAACTATCTCCCCTTTTGGAGATAGTCGATGAAAACTATTCCATGTGCATCCCGAAATAAGGATGCCATAATCTTACAAGCCGACTGTTGAGTTTTTGGTCGTTTTGGAAGAGGTTCGTCGCCGGCTCACCAGTCAGCTGACTGCCGACTTGACTCTGGTGTGAAGTTTCATCCATTGTCACACACCGACGCAAAAATTCGGCTTTATTGCGGTTGAAAAGCTTTAAACACTTCTCTGAATCATCAACACGTTGTTGCTTTTGGTCGACTGTGAGCAAACGCGGCACCCACTTTGAACATAGCTTTCGCATGTCCAAATATTCGTGTATGATATATCCAACACGCTCTTTTGATATCTTCAGAGAATCAGCTATCTCGATCAACTTCACTTTACGGTCATTCGTAATCATTTTGTGGACTTTTTTGATGTTTTCATCTGAAACAGTCTCTTTTGGACGTCCACTGCGTGCATCATGTTCGGTGCTTGTATGACCACTTTTAAATTTTCCAATCCACTTGCGAATGGTTCGTTCGGCTGGTGCAGAGTCCGGGTAACACTTATCAAGCCATTTTTTTGCATCGGCTGCGTTTTTTTCCATCAGAAAGCAATGATAAATCAACACACGAAATTGCTTTGAATCCATTTTTTTTTTCACAATAACAAAAGTTGCTTCACTCCCAATGCTCCCTAATACATGGGCAGAAATTGCGGTAAAAAGTAATACTATATTTATTTATGTTACTATCTTACATTTTTATAAAACGCCAGGTTTGATAAAAAAGCTTCTTCAGATAGAGGAAGAGTTAGAAAACGCTATGAATTCGCCCGGTGAGAAGGAAAATGACACTGATAATACGAGTAAGAAGCAAACTTTTTATTATTAAGTGCTGGAATTTTCGATTTCATTATTCATTTCAATGAAGTTACTTACATAAGTTTTGTGGTGGATGGCCCCTACGACGTGATTGCTTTAATATATATAGTGAACTGTATACGTAATGCCGGCATATCGGGCCCGCCAGCTTTATTTTTTGATTTAAGGCTCGGGTCGGTCACAGACATTCTAGAATTTGTCTGTGAAGGTTGAGCCAGAAAAGTGGCACAGAACTAAGATTACGTGGGTTGGTGTTAAAAGAATTAAGTTTAAGTAAAGAAGGGCAATCAATGTAATAAGTTTCATTCGATCAGCTTTTGGTGGTAAGTTTTGGCAATCGTCCCAGGGAAGGCCACGTAAAGCAAATCGTAAATACTTGCGTTGAACCGCTTCTATCCGGAGGATGTGAGTTCTGTAGTAGGGTGACCAAACTTGACTTGCATATTCAACAAAGATTATGTAAAGGGATTTGGTAACATTGGAAAACTCCTTAGACCAGCGCTTGATGAAGCCAAGTTTTTTTTATTATATTATCAATGTGAGAACGGAAATTGAGTTCCTTATCACAGATATCACCAAAATCACGCAACTTATTCACTTAGTGAACAAGCAGATTAAAGATTAGATAGCAGCGAGGTGAAGTAGGAGGGCGCTTACGTGTATAAGTTATAGCCTGACATTTATTGACGTTGAACTCAAGGAAACTCTTCTGAGCACCAAGTACCAAGTACCAAGTACAAAATCTTTCTAAATCTTACTGTAGTGATAAGCTGTCGGAGGAAGACGATATATATCTAAAGATTTTCATGTCATGTAAACCGATATGTATCTTAATCATACCTGGTCAGAATAAATAATAAGGGACCGAGGTGGGTGCCTTGAGTGACACCAGAAGAAAGTCAGAAACCATGGACCTAAATAGAACATAGCAATTCCGTTCGTTTAAATAGGATTTAACCTATGTTACAGAGTTTATTTGGAAACCAAGACCCTTTAATTTTAGAAGGATTTTATAATGAGAAATTCTATCAAAGGCTTTGCTAAAATCGGTGACAATCACGTCAACTTCATTCTAGTGTATATAAAGTACTTGATACAAATTGCGTTAGGTTGGTGGTTGTGGATCTACCTTTGAGTAATCCGTGCTGATTGTAGGAAACAATAGATTAACAATGGAAAAGCATTATGTCATAAATAATGCTCTCAAAAAGCTTAGGTATGCAATACAGTTAAGCAATTGGTTAATAGTTGAAATATCGTCCTTTCGAACTATTTTATGTAGAGGAATAATAAAAGGCGTTTTCCAGGTTGAGGGAAATAATCCCTGGGTGATAGAAAGCTGAAAAAGAGCTGTAAGAAGTTGGGCTAGGTGCATTTCACATTTATTTAAGAATATAGAGGGGAAGATCATCAGGACCAGCAGAATAATCATCTTTGAGGTTTATTATTTTATCTTTTACTTGCTCGAAAAAGGTTGTTCAGTTTGACGTAGTTAATTAATTAATTAATTAGTTAATTAAAACTATAAGAATGCTCATAGGAAACGGGATTAAGATCATTGTCAAACGACAATGTAAGAGAAAGGGGAGGATGGTTATTATCCAACCAAGAGAAGATGTCTAATTTCTATAACGAGGCAGCTGTCTGTATCAGTGGCGAAGTCTAGGCCGAGTTGTCTGTCAATGTTATTGGTGACTCCACTTAATTAATACAGACCAGAGTCAGTATGGTAGTTGATGAAAAGATTTCCTTTATCAGAGGTGGGATTCATTGCAGTAAAAAAGGTCTGGACAATCTGAGTCAATATAAGCTTAAGTAGATTATAATCGCCTAAAAAAAAAAAAAAACAACGTCGTTGAAATCAGCAGCATTGGAAATACAATCGATTGCATAAAATACAACAGCTAGCTAAATTGGTTGAGAGGGCGAATATAGCAGCAACAAATATATAGGAATTCTACCACAAACGAATTCAAAGAAAGCAGTAGACTCCTTCTTAAAGGATCTTGACTCGAGACGAGAGTGTATAGTTAGAAGTACACCACGACCACATAAATTCTATTCTTTATCTAGACCATCGTCACGGTGTAAATCGAAGTCTTGGAAAATAATTCATTATTCTTAATATTAGGTGAGATTGGTTTCTATGAGGGCAAAAATGTCGTAGGGCATAATCTGCGAATTACGATATACGATTATAGCAGAAATCTTAGTTCGAAATCCTCTTACGTTTTGATAATACAGGCACAGACATTTTGGAGGTTCTAACAAAGAATTGAGTAATGGGTTAGGAGCGATGGTAGTTTTTGAAACTAGACCGTATTCTCTGAAGATGTAGTATGCGTTTAAAACTTACGTGAGAGGCAAAAGAAAAGAGATCCTTAGCCACATCATCAGGAGTCTAATGCTCATGAAAACGTATGAAAAGTTGCCGCAGATCATTATGATTAATGGAGGTAGTATGGGGTCTAAAAAAGGAAGTGGTGTGTTATTAGGGTGGAAATTACGCGTAGAAGATGGGGAGGGATTTAAAACATGAGAGCAAATAAAGTAAAGGTAAGCCGTTTTTGTTTGAGTGAAATAAGGAGATGTTGTTAGTTTTTTTTTGATCCTCCTCCCAGATCAAGATAAAAAGATGCGCATTTGGGAACTGGGTTCGATGGGGTGGAAGAACGTTTTATATATAAGCAACTGACCGTATGAATTGAAAAAAGGAAATGTCCCAACTTTAAAACTCCACTTTGGATCAGGAGCTTGTTTGTTCGGAGTTGAGTTTTTTTTTTTTTGTAAGAATGGGCATAGGGTTAGACTTAATGTAAGCAGTGTTCTGTTAACTAGGTTCAGTGGATTTTAAATTACTGCTAGAAAAGATACTACCTTTACCCTTGCGATGTTTGTTGTATAAGGTAATTTTTTTTTTTCAACACAAAAGAAAACTCATACGTAAACTGTACATTATCAAGAAAAAACACGAAGAACTTCTTAATACCGATGCTTTTATTAGACAGACTTGATTCCGATAAAATCTTATCAATGCCAATGATATGTTACATACTAGATATAATGATAATTACATACAAACTGTATTAGAGATCGAATGTTTGTACTGCTAGTCAATCAAGAAAAGGATTTGTCATTATTAGGAAAAAATAGATAGTATGCACATATATACATGGAATACATAATTTAGACAACAATGTGATTAAGTGCGTTAATATATGTAAAATATTTAATAATTGAACATTTTGTACAGAAATTTCTTGCAGTTGATTCCTGTATTCAGTTTTGATCTTTCCATAGTAATCTCACCCAGATTGATGATTGAAGCAGGATTGAGGAACATCCATTCATATTTTAACGGGATGCTTAGCTTGAAGATGTTGGTGAAGTTCTTACGGCAGTTGCTGACATCAATTTTAAATTTTGATTTAAAAAGGCTAATAAGCCTCATTCGATCGAGATGAGTACCTCTTATTAAAAATGAACTTGATTCAGCTTTCTTGAAATTGTTAAACTTTCTTATTCTTTTGTTCCACTCCCATAGTGTGCATAAGATTCCGGATTGTAAGATTGTGAATTCAGGAGTTGGTGTAGTAACATCAATTTTCGGAGAGAGTTGTTCTGGAAGAGAAGATGATCCAGGAGTTATTGGCGGTTCCATAATTGCGGATTCAAGCATATCAGTTAGAATCGAGATGTTGTATGATACAGTCGGTAAGGGCTGGGATCGCACCGGTATATCGTCGATTTTACTGGAAGTTCTCTGGATATGATCAGCGATTTCGTAATTCGGTTATCTGGTTGCTTAAATCACATATTTGGGACATGATGTTTTAAGCAACTGATCGTTATTTGGTGGAGGGATGTACCTTGAAGATAAAAATCGAGCGAAGACCGTAAAGAACTTAAAGAGTCAGTTATTGTGGGGATGTAAGATTTTATTATTGATTTAACACTATTGGATAGCAAGTTTTTTAAATCTTCATCATTTCGTTTTAGTATATCACTAATTTGAGGCAACTGCATAGATAAGTTTCTAAATTGATTCTTATTATAGATCGCAGATTGCTCGAGAGAAATTGATAAATCTTCAACAGATTTTAAAATATCATCGTATTTAGTAAATGACATTGAATTGTTTTCAAGGTATTGCTATTTTCTGCCGCAAAGCTATAGACACTTAATTGCAAGTAAAATGTGGAACGGGGTGATGTCCTTACACTTATCGCAATAAAACAAAAAGTTGTTTTTAAAATCTTTTAGATAAGCGATGAATTTCTTACTCAAACAAATGCAAAGAGCATGTAACGAGTTAATACAAAGGCCACTGCATATCACCATAACAGCATTTGGATCATTTGTAAGGGAGCAATTCGCATTTCCACATAATTCAGACATGATTATGATAATTCAAATAGGGTAGTTCAGTTGAAAATTTACGCAAAACGCGGTGAATGAGAATTGAGTTAGTTGTTAATTTCAATTATTGATTATTGTGAGCTTTTAATCGATTTAAAGAGAGAAAGTAAATCAAGTCAGCAGAACAAAACAAAAGGGGATGACCGATGGCAGGTAAAAATTAAATGGAAATAAATTAGGGAAGCGAAATTTAAGCACATCTGAACTAAACGAATGCCAAATATCCCTGCTAAACCTAAAACCTTGCACCTCTATCAAACTCAATTAAAAAAAGTTATATCCAAATGTTTTTTAGAGACTATTACTACCATAAGTAAATATTTTATATATTTCAACCTACAACTGTTATGTACATATTATTCTCTCTTAACTAAGTATATGAATTTCATTTTAGCCCAAAATGATGAAATGTAAACACCTGGGCCGTCGTCGTCTTCAAAGAAAGAAAATACTACAACCGGAGAAAAAACTAATCTAAGGGTCATCAGATTGACAAAGTCCCTTTACCGTTGTCACCAAGAGATAAATAAAATTCCTCATCTGTTAAAAATACTTCTTCAAATGTGTTTTGTTGTATTTAATAAAAAGGAAGTTCTGTGGCACATACTCGTACATGCATAATATGTGAACAGGTCGTGCATATTTCGTGCGCTGCCAGCGTACTTAATACATAATACAAAATGAGACAATTGAGGTGTTATACAGAGTAGGAACAAAACACGGAATAATAAACTTTTTTCTGGAATTAATATGCAAGAATGCAAAGAGTAATTTATTAATTCCAAAGATGTGGCCAACGCTAAGCTACTTCTAAGGGAGACCAGTACGAAAGATTCTAAGTTTGGGGCCGAAGATTTCATAAAATGAAACTGTAATAAAAAAATGTATTGTGTAACTCAAAGTGCCACAACAAATCACCTTGTCAAAACAAAGAATATTTTTTTTTTTGTTTATTATTGTCATAATACAAAATAACAAGAAAAAAATGTATAATTCTGATTATTTATCAATCAATTCTTCTAATATTGAAACAATGAACATTAAAATTAAAAAATTTGGTTTTATTATACCTAAATCTAAAAAAACTAGCGCATTCCTCTACGTAATTAAGTTTCGGCGTTCGACTGCCTAAATTTGTCTCTCCTAGGATTAGATATGAATTCCTTATTCAAAGGTCGAAACACGCTATTGTTTTGGATTTTGAGTAAGACTTTTTGTTAGACCTGAGGTTTGATTGTTACATATGCACTTTGCACTCTCTCTTACTATCTCTAACATCATTTGTACCACCCCGTTTTCGTGTGTATTGTGTTAAGAACTACTTTTTTGGAAAATCCATTCTAAGCACTTTTAGGTTATAACCCACACGCAGTTTTAAGATCTTCGTGTAAAGTGAAAATATACCTTTTTCGATCTTTATCATATAGTTATGTGTATTGAGCTGAATAAAACGCTCTCCTAATATAAAAACTTAGTACCTTTTCAATCTTATATAATTAATTAAAACGACGAAAAAATCAGCATTCTAGCATATTGAACAATAAAATCTTACACCCTAGAATATTTGCCAATGATATAACAAATACTGACGATCACTATAATGGAACAAACTCACTCAAGAGCTCAAAGAAACTACAAGGAAAATTCAACAAATACTCGTATATGAGGTCATGTGATATACGAGTATGTAACAAAACCAAATATGATCTCCATTTCCAAGGAAAGAATATATTCATATTCGAAAATTGTGTTAGTGAAATTAAAAGAAACAAAAATAAACCTTGGTGGAAAAAATACTGGAAATACTACAAACCTTTCAAATAAAAAGACATTAGTATCTGATAACGAAAAAGGATTCACCTCGCTACAGTTCAAAACCTTAATAAAACGTTTGAACATTTCATTGTTCAACACTATATAGCACCACATATAGAACACAATGTATAATTTTGGAGAAATTTGGAGATGTCTTAAACAAGAATATAAACTGATAAGTAATTCAAAATCAATATTTAGAGCTGATATCCAATATAGATGTAACAAAACAATATATTCAGCTATTAATGGGAAACCGATTGCCATTACTTTTAATAAAGTAAAACATGATATAACTGAACAAGTCACAGGATAAAATTTTAAAGCCATGCAATGAGAATAGAAATGTCAAAACTTATCAAAAGAGTTGAGTAATTTATGAAAATATCAGGAAATTAGTTACTGTACATTAAGGTCAAGGTATAAAAAACAGATAATGTAGAAGATTTAGGAAAACAGGTAGAACTAGGGACGAAATCACCCATCTTTCTTTTCACAAAGATGATCATCTATGCAGTAATACGAGTAGTTTCACTCGGGCTAACAAAATTCAGAAATAATAAATTATGCTACATGCTAGGTGGGGTGAAAATGGAAATGAAAAAAAAAATTTTTAAATGTTTTCTTTATTTTATTCAATATAGTCCCCTTTTAGGTTTACACTTATTCCAGCGATTTTCCAACTTCTTGATCCCGTCCGAAAAGTAATTTTCCGGAAGGTCTGCAAAATACTCCTCCGTGGCGTCTATCTTTTGAGGTTTGGGAAGAGATAATATTCCGAGGGAGCCAAACCGGGCGAATACGGTGGATGCGACAGCAATTGGAGCCGTAAGTCATTGATTTTAGCCGTGGTTGCGAAGCTTGTGCGCCGGTGCATTGTATTGCAAAAACAATTTTTTTTCCCCTTTATGTGAGGCCGTTTTGCAGCGATTTCGCTCCAATAATGCACAGTAATACTCGCTGTTGATGGTTTTTCCTTTTTCGAGATAGTCCAAGAAGAGTATGCCATGACATTTGGCATGGCTCTCTAAATATTAACGGACTTCAAGGCACCATAAACTTTTTTGCAGTAGTAGCGCATTCTGGCAGTCAAGAAATGTACACTCCACCTAGTAAAACTACTTATTATTAGAGAAAGAGAACCTTTCCATATAATATATTTATCATATTTTGAACACATTGTATCAGAGTTAGATCATCAAATAAACAACGAATATTAAACAATTAAAAGGCGCAATGTAATAAGGTTAAAGTATGCGGAAAGTATGTAATCATCATACATACTTTCGAATAATCTTATCTCATTTAACTTTTTGGATTAATAACCTCTTTAGCTACAAATAAGCATATAATGTTTTCCATTATTATATTTCTAACAACCATATTATTAATGATTTTGACAATCTATATCCCCATTTGAAAGGATTCCAAAACAGGAGCTAGAAAACAAACTATTCGAAAGACTACTCAATCGAGTAGAAGAGTTAACCGAAAAATCGAGACGTTCTTCTTAAATAAAATAGAGAGTTAAACCCAGCTTTATCTCGTTCATACTAGCTAAGATAAGGGAAATCACATCTGTACAAATAATGGAAAATTACCACATGAAATATCTAGACTATCGATGAAGTCATAACCAAACAAGATAATATTCCATCTTGAAGATAATTACAGCCTATAAATAGGAAGGTTCTATATGCCTTAACAATTATGTTCTACGACCGAAGTCAGGCTATTCGGGTCTACGTTATATCATTGATCATAACTAAAATTTACATTAGATTTAATAGTTCAAATAAATGAATTTTTTTGAGAAAAAAAAAGTAAAGAAAATATTAATTTAGATTATACATATAAAAGGAAATGAAAGTTGAGTATAATCAATAGTGAAACTGGTGAAACTCATGTGATCGACACGCGAGGGGGCCCTATTTTAAACATTAAAATTGGCAATATGATCTTAAATAACAATATTCATTCCCAGGAAGAGAAATATATTTATAATTGTAATATACCAATCTGTAATCAAGCAAAACACAATACATAGAAAACGCATTAGGCCCAAACCGAAGACCCTACGGATTGTACCTGTCCGAATGTGGGTATCAGGGTGTACTAATGAACTTTAATAGCGAGACGGAGTGCAGTGAAGCACTGGTGGTAAAAATAGCGATACAACAAGTTAAGATAGGAGATGTTAAGCCAATGCTTGATTTTGGATCCTATTTATCAAGTGCAAAGAGGTCTTAGTGGCACCTGACCATATGTGGGCATTGTACTCCAATTTTTGGCGGATAAACGCCTCCTATATTCAAGCCGGATTGAAGGTTAAGACAATTACTCCACATAAATATAGAGGAGTACTAATAAATACGAATATAATAGTAATCGGTTTTAAATGGATCTATGGAACAATGGACAACAATGACAAGAAAAATATTAACGAAAATTTCAATAGAACCTTAATGACATTAAAGAATATTCTTCCCAATGATGAAATTGTTAAATATCAAACTTACATATTGATATATTTTGAAAAATTACAGAATATAAAAACTGGTACAACTAAAAATAAACGCTTTCAAATTTATGGTAAAAGCTTAAGTATCATTGAGTCCGTATTTTAATTCTTTCAAAACAAATGTTGCCTAATTGCCTTATTGCGAAATATATCAAAAGTGATTTTTTTTTCGTTAAAACTTACAATTTTGATTTGGTCAACATTTTTTTTTGGGAAAATTATCTTATTAACTCCCATAAGATACGACTCAACTTGTTCAAACTGTGAAACTCAAAAATGGCGTATTTAGCTCGTTTGGATTTGTTATCCCCGTAAAATAAGTTGTTGGGTGCTGTATAAATAGGTCAACCACTTTGAGAAGTCAACTTAGCGATTAATAGTGTTGTGTAGAAACAGTTACACATCAATTGTGCTTATTTTACCTCCAAGTTGTAACCATCGGGTACTGGTACATCTGCTCGATTTACACTATAATATTAACGGGACAGCGGACGAATTCCTCAGATGAAACCAACGGCGAAGTAAAATCCTAGAATAACTTTAAAAAGAACTTATCCGGACTACTTCAACTTATTCGGAGCTCAGGTCATTAAGGATTTCCAAGACTAAGTCAGGGTTTTAGAAAAGAGATGGTGGCGGATGAGCCCTGAAGCTCATACAGCCGAACAGGCTACGATTTCGGTTGTGCCGCCAGGGTAACTCCCTGACCATGGAAAAAAGAAACTTAGTTACGAACCATCAACAAGGCTCTGATACGGCCATATCTACTGTTGACAACCCCTGCGAACGAAACAGGAACAACGAACTTTGGATCTGTACGTGGAATATTAGGTTACTTACATAATAGACTAATTGCAGCCGAACAACTAGCGAAGACCCTGGACTGCTGCATATGAGACGTTGCCGCCATTCAAGAAATGTGATAGGATAGGTTGGACAAAAAGAGGATAAGGATATCTACTACGGCGAATGTTATCAACGGCAAAAGTAGCACCTATTTGTATGTGGATTTATTGTTAGAGGCAGACATAGGCAAGAAGTCTTGAGTTTCCGCGATGTTAAAGATCGCCTCGTAACAATTCGCCAAACCATTTTCGATCGAGTCTCCTTTGATCTCTTATGAGGCCCTTTGCCGCCAGCATCAAGTAATAAGACCTATTGCAACATTGCCAAAAAGCCATCAGAAATATCGCTACTGAGATTCCAGGCGGTGCTGCATAGAAGTACTAGAGATGCTTATGAACTCAACCAGTTGAAGACGAACACCTTCTCAGGAGGAAAAAGGAAGAGCATGAGAAATGCGCGGTGGAGGAAATTGAGATATACTACTCCAGGAATGACATTCGACGGTTTTACCAAAAGGTAATAAAAACCTACCAAGGACACAAACCCCAAACAAAACACAAACAAGGAAACATAGTAGTAGAGTCGCAGTCGATGCTGATAATTTGAAAAGAGCATTCCTGTAGACTGTATAACGAGGATAACGAACCAAATACCGCTGTCAGGCAGGGTGAACACTTCAACCTGGACGTTGTAGACCAATAATTCCATACACCCGAACTACAATAGATAAAGTGAAGATTGCCACATGTATGTAAGCTGAAGTCTAACAAAGCTGCTGGAGCGGTGAGCGATGACTTGGTAAGGAGTATACATCAACTCATCTGTAAAATATGGTCTGACGTAAGCAAGAGTATGCTTGATGAATGGAACCTCAGCATTGTTTTTCCGATCCTAAAGAAAGGAGACCATCTTAATTGCGCAAATTACAGAAGCAACAATCTTCTTAACACCGCCTATAAATCCTACCTGCCGTCTTGTGTGAACGCCTGAAGCCATTTGTCAACAACCTGATTGATCTATGTCAATGAAGCCTTAGACCAGCATTGTCCAAATATTCACACTACAGCAGATCTCGGAAAACACCCATGAGCTCCAAATCGATAAACACCACCTATTCATAAATTTTCAGACCCCGTGTGACAGCATCTTTAGACACGAACCAAAATTTCCGGCTGAAACACGCAAAAGTAATTTGGAGGACGAAATGAGAGGCTTAGGTTTAGCTTATCTGATATAACACTCCTACCAATCCCGCTATCAGTTTTAGATCAATCTGTGTAAAAGTGGGTTGACTTGTCATCCATGAAAACATATTCCTCCCAGAAGGATCTAAAGGGAAAGCTTACATGAAAGTCGATTGATGTCAAACTAACATTCGGGTATAATGTAATCAATGTTCTCTGTGAGGATGCCTAGTATATTAAGAATATAAGCGTGGCGAAATAAATTATTTGTCCAATGCCTTAAAGTGAATAGCTGCGGTCTCAGCTACTTGCCTGTTGAAGATATCAAGGGGTGTCAAGTGAAATAGAATAAGTATCGGTCGTGACCAAGATGTAATATCAGTGTGTAATACGAGGTTGAAGACACAATTTGTTTCCAATTGCTTTTTTGCCGTAGAGCTAATGTAGCTTTCTGACTCTTTCTTAAATGTTAGGTTTCTAGTTTAGTTTCCTGTCAACAATTAAACCCAAATATTTTGCTATATCGGAATAGACTAAACTGGTATCCCATTTAGTAAGTTTATTATTGCGCAATAGAAATCCAATAATTTTTTTTTTAAAGAGGTTCATTTTATGACCCCGAAACGATTGAAAAGGAACCATCAAGGGTAGATAAAAAAACATAAGGTGAATCTCTGATGAAGATATATAAAAAGAATGCAGAACTATTTTTATAACCAGTTAATGATAACCAAGTAATTATGAACTTTTCAAAACATGGTTTATGCACGCAGGCATGGTTTATATCTATGAATTACTCGTATGTCTATGATTTCTGCAGCGGTAACGGTCAACGAACGAGATTGAAATACCTGAGCCGATACTCTGATACCCTGGTAGGACTGCCCCTAATGACAGGACTTTTATTAGAATATTTTTCATGTTGAAGGAGACTGGAACAACGTAACATATATACGGTGAGAGACTCACATCCTCTCTTAGCAGAAAGTGTTCGCAGTTAAGAAGACCAGTCTGTTGTTACTTTTTTTTTTAAAGAACTTAATACTCAAGTAGGTTTGAATACATGCCTCAGCATGTGTTAAACTATTTTGGGAAATGGGAATATTTTGGCTCAGTCGTTATTTTGCTCCATGAGTGACATCCAACATTTAATGGGTAGACTAAATTCTTAGTGGAAGATTCGAACACCCAAACTTCCGATTTGGATGCCAGTCCACTACCACTTGAGCCAAGACTACTCACAACTTAGGCAAATTAACAGAAATTTTAATCCAAGCAGGACTTACATCTGAAGGTCGATAATGCGCACCGTAAGTTTCTCGAATCATTTCTCACAGAACGCTGATTTTGGTAATACAGCTGAACAATTTGGAGACGGCTGTTGTGGTGTGAGTCTTTCCATGATAATATGCCAAACGATACTGAACAAAAATGATGAAGCATTTTGATAGGAGTCATGCGTGATCTGTCAAAGAAAGCCTATTGAAAATCAAATCTCACGATAAATCGCACTATATTACCAATGTCAGCAATTTCGTTAAAAAAAAATAGTTAAAATGGTCAATTTGACTCCGGAGAGGTACCGTCGAACTCATATTCCATAAAGAAAGCACAATCAATGATGTCTGGTAGAAACATAGCTCCCAACGCTAAAGGTGGACTTCGCATAGATTGGTCGCAATGATCAGATTTCATCTTTACGAATTAAAATCGTCAAAAATTGTGACATTGTGAAACAGTAGCAGCAGATGTCACCCAGATTTATTTGTACAGATAAATTTTTAGTTATTTCTTAAATGCTCTTAATAATAATAAAAATCAGTTTGATTGACCGGAAGCTTTTAGTGAAAATTTAGTAATTTTTTCCATATTTCTTATGCTATCTATGCATCGAAAATTCTCCTCAGAGTTGCCAACACTATTTGCAGCATAACTGGATGTTTACCATCGGTGCGAGCCGACGCAACAACATATCCAATAATGAAAAGTATTTGCGGGCAATATTTTTTTCTGAGTCTCAATCTAAGGGCAGATTTGCCCTGTCTGAGAATTTTCGCCCTTAATGATGTAAAATCCATAAAACACAAAAATAACAAATGAAGTTTTTTAAAACTTCGGTTTTCGTTTGCTGGATGAATATTATGTGTGATCTTGCCTTCTCAGTCCAATGAAACTGAATGCTTTATCAAAATGCTCCCTTCGATTTAAGACTAGAATTCATCTACTGTATTTTTAAATCTGCTCGGAACAAAAAAAATCTATAGTCTAGTCTAATCTATATTTATTTGATAAGTTTGCTAGCACTAAGCAGGAGAATTCAGTGTGAAATATTTTGCCAGTAATCATTAGATCTACCAATCAACCAATCTAAGGCGGTTTATATTACAAAAATCAATGAATAATCGTAAAATAACCGATGAACATGGCGATGTTCTACAGCCGTCAGCCTTAACCTAAAGATAGATCATGCTTCACATCTTCATTCGCGAAATTGACCAGGATGCAGTATATTACAGTATTTATATATTTCCCTGTACTCCGCAACCTGGCTATTGGTAATTTATCACCAAGAACCTTAAAGATAAAATAAACTTTGTTTTTGCTTATGGATTTATCATCAGCCCTATGGCTTCTCTAAGTGCAGATTTTGGATCTGGGTTTACACGCTTACAAGATTCAATTGTTGCAAGCATCAAAGTGAGGCGATCATCGCTTGCAACGAGTCTTCGCTAATAGCGATGCGTGAGCCGTTGGAAGATGAACCACATTTTTACAGTCAAATTTCTCCCCTCTTGTGTCTTATTGACTCTGATAATAAACAAAACTGTCAGATTTTGAGCGAGGCAAATTTTAAATTGATCCATCAGCTATCAATGAAATTCAAAAACTTTAGTGTTTGGTGCGGTTTATAAGCAGTACTTTTCGAATATGAACAAAATCAAAATTTTAGCTTCAATGACCACCGGTACAAAACATGATCAACGATTTTTTATTTTTTAACGTGCATGGTCTGCAAGGCATTTAGTTTTAGCAGGGTGGAGCCTGCTAGCCTGCGGGTGAAACTATCGAGTTATTGAAGGATGTGTTCAATGACAACATTATATCCGAAAACGGACCTGTCGCCTGGCCTCTAAGGTATTTGAAATTGTTAGACTATGCGGATAAGCTAAAAATGGAGACCTCAAGTATCCAGAAAATAGTAGAAAATTGGAGCTCCAGAACGCAATTTCAGAGATGTTCCGGTAGTTGCCGTATGTCCCAAATCAATTTATATTACTGACATAAAATTATCTAATGAATAAAAAAATTTACTAAGCTTGTGTGCATTTTATTTCAATTTCTAATCTTACAGCCCTTAAAAACTCATTCTAGGCGCAGAAGGAAGAATTGAAGGAAAGGTATTTTTTCTCATTTCCAGGAAACCAACATTTGTTTTTTTGTTGGTTCTACGTCATGTTTGCAGCGCTTATCATTCATTTAAAGTTTTTTAGAGTTTAATAGCGTAACTTAGTAAAAAAAGGAACTGACTAGCATTCTCCTACTTACTTAATAGATCTATATACAATTTTGGAGAGCAACAACACTAATTCCAGCAAAGTAAATGTGATTAATTATTTTTTAATTCTATCTGGACGAATATGTGGTAGTATATCCTTTAGCCTACATTAATCTAAAATAGAAGAAGTAAAATTTTCTTAAATCCTAGCAGGTGATTATTCAGTTCAATTTATTTAATTTTAATCCTAATTGCACCATATCCTTGACTGTTAGCTCCTTAGTAAGACTTCAAATAAAATTGTCAGAGAAAATGGTTTTTTCAACATAAATTAATCACTTAATTAAAAATTCGTTTCTCATAAAATTATTTTTTCAGCATCAAGGTTGACCTTTCCTACAATATATTACTATTATTATTTAAAAGATGACGGTATTAAACTAAATAGAGAATTTTTGATATCTATCTATCACGGTTGTACTGTTCTTTACAACGAAAATATTAAATAACGAAAGGTTAAACCAGAAGGAGCCTATCTTCTAAAAATAACAATTCATTAGAAATAAGTGACATGTTGCTATTCACCTTAAAAACATTTTGTAAAATTAATCCTTTTTTACACCAATAAATAGATTTTTTAATCAACGTGATAATGAATGATTAAACCTAATTTTAATTGTACAATGCGAGTTTTATTTCATGTTAAAGGCATTCTCTTTTGCAATATATTTGATTTAAGATGATAAGCGAAATAAATGTGTATTGAATAGATAGCAAATTTTTAGTTTGTTTGGGTATTCGTAAATGTTCATCACTTGCAAATTTAAATATTTTTCAAAGATTGATATTCATTATAATCCTCCTCCATCGTAAAGGCCGCGCTTGTTTTTCTAATTAAGTCCATTTCTTGTATAATTTGACAAAATTTGGCAAAATCAAAACAATACCGCTGAGGCATGTTCATTAAGTATATCAGCGAAATTGCTTGAAAATCTTCCCAAATACGAGTACAAGTTAACATTAGGAAGGACTTAAGTCAAAATTAACAAAATACTCATAACAATGAAACGACTGAGCCTTGTTGGATCGATCGTTCTTAATATAATAAAGCGAGATGAATTAATCACCCCCATTTTGCAGACTATAGTAGCGCCAGAATTTTCCATCATCGTCGCACTTGTCAGAGATAACGAAATTACCTCTATACGAATGAATATATGTACATAACTTCATTATAACTTCGTTATGGGACTTACCACAGAACCAAGCTGTTAACATCGCCTATTCTTTTTACTCCGTTAAATGCAATAAATGCGTATGTATTCTCTTTCGCAACAACAGGGAACACAATTCGTCCCCTTACCTATTGATCCAAATGATAATTTATTTAGCACATTTAGGGAAGCATCCTTTAAGTCCTTTATCCAGTAATAAATACAATATCTATGTTAGATGTATTTTTGAGATGCTCAAACAAAAAAAAAATCACTTATCGATATTAGGCGGAAGTATTTATGATAAAAGTTCGAATACGAGTACTACCAACACTGCACGAACAACACACAGTTCCGATTTCGAACCGGGCACAGTAGTAGATATCAACAGGCTTTTGATTACAATCGAAGCACCTACTCGAACACTCGTTGGAGTTACTTATAGACAGAACGACAAATCCTTTAGCCCAGAAAATGACCATAAATAACCATGGACTGTTGTTACAAAAACGCCTGGTTCTACGAATACAATTACAAGTAGCAGATAGATATGATTATTAAAGCTCACATGGTGGCGGAGTAAAGATATAAACAAAGTTCTTTACATGTATGGCTTGTCTTGCGAACTTATCCATTATTTATATTTTCGACAGAATTATTTATACTCGTATTACTCGTATGTACATAAAATCCTTGCAGAAGAATTCACCTTATGGTTATCCGACCTTTCTATAACTCGCGAACAACGAACTGAAATCTACGAGCGAAAATCACTGACTGATATGAGGAATTACAAAATACACAGTTTGATATGGTATGTACAATACGAGTAGTAATACTCGCAGTTGTATCTGGTATCTAGTGACAGAAAGTAGCGGAATGTTGCCTATAAAATTCGAAAACAATATCCAGATACGAGTATCTAAGGGTAAAGAAAAATGTTGTTGCGCATGTTTGGTGATTGCGTGACTCCTTTGCTGCACGCACAGGTGGTATCTGGTCGTACGAGAGTACCCATATATCAATGAGAGTGTACAGGTGCATAGAAGCTGTGCTGGTTTTTCATTTTATTTACTTTGGGCAGATAATTTCGATTATTCCTACAAATGCAAACAAGGATACTGTAATATATTTTAGTACAATGCGTTTTGTTTTATACGAGGCGTACAACTATGTTGTTTATTAAGTACATATTATAATTCAAAGTGAAGCTTTTGCGAAGGTAAAACGACTTTTGACATCATTTTAAGGAACAATGTTTTCCCAGTGTGCAACAGATTGTTTTGAATAGGGATGAATAGATATTTGTCGTGGGGTTGTCAACACCTCTTGTCTTCATGGCAAGATCATAGATTAATTATAATACTTCTACATATATAGGGTTTTTTAATAACGACTTGACAACTTTTTTTTTAAATGCAAGGCAAACCATTTGAGATATTTCAAAAAATGTATTATTGGCTTGAAGTACAATCAAAACATTTATGAATGGAACTCGACTTCGTTCATATGGCCACCGCGGGCACGTTTTCAGCGGTCGATTCGTTGGACCAAATTTTCAACGACTCGGCCACACATTTCGGCCGAAACGGCCGCTACTTCCAGTTCAATGTTGGCTCTGAGCTCTTCCAACGCTGTCGGCGTGTTGGCATAAACCAATAACAACGTAGCCCTACAGAAAATAGTCAAGCGGCGTTAAATCGCACGAACGAGGCGGCCAATTGACTGGCCCATGTCTTGAGATAACACGCTCACCATACTTACTCTCCAATAAATCGATTGTAGCGTGTACTGTGTGGCTTGTGGCACCATCCTTTTGAAACCACATGTCGTCCAATTCCATATCTTCCAATTTGGGCAAAAATAATCGGTGATCATGGCGAGATAACGCTGACCATTCACAGTAACGTGACGATCGTTATCGTCGACGAAAATCATGCAATACTTATGTTACAGACTGATACATAGTTGCTAACTTTCCGGTAATGGCCAAATTCTGAACATTTAAATAGTTCAAGTTCCAATGTCAAGTTCCTATTGGAAAACCCTTTACTTTCACGGGTATCTGGTAGAATCTTTTTCAACAACATTTTAAATTGTTCGTATGATGGGCATAATCTTGACTAATTTTGATATGTAGATAAAAAGCATTTCGAATAGGAGTATGTTTAAATGGAAAATAATAACCAATGTAAAGCTTTGCTAATAGGTTTGTATAACATAAATATCAATTACTATTTAAATGTTCAGAATTTTGCCATTACCGGAAAGTTAGCAACTATGTATCAGTCTGTAATAAGTATTGCATGATTTTCGAATGTCTGCTTAATGTTAATTAATTTAAACTAAATGCAAAAATGTAGTCGCTAATGTAATTTTATTCATAAGACAACACTTCTGCCCACCTCTTATTCAACTTCTTAAAGCCGTCACTAAAAAAAAATTGTTTGGCTTTGACGAAAAAATACATCAAAAGCCACTTGGACATCATCCCGAGATCTAAGAACTTTTCTATTAAGGATGTTTTGCAGACTTCGGAACAAGTAGGAATTAAATGTGCCAAATCTGGAGAATAAGGCGGATGTACCATTTTTTGTAAACCGAACTCCTCTAACTGTGTGCAGGCGGTCCTAGCTGTATAAGAGCTAGCGTTATCCTGATGAAATAGAACACCCCTTCGAATAACTATACCTGACCCTTTCTGCTTTAGTGCCGACTTTAATCTGCACAGGTGTTGGCAGTAGACCTCTGCTGTGATAGTCTGTAACAGTCTTCAACAGCTCAGAACGGATTATTCCCTCAGCATCTCACCATAGAGATAGTAACACCTTGAGCCCATCTCTGGGATGTTGTACTGGTCTGTCTTCTGGACTAAGGCATTGGTGACGACATCTTATGTTATTGTAAAGAACCTATTTTTAATCTCCGTTAAATGTCCATTTCAAAAACGGCTCTTGATTGTAATGCGACAAAAGTGCAGTGCAAGCTTCGACCCTTTGCTAAAGATTATTTTGAATTATGAGCTGTGGTGTGGTACTAGTTTTCCCAACTTTCAAACTTTTGTCACATTTGTTAGATGTTAATGGATAGTCATATGTCTTTTGTTGAACTCCCTTGCGAGCAGTGGGATTTCAGAAGCTCGTCGTTGAACTCTTCTTGCCTACCCGAATGAGCTTCATCCTTGAGGTCAAAATTCTAATCATTTCTAAACTTCTCTGTCAATATTTGGACTCACTAAAAACATCTTCCAGATAGACATTTTGAATTTCTCACTTCCATTCTGGTTTTTCCGGAATGAGAAAAACCATAAACTCTATTCAAGTTTCAGCGTTAAATTGGTTTTATGCAATTTATGGCAGCCGGAAAAAAACCCAGAAAAACGGCAATACTTATGTTACGACTTAACATGTAACAACATATGGTATATATAAACATAGACCATCTTTGTTCCTGTCCTTTTTGTTTGATTCGGTAGGCAAAAAATTCACCTTTGAGATAGGAATGGCAAAAGGTATGTAGTTGATTAAAAAGTCAATATCTGAAATAAACGTATGAGTTTGTCATGTTGTACAATATTATAAGTACCTATATATCATGATGACACTACGACTATGATTAATGCATTATATCGAGCCATATTTTCTCAAGCCAAGGTGAAACTAAACCATATATGAAAAGTGGAATTACATTGAGTATTAAGTTCTATACTTCATCAGGGAAAAAAGGGCTGTCGTCATGAGTGAAATGGATATGCAAGACTTATTAGGGTTGATTTATCGTAAGGTTTGATTTTCAGTTGGCTTTTTTTGACAGATCACGCGTGACTCCTATCCTTTTGGCAGGTCATCATGGAAAGACTCACACCACAACAGCGTCTCCAAATTGTTCAGCTCTATTACGAAAATCAGCGTTCTGTGAGAAATGCTCTTCGTGCGATTTGAGGAACTTACTCGTACGGTGCGCATAATCGACCTACTGAAACCACTATTGCCAATACCATTTGAGTCCCAGTTTACACAAGTGGATGATACTCGACCGGATAGACCACATCCAGCACGTAGTGAAGAGACAATAGCAGCTGTAGTTGAGAGTGTACACGAAGACTGTGAAGAATCGATTCGTCGTCATTTTTAGCAGCTTGACTTGACGTATTCGACAACTTGGCATATCTTACGTGAGGATCTCGGCCTAAAAGTGTACAAAATTCAACTTGTGCAAGAATTGAAGCCATGAATTTGCGTCATATTTTCGGTGAATGAGCTCTGGAAAAACTTAATAAAAATCCGGTGTTCTATCAAGAAATTTTGTTCAGTGATGAAACCTATTTGTGGCTCAATGGATACGTTAATAAACAAAATTGCTGTATTTGGGCTGATGAGCAACCCAAGAGCTACCATTACATCCATTGAAAAAACGGTATTATGTGGTTTATGGGCTGGTGGAATCATTGGTCCATATTTTTCCAAAAATGACGAAAATCAGAATGTTACCGTCAATGGTAACCGTAATTGCGCCATATTAATGGACTTTGTGCTTCCTGAAATTCATTTGAGAAATGAATTGAGAAATCATTTTGGTGAGCACTTAATTTCACGTTTTGCTACGGTAAATTGGACACCTAGATCGTGCGATATCACACCTTTGGACTATTTTCTCTGGGGATATGTAAAGTGTCCGGTCTTCAAAAATAAGCCAGCTACGATTGAGGCTTTGGAAGCCAACATTACTCGTGTTATCCTCAAGATACCAGTCGCTATGCTCGAACGAGTCTCGCAAAATTGGACCTTCCGAATTTACCACCTCAGATGCAGTCATATCCAACATTTACATGATATAATTTTCAAAAAGTAAATGCCTTGAATTGTTCTTTTAATCAATAATAAAATTTGAGGTTGGTTGGAGTAAATAACTACAAGTAATATGAAAATTAAAAAAAAGAGTATGAAGTCATATCTCACTAAAGCTATGAATGTATTTTTAAATTAAGAGAAAAAATTACCTTAATCCTTTTATTTAAATACTATACATTTAATACAATGTACATGGCCGTTAGATACATAAAAGGCAATAAGACTGGGCTGATAGTGCCTTAAGCACGCTACATACGAGAGACTAATCGGCCAACTGGTAGACAAACTGGTTGTAAATCTTTTCCTATAGACGTAAAAACTAGATTTCAAACTTCAATTTTACTTTGTTTTTCGCAGCATTGAAATCGCTTGAAATAAAAATTCAAGCAGCTGGAATTTTACTGACTTCCATAATTATATGGTAGATGAAATTTTTAAAAGAGGAGGAAGTGTTAAATATAGGGTTTTCCAATAGGGACTTGACAACTTTGAATTTAATTTGTGAACGCACTCTTTCAATAATCATCAAACTGTCACTGTCAATTTATTCAGTAAACTCAACATTTTGAGCATAGTAAAGTACACAAACGAGCAACGTCTGCAAATTGTAAAAAAATTCTACAGATATTCGGAGTCGATGACTGCAACTTTAAGAGCGCTAACTTCAATTTTCGGTCGTAATTCTCGCCCTAGTAGACAGGCAATAACAAGTTTAGTACAAAAATTTGAATCTACATATTCTTTGTGTGATGTTACCGTGTCAGTGAGACTACGGGTTGGTGTAAGTGTCGAAAATATCGCTGCCGTTCAGACGTCCGTAGCAAACGATCCAAATCAGTCAATTCCATGGCGTTCTCAAGGATTGGGCATCGCTCAGACCACATTATGGCGTATTTTGCGTAAGGATCTTGGCTTACACCCATACAAGATCAAGCTGACTCAAGAATTGAAGCCGATGGGCCATTTGAAGTGACATACGTTCTCCGATTGGGTTCTGGAGAAGATGCGCCAAGATGATGAATTTCATAGCAAAATCATCTTCAGTGACGAAGCTCATTTTTGGCTCAATGGGTTCGTCAATAAGCAAAATATGCGTTATTAATCGGGTGAAAACCCACATGTGCCTTATGAATCACCACTTCATCCACAAAAAATAACTGTTTGGTGCGATATGCATGCCGGCGGCGTTATTGTGTCATATTTTTTCGTCGACGATGACGATCGTCACATTACTGTGAATAGTCAGCTTTATCGCGCCATGATCACCGATTATTTTTGGCCCGAATTGGAAGATATGGACTTGGACGACATTTGGTTTCAACAGGATGGTGCCACAAGCCAAACAGCACAAGCTACAATCGATTTATTGAAGAGTAAGTATGGTGAGCGTGTTATCTCAAGACATGGGCCAGTCGATTGGCCCTCCTCGTTCGTTCGATTTAATGCCGCTTGACTATTTTCTGTAGGGCTACGTTAAGTTATTGGTTTATGCCAATATGCCGACGACGTTGGAAGAGCTCAGAGCCAACATTGAACGCGAAATATCGGCCGTTCCGGCCGAAACGTGTGACCGTGTCGTTGAAAATTGGGTCCAACGAATCGACGCTGCAAACGTGCCTGCGGTGGTCATATGAACGAAGTCGAGTTCCATTCATAAATGTTTTGATTGTACTTCAAGCCAATAATAAAGTTTTTGAAATGTCTCAAATGGTTTGCCTTTTATTTAAAAAAAAATTGTCAAGTCGTTATTAGAAAATCCTATATAAATCAAAAGAAGAATAAAACAATTTCGGTAAAAGATTACTTAAGTGGAAGATCAGAATTTTTGCAAACATAAATATTGCAATATTGAAGAAACAGCTTCGATTAACCTTAAAAACTTTTTAAAAATGGACATTTTTCTTCTTTCAAAAGAATTCTCAAAAATTTTTATACGACTACCGTTATGCGAAGTGCAATCCCTCCAAATGAAAACCTATTTAAAAAGCTTCATATTTGACATCTGGTGAATCCTATAATGATTTTGAATTATTGACATCTACAGTAATACATATATCTCCACAAAACTTGGGTTATATTATAATGGAGACTTGTTCGGCGATAATGAAGGCTTTGGACTATTTTCTCTGGGAATATGTAAAGTCTTAGGTCTTCAAAAATAAGCCAGCGACGATTGACGCTTTGGAAGCCAACATTACTCGTGTTATCCGCGAGATACCAGTCGCTATGCTCGAACGAGTCGCCAAAAATCGGACCTTCCGAATGGACCACCTCAGACGAAGTTGCAGCCAAAATTTATATGATATCATTTTTAGAAAGTAAATGTCATTAATTGTTTTTTTAACCGATACTAAAATTTTTAAGTTTACTTTCAAATTTATGTAATTTTATCAATCCTCACGATGAATCACATTCTGTATAAGAGTGTACAATGTTTTGTTTTCGCCCAATGCACACTGGTTCAGGTTCTAAAGAAGGGCAGTCATAGGGTTTTTTGGGCAGATTTGCAATGAAATCATATCATTTTGGACTGGAAAATTTTTTTAAACAGAGTGTATTCATCATATTCAAAAAACATAATCTCACAAAAAAAAATCGAGTTATAATAATAATAAAATCAGTTTTGTTTATCTTATCAAAACGTAGTATTTTACATACATGAAACAAGTGCTATTTACATAGTATTAAAAATCTCATGTAATATAATAAAATAAAGTTACAATAAAGCTCAAAAACTTAATAAATCCAACACTTCTTTTCCTAACGCAGACTTTTTTTTATACTGTAACTTTCTTTAATTAGATATATTTGGATCATCTGAATTAAGAAGAAGCCTGTGCAAGAGATCGATGTTAGTAACATCTCCTGAATGTTTCCTAATATTATATATAATAAATAAATAGTTTGACTAATTTATTACAAGACTCAGTGGCCTCCTCAGATAATTCACCAATAGATAATAAAGAGCAATCTATCACTTCTGCTCCGTGAATCAATACTTTATATATTGATGAAGGTAAGTTATACCAAGATAATTCCTCCACAAGCATCTTGGCAGTATCAAAAGCATAACTCTTAAATTTTTTTTTGAATTTATTTTTTAACCAGAAGAAGGGCTCTGCAGAAGGTGACTACATCTGTCAATAAGATCTTTTCTAATACCTGTTATTTCAGATGAAATATCAGAGTTATGGAAAAATGTAGGTGCTGTGTTTCCAACATTGGACGTGCCACTTCCTCCACTTCGAGGTTTGTCTGCAATTAAACCTAATTTTTCCCTAAATAGCTGTTGAACTAGCTCTTTTCTCTGAGCAAGACGCTTGCCACTTTTTAATATAAATTCGATAAGAAACGCGAATAAAATACTCGAAAAATCAGCCAAACTCAAATTTACCAGTACCAGGGACCTCTTTTAAGCATATATTTAAATCGTTCATCTCTTTTAGTGTTGCACCACATATATAACACCTACTCGTAGATAAGTCGCTAATTTACCATCGTCAATTGTAAGGAATGGGTGATTTTAATTTCGTGGCCATTAATAAGCACTGAAGTAGGGACTAACTGGTTAATTTGGCTTTTGAAATAAACTTCTTCTTGCAAGGTGACTTCCTTTGTTTCTTCTGTAAATTGAAAACGAATTGGTCTGCACCACCTAGTAGAGGAAGGGCGTGGGTTTTTCCAAATGATTGATTCATCACAGGTATTTAGTTTATAAAGAAGTTGAAGAGGTACATAAGATGTGACAAATTAACTCGAATCTTCGATAGTTGAATCTGAAAATTTCTGCTTATATTCACTATGGCCTGTGCTGCCATCAAAACCCCATTTACCAATTAAAACTAAGTCATCCTTAGGTTCGTGAATACTTTCAAACACAGCTTTTTGAGATTAAACAATGCGAGTTGATGTATGGTCTAACATTGATTGCAAATTGATTTCATCAGAAAATTCCGTCACTCGAATATCAGTAAGATAACAACTTTTTTTGGCTTCCAGCACTTTATGAAAGGACGGAAAACCATTTGGTATTTTAGAATGAATCACTTCTCTAAATAATAAATATTGGTTTTTAGTAAGCTTAGCTTCATTAATAAATGAAACAACTTCATCCGTGCTAAATTCCAAAGAACTTTCTGATTGATTTGAACTGCTAAGTAAAGTAGTTACAACGGAATCGTCCATCTTTGATAAAACTGCTAATCTGCGACGTTTGGACCTCTTACTGCAGTCTCCAAACTCCTTCCTGTATCGCGTTCCACTTGTAGATTGAAGAGATTCCTTTTGCTCGTCGTTGTTGTTTCCACATACATCTCCATCAGATACTTTAAGTATGCAAAATTCTGTCTCATTTAACCAGCTTTCGTATTTGGCCACTAGCTTAGCTTTTGATCTCCTAAATTGCTTCCAATATGCGGCAAACCGTTTACAGAGATTCAAAAGGAGATTTCTCAACCAATCAGTTTGGATATTTTCAGCATCCGGTAAAGAATTCTCAAGGTATCCAAACACTTCCCGAAACCTTTCTTCTTCATTTTTTTTGTTTTTTGAAGCTATCCACGTATTTAAAACAATTCGGGTAAAAGAACACTTAATAGTTGTACCTGCAAAAGAAAAACACAAAAAATTAAAAAAAAAAACTTTTTCTGGTACTGGACCTAGACTATGACTTGTAACAACCCTCAGAGCACCTAGGAGCACCTAGACTTTAAGCTATTTAAAACTAGGAAAATAAGAGAATATATTGATATATGACTCATTTATTGCGATTCGTGCCTTCATAAGTAAAAGCTTAGTTGAATATGGAAAATGGTTAAAAACAAAAAAAATGGAAAGTGTGTTTTGACGGATCTAGTTATGAATAGTCGCATTGTTAAGGAAAAAATATTTACTTTAAAAATATCGTACATACCTTCAATTTGAATATCCATTGCACAATAAATAAATTTCTCGGAAAAACCACACTTTAAAAACAACACCAATTTATGTGAACAAATAAACTAATGAGCACTAATCAGATGTTACCACTTTCGGTGCACAAAATTAACTGTGCCGTGTTTGTAATTGCAATGTTTTTTATACCTGTGAATAGAAGGGTTTTTTTATGTTTCCTATACCGGTAAAATAACATCATATTTGCAACATCGGTATCTCGGCCCTATGACCTACGGCTGAACCACTGTGCAATGGATCGAATACGCAATATTTATATTTTTTTTTATTAAAGTTTATACATTATTTATAGTACATTTTCGTTTCTATTTATTTCTGTTTCCTTAAATTTTTTTTATTATTTTGTTAGTCATTTCATTTCGCTTATTTTTCCTATTGTAAGTCGATTTATTATGGTTTGACTGTTACTCTTTCGAAGTACGTTAGTAATTTTTTCAGTAACGATTTCGTGATCATACCGATCCGGAGTTCCCGCGATCCATTTCCAGGCTGTGCCCAGAAAGTTCAATTATCTTTTACTTTGCTTGTTTAGTTTAAGCCACTTCCAACTTGTTTACTAACTGATGGGCTTCTAAATCAATAAGGTGGATAATTTTGAATTGACCATCCCGTATTCTCGAGGTTCCGATGTCAATCTTAACCAACTGGGAATTCGAATAGTCTAGGATTTGAATGGTGGCAGCACAGACTGCAATTAGGAATCTGGAAAGAGGGGTTTAATTTTTTATATGTGACTTTTTTGCCTGCCTGTGTTTAGACGGTGGTAGATCTATTTTTAGGTAATATTTCTTTTTTATAAAACATGTTAATTTTGAACCGTTTCACCTACTTTGCCTAACATAAATGACTTGACCGGGAGTGTAGTCTTTTATCGGTTGCCGTTTCTTATTATGGTATTTGATATCAGCGGCTTGTTTATCTTGGATTTTTTGTATGCTCTCTTTTCGTGCTTTTTCTAGTAAAAGGCGGTCAGAACTCACTCTTCGTAATAAAAATGCATCTATGAGCTTCATTTTTGTAGTGGAGTGAATGGAACAAATATATTCGTAGACGGCACGTTCCAGAAGTTCCGTAAAGGATCGATAGAGGCCTTCCGTTTTCAAACATCTCATAATTTCAATGAGTGCGGAGTGGAAACGCTCAATTTGGCAGTTAACCGTACTTGAATAAGGGGGTGCTTTGAAAACCTTAATTTTGAGTTCGTCTTCTAGCATGAAATTTATTGAAGGGGAGCTAAACAATTTTTCATTATCAATTACTACCATTTCTGGTAGGTCGAAGGAAAACAGGATTTCTTTGAGGGGCTGGCGAACATCTTCTATCGCCTTTGATTTGAGGGTACGCACTTGCGCATACTTTGTTAGCTTATTAATGGAAGTAAGAACCAACTGGTTTTCCATAGAGAAAATATCTAAATGAACGATTTGTCCTGTATACTAACGTATTGGGGTAGGTTTAGGTGGTACTTATTTTCTTTATAGACTGAGCAGTTCTAAATTATCTTTTTGATTTAAGTGGTCATTGCTGGGAAGTAAAAGTGTTCCAAAATGTGTACTTTGTTTTCGCGGTCGTTACGGTGGATTTGTTTATGTGTATTGACGATTATTTCCTCCTGTTCAGATTCATTCGTTATGTCGCGTACTTAAAGGTTGGTGAATCTTACCTTGTAACAAGTGAAGTTGGTGGGATAAATTTCCTGTATCAATCCCATTTTTATCGCATTGATGACGGGGGGATTAAGAATTTTTGTTAAGTTTATTTTACGTTTTTCCTTGTTATAGTCGGGTTCAATAATTCTATGGCTATGGTAAGTGGGAAGGATTATGTCGAACTTGTGGTTAGGGGTTGGACCGATTTGGAAAAATATTTGGTTTTTAAAAGCCTTAATAGGCACTTCAACGCTGATAATGAGATTTTGAGACGAGCTGAGCCGTATAAGTACTTATATGATTGCCAACATCTTCTTTTTATTGGCTGCGTAATTTTCTTCAGTTGAACTAAGTGTTCGAGAGATAAACGTTATCGGGTTCTCCTCCTGTGATAAAATTGCACCAATAGCGTAGTTAAACGCATCAGTTGTCAGTTCGAAAGGTTTGCTAAAGTTCGGATATGTAAGGATGAGATCTTTGGAAACGAGAGAATTTTTATTTTGTTAAAGGAATATATCGCAGATAGTTCAAGAAAAATTTGTGTTTTGGAGGACTGGTTTCTGAACGTACGTCCATTCTCCCCTCCATCCTCTGTCAGGAGTTTCACTAGCTTTGCGTAATCTTTAGCAATGCGACGATAATAGCCTGATAGACCAAGAAAGGATCGCAAATCTTTCAGTGTTTGAGGTATGGGAAAGTTTAGTATTGTTTTGACTTTGGCAGGATTAATTTTAATTCAATCTGATGAAATAATAAACCCCAAGAATTCTACTTCCTGCTTAAGAAAGTGATATTGATCAAGCTGAACCTTCATTTTACCGTCATTAAGTGTTCTAAAAATTCCCGCTATGCGTTAGGCGTGTTCAGATTCGGTTTTGCTAAAAATAACTATATCGTCGATATAAACATAGCAAGTTTTACCGATATGATCCCGAAGAATGTCGTTGAGTGTCTTTCAGATGATTGATGGTGTGTTGCCACCATCAGTACCTTAAGAATATTTTTACTCGCATATTTTTCGTTGCTTATGGAAAATGCAGTCTTCTCTATAGCAGATTCTTTCAATGGAATCTGATGAAAACTACTTTTTCCTTTCTTTTCATAAATTTTGAATTTGATTTTCGACTTCAGCTTTAGGTGACATAGGGAATGGGTAATATTTACTATAGACGGGAGAATCGGTCGAGGTTCTAATTTCACCGACAACTTTTGTGGTAAACGTAAGTCTTTCGACGGGTTCGGAAACTAAATTTTGGAAACGGTTAATAATTAAGTTTAAAAGGTTTTGCTGAGTAGGAGTCAAGTCATCGGTCTTTACATTCATCGCATTTACTGAAGGAGAACTTAACTTAACTTAACGTGTCTATGACAACTGATAGTTTTTTAAGACTATCATTGCCCAGAATGCCATGGAAGGTACGCGGAGTTGGTAGCAGAAAGAATTTTAAAGCTTTCGTCGCTAAGACTAAAAAGATTGATCAATGCATGTTGAGATATTTTGATATCTCCAGCGAAAAAGGATTGTTCGTTATCAAGAGTTTTGGAACAAGAGAAGACTGTATATAATTTTTTGATGAATCGGTAACAACTAGGAATTTAAGAATATCACCGCTCTTCGTCTTGCACTCAAAATAAGGCAAGGAAGAGTCGTTTAGCCTAAAAAAATTTATATCACAATGTTCCAATCCCAAGATGTCACGTCCGCATCTCCAGGGTGTTCATCTGGAATTTTGTCTGGTTGCTCATCATTTAAGTTTAAGTTTTCACAGTATGCACGAAGTTATTCTTGACATTCGACAATATGGTAGTTTGGTTGTTGTCTTCCTGTTTGATTGCCTTGTGGTATTGATGCTCCTGCTCTACTTGCGTTGTTATTGTATTTTTGCCGATTGTGACAATGAACATCTTTGGCCTGGGCACTGCGTCCTTGTGTTAAAGGTTCTTGTTTTACTGGGACAGGCTGATATTGTCTTGCAACTAGGGATTTTGATTGGAACTCGTATATTGGAGTTTTGGTTGAATGTAGCGTTAAGTTGATTTTACGAATAATTAGGATGGCTGTTTTGCTGAGGTTGTCTCTGAGAGTAGTTGACCAAATGCTGGGGTATGAGATTTTCTGGCTGCCGACTGGTTACCATGGAAGTGGTTGGCACTGAAATTCTGATTCTCTAATTTAAGGCAGAGATGCAATGCCTGTGGCAAGTCAATGGGCTCTAGGATGCCCAGAAGCCTGAGTAAATCGCCTTTAAAACCCCCTATGAAGGCTTTACGCCTGTATGTTTGGGTGAGCAAGTTCATGGATTCGTTGCTAATATCCATGCATGCTAGTTTGTTTAAAAGAACCGAAATGTCAGAGTAGACTTCATGATAGAAACCTTGAATTATTTTGGTTCCTTGACCAAGAGACGTCATTTGGTACTCTAAATTGCTTATATCACGGTTATCTGCGAAGTGGCGAACAAGTCACCTTGAAATGCTCTCCCAGTTGAGCGGCGTATTGTTAAACTCTTAAGCAGTATCTGCTTGTCCAACTATTTTATTTCTTATGACATTTAAAATGCCATAATACTTAGGAGTTCCCTTATTGGGTTCATAAATCTATAAGACTCGACTAACACTCTTTTCTTCAAATTCGCTGGGATCCCCTGAGAAATTTCTCAGGCAACGAACAACATCACGTATTTTGTCGAGATACCAGCGAAATGGTCCGCATTTTGGTTGGGCACATTTTCAACCATGCGCCGACCTTGTTTATCAAGCATTTTAGACACAATTGAGGTTATTAGTATGTCTAACTCGTTAGTGAATCGAACTTTTAAAGTTCCATCGAAATGGGATGCTGTGGATTGATATGAGGAATTGGGATCTGGGCCTATTGGATCAGTGGCACGTGCTGCTGGTGCATTGGCATTAGAGGACTCGGGGGAGTTGTTTGATTCACATATTGGGCTTATACCGGTTGATCTTATGGTCGGCATTTTGATTAAGTGGAAATTAATTAGGCAATAGAAAAATAATAACAAAATAAATAAATGAAATTCATGATATATATATATATTTATATATTTCGATTTAATTATAAAGAAACTATTTCTGTTTTCTTTTAATTTTACAAAGAATGTAATATATTCTTTTTTTATAGAAAAATTACAATATTTTGTTTTTGAATTTAATCACATAAGTTACTGTATTTTTATCTAATCAAAAATACTTTTTTTTAACTGCTAAGAAACGTAATTTATTCTCTTTTTCTTTTAAAAAAAATTATTTTGTTTTCTGAATTTTATCACACAAGTTACTATTGTGTATTTCTATCTTTGTATTCAAAAATGCCCTTCCAGAAAGGTAATGTTAAATTAAACAAATTTTTGTTTTTACAATCTTATAATACTTTTAGGCATTATCATGATGAATAATTCTCTTAAACTTCTGTACAATGACTTAAAGACTGAATACAGTACTTTTTATTTACTGACATACAGACTGAATAAAGATGTTTCGGAACGATTCGATCCAAATGTGGCCTATAGTATATGATCATCCGTTTGGAATTCAAGTATCGACTTCGTTCATATATACTTGGATGAAATGGAGAAAGTTTATGAATGGTATGGCTACTTGAGGCGACTGACTTTTAAAAACGCTTCAATTCTGCGACACTATCAGTCCCTGCTCGGGCGCCAATTAAATAACTTTAAAGTTATTTATTTAAAAAAATTTTTTTCCTTTATTTGGGCATACGTTACCCTTGATATGCAAATTACAACTCAAATACATAATTTTCTTACACTACCTTAAATACTAATCCACTTGTTCCAAACATTCATCTAGCGACGAAGTGTTCCCACAGGTGTCATCAGTTTCGCATGATCCGGATGCTCGTGTCGACGGTCGGATCTTGCAGTACAGTGGAATTTGTCATTAAAGCAGAATGAGAACTTCTACTGTGGGAAGTTGAATATTTTGTGTGTTAACTTATATTAAGTTCAACTCACATTTACATGCACCTCGTCAACTTCATCAAGTGTACAGAAGTCGCCCATTGTTGAAAAACCGGTTATCTAAGTCTTTTGGCCTTTCAAAAACATTTGGTCACCGAAATATTATATATAACTGTGCTTTTTTGTACTCATGCTTGCGATTGTCACAAAAAATCGACCCAGCTCCGCTTAAGAGTTCATCTTTAAATCTTGGTAGCATAAATATATATATAACGTTTAATGGCAGTCTACCTGTCGGTTGATGAACAAATTTAATTTGTTTAAAAAAAAAATTATTGGAAACTTTATCGCAAGCCGAGAAAAATAGTATTTGGAAGCACTTTTTTATGTCGGCGTATATAAAGTGACTTAGCGTACATCCCTATATTACTATTGTAATGTATACCATTGGTTCAAATCACGGCCTATAGAATCGAGTCCTTCTGCACAATTTCTACCTGCGAAATGACATACAGAACTGACGATTCGAGAGCTTGGATTTCACCCAGTTCAGTGATGAGAATATGGCAAATAATGTCATCGCCAATGAAGGGGACCTACCCCCGTTTATTTCAAAAGAATAACTCCATGAGATCTTCGACACAAAAAGAAGTAAGAATCAGTGGGAATCGATGGAATACCGAACATTGTGCCTCGACATCTCCCTCTAGAAGCGGTTGACATTTACACCACCTTGTTTAACAATGCATTGAATAATGTACATTATCCAGAGCATTGGAAAATTGCGGTGGTTTATCCCATCCCTAAAAGGGGTAAAGATAGATCCAATCCAGTAAATCTCCGGTCGATAAGTCTCCTTCCCAATATCAGTAAGGTGTTCGAGGGAGTGACCAATAGAGTCCTGATTAAGTGGGTTGAGGACGAAAATATAGTTTCGGATAATCATTTCGGTTTCAAGACGGTGCATGATGTCATACATGCCGCGTATAAGCTGGTGTCAGATATCCAATGAAATTAAAGCAAAAACCAGTGTACTGGAGCCTGCCTGATTGACTTGGAAAAGGCCTTCGACACCGTATGGTTAGAGGGGCTTTTCTACAAGTTGATCAGACTGGGTATCAACAAACCACTTTTGTATATTCTTCATAATATGCTCATCAACAGACAGTTCATCGTGAAATATGACGATGCGACTTCTGTTGGAATATTTAACATTAAAAACGCTTTGCAACAAGGTGCGGTTAATTCGCCGAACTAATTCAACTTTTTCACAAGCGATTTGATAGGTTCACTTCCCCATAGCATAGCGTACGCAGATGACTTGATAGCGTACAGAACAGGTCCGAAAGTCGAGGTCATTAATATGCTTTTGCAATGTGACTTCGAGCAAATTAGATGGTTTTGCGATGACTGGAAGTTGAAAATAAACTTCAAAAAATCTGAAAGCATTCTATTTAGAACGCTGTTATCGGGTGCCTCCAGGGACACCAGAAAGAATTGGCGAAAATTGTCGATCATTGGATAACACGGCCAGCCACTTGCTTGTTGAAATGGCTAGACCAGTATCTATATATGAAAAAGAATGTAGATGCTGCTCTGGCAAGGGTCAGAGGTGCATTACAAAGAGACTGTTTTTTTGCTACATGGCCTTCATCCGGCCCATGCTGGTATATGAGTGTCCCGTGTGGTTCAACGTGAGAGCGAGCTTAATGGAAAAGATTCGGGTATTTGAGAGGGCGTGCCTTAGGGTTTGTCTTAACCTTGAAAGAACACCAGAATCGAAGTACATTTCTCAACTACAACAGAGACGTCGCACACGGCAGTACTAAACGTCTCAGGTTTAGCAGGGCGGTTTCAAAAAAACAACGCGATAAAAAAGATGTTGTTTTGCAGCACCGAAATATTTGGTGGTTGAGTGAAGAAGACCCGATTTCTCCGTCGTTTCCTTCCAGTCCAGGTTAGTCTAGTCAGAAGTCAAAGTGGGCCATATTTTCCTTACTATGTTTAGCAAATGGCCGACTTACATAGAATAGGGTAGTTTTAAGGTATGAAGGTTGGCAACCTTGGGTTTTCTAGCATTAGGTTAGCAACTTAAAGTTTACTAACAATTAGATTAAGTTAGATTGTATAGTTAGGCTTAGTAGTTTAAGGTTTAGTATAAGTAAGCATAGGTAGTTAGTTTAAGCAGTTTAAGTTGGATGTTTAAGTTTCAAATAAATACAAAAAAAATGTTCATTTACTATTTTTTTTTTTTAATGTTTAATGAATAATAATTATATTAAAATGTTAATTTAGACGTCGAAAGACATAGAATAAGAATATAGTTTAGCATAGAGCGACCGCTTGGAGGACCAGTAAGTTAGAATAAGTTAATTAAGTAATGTTAAGCTAGCTTTTTTTGTTAGCATGTAAGTATAGTTAACTTAAGAAGAGTGAAATAAAATGCATTAAAATGGAAAAAATGGAAATGGAATTGTAATTTATACGCAAGTTTTTTTTTTTTTTTGTTTTTTTGCGGATAGCGGCTATGCAGAATAACACGGCTTGTGACATCAGGAATATATTCTGCTTCTGAAGAGCTTTTAGTCTTTTTTTTCTACTTTTTCCTACTTTTTTCAATCTTTTATATCGATTTCTTAATATCTTGTTTATAATTTCTCCCATGCTTTTGTTTTAGCGGCCTAGCTTTTACAAATATTTGCTTTGATATTCCACAACACCGTCAAGCTTTCGAATTTTGCAAAAAATTCCTTCCAGACTTCAATCAGTTTGCAGAAAGAAGAAATATAAAAATTTATTGAATGAGATTGACTGTTTGGTTGCTAAAATCCTACACACAGGTCAACTAAATTGGCAGTACAGGGAATTAGGGATGCTTGTCTCCCATTCGCACTCTTTTGTTTTCCGTAAGGTGCTATTTCAACAAAAGCTCTTACAGGGTTTCCGTATTAAGTATTTCAAATAAGCAAAAATTTGAAAGAACAGGTTACCATCCTTTTGTTAGATTTAAATGTTCATATACATAATTTGTTTTTTATAAGATAAAAGGCGCGTTCTTGAAGGGTATATCTTTTTAACAAATACAATTTACATAAAAACACTTAACTTCACATTAATATCACAATCCAAATTTAGAAATATCCACGTAATATCAATAAATATCAAAAACCTACGCAAATAACCTTTTTCCTTAAAGAAAACAGCTTACACTTTTTTAAACTGCATTTTAACGTATTTTCCACACATTAAAAGATAAAAACAAGATCTCCACGATAGCACTCATCATTAAGAACTTTTTTAAAGCTCTAAGACCAAAAGCTCATAACAGAAACCCAAGAAAAAAACTCACCAAACGGACACTGGTAACTCTGAATGCACATCAATTTAAAAGGGGTTGAATTGCAGCAGCCAGAGTAAACATATAATCAGTGCACACTCAGTTATGCGCTGAATAAGATGTGTTGGATTTATGTCAGATGCAATTGGAAGTTCACTGGCTGATAAACGCTTTTTATGGGGGGTTTCTTCCAATTTTATATGGTGCAAAAATGTGGAAAGCCACTGATTCTGGAAAAGCTCCCCCATATGACGTGTACTGTCAATTTATGATGGACAGTGTATAGTCAGGGAAAACAGTAAGTCAAAATCAAAATATTTAAATTTTTCAACGATTGGTTGACAGGCCTTATATTCTAAGTGTCCGCAATATAGATTTGGCAGTGAAGCATAACCAAAAAATATGTACATTCATAGAGTATTTATTAGTGTGATATCAAATAAGGCAATCTAGCAGCCCACTCTGGCGGACGGGGAAAATAACAGTACTTTTAAAATGCGAAATTATGCCCAAAATGAATAGGGAAGATAACCATTTAATTTTTATTGAAAACGTTTAGGATGCGGCTAATTCCACGCCAAAGTCTTTGAATTATGCCAATTTTTCATAATTAAGGTAACCATGTCAATTTCACATATAACATAGAGCAAAGTTATATTATTATGAATACACGGTTCCAAGACGTTTACGGTGCGTTGAATGCAGTGGCAGACACCGTTAATACAAGCAAATATTCCATTTTTGCATAACTAACATAACCATTTTTTTATTTTATTTTTTTTTTTTTTTTCAAAAGATAATTCAACTCTTCCAGATTAGAAAAATATGAACGCCAGACTGCACGCGGCCAAGTTCTTGCCAGACGCGTCCAAATTAACTAAGGTAAAAATAACTCATAAAATTACTATTTTTTGTGCGTAAATACTAGAAATTGACCAATAACATTCTTTATAAATATACCAACTGCAGATACTTTACCTATCGCCAAGTCCTACCAAGTATGAAAGCCTAACAAAACCACCCAACCTTCACTTAAACCACCAATCAATAATTCGATAATAATATCATATTGCCACCTGAAATTACTAACAAGTAAAGAACAATTTCCTCCAATTACTAACACATTGCATTGTAGTAATCCACTTGTTGTCAAGACTTTACTAGTCGCATATAAAAAAATTTCTGGGGGACAAAACATATGCGGAAAATGCATAAAAATACTGCAGTTTTAATGCAAATACCTGAATTTGCCCAAAATCATAAAATAATAACTACCTTAATTCCAAACCAAGTCCTTGTCAGACACATTCAAGTATCTTAGGTTAGGAACAATGTTGATGCATTTTCTGTCATTAATTGTAGTTATTTATATTTTTTTTATATACTCTTCCTGGTCACATTTTTAAGTCATTTTACGTTCCTCTTCCAACTTTGAGAATCGAATTTGGAATCGTCTTTGAGGATTTAAAGCAATGATAACCTCTTCCTGTTCCGGTTGCACTAACTGTAGAGCCAGAACGAGTTGTTAAAGTTTGACTTATTCAAGGCTTGCGCAGACGTTTTGACACATGATGGACACAACTAATCTTCTTCAGCTTCATGACTGTGGACGCCAGCGTAAAAAAATAAAAACACACATCGCACTTATCGCATTGAACCATATTATCTATTGAGTCTGGGCAATAATATTCTTCGGTACAAACGTTGGGTATATTTTTATCATTTCTGGTTGACGATCTTTGCCAAATTAAATGAAAGAGATTTGTAATTTGTTGTCGAGGTTGCGACAACCACTGCTTCAGAATTTATAAATGGAGGTCGTCAATAAACCGAATAAAAGAAAACACAATAAGTTCTGGGTTACCATTACAAATTGCGTTTTTCTTAAATTTAACTACATTTAATTATATTTATATAAAACTTTATAATACTATATTTACTTATCATACGTACCTACTTTTAGTCTTTTTCTTTAAGTTTATTTTGTAAAATATAGGTTAGTCCTAATGACATTTTATATATATTGGCAATATTAAGGAGCAAATAACCTTATTTGCTTCAATTTGTAGTAGAGGTGTTATTGGAATTTGCGTTACTAGAACAAGGTTATTGACACTTACCACTTTCTCCAAACAGTTGGCTTGTGTGTAGGGTCTTAAAAATCAAAAAATCGACCTTATTCAATATATTTCTATTTTGAGTACGGTTCATTAGGTCTTGTTCTTTGCATTCTGCGCTGTTTACTAATTTTTTTATTCTGTGAACTGATTTCAACGAATATGGCTCCCCTTAGTATTGCAAAAAATTAAGTATGGTAGGACGGGCATACCAATATACACAGATGTCAAATGAACAACAAACTTTTGCAAAGAGAATTGTGGATGAAGTTTTCATGGTAAGACAGCTTCAACTTTAGCACCAACTTCAGCTCCACGTCTAACGTCCCAAGACTCTTCACAGTTTTATTTATATCCTTTACGAACTTCAACACCAGTTTCAATGTTAGTTTTCTTCCCTCCTTTGTCCTTCTCTTATTCGGGTTTTCGGTGTCAACACTTCCTTTTATATAATTTTCATGGTTATACCTAAATTTGTTATGCAAATAACACGATGCCAACACAAGTATCTTGGTGTTTGGAAAATTTTAAACGTTGAAACTAAAAACTAGAGTTTTCCACAATCTTTCTGGATCGGGGCAATCGGTAATTAAATATAGATTTTTCATCGCTTAAATTTTAGTGACTAAATGGCGCTCCTAGGCAATTTAGAAAATTCCTTGAACTTTCAAATTACAAATTCCAGATGGCCATTCATTTTCGGTGACTTTACTTCCAAAGTAAATAAAGATAGAAAAAAAAACTTACTTACCTTTATGTAACCTTTCAAAACCTTAATTATTATCACTAAACAAGCCCCTAATCCAATATAACGCAATATAACGAGAAATAAATTTTAAATATTCATAGGATTCGCCAGAGGCTTACAAAACGTTGTAGATAGTCTCTCATTTGAACTGATTGGACTTCGCATAACGAATTTATGCGTTTTTGAAGTCCATCGTCTAGGTTCATCTAGGTAGCATTTTACGGCAACTACGCCGGGGAAAGCAGCATTTAAGGGCCATGTAATTTAGGTTTCACAAAGCTTTTGCGATTTGGGGAAAAAGAAAACGAACGGTTAATCAAAGAAAGAAAATCTTCCCCCGAAGAAAAAATACATACAAAATAAATAAAAACTGGATTTTGCACCACCTTGTGATCCTCCGTTCAAACTCGACGATTTATTACTGTAACTTTAGCACTACACTCGTTGATGGAGTGAGCCGCTATTTACGCAGTCCCGAAACACTAAACGGTATGTTAAACGGATCGCGTGTCCTACCTTTTCTCGGAATTTTTGGCACGCGCGGCCTGTAGGAAATTCAATTTTCATATTCACAAAACTTTTTTTTCGAACTACACTGAACTGCACTCTACTTTTCTTTATTTCCCTTGGTTGTGCTTGCTTAATTGCTTAAGCCTTAATCCACGCAAAACCGGTGCACTTTTGATATATAATAACAACTTGAAAACCTTGTGATTCCCGCTTTATGTTATTCATGATATAGTTGAATTTGTATTGTAACTAAAATCAAAAATCTAGGAATCCATTTCAACCAACCTTAACGGAATCCATCACAAAAATAACATTGCCTCTAGGATATTTTGCATTCTTAGGGGACTAAACCCATCAAAACAGTACATGCCCAGCAAAGTGAAAATGAAACTAATCGAGTCTTTCGTTCTGTCTAGCATACCGTATAGATGTGAAGTCTTTGGAACTTAGACTCTTCATCCTCGTCAAAAAATTTAATGTTACATCTAACACATATTAACTTTCACCAATCGAATCCCTGGATGTTCATTGGTTGCACTCTTCAAATATATAATTGACTTGTAATCACATTACACAGGATTACTCTAAAACACAGAGTTGCTTCTTCGCTCATACAAAAATGCATGATGAACGGGCGTCACATGCAGTACGCACATGCGGAAGAACCATTCAAATATTTATTTTGCAAGTTGCAATTAACCATGAAATGATCTATTTAGTTAATTTTTTCCCGTAATCAATATTTCTATTATTCATCTATTCTTTATATCTCCTATCTGTTATTTATTTTTCATTTAAAGTTTGTAAATATTGTTAATTTCAATTTTGTAAAATTTTTAGCTGTTCAATACGAAAAGTTGTTATAACTTAAATATGTACAGAGATGCATTAAAGGAGTAAATTAATAAATAAAATTAAAACCGTTCCTAAACTAAAAATTTACGACTTGATAGGCATAAGGATCATGACTTAAATACAATAAATTAGAGAAAAATACGATTTTTGGGTTAGAGCTCTATAAATTTAAGTAATCTTTGAGCCCTATCGAAAATTAAATGTGAGCATTCCCTTAATTAAGTTCTGTTATATAAACCCAGAACAAATGTCAAATTTGACGTCCAAATTGCAATACTTCAAAATCAAACAAAAAAATCAATTGATCAAGTAAAAGTAAATATACATTCTGTGTGTAACTTAAATTGTCTCCAATGGATGTAGAAGTGTATTTTCCCACAATACGTTGCGTCCTTTGCCGCAGGAAGAGCGACAAATCCGTCGAGTTCAAAAATATCCAGCAAACGAAGGTTCATACGTCCAGAAAGACCATCAAAGATGTTCTGAATCACATTGCCAAATGCATCAAATCCGAAACCATCCTCCCAGACATGGCATTTGTATGTGCACCATGTTACGATAAACTGGCCGAGTACGATCAAATAATGCTCCAACTTCTTGTGCATCAGAGAGAACTTTCACGTCTGTTGGAGACGTCGATGAACACTCTTGAATACTGTGATGAAGACGATGATTTTTCCTCAAAAGAGGAGGTTCTTAGTGATAACTCTATCGAAGCCCTATCTGATCCAGATAACGATGTCGATGAAGAATCATTTCAAGAAGTGAAAGAAAGAGTTACCTATACAATTCCACCAGTAGCTTCATACGAATGCTCAATCTGTCATAACAAATTGAGTTCCAAGTCATCGTTACGCACCCATTTGCAGGCCCATGCCAAAGCAAAGAGATGTCAAATTTGCGGTGTCATACGAAGAGATGAAGAGTACCTCGAACTTCATATGAACGTTCACGAAGGCAAATCTGAAAACGAGTGCCGATACTGTCCGAAACGATATTCCCGCCGCTCAAATGTAATTAGACACATGCACTTGCACTGGGATAAGAAAAAATTTCAATGCGAAAAATGTGGACTAAGATTCTCACAAGGCTATCTCCTCTACAATCATAAGATGCATCACGAGGCAGAAGAAAAGCCATTAGTGTGTACCAAATGTGACCAGACTTTTAAATCAAAGAAAACATTCAGTCATCATATGGTGACTCATCGAGAGGATCGACCCATGTATCCGTGTGAGGTGTGTGGGAAAAAGTTCACTGAAAAATACACACTTAAGGTTCATTCCAAAGTCCATACAGAACATAGCGAAGAGGATTCAGATGCACTAAAGAAACGCGATGTTACGATCAAAAAGAAAGCTGCACAGGCGTTTGTGTGTGTTATTTGTGACAGAATGTTTAATACCAAGGATATTTTAGATGGGCATATGGCTGAGGAACATGATGTAATTGGTCCAATAAAGGTGTTCATGTAAACTTTGAACGGAGGTTTTAGTTTGTTTCAATCGCTTGTACCACTTCATTTAGTTTAAGTTGGCCCGTAAAGAATGCGGATTTTTTTTTTTAAATAAATTTTCCAAAGACACATCATTTGCGAATTTAATTAAAATGTACCATTATAAATTTCTAAATCAAAACACTAGAATTTCAGTTCAAATATTTTTTTATTTAGAGTAAAACTAAACGATCCTTTACTTTCTTTTCCTTTGTGCTACTATTCTAGTCTGTTACAGTGTCGTCAATCCTGACAACTTCGTCATTCTCGTTGAAATCATGCGGGTTTTAATCGAACAGCTAACAAAATTCCTGAATAAGGCTTTTGATTTCTTGGGGCATATGGTATGTCTGCCACTTGGTACCTATGGAAGGGCAATAACATATATTTTCATCAGTGACTGAGCTCAATGGTCCACTCACGATGCAGCTTCTTTACAAGGAAATTCTTTGTTTAAAAAAAATGAACATCGATTTTCCTAACACTGTCCAGCATTTAAAAGAAAAAAAAAACTCTCGGACTAAAGGTCATTTACCTTGAGAGCAAACTGAGCTGGTGGAGAATGTTATTGAAATTGTTGGTGTACCAGAGGCTAATAACAATAATGTTCAAGAATGCGTTCAAAAATATTTTGCTGATGCACTAAATACTGTTACTCCTGATGAAATTCAAAAATGCTACATAATGCGCATTGCAAAAAGGAATTCTTCAAGTGGATCGAAGCAGACACACAATAATATTGTTTGCTTGCATCTCCCATTTGCCGCTATTTGCCGGTGATAGTAAGAGAATTATTTATATCAATGATTGTTTCACTAAGCATACTCGTTTATTATTTATGGCAGCCAAAAAACTTAAAACAGAAATTCAAGAACTAACAATTGTAACATTCTGTTGAGAAAGGCCGTAAATGGTAAGGTTTTTGTTATAAGATCTTTTGACGACTTAACGCAATTTAAATAATTTTTAAGTACACTTTTTTGATATATTTTGTAATATGAATGAAAGTTTTGATCTTATAAACAACTACTTTACCATTCAAGCTACAAGAAGCAATACGGATAGCTTATTGTCTTTTACTAATAGCAAATCGGTTTGCATTGTTCATCAAAACATAAAAGAAGCTTACAGCAAAATTTTTAATTTATTCGTAAGGAATCTAGAATCTTTTAAGCACTTGCCTAAAATTATTTTCGTATCGGAGATTGGGATTTATTCTTATGAAACTAGTGAATTTATAGGGAGATTCATCCTGAGGTTTGATTTATAATGTAAAATAAAACACATAAATTTGAACTTTAAATGTTGGCCGAGACTACGTCTGAGGTGGTCCATTCGGAAGGTCCAATTTTGGGCAACTCGTTCAAGCATAGCGACTGGTATCTCGCGGATAAGACGAGTATGATTTCTCAACAAGTCCGTTGTTTCACGCGCTGTATGGCTCGTAGCGCCGTCTGTTAAAACCAGAGCTCACCGAGCCCATGTGTTTGAATTTGAAGAAGCACATAGTCCGTTAACATGGTGTGATAATTGTTACCATTGACGGTAACATTCTGATTTGCCTCGTTTTTGAAGAAATATGGACCAATAATTCCACAAGCCCATAAATCACACCATACCGTTGTTTTTAATGGATATAATGGTAGCTCTTGGTACTCTTCGGGTTGCTCATCAGCCCAAATACGACAATTTTGTTTATAAATGTATCCATTGAGCCAGAAATGGGCTTCATCACTGAACAAAATTTCACAATAAAAAATCGGATTTTCATTGAGTTTTTCCGTAGCCCATTCATTAAAAATATGACGTAAATTCAAGTCACCTGGCTTCAATTCTTGCACAAGTTGAATTTTGTACCCCTTTAAGCCAAGATCCTCACGTAAAATACGTCAAGTTGTCGAATACGCCAAGCCAAACTGCTAAGAACGACGACGAATCGATTCGTCACGGTCTTCGCGTACACTCTCAGCTGCAGCTGATATAGTCTTTATACTACGTTCTGGATGTGGTCTAACCGGTCGAGTATCATCCACTAATGTAAACTTGGACTGAAATTTGCGAATGGTATTGGCATTAGTGGTTTCAGTAGATCGATTATGCTCACTGTAAGTTCCTCGAATCGCACGAAAAACATTTCACACAGAACGCTGATTCTCGTAATACAGCTGAACAATTTGGAGATGCTGTTGTGGTATGAATCTTTTCATGATGACTTGCCAAACGATACTGAACAAAAATGACAAAGCAGTATGATAGGAATCACGCGTGATCCGTCATTTGAAATTGAAAATCAAACCTCACGATGAATAACCCTATAGTATACCTGGCTATAAGTTCTTTGTAAATGCCAATGATTCGTATTCTGCAGGTGGAGTTGGAATTTTTTTACGAGATTAGTATGATTTGGATGAATGTGCATGAAACGTTATAATTTGGTGAGTTCAGACTTTATAAAAATCTCTATAAACTTATGCAATGAATATTATACTTTTATTTGTGTGTACAGATATAATTCACAGCCTTTTCATTTGTTCACTTTTTTAGGTGATGAAAAAACGAATAACCTTGTTTTTTTAGGTGATTTCAATCTGGATTTGCTAAACGCTATTCCTGTTTTGAATTTATATTTGCAGAGCATGGGTTAAACTCTTTAGTGAATGATATAAGTAGACCATATCATATCATAGACATGCATTGACTATGTATTCGTTCGTTTTTTTAAGAATTCCTCCTAATGTTAACATTCTTATTAACCTCGAACTTCAAGTATCATTGGTTAAATTTTTAATTTATAAAAGTAACTATGTTCTGTTTAATAACTCACTACGTTTCGAAAATTGGAAAGAGGTGTATACTCAAGAAAAAAAGTCAGATTTCAGGCTGAAGCCTTGGGTTAGCTGGTTAGTTCTTAGGAAGATTAAACAAAGTCACAAACTACGGAAAAAGTGCCTTAAACATCCACAGAAAGTTTATATACAATACAAGCAAAGAAATTCTTTTGTCCTAAAAAATGGAAATGTTAACGTTTCAAATCCCACAGAAAAGCAAACGAATTTAATAAATACTTTGCTTCAATTGAGCTTCAATCCTTTTAAATAAATATTCTTAATGTTTGCAATTATTGTCATCCTGAACTCAGGCTTACAGATACTAGTTTCTAAAGGGATAACTTCTTTTTTGAACCAATTTTTGTGATTGAGACATTGAAGACCATTCACTCCTTAAATAGCTCCAACTCCTCTGGCAGCGATAGTATTTTTAATGTTATGTTTAAAAACATTGACTTCAATATTGTAAATATTTTGGAACATCTTTTCAATTTGAGTATCCTGTTCGGATGTTTTCCTGAAGATTTGAAATGTGCTATTGTTATTCCTCTCTTTAAAGAAGAAAGCAAACATAAAAAAAAGGAGCTAAAGACCAATTTCATTGTTAACTTCTATCACTAAGATTTTTGAGAAATGCGTAAAGAAAAGAGTTTTAGAGTATCTGAACAAAATAAAGTTCTTCAGTTCGATGCAATTTGGGTTTAGAGCTGGGCTACATTGAAGACCCTTTTAGATTTTTGCTCCATTATACAGATCTTGTGCTGGGCTTTTTGTTAATATAACTAAAGCGTTTGATATGGTTGATCATAATATTATTTTAAACAAACTATACAATGTAGGTTTTCGTGGTTTGATACATAGTTGGTTTATGTCCTATCTAAAAGATAGAAAACAATAAAGTGAAAATCAAAACTAGTCTAAGTAAATTTATGGTTATCAGCCTTGGTGTTCCTCAAGGTTCGGCTCTTGGAACTATATTTTTTTTATGTATTGTTAGAGTAAGACGAACATACACATCATTAATATATACACCACTTAACAACTGAAGCGGATTGTCATTGATCGAGCAGTTGTCGCCGAAAACGTACCACAAATATACAATAAGAAACTTGCCTTGCCTAAATTGCTATTAATAAATTTTAATAAACTAACATTTTCTAAATTCAAGTGAAAGCGTTTCCTATTAAATAATGTTTGATTTGCTCTTACATGTATATCAACTCCTTGTTTACCCAGCCATTTATAGGAAAAGACAAGGCTTTTGCAGATAACCTTGGGATCGTACAAGATTCCGCCAATCCCTTAAATTTATTGGCTGATATAAAAACCGATGTTGAATCACTAATACTTTGTTTTACGGAGCATAAGCTAGTAATAAGCGATAAGACAAAACTAATGCTTTTCAGTCTTACCACGCACGAGTCGACATCAAATATGTGGTCATTCTAACGTAGTTTGTCATCAACACACATACTGAGAATAGAAAGTTTTTCGGTTTCAACGATGCAAGTGCCATTCCTGGGTAATGGCTGGATGTTTGGATGTCACTTTAACGACAGCAGACAGTGTTTCACAGTGCTTGTGTTTTGGAAACATTAAATTCCAATCTTTTGATTTTTCCCCAATTGGTGAAGCTGTTGATATCGAAATTAAATGAACTGAGCATACGGTGCCGTTCAAGTTCTACATCAGAAGAACATGGACGTGAGTCCAGGAACGAATATGAAAAACAACGAATACTGTCGTCAGCAGAGATAATGGATTAGAAGTAGAAGACAAGAGATCATTAATGAAGATTAAATAGAGTGTTGAAGACGGAACGGAGCCCTGGGGCACACCAGCATTCATTTTGTGAATATTAGACTTAAAACCATCGAAGACAAGGCAAGACGAAAGTCGTCGATCCCAAATTCACGCATCTTCGATTAAAAAAACGTGATGCCTTATTAAGTGCAACTATCTAGCTTTCGCCAGATTGATGTATGCTTTGGTTTCACTTTTCGGTGAGATATTTCATCAAATCGCCAGCGCATCTGTTGCTACGATAACCATACCGCCGGTCTTTGAAAAATTTTTATGTTTTGAGATATTTCAAGAGCTGGCTTATCAGCGATTCTATGACCTTGGAAAAAGTGAACGTAAGTGCATTAGGTCTGAAGAAGATAGAAGAAGATTCGGATTTTTAAGGAACGGGCTAGTTAAATGCTATTTTCCATCTGCTAGGAAAGAGTCCTAAAGAGTAGGATCGACGGAAAAGCTTACGCAATGGTTTTGTCAGCATGGGAGAATGACTCATCTGGACCAGCTAATTTATGTATGTTAAGATCTTTGAGTACTCTTGCAACCACACGAGTGCGAAAGTGGATTCGACGCACTCAAGCGTAGACGGAGACAAAGCACAATCTGGAAGTGTAGGGCTAGTTGTTGGTCTTTGAATGTTCCAACAGCATGACTTGAACTCATTTGAATACCGCTAAGCCCTGTTAATATATATTGGATTACGGTCTTACAACCGAGTTGTATTCTTTCAGTTGATTTTTTGACTCTTTTGGCCAACTGTTGATGAATTCCAACGGCAACATATTGTAAACGAGAAACAGTTCCGATTTCGTGTTTTTTCTGCAACAGGAGTTCTGGTGTTTTTGCACCAAACAGAATTTCTCTTAAGACCAGCGTCAAAAAACAGTCGGCGGGCTTTTTGATGACCATCAAAAATCCAGTGCCTGTTGCATCAAATACCACTTCATCTTAAATGAAAAATGTTTAAGAGAGTGCAGTGAATGATATGAATATCGAGGGGAGGGAAATCCAGCAGTTCGTCTAGAACAGTCAGAACAGGAACAGAAAGAGTGTTCTTTGAAGTCTAGTAAAAGAAGCAGTGACGTATTTTCGTGAAGGCTTGTTCTACCAGACAACCTACAATAGGATATTATTAACAAGTACAAGGCTTATATCTTACACTGAAAGAAAGCCTTAGAGGCCTTCGATGTGTTATTTTAAGTTCAAAGAATTTTGTTATTCAAAATGGCACCTAAATACAACCATTTCTGAGGCACCAATCGATCGTCGGCCACGTCTAGGGCTGCCTTCGCTTTGGAGCAGACTCCTTACGAATGGTCCAACAGGAACTACAGCTAAATCATCTCCATATGCCTGAGTATGAAGGTTAAAACTATTGAAAGCGTTAAGCATGTACCATGACATGAGAGACAAGCCACTTTAAGGGCAATACTTGCTTACCTCCACCAACAAATTATGGTCGCAGTCAGCATCCAGGGTAGTATCAAAATGCAATATATAAGATCTATTTTATAGAACAAAAAATAAGTTTAGTATTTGTTAATTAATATTAGTAGATAGTCTTCTATGTCGACGGCTGAGAAATAAGATGAAGATAGTTTCAACGCCTTTAATTTGGGGTAATTGCAGCAGACTTGATGATCGTTTAATAGCTGTATTGCCAGTATCGTTTTTATCCACAAAACTAGTGCTTCATCAACGCCGTGTTCTTTTGCCGAATTATACATGCCGTAGAAGTTGCGCTGCTTGAACCACCCTTAAAGTCGATGAAAATGCCCAGCGCATATACCTTTTTTTCGAGCCCATTTCCGCGTTTGTAGGAATATCGTATCTTAGACAGCTTTACCATTCTTTCCATGCCCTTTAACATGAAGAGGGTCAGACTGATAGATCCGAAGCTCTTGGCGAGCATGTAGTACTCCTACTCTCCAGATACCAGGTATGGCGTTTTGTGTTACTCGGCTCACTGGCTGCTTCGCTAATAGAATCTACTTCTAATCCGATATAATCCTTTTCCGACGACAGTACTATCTGCTTCTCATTTTCGATCCCAAATTAACACCTCTGCTCGTCAGCTATAGAATCGCAACGACAATGTATGCTAAGGTCATTAAATTCCAATATAAACAGCATTATTTAAAGGGCAACTGCCAACAGTGAAATTCAGTGCCAGCGTAGGCGCCGTCTGATTTCTAAATTAGTCTTAAGTGACTTGTTAAGAAGTTTTCTAATTTTCCTACGTAAACACTAATTGTATGTTCCACCATAGAACGGACGATTGTTTTCTAAATGGACATGTCAGCTCAAAACGCTTGTTGTGTAGAGCGTTCAGGATCCGGTTGTTTTGTTCTGACATTAGAGGGAGCATTAACAGGCCTGCCGATCTACTCCCCAAAACGTGTCCAGTTGATTTCTCCACCTATCATCATCATCATCCTATAGCAGCTTCCAACTGGTAATTTGGTTAACGTCTGTGAAGTCGATTACTTGATCTTTACCTTCGAAACAAAGGTTGGCTGAAAACTATTGACAACCAGGTTAGACAATAGTATGAAATCCAGATGATTCACACCATTTTGATCGCTCCGATTCACCCATAAGGAAACCATCATGGTCCCGTTTTCAGCCGCAGTCTAAAACACATACTCGAAAGTGTCTACTAACTAAACTAATAACTTTATTGCTAGTGAGCCTGGTCCGTACGCGACACAAATGCCCGATTTATATAGACGTTACTGAACGCATAAACATCGCACTAAACCCCTCAAGCTTAAAATCAGCATGGGAGAACTGAAATTGGTAGGCTTACAAGACGTTGTGGAGTTAGTTCTTTTAATATATAGCAACACTCATTAAAAGAAAGTGTTATCTGAGCTTCTTTCCTGTAATAATCCTTACGGTAATGGTTATTAACTCATGCCCAGAGTGCTATGAGAAGTCAACTAACTTTAACTACCCGCAGAGGAAAATATCCTTTAAAACTAACTTCAACTTTACCTGGCCTCTGGACTACTACTTCCAACCCCATAGCACTTAGCAGAATTGTTAGTTTTTCAGTTTAGTTAAGGAAATAATTTCTGTTTGTATCAATCAACTTGTCATTTAGACACAGCGTCAATTAATACACTAACATTATTTTATTAATTTTACCAGTTTTTGAAAGCAACATCCGACGACAATATTATACAACGAATGTATGACAAAGCGGCACTTTCGAAATTTTTTGCAAAGCACAGGCCACTACCACGGCATCTACCAGCGAATATGTTTGAAAACATTAGAAGGAACATGACAGTTCTAGTGTAAAATAAATCCTCAATCATAACCACAAATCACTTCAAATCAAACACAAAACAACTAATTTAAAAAATTTGTTTCATCATCTTATATTGGGATGCGACGGTAGCAGCAATAGCGCACTCTTCACTATAAAATTAAACAGATATCTACTTATAAGCCTATTCGTTCTCTTGTGAGCGCAGACGTCCGTTGGGATTTGTCAAACGAATTGCTAATTGCTTGGCGCGCTCGACGATGTCCTTGCGCTTTTTCGATGAGACACCATGAGCAATTTCGCCGCAGTAAACACGATTTTGCATCATCAGAACTTCGAGTTCCTTGACGTTGTGTACGACGAACTTCTTGAAGCCAGTGGGCAACATATGGCGGGTACGTTTGTTTGAACCATAACCAATGTTTGGCATCAAGTATTGACCCTTGAAACGACGACGAACTCTGTTGTCGATACCTTTAGGTTTACGCCATTTTGGCTAAAAAGAAAATTTAACATATCAAAGAGGCCTCAGCGGAGGATGTGTGCAAAATCTTACCGAAAGCTTGGCGTATCTGTCCGACTGATGACGGATGAAATGCTTCGTGCGTTTCTTAACAATTTTAGGTCTATATGCTGGTCGTAGAGTCATCTTGAAGCTGGAAGAACGAGAAATTCCGATTAGAGTGATGTCAACAATAATCGCAGTGGATTTTCACAAATTCCTTAAACATTAATCCTGTCAATTTTAAGCACATTACATTATGGTAAATGTATTGCATTTATTAAGTTTGTAACTTTTGAAATTAATTAAATGATGTTTGAGAAATTTTGTGATTTTAGAGGAATATACACACCGCTTTTTACAAAGTGCACGTCAAAAAAGAAAGAATTTTGAAGTTGGCACCGGTTTAGTTTATTGTTTTGACATTTCTGTGCAAATCAGTGTCGCCAACATAAAAGCGTAGTTCCGGTGGCTGTCTTAGATGTGCGCAGTTACAATCAGCAAATATTTAAAACAATTTTCCTGCACACTCGTACTCAAACACATTATTTATGATCGTAGTCAATTGGATTTATTAAACAATTAACAATAATTTAAGCAATAAGGCTTTTGATTAAGAAAATTCGTACCCACCACTTGGTACGATTATTGACTATAGAAGTCGAATAACATTACATTACTAAGAAGTCCAAAGCACGTTATTCCTATTTAATTAAGAAGGCCCGAGGCAAACCTGGACGACTTCATAAAGTTCGATATATATAGGGTTTTCTAATAACGAATTGACAACTTTTTTTTAAATGCAAGGCAAATCATTTGAGATATTTCAAAAACTTATATCTTCCAATTCGGGCCAGAAATAATCAGTGATCATGGCGCGATAACGCTGACCATTCACAGTAACGTGACGATAGTTATCGTCGACGAAAATTATAGCCCAATAACGCCGCCGGTATGCAAACCGCACCAAACAGTTATTTTTTGTGGATGTGGTGATTCATGAAGCACATGTGGGTTTTCACTCGACCAATAACGCATATTTTGCTTATTGATGAACCCATTGAGCCAAAAATGAGCTTCGTCACTGAAGATGATTTTGCGATGAAATTCATCATCTTCTCCAGAACCCAAACGGAGAACGTAGCTCGTTAGTGTACTTTACAATGATGTGGAGTTTACTGAATAAATTCACAGTGACAGTTTGATGATTAGTGAAAGAGTGCGTTCACAAATTAATTTCAAAGTTGTCAAGTCACTATTGGAAAACCTTAAACTTGTCTTATAGCGTTTTCGACTGGGTGGATATAAGGCTTCTTTTAGTGCTCCAGAGCAAAATAGTGAATTAAAACTGTTTCCCCTAATTTTTTCAGGTTTTCTTTTCAGAATAAAAAATTTTCCTAGATTTTATGTCAGAATTGCTCACACATAAATATGTAAAAACGTCAAATAGTATCGTCTGTCGAACTAGATTTCTGTTTTCGTGCAATCGGCTGGGTTTGGCCAATTTATTACTCTGAGTTTTTAAATTTATTCGCAAGCAAATATATATTTACAAAATACATGCAACAATTTTGACACCAAAGTCCGAAGAAGTTCTTAGTATTAAATTGAAAAAAAAAAAAAAAAAACGGATTACAAAAAAAGCCTTCTATCTCTCCACTCTGAAGGACTACTATCTAAGAGGTATTTGAAATGGAATCGAAAACGTGGGATAACCGCACGGCGCAAAGAGATAGTAAGTGTTTATGAAGACATGAGTACTACTCGTAGATGTTTCACTCCCCCAGCGTCGAAATGGAAAGAAAGAAGAAAAAGAGTTTACGGCATTACCTCTGTCTATGTATCTTTCCGATCACGACGGCTGGATGAAACCGGTACTGCAACCAACAAAGGCTGCAGTTATTGTGGACGGAAATTGCACGATGAGGTTAAACCCATCGACAAGAAAAAAACCAAGCTATGTTTTCACCCAAACACGATATCTGGATAAATTCAGTGGTACAACCAGGATATGTTCAACGGAAGTCGACAAATACGGTGATATAACCTCTGTGAAACAACTCTGGTGGTGGCTTTCTCTGCGCACAAAATCTTGCTGAAACCGGCGCTGTAACCACCGGGTTGACGAAACAAGCCTGGGCACCTATAAAGATGCCGCTATCACCTCTCTGGGGAGTTACCTGTGCGAGCTAGCTACAGCAGAAATTTTTTGCATTCAAACAGGGGCTAGGTTATGGAAAACGGAACTCTGAGAGTGAAGCGTTCCATACAGCAAACTCTCGAATGCGTGAACAAGTTTGTGCCCTGGAAACTTAGACTTTCGAAATTGATTCACGCCATCTTCTGGATTCCGGCCAACTCAGTAAAATTGGGGATGTGCTAATGCGTATTCATACTCGGAATCCCGGATTCGGCACTGAAAAGTGAAAAATCTACTCTCCCAGTAAGAAAAAGAATCGGGAAAACGAGGACGGCTTTTCTTCTTTTCTAGGCTTAGACAAAGTTTCGATACCATTGAATCTAGGTATGACTCTTCTCCTCATTTGCACCTTGGAAGAGTGCAGATAAGCAAAGAGCACACCTGTAACTATCAATTTTATTTACTTAGATCAACCTTTAACATTTCACGGCTGTTACTGCTTTCCTATGTAGGAGGCTTTCCGTTTGGAATACAAAACTGCATATATTATCCATATAGGAATCATGGCGGTGGAATAAACGCATCACAACGAGCGATCGGAAAGACCAAGAACATGTCTTAAAGTGCCGAATTCATTCTTACCATCTAAGCCTGGACAATTTTGCAATCAAGATTTAGTTGCTCCAGACATAAGCTACGAAGCGAACAGAGAAAGGCACACATGCGAATGCAACATAAGAGGCAACCATATCCTGGATTTCATACTGCTAAATACTTGTGTGGCTGCAAATGATAGAACTTATTTCTTTCAATGCAATCACTTTATTCAACACAGTTACAATTCACAATCGCTTATCTCAACCACTTTTACTTTTCTTTATCTTTTACTTAAGCCATTTGTCACTACTCGTAATCCACACTTCACCTTTTTTCCTTAAGTAACGGTACTGTTAGATCTCGAATGGCGTACGAGTATGTCCTGTTAAACTATGGTCAGTGTTTCGTTACTCCATTAAGAAGAGGGGTATATGTCGAACCCAGTCCCACCGGTAGACAGATGCTCATTCCGTTGGGTCCTTATAGGTCCTGCCTATATAATGTGATCAAGATATTTTACTTCCGGACGGAAAAATTTTCTGGATTCAGCTTCAAATGAGCACTTCGCAGCTCCTCAAACATTTCTTTTATGATGATAGCTATGGTTAAAATCCAAAGTCGCGGGAAGGTTTTTGAAGTTGCTCCTCCAGTTGGTTAGACTTGCGCTGGCAAGGCGTATCCTTGCTCCAATGAATATGTGGGTATTCAATGGAATTAAGTCTACATGAAAGGAGTGCACTTTAAAAAACAGATATTCTGTCCCCTACGTCGTTGGCAATATGATCAATTTGGTTGAAGATTTTTTACCAGGAGATAGATGGTTCCTTTTGTGGATGTTGAAGTGTGTAGACATTGATGCAAAATTTCACTCCGTTCTCGGAATTGGGTTGTATAGATAACAAGATAACAGCTGATATGTTCGTTCGAGGAGCTCGTAGAAACAATCGTTGATAAAGTTGTTATTCTCCTCTGTGGAGACGCGGGTGGATATTAGGCTTATAAATCATAAAACGATTTTTTTTTTTTTGTATTTTCGTTATGTACATATGTAAAGGGTGATTCATCGTGAGGTTTGATTTATAATGTAAAATAAAACACATAAATTTGAAGGTGAACTTTAAATTTCTATTACCGGTTAAAAGAATGCCAATTCATGGCATTTACTTTTTGAAAATGATATCATGTAAATGTTGGCCATAACTGCGTCTAAGGAAGTCTATCCAGAAGGTCCAATTCTGGGCGACTCGTTCGAGCATAGCTTCCAAAGCGTGAATCGTAGCTGGCTTATTCCTGACGACCTGAGACTTTACATATCTCCAGAGAAAATAGTCCAAAGGTGTGATATCGCACAATCTAGCCGGCCAATTTACGGTAGCAAAACGTTAAATAAAGTGCTCACCAAAATGATTTCTCAACAATTCCATTGTTTCACGCGCTGTATGGCTCTTAGCGCCGTCTTGTTGAAACCAGAGCTCACTGAGGCCATGTGCTTGAATTTCAGGAAGCACATAGTCCGTTAACATGGCGCGATAGCGGTTACCATTAACGGTAACATTCTGATTTGCCTCATTTTTGAAGAAATATGGATCAATGATTTCACAAGCCCATAAACCACACCATACCGTTGTTTTCAATGGTTGTAATGGTAGCTCTTGGTACTCTTAGGGTTACTCATCAGCCCAAATAAGGAAATTTTGTTTATAAGCGTATCCATTAAGCCAGAACTGGTCTTCATCACTGAACAAAATTTCACGATAAGACTCCGGATTTTCATTGAGTTTATCCAGAGCCTATTCACTGAAAATATGACACAAATTCAAGTCGTCTGGCTTTAATTTTTGCACAAGTTAAATTTTCTATGCTTTTAGTCCGAGATCCTCACGTTAAATACACTAAGTTGTCGAATACGCCACGATACGAATCGATTCGTCACGGTCTTCGTGTACACTCTCAGCTACAGCTGTTATAGTCTCTTCACTACGTGCCGAATGTCGTCTAACCGGTCGAGCATCTTCTACTTATGTAAACTGGGACTCAAATTTGCGAATGGTATTGGCAATAAAGTTTTTAGTAGGTCATAAATGCGCACCGTAAGTTCCTCGAATTGCACGAAAAACAGCTGAACCATTTCGAGACGCTATTGTGGTGTGAGTCTTTTCATGATGAATTGCCAAACGATTCAAAAATGACAAAGCAGTTAAAAAAAAGTCTTTAAAAATTCAAACCTCACGATGAATCACCCCTTATATCTGACTATATTCCCTAAAAATTTCAAAATCGATCCGGAAAATAATTTTCGAGATATACGCATATTTGTAAGGACGTTTCGGATTGTGTGTAAACTTGTAAACTTTAAACGCGTTTCTCTCAAAACTATGTTTTGATCGAGTCGGTGATCGAGATTTCTAATAAAACGGCTCAAACGAAAAACCGGGCTGAAATTCTAACACAACCTTCTTAGATATATTCCTCAGGTATTGATCGAAGGAATAAGATTTCGGATAATTATTTCTATTTTTTTAAACAATTTTATGTGGAAATTTTGGTCGAAAAATCTATTTTTCTTTTTTACAAAGCCGCCATTTTGTAAAAAATCAAAATTTGGATTATTCCTTCGACTAATACTTAGTTTTATTTATACACTAAAATAATCTTTCGGGTTTTTTGATTTCAGATTAACAAAACCGGAGATATCGTGATCACCGCCGAACACCTTTTTTTTTAGGACCCTGAGGAGATCGCCTGCAGGAGCACACCAAATCGATATTTTCATTCATAAAAAAACGTATTTTTTTGTCGTTGCAACTGCGTATAGCCCCTTAATTTCATAGCCAAGGCACTGATTGTAATTCTTGTCCAAGAGCTCGTAGAAGCTATCTTTGGTGTCGTCATCTTTCTTCTCTGCGGAGGGGTGCACATATATAACAACAAATACTTATCCAAATAGGCGCTACATTTGTCCTCGATAACAATCGCATGTCGCAGTTTTTCATCCAATCGCACTTCTTATACGACGGTAATATCTGCTTTGCAGCAGTCATGGACTCTGTTAGTTGTTCAGCTGTACGTAACCTATGAAGGGACTTAACATTCCAGACCCGAAGTTCGTTATCCTTGTTCCGTTTGCTGAGGTTGTCCAGAGAAGTTCCGTCCGTATGATAGCTTGTTCGCTCGTAACTTTACTTTCTTTTCCATGGCCGACGGCACAACCACCAATCTGGAAGGCCAGTTCCATTGTACGACCCTATTACGAGGTGTCGGTTAGACCGAAACCAGTAACCCATTCAGGGTTTGGAGCTTTGCCGTTGATCTATTAAGGGTTCATTCGCCACCATATATTTGCCAAGACTTTGACTTAGTCTCGGAAATCCTTACCGGCCTAAGCTTAAAATTTGTCGGAGTAGTCCAGATAAGGTCTTATGTATTTGTTTTGTTCCGGGGTTTTACATCTGGGAAATTCATCCGCTGCCTTCTTTACAGTGCTGCTATTTTTGTTAGCTGATCAGCACTTAGTGCCTACGCTATTTCAACAACACTCAACAAGTAAAAGGTTGGCCTATTTTATTCATCAAAGTTCATACAGTCTGGTTATGGGCCATTTTCCGTAAGAATGCGATATATTCTATGGTTCGGGGCATTTATTTTTACACTGACATTAAACACCCAACGTTTATGATCTTTACCAATTTGCTAACTCAGTAAAATAAAAGGCAAATTCATTACATTGTTATTTGTTTTTATTTTTTATATTTTTTTATTTCCTAAGCTTTTGTTGTTTTGCTTTATAAAAACATTCGTTCAGTCAAAAACAGACAAAGACCAACATGATAAATTTGATCTTTAAGAGAAAACGTTAAGAACCGTATTGATATAGCAATAAATTATATTACATTAAATGCAACGTCGAAATCTACAAACATACAAATGTATGTATTCACATAACCGATTCCAAACATTCCAATTTCAAGAATCGTCTTCGGTAAATGTTTTTCGATAACACGTAACAAAATCTAAAATAAATACATTGATTTACTATATTCTAAATTTCAGGGGAAAAATGGCTTGAGGTTAATGTGTACCCAAACTGTTTTTTCTCTTGCACCTATTTTATATAATACACTTGCGAAATTCTATCACACTATATGTAATTGTATGGAACTCATGTTATAACTTCTTTTATTTTTTCATAAGCAGCGTTTATGATACCCCAGCTCAGAAATGAACGAAACGTATTAAAACCACACCCACGATAAAAATGTGATATTCGGTTACCACGCTCGTGATATACTCTTTGGCAAACGACCCACATTGTTTCCTTCTTATGTCCCATATCATTTTGCATTGAGACTTTGATTACATTAATTGGATAGAAGAATGTACTAAGAGATGCACCAATTACTGCACCAGCAATGAATTCTTGAATTGTACGAGACGCGGATGTAGCCTGAAATGAGAGATAGAAATGCAAATTGAAAATAATGTACACATATATAGATTAAATTGCACAAATGAATATAATGAATATATCAGTAATTTATTTTGCAATTACTATCAGTTAACGAGCAATGTGTACATACATACATGCATATGTACTTCTCGAAAATACTCATAAAGGTTTGTCAGCAAATATTTTAACTAAAAACATAAAAATGTTAAGCAAGGAAACACAATCAAACATTTTGCACGAAATCGCAATTTAGATTTCATAACAAATAAAGTAATAAGTCCATTCTACAATTAACACAGCTCCAGAGGTCTACCTTTTTTTTTTTTATTATTGTATATAGATGTGTATATATATAGATACATAATTAGGGTGAGCTCAACGAATGTTTACACACAGCCCATGTACAAGAAACAATTAGGGAGGAAAGTAAAGACATATCAGTAAACGTTGGTCTAAATTACCAAGAAATAAGCTCTTTATTTTTTAGGGCACTTAGAAATTGTTCACGGTATTTTAAATCATGCCCGAAGATTGGGTTAAAGCATAAACTAATGACCATCCATAGCGAAACGTTTGCTACGGTTGAAATTTTGAAGGGACGGAATGCTGCAGGCAATTTTGTTGAAGCACTGATTTTGAAAACATGAAACAACAAACATTATGTCGGTGGAGTAGAATGTCAATACTGGTGTAAAACATGTACATATGTGCAATATTGACATCAAAATTTTTTGCCGAGATCACATATACATAAGTATGAATTAAACGTAAGCTGTCATTTACATATCAATAAAACAAGAATTGAAAGTTTTTCGGTTTCGCCGATGTGGATAATAGCTAAATATTCAAGATTCGTTTTAACGACAGAAGGAAGCACTGCGTTTTGAAAATAAAAAAAGTTCTAATATCAGAATTTAATCCATTGAAGAAAATATTAATTAATCCCAAATACACACATTTCCAACAAATAGCCTAATGCCCAACTCTGTGTCAAATGAATTTGAAATGTCATGCAAAGGAAAACAGAATTATTAAAAAAAATTAATGCTTTACAAAAAATATGTTTTTCAAAGACAAAAGTGCAAATTCAGAAAATTAAATTTATAGTTTTTGCTTAATACTAAGTACTTAATACCATTATCTTGGGACCATCTCCTAGCCTTTTTTGCGGTACGCTTTGTTGCAATGCCCAAATTAGAGGCATTTTGTGTTCGACTTAGAGCAACATAGTATTTTAAAAAAGATTAACATAAGTATCAACTATCATAGTTTCCTCTCTACTCCATGCCAAGAGAAACATATCATTATCATTAAACTATCCCCGATTAGTTTGACGATTTTTCTTGTGCGACGAGGGCGTAATTCTGTCTTGGCTGGCAGCCTAACAAATGTCTTACCATAGGGGCCTTTTAAATTAATTTCAGTCTCGACAGTTCATAGAATGTTTTGCCATTGTTTAATGTTCTAGGTGCCCGTCCTTGTTCTTTTAGACGTTTTTCAAATTTTGCTTCGTTTATCCTCAAGATTTTCCGGCTTTAATGCATTTGTTATCATATTTTGAGAGCATCTCACTAATTTGGCAATTTCTTTTATTTCTTAACTATAGAATCATTATTCTCTGATATTTATAGCAATTTGTGATTAAATTACTGTTACTTACAACAAGCAGCGCACCTATTTCAATATACAACATCATGAAATACAGCTGTCTTGTTAGAAGGCAGAATGTAGTTCATAAAAAACGGACACTCTCATAACTGGGCCAACTGTAGAGAAATATGGGTCTTGCCTGCATTTTGAAACCGAGGCGGCAAAAATGGTAGACAGTTATAACTTTGTGGTAGTTAGGGATTTTTTTTACGTCAACTAAGTTTATAACTTCAATAATGACACTTGACTAATAATCAAATGAAGAATTAAGGAGACTCTATATAACTCTTATCATTGCAGTCCCATATATCGTGCATAGCATGGACGTGAGTGAAGGCGAATCAAGATATTCGTGATTCTTTTGAACGCAAAATTTATCGATCATCCCGTTTCCGTCACGCGAAAATATAAGAGCGAACTCTCATGCTGTACAGTGACATTGACTTGGTCAGAAAATAGCACATTAGTCGCCCGAGATAAAGAACATGGATACTAACGACCCGAAAAGACCTCGATTTTTATCCGAAGGGATGACGCAAAAAAAAAGCCACGTCTTAGGGGGAACTCCAACCATTTAGGATGCGTTTGTTGACAGTAAACCGCATTAGCCCGATAGAAAAACCCTTTAATGAGTTGTTAAGAATTTTATAAGAGTTTTACATAAAATGCCCTTGATGTAATAATTTTACTTCATTTTGAAATTATGCCAAATAAAAAGAAAATATCTGAAAAAAAAAATCGAAATATAAACTTTCAAAAAAGAAAAACATAGGGTTCGTGATATAGCCCGATTAGAGAGATTCAACAAGTCGTCAGGGGGTGAATTAATAAAAAAAAGTCGATTTAACCGGTTTATTTAAAACAAAAAGAGGAACGGACACCAGTACTGAATGAGCCTACAGAACCGATTTGAGGGAACAGTGAACCAGAAAATAGCTCACGGACTGTAAGCCGAAGGCTTTTAGAATTCGGTTTGTGTTCAAGAAGATCTGCAAAAAGCCGCTTTTATCCAAACAAATGAGCCGAAAACGTGTTCAGTGGGAGAAAGATCACGAAAACTGGACCATAACGGATTGGAAAACTGGAAAAAAGTGAAGATGCACTTCAACAACCGTGAAACATGTAGGATCACAGATGATATGGAGATTTTATAATTTGTTACCATCATTAGAAGAATATTTTTCACATTCAGTAAGTTGATCTTTCAAGACGATTCTCCGCCTTGTTACCGAGCGAAATTGGTAAGTTTCAGATTTATTATCTTTTCTAAAATGTTGGCAAGACTATCATTAAGTTTTATTACTGTAAACCGACTTTACCATTTCAGGTTAAACAGTTTCTAACAGAGATAAGCATTTTGACATTGCAGTGGCCTGGGAAGAGACCACGAACAATAACCGAGTTGAGTGAATCCATTGAAAAAGTGTGATATGAGGAAATTCAACTGGATTCCTTGCAGACATTGGTTGCTTTAACGCCGAAACGAATAAAAGCAGTCATTAAAAAAGGGAATTATTAAATTAAATTAAAATTAAAAAAATAAAACCAATAAAATTAAAATCTTAAATTTAACAAGCAAAATATATAAACTATAATAAATTAGAACAAATTTATTGGTGATTATTATTATATTTTTTGAAAACCTGAGAAAATTTAAAATGATTTGTGTGAGCTTATTTATTTCTGCAATCGGTTTATTGGTACGCGTTTCTAAAATACATTCGAAGCAATAAAGATTTTCTAAAGACGATTTCTTATTATTGCACTTAATAATGATAGTATACACTGTATTTTTATCCATATAAGGTTTCTCAGAACTTTTTCGAACCCTTTCCCCAGATCGATAAATTTTATGTGCGACTCATTGTTGGCAACTTGCTTTCCTCGCAGGAATGATTGCCACTTTTTTATTTATATTACAGCCAATTGTCTAATACTGGAATGAGCCCCATACCTATGGCAGAAACATTGTTAACCCTGTAACAAGATTGCATTGTGTTTCCGTACAAATTAGAAAACTTCCTTTTGAACTGTTTGGAAGATAGAACTCGCTGTGGAATATTAAATGATTCCAAATCCTTCTAATTTTTCAGCAAAAAATGTCAAACGAATAGTTCTACACAAAAAATCTAGTCTAATGTCTTGTGAGCAAAAGCACGACAATAGTAACAGTCTCAATGGCTAAAGAAAAAAGACAAAATCAGTTTCCAGTTACAAGGCAAGAGGGTAGGCAAATAACTTTTATTTTTGGATTGAACACGAGTATAAAAATATGTACCTGATACTATTATTCAAATTGGTGAAAATAGAATAGACCTTGTTTATCAACAGCATCAGCCGCGCATACTCACTATCAGAACTGTAAATAATTTTTTCTGATTTCTGTTTTTTTTTTATTATTAAAGACTGTGACCTACTTCAACCTTATTTGAGTACTTCCAAACCTTTTCTATTAGGATTATCAATGTCGCAGTTTTATGACTTTATAAAGTTTAACTTACAATCTATAATTCAAACATTTAAGGGGGTAAAAAGGGGAAACTACAATAATGCGTTTTGGTTTTTTGAGAAAAAATTAATAACCAAAAATTTAAGTTAAAACTTACATCTTTAGGTATTCGCATATTGGCCTCTTCACGCAATATAAAAAAAGCTGCATTCGAAGGTCCATTTCGCCATAAAACTGGCACCATCCCTCTGTACAATTCAAAGAAGCCATGATTCGCCAAAACATAGCTAAAACAAAATACAAACCGCACTGATTATAAGCAATATGAAGACATATAATTGAAAATTTTCTTACCGAAAGGCAGCGGATGTGTTTTTAAAATGCTGATGAAACTTCGAATCAGCCAATAATGTTTGTACTCTTTCAAATGGCAGTAATACTCCCTCAAATGTACCAGCCGCAAGACCAGCGATTATTTTAGCCAAATAATTATTTATATGACATACATCGACTAAACTACGACGAGTTACATCGTAAACACCAAACATCACCGAGAGAGAAAAAGTTTTTTGTGCTAAAGGTGGTAATACTCCTCGATATAAGTAAGTAAACCCTTCATGTTGCAATTGCCCAAAAGCCGAGGCTATACTAACTCCGTGAAGCATTTGTCGAAATATCAATTTGTAAATGGGGTAAGTTATACCGAGATTGACAAAGGCAGCACCATAACCGCATGCAAATTCACGCCAATCTAAGGAGATAAATTTTTGAGTCTGCACTGCAGGGTCTTTCCGGCTATCCCCCATGGTCACAAATCATTTATCAGTTTTTTTCTGTCAGCTACAATTCATAATTCATTAGTTTTTTTTTTGTTGTTTTCTCTTTTATTTTTCGAAACACCAGCAGTATCACACAAGGATTGGCAGGATGTCTGCAATTCGATTAATTGCTAAAGAAACAAGTGGAAAACATTATTCAAATCACAACAGCATTTGTATTATATAGAAAATGATCAAAGAATTGGAACTTAACCATAATTATATAATATTCGACAGAAAAAATATTAATCGAAAATAATCCTGAGCTTACCATATAGCTGACAACTTTAAGACAATGAAATGAATGCTGCGCGGCCGTGAATTTGATGTTTTTTCTTAAATTGTGCGTTTTATGGGATAATAGTGAGTGACACTATCATCGCCTTTGCGTATGGTAAAAAGAAATCAAAAAAACAAAAATCAACAAATTTCAATTCCTGACGTAAGCACACACAATCTACTGTCACGCGCAAACAGCCGTTCATGACAGCTTTCTTATAGGTGTGACGAAGTTCTTTAGGACTGTTCGGTCCCGTTATGAACGCTGCTCTGTAGTAATGTTTGATTTTTCTATCAGCCACTGTTTCTTTTGGCATTTTCCTTTGGTTTATGACCATATGTGTTTCATTGTATCGTTGTGCATTCTGAGAGCATTTTGTAATTTTGTATTGCAAGAACAGTTTTGAAACCGCATTTAAAACCGAGTTTTCGATAAAAGCTTTATAAGAACTGATTGAAGTGTTCCCACCGAATACCAACTAGGTTTTGTTTGACGGTTGTATCAGCTGTGAAATTTTTGTGTAGACAAGGATTTTTAATTCGATTTGTTTTTCTTATGTATTTTTTCTCCTCCATATACTGTTGCAAAAAAATATTATTTTATTTAATATTAAATTATTTATTGATAAAAGCATAGAAATCTTACTGAAAATGACAATTAATATTTTTTCAAATTTTAAATTTTACACTGTTTTTTAATAACTACTCTGTCAGCTGTTTTGCTGAATATGCTGAATGTTTCAAAAGGTTTCTCTGTTTTAATATCCCCACAATTGCGAGTAGGTTTTGCAACTCATGCAGAGGCAATGATGTGTTGTCACTCTATATCACTCAGCTGAATTAAAAATGTGAATCACTCTTACTTGGCGATTAGGAAAATTGAACGATTTCGAATATATTTACGCACATATATTGTACATATTTATTCGGTTTGAGAAGATAATGCTAGTTTGACCAAAGCCAAAATTGTAGTAGTTTTTCCCAGTATTTTATTGTTTATCTTAACATTTTATATATACAAAACAACAAATCAAAACAGAACAAGCTTTTTTTCAATCTTTTCCAATCCGGGGTCAGTAAGTAAATTTTGCCACATGATCATTTTGTCGCATTACAAAACCGAGACATTCAATGTCAGATAAGGATTTAAACAAGGCCAAGCGTTATTATATAGCCTTTTCACAACGAATCAAAAACCGGGCTTTCGCAAAAAAGAAACGCATAAACCACATCAAAAACACAGGTCTCATACATTTTTGGTAAACCACAATCTTTCGTTAACACAAGTTTTTGATAAAACCTAATTGAATGTTAAACTAACCAAACAAACCTTTTGGAACGAGTTCAATAAATTTTCGCAAATTCAGAAACCTTAAGAAGCAGCTGGCAAGATGCTGTTCGTTAACCGTTGCTTCTTTGGGTTTAGAAGGCAGTAGCAAAGCCCTCTCTTCAAGAATCAAAACGACATTATCCAAGTTACTGACAATTCTGCTGTATAGCGCGTGCAGAAGCATGAACACTAATGAAAGCGGAAGAAAATGGTTTCGGGCGCTTCAAAAGAAAAGTTCTTAGTATAATCTTTGGTTCCGCTGGATGAACGGAGAATGGAGGATGCGTTTCAGCAGCTAACTGTACTAGCTATACTGCGATGTTGACATCTTCAGCTCGGATAACTCAGCCTAGATGGCTGGGAAGTTTTCGATTCCAATCTAGAGGGACAACGCAGTAGAGGACGACCTTATCTTAGGTATAATACACAAGTGGAAAGGGACCTCATTAACTTCGTGTGCGCAACTAAAGGCAGCTGACAAAAGAACGCACTAGGTGGAGAGGGATGTTAGCTGTCACTGGGCCCCCCGAACTGCAGCCCCATCTAAGTAAGTAGGATATTCATATTTATCCATTACAAAAAAGAAAACAATATCTACAGAATACGGTTCTAGGAATAAGACCTCTCAGTATAAAAATTGGAAATTTATTTGAAGTCACTGAAATTTACAACAATACAGGAATAAAAAACATTTTAGTCAATAAGGACGAACAAAATACTACGGCTTTTATTATTACCGCCAGAAAAACACTTCCACAGCCCTTGGACATTTAAGTACCAACATATTAGTACATTAGCACCATCAGATTTTTTGGAGATGGGATATAATTCTTAAGAGTAAAACCCTATATTCTGTTACTTCCTTAAAAGATAATAAGGAGTTGAAACTGAGACAAAAAGCCTTTCCAGCAAAACCAATTGGTTATTTAAACTTTATTCCCACTCGTATGTGGCACATACCATAAAATATACCTTTTGCTCGCTAGCTTCATCTTTTCTCGGGTGTTTTCATGCAGATTTATAAATCCTGAAGCGCAAGTCGTCTACGTAGTCCTTCACCTCCTTGGGCTCCGTATGTGGGGACTCGAATTTTATTTCACTTGGCAATTATGCAAATCAGTTCATCAGTTGAATTTAAAGTGTGACTTAAACAGTGATTAAGGGATTTAAGTAAGAGATAAAGAAAACTAAAAAGCTCGAAATAAGCGATTTCATTTTAAATTCTAATTAGATTGAATAAAGCGATTAAATTGAAGAGGAATAAATTCTATCATTTGTACCCACACAAACATTTTACATTGGTGTCAAAAGTGGGATAGGTCTTATTGCGTGTAAAAAAAAAAAAAAAAAAAAGTGTCTGCGGTTGTTCGAAATAGCTAAAATGGGTTGAAAATTATTGCAGTTGACCATAGAACAACTCAAATCCGAGTTGAACAAGAGAAACCTCAGCGCCAGCGGAGAAAAAATTGATATGTTGCTCCGTCATCAGAACGCTTTGAACTTGAACAACGAGGCACATGTCCGGCATACACAGTGCAAAAACAGAAACTCCGAGAATGTTCTTTAAGCGCCTCAAGGAGAAAAAAATTGAAGCCACCCTCATTCGATGGCCAGACCTCATGGTCTACTTATAAGAAACAGTTTGAAATGGCTGCTATGCGAATGACTGGGACAATAAGGAGAAGTATTTTGCCCTAACAATCGCCTTGCACGGTCCTGCAGCAACGTGCAGGTTGGGGATAGTCACATGCAATAGGTTTACAAGGTCCAATTGCAAAGTTGAATTCAGCACTGCAGACGTGAGAAGACTGGCACATTTGTTATACCTCACCGTTGACCAGGAAATTACCGACGAAATGGCAAAGGACGCATTCACCAGAGAAATTGCAGATTAGAAGCTCTACAGTCAGCAGTAAGGATGGCCGGGAAAAGAATCCTTGCTGAAGCGATGGAAGCAGTCAATCAGGTTTCCAAACGAACACATTTCATCAGAGAAGTAGCATCTGTTGAATGCTCCTGCGCAAGAATAAGTGCCGAGGAGCGAGATACACCATGGGACAGACGAATAATGCACTACTGGAACTGCAATACAATATGCCATTTTCAAAGACAGTGTAAAGAAAAGGTGCAACGAAAAGGCTGTCCTCACTGTGGCAACAAGTAAATAGAGGAAAAAACCGGTAGAAACGGCTATAAAGAAGCCAGTCAATCTCCTCAAATATATCAGTCGGGAAATGTTTAGGCACCAACTTCGTGGGGTAAAAGTTGGCAGCAATCATCAGAAGGGATCTGGTGCAGAAATCCTGGTTGCATTACACCAGTAGTTATAGCTTGAGAATAGCTACGGGAGAAACAGCTAAGGTATATGGTGAAGTCCGTATAAAAATCCATCTGGCCGTAAAAGCTCTCACGTTTTTCTGGTGGCTGACATATACGACGAGTGTATTATTGGTACAGACTTCATGAGAGAACAAAAACTAATTGTAGACTTTGGGGCACAAACCCTGAAATACGGAAACATGAAGATACCGATGATATATGGAAACTCCAACACTTCAGTCTTAAAAGTTGTTATCTGCAGAGATCAAATCCTAGAACTTACGTCGGAAGCAATTGTTTGGGCAAAAGCAAAAGATTATCCTGGTAGCCTGATGGAGCCAGAAATTGGAGAAACTTCATGGTGGGAAAAACCTTAGTGGAACCAAAGAACAACATGGTCCCTGTAAGGATTTTTAATCCTAAGACATTCAGTGTAAACTTGTTCAACACCACATTGACACCAGAGATCCCCGACCAATCCGTCAACCTGCAAGGCGTCTTCTATGTTATAAGCAAAGCAAACAGAAGTTGCTGAAATGGTATCGAAGATGAAAGTTGAGGGACTGATTGAAGAGTCCCTCATAAAGTGGTCCTCATAAAAAAGAAAGACGGTAGCACGATGTTTTGTGTACACTTCTGACATCTCAAAAATGTCACTGAAAAAGACAACTACCCACTTCTGATAATCCATGAAATTTGGATACGCTTTCTGGAGTGAAATAGTTTTCAAATCTTGACTTGAAGAGCGGTTACTGGCAGGTAGAGATAAATCGTACGGATCGTGAGAAAACTGCCTTGACTACAAGAAGCGGTCTTTGGCAGTTTACAGTGATGCGTTTTGAACTGTACAACGCTCCGGCCAACCACGAGCGACTAATGAAACGAACATTGCAAGAAATCACTTCAAAAACCTGCAAAGGGTATCTGGACGACGTTATCGTTATTGGTAAGATGTTCGAGGAACATTGAGAAAACCTAAGATAAGTGTTTGAGAGGCTACGAAGTGCTCATTTGAAGCTAAACCTAGAAAAGTGTACTCATCGGAATGAGTAAGGGCGGATCCTGACAAAATTAAAGCAGTGAAAAGTTGGCCAATAGAGGGTTGAAGTACAGACGAAATCCATTCCTCCCAACAGTCGGATAATGACATCGAACCAATATTGGCGTGGAAAGAACCCGAAGAAAAATAAAAGCTGGCAGCAGATATCGGACCGGAGCCAAGCTCCGTGTGCAAGATGGTTTGCTGAACAGAAAATAGGAAAGTGCAGATAGAACAATATTTCGTGCAACAAATCGTGCCACGGTCCAGATTCATCCAAGTACTCCATGAAATACATAACGGAATCTCAGAAGGCCATTTGAGAATAAAGAAGAAATTGGAAAAGTTAAGGAAAAGTTTCTATTGGCTAAGTTCTAAAAAAGATATCGAGAATTGGTACAAAAAGTGCATAAAGTGCGCAGCTACCAAGGGCCCAAAAGTAAATCCAAAGGTACGAATGCAACAATACAATGTAAGAGCACAATTCGAACGAATAGCCATTGACATCGCTGGGCCGTTTCCCGAAACATTTAATAGCAATCGATACACCTTTGTGGTCATAGACTATTTCAGTAAGTGACCGAAATTTTCCATCTCAAATCAAGAGGCTTAAACCATAGCAGATACGATAGACAACAACTGGGTGAGCAGATTTTGGGTCCCAATGGTGCTACATTCCGACCAAGAGCGAAACTTTGAATTAAAATCTTCCAGAAAATGTGCCGATATCTGGAAGTAATCTAATAGAATGGTCAAGCGATTCAATCGGACCTTGAATAAACATCTGTATAAGATCGTCAGCAACTGCCAGTACGATTGGGATCGACACATACCCCTCTTCTCAATGGCCTACTGAAACGCGGTCCAAAGTTCAACACCATCCGAGATCTTATTTGGTCAAACAGTTCGGTTGCCAAGTGAAATAAAATTCGGATCCTCACCTACGGAGAAAAGATGAAACTAGCGAGCAACCGCATGAAGACCAGGTACAACACCAAAGCGAAATCTTCCGGCTTGAACGAAGGAGATTTGGTGTGGCTATGTAATGCTCTGCGTAAAATAAGAAAATCAACAAAATTACAAGATTGGGAAGGACCATACAAGGTGATAACCCGAATTATTGACGTTGTCTACCGTATCCAGTGTGGGGATCGAAAAAAATTAAATGTGTACAATTTGGATAGAATGTGTAATTTTAACGGGATGAAGCAAGACGAATTAGGGAGGGAGCAGTGTGATATTCGGTTGACTGCGAGCAACTCATATATGTTTGGTGGAGATTAGAATCGTATTTTCTAAAAAATTGGAAAATGTATGGAATGCTGGAGGGCGCAGATTCTTCTCGAATTATGTCATTGGAGTATAAATATCAGGATATGTAAATATCCCCAAGTTATGCAAATCAATTCATCAGTTGATTTTAAAGTGTGAATTAAGTAGTGATTAAGTAAAGAAGAGTAAAAAGGTTGAGATAAGCGAATAAATTGTGAATTCTAATTAAATTGAATAAAGCGATTGAATTGAAAAGGAATAAGTTCTATCATTTGTCCCCACACAAACATTTTACAATAAGTTACATTTTGTTTGCTCTGTTTTTTCCTTTTCCAAATAACTAAGTGTATATTTATCCTCTCTCAATAGGTCTCACCTGAAAGGGCTTTAGTTGGTTTTATATATACGTTAATATCAATGCTTGTAGTAATATGTTATTAATCTGTTATTAATCGTTGAAATATTTTACGCGTTTAATTACATCTAATAATACATATTTATCCCACGTATCTATACTATATTGCTACTACGCGTCTTGTGATGTTGGCTAAATGAGCGGACCTTAAAGCCATTCTGCTTTCGGATTTGCATGATCCAATTATTTGTTTTTCGGCCTCTTCTGTGGACCTCGGCTGAAAATTGAGCCTTTATTGGTATTAAGACTGGGCTCAAAAAAGATAACTGATTTTTTTTGGATAAGTCTGATGTAGGTTTAAGAATTCTACGGTTCTAGGCGACCGTAGGGCAATGTCAAACCGGATTTGCTGAATGTATATGAAAAATTAGCAATAGAGTGGTTTCAATCTGACAATCACTCAAAGAGTGGAACAATGAAATAATCGCATACAGAGCCCATCTTGATATTTTCTTTTATTTCGGTTGGTCTATTACCTGTGCTATTCGACAATTGCCGGCACAAACAATAATGTGTTTTGAATAAATAACGATTTTAAGCCCAGTAAATTAATGGCAAACCGTAAAAATCATCTTAGCTTAAATAAAATACCGCAGTACTAGGTTGGGTGAAAAGTAACCTCCTTGACCGCCAGAATGCGCTGCCTCTGCAAAAAAGGTTATGGTGCCTTGAAGTCCGTTCATATTTACGCAGACATGCCAAATTTCAGTGCAATACTGACAGCTGATTGTTTTTTACGTCTTTGGCATCATGTTGAGTATGGACAAAAACAATTGGATAAATATTATGGGGCTAATGCTCCGTCAGATTACACCGTCAAATATTGGTTTCTTAACCTGCGGTTACAGTGTTGACTGACCGGAAAGTGAAGGTGCGCGAGCTAGCAGATACCACAAAGATTAGTACTGAGCGCACATGCCAATATTCTGCATATGAAAAAGTTATCCTACCGCTGGGTGCGCCGAATACTCACTCCTGACCAAAAACACGAATGTGAGAGCACTTCGAAAGAGTGTTTGGACTTGCTGATGCGGAATCAGGCGTCGATTTGTAACTGTTGATAAAACTTGGATCTACTATTACACACCAGAGAACAGAATAAGTGCTCGGCAATGGACTGACAATGGTCGGAAAGGTTATGGTGTCGGTTTTCTGAGATTGTCATGGCATATTTTTCGTGGACTACTTCGAAAAAGGAAAAACCATCAACAGCGCGTATTACTGTGCATTATTGGAGCGATTAAAAACCGAAATCGCTGCAAAAGGGTCTCACATGAAGCGAAAAAAAATTTTGTTTTTGCAAGACAATGCACCGGCGCACAAGAGCATCGCAACCACGGCTAAAATCAATGAGTTACGGCTCCAATCCACCGTATTCGCCCGATTTGGCTCCATTGGACTATTATCTCTTCCCAAACCTCAAAAGATGCCTCATCAATAAAAAATTCAGCTCACGCGAGGAAATCATCGACGCCACGGAGGAGTATTTTGCAGACCTTCCGGAAAATTACTTTTCGGACGTGATCAAGAAGTTGGAAAATCGCTGGAATAAGTGTATCAAACTAAAAGGAGAGACTATATTGAATAAAATAAAAAAAACATTTAAAAAAATTTTTTTCATTCCCAAGGAGGTTACTTTTTACCCCACCTAGTGCTAAGGTTATCCTGTTCTATTTGAAATTGTATATCCGCTTGATTTAACGAACAATGGATAATGGAACTGACAAATGTTCCCTTTTTAAAGTTAGTTTTTAGCAGTTGATGCAACCATGTCCCGGGCTTAAATTATCGTCGACTAGTGGATGTTATATTATATGATTTTGGATTCTCTCCTGAAGGATTACATTTTGCGTTATTAACTAAATATTTATTAATTGCGGTTATCTAGTTCCAAAACTCATGACCGTTTATATCGTTAAATATATATATATATAATATATATATATATCTATATATAATTACGTTGCCAGTAATTATTATGTATTTACTAATTTTTCATAATGTACCTACAATGAGGAATGTAAATTTATAAAATGTTTCCAATACTATATGGTACAGGAGTTTTTTAAGAGTTTAAGATATTTGCATGACTTAGAAGATTAGAAGCATCCACTTCATTAATCATGTTGACTATGTTACAAAATGTATTCCTTGCGTTGCCCTTACTATTCAGGTTCTGAAGTAGGCTGACGAAGAATTGCAACAACAGAATGTTTTAAGTCACACGCTGCATTCGACTATGATATAAGATAGCTTTAACCGGTCTTGAAATATTTTTAGTGTTCGTTTTTTTTCTCCTTTTGGCTATGCAGAGGACAATGAAACAACGATAAGTCCTTGAACATAAACAACGAGTTTTTATACACATTTCTTCATTTCTAGCGAAAACAAGATTATACGTCTACTGGGGTCATTGAATGAGTGTTAAGCGGATCGTGGTGAATCAGTGAGGAATTTTAAAGATACGTTGATTGAAGAGACAGGTTATTTACTTTGCCAAAGTAAATTTATTGGACACAAGAAGAAACTAGAACTGAAGTGCATGCAACTAATGAAATACATTGTTGTGTACGTAAACAAGCTTCGATGTAAGATGTAATACGGTCGTGACAATTCGCTGCAACTTGTCATTTCGTAATCTTTAACAGGTTTTAAAAAGAAGAAACAGATGCATAATACTTGAGTACGGATTTTAAATTTTCTTCACGTTGAGTTCACCGAATAGTGGAATAGCTCTTGTGTGCCAATGAAGTAAATAGAAGATAAATCTTATAAAAACTAAAACAAATCGATATTCTATTGAATTTTATGTCTATTATTAACATGCGAAAATAGAAGGCTTTTTTTGTTTCTCTTTGTTTTAATTTTTTTCTTTTTTTTAAACATATCTTGGTTTATGACTTTAAACACTGAATTCATAAAATTTAGTAAGTATATAATTACTTACTCTGATAGCGCTGATAAAGGACCTAAGAAAGTTAAACCTACACGTCCATACATATGCAAGTATACGAGTGTCATATGATGAATACTAATTAAAATAATTTGCGTTGCCAATATTTTGTTTTTAAATGTGATTGCGTTTCAATTGGAGACTGTTGTTACTTATATAGGGTTTTCTAATAACGACTTGACAACTTTTTTTTTTTAAATAAAAGGCAATCCATTTGAGATAATTTAAAAACTTTATTATTGGCTTGAAGTACAAACAAAACATTTATGAATGGAACTCGACTTCGTTCATATGGCCACCGCGGGCACGTTTGCAGCGGTCGATTCGTTGGACCCAATTTTCAACGACTCGGCCACACATTTCGGCCGAAACGGCCGCTATTTCGCGTTCAATGTTGGCTCTGGGCTCTTCCAACGTCGTCGGCGTGTTTGCATAAACCAATGACTTAACGTAGCCCCACAGAAAATAGTCAAGCGACGTTAAATCGCACAAACGAGGGGGCCAATCGACTGGCCCATGTCTTGAGATAACACGCTCACCATACTTACTGTTCAATAAATCGATTGAAGCGTGTGCTGTGTGGCTTGTGGTAGCATCTTGTTGAAACCACATGTCGTCCAAGTTCATATCTTTCAATTCGGGCCAAAAATTATCGGTGATCATGGCGCGATAACGCTGACCATTCACAGTAACGTGACGATCGTTATCGTCGACGAAAAAATATGGCCCAATAATGCCACCGGCATGCAAACCGCACCAAACAGTTTTTTTTTGTGGATGTGGTGATTCATGAAGCACATGTGGGTTTTCAAGCGACCAATAACGCATATTTTGCTTATTGACAAACCCATTGAGCCAAAAATGAGCTTCGGCACTGATGATGATTTTGCGATGAAATTCATCATCTTGGCGCATCTTCTCGACCAACCCGTTGTCTCACTGACACGGCAACATCACACAACGAATATGTAGACTCAAATTTTTGCACTACATTTTGCACAACAACTTGTTATTGCCTGTCTACTAGGGCGAGAATTACGACCGAAAATTGCTCTTAAAGTTGCACTCACCAAATCCGAATATCTGTAGAAAATTTTTCTAATTTGCAGACGTTGCTCGTTAGTGTACTTTATTACGATGAAAATAGTTGAGTTTACTGAATAAATTGACAGTAACAGTTTGATGATTAGTGAAAGAGTGCGTTCACAAATTAAATTCAAAGTTGTCAAGTCCCTATTGAAAAACCCTATAGTTCGTAGTAAGTCGACCTAAACCATCGACCCTCTCTATTCTACAATTTCCTTTAGTTGAGTTCCCTAAGTTAGTTGATGTTTCTTAGGTGAGGCATTTCTTTACTGAATTAATTCTCTGAATTGCAGTCGAAGGTTCTCCAAAAAAGTTAACTGACTTTGACCTATAATGTTAATATCTTTTCAGTATACAAGTAACTGCATAGATTTTTGGCACATTAAATATACGATTTGCATTGTTCTTTCAACTTCAATTGTTGTGTTGGCAATGATATGTAGTTTGGTAAATGCCAATGTATTTGTATGCGATGTTGAAAGGCTGATACCTTTGCAGTTAGCTTAGTACTTAGTTGCATTACACGAAATATTGGATTTTTAAGTAAAATCTTTAAAGTTAATATAATTTGTTTTCATTAATTACTTCCAACGTGATTTAAGTTTTTTTGTAAAGACCCTGACCTTTTGACGCAATAAAATCCTCAAAATGACTTCAAACTGAGGAGAAAATGATCAACAGAGTACTAGTGGATGGGAAGAATTTCAAATCCAAACTGTAGCAGTTATTGCTCCACGCGTGAGGTGTTGTGCCTGGCATTGCCATACAATAAGATTTGCCCATGTTAAAACCGGCCTTGGGAGTCTATTTGGTTTTTCGTCTGTTCAGGTATTACGGTTGGCATTCAGAACTCACTTTTCATCGCTTGTGCTTATTCCGAGCTAAAACAGATCACTTTGGTGTCTTAAGCCAAGCGATGCGCAACTTTTTAGCCGTCGTAGCTTTTAGGATTCGTTCAGTTTACGGGGTACACAGTTGATGACTTTCTTTCCCTTGATTATTAAGGAAAGGTCGAGTTATTATCTGTGCAATGTCCCATACCGATTTTGGTGAGTCTGCATCAAGCGTTGTTCTTAAGATACCCTCGGAAATAATAGTTTTCAGTTTCCTCCGTGGTTTGTACTTGACGCTGAAATCTCGGGACAGGACGATTTACACCAATGTCAGATGGTGCGTTTGATTACCGTTACATCCCCAAATGCGTCATTATCGTTCCTCACTGCTAGGAATATATGTATTATGTCGCAGTTTAAATATATAAAGGAAAAGCGTCTAAATTTGCACTACCGGCAGCATGTTAAGCAATTTATAGAAAAGAACAAACTCAGCCGTCAAAATCAATTTTATGTATTTTGACATTGACGGCGAATTTAATTTCTGCACTATTGGTTCAGGTTATGTCCTGCAGGTAAAATAAAGCGAAATTTAAATTATTTATTTTTTTCACTTCTTCCCTAGGTCTTCTAATTTAACAATTTCTTAAGTTCAGAATATAGATAGTTTCCAGGACAATCATTATTACCCGCTTGTCCACGTTCATATAAAATGTATTTCGAAGCTAATTTGCATTGTAAAACAGCATATGCCAATAGTTCCTAAGCTTTTGATATTTGAATAGAAGTTGGGGTATAGTCTAATTAAATGTAAATAAAATACATACGTTATGTGATAGTTTTCGATGAATTGAGATTATGATTTGCTATTTCAACAGCATTGAAACTGCGACCCTCGTAGATATTTCCATCAGCATTGATACCAAAATTATAGCCGATATCATTTTAACCCAAGGAGTCCATATGATATTATTGTATATCCCTCATTTGCTGTTTGCATGTTGTCATAGTGCTGCAGCTCGCACATTCCGAGTGATGAATTACAGAATATCCCAAATTTTTGCTAAGACTTGTCGTAGATTAAGCGGTACGTCCGCCTCACTGAGAATTGCTGATAATGGTGATACGAAAGATACTTGGACATCAGTTTATGAAGCACATCAATCAGCAAAACCTATTTTGTAATCATTTTGATACAGCAGTTGCGTTTATGATTGCGAAGTAGAATATGAATACCATAAGTTTAAATTTAATTTTAATTTACCAAAAGTATAAATATTTAAAATACTAAGGTAGTAAAGTAAGATTATGGTCTATCTAAGTTGAACGATGTCCATTCAGAAAGCTATCTTTATTTTTATAACACAATATGCTCAGAAAAAAATTTATTAGATATTTATTTTTGGCAAGAAATACGAGTGTGTTATGGAAGATAAAATGAAACACAATTTATGTCATCACAGGACGCTTTTAAAATCGGGCCACTTTACCACAGGCAAATATTACAACAGAAATTCCTTGAAATTCTGCTAATTTAATTTGTAATTAAAACCCCTATCTCTTCTAAGTGCTTCAAATGTACTATTATCAATTTTTGGCAGCTTAATACCTAATTGAGATAGAATGAACTTATGTTTATAGGGACATATGTATGTATGCACAAGTATACGTAGGTTGATACAATTAAGTATAAATCGAAGTATAAGAATTGTATTTCGACTTCAGAGTCGAAAAGAAAGCTAGAAAAAAATTTTCTTTGCTTCAAGTAATGCATTATCAAAATCCTCGGATCCATTCCGGATGTGGATAGAACTGCGCCAGAGATCATTGGAGGAAATCATATCCGTTTCCAAAAGGCCCAAAATAAAAAAGTGCCAAAAACCCTCAAGCTTTTCCAATGTCAGATATTTGAGGTCATTTAGTGAAATTCTAAAAGATGAAATAACGATCACGGCTTTCGGGTGATCATGACCGATGTCAGCTGGTACCAAAGCCACGTCAAGCTTATCGCTAGCACCATTTGATGCGGCTAGTCAGTGAATGCAGAGCCGTTTTCACAGATTTTATTTACAGTAGGCATGTTGAGCCGTTGACAAAAGTCTTGGATCAATTTTAGCTTGAATATGCATATGAGTCAGTCGTTCTGAAGTTCTTTGGGACATTAATCTGGAGAAACCATATCATTGCTATATTTTCCCAGAGTGGCCTATACCACGGTTTTATTGGGGTCCTTCGATTCTGAAAATGAGCTCAATAGCTCATCTTCTTCCTCTGATCGTGTAGAATTTCTTTTTATTTCGTCGTCGATTTCCATTTCCGACGGAGTGTCAGAAGAAGAGACCGACGGTTGAATAGTCGCCTCGGATGAATTGGAGTCGTCGCTGTCCAATACAGGAATGAATATCGACGCCGTCAGATCCAATGCTGAATTTGAAGTTTCGTTTAAAGGTAGAGGAGGTTGCTTATCAGCATTAAGCTCATCCTTTTTGTAGACCCTGAGGTGTATTGCCTCCAATGCGAACCGGATCATGCCTTTGGTCTGCACTAGAGGGTTAAGGGATTCCTTATTGATCACAATCAACGCGCATCTATAAAAGTCCTTTAGCTCTTCTAGTTTCGCGACTTTTTAGTCATGAGTCGGAAGGGTCGGGTTTGGCACGACTTCGAGCCTTGCACCTGGATAAATCTCTCTAAACCACCTACGGCTTTCTTAAAAAGATCAAGAAATCTCTGGTCGGCACAAGCGATGAGCTTGACATGGTCTTGGTGGTCCGGGTTTTCCCGCATAATGGCCAAGAAGTTAGCCGAAAGCTTCAACTTGACCAGTTGCCACTGCTCAGGTGTGATCGATCCGTCGGTATTGCTTCTATCAATTACCGCGATCGTCATAGCGTCTTTTAGGACTTCGCTAAAGGACCTCAGAGATGTAGTGTTGAATGGCCCAGGGGGAATGGGAATCGGCACGATTTCCTCCAACGATCTCTGGCGCTTAGAACAGTCCTTTAGCCCCCACAACTCGACAAGTTCTATGCTCAGAATAAGGAATGCGTTACATAAACAAATACATATATTGATTCGAAGTCTCAATAAAACATAACTTTAATTGTTGACAATCCCTAATATTTTCCGCAAGCAAGTTGCTGCTGATGCCTTCGCCTTAAAGCGAGGAAGACGCTTTCATGGATGAGAAGTCAATCCATCTCTGTACGGATGACAGATAGCGGGGTTGGAAGGGGGTGTTTTTTCAGATACACTCAATCTAAGCTTCTTCTTCCATCTGCCAAATTACAGATGGAAATTTTGGGCGATTAAAGAAGTCCTGCCCTGGCTGAAAAAAAAGTGATATTCGTATGCATCTGCAAAGGATATCTGCAACTTTTAAATAGTCAGGCCGCTATCAAATCCCTGAACTCAGTCTCACAAAATTCTAAAACCGCCCCTGACCTGCCGACCATCTCTTAGAGAGAAGGTAAAACAGTTCAACTTTCACCTATACTGAAAACCGGTGCAAGTAGGGAATTGTACGGCCGACGATATTACTGGAATAGGAACCACTTAACCTATTTTACCTAAAAATGGTATACTTATCGTTATGTGCAAACTAATGCTAAAACTGGATGCTGATAGAAGAACAAACTTTAGGTGGACCGTTGGGTCAACATATCTAGCAATTAAACAAATCTGGCCAAAGCCAAGTATCTCAGAGCAATCGTAGGTGGCATTATTGGATACTGTCTTATAGGCATGCATGTAAAAAGGCTTGGCGGAGGAGGAGACTGTACTCTATACAGCTTTTTCCCAAAGAAGTAAACCGCACTTATGATAGGAGTATCACAAAGGGCCAATAGTAATATGTGTGTTGGTTTTTCCAACACCCACTCTTACCTAATCTCTTACCTAATTTCAGCTACGTAATTGAAAACAATTTTTAATTTTAAAGGATCCCACGTAATATGTTAATTTGTATCTCTTTCTAATAAAATACTTTTAGTCATCGCCATGTGAAACGTTAAGAGCATTCAAGTTCATTTACATATGTATGAAAGTCCATATGTACATAATATGAGACTTTTATGTTGGTTAAATTAAATCTTCAACTAATAAAGTATTTTATACAGTTCTGCACGTAATCAGAGAAGCTGGAGTCATGACATTTTGCAGGTTTTCAATTAACTGTGCAAAAACTGACCTTTGTTGCACAGTTAGTTAGGTGAACGTAATTATTTAGTGCCTCAAGGTCTAAAAATGTAAGTGCTGAATAGCTAAAATCAAATTATGTATGTACGCTATTTGGCGTAAGGGCTAAACTACCAGCGACCAAGTGCGTAATTCTGTCAAAATTACATTTCCTTGAGTATTACCTACCAGTTAATTCAATGACAGGTTTTTGGGCTTATGTGATTATGCCAAAGTATTTATTGATAAATGATGCTGTTTACAGAACACATTGTTGCAATCAAATTAAGTATTATTTTGTTGAGAAAGTTCTCGTACTTTAGGGTTTAATTGGTTAATTATGTGTATACTCGTAGATGCGCTAGCAATAAGAACAATTAAAAAAATGAATTCAATCTTAGAGCAGTTATCTTATGGAAATAGCAACTGATTGTTGATAAAAATATATGCAAGTGCAAGCATTTTTACACGAGAAATCTGTCATAAGTCATTGATTAGATAGTATACAATCTAAAGATGAAAAAGGTAGACGTTAAAAATTGGATTGGTTCTAGTTTATTGTGTCGCATTTTCAGGGTTATTTGTTTTATTATATGATTAAATGATTATTTACATATGCCGATTTATTTACAAAAACGTGGATCAGTGTATTTTTTTTTAAAGCGAATTAAAATAAAGTTGAATTAAAAAGGATCAATTCATTCGATATTGCTTCAAAGAATTGATCATTTTTAATCAATGCACTAACTATAGTGCACTAACTATAATGGATATAACAATCGCTGTTGTTGTTGATGTTTCTTTGGGCTAAGAAGGAGACTCGATATATATAAGTTAACATAATACTTTATGCCACAAACTTGTTTCGAAATAATCATCATTAAATGATTTGGCACGAACACATGAGATGACCACATTCCATCACGTACATCAAGCATTACCATACAGCAACATGATCCATCTGTACATCAAGCAGCCGCATGCAGCAACCTGAGATACCTGTGGAAACACGGAGCAGTCGTAGGTAGCTGTGAGAACGTCTGGGAAGAAGAAGCTCTGTGTCGGCAAATTAATAATATTTAAGATGTAGTTTTTAAGCAAATTGTAATCTGTATTTTGATAGGCAGAATCGCTACCGGTTTGAATTTAAAATAAATTTCTTTTTAAAAACTTTAAATTAAGTTTTTTAATTGGCGCCCGAGCAGGGGCCGGCGGTTTTTTTATGTGTTAAAAGTGTATCACAAGTGTTCGCCAGTTAAACAAAATACTCGTTTTCCAAAAACCTCAAGCAGCTTTCGCGCGGTAAAAAGACAGTGATTAACGGAGTGGTCCCGCAAACAACCTCAAGTAGCTTTCGTGCGGTAAAAAAATAAAACAGTGATTAACGAAGTGCGAAAAGAAACACGCAAAAACACAAACTAACCGTCGGTCCAAAACCAAGTGCGTGAGAAACATTTAAAGGGCCCCTGAGTAGCCGTAAAACAACGGAGGAAAAGGAAGCGTCACCCGCTAGCCGCTCACCATGAAGACAACAATGCTGTTCTTCCTGATATTAATATTGGGTATATATTTTAATTCGTGCGTTTTTTTTTTCAAAATTTGAACATTTATTTAAGAAAAACATGTACAAAAGTATTACTCAAAGTATTGCCCATCTGAAGCTATGACTTTTTCCCATCTTTCTGGCAATATGTGGATCCCATCCGAAAAGAACTGCCGGCTTGGCAGCCAAGAATGAATCAAGACTATTTTTGATTTTCTGCTCTGATGTGAACCGTATTTCAGTGAGGGCGTTCTGCATCGACCGAAACAAATAGTAGTCAGAAGGGGCAAAATCTGGGCTATAAGGCGGGTGGGGTAAGACTTCCCATCCACTGTTTTCCAAATAGTTCTTAACCGGAATAGCAACGTGGGGCCGAGCGTTGTCATAATGGAGAATTATTGCCTCGTGTCTGGTCAAACGGATTAATTGTGTTCGGTAGCGTTGTCCATTGATGGTTGCTTGAGTGATACCCAAAGATTTTGCGAGCACTTCTTGTGTTTAGCAACAATCTTCATAGAGTAATGCTTCCAGTTCTTCATCTTCAAACTTTTTTGTCTGTCCAGGACGTTCATCGTCTTCCAAGCCAAAATCACCACTTTTAAATCGTGCAAACCACTCTTGGCACGTTCACTCAGCTAGTGCATGTTCACCATAAACTTCCACCAAAATACGATGACTTTCGGCAGCAGTTTTCTTCATATTAAAGTAATGAAGAAGAAATCCCCGCAAAAACACTTTTTCATGCACAAATTTCGACATATTTGAGTGAAAAAAAATTATTGTTGTTTACGCTTCAAATGAATGACATATACTGAAATGAACAATGACAGTAGCTTTCCAACGCATATTCCAATGGAATAATAACAATGGAAAAATACAAGTTACGCCATCTCTTAGCAAACCGCACGAATGAAGTTATAGACCCAATAATGTAAGATAGTTAATAAGAAAAGTACATGAATTTTTTATAGAAAAACAAATAACTAAGAAAAAATTTACAATTAATTAATGAATACTTTGAAATTTAACAATTACTTTAAAATAAGAAAAATATATAGGAAATGTCTACCACACAACTAAGTTTATGATCAAACGCTACTGGTCAGCAGGAGAAGAATCAGCATGAGTCGGCAACTATGGCTCAACCTCCCGCTGTTCTCGAAACGATTATTGAAAGCAATGCTAATACCTCCTTTCAGCCCACCTCCTCAAATTCACATTCAGTTCAAGACCCTCAGGCAAATCCGGAATTTGAATCGCTAATTACGTCTATTATCACTCGCGTAATAAAGGAACAAGGACGAACCTTGATCCAAAACAAACTAAACCCAAATGCAGATCAGATGCAAGCTATCGATGGAACCATCGCCCCTGAATACCGTAACAACTTATCAGGTTCCCGATATCGTACGCAGTCTTAGGACTTTTGCAGGTGATTGAGGGGAGTTCAGCTCTTAGAGAAAGAGCGTAGAGAGAGTGTTACAGGTGTATTAACCACTTATTGGTACCCCGAAGTACTATGCAATTTTAAGCGTCATTAGGAATAAAATCGTAGGTAACGCCGACATGGCGTTAGAATTTTAATTTAATAGCAATGAATTGGAAGAGTATTTCGCAATGCCTCGTCATGCATTATGCAGACAAACGAGACATGGGTACGCTTGATTACCAGATGTGCAACAATTTAACCAAAATGTCTTTTCGCATCTCTCTTTAATACTCGACAGATTGTTCTGTATGGATATTAACGCCGAATCTATGTCGCTGCTGAAACAAACCTACCGCGATAAACCGTTAGACACCTTCATTAGGGAACTCAATGGTGACCTGCCAAGGTTACTAGGGATTAGAGAACCCATCGATTTGCCTCAGGCTCTCCATCTTTGTCTAAAACTGGAGAACCAAAACTTCAGAACAAATTACGCAAATAAACAGCAAACAAGCATGAAGAGAAATCAAAATTCTTTTCAACCTCCTCCAAATAGACAAGCTTTCCAGGTACAACCATCAATAAGCAGACCATCTGATCAATATTCCAATGTCCCACAGCAGCACTAAATTTCTAAACCAATGCAATCGCAACAGCAAAATCACAACTTTAGAGTTACATAATTTCCTCGTACGAATCAACCAAATTCTGGTCACGATCGGAATAATACGAATAATCCCAATAGACAACTTCCACAAATAAAATCCGAACCTAAGGAAAGAGAATCTTTTCAGACCAGGCCTCCACACGGCCCGAAACAATCTTTCCAAACTCGGAATCTATATGAACAAAAAAAACCCTTAAATCCGCAACAACACAGTTTCTGCACAGACACACAGACTGACAACAACACAGGTGACAACGAACTGGAAGCGTATACGAACACAATGAAGAAAACGAATGAAGATCTTAGCCCAGATCTACATGAACACACAACAATATCAATCAGAGACCTCCCAGCTAGTAGAAGCCAGCGACTATACTGATATTCATTTTTTAGACTAACGCATTCTTTGCTGCCATACTTCGAATGTCGAGCGAATAATGAAATTTTCAAGTTTTTGATCGACACCGGCTCTAACAAAAACTACGTGCAATCCTCAATAATAAAAATCCTATCCCAAACGAATGTCCATTTTACGCTAATTCCGTGGGAGAAAAAATAAATATCTCTCACCACAACTTTTTAAAACCTTTTCGACCTTCAGGAACAAATTAAATTCTTTTTGCTTCGTACCTTAAAATCTTTTCATGGCATACTAGGCCATGATACTCTCAAAAAACTTTCGACAATTATCCACAGCCATAATGATTGTATGATTATTCAAGACGATATAAAAGTGCGTATAAAATACCAAAGCACTCAAGATGTTAACAACATCAACATTCGAACCAACCACCAAGATTATTCGAAAGAATAATAAAAGATTTCTCCAGTCTCTTTATCGATCCAAATGAAAAACTTACATTCACAACAAAAGTCAAAGGAGAAATAAGAACTACCAATGATAGGCCCGTTTGGACTAAATTCCATCCATACCCTATGTCATTAAAGGATAAAGTGGAGAATTAAGTCCAGAACTTACTCCACGATGGAATCATAAGACCATCAAGGTCCGCCTATAATTCTCCCGTTTGGGTGGTTCCGAAAAAAACGGATGGAAGCGGCCAGAGAAAATACCGACTCGTCTTCGACTACAGGAAACTCAATAGCGACACCATGAACTAAGAAATATAACGAATACAATTATAAAATTAAACGAAGGAAATGTTAAGACCGAGCTTATACTAGAATTAAAAGCTCTAGTAACTATTTTAAAATATGAAATAATATATATCGAATATGCCATTAATTGGGCAAAGACAAACGTTGTTAACTCATTTACAATATATTATCGAATAAAGAAATGCATATTATTAATAAACACTTAAAAGAAGAAAATGTACCATTTACAAACTTAGATGAAGCAATCGAACTCGCAGATATTAAGTTAGCCTCGAATGGCTCAAATATAATTTACATTGTTAATTTCCCTATAACTAGTAACGAGATCTGTAAAACATTATTATTAAAATCAGTTAAAATAAATAATCTAAGTAATAAGCTTAATTTCAAAAATATATTACAATATATTGCAAATATGTTATTTTAGGTAAAAGAAGTAATTGTAAACGTTTAAATGAAATTCTTATTTGTATCAAGGAAAATGTAATAGACATAATTAACGACACATGCACGACACACCTTCTTAAGAGCAAACCCGCCAATTGTATGAAAATCAACAATGAACACGTTCCACAGGTTGAGGAGATACTACCCGACACCTTATTCCTAAACAACTTTAGTGGCCATGTACAAGTGGATGACAGAACATTCGATCCAAATGGAACCTTCCTCATTCGGCATCATAACTCACCAGTGAAGATACACAATCAATGAATTAACCTAGTCCACACACAAAAATCTCTCATTGGAAATGATCAATGAAATGATTGCTAAAAATACAGAAATTATTAAAACATTCGAGGATAAAAATACCAGGGGACTAATTACGAATATTACTATATCATCATTGGTAATACTCTTACTGCTGTATTTCACGATTAGACGATGTAAATTAAGGCAAGCTAAGCCTAAACCTAAGCCTACATCAAATCCTACACCACAAGATCATAAAGAAGACGTAGAAAAAAGCGTTCCAGAGGCAGAGTTATCTCATAACATCCAAAGAGAAAAACCGTTACCAAAAATACTTCGTATAAATCAAATCCCGCTTTTTTAACACGCAAACGAGAGCGTTAGCATTTAAGGGTGGAGGAGTTAACATAATACTTTATGCCACAAAGTTGTTTCCCATAATCATCATTAAATGTTTTGGCACGAACACATGAGATGACCACATTCCATCACGTACATCAAGCATTGCCATACAGCAACATGATCCACCTGTATATCAAGCAGCCACATGCAGCAACCTGAAATACCTGTGGAGGCACGGAGCAGTCGTAGGTAGCTGTGAGAACGTCTGGGAAGAAGAAGCTCTGTGTCAGCAAATTAATAGTATTTAAGATGTAGTTTTTAAGCAAATTGTAATCAGTATTTTGATAGGCAGAATCGCTGCCGGTTTGAATTTAAAATAAATTTTTTTTAAAAACTTTATATTAAAAGTTTTTTAATTTATATATATATATCTTTTTTTAAAGAGCATAACACTGAAATGGGTATGAAAACGAGTACACTCAGTACCTCAGCATATATTAAGTTTTTTTTTTTTGGAAAATGGGATAGAAAGGGAAGGAAGATATTTGGGCTCAGTGGTTATTTCGCTCCATGGGTGGCATCCAATATTTAATGGGGAGACCTTTATCATCCTAGTTCTACTTTATGGCGCAGAAGCATGGACCTTATCGAATGTGGATAGAGATACCCTTAGTTGTTAAGAGAGAAAAATCCTTCGAAAAATATTCGGTCCCGTTTGCTTGTTTTTAGGAAAATACTCAACGACGAACTACGCGAGCTATACTGCCACATCGACCTAGTCAGAAAACTGCGCATCAAACGCCTAAAATGCCGAGGACATGTAGAGCGAACGGGTATTGTTACAATAATGTAACAGCTAAACAAGAATACAATAATTAGTTATGGGAAGATGATAGCCTTGGTTATCCGCGGCTTTTTATTTATAACAAATCTTAAATCTACTTAATACATAAAACAGTCGCAGTCCACATATGTGTATATCTTATTTATATTCACATGCGGCACATTGACTGTACTGAGTATTTGTTTTGTTGTTGCAGGCAACGCTAAGGCCGATTATTCTTGTGTTTATAGTGCAAAATTTCATCAAGCCTATCACAGTACAATACTGTAGGGTATTCAACGAAGGATCAACGCAGTAGAGGAAAACATCATCTTAGTTGGTGCACACAAGTAAAAGGTGACTTTAACAGACTTGTAGTGTGCAACTGGAAGCAGTTAGCTAAAAACCGGACTAAGTGGAGAGGTTTGTTAGTTTAGCCCCAGGTTCACCAAGAGCTGCAGCACCACCTTAGTACAATAAATAAGTAAGTTGTTTGCTGAGGATCCTTATTTGTCAGAATATTTTTTGTTGGGGACGAGTATTCAAATGTGAAACTTTTTCAAATACTCTTAATTTCCTACTGCGATTTCAAATACAATTTCTCCATATCGAACAGATTGCGCTCAGAATTGCTTCGAGAAATTTTAGCGCCAAGATATATAATATATATATATGTATTATATAGAGTTTTCCAATAGGGACTTGACAACTTTGAATTTAATTTGTGAACGCACTCTTTCACTTATCATCAAACTGTCATTGTCAATTTATTCAGTTAACTCAACATTTTCATCATGGTAAAGTACACTAAAGAGCTATGTTTGCAAACGTTCTCCGATTGGGTTCTGGAGAAAATGCGCCAAGGTGATGAATTTCATCGCAAAATCATCTTCAGTGACGAAGCTCATTTTTGGCTCAATGGGTTCGTCAATAAGCAAAATATGCGTTATTGGTCGGGTGAAAACCCACATGTGCTTCATGAATCACCACTTCATCCACAAAAAATAACTGTTTGGTTCGGTTTGCATGCCGGCGGCGTTATTGGGCCATATTTTTTCGTCGACGATAACGATCGTCCGTAATTGTGAATGGTCAGCGTTATCGCGCCATGATCACCGATTTTTTTTGGCCCGAATTGGAAGATATGGACTTCGACGACATGTGATTTCAACAGGATGTTGCCACAAGCCACACAGCACACGCTATTATCGATTTATTGAATAGTAAGTATGGTGAGCGTGTTATCTAAAGACATTGGCCAGTCTTGGCCGCCTCGTTCGTGCGATTTAACGCCACTTGAATATTTTCTGTGGGGCTACGTTAAGTCATTGGTTTATGTCCCGACGACGTTGGAAGAGCTCAGAGCCAACATTGAACGCGAAATAGCGACCGTTTCAGCCGAAATGTCTGGTCGAGTCGTTGAAAATTGGGTCCAACGAATCGACCGATGCAAACGTGTCCGCGGTGGCCATATGAACGAAATCGAATTCCATTCATAAATGCTTTGATTGTACTTTAAGCCAATAATAAAGATTTTGAAATATCTCAAATGGTTTGCCTTTTATTTAAAAAAAAGTTGTCAACTCGTTATTAGAAAAAAAATTATTAGAAAAAAATAAGCTCAGGGAAGGCCCTTTATACAAGTAAAATATCAACTAAAAATTCCCCTCTGTGAAGCAATTTGTGATATTAACGATGTAAAGATAAAATACTTGTACAAAATGATTTACGATGCAACCTTGACTAAGTCCTATTGTTATAACAAACCATCCGTACAATCCATTTTCGTTCCAGACCGCTGCTATATTTTGCCACAATTTTTTGTAACTTTTTTGTAACAATTGACGTTGTAAAATAATTATTAACGGTTCACAGTACCTCGTGTTTAAAATCGATAAATAGCGTACAATTTCCGCCCTATGGAAGTCCCTGCTATATGTCTGACAATAAAAATGTAATCCAATGTGTAATGTACGGGTCAAAAACCGACTTGAGATTATTTTTCTTGATCCACCGCATCAAGCGATTTTAAAGAACACTTATAAGTTATAAAACCATTAAAAGCGCCGATATTCCGCCGTTATTATCAAAGTCAAAAGAGTTTCGTTTCTTTAAAATTGAAAATAGGGCTCTTGATGGAATCTGTTATGGTTTCAGATTCCAGTATGTTATTAAAGATTGGTATTAAATTGGTATATTTATACTAGACATCTAGAATTCTGAGGGAGTTTTGTCGTTTTCCTGAGCATTGATTGGTTGAGGATTGTTTTAAAACTTCTTCTTGAGCAAAGTATACATAATCTGATTGGCTTTAAAGAACTGGAACGGTGACCTAGTTGCTCTTTTTTGTTGAGATACCCCTTTTTTTTAGATCCCTTAAATCCCTTCTAAATTTACAGCCTTTTATTTAAATTCATATTCGCTCCGGAGAAATCGCGCAGGACCGTCACCACATCGGGGACCTTAGCTAGATCAGTGAGGTCTTCGTGTTCAGGGTCTATTCTTTGATCTTGTCCTATTGATAGATCTATATTGGGATTCATAATGGAGCTTACTAAACTCGGGGCGTTCCTATTGAAGGATTCGTTAACGATGCCGGAAATTAAGTTAACAAGTTCGGGTGATGTCACTACTGGTCTAGGATTTGCTTGAGGCGTACGGGTGGACGTATGAGATTGTTTGGGTTTGCCATGGTACTAAGTTACTTAGATTATATTTGTTTGGATCGTAAATACCGAAAGTTTTTGCGAAAAAGTACGAAAAAAAAAATTCAAAACTGATTAACAGTTTACTGTTACTGTAATATTTAAATTTACTTAAGACTACCACTTCAATATTATCTTGACAATAAACGAATCTATTTTAGTGAAAAAAAAAAATTGCTACTTGTACTTATGTCTAAGTTTTTATCTTCTTTCTTTGAGGATTTTATAATCTGTTTTACTTTCTTTCTTAAAACTAACACTTCAATATTATTTTCACTATAAACAAATTTATTTTAGAGAAAAAATTGCTACTTGTACTGTTTTTGTACTGTTTTTGTACTGTTTTTATCTCCTTTCTATGAGGATTTTATAATATGTTTTACTTTCATTCTTATCTAACTTAAGTTATAGTGACTTACGCTAGACCTACTAGTACGCTTAGCCATAGTACACCTGTTCGCTGGATCAGCTTGGCGTTTTCCACTGCCTCCTTTTTTCCTTGGATACTAAGGGACCGGATATTGTTGGTCCCTTATTGTTGGGTTGTTGGGTATTATCGCAAATAAACCGAATCACTACTTGTTGTGATTTATCGCATTTGACTTTTTTATATTTTTTCTCGGAGCAGAGCTCTTTATTAGAATGATACTGAATTAAAACTCAAAACTTAATCTATCGATTACAAATATGTATTTATAAGCTAAGGCAAACAAAAGTGTCACAGGTAAGCGCAGACGTTGAGTTGGTGGTTTCTTGGGAATTTGGATGTGCGGACGCAAGTGGTTTGTGATTGTGGAAATTGATGATTTATGGCTTTATGTTTCGACGGAAATAAAGTGCAATGCAATCCCATGTGCACGAGTGTTATGGTTTAGTGGAAGTTGATTGACTTACGCTTGGGTCAATCATTTTGGGTGTTAACTTATATGTTAATACGTGGTGCTGGTTACTGATCAAATTCAGGTTTCTAGTTAATTTTGGGTAGCTGTTACAGAAAGGCCACTGTGTATCACTTTGTTTACGAACAATCACCTCCAGTATTACCTTAACATTTTAAAAGTTCTGCTAGTAGGCCATTGCAGGCAGCGTGAAAACGAAACATTTTTATCCAAAAAATTCTTTGTAAACTTTGGATACGTAAGTCCAAGAAGTCCTATTTCAAATATGTTTTTCATTTCGGTTTGCAATTTGTTCTTTTTAGACACATCTTCCTTAAATTTCAATATTTTGTTGTTGTTAAAACAACTTTTGTCAAATTTGTTCTGAATTGCTTAGTAGTGTATGGTAAATGACCGTGGAAGATTACAAATCCTACAAATCCTCTACAATCCTCTACAAATCATTAAATTATTGAGCTTTAGAACAGTTTCAAGTTGATTCAAATTTCACTAAAAAATTATCTTTAGCGATAAAGCCAATTTTTGGATGAACAACATATGAACAACCCACATATATCTCGCCAGCACAAAATCCATTCCGAGACAGTAACTGTTTAGTGCGAATTTTAGTCTGGCGGAATCATCGGTCCGTACTTCTTCCAAAAAGAGGCTGATATTGCCATAACTGTCAATGGCGAGCTATACAGATCGATGATAAGCAACTTCTGGCCTAACCTGGATGATATGGATACCGACGATATGTGGTTTAAACAGGACGGCGCTATATGCCACATACGACATGCCACGATGGATATTCTGCACGAACGATCTGACGTGAACTGACCACTGAGATTGTGCGATTTAACGCATTTAGACTTCTTCCTTTAGGGCTATCTTAAATCGCTGGTCTATGCGAGTAAACCGCAAAAAAATTGATGCACTCAATGTCATCATGCAAATTCAGCCAGATTTAAGTGACAAAGACACGAAAATTATACCTCCCGGACATTTAAACATTTTTGTCACAGATATTTGCAAATTTGAATGGATCCTAACTATATTGTCATTAAGCATGACTGTATAATTACAAGGTATTACTCCAACAGTATTTCGCTTTATTGCTAATTATTTATGTTCAACAGTAGAATAGAATTGCTTTAAATAAAACTGTTGATTACTCGTGAATATGCGGGGAATCACTGTTATGCACTAATGTTTATTCTGCTAAACTAAAAAAGAATCTGCCAAATTAGCACAGATAGAATATTCTAATACTTTTTAAGTAAGAGGAAAATGCTACTTTAAATATGCAAAAATTACGCAATTCACAACTAGTTTTAAAGAATTTACACATGCATACGTACGAGGCAGAGCATAGTATTATATAGTTTACAATATATACTTCCCATATACTATATATACTAGCCATTTTAGTAAAGGAAGCACTGTGTTAAAATAAGTCAGCTCATCTACTTAAAAAATGTACTTGTAATTGTACCCGAACTAAATCAACTATACCTACATGGAAACCTGTATATAAATATATACATACATATAAACTGGTCTAGCTTCGATTTAGTCAGGATAGAAGCGTCACCATTATTCAAGAAATCTTTCGGCAAATGTTAAATACATGTGGGCTCTTATCGTATATATTTATCTAGGTAAAAATCACAAAAAATTTAAATTATTTAATAGTACTTTACCCGCAGTTGACAAACAGTGTGTTGAATATTTTAATTGTGTCATCGTATGATAGCATGACCTTAAAAAATCAGTTTGGTGAAACCATAAGCTATCTATTATGTCAATAATCTGAATTGCCTCAATGAAGGTCAACTTGATGCTCATTCATAACCCGCAAAAGACTTTAGATTTCAAAATCTACTCATTTTCGCAAGTTGTAGGCATATTCTATAAAAAATATTTTAAATTCCGTTCAATAATAAGTGTATATTCGAATTGATATCAATTATAAATACATTCAACTAAAGTTTTCATGAATTCAAGTTCAATGTCAGATGCAGATCTTAGCATAGGTACACTAGTCATGGGTAAAAATATTTGTTGGCAGACGGATGAAAACATGTGCAAATATGTAAGACATTGATGCAAAGAAGGTTCAATTTGCATAACTCTGTTTCATTGTTCACGCTAAAAGAAATTAAGTGAGCTCTGTGTAAAAAATAAAGAAAAACCCCTTTTTGAGAAAAATTTATAAGGCTGAAACTAAATGCATTCATAAAAGAGTTATGGATAAACAACGCCGAAGCGCGGTTTGTTGAAACCTTCGCTGCAAAAATCAACTTGACACAGCTGCCCATACGCATACTAGACGTTGATAGTCATACCGCCAACACCCTAGACAAGTTTTTATTTTAAAGGTCAATATGCTATCTGCTGTGCGGACTACTGTGTCATATCAGTTTATTTCTCGTACGAACACACAGTTAGAGAAAAGATTCCTAAAAAATCATTGGTTCAAATGTTTCCTCGATAAGGTTGTGGATGCTGCTGCTGATATCATCACAGACCACAAACAGCATTCCCTTTGGAATGAGATCCTTTATCTCTTATCGGATGAAAAGCATCAAACCAAAAGAAAGGACGTGGTACGACTCGAGCTGTAAAGAGGCTGTCAGGGTTAGAGAAACCTTTTCGGTTCTACAAAATCAACAACGTCAAGTCAATTTACACTAATAATTTAGTCTCCCCAACCCAAATGTTGGAAGCCACCCATGACGCGAAATAACTACTGAGCCCAAACAGAAAATTCACTCTCTATCCAATTTTAGAAAAAATACTTAATACGTGCTCTAGCTTTCTAAGATTTGTCACACCCTCTAGAGTGTGACAGAGGAAAAAAAAAAAAAGGTTCAAATGAGCCAGGGATGACTGCAACGCCTTTCTTAAGCGTGTGAATTTCCAATACAATACAATGTTCCAATGGTATTAAACATTTTTGGTCGTTTTTCAAAAAGAATAGAGATGCTGCCTCATCCTCCATCCTCAAATACAAACAAATACAATGACATTCTAGCTGCCAGCTCTTTGGAAAAGGCAAATCTGCTTGCTGCACCCTGTGCCGCCAGCTCAACACTTCCAGATTGTGCTTCGTCCTTGCCTACACGTAGTAGCAAGAGTATTTAATTTTCATTTCAAATGTCTTTACAATTTCAATAGTTAATAGAAAGTGCTATAAATTTAATGAAATGAATCGAAGAAGAAAAAGAGAATCAAAAAATGTCAAATTATGTAAACTTTGAACAAAAAGGTAGGTGCTGCCAGATCCAACATTCCTGCCCGGTAATGATGTGGTGTTAAAAATATCTGTAACAGAGAAGGGTATTATGTGCAATGATTTTATTGTGTCTGGTCTTTTAGTAATAGTTGATAATTGCCCTGTATTGGCAGTGCACATAATTTTATGATGAGATGTCGTATTAATCCGTGTTGAGTTTTTTAAGCTGTCAGGCCTCGTTACAATTGAACTTGAGCCACTTGGGGCTATGTTGCAAACGTGCCAAAAATTCACTACACCATTGCCGCCAAAATTGCTGTACCATTTTGACGCCAACGGTGTGGCTGCTACTACCGGTCTTAACCGTCGAAAGAGCTAGAAGTGAATCTCAAGTCATTAGGGTCATTCGTCAATGGGCATAATGGTCTTGAGTTTAAGCAATTAATTGTCCTTTCTAAATGGAATTTCACGGATTTTACACCCGTTTCCCACAAACCACCAAAGTAAGGAGAAGAAAGGGGTATAAAATGCCATCGTATCTAACGCTGAGCAAGTTGAGATTGACACTGTTTCTGTAATCCTTGCGTTTCCTATTTGCCACAACAAAATTGGTGCCACAATCACTATATATATCACTACACATAGCCCTCCTGGCAATAAAGCGACTGAAAGCACCGATAAAAGTATCCGCGGTCAAATCTGCAACCAACTCCATATGTATGTATAACCTTGGTGGCCAGGCAAATAAAAAGTGTATATATATTTATGTATATCCTTTTATTGAAGGGCAATCTCTTCCCTTAGAAGGCAAAATGTTGAAAGGACCAGCATAATCTTCATCCGTAGCTTAAAAATCGGGGAGCAGGACGAACACGCTCAGCAGGTAAGTTTCCCATTAGCTGGGTGCAGGGTCTAGGTCTATTCCGGCAGCATATAATACATCGGTAAGTGATGGAATGAATGATAGTACATCCATTCAAAATTCAAAACTGTCTCCGGATATGATTTAATGTAAGTGTCACACCATCATGTAAAGTACTAAAATGACTATATTCAGCAATCAAGTTGGTAAGATGGTATTTCATAGGTAGGATAAGCCGATGTTTTTGATCCTCAGACAACAGCGCATGTTTTAATCTACCACCAAGCAGAATAACCATTTTCTCTTTGTCTAAGAGGAGCGGTCGGCCTGAAAATAAATTATTCCATTCGGAAGGCCATGCTTCGCCCTGTATAAGTCAAACGATTGTTATAACTGCTAAGTTTAATTCACTGGTTAATAATCAGCAATTTGATTTTGATGCAATTTTTGTACGACAGTTTTTACCAAACGGTATGCAATATGCAAACATTCGTGTCATTTTCAAAAATGATGACCATTTCTCAAACAAAGGGTTTTTGTAAGTCTCAGGTTTCAGAATTAAAAAGTTTTTCAATTGTCTTTCCTTTTCCTCGGCAGATTTACACGATGTGTTTAGTGTGGGTTGGGGAGCCACTCTTTAAATGATAACTGAAGGAACATTGGACCATGCCACCATAAATAACAATGTGTTATTAGGGATGGAGCTATCCCATGACTAGAATTATCGGCCGGATTATTTTTAGAAGCCAAGTGCCGTCACTAGTTAACAAAGGATTCAGCTATAATTTTTCCAAATACGATTCGAAACAAAAGGTTTCCATCTGCTTGGATCTCCTCTGATCCAATTAAGGACGATAGAAGAATCGGTCCATAAGAAAGTGTTTGAAGAGTTGCTACACAAACGTTGCTTTATAAAATTTAAAATCTTAGAAGCAAAACAGCTCGACACAATTATGCTCGAGGAATAGATATTTTCGGTTTCGTGGGACTTACTTTACACTTTACCATTAATAAATTACTTGAAAACTTGCCATCATCCTTGCAATATCTACTATATTACATGCAACAGTAGAGTAAGCATGCGCTGACGCATTGCAGAATATGTGTACTTCGTAGGCACTCTAATCGCCATTGTTATTTAACCATCGTGGGATTCGAAGTTGCATAATGAATGAAAGATCATCATCAAATCTTTTACAGGCCTTTTGAATTGGTGTCGATACTTGCGAATCCCAGCCGATTTTGCTTAACTCTAATTGTTGCAATTATACCTTCGCCGATACTATAACTAGATTGAGGCATAACAACGTTATTAAAATGATTTTGAACTTTGAATACATCAATGTTTGGGTCCCAATACATCCCTGTGTATACCTGTGCTTCGCAGGGATATTATCCAATAACCTAGGATGATTACTAGTCCACTTTCGCAATTCGAAACATCAGCTACGCAACATGTCTATAATTTGTGCTGGTCCCGTAACCAAAATATCATTGCGCGACCTTCAATTTCAAGTTTTTGTAGGTGCATCGAACACAATTCGCACATTTGTGCTCCTTGACGATTCCTTCACAACTGGATGATGGGGAAGGTAGCAACAAGTATATCGCTGTTCCTTATTAATTTCCACGATGCAGTGTCGATCTTCACTAGTCTGGACCGGTTTTGTCTCATTTTTAAATACTCCTACTAGATGAACTACTTGCTCCATCACAAACGACGCCTGTGACTCCTGGTCTAACAATGATCTTAATTGATAATTTTGCCCTGCAACAGACTATGAGATACGATAGCTGTTGACAAAAGTACGTGATATAATCCCGCTTGTTTGTCACCACCGTGTTTTTGTACCACCCCAGTCACCACATGCGTAATCGAAGTTGTCTGAGCGGTTGTTGCGGAAACTGGATCAATATAGATAAGTGTATGATGCTTTCTTCCACATTCACCGCAATTTCGACGATCGATGATTATAACCTAGCCAATTGAAACAAAGTTTAAGTTCTCCTACCGCAGCTCGTTTTTCTGTTACACTCATTTCAACAAATTTAAATTTTGGGCACTCCCGCACTGGATGATCGGCCTTCTCACAAACAGGGCATGTAATTGTTGACGTTCTCTTTACCGTATCAAAAGATTTAAGTTCCCTCTTCCCGCATTACTGGTTAATGATTGGCTTAAATGCTTGCTATTAGACCTTGAGGAAGTTACCATCATGAGATATTGTTCATCAAGTATGGAACAAAGCTATATAAATGTTGGAATATTGTTTCGTAGAGAGTGATCCTACTTAGTCCGAATAGAGTGAGTTAATTTTTTAAAAAGAAAGTACAACAGCACGGAATTTTGTTTATCTCTACTAACACCCAGCTTCTTAATTGGACCAATGCAAGACCGACAAGTTTGAGTAAACCTTTAGAGTGAAGTAGGGTCATCTCGTAGTTCTTTTGCCTATTGGTCCAATACGTCATGTAATGGGTAAAGAGAATGCGATTGTTGTCGTACTGCTTACAAAAAAAATTCCAGGCTTCCATGTAACTTTCCACGATGAGGCTAATATGTTGAAATCGTTTTTATTTACTTAATCTTTCACTTCGATGAATTCGATTCAAAAATTCGGTATGATTTCCATTAAAAATGGGAAGTTTCACTTCGGGTACAAAAACCATGTAGCTACAAGAGAATTGCTTAAAAAATCAGACTCTACAGAAGCGTTATACCTCGTTGCCTCAGCGAGAGACTCCCGGATTAAAGCAACAGCGTCAATATAAATTTCTTCGAATTTGTTGCATCAGTATCTATGCAGTTTTCTTTAACAGCAGCATTTTCTGACAGTCGAAAACTCCTCTCGATATGACGATAAGGAATCCAGATGGACGTTATGGTACGCTTCGGTTTTACGGATAAAAGAATCTTTCTTAAAATTACGTTTTTGTATTGAATCTAGCAGTCCCAACTGCAACGCAACAACATCATTAAGCCTAGATTTCCTTACTTTCAGTGATCATTTATTTTAAGAACCAGAACAAATAAATCAGATCACTTACCTCGTGTTATACATCGGTCCTCTGATGTATTCCTCTGATAACTTGAAGATATCCCAAATAACCAATTCAGATCCTCACAGGAGGCACCAATTATTGAATTCTTGATAGAATGGATCAATTCGATGCGGTTTAATCTTTACTTTAATTTTAAAAGTCTTTACAATTTCAAGGGTTAATAAAAAGTGCCTTAAAAAAAAGAAGAAAAAGAAAATAAAAAAAATGTTAAACTATGTAAATATTCAACAAAAAGGTAGGTGTTACCAGGTCCAACAAATAGTTAAAGAAAATAAAAACTATATAAACAATTACAACAGAATCTGTTAAAGTAATCAATTTAAACAAGATATCAAATTTATCCAAACGCAGTTACAAAGCCTAGTATTTCTTCTACAATAAAAATAAAGTTTCTATCATTAGAATTAATAGAGCAATTTCAATTAACAAGGATCAGGGTTCCCCATCTTTTTTTTTAGATCCTCGATAAATGATATCAACATTGGAGATAGACCAATACTGTAGAATAAGAGAATGAATAATATTACTTCAATTCAAAATGAATATACTCACTACTAAGCAAAAACCATAAATTAAATTTTGATATGAACGATACATACAAGTTAACACCCTGAATCATCAACAGCATCAATGGCAAAAACAGCTTAATTGCAATAAGAAGATAATTTCAACAAAGCAACGGAAGTTCTTCTACAGAAACTATTGAATTACAGTAAACATGAAGCAGCTGCAGCTGGTATTTACGATAATCTCACTTTGAGGATTAATGTTGAAGAACCTATCATCTTTGTAAGTAAAGTATTGCAAATCATTTAGCATTACCTAGAATGCACCACGAGGAGGTAGAATTGCATTGTATTCCGCGTCTCAAACAGTCAGTTTGTCAGTAAGTCAGTAGTTAGTTAAAAATAGTCAAGTCGAATTTTAATGTACATATTAAAAAGGTATGTAAGACTCGTCAATAAATTCATCGTCCGTACTGGTGTTACTGTCGAGTTCGTTGAGTTCGTCATTGATGGTGAGGAGCCGAGGTTTTTTTGTCTGTAAAATACCTTCTAAGTGCTCACTGTGAACGGTGCGATGGTCGAAGTCCTTTAATTGCAAACCTACACTTTCTTTACCATCGATAAAACATGGGTATAATTTTCTTACGTCCAGCAAAAATTCCATAATTTGGGAGCAGTATTTTCGATAAAAAAAAGTGTCATATATTGATGAAGGTGGTCTGTTGTTTTTCGGCATAAAATTGTTTTTTTCAGAAGCTTATCAGATTCTCCAGATTATTAATTGTGTTGGTTGCATCGGTCTTGTTAACATAATCGCCTTTGCTGTGGCTCGTAATTTCATGTGTTGTGGAACTAGAGAATATATTTTCAACACCTATATACTGGCAAGCGCTGTCGGTACAAATACGACTGTTGTTGGGGTCAACGTATTTATGAATATAAGGCCACAAATCTTCCTTACATTTGGAGTTTACTTTTAAGAACCGCCCGAATTTGCAAAACAACCCCAATATCACGATTGTTATTTGTTTAGTAATACGGCCTCTGTCATATTTGCTTTTCGTAAGAAAAGTTTCGTCGATTTGTACAGTTTTTTCTTTGCCGCCAATGTTAACACCAACGTGAGACAATATAATTTCGGCTATTTCCCGACAATAGTTAAAGTAATCTATTATAGCAGATTTGCTTATTTAATTTTTATTGTCATGATGGCGCCAGGCGATTAAATGCTTATTTTACAAAAATGATATACAACAATATTTAACAAAAACATAAAGTTGTAACTTAGGATTTAATTAATTTACCTGAAAAACCGTGTTCACAGGCATTTTGATCACAAAAGAGATAATTATCTCAAGAACCTCGCGAATCTCTAGCCGACATTGAGGCCCATGGAAAAATGTGCCGATAGATGAGTTAATTATTATTATTATCAAGGGAACGATACAAATTAATTTGTAGGGTCCGGGATTTTAATGCCGGGGTACTATGCCCATGTGGCGTATTTTGTCAACACCTACGTATTTACCGCGCCCAACACTGCTTGATTTCGGTGATCTAGTGGGAACCGATGCTTTCAGTCTGGCGAGGCCGTTGACATGAGTTGATTGTATTCCTACAATTTTTGTCACCTTTTTTTTAGAGGTTTTATTTGAGCATCGTCACACCCAAACGAACTTTATATTTTTGCATTTTTCCACCTTCATCTGTAAATTGCAACACAGTGGGGGAGTTGATGTTTTAGTGGGAATTAGACCAAATTCTTCTAAAAAAGCAATGCTGTCCTCTAAGTTCAGGATGGATTAGAGGATGCTTAGCCGCCATTGCTTATTCACAATAAATAATACCCGATTCGCACTAAGGTTGAACATAGAATGATATTTGAGAATATTAATATTTTTTTTCCAATAATTTTGGAATGAATACTGTAGGCGAAGAGTATTGATGACATAAGCGCCTGCCTGACGAAAAGCACATACCCAGAGCAGAGCAACGAAGTTGGGTGAGCGGGAGCTGCCGCCTGCGGAAAGAAAGGAGAAATCCCTAAATCCCGCGAAGCGGGCCACCCGTGTACTCTTAATTAAGAAAACTTTTTTTGTTCAACATAGAATGACCTTTGTGAATATCAATATTTTTTTTCCAATAATTTTGGAATGAGTACTGTAGGTGAAGGGCCACCCGTGAACTCTTAATTAAGAAAACTTTTTTTTATTTTTATTTATTTTTTTTTTTTATTAAAATTTTGGGTTTGCATGCGAATTTCTTAAAAACTATTGATACAAATAATAAAGCTGGAGCTTAGGGTTGAAGAATAGGTTTCTGACTTTCGAAACTGATACAGTACTTTATTGTAAGTGTTGCCGTAGTTTTTTAATATTTTTTTTTTCCATTTTAAGTCATTTTTTAATAAAATTGCTCCTATCTCCTAAACGGGGCGAGATAGACTCGCTTGTTTTTGACCCCTCTATAAAAAAACCATTATCAATTTTTGGCGCCATAGTTATCGTACTCGTGCCCGAAGAAAGCATTCCTGAGCAGCATCCAACTTTTTAATATACCCATATTATATAATCAACTCGCGATAATTGGATGATTTACATCAAACGGTGTCAATAGCTTATCTAGACAATAAATAAGAGGTCAAAAGAAATAATAAGTTAGTTCTTAAGTTATTCAATAAAGACAAAGGCAATCTGCTTTTATCAGTTTTACTTTTTTTTTTTATAAACTGTGAGTCGATTTATTAACTTATACACACACGTGCATGCATCAACTAACCTGCTACTAAAGAGTAACACCTCACGTCGAAGCTTCCATCAACGCCAACATTTCCAATCGATTGCAAACTATAGAAGTTCAATGACTTGAAATATAATGATTCTATTTCCAGACATTGCCATACAGTTTGAACCATAGAAGAAAAAAATATAAAATTCAAGTCTAGAGTCGTGGGAAACATAAGACGAAGAAATAAGAACTGCAATGCAAGCAATTAAAAAATAAGTAATCTTAATTTTATTAAAAAAATGTCAGTTCAGTTTTTCTCAATAGAAAAGGTTTGAAACCTTATAAATTTGTCTTTTTTTTATTTTAAAGGAACAACCGTTCTCTAAGTTGCGCAGCCAGGTAACTTACTATTTAAAGATAGTAAAATTATTCCTCACTTCTCTGAAACGATGAGTAAATAATAACTCTTTTTGTCCAGAGACAATAAAAATAGTTATTCCTCTAAAGAAGTGAATTGAAATTAATATTGTAGGAAGACAATGAAATCAATCATTCTACACAGCGAATTAAAAATACTTTTTCTTTATTTTAAAAATTAAAAAATTATCTGTGCAATAGACCTACATCAAGTGCGTAGAAAAATCAAAGAAAGTGGATCTTGTCCTGCCACTTTTTAACTATAATCCACTTTATATACGCAACAAGATCCAAGGAGTAGCTCTTCAATGCATCAGGACATTAGGACCCAACTCAACTTGGAAATGAATCAAATCGGATACATATCATCAACTACACCACGAATAAATTAAACAAGCATTATCTACAACAAAAATATACAAAGCATAAGGAAAGCGTATTACGACTTGGAAGAAACAGGAATACTTAGGTAATACGATAAAACATATGGTCGTCAATATAATGATAATAGACAATCTACTGCATACAATTCGAAATTCTAGACAAGAATACCATAGGCAAATTCAATCGAGGAAGAATAAAAATTCAAACCAAAATTCAGGACTATGCAGACAAAACAATTATTCAAATCATGACAATCCCAAACCAGAAACTACAAATCAGAATCCATCTCAAAATAATTCCAAACAGTATATATAAAATTGGGAGAATAATAACTATAATAATAGTAATTCTACACAAACGAAACAAGGAATCAATGGAAATAAACCATATTCGAAATATAGAGTGAAATGAAATAAATATTCAATCACATGCCCAACATAGGATTTAGCGATAGCTGAGTTAACAATACGGAACGAGAAAATTATATGTTTAATCGACACAGGATCGACAACAACACTCTTGAACCTTGATAAACTACCGCAATATAAAAGACAAAACTACACTTAGTGGATGAACTATTGGGTTGTTCAATAAGCTCTGCGGTTATTTTAGGCTTAAAGTTAAATACACATTTTGGGTATAAAAGCCTATACGAGTATTAAATGCATTAGATATTGTCCATCATGTCCAGGCAAATAAATTCAGCTTTTGTTTTGTCACTAAAGCTGTGTGTGGTCTGGCGTTGTCAGATTGAACGTCTAACTGTTCGCCAACTCTGGCCGTTTTTCTTCAACTGTATACTTCAAAGTATCGAGTTGAGAGCAGTATTTAACGGCATTTATTGTCTGCTTGGGTGGAAGCAACTCGAAGTAAATAAAACTTCGCTAGTTATGCTCCACGTGACCTTTTTGGGGTACAAATCTTGTTTACCGACCGATTGCGGTGTTTTACCAAGAGCGCACCATGATCTTTTATGCCGAATGTTGTCATTCCACATTCCAAGCATTTTCAGTCTTTGCGAAACGGTTGTATGGGCGATGTTAAACCGCTAAGCGATCTCTCGTGTCGTCAAATGTAATTGCAGCCAAGATTTGATTATCATATCCAGAGCGAGCAGCATCAGTAAGGTCTGTATTTCCTGAACGAAAGCGTCTAAACCGAACAAGTGTCAGCTTTAAATCTCTCGTTGCACCTCTGTCGCTTTGACACCTTTTTTTAAAGAAAAAAAGCAAAATATGCCGAATATGCCTTTTCTTATCCCCCATTTAAAAACAAAATATTGAGCACTTAAAACACGTCCGATCAAAACAAATTCTCGTAACAAAGTAAAGGTTAACCCCTCTTCATAACGGTATACACAAAGATTTTCTGAAATGATAAACACTACTTCAAAAAAAAAAAACAGTTTTGCAGTTTTTTTTATTTTGTTCTTTTGGATATTTTTGGTTTTTTTTATTGAACAACCTAATATAATAGATACAGAAATTATAATATCTTTAAATTTTCATTAGCGAAAATGACTTTGAAAATAACCTCATGACTGACTTATTTGGAAAATTATTAAAATCCGAGAAAATAGGATTTTTTTCTGAATTTCCTGATCATGAGTATAACAAAGTGCAACAAAAGCTAATAAAATTAAAATAACGCAAGTTTTAAATTTTATAAATGCACTCATCATGCAAAAATTATAGCAAATGAAGATGAAACTTACAGATACATTGCAAAATACCATAAGATCGAAACAGGACGTGCAGGAATAAATAGAAGTGCAGGAAAAATGAAAATTACGAAGGATTGAAAAAACTTATATAGTATACTACAAATACTTATAAACATATATTTACAATTACATTAATCATTTTAACGCATGCAACAAAACAAAGCATGACAGAAGGATAATTAGGTCAACATTTTACTCGTATATAACTGAAACTCCATATGATATAAATCAAATAGTTCATTCGGATATCTACATAAATAAAAAACATGGCTTCTTATCGCTCATTGACAAGTTCTCAAAACATGTAGTTGTTTTTTATTAAGAAGATAGAAATAGCGTGAACATCGTTGGGAAAATACGATTGTATTTTTCTATCAAGGGAAAACCAAATTTAGTTGTTTTAGATAATCAATTTAATTCGGTTAATGTTAAAGAATTTTTAAGACAGGAACTTTCCCAAAAAAAACAATAATCATACGGGCAACGCAGACTTTGAAACGTTCCACAATCATAGGAGAAAAACTAAGAATTTTAAAACAGAAGATTGTAAAATGTAAAAAAATCTCTTTAAGGGGTTATACAAAGACGAAAAAAGATGTTTCTTTATGAATTTTTTCTGAAAAGGTATTTTATTTTACAATATAAAAACAAAAAGTATAGGTACATTTAATGGCAGCACCTAAGTTTATAATGGCTTTAATGATTTGTAAAAATATCGATCTGGTGTGCACCTGAAGTCGATTTCCTCAAGGTCCTCCAAAAAAAAGGTGTTTGGCAGTGATCACGATATCTCCGGTTTAGGCTATTTGAAATTAAAATACCCGAACGATTCTTTAAGTGAATAGATAAAACTAAGTATTGCTCGAAGGAAATTCTGATTTCTGACGAAATAGCGGCTTCGTAAGAAAAAATGCGAATTTTCGACCAAAATTGCCACGTAAGATTGTTTAAGATTGTAATGTGCGACATAACAATATTTTTTGCTTCCGCATGTCGTAAATTTGCAAATATTGTAAGATTCGATTTTTTTTTTAAATATTCCAAACATTTGCTCAAGACAGACCCTGGTCGAACTGCGGTAAAAGTTGAATCTCCGTTCTGTGGTTGTTAAATATCCATTATCTCTAAATGGTACCATAAGGTATGTGCTTAAGGGAAAAACAAATCTCCTAGTAAATGGCTTTTTTTCGGCAAGGATATTACTCGATTTCGCGGTTTAGTTCGCGTTGACCCAAGCAGCAGCATCATGTGCTCGAACTTGCCAGCCAAAAAATATGTCCGTGAAGGTGAATTTTGATTCACAAACAGCCTGAAATTAAATTTTTAAAAATACATATTTAGATTCTTCTCTTTTCAAAATAAACCTATAAAATGATTGAATGAGTGCCTTTTCTGTTGTAGTAACTGGCGCCACTGCTTTTCGGTGTTGGAATTTGAATGTGAGTTGAATCTAAACATTCGATAACATTCGGAAATCGAATTTAACAAATTTTTTAACGAGGTTAGCTATTATACAGTTCATTTTTTTTTAATATGATATGAGCTGTTCTCTGCGCGAAAACCTATCAGATACCACATGGTATGATGCCCCATTAACCAACCTCCAAAGAGAAATATAAAGGGCTTTCTGTAATACAAGTTTGGGCCTCCCAGTCCATGAACATTTCCATTAATTTTTAATTTGATTTCTAAGTGCCTGAAAGTTTCAATTCTAGGTTTCCTAGGATTTTTTTTAAATAAATACAATACCTCAAATGTTCTTTGATTCATGCGGAAGTGAGCCTTTAAATCATCGTCGGGATATTGTTTTATTGTCTCCAAATAATTTTCAATTTTTGGTATCTTCCTTGATTCTGCTAGCTTTATGTGTTTCAATAAAATCATGTTTCTATAATTTTGTTTTTTCCTCTGCCTATTTATTGCAACTAATCTGTTTTTTTTTTATTTAGCGTTTTCTTCGACAAGAGTTATTAAAAACAAATTTGCGATACGAGTAGGATAATCATGTTAATAACGTGAAAGTACAAGAACTCGAATAAAATGGCGAATCGACGGCCACGACGACGATTAGTTAGATATATGCATTATGCATATTACGAAAATACAGAAAACTAACTGCGTATCACCCCTAAAATGCGTAGAATGGTATAATAAATCCGTTCATTCAGCTATAAAAGCAAAACCCATAGATGTAATAGAAGAAAAATTTGAAGAGTTGAAAAGTTGAAAACAAATATAGATATTATTGAAAGAGTGTAAGGAAAAGGTTTTAACGAAATGAGAAGGGTAACTTTAATTACAAAATCATGAGAACTATTAAGTACTAAGCCACAAGGAAAATAAAAATTAGAAAACATACATACATACATCAAACATGAAAAGATCTACAAAATTTCAATTGAATATAAGTAATTACAATAATGGCAATGATGGCGCTTCTACATAACGAAAAGTTCTCTTATTATTGACAAAATTAGCAACAATATAGGATACGCCGAAATTAACATTGGATATATACCGACACGAGTACGATAACTTTGGCGCCAAAAATTGATAACGGTTTTTTATAGAGTGGTCAAAAACAAGCATTTACTCTGGGAGGGGGGTCTATCTCGCCCCGTTTAGGAGGTAGGGGCAATTTTATTAAAAAAATAACTTAAAATGGAAAAAAAATTATTAAAAAACAATGGCAACACTTACAATAAAGTACTGTACCAGTTTCGAAAGTCAGAAACTTATTCTTCAACCCTAAGCTCCAGTTATATTATTTGTATCAATAGTTTTTAAGAAATTCGCATGTAAACCAAAAATTTTGATAAAAAAAGAATAAAAATAAAAAAAAATTTTCTTAATTAAGAGTTTACGGGTGGCCCTTCACCTACAATACTCATTCCAAAATTATTGGAAAAAAAATATTGATATTCACAAAGGTCATTTTATGTTCAACCTTAGTGCGAATCGGGTATTATTTATTGTGAATAAGCAATGGCGGCTAAGCATCCTCTAATCCATCCTAAACTAAATAGCTTCTCAATATTTTGTTCGTTTGCGGATTTAGTGTCGACAAACAAAAACAGCATTGCCTTTTTAGAAGAAATTGATCTAATTCCCACCAAAACATTAACTCCCCCACTGTGTTGCAATTTACGAATGAAGGTGGAAAAATGCAAAAATATAAAGTTCGTTTGGATGTGACGATGCTCAAAAAAAACCTCTAAAAAAAATGTGACAAAAATTGTAGGAATACAATTAACCCATCTATCGGCAAATGTCGGCTAGAGATTCGCGAGGTTCTTGCGATAATTATTTCTTTTGTGATCAAAATGCCTGTGAACACGGTTTTTCAGGTAAATTAATTAAATCCTAAGTTACAATTTTATGTTTTTGTTAAATATTGTTGTGTATCATTTTTTTAAAATTAACATTTAATCGCTTGGCGCCATCATGACAATAAAAATTAAATAAACAAATCTACTATAATAGATTACTTTAGCTATTGTCGTAAAATAACCGAAATTATATCATCTCACGTTGGTGTTAACATTGGCGGCAAAGAATAAACTTTACAAATCAACGAAACTTTTCTTACGAAAAGCAAATATCACAGAGGCCGTATTACTGAACAAATGACAATCGTGGTATTGGGGTTGTTTTGGAAAGAAGATAAGGTCGGGCGGTTCTTAAAAGTAAACTCCAAATGTAAGAAAGATATGTGGCCTAATATCCATGAATACGTTGACCCCAACACCAGTCGTATTTGTACCGACAGCGCGCGCCAGTATATAAGAGTTGAAAATATATTCTCTAGTTCCACAATACATGAAATTACGAACCACAGCAAAGGCGAATATGTTAACAAGACCGATGCAACCAACACATTTAATGATCTGGAGAGTCAGAACAAGCTTCTGAAAAAAACAATTTTATGCCGAAAAATAACAGACCACCTCCATCAATATATGACACTTTTTTTTATCGAAAATACTGCCTTAAAAAAAAATATAAGGACGACTTGGGCTCCCAAGTTTTAGACGTAAAAAAAATATACCCATATCTTATCGATGGTAAAGAGTGTTGGTTTGCAATTAAAGGACTTCGACCCTCGCACCGTTCACAGTGAGCACTTAGAAGGTATTTTACCGAAAAGAAAACCTCGGCTCCTCACCATCAATGACGAACTCAACGAACTCGACAGTAACACCAGTACGGATGATGAGTTTATTGACGAGACTTATGGTACATAATTTTTCAATATGTACATTAAAAATCGACTTGACTATTTTTAACTAACTACTGACTTACTGACAAACTGACTGACTGAAACGCGGAATGCAATGCAATTCTACCTCCTCGTGGTGCATTCTGGGTAATGCTAAATGATTTGCAATACTTTACTTACAAAGATGATAGGTTCATCAACATTAATCCTCAAATTGAAATCATCGTAAATACCAAAAAACAAAAATCTCATAAAAAAGTAGTTTTGGTAATTTTCAACTTTCTTAAAAACTAGACGACATAAATCCATTCGGTTTTTTTGTGTTCGATTCAAATTTGATATAGACATGGACCACAGGAAACCAATTTAGCACTTCATTACACAATTTTGGAAAAAATTGGTCCAAACTTCATTTTTAAAATATTTTTTATCAAAATTTTGGGTTTGCATGCGAATTTCTTAAAAACTATTGATACAAATAATAAAGCTGGAACTAAGGGTTGAAGAGTAGGTTTCTGACTTTCGACAGTACTTTATTGCAAGTGTTGCCTTTGTTTTTTAATAAATTATTTTCAATATTAAGTCATTTTTTAATAAAATTGCCCCTACCTCCTAAACGGGGCGAATAGACCTCCCTCCAATAGTAAAAAATGCTTCTTTTTGACCCCTCTATAAAAAACCGTTATCAATTTTTGGTGCCAAAGTTATTGTACTCTCTCCAAAATACCAATTATGGTATTCATAACTACAATATAGATACATATTGTATGTTAATACTACATAAGTCCGACATGTGTTCAAAAAAGTGACTTGAAATGCCGAGGGCAACGTACATTCGTTTATCTATTTTTTATCTTTTGTTTTTTTTTTTGCTGTATTGGTACACATGTCCCGAGCATATGCTTACAGATCCAAGTATATTGCATACTTAGTTTGTTTTTGACAGATAGAAAGGTTTTGGTGTGCTCGGCGATTTTCAATTATCATAAAAAATGGAGCAAAGAATTTGCATACAATTTTGTTTAAAAAATGTAATTAAGTGCTCTTAAACACTTGAAATGTTGACAGTGGCATACGTCGAGTCTGCTTTCGGTAAAAAAAATGTTTACAAGTGGTACAAGCTCTTCCAAGATGGCCAATGACGAACCTCTCTCTGCACACCATGACACATCAACAAAAGATGATAACGTAGATGCTGTGAAAGAAATTGTTTTGGAAAATCGTCGAATTACCATAAGAGAAGTTGCTGATGCTGGCATATCACTCAGCTCGTTTCATGCAATTTTTTCGGATGTTTCGGGCATGAGACGTGTGTCAGCGAAGTTGCTTCCGAAACTTCTTCATTTTGATCAGAAGAACCGTCGCATGAACATCGCTCAGGAGCATTCGAATGACGTAAAAGATGATCTAGACTTGCTGAAAAGGGTCATAACTGTTCCTTGTTCCTGTACCTGTTCCTAAAACTGAAGAAACCTATGAATAGACGGAGATTTGCAAAGATTAGCACAAGTGTATTATATCTGAGTGGGATTACTTTGAAGGAGACAACACCAATATTGAGGAATAAAAAAATATTTTTTTATAAAAATATATAGTCCCCTTGATTTTTGAACACACTTCGTATAATAAAACCGTAACAAATAACGAAAATACTAGGCACATTTGAACATAATATAAAACAATTTGGAAAATAGACAGCAAAGAATTTTTACTGCATGAACTTCACTTACTTAGAACAAAGAACAGAACTTACTACTACGTAGTATTAAGAGAGGTCTTATCAATTTTGTATGTAAATAACTTCAATGGCTCTTCGGGACAATAAACGATAACGATAGATTAGAAATTGAAGAATATTTGGTAACTATTGACAAAAATAATTATATGTAGAAGTTTAACAGAAAATGAACCAATTGGCAATTCAGACCAAGAAGGTATTTAAGAAAAGAGAGAAAGATGCATGTAATATATATAGAGACAGAGTGGTATGATCATTCCTGCGTTAACTTTCAATGAGTGAAGACTAATAAATTAGCGTTGTCTTAAGGGATTTGTGTAGTTTTATTTATAGTTAAGTTGAGCTATCTAAAAGTTGTATTAAAGATGAGAAGTGGGATAGAACCCCTCCTATAATAAAGATAAGTGAAATTGCTTATTTGAAATTTGTTCCTTTGGCATAGCGTAAAAGTGACAATGACGACTGATTGTTTTGTGTTAGTGTTCGGAGCATATTGTGAAGAATATGTCATTTGAATTAAATGATTCGGTATTTGAATCTGGTATTAGAAATGTTTTGTTTTTTTGTTTCGATTTTGGTGTACAAAGCTGTTATGAGTTGAATCATGACATGATAAAAGACTAACGGAAACTTTAAGTAGAGACGCTACATGAACCGTTATTTGTTCTGTTTAAATGAGTAAAACGGTTTGTGTTACATTTTCAGTCCATTAAAAGGTAATGCTATCTCTGTCGCTCAAGGGAATAGATAAATGGGGAGTGTTCATGTTGTCTACTGTTGTGTTATTGCATAGCGCGCATGAGGGATATTATGGTTTGAAGCGAAAGAGATGGTTACACTTTAACCGATTGATGTATATGCATTTTTGGTCTACGAAAAAGCATATGTCTATCCCTACCTGCAACAAAATAAAAGTTTAGGATAAACCTTTTGGTGAAGTTTTTTATACTATATCTGAGTGTGCATTTTCGGTCGACGATAATGCATGTATCGTGTATGAGTTTAAGTTTGAGTTTGAAATGTAAGCTGTAACGATTTTGGGATATGCTCTCAACATTTTCGTAGATTGGTCAGTCAGTCCAGTACAGTAAATTTATTGAATATCTTTAATAAGGACATGGATAGTTTGAATGTCAAGCAGCTTCAAGAGGAGTTGAGGAAAAGGAACCTTTTGATTAGCGTCTCCAAAAAAACAATTATATAGAGAATAAATAATAACGACATACAATTCAAGCCAAGCGAATCTCTTTCTAATTCCAATTTGAACCAAGATATAAGACAAAGTGAAGTTGCTGACAACAACCGAAATATAACCACGATTTCAGACTCGGGCACATTAACTGAGGAAGAACTAAAGACCAGGACATAGACTTTGATAAAGCGCGAACGAGACTTTCTTTTTTGCAAAGGAGCGAGTAATTGCTGAGAAATTGAGAAACTTAGATACAACCAGATTGACCCAAGATACGATCCAAAACCGACCAAGAGTAAATTATACCATCAGAGAGATCGCCGATGCATTCCCTATCTTCTCACCAGGAGAAATTCATTCAATGTCAGTTGAGTGTTGGGTAAACCGTGTTGAGAACCTGAAAAACATATATGGTTGGGATGATATGGCGCTGCTGTTGGCGGCCTCAACACGAATGCAGCGACCAGCAAGACACTGGTGGGACTCGTGTCAGGAATTACTACCATCGTGGAGTCAGTTAGCCTTATGACTCAAATCGAATTTCCTAAACCATTTCAGTGAGGTTGAAGTACATCATCAATTAATTAAAAGAACCCGACAGTTTTCAGAAACAATTGAACATTTTTGTTTCGAGATAAATCCGATAGGAAAGAGAATTGATATTATTCAGTATTCAGTATATCCTCTCTGGTTTGAACGACGCTTAGATGTGTACCACTCTTGCTGCTAGAAACTTTAACAATATTGCAGAATTAATTGAAAAAAAAATTAAATGATACCAGAGCATTCGTATGCATTCACGGCCAGAACGTGACTCAACTAGACTCAGAGTCATTACATATTCGCGGTCTTCAACCAGCGAATTCACTAAATGGCAGCCTAATCGTCTTCCGATTCCGAAAAGTCATATTTCTTGTTACAACTGTGATCGGCCAGGACATTTTGCGAAAAATTGTACTCAAACAAGAAAAAGACATTGGAATAATAGCAAACACATCAACCAACATTCATTAACAAAGACGGAAAAAATACCAGAAAAGAATTATCGTGTTAAGGTGATTTGCAACGAAGCACAGTCAGATTGTTATTATCTATTATCGCAATCTGACTACGCTTCACCGGTGGTTCTTGTCAAGGAAAGGAATGGAGAGGACAGAATGTGCGTCGAATACCGTAAATTAAATTCCATCACGACGAAAGTTCGTATTCCAATGGCCTTGGTCGAAGAACAACTCAACGATTTAGTAGGTTATAAATACTACAGCGTGCTTGACTTAGCATCTGGGTGCTACCAAATACCTATAAAAAAGGAATATACACATTACACTGCTTTCATTACTCATGATGGCTTGTACGAATTTACATCGATGCCTTTCGGACTTGTAAATGTTCCTTCCATTTTTTCAAAAAATGAGCCAGTACTCGCCCTTTATAACGCAAACAGCGATTACGAACTCCATACTGACGCCAGTTCTCATGGGATAGCAGAGTATTATTACAACAAGAAGATAATTCGCTCATTCCAGTGGCATATTATAGCAGGAAAACGTCAGACGATGAAAGTTATGAGTTATGATAGCTATGAGCTTGAGACCCTAGCAGTTGTAGAATCCACAAACCGATTCCGGCAGTTTCTCATTGGCTAACATTTCAAAATAACGACGGATTGCGAAGCTCTTAAGACAGTCATGAGTAAGAAAGAATTAATCCCTAAATATGAGGGATATTAGTTCACCAAATATACGATCATGAAAGCTCTACCATGCACGCAAACAAAATTTTAAATTTCCTTACAAAAACCTTTTACCTATTTGGAGTACCCAGGCGCACTATATCGGTCCGAGGAACTGCGTTCACATCGAAAATATTCGAAGACTTTATTAACAGTTTTGGAATTAACCACGTGCAAAACGCCACTAGAACTCCCAGAGCTAACGGCCAAGTGGAAAGATATAACCGCACTGTCTTTCAAGCTGTAGAAGACGAAGACCAAAAGGTAAAACCAGTGCAGTGGGCCATTAACAACACTTATAATAAATCTATAGGTAAAACAGCACAACAGATGATGATGGGATATATTTCTCATGATCCATGGCCAGATGTCCTCGCTCAACAAGTAGATATAAATCTACAAGTTCAAAATCTGGAAAGTATTCGTTCAGATGGCTTGGAACACATAACTAGAATCCAATCTAAACAGAAGTCCGGACACGACGGCAAATATGGAAAAGCAAAACAGTATAACGTAGGTGACTTAGTACTTAGTACTTCGCGTAAATTAGAGGCGAAGTATAAGGGACCCTACGTGGTAGTGGTAAAGCTCCAATATATAGTATAGATACCGAATAGATGACATGCCGTTCGCCCAAAGGAAATAATCAATATGGGCAGCCGACAGAATGAAGCATTGGATAGAATTCGACAAGGAACTCGACGAGGGCATCGACGATAACAGGATGGTCGAATCTTTAACAGAAAATGAACCAATTGGCAACTCAGAACAAGAAGGTATTTAAGAAGAGAGAGAAAGATGCATGTACAATATATATATAGTGTTATTAAAAGTTGTATTAAAGAAGTATTAACAATCCTAACAAAAACATAGAAATCAATATTCATTTTAATGAGACCTTCAATAAAATTAAGAAAATCTTCGAAGCAGACACAAAGACTTAGAAAAATTTAATGGCATTAAAACACACAACGAAAAAATTAACTAAGGACTTATTTACCTACAATAGATACACTGCATAAAATTAAAATATTTGGATATAATATAGAACATATACAAAACAATATTGTATCATCAAGAATGAACCTTATAAGTAGTAATATTTTGACAAGTGAAGAAATTAGAAAATACCATATAGACTTATAAAAACTACAAAATATTAGATTAGGTACTGCGGAACATAAGAAAGAAAAAAGAATATTTGCAATTAAAATCCCAAAATATATAATAAAAGTTAAACGCTCATTTACAGCTCCAATAACTTATGAACAATTTAAGAATTCGTTTTCAAAAATTAAGAAGTTGTAATTATAAACAATATTCCTTATGACTAACGTAAATGAATGAAACTTAAAAAAATCTAATCTTTATATAGGGTGACTGACTCGAACTGCTATAAACTTTTTAAAATGCTATAATTTTTTTTATTTTTTAATAAATTTTATTGTGCTAAGGCAAAAAATATTGGAAAATACATCAGTTTTTAAATTGTATTAATAGTTTTAAATATGTCCACCTTTATCGCGAATAATGGCTTTGAGACGGCCAAAGAAAGCATCGCACTCTGCAAGTGGCTCTGCGGCATTTTGGTCCATTCCTGGCGAAGTGCTTGTTTGTGGTGGTCCAAACTTTGGTATTTTTTAGTGCCAACCTTCGCCTTCAAAATACCCCAGACAGAGAAATCCAACGGATTTGCATCCGGAGAATTTGCAATCTATTGTGTCGAAGAAATGAAGTGTGGAACATTGTTTTTTAACTAATCTTGGTTGACGCGCGCTTTGTAAGACGGTGCCGAGTCTTGTTGAAATCTCCACGGTCTCCGACCGATATAATTCTTTGATCAAGGCTTCAATACTGTCTCTAAGACAGTTTCACGGTATACGATCACATTAATTCTGACGTCATGGTCTAAAAATACGAGCGGAGAGCGACCATCGGCTGTTATTGCGGCCCAAACCATCACCATCGGTGCTGCCTGCTTTCTGGTGGCCGTTCGAAGGCTTACATTTTCGAAGGACCTCTCTGGCAAGTAAACTCGGTTATTTTGTTTGTTGACATATTGCTCAATAACAAATGGCGACTCATCGGAAAAAACCAAACTCGGCATCTCACCACTTTTGTGCAAGCGTAGCAACTCCTTCGCTCTTTCGACACTAACTTTTTTCTGTCGCGGTGTAAGATCGTGCGTTTTTTGGAATATCAATGGCTTAAGGCCAAGCTTATTTTTCAGTACGTGTTGCATCCGTTCGAACGATATGTTGAGCTCACGAGCCATTTTTCTTCCACTTCGACGCGGATTTCGCTCAATTCGAGCCTTCACTTTCCGAATCATTTCTGCCGATGCTGCTGTTTTTTTATGACCACCTCCATGGCGTTTTGTAACGCTACCAGTATTACGGTAACGAGCTGTGATTCGATACACAAATGTTTTATTCACGTTGAGGTGTTGGAGGGCTCTAACGATAGCTACTTGTGGTTTTCCAGCCAAATATAACGCAATCACACTATCACGTTTGAATTCCATCGCGGATAAAAAATTTCCAACACAACTAAGACGCAAATCGTTTAAAAGGCTTGTAAATAATAAAATTATCTGTCATTTGTTAAAATTTGAGCTCACAGTAATGAACGCTTTTGGAAATTATAGCAGTCTGAAATTGGTTGCATTTCGAGTGAGTCAGGGTCTATATATCAAAATAACTGCCTTAAAATAAAAAAATAAAAACCTGAAATCTTAGAGAATCAAACAAATTCATTACTACCAAAAATCAAAATTAAACAATATTAACAAGTTCCTGTGATAAGACAATTGTAACTTTAAATGGAAACTACTTAATTAACTTTAATAACTGTAACATTATAATAAGAAATTAAAATTATTATGACAAAGAGACAGAGTTCACACAAAATTTTGTAATATAGAAACTAAACTCGTATAATACTAATCAATTTGATAAAACTATTAATAAATTAACGTTCGATAATTTAGTAATTTAAAGTAGAAACTATAGAAGAACAAAAGTTTCATAAAAGGCATTATATTTTATATATTGTAATTGGTGTTAGATCCCAACAAAACAAGACAAATCACAAATGACTGAAATGCTCGTACATCAATACATTCGAAAAAGTATCTACTGTAAGGCCGCGCACATTTGACACTTAAGGCGATGAAAGGGTTTTTTGCATCACGAAGTAAAACACCTGAACTGTCAAATGTATAAGGCCAGATAGTTAAGGTGCATGCTTTCTCTCTCCAGCATCGTCCAAAACCAATACGATATATCTAGTGGCACTAGCCACGATAATTCAAAACTATATTAATGACCGACTTAAAAAAAGAGAAAGCATACACCTAAAGCTCCACGCGGGTTATAGTAACAGCTCTAACTTCCTGATATGAGGCATTATGGAAATTAATGAACCTGGTTGACATGAGGTTCAGCAAGATGGCGCTACATAATGCACAGCACACAAATTGATGTTCCAATTGAGAAATGAGTCCTGTAAAAGAGTGATTCAAAATTGGAATCTCCGTATGGACCACTTAAAACGTAGTCTTGGTCATCATTTACATGAAATAATCTTTAAAAAGTAAATAGATAAATCATCCACGGATTTTTTCTATAGAATTCAAAGAGTTGAGAGTTCGTTCAGTCTCATGGACGCAGTCAAATATTTTGCGAAGAGTTTCTACCTTAGAGCCCTGAAGAAAAGATGGTTTCCAAAATATTTGTGATAATGTACCATGGCTTATTATACCTATTTTCTTTTTCATGCTTGTTCATATGTGGCATCAGACAATGGGATATGGCTAAGTAAATACGATCAAAGAAAATATTTGTTTTTGTTTGTAACAAGTTTTGTTTGTTATGAACTGAATTCTCAAAAATTTCCCAAGAAAGGTTCAATATGATATTGTAAAAAGTTTTTGATGAAGTGTGTTCGTTATACAAAGGCTCATCGTGGAATATTGTGGTTTCTGTTTTTGTTTTCTGTTCCAAATATAAGAAAGTAATACCGATTTTGTAAAGAGACGATTTGACTTGGACTCCTCGAAGTTGAGGTCAGGGTCAGAGCCTTGCGAAGTACGAAATTTAAAACACAAGTCTTGAAATTTTTCTACCCTAACTTTTAAATCGTTTAAGGTTACAATGTCGGTGATCTTTTCCGTAAAGATTCCCAACTTGGTTAGCGAGCTATGTAAATTGCCGCGAATAGAACTTCAAACTAAAACACGGAGATTTTTAGTCATTTCAAATAATGTATTTTGAAAATTGTCTTTCAATCACAGGTATACCCATATTTTGTAAACTAACGTGCCTTAATATTTGAAATAATTTTCTCAAGCTAAATTCAATAATTCATTACGATGCATACAAATTGAATCATTCATACAGCAATAAAATAAAAAAGGTAGCACGTGAGCACCGATAAAATTATGTACGAAACCGAAACGAAACGAAAGTTCAAAGATTATTTCAATTAACCACTTAAAAGAACTGGTTTATATAAATCCAATGAGATGCAGGGAAAGAATGATGATTTTGATTAACGACAGTTACGGTTATCACAAATGATGAAAAATGTACATAGAATAATAAATTCCAGATCCAAGACGAAAACTAAAATCCAAATCCGGCTCGATTTGGACAAAAAAGATGTATGGAAATATGTTCAGATTCTGAGTTAAAGACTCAGAATTGTTGAACAGAGAAAGTGAAGGACCACCACTTGAATTGCAAATGCTAAGTGTAAGACAAAGTCAAAGATAAATATAGCAAATGTTATATGATAGGTATGATAGTAATAATTCCAAATACTGGCTTATCCCATTATTATACCGGGATAAAATATTTGCTTCTCATCTGCGGAACAAAAGCTAAATTTAAGGTGTTTTGATGACTGGTGCAGTGAATTTAAAAATGTGCATCGTGAACGTAATGTCTCTATGAGATACCGGGCGATGTTTCATAGTAACCAGCCAGAAGGCTCTATAGACGTGAACTTTTCATTCTCGCCTTATTCGTAGAACAACACATGAATAAAAATAACGAGGAAGATAACAAAACAGAACAAAAATAAAAATGCTAAGAAAGTCAGAAAAGGAATCTCCGTTCACCACTTTTTAAAATTGAAACAGAAGAGACGATTTTCATCCGATCTCAATCCTACACGGCGCTCATCTGATATCTCGGTCAGGAAAGATGCTCAGGAACGAAATTTACTAAGCATCGAGATGGTAGCAAATACTGAATCAGGAGAAGTACGAACACTTCACTGGGGCTCAAAAGCGTTGAATCGCTGCCCTCATTAGGGACGAAGACGAAATGCTGAAGAGCAAGAAATGCGTAAGTTCTCGTACAGAGGAAAAAAGAAAAAAAATAGGCCCAGCACCAGCAAACGTAACAGGTCCATAGTTAGCTCTCATAAGGAAAGAATGAAAAAAAAAAAAGACTACACCCAGAGTTACTTAAAGACACATGTGCAGCTACGTCTAAAGGAGTCGCTTAACACCAAGAGTCAGCTCACAAATCCCACCCAGAAGCGGTCAAAAGCTCGACTTGTAGCAAAATAAAAGGAAGTTTACCTAAGTGATTCGGTGGAACATAGACTGCTTAAAAACGACATCACATCAGGACTATCCTACAATGATACTACAAATGTAAGATAGCTGTCATGCACTCCATGCACCAAGAACATGTCCTTACTTACCAAGAGATCAAGATAGTGAGGAAAGGCCTACTGGAAGAGATGTGAAAATCTGACAAAAACTGTCCCATCTTAAGATTTGTAGCCAGTTCAGTTAGACACGGATTGTTGTCGATCACCTGCGATGACACAGTAACCAAACACTGGCTCATTTCTGCGGGAGGCACAATCAAACCATGAAAAAACGTAAATCTGCGTACAACTCACGGACGTTCCCACGTTCTTCACCTGCCTTTTAGAACCAGACAACTTTACCAAGGATGCTTTCCGAGCGCGGATCGCTAAACATACCTCGACGTGTCCACAAAAAGCTGATGCGTCTTAAGGGTCACTAAAGAGAACAGCTGGGGTAAAACTATTAAGTTCGCAGTGGATGTTTCCCAAGGATTGCATCCTAAGCCAAGAAAATGAACATTTGCTCAACTTCTCGCGGACCCTGATTAGAATGAAAGGATCATCGGGATCAGTCCAGAATAAAAAATCTGAAGACTAAACTAAGGACATAAGCTCATACGAAATTAACCTATTCTCAATGAGTACACTAGGAGCTGATAAGGCCCAAGAAAGCCACGCTTAAACCATCACATCTGGACTAGAAGCTCAATGGAATTAGCTAAAGAACGTCGAAGAAGCCAGCCAGTCCACTGTAGAAGCTAAAAATGTTAGCAGTTCTGCCAACGTATCCTTAAAATAGTTTTCATTATGGGATTAAGGTGCATCCAAGTTAATGTTCAGCATGCAAAATCCGCCTTTGCGGTATTAAGTCATAAATCTAATGAAGAACAACTAGATGTAGCCATTAACAAGGACTAGTACACTTACAAAACCGAATGAGGACCCTCTCTGGTGAGTTAATCAACGATTCCGTAAACTAAAAATTAAGGAAGCCCTATGTTATGTTAAGTCACAATATAACAGCTGTTCCAATTTGAAATAAAGGTAGGCAAGATTTGACCTTGAACCGAATCTCATCTTTGTGGAAACCAGTTTACAGACATTACAGCCAGTTCCCAAATATCACAAATCACACCGTACACGCCCGGATACACAGATGCATCAAAAACACAGGAGTAGATAACACTACATGTAACTGAATAAAGCGCATGCTTAACAGTAGAAATATCAGCGCTACATTAGACAGTGTCAGAATCAGCATTGTGGCTACGTAAGACTATGCCCAGAGTCGTGTCCATGTGTGGGTCGTGTGTGGGACTGCGCTGTACTTTTCAAAATACTAGCCAGGCCAGAAAAGTTTCGGCCTCCAAATTCATATTACTACGACCATTCTGCGGGCTACCAATTAGTTTCATAAAACCTTTATAAATAATTGGCTTAAATAAAATATATTTATAAATAATTGGCTTTAAACATATGCATTATATCTCTGGAAACAAACTGAAGATAACAGGCAAGCCAAAAGCTCTTTACCAACCCCTTACCTCAAAATAACAAAACAAGCCCTGCAGTTTTCTAGGGGTCAGATTCACACACTAACTCAATTTCTAACTGCTCACAGCAGAGTCAAAAAACATCTTTTGACTATGTGAATAGCTATAGATATAGCCAAAGCTTCAAAACTTCAGGCATCATGGGTGAGCTTTAACATGGGGAAATCACAATAGGCCTAATTTCTTCGCAGTGATAAAAGAACAGAGTCGTTCCTCCCCGCTTAATCGAATCAACGTCCCGTTAAAAAGCTAACCAGTCTTCTGTTATCATCTCTTTTGATGTTAGAAGTTATATAATTTAGATTTATTTTGAAAGCCTGTCGAAGACCCTGAACATTCTTCCAATAGGTTATCCACACTAAGGGCTCTATGCGGCGATTGATCGGGAAACTGATGGCTGTCCTTAAACAATCAAGTTCGTAGCGTGGTGCTCGTCATACCTCCCAGTGGTGGTTCCCTAAAGGGGATTAAGGGTTTATTTATGCAATCTAAAATAGTAAGAGCATGCTTGGCCAGTAGCATAATACTGGCACACGCCGTCTTAGAGCTAAAAACCTTATACGAAAGAGGTTAAAAAGATGTGTCGAACCATGTAAAGGCCTCGAATAAAAACGAATTCCTGTGGAAGACCCTTGCAAACTTTTAACGTAGAACTACGGAAAACAAGGACAACACTACCAAAGAATATTTCTACGAACTCCTCAGCAAGGCATAGAAGCAATGTCCGAATGGCAAGATAAGAAAAGCGAACATATCTGATAAGACTTGGCAAGCGGATCATGAAACGCTAAATCAAATTGGTCACATTGCGATAAACGTAAAACATGCCTCCAGTATTCTGGGCATCCTGACCTTTGGGCCAGCCAACATTGATGCGGATCAATGTAAGAATGCACATTTCCCAAGTGTCAAAACAAAGAAGAATATGAATATACAACGTGGAAAATCTGCAATCGCAAGAGACCGCCAGAATTCCGAAACCTCTCAATAACTGCTATGTTGTCAGCGTCAAGTACCGAAGACCAGTGGCAAAGATGCCAATGTGCCATTAGAGACACTGAGCAACTGATGTTTCATCCGACAACCACCAAAGAATTACTAGTTAAATAAAGAATGCAGGTGAGCATATATGTGTACAACTAAAAAAGAAGCGTACAATGCGGCACTGCAACGAAGGACTAGAGCGATTCATGGAGAAGAGGCGGGAAGAGTATTGGCTTCTCAAAAGAAGAAGCATAAGAAGATTGAAGATATTGGGACGTTGTACTTCAGGAATAATGTATGGAAATTTTACTAACAGGTAAAAAAACGTGCCTGTAGAGATAAAGAAGGAAACCTCGTAGTAGAGTAACATTCGGTGATGAAAAATTAGAAAAACTTTTTCTGCAGACTTATACAGTCTATGTGACAAAGCACACCGTTCTGCCGTCAGGCAAAATAGATCATTCAGTTTAGATGATGATAATTAAAACTACCGTCCATCTGACAAAATCGATGTAAGAATAGCAATGCCTAAGCTGAAAGCCTACAAAGCAACTGGACCTGATGGCTTATAGGCCGAGGCATTCAAATCTGCTAGAAAAAACTTTATGAAGAGCTCATTACTCAGATCTGGTCAAAAGTGTATATATACAGGGTGACTGACTCGAACTGAAACTTTTTAAAATGCTATAATTTTTTTATTTTTTGATAAATTTTATTGTGCCAAACCAAAAATTGTTGAAAACTACATCAATTTTCAAATTGTATCAGTAGTTTTCAATATGTCCACCTTTGGTGCGAATAATGGCCTTAAGACGTCCGAAGAAAACATCGCACGCTGCACGCAAGTGGCTCTGCGGTATTTTGGCCCATTCCCGGCGAAGTAATTGTTTGAGGTGGTGCAAACTTTGGTATTTTTTAGTGCCAACCTTTGCCTTCAAAATACCCCGGACAGAGAAATCCAACGGATTTGCATTGAAGAAATAAAGTGTGGAACATTGTTTTTTTTAACCAATTTTGGTTGACGCGCGCATTGTGAGATGGTACCGAGTCTTGTTGAAATGTCCATGGTCTCCGACCGAAATGATTGTTTGCCCAAGGCTTTAATACTGTCTCTAAGACAGTTTCACGGTATACGATCGCATTAATTTTGACGTCAGGGTCCAAAAATACGAGCGGAGATCGACCATCGGCGGTTATGGCGGCCCAAACCATCACCTTCGGTGCTGCCTGCTTTCTGGTGGCCGTCCGAAGGTGTGAATTTTCGAAGGACCTCTCTGGCAAGTAAGCCCAGTCATTTCGTTTTCTGATATATTGCTCTATAACAAATGGCAACTCATCGGAAAAAACAAAATTCGGCATCTCATAACTTTTGTGCAAGCGTAGCAACTCCTTCGCTCTTTAGACTGTAGCTTTTTTCTGTTGCGGTGTAAGATTGTGTTTTTTTTTTGGAACTTTAATGGCTTGAGCCCAAGCTCGTTTTTCAGTATGTTTTGCATCCGTTTCAATGATATGGTGAGCTCACGAGCCATTTTTTTTTTCACTTCGACGCGGATTTCGCTCAATTCGAGCCTTCACTTTCCGAACCATTTCTGCCGATGCTACTGTTTTTTTTATGACCACCTCCATGGCGTTTTGCAACGGTGCCAGTATCACGGTAACGAGCTATGGTTCGGGACACAAATGATTTATTCACGTTGAGGTGCTGGAGGGCTCTAACGATAGCCACTTGTGCTTTTCCAGCCAAATATAAAGCAATCACGTTTGAATTCCATCGTGGATAAAAGATTTTCAACACAACTGAGACGTAAATCGTTTAAAAGGCTTGTATATAATAAAATTATCTGTCACGTGTCAAAATTTAAGGCCACAGTAATGAAAGGTTTGGAAATTATAGCAGTCTGAAGTTGGTTGCAGTTCGAGTCAGTCAGGGTGTATTATTCATTATTTTGAAATGAACTATCCCGCAACAAATAACTAACAAGAATGCGAAATAGGTCTCTATTCTTGGATGAATAAATTTATCTCCTGAAATCTGATAAAAAGGGAACAAATGCGCAATGCAAAGATAGATAATACATACAAAATCGCAGCTGAAACAACAATATGCTGGTTGAGTAGGTAATTAGAAATCAAAGCAAACTGCAAATACCGTTCAATTGATAAGTTGGGTCAAATTTGACCCGAGGACGCAGACTTAAAAGGTATGTACGTCTCAAAGTTCCTAATATTTTTTATAAAATCATAACTAATTGTATTCAGCTCAACACTTTAGAAAAAGTCGAGAAATATCAAGTCCTTCAAAAATTTTGTCTTAGAGAAAACTTAATTTCTTTCTTAAAATGGGTCAAAAATGACCCGAGGAATGTAGAAAGGTTAAAAAAAGTTAAACAAAGCCTTGACTAATTTGGTCATCGCAACAAGTTACTTCTTTAAATGTCGAAAAGAAACTTTTATTCCAATGTGATGCAACATAATAATATAATAAGAGGGCATCACTTGAATTAAGTCCATACCATTTTCAGTTAGTACCAACCTTCAAAAAAAACGTGTCCGACGTGTCCGACGTTAGTTCTCGAGATATAGCGATGTGAGTGAAGCAATTTCTGTTATTGTGAAAAAAAAAAAAAAAAATGGATTCAAAGCAATTTCGTGTGTTGGTTTATCATTGCTTTTTGATGGGAAAAAATGCAGCCGATGCAAAGAAATGGCTTGATGAGTGTTTTCGGACTCTGCACCAGCAGAATGAACCATTCGCAGTGGATTGAAAAATTTAAAAGTGGTCATACAAGCAACGAAGATGATGCACGCAGTGGAAGTCCAAAAGAGGCTGTTTCAGATGAAAACATCAAAAAAGTCCACAAAATGATTACGAATGACCGTAAAGTGAAGTTGATCGAGATAGCTGAGGCTCTGAAGATATCCAAAGAGCATGTTTGATATATCATACACGAATATTTGGACATGCGAAAGCTCTGTTCAAAGTGGGTGCCGCGTTTGCTCACAGTCGACCAAAAACAACAACGTGTTGATGATTCAGAGGAGTGTTTAAAGCTGTTCAACCGCAATAAAGTCGAGTTTTTGCGTCGGTATGTGACAATGGACGAAACTTGGCTCCATCACTTCACACCACGTTCAAACAACCAAAAACTCAACAGTCGGCTAGCAAGGTTATGGCATCCGTATTTTGGGATACACATGGAATAATTTTCATCGACTACCTCCAAAAGGGGAAGACTATCAACAGCAACTATAACATTGATTTGTTGGAGCGTTTGAAGGACGAAATCGCAGAAAAATGGCCGCATTTGAAGAAAAAAAAAGTGCAAAATTGAATGAATTCGGCTACGAATTGCTTCCCCACCCACTGTATTCTCCATATTTGGCCCCCAGAGACTATTTCCTCTTCGCAGACCTCAAAAGAATGCTCACCGGAAAGAGATTTAAGACCGATGAGAAGTAATCGCCGAAACAGAGACTTATTTTGAGGCTAAACCGAAATCGTTTTACAAAACTGGTATCGAAAGATTGAAAATAAAGTTGAATTTTGCAAAAATTTTGTGTTTGACTATAAAACGGACTTTTCAGCCCATGAGGTCAAAAACCAATACATTTTTCTGCAAGCTCGAAAATTGAATTCTTTTTCATTTAAGTAATTTTTTTCTCAGACAAATACCCCATTTAATCTCCATTAAAGTATTAATTTTTTTTCGCACACTTCTAGTTTTCAAGATACGACCTAATATGAGTAAAAAAAATATTATTATCACCGTTGCATGTATACATACCATAAGTTTATGAATGACATGCAATCAGAACCCATATTTTTTTTAAAAGGTCCTAAAACAGAAATTTTTTTCTATTAATTTCAGAGATCCTTTCTTTGTAAGGGAAAGTACAAAAAGGACCTAAAATGATTCGTTTATAAGTTGATGAATCTCTTTGAGAGATACTGATATTTTAGAATGAAATATTAAAAAAACTTTAATTCACACTTATTGTAATTGGGAATACTACCCTATAATTCATTGTGAACACGGCCTTTTTAACGTCATAAAATATATTTGCCAGTTTTTTTTTCTGGATTCTACACTTGAGCTGCTTGGTCATACTTCTTTTCTGGCTATTTTTTTCAGCGCTGCTTTTATCAGGTGATGGGCCCAGAAAACTCAATATCAAGTTATTTTCATATAACAAATAATTAAAATTAAAAGTTTTTTGTCATTTTTCGTCGGATGATAAAATTTAAATTTTTTTTGTACGGATTAAGAAAGCATGGCTTCAAATACCATATGCGTTGAAAAGCTGAAAGGTAGAGAGAACTATGACGCCTGAAAAATTGCGGCAAAGTCACATATGGTAATCAAAGGCCTATGGAGTTTAAACCACTAAACCGAGTCTTAACGCTAAATCTGAATTAATTTTGTTGCTGGAAACATAAAACTATTTGTACATATGTGTTGTGTATTTTAGAATTAATACAATCGGACGTTTGCGGCCCCATGCCTGTAAAATCTTACTCGGGATATCGTTACTTTATAACATTCATTCGAAAATTGTTTTTATATCCTCTTAAACAAAAATCAGATGCCTTTGAAAGTTTTTTTGATTTTTAAAGCATATGTTGAGAATCAATGCTCCCGTAAAATAAAAATTTACGCGTTTTTTTTTTTGACATCGTATAGACCAGAACAGAATCGATTAGAATCGAGCGAATAAATCGCAGTATTGTGGTGGCGATGGCTTGATGGTTGATTAACTGTCTGTCACGCCACCTACCTAGGTTCGAATCCCGGTAGGAGCACAACAGCAAATTTTTCAAAATCGTTATCACCCTTACCTGGGGTAGTGGGCAAACCTCCGAAAGAAACAGGAAGCCCTGCTCAGGAGTGTAAAAATTCACAAAATGAGAAACACAAATGAGTGCAAAAGCTAGGCCTGGGCCTTGGGCCACGCCGGGCTGTCGCGCCGTTTATTTAATTTTATTTTTATTTATTATTGAACGTGTATGACGCATGCTATTGGATGCAAGTCCGAACAAACGTTATTGGGCTGAGGCAGCATCAACCGCAGCATACTTACTTAATCATATACCGTGTAGAGGCCAAAAATCGAAGACTACAGAGGAACTCTGGTCAAAAGTGAAGCCAGATTTGACCATGATTCGCGTGTTCGGGTGCAAGGCGATGGTGCACATTCCGTGCTAGAAACGCCAGAAGCTTGACCCGAAATCTACCAGATGTGTACTACTGGAATACAGTAGCGATTCGAAAGCCTATCGTCTTATAGATCTAAAGACGAAGAAGATCCTGAGTAGCCGTAATGTTATATTTTTTGAGACTATGGAGACCGAGAAGGTAATTGATGATGGACAGCTTTCTAATCCTTTCGTTTTATCCACAGATGAAAACTGTGGCGATGATAGTTCAGGAGAGTCAATGCCAATTCAGGTGGCGAGTGAACGTTGACAGCATATATGATTCGATTAGCCACTCATCAGAAGTCGACCAGAATCTCAGCGGTATTTCTAAATTTGAAACTTTTAAGAATGCGAGAAGAAATCGAGTCGCTCAATGTTAACAACACGTGGTCTTTGGATGAACTATCAAAAAGTAAGTCTGCAATCAAATGCAAGTGGGTCTTCAAAACGAAGAGAGATGCTACTGGCGAAGGTTTGAGGTACAGGGCGCGTTTGATGATAAAGGGTTGTTCCTAAAAAGAAGGCATCAATTACCAAGAAGCCTTTGGACCTGTATGTAGGTAGACCTTGATTCGTTTTTTGCTGGCTTTTGCTGCCAAATTCGAATTAAACATTCGTCAAATGGACGCTGTAACGGCGTCTTTAAATTAAGAAACAAAAGAAGATATCTTATATGGTTCAGCCGGAGAAGTTCAGCGATTCTGCCAAAGTGTGCAAGCTCCGCAACCCGCTGGTATAATCGCAATCGACCAATTCCAATATGTGCTCGAAGTCCTCGATCGATTTGGGGTGGCTGACTGCAACCCAGTTTCTACACCGTTAGACCTCAATCAGAAAATTTCAACAAGGATATTTCCAACTTCAACAAACGAACAGCAGCAGATGATAAAGGTACTATATATGGAGGCAATTGGCAGCTTGCCTCCAAACCAAACATGTGGAAACCAAAACCTAGTTCGTTTGTGAAAAAATTCAAAATGGCATCATCAAACTGAAGTATTGGGATATACCACATAAAATGATTTTCGCTCAGTCGGAAATAAGAAGTTCTTAAGTGAACATCTGTGCCAGAACGTGGCACGTGTTCTTGACTTGTGAGAATTTTAGGGTTCGTTATATGTACCGTTTTTTTTTTCTAGAAATTATTTACCATGCTGTCCACGTGGGAAGCCGGAAATGTTAAATGACGACGTTGTTTTAAGATCGACGGTGGATGCAGACCCATCAAAATCGGTGCGAGTGATTGCACAAAGCATGGGAATATCCCTATGAACTGGACGAATCCCAAAAACTACGGCGCCTGGAAATCTGCGCATCGCTTACAGTAAGAAACCAAAGTGAACCGTTTTTGCACCGGATATCACCGTGATGAAAAGTATGTATGTATGATAATCGTAAAAGATCTGGGCAGTGGTTGGATGCAGATGAAAATCCAAAACACACCCCAAGCCCGATTTTCACCCAAAAAAGGTTATGGTGGCAATTTGGTGAACATCGAATGGACCAATCCACTCTCTCCAATCCAGGAGAAACGATAAACACTATCAAATATTATGAGGAAATCGACATGTTGAATGCCAAATTGGCTGAAGAGCAACTTACGTTGGTCAATAGGCACGGTCCGATTTTTTTGCAAGACAATGATAAACCCCATATCTCATAGTAACGGTGCAAAAATTGTTCCAGTTGGAATTTGAAATTCTTCCGCATCCACCGTACTCTCCTGATATTTCTCCAACGAATCACAATCATTTCCGCAATCTGAATTCATTTTGCTGGCAGAAGGTCTTCTGGAACCAAGCAGAGATCATAAACGCCTTTGAAGATTTCATTGCTTCAAAAAGTCAGCACTTCTACGAAAAAGGAATATTTGACCTTGTATCACGCTGGAAGAATATCATAGATGCCAACAGATCCTATTTTGATTGAATAAAAATCTACGGAAAAATAATATTGGGCTTTTAAATTTTTATTATAAAATTGAAAATTTCATGTGGTACAATCCAATATATCCCAATTAATGAAATGCTAGCTGATATTTTTTTTCACGAGAGGTCTACCAAGCGTTATGAATTCAACTGACACTCAATGGTTAGGTCTGGTAAGCTAAAGTCATAACTAAATTACAATTTTGAACTTGTTTTGATTTTAATAACTTTTTATATTTTGGTTTCAATAACATTTTTTTTTTTTTTTAAATATTCATTCAAGGAAAGTTATATATTGTATATATGTAAAATTGTTTACTTAGGTAACACAAAACACTTTTATTTTCTAGGGGTTAAATGTATATATTTACATTTACTTAAAATAACTGATAAAATATGAATGTTAGAATTTGTTTGTTGCGAGAATTGCCACGATGAGAAGCCGGAAAACAACTGCCCTAATCCTCTGAGTGCGTCCTTTTTATATCCTGTTTATCATATTCCTCCGTGACAGTGTTGCTGATTGCCCACATATTTATTTCATATTTAGAATGAAATATTAAAAACACTTTAATTCACACTTATTTTATTGTGAATACTTCACTTTAATTCATTGTGAACACGGCCTTTTTAAAGTCATAAAATAAACTCGTCAGTTTTGTTTTCTTCTTCTGGATTCTATACTTGAGCTGTTTGGTCATACTTTTTTTCTGGCTCTTTTTTTAAAAGATACCCTGTGCTAACTGCTAAGATACTTTCTAAGCTAAAAGACACGGGATCAATGTGGAAAATAACTATGTGGATGGCAGTTCAGTTGGGCGTATTAAGTGTACGGTTTAATCTGAACTCAGTAGGGATGAAGTTACTAATTCCATTAATGATTTCGTGTACATAAAGCAGAGACCTCTTTAACACACGCTCTGTCGTCTACTTGTGAACGTGCAGAACCGGTGGAAAGGAGAAGTTTTATTTTTATGACCATAACATCTTTTGAAGATTATTTAACTTCATCGAATTCATGTGGAGTGGATGATATTTCTAATCCCTTCATGCTTAAAGGAGTCTTTCTTGATAGCCTTAAATGTGCAGATGTTATTCCATTGTTAAAAAAGGGTTCTCATGAAGAACATGATAGTGAGCTTCTTAAATAAAACTAAGTTTTTTTATCCAGGAAAATCAATGGAAATATAGTCTAGTTATGAAATAATTTTTAACTTTAATAATAGCAAAAACTGTACAGGTGGTATATTTATTGATATAACCAAGGCGTATGCGGTATGACACGGTTAACCTTTTTTTTTTATTTAATAAACTATTGTAAAAAAAAAGTTGGAGTTCGTGGTTTTATGCTCTATTGGTTGCGGTCATATCTTGAAAATGGGTCGCAAAGAGTTAGGTTAAACAAGACAAGGAGTGAAATTAAATTCTTTAATCTGGATGTACGATTTTGCTCAGTTTAAGGGCCGATGCATAAATTCACTGTTTGATCTAAATTTCAAATGTTTACTTACTGCTTTGTGGATGATATAGTTTTCTAGACTAGGTTTTCGATTTTATTTATGACTTAAACTTATTGAGATATTGGTTTGCCGAACATCTTTTAGTTACAAGCTCTGAAACTAAAATAATGTTGTACAATGTACACAATGTACAATGTACAATACTTTCATGCACCTGAGTGTCAAAAATACAAATTGTCTAATTGTATTTTTAGTTGTTTATGTTGCAGCGATAAAAGTTTTTTGATAGAATGTGTAGACCATTTTAAATATTAACTGAAGTATTTCCGTCCGATACACGCTTAGACATTTTTTTTACCAATGTATGCACATACATACTAAACTTGAACTCAGAAGAAGTGAATTATTATTAATTACTCTAACAGAAAACTGTCCGAAAAGTACAGATTTAACTACACCTTCTCTAATCGACAGAACTGGGAACAGAATAAACTGTTCTTATAAAAGATTTACTGATGTGGTACACTGAAAGAGTTGGAAAAGAAATATACGGAGAAACTATCAATACATTACTTCTCGCATGCATGAATATTAACATTTCAGTATTTCAAGCTGAAATACACTCAACAGAGCTCTGCATTAGGGAGAACTTTAACAGATCTACCACCAGGAAGAACATATATATTTTCTCTGACAGAAAAACGGCCCTTCTTGCTTTTAACGCTTATGAGATCATCTCAAAAATTATCTGAGATGGCGTTATATTTCTCAAAACACTAGCCAGTTTAATCTTTTTTCCAGGTCACAGTGGTGATGATGGTAGTGAAAGAGTAGACGAATTTGGAAGAACATTCGCCTCAACATTGGCCTTAACATTCATGTTGCCAGAGTCATTCTGTGGGTTACCAACTAGCTCTATAAAAAACTATGTAAATATCTAGCTAAAAACAAAGGCATTCTATTACTGGACAGAAATTGAAGGTAAAAGGCAAGTCAAAAACTTGTTACCAATTTCTTTTCTCAAAATAACAAAACAATTCCTATAGCTATCTAGGGGTCAGATATACGCAGTAACTGGATTCCTAATGGGTCAATGCAGAATCAAAAACCACCTTATGATTTTTTGAATAGCACAAGAAAACAACTTTCACATGTGCAACGAGGACGAAGAAACCGCACTGTAACCGCTTACGTAGAACACGTCTACTACTTCTAAGTAAGTCATACCTTAGGACAGAAAATATCACTTAATGATATATAGTATTTGAGCTTATTAAAATTTTAAGTACCACGAGTGAGCTCTAACTTGAAATCATAATAGGCCTAACCTAACCGCAGTGATAAGGGTACATATTCCACTTTCCCGCTTAATCTAAACTAATCTAAGTGTTCAACTAAATCATTAAAAATTGTGTATTATTTTTAACTCTTAGCTTCAGTTTCGAATTGCCTGTTGGGGCGACATGTATTACGATAATATACGGCCCTTTCTTATTTGACAAAAATATATTTTAACAAAAATTTACCGAAAATGTTGTAACCATCCTAGATACAACCATCCTAGAACCATGTTCTTCGACGTAAAACTGTTCCCAGTTCGTCATTTGTACTGTTTTAAAATGTTGAAAACACTTATAATATTGGGTTTTCCAATTTAACAGCGGCAGCTAAGAAACTCTTATTTTTGAGTCTAAATTTAAATTTATCTCATTAAATATAGATTATAATGATAAATAAACTGCGCAATAATTATGTTATATCAGCACTAGCTACGTGAGCTTCAGATAAAAATTTAAAAACTTTTTTTGATTCTTATTGATAAATTGCATAGCTATAAAAATTACTCTTTGTGTATACAAATTTTCTGAATTTGAATTTATCTTATTACTGTCAATGCAATACTTCTAGGATCACCTCATCCAAAATGCCGAAAATTCAAATTTAATAAGACCATTGTAGTTTTAAACTATGCTATAGTAAAACTAAAAAATTGTGGCAGGCATTTTGGATAATAAGCTAATCGAATCACATCGGTTTCCTCAAATACTAAATTTGAATCTGAACTTTGACATTTGAGGAACAAATTACAAAAGTTACTAAATGACATGTCTCTACAAATAAGAAAAGCCGTTATATACCAGATGGTGAGGTGGCCATGGTGTAGTGGTATATGCACAGACTCCTCAAGCAGAGGGTCGCGGGTTGGAATCCCGTGCGAGGCAATTCTTTAAAAAAGTCTTTTAATAGAATTTGTATGTAGTTATATGAAAATCCCGTCGGCGTCAACTCTGACATGAAGGCATAACACTGATGTTGGATTGATGGCTGGCCTAAATGTAGCGAACTAACAACTAGCACGTACTAAGACCCACTGGTTGAGGATGCACTGGTTCGTCCCGTCCAGTTTGACAACCACCTCTGAGAAAAATATCGAAACCAAACACACCTGAATTTCAAACTACTACACCTCCCGCCCGCGCCCTGGAGAAAACCCAGTAAAAGGGTATCCAAATTCCCTTGGTGCGCGCGCGGTATTATAAAAAAAAAGATACTAAATGACGCCTGCAAGTTATGACCATGCAGAGAAACTATATATATAGGGAATACGAATATTGGTGGAAGGGTCAGAATGGGTCCATTCGATCGCCTGCCAGATTACCAGGCTTGATAACAACAGTTTTCATTAATGGGATGGATAATAAAAATCGTTAACTCAGCGAAAATAAGACCATTAAATTACTTGAATCATAGGATCGACGAAACAAATGCGAAAATCTGAGAGAAATTAGAACTTTTGTATATATTAAAAAGAATTGCCTTCAATTTGGTTTAATTTGTACTACGTACCTATTATTGTATTTTAAAATAAACGGAGTAAACGGAATGAAAAAGATTTAAAATAATCTATTGGGTATGTAACTTAATTCAAAATTCGAACGTTTATTTAAGAAAAACATGTACAATAGTATTATTCAAGGTATTGCCCATCTGAAGCTATGACTTTATCCCATATCTCTGGCAATTTGTGGATCCCATCTCAAAAGAACTGCGCCAGCTTGGCAGCCAAGAATGAATCAAGCCAATTTTTGATATTCTGCTCTGATGTGAACCGTATTTCAGTGAGGACGTTCTGCATCGACCGGAACAAATGGTAGTCAGAAGGGGCAAGTTCTGGGCTATAAGTCGGGTGGGGAAAGACTTCCCATCCACTGTTTTCCAAATAGTTCTTAACCAGAATAGCAACGTGGGGCCGAGCGTTGTCATGATAGAAAATTATTGTCTCGTGTCTGGTCGCATATTCCGGGCGTTTTTTCGGCTACTGCTCTCTTCAAACGGATTAATTGTGTTCGGTAGCGTTGTCTACTGATGGTTTCACCCGGTTTGAGCTGCTCATAAAACAGGACACCCATCTGATCCCACCAAATACAAAGCATTACCATCGCGCTATGGATATTCGGCTTTGCCGTTGATTTGGGTGGTTGGCCGGGTTTCACGTATGATTTTTTGCGCTTGGGGTTGTCGTAATGGATCCATTTTTCTTTACCAGTAACAATCAGATGCAAAAATGACTTCCTTGTGTGGCGTTCCAGCAGCATTTCGGACTACAAAACCGCCTTTCGACGTCTCTCGGCTTGAGTTCATGTGGAACCCAATTTCCTTGCTTTTGAATATATTCAGCTGCTTTTAAGCATTTTGAAATAGCTGATTGAGTGACACCCAAAGATTCTGCGAGCTCTTCTTGTGTTTGGCAACAATCTTCATAGAGTAATGCTTCCAGTTCTTCATCTTCAAACTTTTTTGGCTGCCCAGGACGTTCATCGTCTTCCAAGCCAAAATCACCACTTTTAAATCGAGCAAACCACTTTTGGCACGTTCGTTCAGCTAGCGCATGTGCGACATAAACTTCCACCAAAATCCGATGACTTTCGGCTGCAGTTTTCTTCATATTAAAGTAATGAAGAAGAACTCCCCGCAAAAACACTTTTTCAGGCACATAGTTTGACATATTTGAGTGAAAAAAAAATTATTATTGTTTACGCTTCAAATGAATGATATATACTGAAATGACGTACAATGACAATAGCTTTCCAACGCATGTTCCAATGGAATAATAACAATGGAACAATACAAGATACGCCATCTCTTAGCAAACCGCTAAGTTATAGACCCAATATTTTAATCTTGAGTAATTATAGATGGAACGTCTTCCAGACACTTAAAGTACTAGTTGTTAAGAAGTCAATGATACTATTGTTTGTTTTAATTAATATTCAAATTAAAGAGTTAACAAATACATACGCACTTCCCGCAAAGCATAAGCTTATCTGCAGGAGATCAAACTGTAGGATATTTATATTTGAACTTTAAGTTTAAATAATAACATTACTTATGTGAATTCAAAAAGATTTAAGAAAACACAATTTATTAATTAATTAATCAAAATTAAAATACAATACTATTGATTTATGAAAGCAAAAATTTCATAATCTCTTTTTTCTTTTTTTTAAATTAACAATGCTTATCAGTCTCAAAGGAAAATCATTTAAAACGTGGGGGATCATGTAGTTGAGTTGTCGCTTGCTATAAACATTCTTAAACCTAGGTGTTTGCTGCATACCTCTAACCTTTCGTCTAGTGCTTATTTGATGTGAAATTGGTTTCAGGAATCTTTCATCTCTGCCATACTCCATTACAGTCACCATCTTGAAGATTTGCTCTACAGTAAGAACTTTGAAATCATTCTCGTCCCGCCTAACTCCTCGCTGCATTACTTTTAGTATATTTGCTTGCAGCTTTTGCAATTTATCTAAATGGTATTTTGCTGCACTTTTTTTAACACTATAATAGTTGAGCATTTCTTCAGATATACCATCGCGAAAAGTGCTTTTTTCATATCTGACCTAAGCCTCTGAATATGGTTTTCCCAACGAAAGTGACTGTCGATTACAATTCCAAGATATTTGCATTGTTCCACAACTTCTATTTGCTCATTTTTCGCATGCGGACACTCGGGGTCCCGAAAATGAATTATAGGTTTTGTTGGTCTGCCGCGTGTTTCCCTAATGTGCATGAGCTTAGTTTTCTTTGCGTTTATTACAAGCCCCATGTCATGACACCACTTTATAGCTTCCTCAAAATCCTCCTGCATTATCCTTATAGCTGTTTCGAAGCATGCATGCTGAACTACAATACAATTGCCATATCATTGGCATATGCGAATGAAATACTACTCTTGAAGATTTTAAGAAGTTCGTTCGTGTACAGGATAAATAATACGTTCCCTAGTTTCGAGCCTTGTGGAATCCCATATTTGACCTCCTTCCACTCACTCAATTCGCCCGTTATTTTCACTTTAAAACCTGTTATTTAAATAATTGCAGAACCAATCTGCTCTTATTCCAGCAGGATTCAGGATGTCCATTAGTTTACGGTGATTCAAAATATCGAATGCCTTGCTAAAGTCGATGAACATTACCATCACGTGATGATTTAAATTCAGACTCTGATTGACTAAATTTGCAAGTTCACCAAGTAGTTTTCCTGTGCTTTTATTCTTTTGAAACCCGAACTGGTTCTTCGCTATGGTTTTCTCCTTGTCTAGAAACATCCAAAGTCTTCTTGTTACAACTTCTTCAAGACAATTTTCAACTATTGGTAATATAGAGATAGGCCTATAGTTCTCTAAAGCCCTCTTTTCACCACCTTTGTATAATGGTCTTACAATTGCCGTCTTAAGAATAGTCGGAATTTGTCGCTCAGATAGATACCTATTAAAGATTTTGCTTAAAACTGGGGCGAAAATGTTTGCATTATTTTTTAGGTCGCCTGCCCTTATGTCATCTGCATCTGGAGATTTTTTGGTTTTGATAGATTGCAGGATCATATTCATTTCGGCTTCATTGGTTTCCTCCACAAATATCGAGTTGGGAGTAGTCGTACATATATGATTCGAAGTTTTAATGCTGCAGTCGTGAATAATTTTAGAAGCTTGTTTGCTATACCCGTTAGCACATTCATAAGCTAATGTACTCACATTTTTATTTGAGCCACAATGCTTTATAATGAAGTCATCCAAATTTGTTTTTCTTCTTCTCAACAATTCATCTATTATTTCCCAAGTTTCCTTTGTATAAAGATTTCTTTATTTATTTGGTTTCGCAGTAACTTGTATTCTGTTTCATAAGATTTGTTCAGTCTATTATTTTTCCATCTCCGGTAAAGTCTGTCTCTTTCTTTGCACTTCACTTCAAGTCCATTTGATATCCTTGGCTTATGGTTTTTACGTCTTCTCTTATTTGTTTTTAAGGTTGCGTTTGCACAGATCTCGTTAATTTTTTCTACAAATTTCTAATACGTTCCTTCTACATCCGCACAGCTTTCAATAATTGACCAATCAGTTGAGGAGATCAGATTGTTAACAATTGCACTTTTTAGACTATCCACATGTTCCTTGGAGTTTTCTACTGGAGGTTTGTTTTCAAAGGTCACAAATACTACAGCATAATGATCCGATATATCAGTCTCCACTACTTCAGATAAAATTATATTTTTATGCATTTTAACTATGATGTGGTCTATTAGAGTAGAGGTTCCATTTTGCAATGGAACTATGCTTTTTATAATATTTGTAAGCCCTTTGGATATGACTGCTTCTAAATAATTCTTTACATAGGAGTTTGTTTTATCACGAATGTTTATATTTATATCACCCATCAGTATTAAATCCTCGCCACACGCAACATTTTTCTCAAGTTCAAAGATAAATTAATTTATACTAAAACCTGGTGGTCTGTAGATTGCAGTTATTTGTTTTTTTCTAAATGAATCTGTTACTTTCACAGATATACTTTCATATCCATAGGTCATTAAAGGTATTCGTTCATAAGTCATATCATTTTTAAGAAACATCATAATCCCTCAGCCCCTTGATTGTTTTCGGTTTATGAATTCCGGTTTGTGAAAACCTTCGATCTTAAAGAATTCGTTTTCTTCATCCTCAACGTTTGTTTCAACCAAAACAATGACACTTACATAATTGCCTAATTTATTAATATTGCGGACAAAATTATCCCAGTTTTTGCGAAGTGATTTTATGTTTAGACATATACAGCTAAAATCCAGTTTTTATTAAATTCAAAATTTCTATGCTGTTAAATCCACTCCATACCCTATACCCTATCAGATACACTGATTGAAACGATTTTTCAATATTTCGATACCAGTTTTGTAGTACGATTTCGGTTTAGCCTCAAAATAGGCCTCTGTTTCAGCGATTACTTCTTCATCGGTCTTAAATCTCTTTCCGGCGAGCATTCTTTAAAAGTCTGCGAACAGGAAATAGTCACTGGGGGCCAAATCTGAAGAATACGGTGGGTGGGGAAGCAATTCATTCAATTTTGCCATCGTTTTCATCGACTTGTGACACGGTGCATTGTCTTGATGAAACAGCACTTTCTTTTTCTTCAAATGCGGCCGTTTTTCTGCGATTTCGTCCTTCAAACGCTCCAACAACGAAATGTAATAGTCGCTGTTGATAGTCTGCCCCTTTTGGAGATAGTCGATGAAAATTATTCCACGTGTATCCCAAAATACGGATGCCATACGAAATTGCTTTGAATCCATTTTTTCATAATAACACCCACAACAGAACTAATCGTCCGACAGCTGTTAAATTTATACACGTATCTTTTTTGAAGGTTGGTACTAACTGAAAATGGTATGGATGTAATTCAAGTAGTGCCCTCTCTTAGAAACGGCTTTTCAGCCCATGTATTAACTTCACGCGCTTTCTTCATAAGAGTGGATTTGCATGAGTTTCTTGAGAAGGATGCAAAAATTTTTGATTTTTCTATGTTTTTTGGTTTTGTTCTGTACATGTCGCTTAGGTCAGTGTCTTCTATTTTGCAGTTTACAGCTTTACCAATTTTACTTTGCTACCACAAAAGAATAATTTCGCCATCTTCAATAAGTGACAAACCAGGGGTTTGCTTTATCTTTCTGGGGATGTATCACATCCCTCCGCTTCCTATTACACTTTTTCCTGAAGCATATCAAAAAATTATTAGGGTTTGCCACTTTTTGATTAAGAAATAAGGTAGCCATAGTACTTAAATAATAAAAATATCCATTATATTGAATCGGATTATCTTCTCGTTATGGAAAATGTAAAAATAATCAATTGTAATAAACTACAATAATTCTAAGTAGTAACAAAAAACATCTCGCGACAAGGAAGACTGCCGCAAGTACACCACACCTTTCCAATTAACATACTTCTCAAAATATTTATAAATTTTAGCAAAATAAGCTTGATCTTGGGATTATGTTCAAATATCAGCAGACACATAAACATACAATTTTATACGAATATGTACTTAATGTCTGTGTATTTTTCTTCAAGTTTGAATATACTTGTATGGTAGCAGTAAGCGGTTACTTTTGCAGATCATTTCACAATTTCACAAAACATACTTGGAAATGCCAGAGATCAGGCTATATATTTGTATGAAAAACAAAGAAATCCTTCACTTAACCATGCAATAACTTCAAAAAAATAAACCGGTTAATTCGAGTAAGTTTATAAAACTAACGTACCAAAACTGCAAGCAAATTCTAACTGCATCTAATTTAACTGACCAGGAAATTCAAACATTTGTCCGCCAACTTCTGAAGTGCATGATATCTTTATGCACTATCCTAAGTGCAGAAAAAAAAAAAAAGTTACCAGTTACTAATAACTGCAAAGCAATATCAAAACCTATTTATGGGATATTAAGAGAGAGAATAAGAGAGTTAAAGATAGTGCGTAACTATTTTATGTACGAGTACTCACCTGTCTAAAAAAGAAGTAACCCAAATGCCCCACCAATATTAGGGGTAAGAAAACCTCGATCAGGTACTTGAACTTATCTGATCTAGCTAGGCACTGCAGAAATCTCTTGTATAGTATATGATCTCAGTCCCTTAGAGATACGAATTCAGTCGTCTTTGGAACCTCACCCGAGACATTTCACTTTCCGATAGGTGGTGCGGACCCCCACGCATAGTATGATAGGAATATTTTTTCAGTACAGTTTTGTGTCTTATAGTAATCACAGTGAATTTGCATGACTTAATCAATCCGTGGACCGTTTAATCTCAACATTTAGTCTGTGATAACTATCGTTTAAAAAGTACTCGTAGCATGAAATAAATCAAAACGAAAACATTAACATTAACCTAAACAATTGTTTCAGCGAATTTTGAAGTAGAAAGTGTTTTTTTTTTGTGTTTAAAAGTTAATTAAAATTTAATTGGTAAGTTAAATAAAAAAGTATAGGAACAATGTGTTAAAAATTAAAACAAATAAGTTTGGGTAATATGGGATGGGTTATGAATGAAATATTGCGATCTTTTAGATAACCAGTCACAACATTTGACGGTTGAGTTTTTAATTCAGATTTTTTTTATTGAAATGGAATAATAAACATTTTATTACTTTTTGGGGTCAGTTATATAAATGGATTAATAGAAAAATGAAAAAATAAATTTTATTCATATAGTAAAATAATAATCTTTACCAATATAGTTATATTTTGTTATCGAAATAAGCTTTAGATTTTAAAGCTCTCAGCGGGTTACTTATTATTAGAAATGTATATTTTCGCTCTATTTTAAAATATGTTATTATCCTTCCTTGTTTTAATAAATGACAACCTAAATATTCTTTCCTCAATTAAATAAAATTGTTTCTTAAGAAAGAACTTTAAATGGAACTCCTCACTTAGTAACCGGGATAATAATAAACAAAGTGCAAAGTCAATGTTAAAATTTTGTTTTGCTATTGTGAAGCATTATTCAATTATGTAAAAGAGTTAAAAGATTGGTAAACATAAGTTTTTAAATCTTTTTAGGAGTTACACGTGTGTTACATGACTAACCTTCACATTTTAATTGAATTAATGTCACTAATTAACGGTGAAGCAGGTAAAGTAGTCCATCGTATGGCATATGTTAAACGATAATATGTGACACTATTACCTGATAATAAGAGAAAGAAAAAGGATAAGAAAAAGGATAAAGAAAAAAAAAAAAGAGAAATTAAATCTTTTTGTCTGTATTTGCACATGCATTTTAATTTGTTTTTCTGACTTTTGAATGTTTTATGAAAGTGTGTCATAATTTATTTCCTTATATTATATAGGAATACTATAGTTTGATGCTGAGGATGCATTAGCCTTTCTACGTGTCGGAAACTCCAGTCATAAATATAATAATTTTTTTCTTGTGCAGAATGTAAATGATGTGAAGATATATCCGCCGAAATAAAAATGGGCTTCATCCGAAAAGATTGTGTTTGAGCAAAATCAAGAGTAAGCTAGACCTTATATGAGAATAGTTTTCGGTATATCGTTATGTGATCGCCTTTTATACAGTCGGTTAAATCTATGGTGAGTTAAAGTTCATGGATTTAGACAAATACTTTCATAAACAGCAGCTATATTCTTTACTGAGTGCACTAGCCGAACAAGAAGAAGATATTACAACAACTCCAAGTGCAAAAAATCATATGTGAAACCCGGCCAACCAGCCAAATCAACGACAAAGCGGAATATCCATGGCGCGAAGGTAATGGTCTGTTTTTGGTGTATTATGAGCTGCTAAAACCGGGTGAAACCATAAGCGGACAACGCTATCGAACACAATTAATCCCTTTGAAGGGAGCAGTAGCCGAAAAACGCCCGGAATATGCAACCAGACACGAGGCAATAATTTTCCATCATCGGCCCCACGTTGCTATTCTGGTTAAGAACTATTTGGAAAACAGTGGATGGGAAGTCTTAACCCACCCGCTTTATAGCCCAGACCTTGCCCCTTCTGACTACCATTTGTTCCGGTCGATGCAGAACGCCCTCACTGAAATACGGTTCACATCAGAGCAGAATACCAAAAATTGGCTTGATTCATTCTTGGCTGCCAAGCCGGCGCAGTTCTTTTGGGATGGAATCCACAAATTGCCATAGCTTTAGATGGGCAATACTTTGAATAATACTATTGTACATGTTTTTCTTAAATAAACGTTCAAATTTAAAAAAAAACCGCACGAATTAAATTACATACCCAATTGTAATTGGTATAGAATAAATATGTTTTGATTATCAAATTGGTTTATAATTATGAGATAAGTTTAAAAATTGCATTTTGTTGCTATTTTTTTTATTAAAGCTTATAACTATATATAAATATATACTTATAAAACCACTTTCAAAAAAGCTCAAGTTGTACAGAAAGAAAATAATTACTGGCTACTTAAATTTTTTTTTTATATTCAAATTGAAAAGTTATTTTTTCTTTTGCCCTCCAGCATTCAGTAGGTAGATTGTTTTCAAGCCTTCTGCCTTTTTAAAACAAATATAATAATTGAATTAAAAAGTACAATAAAAAATTTGTCAAAGGGTAAAATGAATGATTGTCTTGTAAATGTACTTTCGACTTCTCTCGTTTAGAGCTTAACTACATATTTTTTCATTGTGCCTTGATATGTATCGTATCAAGGTAATCAGTTAAGAATTGTTATCACATATATTTAATAATAATGAAAAGAATATGGTCCACATAATTGTATTTCGCAATCCATATTTTAGCAATAATTTTAAATATACGAACGATGCTTGTTTCAAGTTACAAAGGCAAATTTTAGCTTACTTAAATTATAAGATTTATTAAATTATTAGACTGTATTCTTTTTCTTCTTCACTTCTATTACTGTTAAGTTATTAGAGTTATCGTTTAGAGAAATACCTTTTTTCAGAAAATTAGATCACATACACGTAGATATCAACTAAATTATAAGACATGATAACTTTATAACTGTTTATTTATTATATTGTTTTCGCAAATATCAATTTTAATTGTTGTTAGCCCTAATTAAAAATTTTGTTCATGGGAATTATACATTTATTTACAACTGTATTGCAAAAAAAAGCTAACAAAAATAATCACTATACCGAAAGTCTCTTTGAGTTTAATTGCAAATCCTTATATCGTAAAGTTTTTTAAAAGTATTTACATAATTATGGTTAAGTATGATAATTTTCCCGTGCAAGAACTTAATACACCTAACAGCTTATCGTCTTAAAGATAGCGACAGTTCCCACCCTTTCACGAAGCCTCAATATGTCCAACAGAATACATGATCCACGCTGTCAAAATAAAATGCGACAAAATGTGGGTAAATTGGAGAGTTTTACGCGATACCTGAATTCCAGTGTTGTTTCTGTCCCAGGCAACGCTCGATACAAAATTGGCTACAACCGAAAGACATCTGCCATCCTTGTTTACATTCAGCTAAAACCCAGTTTAAGTATACATACAATAGTATTACCTGTAAAACTTAAATCAATTAGTTGCAGTTATAAAATAAAAAAATTAACAATTCATCAATGTGATGTATTTGTCTTAACTATACCTGCAGAATAATTTACAAAGGGCTTTCTTCTATAAGCTATTGCCAATATATTAAATGTATAATGCCGCATTAAAATGGTAATAACTAGCCCGCAGTCTGTACTGCTGGGAGACAAAACACATATCGACAGTATTTAAGAAATATGGTGAAGAACATATATTAGGTGAAAGCCAACCGTTAATAACAGTAATAACAGACGACGCAAATTTTCTAATGTAACTTCAGGTATTAACAAATTTTACTTATAAGCCATGTCTGTTGTGCGATTCTATGTAGTTTAATTGTGGCCTGTGAAAGAAGGTTGTTGAATGTGTTCAGAGATGTTAGCATTATATCTGTTTATTTCCACCTGTTCTCTAGATATGTTAAAGTTAATGATAATGTACAATTGGTATAATGTATGGTATTTGAGTGCATGTTTACCTAACAAGATGTCGCCCTTAATATAGACCGTACCACATCCATGACTTGAAGTTAATACCTCAGTAAACAATTTTCTATGTCTATGTGAAATTTTTTTACCAATAAACAGTTATACGATTATTCATTTTATTCTTAATTCTTAATTATATAAACTTGCTCATCTTAAAACCATCCTAACTGGTTTAGCCTCGAGGTGTAAAAGTCGCATTGTCATCTACCTACAATACTATTTAACGACTCCGTCGTTAATCACTTTAATGATATCGTAACATGAATTTAAACGTCAAAATAGTATTGGCATAGCCACTCATATATGTATGTTCTCTTTCTAATTTCTCCGATACTCCGTTTGATCTCAGACATTCAAGGTCGATTTCACTTTCATGCCTCACTTTATTCTCGTTTAATAATCGAGCTGAATTTGGTTGATACAACTAAAATTGACGGTTGCGACTCAAGTGCACGTTCTAGATGTTTGGTGTGTGCCTATTATAAACCATGATTGGTAATTTAACCATCTGGAGCTAACTATCGTAAGTTGCTTTGTGAATTCTCGGGGTAGGAAATATATTGTAGATCTATGTACTAATTGTATAACAAAGTGCTGAGAAAATGTTTTTCCAACTTATTGACTTACTATGCAAGAAGTCATTTTCCTAATTAAATTCTTCAGACTTATCTATGTTTGACCGTGTTTCTATATTATATATATTTATTTATAACTGGCAACAGCTAGATGATTGCTTAACGATAAAACCCTATGACTATCGATTTTGGACCCTTTTCCAAAATGAATTCGTATCCTAGCAGGTAGCAATCTTTACCAGTAGTTGTACAATAATAATATAATTATTTGATTATATGTATTTTTCAAACAGTTTTTTTTTATTATTTTTTTTTTATATTTTTTATTTGATCTTTTTTTTTTAAAGAACTGAACACTCGAGTGGTTATGACTACATTTATGATGCCAAAGCATGTGTTAAGTTTTTCGGAAAATGGTACAAAAAGAGAATGAACGATTTTTGGCTCTTTCGCTCCATGGATGGCATCCAACATTTAATGGGAAGACTAAATTATTAGTATAAATTGACTTGATGTTGTTTTTAGCCAACCATTTATCTTCCAAAGATTTTAGTTGCCTGAAAAAACGTCGTCCGATCATGGCTGGTATTGAACTTCGAACCGTCCGATTGGGAATCAAATACACTACAACCTGAGCTACGGCCACCTGCACCGAACCTATCTTGTACCGTGCGAGAAAAGTATCAAATTTACAGGTACACCAGTGGTGCACAATGCGTGTTTAGTGGGGTCTCTATTAATGCTAATGTCTATTTTATAAGTAGTTTGAAGTGGGTTTATCATTTTCAAAATAATTTCTTGAATATGGTGCAGGTTACCAAGGCCCTAGTTAGATTTCTCGACAATGTAAGCGTTCCCAAATCCATATAAGACAGAGTTTAAATACGTATGTATGTAGTTAGTTAGTTAGTTAGTTGACTTTTATTTTCAAAAAATGTTTTACAATGTAACGATTAACCTAAGTCTTTAATGGTTTGGCCTGTGGCCGTCTACCAGGTTGACAGAATACATGCTTAAATTTTACATTAAAAATCTCCATCTATGATACGTTTTCTATAACAAAGTGCTGCTACTGAGAAATCATATAATACTTTCCATCCTTTTTCTCCATTTAAAATGCTCATTATTTCATCTTCGTCTAAATCATGTTTTCCGAATATTGATAGTCGAAATTCTTTTAAAATCGGACAAACACCAAGAAAATGTAAGATGTCTTCTCTCTTCTTCATGTTGCAGAAGTCACAAAGTATTGGTAAATCTGGTCTATGGGGTATAAAGTTTAATTGATCGAGTTCCCCTCTCAGTTTGAAAATAGTACTTATTTTGTCAACTGCGTGACTATCTAGGAAGTACGTTTTTTCATTTAGAAAATGGTTTAGTTTGCTGTAATAGTTCCTAAACAGTGACGATTCAGCTTCAGTTAAATTTATCTCTTAAAAGATGAGGATGCTCTTTCACTTGAATAGACAGACTTCCTCCACATTCAGAAGCTGTTTTCTTCCATTCCTCGCAAATGCATCTGTTTGTTCTTATTATGCTTTTTAAAACTACGTTTGGTATTCTGCATTCATTCATTTCTAGTATTTTTAGGATATATTGCAGTTGAAGTACATTTTGAGCGTGTACAAGAGCAAAGGAGAAGTTCCCGTTTCAAGATGTAGCATATAGTTCGGGGTATTTTTTGGTAATCGGAAAATCTTCTTTAAAAAGTAGCGAAGAAATTTTCCACAGCATCGTAGCCTTTGTAACCCTATACCTGAGCTCCGTAAAGCATTATCAACGCTACGGTTGAGTGGAACAAAGTTTGTTTTGCACTTTGCGATACATATTTATTTTTGAAGCAACGTTCTCAAATCGAACAGATAGCTCTTTTAGCAACAGCTAATTTTTCCTTAAAGTGTGGTTTGAAATTTGAGGAGGACGATATAAGGACACCTAGGTATCTGTATCTGGATACTACCTCAATCTCTTCCCCGTCTAACTTCCACTTTTCCAAGTGTGAGAAGCGTCCTCCTGCATTTCCGAATATCATCATTTTTGATTTATCAAGATTTACAGTGAGATTCCAACTTTTACAGAAACCATTAAGCCAGTTTATCATTAACTGCATACCTTGGGTTGTGTCACCCAGAAAGACTATATTATCAGCATACATCAACGCAGGAATTGATACACCGTTGAATCTAATTCCACCTTTGACATCATCTGTTGATGTATAATATAAAAAGCAGAGCACTTAAAATACAGCCTTGTTTAACACCCATTGAAGTTTCGAACTCTTCAGAAACTAAGTCTCCATCCCATACATATGCAATATTATTCTCATACAAGGCTCTCAGGATTCGAATAATTTTACTTGATACACCGATTTTGGAAAGCTTGTAAAAGAGTGCTTCACGTGGTATTGAATCGAACGCTGCTCAAAAATCTACAAAAAGGCGTACAACTTTTTTTCTTGCTCTTGTATGTTTCAGCAATGTTTGTTAAGCAGAATATCTGGTCGATTGTAGAACAACCTTTCCAAAATATAGCTTGGAATTCTTTAAGGATGTAATGTTCTTGTACCCATTCATACAATCTTTTGTAAATTAATGAAGCAAACAATTTGGCTGATGTGTTTAAAAATGTGATTCCTCTGTAATTCTTCGGGTCCGTGTAATCGCTTTTTTGCCTATTGGCTTTATTGCTTTCCTGAATGCGTCAGAGATATTAGCAGAGTCAAATATTCGATTAAATTCAATTGTGAGAGAATTCATAAACTCATATGTGCAATTTTTATAGAACTCAAACGGGATGCGATCAATACCAGGTGCTTTATTTTAATTCGATTTGCATATTACTTCACTGACTTTTTCCAGGGTAAATGCAGAGTCTAATTTTTCGTCTAAGAGCAGAGGGCCTGCATATTGAAGTAGCGGCGAGGTTAATGGGGCACTAAGAAGTTTATCGAAATGAGTCCTGAGTTGCGGGGCTTTAAGAGTTACAGAGATGTTAGACGTGTGTCCGTTTAGGTATTTGACAGCTTTCCAGAACTAAGCAGAACTGTGGGTATAGCTCTTATACTATAAAGTAAGCGGATATACTACTTAGGGACTTTTACTAGATTTTGTTTATGTGAACTGAATTTCACTTGAACGTGCAGGTTCTGTTCTGCAAATCAAACAATACAGCTTTAGTTCACTATTAGTTATCAAACCAGCACCGCCCGGAAGTTAAGATGCTGTTTTGCACACAAATTTAATACTATGCTGAACAAAATTAAAAGCAATTTACTGAGCAGCCATATAGTAGACATTCACTATACTAATTAACATAATATCTTTATTTCAACATTATGTGCATCGATTTTTTCCCATTGCAGTACCATCCTAACTTAAAAAAAAAAAAAAAGAATGCACTATCATCGAGCAGCAACTTTCGTTTTTTCATATTTTTCTTTTTTACAGAAATGCTGGTTGTCATCGACAATAATTACATACAAGTACACATATGCCTACATTCATGTACGAGTATACTCACCTTTGTCCGGGTTTCAATTTCGCCAGGCTTTACGAGCACAAACTGGATTTACGCGAATACAATGGCCTACTTTGATGCGATATTTTAAAGATATTTTCCTCTTTACTCAAGCATCGTCAATGGGTGGATTGCATAAGTGCATTCAGATGACGATCGCTGAAAGTGAACTCCGCCATGCTAGGATGTATTGTGTATGTGACTATGTGAGTTTGCATGCCTGCTTTAATTAACATTTCTGTAGTTTAGAAAAATACACGTGCTAAATTACAAGTTATGTTATTTAAATATTCTATTTTACTTTTTGTAAACAATTGACCTTAAGCTCACTCTTAAACAAGTTAACGTAGGTAAGACACAAGGGTATTTTTTTTTTTATTTCTCAAATAAAAATATTTGATTAGTACGAGCATACATAGATGTGATGCTTCGCAACAAGAAATATATTTCAAGACATTAGTCACGAGATGAAATAAAATGTCATGGCCTGGGTAAGACTGCATAAATATATACGGTCGCTCTGCTCGTTGGATTTGATTTCGTTCTTTTACAAATATAATATTGGAGCCAATAATTGTCGAAGAATACGTAAATATCTATCTTTCAGACAATTTATGGATTCATCATCATAAAACTGTTTTGAAGCAAATCAAATATACGGCGGGTGGGATAGCAGCTATCAGCCAAGTGCTTTGGTTGTATCCTGAACCAGTTTTGCTTGCTTTGTGTGTAGGTGCATTGTCATGGAGCAAAATTACCTTACCCATTCTGGTCGTCTTTTGATCAATGCATGGTTCAAATTGATCATTTGTTACCGGTAGTGATCCGTATTAACGGATTCACCAGGTTTAAGGAGCTCGTGGTACACCACATCTGGTTCCTGGTTCCACCAGACACATAACATTGTCTTCTTGCCGAATCGATCTGGTTTTGCAGACGAAGTTGATCAGCCATGATTTTTTCCATTTAGGATTCTGAAAATAAATCCATTTTTCGTCGCCAGTAACAATTCGATGCAAAACTGATTTTGTATCATGTCTTTGAAGCAAAGTTTCACAAGTGGTTTTTCGGTTTTCCATCTGTCTTTCATTCAATTCATGTGGTACCCATTTTCCAGACTTTTGGATCTTTCCCATAGCTTTTAAATAGTCAGGAATTGTTTGTTGTGCAACATTTAACATTTCTGCCATTTGTTTCTGACTCAAAGTGTCATCTTCATCCAATATTGTTTTCAATTCGGCGTCATCAAACTTTTTTGGTGGCCTTCCACGTTCTTCATTTCTCACATCAAAATCGTTATCTCTGAACCGTTGAAACCATATTTTGCATGTTGCTTCTGATAGAGCATGATCACTATATTTGAAGCACTTTTCTTCAAATGAATACAAAATATTAATGCTTTCCACAAGTCATCATTTTCTGGTATAAAATTCGACATTTTTAACACGATGAAAAAATACGATGTTGTTTTCTCAATGACTTGATGTATACTAAATATGTTTGACAGGTGTCATAGCAACCAAACAAAAAAAAAAAAAAAATTAAGCCCCGTTCACAATAAATATTCCCTATCGAGACATTTGTATTTTGTCGCTCACTTTATACCGGTACACCTGGTACTTAGATTATAATTTCACTTCTTATTTAGATAATTATTTCCTAGATAGCCTGACACGTCTTAGAACATCAACTAGGCGTACACTGCAACCTGTTCGGTTCTTGGCGAAATTTTTCGAATTCATCTAGCTCTTTTCCAGTTGCCAAAATAGATGGGTTCCATTTTATGACTTGTTGCCAGCAGTCGCATCTTCATATACAATATAAATTATTTAAACTGATTTTCCATTGTTTTAACCGCAACAATATAAAATGGTCTAATAAATTCACACTTTTGTGACACTTTTACTTCCACACGAAAATTCATTTGAGACCTCAGGCGGGGATGAACAAGAACAGTGTGACCCAACTAAAACAAAACATTTCCATTAAGCTGTCTAATATAAAAGATTCAATGTGCTTGCTCTGATGAAAAGTGCGAACAAAGTACAAGAGAACAGTGCAGACTAGGGCGAAACATACTCACGAACTCATATTCAGCGCTCAGAATTTTTAGAATTAGTGTTACTTCCAAAAAAGAATCCAGTAACTAGGCTAAATGAAAGTATGTCCTGTGAATAGTACATCGAAATGAGGAACTGCCGATGTATTTCAGTTGCAGCTTCAGAGTGTATTCCTGTCTTAAACTCTTCATTGACAAGTCTTTCAGGTCTTTATAGGCCTTGAGCCTGGTGGAAGTGACAGCTGTAGTTTGTAGGCGGTAGTGATTAAGCTCCAATACGATCAGTTATACATTAGCCACCGTATGAATAACATCATATATAATAAATAAAAAACACGCAGCATAAAACCAAATAGTTTTATTTATTTATAAAATTCTAGTCTTTTTACATGGTGTCAGAAGTGAAAATAAATAAAATAAAAATTATTTTAATAAAGTTCCATCGGAATTTGACAAAAAAAAAATTGGTTTCCAACAACAAATAAAGGAATTTCGTCTTACATTCGGCTGATTTCACCACGATTTCAACATATTGCATCATTCACCGAGTTGTATACAATAAAACGCTTCATCGGGTAGCAGGAAAAAAAATACACAGTTTGAAAAAGGAAATTCAACGGATTGTTTCGTCGAATTTTTGTGCATTTTTTTTTACAATGGCACAAAATCAACGCATTCCAAATGAACTGGATTGTTCAAATTTAGCTATTGAATGGCCATCGTGGAAACGAAATTTCACATTTATAGCACATTATTTCCGAATGATGATGATGGTTCACAAGATAAATTGCTTGGGATTACGGGGACAAAATGAACAGTTCCAGCATAAGGTGGTGTAGCAAAAATGCCGCTATGGAATCATACAAATTCAACATGATTACACAAAAAGGAAAGCAATCGTTTGGTGAATTTAAAACCGAGTTTCGCACACAAGTAAGTTGTTGAGAATTGTCGTGTACGTAGGGCGGCTCATATGAAAATCTAAACATCATTGTAACCGGTTGTTAATGCTGTCAATCGTATTTGTTTCAATTGTTGTGAACATTGGACACCAAAACACATCGAAGTATGCAAGGCAAAAGGTCAAACGTGCCGGTGCTGTTCCAAAAAGGGTCATTTTTACCGGATGTGCCGATAAAAAGGAAAAAACAACGACAACAACAGCAGTAACAACAAATATATTTCAACGCTTTGGGTTGATCAAAAAGGTTTGTTGTCAAGTAATAATATTGTAGTAACAACTCGGAACGCATTCTTAGTTCATGTAAATTTATTTGTAGAATAAACTCAGATCGTAAGGAAAAATGGACCAAAGAATATTATATAGAAAATCAAAATGTGGCATTCAAGATTTGCACTAGAGCAGACGTTAACTGTATTTTAATCAATATTATTAAAACATTAAAAGGAAAAATGTCAGATCAACAAAAATTTAACATATTTGATTATAGCAACAATAAAATTGAAATCTTTGGTACCATAAAATTAAACTGTTTGGAATTGAATACAAATGTTTCTAAATTAGCTGAGTTTATTGTAGTTAGCAATGATTTTGAACCGATACTTGGATTAGAAACTATCATTTTATTTGAATTAAATAAATGGGGATGGTTATCAATTCAATTGCTTGCTTACCGGGTGATAAAGACAAATTAATTGAACAAAATTGGGATTTATGGAATAGGTAAATTTCCAGGAAAATTTTTAATACATTTACAAGAAAATTCTAAACAAATTCTTCATTATAAAAAACGTATTGCGTTAGTTGACAAACTTCGAATGGAACTTGATCAAATGACAAGGGATGAAATCATTTCACCTGTTGAATATCCGACTGATTGGGTAAATAATTTACGAATTGTTGAAAAAACTGGGGTTAAATTACACATATGCTCTGATACAAAGCCACTAAAAGCATGTATTAAACGCGAACATTTTCTCATTCCAACTGTGGAAGATTTAACATCAAAATTAGCAAATAAAAAAGTTTTTTCGGTCTTTTATCTTAGTAGTGCATTTTGCCATATGGAATTGGACGGAAATACAATAGTTCAAACCTTAAAACGTTCATGATTCCGTTTGGTCGATACAAATACAATAGTGTACCGTATGGACTAAATTGTGCACCGTAAATGTTTCAAAATGATACGAATATTTGAGGATTTAGAGGGCGTAATTGTTTATTTTGATGATATGTTTATATTCGCCGATAATCACACTGAACATGACAAAATAATGACGAAAATAGTTGATCGGGCAAGAGACAACAATGTCAAAAATTAATCCGTACAAAATACAATACAAACAAAACGAAGTTAAATTCATGGGAAATGTAATTTCATTGGGCAAAATTAAACCACTTAATAAATATTTGGATGCAATACGTGGCATTAAAAAACCGACTGAAAAAAGTACAGTGCAACGATTCTTGAGCTTTTAAAATACATTGCACAACTCGAAACGCTGTTCAATTTGAGTGGACTGACAAACATGATAGTGAATTTTAATAATTGCTAAAAGTAATATCTTCTAGTCCAGTGTTGTCAATCTATGATCCATCAAAACCGACAATAATTCAAACTGATGCATCAAAAGACGGGCTGGGATGTGTATTAATACAGGGTGGACATCCTGTAGCATTTGCATCAAGAACTTTGTCGAAAAGTGAACAGAAATGGGCACAGATTGAAAAATAACTTTAAGCAATTATGTTTGCATATCAAAAATTTCATTTTTTTCTTTACGGTCGGGAATTTACAATTGAAAGCGACCACAAACCACTTGAAATTTTGATAAAACGCGATATCGATAAAGTGACTGTGAGATTGCAATGCCAGTTTATGCTTTTACTTAAATATCCAGGCACAAATTAAGTGTATAAACCGGGTAAGGACATGCTTATTGCCGATTGTTTGTCGCGAGCTCAATTTGAGCAACAGAAAGAAATTGTCGAATTAAAGGGTGTGATTCATTCAGTCATAAAATCAGTTTGTATTTCGGAAGAAAATTACAATTTTATCGAGAAATAATTCAATCGGATGAACAGTATAAAAAAATTCGTGATTATGTTACAAATGGTTGGCCGGGATATTACCAATTTAAAGAATCTAGTCAACACTATCATTACATCAAATCGGAATTACATAGAGAGAGATAAAAGAGACGTACTTACCAGATCAAATATGCACAAAGCTGAAATAGTTGAAGTTGCTAACGAAACCGAGTAAACCGAGTTTACTCGTCTTTGGCAGAGAATGGGATAAACGATTCTCAAAATGATTGTGAAGTGAATGAAACAGAATTTTCAGTAGTTAAGAACAATGAATCACTGCTTTCGTCTGATGCATATGATACTGCTGAAAGTGACGTTTCAAGATCTGATATTGAGACTGAAAACGTTGTGCCACCAGTTGTGCACACGAAGTGTTCCTCTACCAAAAGATACGGGTGATGCTAGTATTTAAGATGGTCCATAAAATAAATTTAAAAATATTTTTTTAAATTTAAAAAAAAAAAGAATAAAGGCGTGTAATAAGCGAGTGCGTTCCATTGCCGTAGACTTGACAGCTGTAGACTTGATAGTTATACATTAGCCACCGTATGAATAACATCATACATAATAAAAAGACACGCAGCATAAAACCAAATAGTTTTAGTTATTTGTAGAATTCTAGTCTTTTTACAAGAAGTAATTAAACTCTTTGCCTACCAAGGTTTTACTATAATGCTAAAAGTAATACAAGCGGTGGACAAGAAAAATTGACACATTTGTATACCAGTCTGTTATTCTAATGTAAAATGAGCAATTATGAACAATAGTTACCTAAAGAGATTCTTGCATGCCCATTACACAATTAGTTGCACAAATGTGGTTAATTTTCAACATTAATAAATTAACATACTAATATATATGTATGTAAATTTATGACAATTATCAATTAAACATGCTAAGTCCATTGACATAATACTTTAATTGTAGAGAGACATAATACTAATGTCTCACCCCGTTCATAACGATTACATCGACCGAGTCTTTAACAAATTTCATTAACTTCTATTGTTAAGTAACCATTGTGTAGAAACATTTAAGAAATGAAATTAAATCTTATGTGTAAATAAAAAGTGTGGTCCTTGAAATTTAATTTACACCTAGATTGTGCCACACTTTTATTGGAGAGTATAAGTCAACGTTTACGCAATTTTATGGCTTTAGTATCCACGAGTTCTATTGAATTACCACACAAAGTTTGTAAGAGTTCAATATTTCATAAAAATGTGCGAATCTTTCTCTTTTCACATCTATGGTTCCTAAAATTATAAAAAAAATTTGTTTTGATCAATCGTTAAGTTTTATTAAAGTTTGCAAACAAACGAATAACCAAGTAAAATAGCATTTACTCATATTAAATAGAAGTAGTGGTTCAAGTTTAAGTAAAAAGTTTTTCCCCCATTTGTTTACTTACATTGTATTTCGCTATTAATTAAAGGGGATCAAATTACAAGCATTACTTAATTAAAAATCGTAATTGGACTGTGAACAATACAAAAATATATTTTTTTTTCCCCGGCAAGTAGTAAAAATAACAGAAACAAAATTTGAAATTTTGTTATTTCTAGTTAAAAACCAATCCAAGGTATTAAATTTAAAAATAATTTTGAGAATATGTATCCTTGACAACATTTTATATTAAATAAAAACTAGTCATATCAAAAACAAATGGATGAAATAAAATTTTCAAGGCCGCTTGACAAATTCAATTCTGGAACTCAATTTGTGTCCAAATTATGGTTTCAACTAGTCAATTTCGGTTGCAGTATAATGGGGCAGAGAATCTCCTCTAAATTGGTCTCGGTTCATATGTGACAAATTGGCTTTTTTATTAAACACATGTTACACCAACTAATTAGGGCCTGCGTAACGAGTGATCGGGAGGCCGCTGGCTGTCCTATAACTTGGATTAGGGCTGCACAACGATCAATTTCGTAACGAGTGTTTTCCCTAACTCCCACTAGCTGTCCCCAGTAACTGCATGAATCAATTATTACTCTCTATATACTCGCAGATCCATGTCTAGTTTTGGCATCCCAGTTAAGTCCGTCCGTCTATGCAGAATAACGATTGATAACTCTCGCTGCTTCGTCAAGGTCGGCAACGACTAAACCGGTACCTTTGTTGTCTTGTGACTAGATTGGAGGATTGTGCGGAACTCACAAGCGAACACTGCAGCCGCAAGCTTAAGTCTGTGGATGAAATTACTGGGATAATACAGCAAGCTATCACCTCTGCGTTACCTAGTATTGAAAAGGAAGCTGCCAAAAGGGATTTACCGCTAAATGAGGGCAAAACCAAGTATATGCTGTCAACAAGGAGACGCATACAACATCGGCAAATTTAGCAGAACTATACAATCGACAGCTATAATTTCGAGGTGCTAAGGGACTTTGTCTACCCAGGCTCTGCTATAGCTCCCCAGTCGAAAAAAGAAGAATCACTCTTACCAATCACTGTTACCTTGAGCTAAGGAGGCGATTGAATAGTGAGGTCTTAAACCGAAAAATAAAGGCAACTCTATATGTATAAGACCTTGAACATCTCTGTCCTTCTTTATGGCGCTCAAGCATGGACTTCAAATATTGTAAAATATTCGGTCCCATTTCCGTTGACCGGCTTTAGAGGAAAAGATTCAACGTCAAACCACCTATACAAGCTGTACAGCGATATCGACCTAACAGGAAACTGTGCATCAATCGCCTAAAATGGCTAGGACATGTACATAGAGCGAATGGACACCAATGCTCTGGCCCGCAGAGTCTTCTAATCTAACACAGAAGAACAACGCAGTGACACGCGTTGGTACAAGATACAAGGAAACCCCAACCGATTTGGGGTGCACATCTGTATGCAGTTAACTAAGGACGTGCTAACTGGAGAGGCTTGTTGGTTGAGGCTTAGATTCACTCCAAGCGCTAATTCACATTTGAAACGCGCCGACTTACCAATTCTCAGCGAAAAAAAGGATACAAATCATGGCATCTTGTCATTAATTCCTGCACCAACCTTATACGGTAGACTAGATTCTTTACGTTAAATTTTCCATATATAGCAAAACTGCCACGATAGATGCTAAACTAATATACCATATTTCGCGCATTCGTTTATAGCGGTGATATTCTTCTCAATACGTACAGTATTTTGTTATTGGTATGTAGTACAAAACTATTCATTGTTCGACGTATGTAAGTACCTAGCGAAGATATACGCTATAGAGCAAACAAATCTAGACATTACCGACAATTAGTGAAACAAAAATAGGCTTCTGCGTTTCCTCTTAGAACTGGAAACTGGTTAGACACAAGTAGTGCGTCACCATTCCATCAAATTTAAATAACCTTCGGTTTTATGTCAAGCAGCCGTCAAGTAAAATTTGTTGCATCTACATATCTATGGTAGATCCATACTATCATATGCGAGAGTTGTTTGTTTAAATTTATAAAAATTTAAAACTAAAATTTTAAAAATTGTATAACTGTAATTGTAGTCGTAAAATGAAGTTGGTTTTCTTTGTATTTTGGACTTGCTGTAAAACAAACATCTAAAGAGAATGCAGTTTCAACACCCTTAGTGAGAGCCACTCTAAACTTAAACCTTTCTTGGACCCATAAACCCCTTTCTAAATAAGTAAATAATGTCATGTCATTTACTTATTTCTGGCAGTAATACGAGTATCATCGCAGTCTAACAAAAGTTAGGCGAATCCAACACAAATTTCTTAAATGAATTTGGGAGATTTGGCGAGCAGAATAACAGCTTTGTCATTAGCTGTCATAAGAAATATAAATACGATATATCTATAGATTTCTATCATAAGTACTATTACGATATATATTGGGTATATATTTTAATTCGTGCGGTTTTTTTTTCAAAATTTGAACGTTTATTTAAGAAAAACATGTACAATAGTATTATTCAAAGTATTGCTCATCTGAAGCTATGACTTTTTCCCATCTTTTTGGCAATTTGTGGATCCGATCCCAATTTTTGATATTCTACTCTGATGTGGATCGTATTTCAGTGAGGGCGTTCTGCATCGACCGGAAAAAATGGTAGTCAGAAGGAGCAAGATCTGGGCTATAAGCCGGGTGGTGTAAGACTTCCCATCCACTGTTTTCCAAATAGTTCTTAACCGGAATAGCAACGTGGGGCCGAGCGTTGTCATGATGAAAAATTATTGCCTCGTGTCTGGTCGCATATTCCGGCCGTTTTTCGGCTACCGCTCTCTTTAAACGGTTTAATTGTGTTCGGTAGCATACAGAGCATTACCTTCGCGCCATAGATATTCGGCTTTGCCGTTGATTTGGCTGGTTGGCCGGGTTTCACATATGACTTCTTGCACTTGGGGTTGTTGTAATGGATCCATTTTTCATCACCAGTAACAATCCGATGTAAAAATGATGGCGTTCCAGCAATATGTATATCCATCTGCTTTTAAACGTTTTGAAATGGCTGCTTGAGTTACACCCAAAGATTCTACGAGCTCTTCTTGTGTTTCGCAACAATCTTCATAGAGTAATACTTCCAGTTCTTCATCTTCAAATTTTTTATCTGCCCAGTACGTTCATCGTCTTCCAAGCCAAAATCACCACTTTTAAATCGTGCAAACCACTTTTGGCACTTTCGCTCAGCTAGCGCATGTTCACCATAAACTTCCATCAAAATACGATGACTTTCGGCAGCAGTTTTCTTCATATTAAAGTTATTAAGGAAAACTCCCCCCCCCCCCGCTTTTTTACGTTTACGCTTCGAATGAATGACGTATACTGAAATGACGTACAATGACAGTAGCTTTCCAACGCATGTTTCAATGGAATAATAATAATAACAATGTTACGCCATCTCTTAGCAAACCGCACGAGATAGAGAGAAAGTTATAGACCCAATATATTGACTTTTTTTTTCTAACTTTCTGCGGTAGCATACATTGATTCTTTTGTACCAGAACAAGCTGAACAATCAATTATTGGGTTTAAACTCTATACTCGTATAGAAAAAATAGCAGAAAAACTGAAGCACCATTGAACAATTAACTTGTTTTACCTCTCAGTGTTATTTTTGGGAGTGGACGTTTGATTTGTAACCTAAAATACGCAAAAGAAATTTATATTAGAGAAGCAAAACATTGATTCTATTCCATATACGAATATGTTGTTGTTGTTGGCGCTTTAAATTTCAATACAATTTTCTATTTTTGTGATAGCCATTTCACACAAGATCGAACCAAGACGACTTTCGAAAGAAGTGTCAGCAATCAGATCAGTTCGTAATAATTTCTAAATGATAAGAATATGGATATCCTGAGAAGAATATTTTTGCCATTATGCTTACCAATTAAGAGGTTTGCAGCGAGGATTACTCGGCCAACCCTAATGATAATGTGTGCTAAGAAAGCAATTCTACTATAAACTAGTGGACGAATGTGATCAATGGAAAATTATAGGGAGCTGGAAGCTCCCATCAGTGGGAACTATAAAGAATTATTGTAGCTATTTTAAGAAACAATTATCCAATTTTTTAGTTAGACAATGCATGAAGTTTTCTTTAAAAGATTTGGGCTTGGCAACAAAGGAAACTTGGGCATGTAGGTTAAATAGAACAATGATTGACACTTTAATTTATTAAGTATAAGTAATCGTAAGCAAGAAGAGTTATGACACGGTACAGTTGTAACAATTTTATAAAAAATTTCAATTGACAATGTCTTACATATATATTTCAGGATATTTATCCAATTAAGTTTTAGCTGCTAGTTGGAAAAACTTAAAAATACGTAGCTCATACATATATAGCACATAGATCACTGCTTGCAAATATATATACATTCTACTAGCAACAGTTTGTTAAAGTTTATAGAATAATTTGTAGTTAAATAGATTAATGTAGCTTTTTTGTAGATATTGACATTTCGAAAAATGTTCAGAATGTTTCAAGAAAACCTCATATCCATTAATTTCTCATTTTTTCATGTTTAAAAAAAAAAAAATAAAGGGTCCAGTTAAAACACTTTTGTTTTTATTTTCGTCAAAACTCAAAATCAAAAATCATCATGAACGACAAACATAAGAATACACACATTCACCTTTGTACTCGTACTCCCCTTGGGGCTACTAATAATCTGATTCAACTAAATACGCATTCTCGAATCATCAAGTATCCCCGAGATAACAATCACAATTTTGATTCACCATTAATTACCACGTCGTTAATTACAAGACATTTGTGCTGACAAAGCAAAGCACCAACTCAAGCTACTTTAACATAACTGTAATCTGTAAGTAAGGTTTGATTCATCGTAAGGTTTCAATAGGCTTTTTTGACAGATCACGCGTAACTCCTATCAAACTGCTTTATTACTTTTGTTCAGTATCGTTTGGCAAGTCATCATGGAAAGACTCACACCACAACAGCTTCTCCAAATTGTTCAGCTGTATTACGAAAATCAGCGTTCTTTGAGAAATGTTTTTCGTGCGATTCGAGGAACTTATGGTGCGAATAATCGACCTACTGAAACCACTATTACCAATACCATTTGCAAATTTGAGTCAAAGTTTACATTAGTGGATGATACTCGACCGGTTAGACAACATCCAGCACGTATCCAGACTATAGCAGCTGTAGCAGAGAGTGTAAGCGAAGACCGTGACGAACGATTCGTCGTCGTTCTCAGCAGCTTGGCTTGGCGTATTCGACAACTTGGCGTATTTTACATGAGGATCTTGGCCTAAAAGCGTACAAAATTCAATTTGTGCAAGAATGGAAAACAAGCGACTTGAATTTGCGTCATATTTTCATTTAATGGGCTCTGTAAAACTCAATCAAAATCCGGTGATTTATCGTGAAATTTTGCTCAATGGATACGTTGATAAACAAAATTACCGAGCTGATGAGCAACCCGAAGAGTGCCAAGAGCTACCATTACACCTATTAAAAACAACGATATGGTGTGGTTTATGGGCTTGTGGAATCATTGGTCCATCCATATTTTTTTTTAAAAACGAAGCAAATCAGAATTTACGGTAAATGGTAACCGTTATCGCGCCATGTTACGGACTATGTGCTTACTGAAAATGAAGCACATGGTCTCGGCGAGTTCTGGTTTCAACAAGACGGCGCTACGAGCTATACAACGCGTGAAACGATGGTCTTGTTGAGAAATCATTTTGGTGAGCACATAATTTCCCGTTTTGCGACAGTAAATTGGCCGCCTGGATCGTACGATATCACATCTTTGGACTATTTTCTCTGGGGATATGTAAAGTCTCAGGTCTTCAGGAATAAGCCAGCTACGATTGACGCTTTAGAAGCTAATATTACTCATGTTATCCGCGAGATACCAGTTGCTATGCTTGAACGAGTCGCCCAAAATTTGACCTTCCGAATAGACGTTGTCATGTCCAACATTTACATAATTTCATTTTTAAAAAGTAAATGCCATGAATTGTTCTTTTAACCGATAATAAGAATTTTAAGTTCACTTTCACATTTTTGTACAATATTTTATTTTACTTTGTAAATCATACCTTACGATGAATCATCCAATATTTAGAATTGTTATTGTTTACCATTTAATATAATAATAAAGGATCCGTTATCCTTTTCTAATAAAAAAAATTTAAATTCCGAACCTCCACTCATTCAATGAAACACCGATTTAATTTTTATAAAACGTAATTTATTACTTCGAGTGCTAAGCCCAATTGCTTCAACTTAATAAACTTATATATCATTTTGGAACTTATGTCTACCCTAAACTGCTAATCTGCAGCTCTCACGCAGACCCACTATGCTTAATCTACTCCGTATCATGTTTCCCAGTGGGAATGACTTTCACTTTTTGTGTACTGGGTCGATGTCTGACTCTGATAATTTAGATACACCAATTGTCTGCTTATATTGATAGTTTAAAGTGATTGGTCATTGCTCTCAAGCTTCAAGTTAAATGCTTTCAATATTTTACGTTTTTGTTATTTGTTACTGTAACGATTCTTTTGTTGTTATGTAAATTAACAGACCAAAATTCTTGTATCTTGACTGTTAGTGGTATTGCTGATGGTACACCAGAACACCCAAAAAGATGAAAGAAAACTTTGCAGCTCCAAGTAGACTAACTTGGAATAATAAAAATAAAGTCTTCAACAACCGCTTGATAATCTCTAAGAAATCTATATAGTTATAGCTTAGCATAGCATAAAAACTGATATTACAAAAACAAAAGAAAACTTATTGCTTAGGCAGTAAAATTCAAAGGTAGAATTAAATTTTACCGTGAGAAGACACAAAAATAAATGTGTATCAGGTGCATTGTGCAAGGTTTATGGTGGATTATGCGATGGGCATATAGGGTGTATCATTTGGTTTATTTATTTTAAATTGTGTGTGTGCATTTATAAAACTAATTCTTAAGACTAAACATCCTGTCCCTCGCTGACGATCCGTAGATTGTCAGAGATTAATAGGTTTCTTGGTTGTGGTATTGGGTTCCCCAGAGCTTATAATTGTATGCCGGATGTTATGATGATATAGCAGGTTAGGCAAAACAGTCTGCTAGATATTAATTTATTCATGAAGAGCTTGCAGTTCCATGATCCTCGTGCTGAAATTTATCAAGCTGTGATGAAGTGACGCCAGATATGTTACATTGGGTATGTATAACATCGAAAAATTTGGTCTGCGACAGCTGAATATTACTTGAATATACATATGTCATGAGCTGGCAGCGTAAACAAATTTTGTCTCACAACACATGTCGGTTGCAGTTTCAAAATCCCGGTTCCGCTGATTGTAAGGAGCGATGGTTCATTGTTACATACCACATTCAACAGAGTCGTTGTTGAAACATTCGTTTCTGTTTAGAATACTTTTCCATACATAACGAAGGTATATTATTAACCAGACTAATTTCACCGAAGCTGATGTTATCACCAGTGGTAAACTGGATGTATTTTAGTGCATAGGTATCTTTCCTTCAATATGATATTGCATGATGATCAAGTTTGTAGAGTAAGAGTATGTTGTTTAATTTAATAGGTAGATGAAGTCCTGATGGTAGATGGTTTTTAATTTTGATGACTTCTTCAGTTCTTCCCTCAATTGTTGCAGTGAAATCAGTAAATAATTGGTTTTCCAGTAATGAGTATCTGCTAGTGCCGCAAAAAGATGCTTGAGTCCGTTGTATGTTGGTGATAAGAAGTGAAGTGTAGATAGCCCATTATGAGAACAATTGCTGAACCTCTAGCTGATATTCGAATCTGGTGATATAGTTAACGCGATTGAATATTTGATTTATTTATGTTAAAAGTTCGTCATTCCGTTGGTCCATAGTAGCTGCCTGGCTGTTATTATGTCCATTGTGGAGTCTAGTATTGAAGTATAATTTTTGAGAAACTCGAGTAACTCTTTATTAGTGAATATCTTGTCGATTTTAGTAGACATCTCTTCAGCATATCGAGAGTCAAGTATTCCAAAGAGAGCGTTTACAATGTTGCCTACAGCGTACACCGTTCCCCTTTTCACTTTTCGTAAGTTAAGTAAGTTGAGTTATAAGTTTTTCGTTTTGGTCTGCGAGTTGTTGATGAATGTATTAGATTTCTTGCACAACTTGTTTGCATATGCTTATTGATGATATTTAGTTGCATACATTTTGCATTGTTATTGTGCTGGTTTCTAAAACTTGAAACTCTTTTCGGTATAGATCAAGATTATAATAAACTATTAAGTTCCATTTGTTACCAACCAAGTGTACAGTTCCTTGATTAAAAAAGTGTATTCCGGGAGTTGCGTCACATTTGTTTACTTCCACACTATTACTTCTTCTAACAATCGGTAGTAGTAACAAAACCAGAAAAGTTGTTCGCAATGTTGAACCTTATTTTCGAGTCTTTTTAGTCAATCCGTTTTTGTTATCTGAAAAATTGTCGGAATCTTCTGCAACGCGCTTGCGATCATAAGTTGCTGTAGATGGCAGGTTCAATTTTGTTGATTCTTCCTCTATGGCTGTTTCATCCTTGACGAATGGCGCCAGCTTGTGAATCGATCACTTTAAGACTCCCGACTTTGTGCGAACATCTACTACTCTGATAAAACCGTCATTAACACTGTGCACTTTGATAATTCTGCCAAGTGGCATTTTCATTATTGAAGTATTGTCTTCCTTGATTATGACTATCGTGACGATCTTTACGTTTGCTAATGAAGCTTTCAATTTGTTCCGGTGCTGTAATTCATTCAAATACTCTTGAGACCACCGTTTCCAAAACTCTTCTTTGATGTGCGACACTAACTTTCATCTGCTGTTAACACTTCCCCGTAATGGTTCTGTATGGGGATCAGCTATAGCCCTGAGAGGCTTTCCTATAAGAAAAAAGCCAGGAGTGAGTGAGTGGCCTCAAATTTAGGATAGCTTCTGTATCTATACTTAGATACTTAGATACTAACAAAGTTAGTTGCATTATCACAATAAAGAATTTTTACAATTTTTACAATGTCCTCGGCGGCCAATAAACCTTCTTAGCGCACCGATGAATGCATCTAAAGCAGCAATGCGGTAATTAATCCAGATGGACCCACAAAAGTCTACTCCACAATTGAAATGAAAGGACGCGGTGGTTGAACTCTCTGTGCAGGTAGGTGGTCCATCATCTGACCATACAACTTAGGCCTAGCCTTGATACAGTCTGTTCAGTGTTGAACAATGGAACGAGCTATATCGGCTATTGATCGGCCGAAACCGTTGTCTTGTTATGGCTAATAGACCTTGAGGGCTTACGTGCATATTTTCTGCATGTATGTCTGTCATATGTATTTTGACAAATGGGTGGGCATAAGGCAATAATATTGGATTTTCGGCGTCATATGGTAGCGAGGATGCTTCTAATCGTTTTTATCAAAAAAATTGTAAATGCCAATTAATTTGCTCTTTGTTTCCGGATCTTTCTACTTCTTTAAATGAATTATGTCTGCTTTGAATTCTTGTTCTTGAACATACTTAGGAATGAGTTGAGTAGCGTTATAAAGCGAAGACAATACGCTGTTATCTTCTTAAGCTTGCTATGGTGGTGGCCATATTGATTCCTTACCACTTAGAAATCTTGGACCGTAGAAACATAAACTATGCTCTTATATAACACATGTGTTGGATTCTCGTGTGAACGGACGTGTCGCCACTGCATGCTGCTGGAGAGTTGTTGAATATTTGCCAGGCGACGACTGACGAATGCTTGAAATGATTCGGGTTTTGAGCTGATCCAATAAAGTGCAATCTGAGAGTCTGTCCAGAAATGCGTTGTTCCTCCTTCAATACGTAATTCGCATTTTATTCGGTTGGTAAGCTCTACAGCTAATTGCGCTGCTGAAGATGGCTTCGCGGTGCTACTCTCGATTTGGAGCTAACAGTCGGATTACTATTACGCCATCATTGTAAGTGGATCTTGCATATACAGCGGCACCATAACCCTTCTCGGATACGTCAGCAAATGTGGGAAGTGGCACACATGCCTTAGAATTTTAAACCGATCCAATGATTGCAATTGTCGATACGTACACCATTTGGTACACAGTTCTATTGGAAGGATGGCATCCCAATCGTATTTAAGTTCCCATAATTCTTGAAGAAACTGTTTAGCCAGGATTACAGCTGGTGCAATTATACCAGAAGGATCAACAAATTTTGCTATTTCGGATGGAACTGTTCTTTTTGTGACTCGTTTTTGTGAGTCGCAATTGACCTATGCAAAATACGTCTAATCTTGGTAGCCATATTAAATCAAGAGTTTAGACGAATTCTTTATTTTTTCCAACCCAATGTAATAGCCAAGTATGGGGCTGATGTAGTTCCGTTGGTCACTGTATTGAGTTCATAACATTTGATCGGTTGCTTTGATTCTGCTCTCCACCAAATCAAATGAAACCTTCTGTCTTCCGGATGCAAAATTATCTGCCGACAAATTTTTTGAAAATGACATACCTTGGCTGACAGAAACGCATCAAAATTGCAAATAGATCATCCTGGATAGTTTGACCTGAATACATTATGTCATTTAAGGAAATGTTTGCGGAAGTCTTCGTTGATGCATCAAAAACTTCTCTTAGCCCCATTATGTGGTAAGAAATAATGAGGATTTATTCAATATATTGCTGTTTAAGGTTTATATCCATTGTGAATCGCCGTTCAAATGCATAAAACCGGCTCAGTGCTATGTCAATGGACGCATCCTGCTTTGTCGGTTCCATCGAGAAAGGTAACCTTACAACAAACCTTCCCGCTTCACCCCTTTTGGTTGTTTGATTAAAATGTTTTTCGCAGCGTATTTCTGTAAATGTATTTTTGGATTTATCCTCTGGTAGTTTTTCAATTTCCCAAAACTTCTCTATCGCTTGCTTAAAAGACTCATTCTGTGTAAATATACTGCAAGTTGAAACTAAAGTTGATGCATTGCTGATACTATCCGTGACAATCCATCCACGAAAGGTGTTTTGGAGTAGTGGAAGCACTTTTCCTAGCTGGATTTGTCCAACACATAGAAGTTGATGGTAGTGTTCTGTTCTGATAAGTAGATCAATGATGATCTGCCAACTTGATGCTCTTTAGTATTGGCCAAGTAGAAACATCGAATGCTTGTGAAGGTTGTGGGGATACTATTTGAAAAGTTTGTTACGTTGGATAAGAGTTCGAAATTTGATCTGAGAAGTGTTTGCCGTTTTAATTGCCCGATACCATGAATGACCATTGGGCTCTTTGTTAGTGGCATCTCCAGTTTACGCATCATTCTCTATGTTATTATGTTTAGCTGCGAGCTAAACTCATTACTCATCAACTTCACTGCATAGTGCTTAGGAAAACATAACCTTCTTTTTTATAGGGTTTTCTAACAACGACTTGACAACTTTTTTTTTAAATAAAGGCAAACCATTTAAGACATTTCAAAAACTTTATTATTGGGTTGAATTACAATCAAAACATTTATGAATGGAACTCGACTTCGTTCATATGGCCACCGCGGGCACGTTTGCAGCGGCCGATTGGACCTAATTTTTAACGACTCGGCCACACATTTCGGCCGAAACGGCCGCTATTTCGCGTTTAATGTTGTCTCTGAGCTCTTCCAACGTCGTTGGCGTGTTGGCATAAGCCAATGACTTAACGTAGCCCCACAGAAAATAGTCAAGTGGCGTTAAATCGCACGAACGAGGCGGCGAATCGACTGCCCCATGTCTTGAGATAACACGCTCATCATATTTTCTCTTCCATAAATCGATTGTAGCGTGTGCTGTGTGGCTTGTGGCACCATTCTGTTGAAACCACATGTCGTCCAAGTCCATATCTTCCAATTCGGGCCAAAAATAATCGGTGATCATGGCGCGATAACGCTGACCATTCACAGTAACGTGACAATCGTTATCGTCGACGAAAAAATATGACCCAATAACGCCGCCGGCATGCAAACCGCACCAAACAGTTATTTTTTGTGGATGAAGTGGTGATTCATGAAGCACATGTGGGTTTTCACCCGACCAATAACGCATATTTTGCTTATTGACGAACCCACTGAGCCAAAAATGAGCTGAACCCAATCGGAGAACATACGTCGCTTCAAATGGTCCATCGGCTTCAATTCTTGAATCAGCTTGATCTTGTATGGGTGTAAACCAAGACCCTTATGCAAAATACGTCATAATGTGGTCTCAGCGATGCCCAATTCTTGAGAAAGCCGTGGAATTGACTGATTTTGATCGTTTGCTACGGACGTCTGAACAGCAGCGATATTTTCGGCACTTCGACCAACCCGTTGTCCCACTGACGCGGCAACATTACACAACGAATATGTAGACTAAAATTTTTACACTAAACTTGTTATTGCCTGTCAACTATGGCGAGAATTACGACCGAAATTGGAGTTAACGCTCTTAAAGTTGCAGTCACTGACTCCGAATATCTGTAGAAAATTTTTATAATTTGCAGACGTTGCTCGTTAGTGTACTTAACCATGATGAAAATGTTGAGTTTACTGAATAAATTGACAGTGACAGTTTGATAATTAGTGAAAGAGTGCGTTCACAAATTCAATTTCAAAGTTGTCAAGTCCCTATTGGAAAACCCTATATTATTGACACCTGACGTAAGTGAAGTGTTGGCTTGAGAGTCGATGCTCGATTGTAAGCGGGTTTCATGTGGACTAGCAATGCAAGAAGACGTCGTCATTTGCTGACTTGTTGTCGAGTTGCTTAGGATAGTGAAGCTTGATGCATGGTTCCTCTTAACAGTTGATGTATTTGATGTACTCTTACAGGCAGCCAATGAACACTAAGCAGTATTCTCCAAATGTAATAATGTATTATGATTTTTCGAAGATACTCTTCACTCTTGAGACGAACATTTTGACGATGGGTGTCCATCCCTCAGACAATTATGCAACCGTTCGATTGCTTTACAAATGCCAACCTTTGTGATAGTGTCATTTGCAAAAAAATGTATGCAAGCGAATAATTGATGATTCTCCCTCCAGCGTTTGCACAAATTTGTATTGTTTGTGGCTGATGTTGTGTATAGAGATTTTTGATAGGGCAATCGCTTTTTCAAATCATCAATCGGCCTGGATTTGCCCCCTAGTGACTCCAACGACTGGAATATTGTCTCCAAAAATTCTAGAAATTCATTTAACATTTGAAGTTCTCTAGGTTGTTTGAGAGACTGCTCCCACAATGTGGGGGTATTTCCGTCTAATTTTTTTACTATGATGTGCAGGAGTATTGGATCCTATGCTGAGATGTTGGTTCCAAGGCCACCTTATGTTAACAGACATTTTTGAGTAATGTCATGAAGTGATTTAGGGTCAAAGACACCCTTTCAGTCGTTGACGTTTTTGAGTAAGAAGTTTGTTAAGGACAGCTTTCCCGGCTGCCTCATAAATTGTTTCCGTCGGAGCCATGTGGCAAATCAATCTCTCTGCTTCAACAGACAAGCTTGTTGTGGGGTGGGCTTGTTGTGTATGAGCTCCGTAAAAAGGTCAGAGAATTGCCGCCACTTCATATAATCTAAGGTAATGTGTGACAGTTGAAGTCCAATAGAAGGGCTTCTTAAGTTGCTACCAATAGTTGACTATGACTGTATTTTATTAGATTATTCATACAATTGGATTACACATTGAGTTTTATCTTCCAAGGCGAAATATTGTTGTGCATTGTATCCATTTGTAGATTTGTAGACTGTTTGTACATCTGATTATGTAGCCGTTGGAATATTCTTGTGATTTTTGAGTTAAATCCCCAGATAGTTTATGAAGTGCCTGTTGCAGTGCTTCAATTACCGCTTGCTGCATTCTTATTAATCCAGCTATGTTTGTATTATCATTTGGTTGATACCATTTTCTGCTGGGTATTGTCACCTTGTGCGACACCTTCTTGAGCGACACTATCTTGAAATTCATCCCGATCACTATGGGCATCGGGAATGTCATCACCTTGTATGACCTTCAGTTTTTGCAAGATTTCATTGTTTGCTAAATAGAAGTCCTCTTGTACTTGACTGTAGTATTCATTAGCGAGATATGGATGAGAAAGCTCATTACCATAATCAGTACGGATAATGTTGTCTGTTTTGTCAAAATCGTCCCAAAGTTGGTTTAAGACTCTTAAGTCGCGCTGTGTACCACTCTTTTGTTCGTCGATGGTTTGGTTCCTTCTTTAGATTTAGCTTAATCCGTAGAATCGCCGCCCCTGTTTCCTCTTGCTGAGATGCTAATTTGTCCATGATAATTGTATGTGCTCTATATGTTAATTGTACCATATATGCTCTGAATGTTGATTTTCGTTGGAATGTTGATTTCTGAATACCAATGTCTAACCCTGGTATATACTTATTGTACTCCTATTGTATTTATTTTGATTGTTGTGTATGATACTAAAAAAATACCAATATTTAGATCTGGTATACGCTTTTAATTAGCAGATTAGTCAAATTTTTCTCTTACCGCTGGTGGAGGGAAGCAAAAGGAACTAATCACGTCGGGATCATCAAAAAATGTAACGATTCTTTTATCGTTATGTAGATTTACACACCAGATTCTTGTATCTTGACTGTTAGTGGTATTGCTGATGGTACACCAGAACACCCAAAAAGATGAAATAAAATGTTGCAGCTCCAAGCAGACTCACTTGGAATAAATAAAATAAGGTCTTCAACAACTGCTTGATAATCTCTGAAAAATCAGTCTTTATTTCAACACTATTTATATAAAATTATAGCTTAGCTTAGCATAAAAATTAATATTACAAAAACAAAAGAAAACTAATTCTAATACAAAAATTATTCGTACCTACAATGCTTACGCAGCAAGATTCAAAGGTAAAATTGAATTTTATCTTGAGGAGACAAAAACAAAATTAGAAATTCTATCGTGTGTTTCAGATGCTTTGTGCCAGGTTTATGGTGGATTATGTGATGTGCATATAGGGTGTATCATGCGGTTTATTTATTTTTATTTTTATTTTAAATTGTGGGTGTGCATTTATAAAATTAATTCTTAAGACTAAACAGTTAATTTAAAGTACTAGTATAAGTAAGCAATGATGTACGTCATATGGTATTATCATACATTCATGCTTTTACTGATCAACTTAAATGCAGGAATTTCTTAAGAATGATAGGAGAGCATAGGTGTGACTTACTGTTGCTTTATAATTATTTTACAAACAATATTTTTGTGGGTACTCTTATTTTGAGTACATGAACAATAAAATATCAAAAACAGGAAAATATTTATAGATGAATTTTTTTGATGAAAGGTAAATTTACCTGTTAGTGTCGGCTGATTAATGTATTTGCAGATATGATTATCGGCCCTGCTTTGTTAACTTTTTAAATTAACATAGCTGGTTTTTTAATCTTATTGAAGGTGGGTTAGTGAAAAATTCCAGCGACCACTTGCCAATATTAAATCCACTCATGATTTTTTATAAAAGTACTCTCATTCAATAGGAATTTTAGAATATCGAGATGAATATGATAGGTACCAAGCTCTTTATTTAAAAACAAAAAAAAATAATAATAATTTAGCAAAGACCATTTCTTATTTAGTATACTGAAATCTGTGCATTCAAGCCTTTTACATATTTTGTATTTATTTTAATTTTCTATTATTTTTATCTATTGTAAAGACTCTTTGAAGGTTTGCAAATATTTTCTTATTGTAGCACATAAAATGACATTCATATAGAATGCCAATACGCCTTATTTTACTACTGATGAATCTGTGAAGAAGATAGAGTTGAAGGTCTCTCAGTTCGAGGATATTGAAAAACCCTGCGATCAGAAAACTTTCTATATACCATATTTAAACGTTAGGCAACGAGAAACTGACTTTACATCCGGGACGCAGGTTCTCATTATTCTAAGAATCACCATATAGGAAGAGAGGTAGGAGAAGAAGGAAACCCACTTGAAGGTAAAAAATTAGAATCAGCTTTAAAGGCCTGAAAATACACAACGGCTACAGCAAAATTATGTCAAATTCTTTGCGTTGTAAACTTGCAAAAGATTTGTTGATTACATCTCCTCAGGTCAGTTCAATATTTTTCATTTTTTTTCAGTTTTATTTATCCGGTTGGATTTTCAGTGCTCAACGATTTTATTTCACACATCCTACTATATTAATTGTTCAGGTTTATTAATATCTTAAACAAATAGTTATTAAAAAGCTTATTAAACTAAAACTGTTTCCTTTAGTTCGCTTTCGGAACAAATCTTAAATTTGTTCACGCAAAATGAAAATGCCCACGTTGAAGGTACTCGTTTGCTGTATACAAATTGTATTATTTTGGTTATATTATTAATTAAGTGCGGTTTTTTTTCAAAATTTGAACGTTTATTTTAGAAAAACATGTACAATAGTATTATTCAAAGTATTGCCCATCTGAAGCTATGACTTTTTCCCATCTTTCTGGCAATTTGCGGGTCCCATCCCAAAAGAACTGCGTCGGCTTGGCAGCCAAGAATGAATCAAGCCAAATTTTGATATTCTACTCTGATGTGGACCGTATTTCAGTGAGGGCATCGACCGGAACGAATGGTAGTCAAATGGGGCAAGGTCTGGGATATAAGGCGGGTATGGTAAGACTTCCCATCCACTGTTTTCCAAATAGTTCTTAACCGGAATAGCAACGTGGGGCCGAGCGTTGTCATGATAGAAAATTATTGCCTCGTGTGTGGTCGCATATTCCGGGCGTTTTTCGGCTGCTGCTCTCTTCGGACGGATTAATTGTGTTCGGTAGCGTTGTCCATTGATGGTTTCACCTGGTTTTAGCAGCTCATAATACATCACACCCATTTGACCCCACCAAATACAGAGCATTACCTTCGCGCCATTGATATTCAGGTTTGCCGTTGATTTGGCTGGTTGGCCGGGTTTCACATATGATTTTTTGCGCTTGGGTTTGTCGTAATGGATCCATTTTTCACCACCAGTAACAATCCGATGCAAAATGACTTCCTTTGTGGCGTTCCAGCAGCATTTCGAACTTGCAAAACCGCCTTTCGACGTCTTCCGGCTTGAGTTCATATATAACCCAATTTCCTTCCTTTTGAATATTTCCAGCTACTTTTAAACGTTTTGAAATGGCTGCTTGAGTGACACCCAAAACATTTTGCGAGCTCTTCTTGTGTTTTGCAACAATCTTCATAGAGTTATGCTTCGAGTTCTTCATCTTCAAACTTTTTTGGATGCCCAGGACGTTCATCGTCTTCCAAGCCAAAATTACCACTTTTAAATCGTGCAAACCACTTTTGGCACGTTCGCTTAGCTAGCGCATGTTCACCATAAACCTCCACCAAAATACGATAACTTTCGGCAGCAGTTTTCTTCATATTAAAGTAATGAAGAAGAACTCTCCGCAAAAACACTTCTTCAGGCACAAAGTTTGACATATTTGAGTGAAAAAAAAATATTGTTGTTTACGCTTCAAATGAACGACATATACTGAAATGACGTACAATGACAGTAGCTTTCCAACGCATGTTCCAATGGAATAATAACAACGGAATAATACAAGTTACACCATCTCTTAGCAAACCGCAATTAGGTTATCGACCCAATATTTATTTATTTAAAACTTTTCAAAATACAAAACTTTCACATATTTTTGAAACAAAATGTTTTGTACTTACTACTACATATTACACTAATTTTGAAAAATGAGGTCATTATGCTTTGCTGTTTTTCATAAGTGTAGCATTCAGGATCATTAATAGTAACTTGCTTTTCTGTAATCAGAATCGATGGTCGTACTGACGAAGGTCAGGGTGTGAAAGCCTGAAACCTTTTAGGTTGTTTCCCAAGTCAACAATTTAAACGAAGAACTTCTGTAGAAGGTTTCCGAAACGAATATATAAAGATGAAACCAGTTTAGGGAACAGGAAACATAAAAAGCTGCCGCCAATACATAAGCAGCGAACAGAGATTTTCCCACCACTTTCTGCTTTAAACTGTACGCATTTTTTGATTAAATTTTTTCTGAACTACTCGTATATATATGGTATATTAATGATTATGTTTTAAAAATGAGGAACAAAACCTGGTTATTACTTGTATGTAAGTACATGTCCATACGTATATATACTTATGTAAGGTTTAATTTTGCGTCTTCTAACATGCACGACGCGATGTGATTTGCTAGAAGTAATTAATTACTTGCGTGCGGGCGACTGACAAAGAAAAAATGCAATAAAAATATTTTGAATCAATATGACGGATCGCTTCTATTGTACAAAACACATGAAATTAACCGAAATTCCCTCATGAACACCCAATCGCTTGCGATTTCGCTGTGAGCGATGTCACTTGCGTTCGCGCGAAAAGCCGTCGGGTAGCCATTAATGACTCTTTAAGCAACAAATAAATTGTTTCTCCTCTTTTAACTGATCTTCTTTATTTAGCCCAACTTCCGCTTTACTCCATTTGACACCTGATGTATGTATGGTAAATCACAACAGACTCGATAATTCCTCTTAAATCATCTAAATTTCAACATTGCTTACAGTTATACCTATGATGATCTTGACAATGACAATGATTTCTTTTGTTGTTTATTTATAGTACAAACATAACAAGCACCTCCGATATTAAACAAATACATTACAATTTTGTCATTACAGGGCTCTCTAAAACAATAACATTTATTTGTAAAATGATCATAAAGAATGAAGCACTGGGCAGGTCAAGCATAGCAGATTGGTATGCAAACAAAAGTATTTTTATAACTGGAGCTACAGGATTTATGGGAACGGTTTTAGTTGAAAAATTACTACGTAGCTGTCAGGATCTAAAATGTTTGTATCTACTAATTCGTGAGAAGAGGGGAGTTAGTGTTGAAAAAAGAAAGGAGGAGTACCTAAAATGCATGGTGAGTGAATAAATTTATATATGTGTATAGTATACTCTGTTTTTTCATTAGTGTATTACTGAATTACTTGAATTTTGTCATGTTTGATATAAAATATTTCAGATAAATGGTCTACCATTATTTTCAAATTTAACGAAACACCTATTTTTTATTTGGTTGTGTCATATTGATTCTACTAGTCATTATATTTGTGAAATGATGACTCTTACAAATATGTACATATGTACGTAACTACGTGCGTAGATGGCTATTACTTTTCTTAGCCTTCAGCGAAATTATTGTAAAAAAAAAAAAATAAATAAATAAATCTGTGACTCAATTCTGGATAGTGAAAAATGTTCTGTAATCATCGTAATGCATAAAAAGGTAACAAAGTAAAACAGTTACAAGTATAAAAAAATATTTGATTTTCAAAAAGAACAGAAAAACCATATAGCAATTGCGAAATTAGTAATTAGTAATTTAGAAATTTAGAAAAATTTGTGAGAGATGCTCTACCAATTATTATTATTCATATAGTACAGTATGTTACAAAGCTACTGAACTGACCTAATTAGCTCTTAGTATGGCGAAATTAATATCATCCAAACCACAGTTAGGTTGGATAAGACTACGTTTACTGGTTGCTCTCCATTCACAAGTCACAAGTCTGACCGTAAGACTAACCTTTTAAACAAATTTGTTGGATTTTGTCCTAATCTTTCCTACACACAGTGTTATTTGACAAACGATTTTTTGTCGATTCCGAATGGCGGGAGAGTAAGAGAATTTTTCAAAGACAAAAGATTCCACTTTAAGCGTCCCGAACTATAGTGATATCGAAAATGTATATTGCTATACTTATTTATTTATTTATTTATTTATTTTTTTGTCAGTGCTGTCCAGTATTGGAACTAAGACTTTATTATGCAGTAGCAGTCAAATTTACTCACTGCATTACACTACCTTTACAAGCTTTCCAGTTCTAGTTATATCTGTTAGAACTTCACTTAGCCGCTGTATAATGAGTATTCGTCTAACTTTTTGTTAAGATCCCGAATCCAGTTGAAAAGTCAAATATTCTTGTGACTAATATCACTTAGTCCCTTAACTGAAAGGTTGAATATTCCTTTCGAGGAAATACACCTGTTTATTACTAACGTCTACTATTACAGTTTGTACCAATTAATATTTTTAAAAAATGTCACAATTGTACTTTATTTGCAATAAACTTTTGACTGAAGGTGAAACTGTTACAGTTAGTCGTGGAATGAAAACTTTGATCGATGCGAGTATCGAAAGAGGTGATGAGTTTCTTGATTATTTGAGAAGTGAAAATTCTGTTATAATTCACGTGGATTGTCGAAAATCATATACCCGAAAATTTCAATTGCTTTTATCAAAAGACAAGATGAGGATGAACAAGCCGGCCCATCAAAAGTAAGTTCACCTCGTAGAAGAGTACGAGTAAGTGAATCCGACTTTTGTTTTAAAAAATATTGCTTGTTTTGTGGCGATGAAGTGGATGAAGAGGCTGAGCAAAAAAACCGCAGCATCGTCGAAGAAAAATTTATGATGTTACTACACTTTCATTCAAAGAGTCCGTTTTGAATAGCTCAAGATCGTTCTGATGACGTATCAAAAGCTGTTACTGTACGTATTTATTCCGAGTATGATGTATTTGCAGCTGTTTAATTATTTGCGCTAAAGTACAATATTTGAAAAAATTGACTCTTCTCCTCAAACGGCAATCACAAAAGGAATTCGATTTCACCTTGCTTGTAAAAAAAAAAAAAAAAACACGGAACGAAAAATAAGTACAACTACCTTGTCTTACTCCAACATCGGCTTCTGCTCATCAACACTTGTATCGAGTATATAGTACTATCAAGTTCAGACATGGCTAGGCAATCAACTGAACCCCGAAGTCTGGGGTTGGAAATTAACAGATAATACTTTGGAACCGATTCAAACTATACTCCTACCTGCTCCGAAAAAAAACTCCTAAACACTATTTTTCGCGAACGCAAAAAAGGTTGAAGTGCTAAATGTGGCTTCAGAAGAGATGAAGAGATTCATCTTAAGTTGAACAATTTATGAACATCCAGCAAGAAGAAGAGGAAGAAAAAGAAGAAATCGAAGAAGACATGATTGTTGAAGTCGAATTTGAAGAGTATGAATCAGATTTATATATTAACAGAACTACAGTTTAAATCAATTACGTATGTATATCAATATCAAAATCGATAATCATCATGCAGTAAATACAGTATATTCCCATAAAACTTTGTCATAACAGATCGTGGAATAGGCCTACCGAGAAAACCACGTTAAAAAAACGTGCCTAGTACTCTACCTCACAGGTGGTGTTAAAATGTGTGGAAATGTGTGGATATCATATAGAATCTAACTCTTTCAAATTTTAAAATGGCAATATCTGGTGATTCTTAGGAAAAAAAACTTATGAAAACTATCTTTGTAGATAATTGTATGATCTACAATTTTTATCTGGGCTATATTTTTAAAATTACCGTTTTCGAAAAAAATCCAAAAACCCAAAAATTTGGATTTTTGACCTTGAAGAACTTTTTTTTGCACACATAGGATCTATGTGGATTTTTGGCACTTTATTTCTACTGGTGTACCTAAGGTCTTTACCAAAATTCAGCTCTGTCTATTTTTACTGGACTATCCACAAATGCAGAAATCCTTTTCAACCAAAATCTTAATTACAAATTTCAGTCACAGTGTTTTTGTGCTGATCAGTCATCAAATTTCCAGGCAGTCAGTTTCGAATGAACTCTCGAGAAACATTGAGATCGCTGAAAAGTTAGTCACTGTGCACATCCCTTATTTTACAAAAGTATCAATTTTGTAAAAAATACGGTGTAAATCGCAAAAATGAAAGGGTTTAGAAATGGTTCAGACAGTGATAATAGTGACGAGTATATAGTTCTTCCTAAGAGACGGAATGTACTAACAATTGGCAGTGACGTGGATAACAGCGAAGGTGATGTTGAACAAAAATGTAAGGTGATGTAAAACAAATAGGGGACTCCAGTAAAATTGACGAATGGGAGCACGTCACAAAAAAAAAAAAAAAAAAAAACGATTTACCTTCAATTTTTAATTTCAAAACTACGCAAATGTGACAAAACCATTGGATTTTTTCAAATCATTGGGTCTATAACTTAATTCATAATGCGGTTTGCTAAGAGATGGCGTAACTTGTATTATTTCATTGGAATAATCCACTGGAATATGGAACATGCGTTGGAAAGCTACTGTCATTGTACGTCATTTCAGTATATGTCATTCATTTGAAGCGTAAACAACAATAATTTTTTTTCACTCAAATATAATTCGAACTTTGTGCCTGAAGAAAACTTCTGCCGAAAGTCATCGTATTTTGGTGGAAGTTTATGGTGAACATGCGCTAGCTGAGCGAAATTGCCGAAAGTGGTTTGCATGATTTAAAAGTGGTGATTTTGGCTTGGAAGACGATGAACGTCCTGGACAGCCAAAAAAGTTTAAAGATGAAGAACTGGAAGCATTACTCTATGAAGATTGTTGCCAAACACAAGAAGAGCTCGCAGAATCTTTAGATGTCACTCAAGCAGCCATTTCAAAACGTTTAAAAGTAGCTGGAAATATTCAAAAGCAAGGAAATTGGGTTATATATAAACTCAAGCCGAAAGACGTCGAAAGGCGGTTTTGCATGTCCGAAATGCTGCTGGAACCCCACAAAAGGAAGTCATTTTTGCATCGGATTGTTACTGTTGATGAAAAATGGATCCATTACGACAACCCCAAGCGCAAAAAATCATATGTGAAACCCGGCCAACGAGCCAAATCAACGGCAAAGACGAATATTCTTGGCGCAAAAGTAATGCTCTGTTTTTGGTGGGATCAGATGGGTGTGCTGTATTATCAGCTGCTAAAACCGGGTGAAACCATCAATGGACAACGCTACCGAACACAATTAATCCGTTTGAAGAGAGCAGTAGCCGAAAAACGCCCGGAATATGCGACCAGACACGAGGCAGAATTTTCCATCGTGACAACGCTCGGCCCCACGTTGCTATTCCGTTTAAGAACTATTTAGAAAAAAGTGGATGGGAAGTCTTACCACACCCGAGTTATAGCCCAGACCTTGCCCCTTCTGACTATTATTTGTTCCGGTCGATGCAAAACGCCTTCACTGAAATACGGTTCACATCAGAGCAGAATATCAAAAATTGGCTTGATTCATTCTTGGCTGCCAAGCTGGCGCAGTTCTTTTGGGATGAGATCCACAAATTGCCAGAAAGATGGGGAAAAGTCATAGCTTCAGATGGGCAATGCTTTGAATAATACTATTGTACATGTTTTTCTTAAATAAACGTTCAAATTTTGAAAAAAAAAAACAGCACGAATTAAAATATATACCCAATATATTTTACTTATTTATTGATAGACCAAATTGTTAAAACGACTAATGAATCTGTACAAATGAAAATACGTGGGAAACAGTTGGCTAATAAATCTGTTTGGCATTTGTGGATGGACGTTACACGGGAAGAATTTATGGCCTTCATCGCGGTAATTCTGGGACCGATTCCACCAAATTTTCTGGATGTTACATCTACAAGGCAATGCATCTTCCAATACATATTTTTGCAGTATATCGACACGATATTTGCGTCGACGAATCAGTTGTCAAGTTCAAGGGAAAGATTGCATTCATAACATATAACCCGTCGAAACCGACAAAATGGTTACGTATTGGTGGGGAACCCGGCTATGTATATTCAATTTTGCCCTATTATGGAAACTTGACAATGGCAAATTTTGGAGAAACCAGAAATTCCAGTTAGCTTTTGAACTCCATTAACATTAGTTCGAAAACTTTTGAACAACATTCCGAGTGCTGAGGGTTATCACTTTTACACTGATCGATACTTTACAAGTATCCCACTTGCTAATGAACTCCTCAAACTGAAGGTTCATTTAACGGGTACTGTACTGCCAACTTGAAAATACTTGCCAGCTGCAATAAAAAAATCGATTGTGGCTTATAAGAAGGACAGTACATTGGCCTTCGCATAGAAAAGCTAGCGAATCGGAACCTTTCTGAGCAACAGCGGTACATCATTCCTCCAACCGGTTACAACTAGAACACCCGATGGTGATAGCATAATAAATGTACTGAAACCGATCGTGACTATATATTATACCAAGAAAGTGAGAGCAATTTATCGCGCGGACGATATACCATATATATTATGTATAAAATAACAAAACAATAAAACAATGAAAAGCCACTAACACACTTAAATTTTGTTAAATTTTGTTTGTCAATAAGTTAGTACAAAATTTCCAACATCAAGGGGTACAAGAAAGACTGTGCAGTATGTTCCATAAGGAAAACTTCAGGAAAAAGACGATAAACACACACGTACTGTGATACTTGTAATCGAAAGCCAGGACTTCATATCGGTGATTGTTTCGCAAAATACCAGTCTTCAGAACATTACGGAGATTAAAAAATTTATATTCTTACGTATTATAAGTAGTATTAAATACAACAAATTCTTTGTGTTTTAATATCAATATATTGACTTTAAATCCTTTACACAAAAGTAATTGCGAAACGATAGATTTGATTCGACCTGCTGATACTCCTAAAAGCGAAATCTGCCGATTGCAAACCCTGATTGATTGTTTTCATTTCTACTTGTCACGGATGCACTGTTTAATACTGCTAAAGTTGTTGCAAATTGATTAATTGTAATTTGCCTTATTTTACCCAAAATCCAAAGATAGAATTGGAGCTGGTATTACTAGCTTTTACTGTCATAAATATTAATTGTGTTAATTTTGCCATTAAACATGTATTCAACAAGATAATTGCATGTTTTGTTTGCCGCCTCCTCTTACACTTTTACATCAAGTATTAATAACTAACTAGATTATTATATTAATTAAAAGATTTGGCTCGAGAGACATTTGTTAATATATGAATATGGATAGTATGGTGTATGTTTGCATGCATACGATTTTGCAATGTCTTCAACCTTTAACCGTGCGTGCAATCGAATTGCATTTATTTTTTCAAACCAAACCTGACTTTGATTCATTGTCAGTATTTTAAAACTGGTATAATGATATAAAACATCAATGTATGTTTGTGCACTTGTACAATTCTGCGACACAAATTACATAGTGCGCCAACACCGTGAAAATGCCATCTTTCACACACGATAGGACAACTTCACAGTCACCCAATTAAAGTGGTCTTGTGAATGATTTATTTCGACAAAATTTTGTTACCAAGTACTTTTACTTTTAATTTAAGCCATTGTGCAATTTCTAACGAGTTTCCGCATTTTCCTTAAGCGAACAGAGATACATTTTCTGATCTTTACTCTACATATGGTATAATCATAGTTTAGGTGAGGCCATGCATCGCCTTTTACTTTGCATTATCCATTACTAGTAGCTAGTATACTTTCAAGCCGATTCTATTGTCGTAATTTAAGACGCTAATTGTCGTTTCAGATATTTGATAAGATTTTGGACAAAAATCCCGACGTGGTGAATAAAATCAGAGTAATTAAAGGCGATGTACTTGAAGACGGCCTTGGTATATGCGAGAACGATTTAAACGAACTGATGTCGAATGTGGACATTGTGTTCCATTGTGCGGCTAATGTGCGTTTTGATCAGCCGCTGCGACCAATGGTCGAGATGAATGTCGATGGCACACGAAAGGTGCTCCAGTTGGCTGAGGAAATGGTTAATCTGAAGGCTGTGGTTCATGTGTCGACGTCATATTGTCAGTGCAACGAGAACACACTGGAGGAAAGAACATATATACCGCCAAACGATCCATATGGTATTCTCGAGATGGTTCGTACTTTAGATGATAAAGCACTGGCATTGGTAACACCTGGGTAAGTTTTCTTTCTTTAGGAATTCCATATCATTGCTACGATTTATTTATTTATTTATTTATTTATTTATTTATTTTTTTTTTTTTTGGTTGAACTATTTATTATTTAATTGTAGACTGTTGAATGGACTACCGAATACATATGCCTATAGTAAGGCATTGACAGAAGGTTTAGTAAGTTCGTATGGCAAGAAATTACCAATTGTCGTTTGTCGTCCATCCATTGGTAAGTTGACATTCTAGATTTAACAAATGTTGACTATCTAATTCCTTATGACCACTCTTATACGTATGTAGTTGATTATGAAAAGTTGAGGAATTTTCCAATTGCCAGTTAACGGCTAATAAAGTAGGCATACAACGGTAATTAGATGGTACCGATCTATGATTTTTGAAAAACGTAAAAATATACCAATTTACTACGAAGTCATCTTATGAATAACTTTCAGTTAGTCTCGAATTAAAATCACGCAAGTATGTTATTTTTGCTGGGCGCAGCTTACACGCAAGCTTTTAAAACAATTAAATATTTTATGTAAGAAAAATTTATTTATTTAACGTGATATACTAAAATTTTTTTAAACATTTTAGCAGAGACAAATTACAGTGTTACAATTTGCGTGAAACTAACCACATAAAAAACTTACTTACTTCTTGAGGTGGCACTACATTCCGGACTGGATATAGTTTCGCATGCTAAGTTGGCTAGGGTAACCTTTCACTTGAGTGCGCCGCCTAAGTCGCGATCTTCCTCTACTGTGCTGTCCCTCCGGGATGGATTCAAAGACTTTTCGGACCGGAGCCTTGGTGTCGTTGGACTTTCACTCTTCTGGGTAAATCGATGTCGATATACAGCCTGTATAGTTCGTCATTTTATCTTCTCTTCAAGAGTACCTTCATCCATTTTTGATAAATTCCATCCCTCTGCGCCATAGAACAGTACTGGTCACTTCTGTGACACTGGTTTAACCCATCTACGCTGCTTCCGTCCCAATACTCGCGATGATATCAATATTATCGGCGTATGCGAGCAATTGGATAGAATTTTGAAAGGTTGTGCCTCTTGTACTGGCGCGCAAGTTTTGCGTTGTTCTTTCAAGAATGATGTTAAAAAATTGTATGACAGCGTATCGTTTTGTCTCGGCATAATATCTCGGCAAATTCTTTCCCGAATTTGATGGAGAAACTTGCATTTTCCATTGTCATCCTGCACAAATGGACGAGTTTAGCAGGGATGCCTAAACTAGGCATTGTTTTATATAGTTCTTCTCTGTAGATGCTGTCATACGTGGCAGCACATATCGATGAATAGGTGATGTGTATCGGTTTGGAGCTCATGAGTTTTTTCCAAGATCTGCCGTAGTGAGCACATTTGGTCTATGGTAGTGGCTTCCTGACCTAAAGCCACACTAATATGGACCAATCAGATTGTTGACGACCGGCTTCAGGCGTTCACACAATACAATAGTTAGGATTTTGTAGGCGATGCTAAGAAAACTGATACCTCTGTATTTGGCGCGGTTCAAAGGGTCTCCGTTTTTGAGGATCGAATAAACAGTGCTGGGGTTCCATCCATCGGGCATATTTTTGTCAGACCATATTTTACAGATAAGTTTGTGTAAGCTCCTTACCAAGTCATCGCCTGCATTTTTGAAGAACTCGGCAGTCAGGCCGTCTACTCCAGCAGGATTGATGGACATCATCCAGGTCGGATGGACGGACATCATCCAGGTCGGATGGACGGAATTGTTGGTCTACACCATTCAGGTTTAAAGGTTTATTCTACCTGACAGCGTACAAAAATGCTCTTTCCAAATCTTTGGCTTCGACTCTACTACTATGTTCCCTTCATGGCACGTTTTTTTACCTTTCGGTAAAACTTCCGCATCTCATTTCTGGAGTGGCATCTATCAGTATTCTCGACCACGCGCTTCTCATGGTCCTTCTTTTTCCTCCTAAAAATTCGGTGTTTGTCCCTCCTCTTCTACTCCTGAGGAGCATTAGTACTTTTATACAGCGCCGCATTGTATGCATCTTGCTTAGCTGTACGTGCTTGCCGGTACACGTCGTTAAACCAAGTTGCCGAGTGAAACCCGTCTAGGGCCGCATCTCTGATAGCTTTTTGGCAATGTTGCCACTGGTTCTCGAAACTTGATGCTAGTGGCATAGAAACTCTTAAGAGATTCACAAAACAGTTTGGCTATCTCTTGCGATTGTAGCCGTTCGACGTCAAATTTACTCACAGTATTAGATTGTACCTTGACTACAAGGTAATGGGCCGAGTCGATGTCGGCCCCACGAAACATTTGTACACCCATAATGCTGGAGAAGTGCCTTACGTCGATCAATTGATCGCAATGTGGTCGATCTGGTTGACAGTTGTCAACAAAGTCGATAAGCCTGAATCTGTTATCGGAAGTGGTGTCGTGAAGGTTATGCTTTCCAACAGTACCACCAAAGATGTTCTCAATTCTTAGCTTTGCATTAAAGTCGCCGAGAACAATTTTAATGTTATAGCTAGGGCACTACTCGAAAGTCTTTCCATGAGCTCTTAGAAGCTATTTTTGGCGTTGTAATCTTTCTTCTCTGTGGCGGCGGACGTGCACATAAGGTGAATATTGGCAAATTTAGTCTTATTACGGATTGGTACTAGGGGTTCGTTAACATGCCGGAAGCTCAAGACTTCTTGCCTAAGTCTACCTCTAACAAGAAATCCGCATCCAAATAGGCGCTGCTTTTGCCGTCGGTAACAATGCCATATCCTCTTTTTATCCGGCTCATCCCATCGCAATTCTTAGATGACGAAAACATTGCTTTGCAGTAACCAAGGGCCTCCGCTAGTTGTTCAGCTGCACGTGGCCTATTTAATGACCTAACATTCCACGTGAATATCCGGAGTTCGTTTTCCTTATTTAGTTTGTAGGGATTGTCCATATCCGATACTTGATGCTGCCTCGTAACTAAGTTTTTTTTTTTTCAATGACCGAACAGGGCGGCATAACTTCTAACTTGGAGGATATTATAGATACCCCTATGACGAGGGATCGGTTAGACCGGGGATGTGAACTCTGTCGTTGGTCCATAAAGGGCTTATCTGCCACAATTTCTTTTTCCAAGACTGTCTTAGTCTTTAAAATCCTTACCGACCTGAGTAACCCGGATAAGGTTTTATTTGGTTTGTTCCATCATTTTACTTCATCTGGGGAATTTATCCGTCGTCCCGTTTAAAGAGCTGCTATTTTTATCTGCTGGTCAACACTCGTCCTTATAAGTTTGGCAAGTTGGGTCCAGGTGGACTTTGGCAACTACTCGATGTTTACCACTTAAAGGTGAAATAAGCACATTTGATGTGTAGAAACAGTTGCAATATGGGTATTGCAGCATTTCTATCTATTTCTACAGCACTTAGCCACCACATAAGAAACTAAGAACTTTATTATGCCGTCAATGTTATGTTTTTAATTCCGATGTTTTGGAAATATATGTAGGTACATATATAGTAAGAAATATCCGATGCTTAGAAATCTGCGTTTTATTAACCTGTAAAGATCAGTCCTAAAGAATACCAAACGGTTTCAAATTCTGAATGATTTTTTTCTTCTTCTATCCAACTTATTGATGTTACCATTTTTGTCATTACATAAAGATCTTAGAAAATTCTTGCATTTTAGAAATATCAAAAATATACTTGTCTAAATTGATACGTACTTGCCACGTTATATTTGAGGCCGAAAATATTTATAAGGTCTGTTTTTCACAAATCAAATAATAACAATAAAAATTAATTGAATGTATGAATAATTAATGACATTCAAATTTATAACATACATTTATGTAGAAGACAGTATTTTTTGAAATTTTAAAAATGAAGCTGTGTGTTCCAAAGTCGTAGTAAATGTAAAAATATGTACCTGCCAGCAGCATCAATTGCTTACAGATATTTATGATTGTTGAAAAGCAACATACGAGTATATCTGATTGTAATAGAATAATTGCATAATCTCTCAGTTTATTCTCAGCGCAATTAAAGACACATCAAAACTGCTAGTTTAAAATGTTATCTTGTTGTTATTGTTAAGAAATCAAAAGAAATAATATTCTTTGCCAACTGAAGTTTTTTTTTTTTAGATAAGAGAAAGTACGTGGGCATTAAAACCCTATCAAAAATAGTATTCTATAAGATGTTTGGCATCCTAGACTTAAACGATAAACTTATATTTCGAATGACAAATGGGGCGTATTAGAAGCTTATATTATGGTTGCTCATATTATACCATAGTTTAACTAAACTGTTTACTTATCTCTCTACAAGAAAAAAAAAAACTGTCTGACTGCTTGCATATGAATTAAACGGACCATATGTACAAGTATAAGGAAGACAAAAGACAGGATCTTGCATTCCTGCTCTAACAGGAAAAATTTCAGACCTGCTATAACCTGTTATGTAACAAAAGCGGGCCAGACAATTATTAGCTATACCAAATGTAAACATTGTTTATTCATTTTAAGTCGCGTAAACATTGATGATGATTTAGGACAAATAGTATAAATAAATAAAATTAAATCTGATGGCCATAAAGTTTTCGGCATGTGAACAACGCTGCTTCCCGAAATATTTGTGTCACTAAACCAATTTCAGGTCGCATTATGAATGAACGTTTTAAGATTATCCATCCCTAAAGGGAATCCTTTACCGCTTATACAGTTTTTTTTCAAATCCACAACAACAAAAAAAAGAGGTAAGAATAACAGTTCGACTGAAAGGGAAGCGGCGCTGCTCCCTCTCTATTTTAAACATCATCGAAACCTGGAGGCTTTTCCAGAAAAAATTAAAAGAGATCTACATATGTGCAACAATTTTTCTTCTTGATCAGTATTCTCCCAATTACAGGACCATCCACATCTACAATAGTTTTAATGTACCTTATCAGAATATGAGAATCGAAAACATCAAACCTTTTAAAGCTATCATATAATACCACCCCAATATTATTCCTGCCAGCATACGATTTATAAAAATGGTAACTCATAATTTTTAGAAAGTTAAAATGAAGATTACGATTATTGTAAAATAATCGTATTTATAGGCTTAAACACTAGACATTAGGTTGGAAAAATCAGAACACAGAGCATTTAAATTCGATATTTCTGACACTGTATGTGTACGTATTAACAAATTATGCAGAAGACCACAAAGTAGACAAATTTGCTCGGATCTCACAACTTATTATCAGTTTACAGTTCTAGAGTAGGTTGATTTATTTTAGGATTTCCCCTGTTCTGCTTCTTCACAGGGAACTTCGCTGATGCTCACCTATAAGTGTTATACAAAATGGCTAAAAACTAAACTTATGCTTGTAAATATAAAAAAAGCTAAGAGATAGTTTTTAGAGTGGAAATACCTGCTTGTTTTTATTTTATTTTTAAGAACTAAGCATTCAAGAGGGTTAATAAGTTAATGAAGCAACAAAAGCAGAAGCAGTTCCATTTCATCCATTTGACTTGAATGAAGAAATAAACCGAACTCTGTAGTCTAAATACTTTTTGCGCATCCAAAAATCTATATGTACAACACGATTCTTATATTTTACAATCCAAATAGTTTGGACGGAAGACGGAAGAACCAAAGCCAACATCTTATTATTAATTATAAATAGGTAAACACGTAAGCAGTGGTGTTTGAATTATCTATTGGATACATTTTTTTGCATCTTAAGCCCGACAACTTCCATGGCAAAGGCCTCGATAAGATTTTTTCGTTTACAGAACAGATTCCGTCTTTCTTCGTCATTTTGCCCAATCTGGGCAACTCAATACATCAGTTGTAACGTTTCTGACGGCCTCTTGGCATTGCATGGAAAATATAGGGGGCATAAAAGATAAACGATCAGCAAAGCTTTTGGCGGTTTTATACAATTGCAGCCTTTCAGCGTTGAATTTCCAATCCTATACTGTGGCGCCTGAGATATTCTTATAATATATGATACTTAGTTTGGCTCAAACTATGAAGTAGTCTGAGTATATATTGGGTGCTGGAAACATTTGGTCATCTATTGTATAATGCTAGAAGAGTGCCCTACGCTGATTGCAACAAGGATGCGAATTAAATGATCAAGTTACATCTATTTTCCTGTTGAGTTGGGAAAATCATTCTCTACCTGTAGTGTTGTGATATAGAATATCCTTTATTCCTATTTTGGCGCTAAAATAACGTAGGATCTTTACGTCTGACTAAGAGTATTATCTGTATGATTATTCAGGTAGTTCGCAGAACAAATTTTTGGTATCGTAGTCTTTTTCCTCTGTACCTACGAAAAGAAAATATCAGTGCATATCATGTTAATATTAATGAGTATGGATTTGATACAGGTTATTATAAAGCGACCCTTTATGTGTATAAGACTCCGGAATACATCTTCACAAATTCAGATGTATTAATCACTCCTTGTAAATTCCTTTTATTGGAATTTATCAGTCTTTTGAAGAACGACGATTAAGCGCATCAGTGATAAAATGCCTACACTACCAGAATCCACCGCATCGACGCCGAGTTCCTGCAGCCTGATGCGAGTGAAAACCGGACATTCACAGAGGTTGTGAAAAAGAGTCGTCATCACTTTCACAACATGCGTCGCAGGATATTGGATAACTTATGCCAAGTGCTTAGCAAAAATGTAGTGACCCAGTATGCCCTGCAGTATTTTCTTGCTGAAGAGATGTTGGGAGGCATTCGTTTTATCTGCCGGCAACCCGGAGAATTTTGCCATCTGCAGTTGTGCTAAAATGAAACCCAACTATCAATGAAAGTCTTAACCGTGAACGTAAGCATACCCGACGTAGGTTCGGGTCCTGAAAAACTCTGCTCTGAGCCTGGCCTAGGAAGTTATTCGACAATTTCATTTTCCGCTATCCCATTTTGAACTGAAACCCAGATTTCCGACTGTATTCCCGCAGCTTGCCCGTCGCAACAGATGCAAATACTTCGACCGCTTAACCGATTCTCCAAAATAGAGTTCGTTGAAATCAGGATTTCGATTTCTCCGCTTGAAAGGGCAAGTTTTTCTAACGAGAAGTGAAATTAAACATTGTCGTCGTGAAAACCTAACTACATACCTTTCTTGGCTCAGATTCTGGCCGAAACTAATCTTAAGCACAGGGTAAGTCAATTTCGTATTTTTTTCCGCAATAGGAGTTCTGGTGTCATTTTATCATTTTTTGCACATCTATAGGCCAGAGTTATAATGCACTCGGTGCGAAAGGTCATCAAAACTCCAGTGCTTTTTGTACCAAAGACCACTTTTTTTTTAAACGAAAAATGGCTTTGAGAGCTCAGCCAATGACATGAATATCAAGGAGAAGGAGATTCATCAATGCATCTGGAGCGTCTGGTAAAAGCAGCAATCACGTATTTTCGCGAGAGCTTACTCCACTAGACAATCTGCGCACAGGATATAATTGGCCTTATCATATCCCTGTAGATCCAAAGGAACCTCCTCGGTGACGAGGCTTTCAACGTAACATTATTAGTCCAGGATGACACCCAAATGCTTAGCTTCTTTGGAGAATTGGATGGTGATGCCTTTAGGCGCTAGATGAGCCAGACCAGACAACTTCCTCCTTCTCATAAAGAGAGCAACCTCATTTTTAATAAAATTAACTGAAAGCCCATTTCTAGGGCGCCAATCAAGTCTTGGGCTGCCTGAGCTTTTAAGCACACAATAGCTAGAGATGATCCAACAGACACCACAGCTACAGCATTCACGTGTGCTAGTGCATAGATCCGCCACACTTCCTCTATGGCGATAATATCGTGCATATCCTTTTTTGTTTTAAAACAAACCAAATCGTTTGGTTACTTCGCAGTAGCGGTGTTTTAATATGGCTGAATAGTTAGATCCTCGCGAAGTTCTCAAAACAGAAGGCAAAGTCCTTTCTGATACTCAAAAGCTAACTTCAGAGAATTGTCGTTAACCCATTAAAGGCTCATGCACCATCATCTCTTGAATTTGTCAAGTCAATACTTATTACTGTTTTAAGTATTTGAAAATAATGAACCGGAAATGTATTGGGTATATAATTTAATTCGTGCGGTTTTTTTTCAAAATTTGAAAAACATGTACAATAGTATTATTCAAAGTATTGCCCATCTGAAGCTATGACTTTTTCCTATCTTTCCTTTTTGGATTCAATCCCGAAAGAACTCCGCCGGCTTGGCAGCCAAGAATGAATCAAGCGAATCTTTGATATTCTGCTCTGATGTGAACCGTTTTTCAGTGAGGGCGTTCTGCATCGACCGGAACAAATGGTAGTCAGAAGGGGCAAGGTCTGGGCTATAAAGCGGGTGGAGTAAGACTTCCCATTAACTGTTTTAGAAATAGTTCTTAACCGGAATAGCAACGTGGGGCCGAGCGTTGTCATGATGAAAAATTATTGCCTCGTGTCTGGTCGCATATTCCGGGCGTTTTTCGGCTACTGCTCTCTTCAAACGGATTAATTGTGTTCGGTAGCGTTGTCTATTGATGGTTTCACCCGATTTTAGCAGCTCATAATACAGCACACTCATCTGATCCCACCACGTCGTGGATATTCGGCTTTGCCGTTGATTTGGCTGGTTGGCCGGGCTTCACATATGATTTTTTGCGCTTGGGGTTGTCGTAATGGATCGATTTTTCATCACCAGCAACAATCCGATGCAAAAGTGACTTCCTTTTGTGGCGTACCAGCAGCACTTCAGACATGCAAAACCGCTTTTCGACGTCTCTTGGGTTGAGTTCAGGTGGAACCCAATTTCCTTGCTTTTGAATATATCAAGCTGCTCTTAAACTTTTTGAAATTGCTGCTTGAGTGACACCCAAAGATTCTGCGAGCTCTTCTTGTGTTTGGCGACAATATTTATAGAGTAATGCTTCCAGTTCTTCATTTTCAAACTTTTTTGGCTGCCTAGGACGTTCATCGTCTTCCAAGCCAAAATCATTAGCTTTAAATCGTGCAAACTACTTTTGGCACATTCGCTCAGTTAGCGCATGTTCACCATAAACTTCCACCAAAATACGATGACTTTCGGGAACAGTTTTCAGTAATGAAGAAGAACTCCCCGCAAAAACCCTTTTTCAGGCACAAAGTTCGACATATTTGAGTGAAAAAAAAATTATTGTTGTTTACGCTTCAAATGAATGACATATACTGAAATGAGGTAAAATGACAGTAGCTTTCCAACGCATGTTCCAATGGAATAATAGCAATGGAATAATACAAGTTACGCCATCTCTTTAAGTTATAGACCCTTTATTAAATTCTTTTACTCGTATACATAGAATCTTTGTTGGTGTATAATTACGATTCTGAATTGGGCAGTTAATTAAATAAAATAGCATGTTTTCTATGCATGCACATTAAAGAATGAACCGAGTTTCTTCTTTCAGTCCACATGAGAGTATATATATATTTAGATACATATTTAACATTAAGGTGGTAAATATAATGCATAAGTAAATTTTTCTTTATTTCCTTTAGTTACTGCATCACGCAAGGAGCCTATGCCTGGGTGGATCCAGGGTGTAAATGGACCGACTGGACTAATGATTGGAGCTGCCAGAGGTGTTCTTCGTTCAATGCATTGTAATCCAGATTTTCCAGCAACAATTATTCCCGTCGACACTGCTATAAATGCCTTAATAGCTGCTGGATGGGACCGTGGCAATAAAAAAGCAACAGGCATTGATTTTATCAATGTTTGCCTTTCAAACAAAATGCTGATCACTTGGGGTGAGAGTATAGAATCTGGGAAACGATTCTTTTATGAAACTCCGCTGAGTTTTTCACTGTGGTATCCCAATGGTTCCATAAAGAAAAACTATTGGGAGCACTTATTCTGCGTTATATTCTTTCATTACCTCCCAGCTTACTTTATCGATTTCTTCTTATTCCTCTTCGGCCAGAAACCTTTGTAAGTTTTCAGTTGTGGCGTTATTAAAAAAATTATTTTTATAACAGCTTTATCTTGTAGTTTGGTAAGGGTGCAAAATAAAATTTCTGGCGGACTGAAGCTTCTGCAATACTACACAACGAAGACCTGGGAATTTAAAAACGAACGATTCTGTGAGTTAAGTTCTAAATTAAGTACCATAGATCAGGAATTGTTTGATATTTGCGAAGAGCAAATGAACTGGGAGGAGTACATACGAAATTATATCAAAGGGATGCGCACATTCATGCTGGGCGAAACTTCAGCAACCTTGCCAGAAGCGAAGAAACTCCTAAGGCGTCTCTATATTATTGACCGATTAGTATCAATTGTTTTCTTTGCACTGATATTCCTCATGCTTTGGATGAACCTGGATAGCATGGTGGAGAGGGGAGATATATTATTGAGACATTCCCTAAATATGATAATTGGTAACGAGAACATTACCTTAGTCGCAAGCGAATAGATGATCTTTAAATATAAGATATATTTACTGATATTTACATCTGATATTCATGTGTATTTTCTCATTTCATTGTTCATTTTGTTCATACATACCATAAGTATATATGTTATGTATGTTTTTCGTATATTTTTTTATTAAATGTAATTATAAGTTTTAAATAAAATAAAATAAAAACATATTATATTTAAGCGCTTTACTATTTGTGCATATACTTATGTACATATTCTATAAGTGTCTGGAAAAAAAAGTATCCAAATTTGGGCATATGCATTAGTCAATTTTCTCATACGAAATCTTTATAACCTATCATATATTTTCTTAAAAGAAAAGAAAACACTGTAACTTTCTTACTATTTTGGTACAAGTCGATGCAGTTATAAAAAGCTAGGTCCGAATCATAGAACATAGCACATTATGGCTTACTAAGGTCTTACAAAGAAAAGGATAATAACAAAAAGAATATTTGCAAGCTTACTCCCTACCATGCATGTTTATAATAAAACTTTTAAAGAATGGGGTTGGTAGCCCTAAAAAATTTATTTTAATAATCACTGTTATTACAGTCCCACAAAATTCGACTCTGGATCCCATTTTTTTCACTTTTACTAACTCAATTTTTAGTCTTGATGTAAAATTGGGGTGAAATCTGTTTTGATCCAATGAAATGACTTTGTTTGATATGTAAAAAATGCTTAAATAGTATTTTACAAATAAAATAAGTGATAGGAATGTGGAAAATATGATAAAAAGTACATGCTCGTCGCTAGACGATATGCGACGCTACATCTTACAGTGGTTCCCAGGCGGAAAAAATACCGAATATGAAACAAGTTGCATAGTACCTTTAAGTGACAATAACTCGATTTCGGATGATTTTTCTCACGAAGAGAATTTTGAAACAAAGCTTTTCGAGGTGAAATCATATTTTCTAACTCGGTTAAATGCATCTGTTTCGGGTCCCTTATCACTCACACATTACCAATCAAGAGCACAATGCTCGAATAAAATAACCACCTATCTAGTATATTAGAACAACAGAATAGGATATTGGAGCAGTTTAATGATACAGCTAGGTACATCGCAAACACTTCTCAGCCTGACTCTGAGCTTAAATTGCCTCATCTCAAAATCGAACCTTTCACTGGCAAATACGAAGATTGGATATCATTCCATGATCTGTATACAAGCATCGTCTATAAGAATGAAAACTTATCCAACATCAAGAAATTCCAACTTCTAAAAACACTCGTTAAGGATGAAGCGGCTGCCTTATTAAGATACACCATAGCCTCTGATTATATCGAGGCTTGGGACAAATTAGTCCAGCTTTACAGTAAGAAAAGATTCAGATTTAGATTCAAGGTTGATAATTGTGACGATTGGTTAGTTCATATCTTGCTTCAGAAATTAGAGACTGAAACAAAATGTCTCTGGGCCCATGAAAATGGCGATAATGACTACAACTGGAAATGTTTTATGGCTTTTCTATAGTGTCATGTCAGCAAGCTGCTTATAAAGGATCACAAGCCTCCAATCCATTAAGTTCTTATGGTACTAGTCAGAAAAAGTCGAGGACCTTTGTAGCGCAAGCAGGCAAATGCAAGTTAGGTTGTTTTAAATACCACGTAATATGCAAATCTAGAAACTGCAAATATTGTAATAAATGACATAGCAGTCTTTTGTTTTTTTTCGCAAAACAATATCTCGCCTCGTTCCACGCTAGCTTCTGCTATGACTATGACTGCTCAGTCGAACCACATCAAGATGGTTTCACTCTCAACCATGCCTCGGTCTCACGTTTTCCTAACGACAGCTTTTATGTGGGTATACGACAATCACGGTTCACGTTTCGCTTATCGCGCCTTATTGGACTCAGCCTTGCAAACCAACTTTATAATGTTATCACTAATAGCAGCCTTAGGGATACCCACCGAAGAAACAGCCTTATCGGTTCGAGGAATTGGACAACTTCTCAAAGCTGTCAATAAGAAATCGGACATAATAGTCAGCCCACGTACTTCGGACCAAGCCTTTAAAACAAACATTAAATTCTACGTACTTGAAGGGATCACTAGTCACGTATCTCAAATCGATATAGATGTTCAGCAATTGAACTTACCTTGCATCTTACAATATTTCTAGCAGACCCATTTTTTAATTTATCTGATAAGATCGACTTGCTGATAGAGGCAGAATTCTTCTATGACATATTAAAACCAGAACAGTTAGACCTAGGAGCTGAAAATCTAGTCTTACAAAACTCATCTTTCGGTTGGCTTGTCACTGGCAGATTTACCTTTAAACTAGACCCGATCAAATCAATTAATCCAGCTGGCCTATTTGTTTCAAACGAAGACTAAGACATTCATATTTCGAAGTTTTGGGAGTTAGATTACTGCATTGAAGAAAGCAAGTCCTTATAAGCGGAGGAAACTGAATGCGAACTACACTTTCTACAAAACACCCACCGTAACCCTGATGGTAGATCGGGGATTGATGAACGGATTTCATAATTAGGATGTTCAACGCTGCAATCACTCAGACAACTTTCTTAAATTGAGCACAGGTTCAAGCTTGATTCCCACTTAAAATTGGAGTATTCGAACTTTATAAAGAAAAATATCTCGCTTGGGCATATGACCCTCATTCAAAACCTTAATGCGGACATTTCTGACAACGTTTATTATCTTCCACATCATGGCGTTTGGAAGCTGTCTAGCTCTACTACCAAATTAAGAGTGGTGTTCTATGGTTCGTCAAGGACTACAACCGGAATCTCATTGAACGACACTTTAATGGTTGGACGTTCATGCCAGGACCTTTTTGCGACATTGAGAAAATATTTCGGCAAGTCTGGATTAACGAAGAGGATAGGCGTTTTCAGAGAATTCTTTGGCGATTTCACGACATGGATCCTATAGGTATCTATGAGTTACGGTCACGTATGGACTCAGTTATACCACACATTTATTAACTCGATGTATAGTCAAACTTGGTGAAGAAGATAAAACACATTTCCTGGCTAAACAAATTCTCTGTAGGGACATTTACATCGATGACCTTTTTGCCGGGGAGTAGAACAAACGAAGAAGCCAGAGTATTACGAACTGAATTAAAGGAGTCAGGGCGTTTATAATCTACGTAAATGGGTCTCCAACTCTCAAGAAGTTCTTTACGATATATCGTTGGATGATCATGAAATGTCGGATGTAGATTTTAACCTAGATGGAGAAATTAAAACACTTGGACTTAAATGGCAACCATCAAGGTATATCTTTAAGTTTACCACTACGAACCTATAAGCAAATCCTACGAAGCGACTCGTGCTATCAGAAATAGCAAAGCTATTTGATCCATTAGGGTTACTAGGACCAACTATGATCAGAGCTAAATTGCTCATGCAAGAGCTGTAGAGAAGGAAATGTCTGGGATGACCCGCTACCTGAAGACTTGGAACGGCGCTGTATCAGTCAATGTTCAGTCAGACCAGATCCCCGCAATGTCATTAGTGTGGCCAATTATTCCCATCTCGAACTCCATGGTTTCAGCGACGCCAGCGAGCAGGCATATGGGGCAAGCTTGTACATACGTAGTTTTGACTGCCATGGTAACATCTCCTTACATTTGCTCGGTTCATAAAGCCATGTAGTTCCATTAAAAGGTCTCTCTCTACCACGTCTTGAACCTTGTGGCTCCCATTTGCTTAGTCAGCTTATCAAACAAGTAAAGGGTTCTATAAATCGGGAATTCAACAATGTTGCTTGTTGGTCTGATTCAGCTATAGTCCTGGCATGGAAATCTGGTGACATCCGTCGATGGAATACATACGTTTCAAATAGGGTAAACGAGATAGTCGCGACTTGCAGTCCGTTGAATTAGCGTCAAATTCCCATAGATCAAAACCCGTCGGACTAACTAACACGTTCGATCGATATACATCGAATCTCCACGAAAATGTATTATGGTGGCACGGTCCATCGTTTCCCTTCGACTCGACATGGTGTTTTGAAACACGTCCCGATGACGTTCAAATCTCAAAGGATGATGCGGAATCTGCTAACCTTGAGCTGCGACCACTAAGACCCAGTCACTCCTACTCAACTGTTGATACTATATTCCCCCTCGACTTATTAATAAATAGAACCTCTAGCTATTCTCGACTTATTTGCATAGTAGCATATTGCTTACGGATTATCGAGAGGACACGCAAGGACAATCAAGCTCGACCATTGCTCCAAATATCGCTAGCTGAACAGCAATTAGCTTTACCATATGCATCTTGGTTAAGCAAATTCAACTCAAATTGATTGAATTAAACCGTAAAATCAGCAAATACTATCAGTCACTTAAGTTCTTGATAACCGGGATGTCTTCAGGGTGGGAGATATATTGTAGTTCCAGGTAGACATCCGATTCTTTTCCCATCGAAGGTTAGGTTCACACAACTCCTGTTTGACGCAGAACATAGCAGATTGCTTCACGCAAGACCTCAATGGTTTCTTGCGTCCATACGTCTGAAGTTTTGGCCACTCAATGGAAGGAAGTACGCTTGGACAACAACTCGTGGCTGCATTGAATGCTTCCACGCTAAGCCCCCTGCAGTAAGTCAGCTAATGTCAGATTTACCGAAGGATAGAATTCGATAGAATAGAGCATTCCAGATCTGCGGTGTGGATTACGGAGGTCTCTTTTCTATCCTGCGCACAAGGGGAAGAGGTGCCAAGACGTCTAAGTCATACATTGCACTTTTTATATGGTATGTCTGCCTATAAAAGCAATTCATATCGAGCTCGTGAGTGAGCTAACAACATCGGCTTTCTTAGCAGCACTCAAGAGATTTATTTCACGACGCGGACGTTGCTCACGGACTTACAGCGACAACGCGACCAACTTTGTCGGAGCCAAGGGAGAACTCAAGGATCTATTTAAATTGCTTTGCGATCCCCAGCACAAGGACAAGGGCGGTGAATTTCTAAGAGGAAAAAGCATTGAATGGAGATTTATTCCCGCGGGCTCACCTCATCAAGGCGGGTTGTGGGAAGCTGGAATAAAATTTACGAAGCATCATCTGAGGCGAATACTAAAGACACACCACTTTACGTTCGAAGAATTTAGTACCCTGCTCAAGCAAATAGAGGCTGGTCTGAATTCACGCCCCCTGATACCTGTTTCCTCGGATGCAAATGACTTTAAACCGTTAACCCCAGCGCATTTTTTGATTGGGGAATCGCTGATGGCTATCCCTGAGCCCAACCATATCGACACAAGAATAAATTGACTATCACGATGGCAGGTAATTCAACAATGCGTGCAACATTTCTGGAAACGCTGATCACAGGAATACCTATCTACACTCTATCTTCGATCAAAATGGCAGCTAACCCACAAAAATTTGAGAGTTAGCGATATGGTCCTCATGAGATGAGAATCGTCCGCCATTGCAGTAGAACCTAGGAAGAGAAGTAGATGTCTTTTTGGGACCGGATCAGCTCGTGCGCACTATCAAGGTCAACACGAGAAATGGATATGTTTGCAGAGCTGTTCACAAACTTTGTCAGCTTCCAGTTGAGCAGCCTTCGGATATTATACAATAATATGGTGGGCGAAATGTTGAGGCGGCAACACTTAATCTTAATGTCATTTTTATACTCTCTTTCTATTGTGTTACCTAACTTACTGTACAGTCCACTCGCGTCTTTCATACCAAGCACAATAAAGTTGAGTTAACGATAAAACGGACTTAGTTTTTTTTTTTATCGATCTCATTTCAAGAACAGTCGGCGCTCGCATACATTAAGTTTTATAAATTTTTTTAAAACACTTCTTTATTTAGAGAAATAATTTTTTTATTAAATATATTATAGTAATATGTGCTTAATGTAACTAAAATTCTTGGTTAAGATTCCTGTTGCTGGAAGAATGCTCTTGCGTCGACGTCCAAAAAATAAGTTGCCAAACGGTAAACACAATTGCTCAGCACCTATTGACCTGAGATAAAAAAAAACCCAATCTGCATTTTATTAAAAATATCATAATCTAGTTAGTAAACTAGAATATTTTGAAAAAAATAAAATTGTAAGATACTAAAAAAATACTAAATACTAAAAAAATTAAAAAATATATATTGGGTTAACTGGACAACCAGTCTCTGAGAAATATTGTTTACCGATTCATAAAAGTCATTTTCCAATAAGGCGTTTGATATATACATTTGATATATGTATATATATATTTGTGAAAAAATACAATTTTGTTTTTTAAGTTTGTTTAATAAACTTATTTTTCGCCAGTCATCGATACTAGAATCAAAAATTTTATCGAATGCCTCTTCATGCTCTTCACGAGATTATTTTCTTGATATCCGAGTATCTTTGAAAAGAGTAACAAAATAGAATGAATTTGACACATGTAAAAAATGGACAGTGCGTTTATTTCGAGAGGCAAACTTGAATGAAATTAGACTTATAGGGTTGAAGTTCTTGGCGAACGGTATAAAGCCTGTTCGCCAGGGTTTTTGTTTGTATCTCAGTGCAAGGCTAGCACAGAAAAATCTCTTTAGAGCTACCAGCAGCTGGCCCATACCTTTTAGTATCATAACTGGGTATATTTTATCGGTTCCAAGCGAATGGAACCCATTAAAGAAAGCGACAGCATGTTTAGTGATATCATCCTTCACCACAACCAATGAAAGATACTTTCCAACCACTGGGTGTTGTGCAATTGCGATCAATAACAGCTTCATGTGAAGTAACAGCTTCCGACTAGGTTACCTCGGAGCAAAGTTTCATGGAGATATGATCATGATATGGAGAGTCTCTGCTTTCGCCTCAGCTAAGGTGACTTCAGATTTTCTGAGTGCTTAAAGCGTGGTTGATTTTCCCTTTTTGAAGGCTTTGACAAACCTGCTGCTTTCACCGACAGTTTCGATCTCTTCACAAAGGTCTTTATAAGAAGTCTTCTTCGAAATCTTGATTAGCTTTTTATTTTCTTTTTGCTTCGATCTATAAAAGCCCCGGTCATCCTCCAAATAAGTAATGACTTCCTTAGAAGTTTTCTGGTGTCTTTACGTATTCGCTAGAGATTTGTGTTTCACCCATGATTAGCCGGGCATGTCAGTTCGAATTACTTGGTGAGGGTGCCGTTTATAGTCTGAACAGCTTCCTATAGCTTTTCTTTTTTCACGAGTTTAGGGGAAGCGCTGTAAGATTTGCCAAGCTCTGCATTAAATATTGTCCAGTTCGAATTGACTCTATTCCTCCTCTAAGAAGGGTAGAGTTGCTCGAAACAAGCAATCAAAAGCAGCACTATGGTGGCTGGGGCAACATGCCGCAACCCAATTCAGCAATATTTTGGATTATTTTTCTTGACACACGTAGTGTTGCGTTTTCGTTATGAAAGACTAAGTCTTTTCTGATGGCCAAATATGAGCGGAAAGATCTGTACGTGTACGTACTACCTTGAATTTATTCAGAAAATTAAAAATACATGTTTATTTATCTAAATATATATTGTCCCCTTTAAAATAATCTCCATCGACTGCAACACACTTATACCAGCGCTTGATCCAATCCTCTAAACATTTTTTATATTCGGTTTTCGGTATGTCCATCAGTGCTTTCTGTGATTTTTCCACTTCTTCTCGGCTGCTGAAACGCGTTCCCCGTAGTGGTTTTTTAACTCGATTGAACAAAAAGATTTCACAGGGAGCCAAATCAGGTGAATTCCGTGGCTGTTGGATGGTATTTGTTGCATTTTTCGTCAAAAAACTACGAATAATGATGGCACTGTGCGACGGAGCGTTATCATGGTGCAGAATCCATAAGTTTTCTGCCCACAATTCTGGTCTCTTTCGGCGAATTTTTTCACGCAAACGTCTCATAACACACAAATAATACTCTTTGGTAACTGTCTGGCCCTCTGGCGAAAATTCATGATGCACTACACCGTTATAATCTATGAAAACCGTGAGTATTGCCTTCTTTTTTGACTGAAAACGAAGTGTTTTTTTTGGTCTCAACTCATTTGGTGAACGCCATTCACTTGTCTGATGTCTGGATTGCGTGTCGTTCTCATAAACCAACATTTCGTCTCCAGTAATGATCTTTTGATGAATGTGGGATCGGATTCAGCCTCGCAAATCATCTCTTTTGCGACGTCAAAACGGTCTCTTTTTTGCATGAAATTGAGGTCTTTTGGCATCGACTTTGCTGCTACACGACGGAAACCCAAATCATTACCCAAAATGTATTGGACAGATCCATAGGCAATGTTCAAGTCCTCCACTATCTCTCTAATGCTTAATTTGCGGTTATTGACCAACGTTTCTTTTACTTCATCAATGTTTTCGTCGGCTTTCGATGTCGATGGTCTGCCACTGCGTTCATTATCTTCGATGACTCACGATCATTTTTGAACCATTAGTGTCACTGGTAAATGAGCGTTTTCTTTAGAGAATCGTTGCCGAAACACTTTTTCAACATTTCCAACGTTCGCGCACCATTAAATCCGTTTTTTACACAAAATTTAATACAAGTTCGTTGCTGCAAATTTAAACCCATTTCTTAAATTGAAAAAAAAACCCCAACACACACGGAGATAGATGTGCTCTGGATACGTAACTTTTGCAAATGTCAAGCTATGACGCTAAGATTTAGAGGGAATGTCAACAACAGATGTACCAACTTAACAAAAAAAAAAAACAAGAACTCAAATCGGAACAATGGGAGCGCCACACGGTGACGCCACCGGGAACTGATTATTTTCATTAATTTTTATAGAGGATTCCTCTAAATGAACATCGAACTTGTCTAGTTGTAGGGGCTAAGTAAGGTCAATGAATCTCGAGAAGTTTCTCTAGACGAGTCCTGAAACTAAACGATGCTCCCCCTCCTTCCTTCCACCATCACGACCAAATCTTTTCATCCTGGGCGGATCAAGGTGTCATACGACCCTGGTTGAGAGCCCAGCATCTCTAAAAATAGCTCAGTCGCAAACGGAGTATCCGGATGCCTGGCAATCTCCGGATTAGCTAGCTTTATCTACCTTATCTAGTTTGTGGCAGACCACGGACTTGCCGCTGCTGAAAAACTCCTCCCCCTAAGGAGGAATCAGGGGCTCAGCCGCATGGGCAAGATCCATCTAAGCGCTCTATTCAAGATGTCAAAATACATCACGCATAATTAAAACCTTCGGATCTATTCCGGAGCTGGAAAGAAATTCGGACATCAAGAGTAAGAATGAGTGGGCCAACAAAATCCTAAAAGACGGATTGACCACTGCTCTCTCTAAGAGTTCGTTGGAGGAAACCATGCCGTTCCCAAAAGGCCCAAAACCTTAAACACCAACATTCCAGGGCCATTGAATACTTCTGATTTTCTCTATTAAAAAAAATATTGTTAGTTATTTCACTTGATGTAATGTTTATGCTTATACTCGTAGTTGAAAAAAAAAAAAATTTAAAAAAATTCTGACCGCGCTATTTTCAACAAAGGTGTGTTACCTACAGAAGACACCGGGCATTATTTGTACTTCTCTGATACCCATTAGTTTCTATATAAGTAAAACAACTTTTTTTTCAGAAAGTATTGGCTTTTATTTAAAAAAAGGGATAGTATTTATTTTGATATAAAACTAAGTATTATAGATTAATTTATTGTGGAACATATACCAACATTTCAAATGCAAGCCAACGTTACACTTAGCGTACATTTTTCGTGTGCATTGGTGGCAATATCCGCACCGCCGGCCGTTGAGAACAATCTGTTTCCTTGTGATCATCGGCGCTACCTGTAGACCTTCTCTTGAGACCCTAATCTAAACTGGAACTTCACAAGACATATCACGGTTGCATTCTTTTCATATTTTAAAGATAAGTGGTTACAACATTTCTGCGAAAATCGCAATAGGTTCAGTTATTTGCTAATCGTTTTTTTTTTTTTTAAAGCAAAACGTTTTGACAAGCAGCGTATTGACCAAAAGAAAACAAAGGGTACCACCAGTTTTTACCGCGAAGACTTACCCTCATGGAGTCAATATTTTCATAAAACGGTCAATTCCACCCATAAACTTATAAGGCATCGTTACAACAGCTGGGCAATCAACCTGAATTTTTTTCCGTTTTTTATTTATGATCCATTTTTGAAATAGGTCTCAATCCGTGGCAGTTTGATGCAACTGCAACAATACTGTTATCGTGCCACTAAGCTACAATAATTTCACAAGAAAAATAGATGATACAGCTCACCTCTAGGCCTCTTTTTCATGTCTTTGGAATTTGGATAGTTCCCGTTCCTCCTACATTTTGTTCTTGCAAATATTTTAGCGGAGGTAAGCCAGTGAAAAAGTTGTCAAAATACAAATTGTACGGTCCTAATTTCTGTGGTAATTTAGAGCGTATCACCAAAATAACTGCAGCTTCTAAGCCATATTGTGGTTGCATTTTGAGGGTTAGACGGGAGGCGCCTTAATACAACTCAGAGGTTACCAAGTATCCATGGATGCGTTGTTTGTTTCTATGTCTACTGAAGTATGGAACTATAGTTTCACCTATAGAAATGTGTGAGGAACACGCTTTGATTGAAATTTGATGTAAAATTTTCATCAAGTTTTGTAAAATACTGGCGAATTCTAGCAAATTTGTCGTTGGGCGGTAATGATGTAGTATCGCAAAGTTGTAAATATTGCTAAATCTCGAAAAGTCTCATGCTAGAAGCTACCAGTTCACTGTGGATGTCACTCTTTACTTCCCAGAGCATTCGCATATACTTAGGTGTCAAGTAAGCAGTGAACAACAAATAAGTTACTCATATCTGTTATGAATTGCACTATAGCTTCACTGTACAGCAACTCAAAACATTCAATTGCCATCAGCTCCTCCAGATAATTAAAAAAAAAACTTCATCAAAGTCCCCTTTATCACAAGCAGTGAAAGAAGTGTTGTTGCCCCACCATTTTATGGTATTCTTCTTTTTTCTCTTTTTTCTTCGGAGCAGAAACATTAGCTTCTTCTTCATCTTCCTTCTGATTATTTTTACAAATGTCTTCTGAATAATATAGCCCATTTTGTAGCTCTACTTGAGAACGAACCAGACGACTAAGTTGCAGCAAATTAGCTTCGTTTTCATCTCCACTTTCTTCGTCAGTAACCATGGCATCGTCAGGAAGAAACAAAATAATGTCGCCAGGGACCTCACCGGTCTCTTACTCCTCGATGATTTCAGCTTATGTCAACTTGTAAGACGTTAGTTTTAAAATCCCATCACTATGAATCGGCAAAGCAAACGCAGCGTTAATTTTGTTACAATACCGCTCAGTGTCACCTACAGGTGAAACTTTATATTTTAAACGTTATTGTAACCATGCCAAGTGTTATTTTTATAGTAAAATAGAAATGTTTCATAGCTAATAGATTCATTTACCACATGCAATTATAATTAACCCAGTTTGTATTGCACAAATAACACCAATAAGAAAAAAATTTAATACACACGAAAGACTTATATAAATTTGACAGAAAATGCAATGCTAGTGTAGTCAGAAAAAAAATAATATAAAGGCAGCTTATATTTTTCTAGTGATAATGGTAAAATACAAAAATTCATTTACCATTAAACTAAAAAAAAAAAAAAAAAAAAAATTAAAACCTCTGCCACCTAGAGGTGAAACTGGGAACTGAACAGTTAAAAGATTGCGGTAATCGATAGAAGCCGTTGGATCGATTACACCTAAACGGTGGCAGTTGGTCAAGTTGAAACTTTCGGGCAACTTTTTTGGCCATTATGCGGGAAAACCCCGGACCACCTCCCATCACAAGTGACGCTGGCTGGCACCAAGGCCACGTCAAGCTCATCGCATGTCAAGACCAAAGATCTCTCGATCTTTTCACGAAAGCCATAGGTGGTTTAGAAGGGATTTGACCAGGTGGAAAACTCGAAGTCGTGCCTAGGGAGGATATCGCTAGCAGACGTAGAGCCCGCACCTGGATTTCAGCCGAACTTAACATAAAATCAAAAAGTGACTCTCCTTTATCGTTGATGAGCGTTAGCATTACAGTACCAGTACCACCCTTTCTAGGTTATCACCAGAGAGAAGGCTCACATAATCGTGGCTAAGATACGCCGATGCCAGCCACTAGGAGCCTTTTTTAGTCTCTAGCCTGGCAACGGTTAAGTCGGGGTCGCTGAGATTAGGAATTAAAAATGCATTAAGGATACGTTTAACTAGTATACAAGTTCTAAACTTTCCTTTGTGTTTTGTATAGAATGGAGCGTATTAAGGTTTCCACAAGTCAATGAACTAAGCTTTCCGCGATTCATTGTTCCTGGATTAGGATGATATCTTTTGCGTTTTTGGAAAGAATCAGAATAAATGCAGCCGAGCCCTTTTCTAAGTGGTGGAGATTAATCTGGATAAACCGTATCATTCCAACAATTTCCCAGAGTGGCCTCTATCTTAGTGGAGTTGTTCGAGTCCTCCGATTCTGATGATGAGCCCAAGAGCTCATCTTCTTCATTATTTGCAACATTGACAATGAGGCCACTTTTATAAAAAGAAACCGACAGGGAGTGCTAGATATCACTCTTGTCTCAGACAACATTACTCAAATGCTAACGAACTGGATGGTATCGGCTGAACACTCGTTTTAAGACCACAGATACATCCAATTCAGCCTAAGTGATGCTCCCTCCAATCAAACAGCATTCCGGAACTACCAGAAAGGAATACTGTCAGAGAAACACTATCCTTTGAACTCTCAAGTCTCAAGAAAAGTGACTGACCGGTACTCATACAAAGAATCCCTTAAACTGAGGAAAACAGCGCCTCAAACCCTGGAGATCATTCAGTGAAAAAATTACAGAAACCTCTGAGGCATCACGGCTAAGAAAAATCCTCCCTACAAATCCTATGATACCTACTTGTTTGATGGCTCTTGGACCCCATTTTACCAGTAGCTCCTTATTCGGTCAGTAGTAAACAAAACAGGACTACTGCAACCGTGATCAAAATTCATGATCTGATTACAAGAGACAAACGTTGCAAAGCTTCAAACCATACAAGTCTGCGGGTCGACGGTATAATACCGGCCAAACTACAAAGGTCCTTAGATATTATCTTGTCCACGCTGGAGAACATAATGAGGAGCTGCGTAGAAATGATCCACATTCCACTGTCATGGAAAGAAGTCAATGTAGTTTTCATTGACTTGACAAGGCCAGAAAATGCTCTCATGATATCCTCTTTCAGTTTAATCTTAACAGATTTACCCGTTGGGCGGATCGCTGTGGATTGAAAGTTAACCCCCATGAAACTGATATTGTTCTCTTTTCCAGGAAATATAAAATACCAACTATAGACCCTCCCTTAATAAACGTTACCAATTTAGTGTGTTCCGATACAGCAAAATACCTGGGTCTCATTTTTGACAGAAAACAAAATTGGAAACCTAACATTCAAGAAAGAGTCAAGAAAGCTACAGTAGCTTGATCTTCTTGCAAGAAAGCTATTGGAAACAAATGGGGCCTTTAAACTTGTATAACCCACTGGCTATACATCTCGGTCATAAGACCAATACTCACCTACGGTATGGTTGTGTGGTGGACGGCTTTAGACATTGCAGCCAACTGCAACAAATTAAGCAGAGTCTAAAAAATAGCATGTCTATGCATAAGTCGAGCTCTACGCTCCACTCCCTCCGCGGCTTAAGCTACACACCTGAAATCGACTGCACAGTGAACAGATAATTTATTTGGCCACTCTAATATTCCTAATATATTAAGAATACATATAGAGAACATCGATTACACCATACCTAAACTTCAGTTTGACAAAAACTTTCATGCGATCTTCCCCTCTAGGATATCCGCATCTTTTCGGATAGTCAGGCCGATATCAAGTCCTAGGACTCGGTCTCACTAAACTCTAAAACCGCCCTTGAATGCCGATCATGGCACAGCAGTTCAACCTACACCTTTGTTGAGTACCGGGCCACAGGGACACTCCTGAAAATTGAAGGGCCAACGAACTTGCCAAAATTGGAGCCACTCTACCTATTCTACCGGAAAAGAGTAACATACTTATACCAATCGTTACGTGCAAATTTTTATTTAAACTTGATGCTAATAAAAGAACAGACTTTATGTGGACCGGTGGGCCAACATATCTTGCGACCGAACAGATCTGGCAAAGCTGGATCTGAATCGCTCTAAGAGTCTGATTCTTCTAAATAGGAAACATGCCAGAGCCATCATAGGTGTCATCACTAGACACTGCCTTATAGGCAAGCATGCAAGAAGGCTTGGCGCAATCTTACTTAAGAAAACTTATCGTCCGGTTCCGACATTAGTTTCAGTTTTCTTTTGCCTATTATGGTTGAAATTTTACTCGTAACCGCAAGGGTTAAACACAATGATGGACTGTGGTGAGTTTAAGCCAGCTTAATGAAATACCTCATTACATGTAAATAGTATTGCATGACCATAGTAGGATTTTGCTCGGTTTCGTCAATTTCCATTAATTTTAGTGGGTTAAAGCAGTCTCAATTGACACTCGGAACGAAAATTCTGGCGGATATATTTTCTACTCAAAATCACATATTATTTTCTGACAGTTCGTTGACTGGAACAAATTCATATGGGAAGTTAAAATTCGGTACGGAATAAGATTAATAAATTTGTTAAAGAAATTTTTGTTTTCAAGTACGTATTGTGTTAAAAGTTTGAGGAAAGATACGTTAATTTTGAAATAGGTGTTTGCGAAATGTTTCGATGCCTTAGTTTAAATAGAATCGTGCTTCAAAAAATGTAAGCAAAGCACTTGTGAAATACGAAGGAATTGCTTTTGTTGTTATTTTTCTGTTCAATGTTAAGTCCTTAGTGAATAATTTAAGGTGTTTATTTAATATATTGTTAAACAAGTCAATAATATTATAGCAGCATATTTCAAAAGGAATATTTTTGTTGGCGAAAGTAAAAAGTTGAAGGAAATTGGCTTGGTTTTTAAAATGTAATTGTAGCAGGATCAAATAAAAGAGAGTAATTGCAACCAGTACTCAGCATTCTTTCACCTCCACCAAGCGAAATAGTCTTTTTGAAATACTCTGCTATGAGTATATACATACATACATAAGTATAGGGTTTTCCAATAGGAACTTCACAACTTTGAATTTAATTTGTGACCGCACTCTTCCACTAATCATCAAACTGTCACTGTCAATTTATTCAGTAAACTCAACATTTTCATCATGATGAATTTCATCATCAAAACCCATATGTGCTTCATGAATCACCACTTCATCCACAAAAAAATAACTGTTTGGTGCGGTAAGTATGGTGAGCGTGTTATCTCAAGACATGAGCCAGTCGATTGGCCGCCTCGTTCGTGCGATTTAACGCCGCTTGACTATTTTCTGTGGGGCTACGTTAAGTAATTGGTTTATGCCAACACGCCGACGACGTTAGAAGAGCTTAGAGCCAAGATTGAACGCGAAACAGCGGCCGTTTCGGCCGAACTGTGTGGCCCAGTTGTTGACAATTGGGTCCAACAAATCGACCGCTGTGAACGTGCCCGCGGTGGCCATATGAACGAAGTCGAGTTCCATTCCATTCCATGTTTTGATTGTACTTCAAGCCAATAATAAAGTTTTTGAAATATCTCATATGGTTTGCCTTTTATTTAAAAAAAAGGTGTCGAGTCGTTATTAGAAAACCCTATATATATATTTTTATGCAAGATTCCACCTATGTAAACTTGATTTGTTTTACCATATAATAACAAAACAAAATCACCATATTTCACAGAATTCGTTAATTATATTATGGAAAAATAACACAACAATTTCTTCGTGTTTTATTGTACAAGTGCTTTGCTTACATTTTTTGGGCACGTTTCCATTTAAATCAGGCTATCTAAAAACTTCACAAGCACTTATTTCGAAACTCTCATATTTTCACTGGACATTTTAACTTTATAGTTATAAAGAAAGCAATAATTTCTTTAACAGATTTTATTTATTTATTTATTTTTTTTTTATTTTTTTTGTTTCACCCCAAAATTAAACTTAACACATGAATTTACTCCCGATAACGAGCTGTCAGAAATCAGTCTGTGGGTAGAAAAAAAATGCCACCATGGGGCGCTGAAAGCACTTTACCGAGTGTTAGTAGAATAATGGCGTTTTCATTTGGGCAGTCAGAAGCCCTTTTTTTGTGTACTCCGATTTTATTTCTAAAGTAACACATATTATCTTCTTTTGTTTTGCAAATAAATTTGAACACTTAAGGATAATAAATTGCCCAAAGACAGCCTATTGCACGAAAACAGAAATCTAGTTTGACGCACAATATTATTTGAGGTTTATACATTTTGACATAAGATCCAGGAAAAAAGTTTTGATTTTCAAATGAAAACGAGAAACAAAATTTTGTTTCTGAAAAAATTACGGGAAATGGTTTTACGTCACTTTTCTTCTCCAGAGTATGGAGAAAAACCCATTCGATGCTAAAATTTTACGGCTGGCACAAAAATAAAAAACAAAAACATTGCTATGGTACAGGAATTTTTGTTTTCCATTTATTTTTTTGACATTTTGACATTTATCCCTTCTATTGCAAGATGCAATCATTTTGAGATTTTCAATTATCTCTATTTATTTTCTATTTTATTTTATGCTTATCTGATCTTATATTAATAACAGTTCGTTCGTTTGTAATATTGCTACGACCTTTTCCACAAGTAGACCAATATTAAATCCCAAATTATTATTCATTCTACTTGTTTGATTGAGATCTCATATTTTTCGTGAATTTTTTTAATATATTTCTTTTTTTATTGCTTAATTATGAATCGTTCGCAGAATTTGGAAACGATTATTCTTAGCAAACAAAGTGTATCTACTCTCATGAATAAGTTTTATTTCAACAAATAGTGACATCTATATTTCATTTGTGATTCCACACATGAACAATCGCCTTAAGTTATTCAATTGTTCAGAAAATTGGCAACAGGAAATGGATTTCCACCATTTGCCAGTAACTACATTTGACACGTATAAGAGTTCGCTTCATGAAAAATTTGTCACTGCTCCGTCTTTCTTTCTCCGTCTGCTGAAGTGATAGGACGAGTTGTAAGATTTTAGGATGGTAAGTGGTAATTGCGATTGACTGCTTAATTTCGGTGAAAATAGAAGCGTACGGGTGCTTATCGGCTAATCTAATAAAATTCCTACGCTTACCCGCGTGTTTTTTTGTTGCATAAACTTATTTTAACAGTTTTAATTAAACGATCCTAATTTTTATCTACAGTCTCATCGTAAATTTTCCGCGCCTCGACATGGCTCTATGGCTTTCTACCCCAAGAAGCGCTCGACCAGACATCGTGGTAAGGTTAAGGCCTTCCCTAAGGATGATCCCTCAAAGCCAGTTCATCTAACGTGCTTTGTGGGTTACAAGGCCGGTATGACTCACATAGTCCGTGAGGCTGACCGTCCTGGATCAAGTAAGTTTTTTTTTTTTTTTCTCAAAAGTATACTTCGATACACATGTTCTGATGAGAAAAAAGTTAAAATTTATGGTTAGAAACACATGAATAACCGTGATTATAATTAACTAGGGCGGACTGACTGCTACTTTGCAGTCTGCTTGCTCTCTTACTAAACACAACTAAATCATGGAAATTCCGTTTAACAGAGATCAACAAGAAGGAGGTCGTAGAAGCTGTTACCATTTTGGAAACTCCACCAATGATGGTTGTCGGAGCTGTTGGTTACATCGAGACTCCATTTGGTCTACGAGCTTTGGTCAATGTTTGGGCGCAGCATTTGTCTGAGGAATGCCGTCGTCGCTTCTACAAGAACTGGTAAGCATACGCAAATCATCAGCATTCACTTTCAATATTAGTCTGAGTGGTTACAATTTGCTTTGAGTTTACTGTGATGATAGATGGTATCTGAGTCCTATGACGATATCCTACTTACCATCTCTGCTGCCTTCCTGCTGATACGTGAACTCAAATACAATTTGTGCACACTTTGTTCAGTTTCATTTTTGCATTTAACTAATTTGAAAACTAAAGCTCTTCGATCAACTTGAGAGGGCTTCTAAGACACTTAGTCGTGTGAGCATATAGTTCTCACCTTTGTGGTGATAGTACTATTGAATCTAGTGAGCACGGCGTGGAGGTGTAATCTCCGCTCGTTGCATTTGATGTGACGATGAGGTTTGCCTCTTTTTCTCTCTTTTGTCGAACTGTAGCTTGTCTCTGCGACTGGAAGTCGACGTGCGCGGTCTAATCATTACTTCTACTACACAAATGTGAAACAGTTCAGCACTCAAATTATGTATCTTCTTCGTGTGTTCGAAACGTAATAGGTACAAGAGCAAGAAGAAGGCTTTCACCAAGGCTAGCAAGAAATGGACAGATGCTGCCGGCAAAAAGAGCATCGAGAATGACTTTAGGAAGATGGTTCGTTACTGCAAAGTCATCCGTGTCATCGCTCATTCTCAGGTTAGTACACAAATTCAACCATTTTAATTTCATATCGCGACGTCCTTGGCACTGCAAAACTTGCAAGTAATTTCTTCTTTTCGGAGTCGAAGTGAACGTTTGTGGCGCATTGCCTAAAAGCGGAAATCCTGCGATGTTTAATGCGCAGATCTTTCGCAACGTCGTATAGAAAATTGCCCTTCGGGTGGCGATGCCTGATATATTCCAATAACTGTGCGTAGCCTTTCTGGCCATTATCATGCAGTTAAACCATATCATGGACATGCTAAATACAAACTTTTATCTGTGAATTAGTGTTGCTTATTTTTGTGTTGTACTATATTTTCTTAGATCCGTTTGATCAAGCAACGCCAAAAGAAGGCCCACATCATGGAAATCCAATTAAACGGTGGCAGCATTGAAGACAAAGTCAAATGGGTTAAGGACAATTTGGAACAAGCTGTCCAAGTGTCCAATGTCTTTGGTCAAGATGAAGTGATCGATTGCGTTGGTGTTACCAAGGGTAAAGGCTTTAAGGGTGTGACCAGCCGTTGGCACACAAAGAAATTGCCCCGCAAGACGCACAAGGGTCTGCGTAAGGTTGCTTGTATTGGAGCCTGGCATCCAAGTCGTGTGTCTTTCACTGTTGCACGTGCCGGTCAGAAGGGCTACCATCATCGTACTGAGATCAATAAAAAGATCTACCGTATCGGAGCTGGAATCCACACTAAAGATGGAAAGGTGGGTTAAAATCCTGTTTTTACTAATTTATTTCGATTTTGATGACAAACAATTCTAGAGCCAAAAATAGAATTTTTTTTGACACCAACATGATATTTAAATGATAGGACTGATTCAAGAAGTCCCCTCAATTCGATTGTTGACATTGATGTTTACAACTTCTAATAAAATTCTGTTTTTAATTTGCAGGTCATCAAAAATAATGCGTCAACTGAATACGATTTAACTGACAAAAGCATAACACCAATGGGTGGCTTCCCCCATTATGGTGAAGTAAACAACGACTTTGTTATGCTTAAAGGTTGCTGCATTGGATCCAAGAAGCGTGTCATCACTCTACGCAAATCTCTCTTAGTACATACAAGCCGTGCTTCGTTGGAAGCAATCAAGTTAAAGTTTATCGATACTTCCTCAAAAATGGGTCATGGTCGCTTCCAGTCTGCCGCTGACAAATTGGCATTCATGGGACCACTCAAGAAAGATCGTATTAAGGAAGAACAAGCTGCCACTACTGCTGCTCCAACTGTTTAAATATGGTTAACATGGTCAGCTTGGTGTAACATTTTTATATGTAAAGTTTACCAAGATGCCACATTATGTGTGTGCATATAAAATAAATGAAGTAAAAAAAACAAGGTTGTTATTTTTTTGTATTGTTTAGGAAAAGTTTATACTGGCGAAAAAGTATAGAAATTATCGGGTTGTAACATAAGGAGTGGATTGCTAAATGCAGTACGGCCTTTATGCATCCTCAGGCCGCGTAGCTACATTGCGCCAAGTTCCGAAATGCACTTAGAAAAGATTTTATTGTGTAGACAGCGCATCATGAATTAGCACGATGCAGATGTGATTACGGTTCAATTATGGTGTAATTTTGTTATGATAATTTTTGTATATATATGTTTTCTTCGTGGGCTATTTTCCAATTGATTTCAACCAGTAGGAAAATTGTCTAGTGTGGAGAATTGGGCTTCCCATTGTGTCGTGTGCAAATTGCAACAATTTGATTTTCAATATTCATTTGGCATTCATTGAGTGGAGATCGGTTGTACGCGCGTAACATGTTTAAGAACGAAAAGAACATTTGGATACAGATAGTGAAGCCCCATAAAGTTATGATGACTTGTTTTTCTAGTGCATTTCTAACTTTTTTATGTTAGCGACGTTGAACGAAATCCTGGGTTGGATTCAAATGTCCTTGGAATTGTATGTACTTTGACATCATTGCAAACATTTTGAATTGGACGTATGGGAAGAGCATATTAGGAATATTTTATTGTTTTTGTTCTGGAGAAATCAATGGAAATGTAGTCCAAATGTCGGCAAATGGCAATTTTTACATAAAGGATGTACTTCGTTCGGGTAGATGAGCTCCTGAAGTCTATCATAGAAAAAAATTGCACTGTAACGGTAGGAAAACTCAATGTAATTCGTATGCCCATCTATCGCCCCCAAACAAATAAACGTTGTCACCAGAAGACGATCCAGCACAATATCCCAAAGATAGGCTATACCTATTTAAGGTGTTACTGTATGTATGGTGGGATGCTGAGGGAATAATCCATTTTAAGCTTTTGCCTCGTAACCACACTATCATCTTAGAAATCTATTGTCAATAGCTGTACAGATTAAAGTCAATAGTATAGCGCTCGCCCTCATGCAGATAGGACCACTTGCGAGCGGTTAGAGGGATTCGGTTGAGAAGAAATGGTACATCTGCCCCATTCTCCAGATTTATCAACATCGGATTTCCACTTGTTCCGAGGTCTGCAAAACTTCCTTGATGGAAAAAATTCCAAGAGTTTCTTGGTTTTATTTTGTCAAAGCCAAACAATTTTTTTAGTAACGGCATTAACAAATTACCTGAGAGAAGTGTTGTCTAATGAGGGAAATAACATTGACTACTAAATTTTTGCTTTTGGTGTAAATTAAACATGAAATAGACATTCAAAAATTGGGCAGTACTTATGTTACAATCAGAAGTACTAATGTCTCTCTGGGAGTTAAATCCAAATTGACCATCATTTCAGTCAGAGTTAGTTCTGCCTTTTTGCCTATACTGGCGTGAATGGATGGCTTAGTGCGACGACCATATACTCCGGCTTAAACTACTTCATTTGTTTTAGATCCGTCTGTGTACCATAGTGAGTCCTTGGCAATTGTTGGCTTTTCCTGTTCCCAGTTATGACGGTCTGGAAATGACACTTTAAAGTTGTACCGAAAGTTATATCGTGGTAGGCATTTGTCTATTAAATATATTCCAAGTAGTTCGTCTTTTTTTTCATTAAGTATTGCAGCATGGACTAGTTTGGAATTGGATTCATCCTCTGATGAGCATGTAGGCATTTACCATTGTTTTTTTTTATTATTTATTTATTAACAGGTAATTAAAATTACATGGTAATTGTTTCTTTCATGATTTCCAGATAAATTGGTGGGATGTTTAGGATAACTTCAAGCGCAGCTGTTGGTGCGGTTATCATTGCACCAGTTGCAAGGACAAAAGCTAGTCTCTGTAATTTGTTAAGTTTTACCTGTTTAGACCTCTGCGATGCTTTCTGCCACCAAGCGGCGGCTGCATACGTGATGATAGGTCTCGTTATTGCAGTGTACATCCATAGTGTCATTTTTTCCCAGCTAGACATTCGCTGATCCATAGTGAGGTCCTGGCCTTGTCAGTAGTCTTAGGAATAGTTCCACGTAAGTTTTTTATCCAGTGTGATTCCTAGATATTTTATTTCCTCTAAGAACTCTATTGCTTCACCGGAGAGAGTGGCATTTCTGAGACTTTCTTGCCTTCGTCTTTTGGTGTCTTCGAATTTACCTCTGATTAGGACAGCAATGTCGTCTGCATATCCTTGGATATAGAAGCAATTATTGCTGAGAATAATCAGTAGTTCACTAACTACAATGGACTGTACTAAGGGTGATAGTACTACTTAATAAATTCTAGTAGAGACTACTTTGTTTATATTTGAGCTTCTCCAGATCGTGTAGGCGTTTACGTTGCAGCCTACAATTAGTTGTAGGTTCTGTCTTACCTGTATTAATATGCAGTTCAGCTTTCGCGGCTTCCAGATCCTTGTTGAAGTGTCCTGGAATTGGAAAGAGTTTTGTTTTGTTATTGGTTAAGATACATACTTTGGATTTTCCAGGGTTAGTGGAATCATATAATAACTCACCTGAGAGTCCCTTTACCTGGTTTTTGAGGATGAACTAATTCCTGGATAAAGGCGGTGTCTAGGTGATCCTTTTTAAATCTATGGCTGGGGACCGTCGGAGCGGCCTTAGCATGTTGTAGATTAACTTAGATGCACCCTAGTCCCATTTTGTTATTGTTTTGTTACTGGTAGAATTGCCAGTATTTGGAGACAGCTCGGGTCTTGGTATAGCTTCTAGTGGTTCGGGTATAGAGATAATGTCTTGTGATGTTCCGGCGTTAGAGCTATTGTCTACATTCATTAAGCTGTCTGTGCCACTTTTTGTTTTGGGCTGACAATCTGTTTGAGCTTATTTTGCTCCAGATTGTTTTAATAATCTTGCATCAAGTAGTTTTGATTGTAGGATCGTCCGAGATTGAGGGGCTGTAGTCTTCGGAATGGCAGTTTGTTGTTTGTTTTTCTGCTTGTATTAATCCTTGGATGCGGATTTGTATTTTCAAAAAGCTAAGAAATAGCTTGCGTTTTTGTTCCAACAAGTATTTGTTAGAGTTTTCATCAATAGGGACTTTTCATTATTGAGGAGACTGCTGTTGTCGGCTTTGTCCACCACGAACAGTAGGAACTTTTTTACCTGCTGAGTTTGTTGCACTGACAGTAATTTTTTGGGATGCATTTCGTGGATTATAGAAACTCTGCATTGGGTTAATGTCCCCTTATAGTTCAGTCCTGATATCGAAGATGCTGCTGTTGCGTGGCTGTCCGAGGATTCGTTTGGGTTTCTGCTCTCACTAACTCCTTTTGTGGGTCCTTTTTTATTAGAATCTCAACGAGGTTTAGTAAGAGAGGTGTGTTTCCCACCTTGCCCCGGTGCGTTTGGTTTTCCGGGAACTCCTATCATCTTCGTGATCTATGTTGTTTGGGATGTTGCACCCTCGGGAATTTGTCGGTTGATCGGCATCTTTTGGACGTGTAGAGTTTATCACTGTCTTTAGCTTGTTTCTGTGTTTTGAAAGCATGATCTCTTCCCTCATAGATCTTCTGGCATCCTCTGGTGTCATACCGTCCCTGATCCGGGCTGCAATCGTCTTCTATGGGCTCAAGTAAAATACAAGAAGTTCACTTTTCTTTTTTCTAGTTTTTTACGCGTTTCCAATTATGCATCGCTTGGTATTTTTGTACCCTGAGCGTTTTGCGCGTTCATCAATGTGGATGTTAACCTTGGTGAATTCGGATATAGTGTCCTCAGTCACCATCTCTGTAAGTGTTATAGGAGACCGAAGTAGAGCTTCTTCAACTGACTCCGTAATTATGTTTTTATTTTGTTTTTTGTTTGTCTTTACTTGGTCTTCCATATGTGTCCCACGAGTAAAGCGAGAAAGGTTGGTCCGCACCCGCATAGCACCCATACGGGTATAAAGCAAGTAAGTACCAAAGGGCGCCGGGTATCTGGTTTCACCGTTATTTAATGAGCTATTTCTGGGCCCCCCAGCCAGGCTGATTATTAGCACGGTACGGATAACACTGTAATCCAGCCCATGATTGGATCTTAGTTTTCAAGGCACATTTGGCTCTACCAGAGTTTCGGTCTCTTCCTTGGTCTAGCCTCATGTTCTCTCTGCTTAAGCTTCTTCACCTCAGCAAATTGTTCTATCTTTTGGGGTCAAATTTAATTAGGATAAATAACTTGAAAAAACAATGCATTTTAATAAATAAATTAGAAAAAACAAATATATATGGTTCAAAACTACTAGCTTTGCAAGAAAACCATAATATGATAAACATAAAATGCCATATAATGGAAGTTACCCGTTTGGAATAAATTCGTTACACCATAACCTACCCTGCAGCTTTAAATCGAAAAATCAACGCCAAAAGAATAACATATAGTCAATTGTCGAATGTCAAAGTGCGCAAAAGTACATAGTTGCGTTTACGATACATTTGTATTTACAATACAAAGCTGACGAGAGACTTGAAGTAAGATTATGAACTGCCGCATATGTTTGCTTTGTTCTACTCGATATGTTGAAGCAAACACGCGTGAACGTGACATTTAAATTGGGTTTAAAAACACAATAGTTTTATAATGTTTAAAAACACAATGGTAATACAGTTTAACTGTATTAGTTCTGCGGAAAATCTGCATTGTAAAATGCAACTAATGCAGTTTTTTATTAATATGATGTTTTCGAATACACCCATAGTCGGTTAAAGCCCCCTTTCACTTGTGTGCGCCACCTAAGTCCAGGTCGTGCTCTATAGCATTGTCCCTCTGGGTTGGATCCCTTTCCGAGCAGCTGCGCTGGTGTCCATGCGCTGAATTTGATCTAGCCATCCAATATAGGGGTATTTTCCAAAACGCCTAATGCTAGGTCTCCACCAAAACTAAAAAGAAAAGTACTTATTTAAATGTGCCGTCTCCACAGGGCATGAACGATGTCATGACCATGTCCAGAGGAGACAAACAATTCATGCTCTAAAATCAACGCATGATTGTTCACTTTTATGTCAAAACACGAAAGTGGATGAGATAAGGGCATGAATTTGACATTTCGTGTATCTTTGAATTCTTTTCTGTTGAATGGGGTGGTAAATGTATCTTTTTCAGAATGCCGAGTAAAAAGGGGCAACAATTGTTGTTGGAGGTTGTCGCATGTACATCTGCTTGCAATAGGAAATGTTTTGACATAATTCGCCCAATCAATGCAGAAAAAAATATAGCAGACTAGATGTCAGGTGTTATGTGTGGTATAATTCTTTCTTGTGGAGACGCATTTAAAAATCCCGAACCCGAAGAAGTACAACTTTCTATACCATATACTAGTTCTATACATTCTAAACAACATGCGATAGTGATGAGTTTTTCACAAACGTGTTTTTTGGATGGCCTGGTAGATCTTATTATGCAAACGTTTTAAAAGAAAGCGAACTCGGAAAGAAGCTAATTATTTGACTTTGAAACTGCCTCCTGATATTCACTTAATCCGTGACTCACCGACTTAGTGCATATGTTTTTTCAATCCTTCAAGACCAACTCTACAGAGGAAAACCGAAAAAAAAGTTCAAACAAGCCAGAAATGACTGCAGCGTCTTTCTTAAGCGTGTGAAATTTCAAAAATTGAGGCAAAAATAGTACAATGTCCCATAGGTAGTATGTATAATAAAAGCTTTTGGTCGTTTGTCAAAAACGACCTCATCCTACATCCTTACGCTCATTTTAAATGACATACCAACTTTCAGCTCTTTAGACAAGGCCAATCTGCTTGCTGCACACTTTGCGGACAGCTTAGCACTTCCAGATGGTGCTTTGTCTCCGCCTACACTTGAGTGCGTCGAATCTTCAATGAGACAAATCCACTTTCGCACTCGTGTAGTAGCAAGAGCACTTAAATATCTTAACATACATATATAAAACCGTTGGTCCAGATGGTATTTCTCCCCTTCTTCTTAAGAGGTGTTCTTCCACGCTGGAAAAACCACTCCGTAAGCTTTTCCATTAATCTTCTTTAGGACTCTTGCCGAACAAATGGAAAGCAGCATTTGTTTAGCTTGTCCCTTAAAAAGGTGAATGTTCTCTCTCCTCCTACAGGCCCATTGCACTTATGTGCACATGACAAGGTCATAGAAATGCTGATAAATCATCAGCTCATTAAATGTCTCTAAACAGGAAAACTTCTCAATGACTGGCAAGAATATTTTCGTAGCAACTGGTGATCTGATGGCATATCTCACCGAAAAATGGAACCAAAGCGTATCTGGCGAAAGTAAGATAGTTGCACCTTATATTTCTAGCGCATTTGACAGAGTTTGGCATCACCCCTTTTTATCAAAAATGCGTGTATTCACAAAATAAATGCTGGTGTGCCCTAGAGCACCGTTCTGTCTCCGACACGCTTTTTAATAGTTTATCAATGATTTTTCGTCTCCAACTTCTAATCCAATACCTTCTTTTGCTGACGACAGTGCTCCCTGCTTTTCATATTCGTTTCTGGAATCACGTTCCTGTTCTTCGGCTGTAGAACGGGAATGGGAGCGTATGTAAAGCTCATTAAATTCCGATATAAACAGCATCACTATATGGGGGACGTTCAACAAGTAGAATTTAATGCTTCCAAAACACAATGCTGTCAGCTGTCTTTAAAGCGAAATTTTAATACTCAGCCATTATCCATGAATAGCACTTGCAATGTCGAAACCGAAAAACGTTCCATTCTTTGTATGTGTGACAAACGACAGTTACGTTAGAAGGACCATATATTCAATGTCGCCAAAAATGCTGTGTAATATCTAGGTTTCCTCCAACGGTGTAAAGAAAAAGTTTTCTCCCTTTGATCTGGTTTCAATATATAAGGTATTTAAACACCAAAAATTGAAGTACAATGCACACACCGCCCAATGCGCCTAAACGATCTCTGCACCTGCTACATAGGATTCAAAACAAGGCTGCAATCACTGCAGCAGTTTAGAACGTTTTGTTTGTAATTTGGAAGATAGTGAATAACTCGCTGAAAATTTTTTTTTTTTCTTTGAAAATGTATATTCAGTGTATATTCATTATATTTATGTATAAATATATATCTTCCAAATTTTAAAACAGTTGATGCAGTAGTTTTCTTAAAAAAAAAAAACTCAAAAATCAACTTTTATAGCCGTCACATTAGGTGTGCCCATTAAACGAATGATTTAAAATAGCTTAAAATTCCATTTAGACATTTTTTCGTTTTATTAAATAAATAGAAAGAAAAATATACATATTTGTGTTGGTTTTTGTTTCTCTTTTACATCGCTTAGTTTTCTGTTTTGTTATTATCTACATATAATCATATTTTTTGTTTAGTCAATATCACAGGCAACACAACAGTAACATTTATAGAATTTGCCAATCGGTTAACAAAAATGAACGCCTGCATCTCCGCGTAGCAAGCAAAAGTGAATAAAAGGTCGTTTTTCTAATAGTCTTATTGATGGTCTTTGACTGCAACTCTGGCTAATATACATAATTGATTTGTTTTAACTAATACCGAGTTTAATACATGATACTTATGTAAGCGAATTTCAGAGTTTTTGATGGAAATGTTATTTAGCAAAAAAATTAATTAAACGTTTTTTACTAGTGACCAATTGATTTTTGAACGCTCAAACTGAAAATAAACATAAAAAAGGTAAAAGAAAACTTAATAAAATAAAATAATTTTTTTTTTCTGAAAACATTAAAACGAAAACAAATAAATCTGTTTAAGCTTGGTCTTAGAATTTTCTTACGAAATAATCTGCTATTAAAAATTTGCATATATAAAAAGAAAATAAATAAAAATAAAAAAAATTATTACTCTTCTTTCGGTTTTTGATCAAACAGGTATTCTTTCGCCATAGCATATCCAAGACCCAGGGTTAAGGTACCAACAACAGCGCCTTGAGCTGCAACACGAAGTTGCATGAGAAACACACTAGTGCTCATATTACCACGTGACCTATATTTGTAAGCGCCATAGATGCCAGCTGCAATGAAACCAGCAATACCTGTAAAGAAAACGAAAACAAATTTAATCAGAAGTATGCATTTTTGAAAGTTTTCATTTTGTTCATAACAAATAAAAAACGTGAATACGGATTCACATAAAACAAACATTGTTTTACGGATTTTATTGTGATAATGTACTAACTAACCAAATACTTAGACATGTATATTTAAAATAGGTACCACCTTCGATGATATGAATACTGCTTTATTTTTAAACTAATATCAATTGAAATTCAAATGTCGGGGCTTCTTATTTAATAAAAAAAAAAAAATAAGCAAAAATAAATACAAACATAGGATCAAAATTCATATGGTCATTAAAATAGGTACGAAAGAGCATTAATAAAAGAAGTATTTAAGCGATAAAAAAAGTTGAAAAATACTATCTTTCCATGAACAACATGAAGCTTGTAAAACCACTTCCAACAATTGTTCGCACAGAAATATCAAACGTTCTAGGAAAGAGGCATTATGAAATTGACCGAAAGATGACAGATAGCAAATAATTGTGCATAACACATGGGCTGAAAAGTCCGTTTCGAAGAGAGGGCACCACTTGAATTAAATCCATACCATTCAGTTAGTACCAACCTTCAAAAGATACGTGTATTAATTTAACAGCTGTTGGACGATTAATTCTCGAGATATAGCGTTGTGAGTGAAGCAACTTTTGTTGTGAAAAAAAATGGATTCAAAGCAATTTCGTGTGTTGATTTATCATTGCTTTTTGCTGGAAAAAAAATGCAGCCGATGCAAAGAAATGGCTTGATAAGTGTTACCCGGACTCTGCACCAGCCGAACGAACCATTCGCAAGTGGATTGAAAAATTTAAAAGTGGTCATACAAGCACCGAAGATGATGCACGCAGTGGACGTCCAAAAGACGCTGTTTCAGATGAAAACGTCAAAAAAGTCCACAAAATGATTACGAATGATCGTAAAGTGAGCTGAGGCTAAAGAAAAGAGCTGAGGCTCTGAAGATATCAAAAAACATGTATATTTGGACATGTAAAGCTGTGTTAATAATGGGTGCCGCGTTTGCTAACAGTCCACCAAAAACAACAACGTGTTGATGATTCAGAGGAGTGTTTAAAGCTGTTCAACCGCAATAAAGCCGAATTTTTGCATCGGTATGTGACAATGGATGAAACTTGTCTCCGTCACTTCACACCAGAGTCAAGTCGGCATTCAGCTGAGTGGCGAGCAGGCGACGAACCTCGTCCAAAACGACCAAAAACTCAACAGTCGGCTGGTAAGGGTATGGCATCCGTATTTTGGGATACACATGGAATAATTTTCATCGACTATCTCCAAAAGGGGCAGACTATCAACAGCGACTATTACATTGCGTTGTTGGAGAAAAACGGCCGCATTTGAAGAAAAAGAAAGTGCTGTTTCATCAATACAATGCATCGTGTCACAAGTCGATGAAAACGATGGCAAAATTGAATGAATTGCTACGAATTACTTCCCCACCCACCGTATTCTCCAGATTTGGTCCCCAGCGGCACTAACTTTTCAGCCCATGTGTTATATAACTGATTAAAGTTTTTCTTAACAATAAATATATAACATTTAATTGCAACTAAAAAAGCAGAGGAAACTCATTGGCGGATCCATTTTTTTTTTTTTTTTGATTTTTAAGAAGTTTGCCAACACAATAGTGGAGAAGGAATTCTTAACTCAAACAATGGGTTATTTTCTCCTTATTTTTTTAGTATTGTGGTTTATCCTTTTTCGGACGGCGGTAATGGTCTCGGCCACTTATCTATCAAAGATAAATGAAGAAGAAAACAAACAGAAAGGAATTTATTTTTGCTTTTGGCAAAAAATAATCGCCACTTCGATTGTCTGCTGCGTTGAAAGAGGAACAAAACCAATAAAGAACGTGGGCGATTACAATAAAAAATTAAGAAAAGTAATTGAACTGAATAGTTCTAAATAAACTGAATAGTTTTAAATTATGCAATACATATACTTTATTTCGCTTTCGAATAAATAAAGTTAAGGACTAAATAAATTCCTCAGGACATGATCAAGATGTTAAGAAGAGATTGCTACGATACTGTTTAAATGAAACAAAATGTTCTTAATTTGTCTCATAAGATAAATGTTCTTAGTGAATGTATATATGAAAATATAAGCAAAACAAGACAAACAGCGCAGTCTTTTTTTAAGCCAGCAAATTCTGACGCCTAGGATTAAATCCTTTATTAAATTTATTTTATATATGTATTTAGAAGTTTTTAATTCTCATCCGCAGTATAACGGTGATTGGCGTAGGCAAACAGTTCTCTTGTAAACTCGTAAAAATATTTAGTTTTTAAGAGCCGTTTTGAATATACTCCGGTAATACCATTGAGTTCACGTAATTATCATTTACATTCAAACATAAATCTGTTTATTTGTGGCATTCGGTTTGGAGAGGAACACCTGGACCTGAAAGTTGTTTATTCTAACTGATGAACTGAAGGAGATTAGGTACAGGTTTTACTTCTTGATAAAATAATCCGTTATATGATGGACTTACCATATTGCAACAACAGTATGCTGTCGGCGCAAAGCGAAAACATGTGTGTATATCTACTTATCTTAAAGCTAAAGCTATCGTTTACTACTGATTCGAAGGATTTATATTGTTCAATAAAAGAACTTTAAAAATGTCCATTCAGTTTTATTGGTTTGTAGGCAACAACAACGACATAAGTCAAAACAAGAATATCAAAGCGTTGCAACTAACTTAATTTCTTCTCTCTAGATAAGAACAATACAAACGTTACACTATGTTATAGTATTCTGATAAAAACACCTAGTGTCGATTAGATCAAATTTTAACATATATGTCAACGCGCACGTAAGTGTATCTAGCCAGTAAAATCTAAAATTGTTTTTACTACTTTCCTAATAAAGTGTAAGAAAACAATCATAAGTGCTAACAATATTAAAATAATTTTTGGATGCGAAATAAATGCTAATTAGCTTATTTATCATTGGATTAATATTTAAATTCAAGAGTTGTAAAATATCGAAATACACAAAGCTTAATGTTAGCATTCAGATTTGAGATCAATTTATAAGATTCTCTTATTTTTCACAACATAAGACCAATTAACATTTTCCTTCACAATTTCACAAAATATTCTAGTTATTTGTCTTCATTCATTTTAACCTTTATTTAAGCAAAAGTACGACACTTGACGGATTTTAAAATGACGTCGCATGCTGGTCATAATTTTGTTTTTTTGTTTTTACACAGCTCTTCAATTAGTAAATGAGTTTTTCGAAAAAATAATATGAAAAATTTTAAGTGCAAATTCATTTGCTTGCATTGATTAGATTATATTTTTGATGCCAGTGCTTTCTGACAGTTTTATGCATACATAAGATCACATTTCCTTCACACGAAAATTGAAAATGAACTTTTATGTTGGCGGAATTTATTTTTATATGATAAGTCTTTATGCTGAAGGAAATGAGAGTGCACTTGGTATTATGGAAAGTCTATGCGTTGCACTAATATAATAAGAAGAAAACTAAGAATGTTAGCTTAATTTTTTTATAATTGGTATGTTTCGTTGTTTTTTTTTTGGATATTGCAAAAATATTTAAAAAAAAAAACATCCTACACATCTCGTTGAAACACCCTTTTTTAACAAACAAAAAAATGTCAGGTCATTTCATGTCAAGTCAGTAGTTTTCAAGATCCGACCCAGCTTATTTAAACAGGTAAAACATTAAATTAAATGTTAAACATTTTGCTAAACGTGAGTGGCAAGAGAGATATTTCGTTTTGGGTTTCCTTTTGTCAATGGGCACTTCAGCAAATTGAACGAGCCCCCTTTTTTTCGCCAAGGTGGTATTCTCTGATGAGTCGAGTTTCACCAATCACGGTACGGTCAATTGACATAATATGCATTACTGTGCTACCGAAAACTTTTTTGGTTGCGACAAGTTGAACGCCAGCACCCTTGGAATGTTAATGTTTGGGCGGGAATTATTGGGGATAAATTAATAGGTCCATACTTAATTGAAAGCAACTTGAATTGCGAAAAGTATGTAAACTTCTTGCGGGACCTTCTTTCAGTATTACTAGAAGAACTGCCATTGGAGTTGCGACAAACAATGTGGTTTCAACATGATTGTCCAGCCCATCATTTCCAAGTAGCCCGGGGCGTATTAAACAATGTTTACCATCAACGATGGATTGGACGATCGGACGATGGATCTTACATCACTTGATTTTTTCTTGTGGGACTACTTAAAAAGTGAGGTTTACAGAAAAAAGCCAACAACACGTGAGGACATGAAAAGACGAATAACTGAAGCTTGCGGGAAGATGACGCCAGAAATACTTCTCAGTTCTGTTGGTTCATTTAGAGCGCGGATAGACAAGTGTTTTGAAATGAATGGTCACATTTTCGAGCATAGTCTCGGGAAATAAGCGTCGAAATGGGAAGAATTCAATGATTCAACAGTGGGAGGCAAGGGGACCCACTCTTAATAATCACCCAGAAGGAAACAAAATACTGCTACGTCCAAGTCGTTGTTTCTGGGTTATGCTAAACGCAGTATGTAAAAACAAATGACAAACCTACGAGCAATACGACTGAGCAATGAAAATCAGGAATTATAATGTGAAAAATCAAAACTGACCTTGAAAATAGGTCTCAACGTCAAACTCGTGGTCACCATCTTCTGTCCCCTTCAGAAACTTGTAACTTTTGTCTGAAACATTTTTCGAGATATTTCGTACTTTTCGATTAATTTTGATGTCTTAAGTTTTATGGCGCCCTCTGACGGGAACAGAACGAATTTTTGAAGAAAGTGTTTCATGTTAAAGGATTGTAATTTTTCACGCAGATTACGAATCTGTCAAAAAATAGGGGTTCCCATTAAAAAATCAAAAGTGACTTTCGTTTGACCTTGAAAATGGAGTTCACGGTCAAACTTATGGTCACCATCTTATGTCCCCTTCAGAACCTTATGACTTTTTTCTGAAACATTTTTCGCGATATCGCGTATTTTTCGAGTAATTTGGATGTCTCAAGTTAAAAAACTCACCCTGTATAGAACTGAGGAGACCATGTGTTTCCTGTTGTAATATTTCGACCCACCGCAAAGCTAACAAGCCTAAGTCTGTTGCCAGACTTTGTGTCATGTAGACTATGCTTACCATCTGTTCTACAGCAGATATCCACCTTTCCTATCATGAAATGGCTGGACATTGCTCATATGTCTTATCGAGGAGCATGAGGGCATATTAAGCTGATGATAACGAGTTTAGCCTTGATGCAGATTATTATAAGACGCGCACTGGCGTGTGGGAAGCTAAATATTTCTCGACGAAATATGCAGCATCCGAATAAACTTTGTTCCTTTTTCCCCGTTTAAGGGGCCGAACAATCCACATGCAGATCCGAAGGTAATTATCCTTTAAACGTTTACAAGATTCGTCAACAGTGAATCCATTTTTATTCGAGGCCATTAATTGGATCGACATATATTTTTAACCTTTCCCAAACAGGGTTAACCCAATGACGGCGTAGGCCAGTATTATGCTTCTGGTTGGTGCCGGTGTCATTTTTGCAAGGGTTTACTCATGCAGTCACCGTGGACTACCGAGATTAACACTAGGAGGTAAAACAAACACTTAGCTATAAACTTGAATATTACGCTGCTGGCCCAATCCCATTTATAGAACAATCAGAATAGAACCTGTCCTCAACTATCCTTGCGAAATATTACATTTGGACGTTATGGAAATTCAAAATACAGTAAGCTTTATAGATGAATTTTCTAGATTGTGCACTATTTTACGGCACCGAAAATTTTAGTATATCGACAACGAATGCAGCTTCATTAGTCCAATAGTAGTGAAATTCGTGAATAAGCTAGTCATAAAAGTATACCGAACACTGGTTAGAGTGACACTCAGAAGTGAACGGCCAGGTTGAACAACTTCTTTCGACAATCCTTGAGGTGATTCATTGCCTTAAGACCGAACACAAGGATGTGCGTCTCAAGAAAATTTTTAATATCGCGATAGATAGGAACAATACACACATTCCGTTACCAAGCATAAGCCGAAGGATATAAATCACCAACCGTCATAGGCAAGAAAAGCAAGGGATGGATCGTTGATTGATACATTAAACTGGTACATCTCATCGACCTACAGAAACTTGAGTTTCTGGTAGAAAAAATGAGCGAGATGGTAAGAAAGCGGATTACTCACCGATATAGAAGCTTGGACGAACATCAATTTATCAAAAACTGGCAACCAAATCATTGAAAGTCCATAGGAGGTCCAGATCGATCAACTGGATTGAGGCAGCTTGCAAATGGCTGGCAGGTAACCCTGATGCAGCGGACTAAGATTCTCCACAATGAGCACAAAATTACCGGCAGTAATATGAAATTAATGAGAGTCCTCAAAGTTATCGATGAAGTCGTTCGGAAAATATACTGGGTAATTGACAGCACCAGCGATCAGATAGCAACTTCAAACAAATCTAAGTTCGAGCAAGACATAAGTTATTGTTATAAAACAGAAAGTCAACGAAATTATAATAGCTTGTCCAATAGTTAGAAGCGGTATAGTCAATACCAACCTTCTTGACCGAGAGGAAATCAATTGACTCTTGGCCGAAATGGAATCGCTACCCTATGCCAATGCAGAATTCGAAAGACCATTCAGGAATAATACCATGCTGCTGTATGTCCTCTCGTTTCCAAAGATTAGATAGTCTGATTATAACCTTCTGCTAATAAGAGCCTCCATCTCAAATGGGAAACAAATTGGCCTACAATTTAACAGGATGTTAATGAACCTAGATGAAATTTTTGGTGTTTTTAGCGACTAATTTATATTGGGAAATGTAACGGTATGCGAAAAAATAAAAGAAAGAAATAAAACTAAAAGAGGATCACTGCATCACCAGCTTGTTATTCCGTTTAAACGTTACAAATTTCCATGGTCAGCTCGTCATCCGTGAAACAACAAAGAATATTTATGGTATTTTTCTAATTCGAATCCAGAACGAGAGAATCCAACTTAATAATAGGGCATTTTCAAATACCGTGGTCACATCCCTACAAACACTACCGCCAGTTCTTTCAAATGTCACTTCAATGCTGGATAAGATTAATATGGAATATGTACACAATGTAAGTGTGAGAAATATCAGGCTCTTAGCGAATTTTGCTAATGACATGACCTACATGACACTCTGCATACTATAGAAGAGAGGAGTTCAAACTTTGGAATTTTCCAACTGCGCTTGCTTGCAATACGACATCTTCCATCCATTAGACGCGTGAAACAACTTGATCCAGCATGAAAACGTTTCCAGACTCAGAGAATGCTGACACAGATGCCCGTGAACCTGCACATTACCTAGCAAAAGCCAAGCTTAGGGTTAAGTGATGTGTTAAGTTAGTTCTTAAATTTCAATTTTCTGTTGGAAGTTCGTGAATAAACACATTAATCGGGATTCGTTTGTTTTTGATTTGTTAGTCGGATGGCTAGTGTTGGTTCAGCGTTTTTTACGACCTGTGAATGTCAAAATCGTTAATCGATCGTTAATGTCAAAATCTATGCTTTTTATTGTGAAATATATATTTTTTATTTCATATATATTATTTTATTTCAGAAATAAACATCTTTTTCAGATCCTAAGTTCTTGCAAAAGCCCTTGCTAGCAATTTCATGGTGATCTCATTTTGCTCGTTAATATCATAGTCGCGGATTGTATGGGCACGTTCACGGATAGAAAGTACAGGAGATTTAAATGTACATAGGTTTATTTGAATTCTCAACCAATGCTGCTCAGTCAATTATAAATAAAATGATTGATTCTCGAAAGGCTGTTTTTAATTCTAAGGCAAACTCACAGATCAATTTATGTAGTTACATATAACCGATAAATTTACAATGTATGCATTGACATTAATACATGATCCGTAAAAGCCTTATTTTATGCTGCGAAGCGAATAAGCCAAAAAAAGTTTGTCAATATTGAAATCTTACTCATCCAGTAGTATTACACGTTTTGTAGCTCAAAATCAAAATTTAGCGCGAAAGACAATTTATGTACGAATACCCATTTGAAAATATTTTAAAATAGTCACATTTAATCGACAAAAAATCAACACCGTCACTGACAAATTCTGATTCTTCGCTTGCGAAAGGATGTAGGAAAACTATAAAAAAAATTATATATAATGTATGCGTACTTATATAATATATAAAGAATAAAAATTCTAAAAGTAAAAAAGGAATAATTGCATTATCCTTATTTCATAACAATATACTGAGAGTTAAAATGTTAGAAAATGTTAAACGAAAGTCCATTACTTCCAATCGTTTGCTCAAATGTGCAAATCCTTAACATTGAATCCACTCTTCATTGCTTTTAATAGCCAACAGAGGAAACCACCATGACACGTGCGAGACATATGCAAATCATTGAAAAGATCATTGTGATAGTGTTGTTATTTCGTGCCATCTTTCACGTAAGTTTGGAGGTAAGTTATGCGTTTCTCGTTGGTCACTTCAATGCATAAAAGAAAATATCTTCATAGACACAATAAGTGTATATATTTAAAAACCTGTTAATTTAACTTAAATGTACTCGTACTCGCATCTATTACCGCCGAAACCAACGTTAAAGGAAAACAAAACTAAAAACAAAAATAATTCTAGCAAAATGCAATTTTCTCGATTTGTAGGTACAACATAGCACAATGCAACTCAAATGATTCAAATAACGAATGCACAAACGAGTTTATTTAAATGGAAATGTTCTAGGTAAAAAACTAATTACAAAACCTGAATACATTATCAGAAACCCGCGAATTACGCAATCAATTTTTCGCAGACATCCAACACATGTGCCTAGATCATGACAGTCTTGACAAACTTCCTGCGTTCAGCAGAGATAATACTGTTTTGATTAACAACTAAACGTTAATGCATTCTTTTTATAGACATCTGCAAGCTCAGTCAAAATACACAATAAATGATTTCTTCTAACATTATTAATTACTTATTAGAGATAGTCTAAAGTCCCAGTAAATATGTAAAAGCAGAAGAAAATATCCAAAACAGCTGACGAAAAAAAAAAAAATTTCCACTAAATAGACAATTTATATATTTCGCGGAATCTTAAAATAGTCAATGAAGGTCGATATGTTATATTTGAACAGAATTTTGCACGTGCCATTCTTGACGTAGCTTTTTATTATTAGTCACCTGTATTTTGTGGTGCATCACAAGGAGATTAACATAATCCTGATAATCTAATCCACGAGTACGTGGGTTGTTACATGAAAGTCAACTTAAGTCGACCCAAAAAGTGAGCTAACCAAGCACCTTGAACATTCACACATATTCGCATGCTCACGTATAGCTAATCCAAACAACTAATTTTGAGAATATTTCATCACAGATCTAGTGCTTTGCAATTATCAAATATTACGTCAACAATCTAATTAACACCCGTAAAACGCCACAGAGGTCACGGTCAGGACATCTTATGCTTTTAGCTCTCATGGGTTTGCTATTGATCTTGAATTTAGTTCACTTTACACGCATTTCTCTTTCCTTTTATACTTACCCACTAGCATGAATGGTGATTCCTTGGCTTTTCTGGCAAATTTTCCACTGGATTCTTCAGGATCTTCAAATACAGATTTCGAACTCATTTCTATAATTTAAAAAAAAAAAAATAAAAACAGAAAAATTAATATAGTCCGTTTATCACTTTTTAATTAACACGTATTGATATAAAAATTAAAAAAAAAAACTAACTGGATATTTTAAGTTAATTTAACTTTTTTGTGCAACTTTAATAGGTTACAAATTTTTTGCAACAGATCGACTTCCTGCACTGTCAACTTGTTCCGCTGGATGGTCGATTTATAACTGTCAACCAGCAGAAAAGTCTTAGATGACCAATTCAAAATAGTGTTTCATTCTCATGCTTAGTGATGTGACTTTTATTATATATTCAGATAGTGTTAGGTCGTTGCATATGAAATCGCCGATTTTCACCATTTTCTACCAGTGTAAGCTGTTTTTGACGCATTTTTATATGCATTATTTCGATGATTTCGAATGACTTTGATATGATTGCTTCGCTGTGTTTAAGAAAAGCGTGATGTATAGCTATTTTGCTGGTCCATCAAACATTCACCATTACCTTTCTGGAGTGTAGTTCAGCCTTGGTAAGTATTCTGAGAGGCTTGTTTTTGTGCTCGCTTTTCTTATTATTATACAGGATTTACAAACGTCGTAGAATATTTTCTGGAGTTAAGAAGTGGGATACCCATTTATGATTGTAGGGGAAACTTTGAACTTTGCAGAAAGGCAAGCAATAATCGTAGCTGGGTTCTCTTCAAGAGCTATCGCGCATTCTTCATTGTCAATAACCCCCGGAGAGATTCTCTTTGGTTTAGTTTCTATCGATAGATATTCTTCCTCGAAAGTAGTGAACTAGTTTCGAACTGTTATTTCGCTACACGTACATAACCAACTAATCCACAACTAGCTGCAGCTGTGTTAATTTTATTTCTTTTTTTAATTATGAAAAGAATAATTGTTTTTAAATAGATTGATTAAATCATTTTCTATCTGAGGAAAAAATATAACTTAATGAACTAGTAGTACAATATTTTTTTATTGTTGGACAGAATAGACTGCCTTTTTTTAAACTTTTATGTTAATAACTGTAACTTCACGTCACAACGATAAGTTTATGAACGATTAGTAAATCGGTAAGATCATATGTTACGACCTAATACTTTAGTAGAAGCTGCTGGAGCAGGAGTGGGTTCACATTATTTTATGCATGCGTTGGCACAAACAGAAACAGATACGGTGTAGGCAGCCTAGTATCTGAAAATATAATAAAATCCATTATATTTTAGTAGTGACGTATTGATCGGAGAGAGTAATAACGACGCTTATCAAAGATGTGGATATATTGATAAATATCATGTAAATGTACGCTTCTACAGCGGACTGCGAAGATTTTGACTTATGCTATGTCTCCACTAAAACTAAATCCGGGATTTAGCAACGTTTTAGCTAAACCCACCTAAATCTTCACTAAATCTCGAGGATTTACCGTGAGTAGTAGGGTGAACTCAACATAGAAACACCCCACACATGTCGATTTACTTTGCTTAAAAATTGCCTTGATTATTACAAATCTTTTTCTCCTTCTCCATTGCAGCAGTTTAATAATGGTTTATTGCCGTTTTTTTTTTTTCGTTGATAGACGATCTTTCTGTCCAATATATTTGTTATCACTTTCACTTGAGTTTGTATCTTTATATAGTATACCAATATTAGTTTTACATCGTCTGCATCCATTTCTTGAAGATGAAATTCAGGTGAAACCACCTTACGTATGGCGTTTTCGATTGGTTTCTCTGGAGATATGGCAATTCGAATTCCAAAGTAACACTAAAAACTTCTACTGACACAATACTACATATTTAATTTAACTTTATACATATTTATATGTGATAAAGAATTCGGAAGAGAAATTTTGCTTCTGAAATGAAAACCAGCAGCAAAATTTTGGTTCTGAAAAAGTGACAATATAACAGTTTTATGTCACTTTTTCGCTCCAAAGTAAAAAGGGGGGCACCTGTTTGCCCTATTCAAAACGCCGTAAATCAAAATCTTTTTTCGGTTAATTTCGGATTTAGTTTTGGTGGAGATATAGCATTAGAAAAGTTTATAAGCATTTAAGAGAAGCCATGTTATTGAGAAAAATAAAAGAAGTCGGTAGTTATAATTGGAGACCTTTATGTCAATGTTGGTAATAAAAATCGAAGACATTGAAGGCAGGTATCTTTTGCGTGCACAAACTTCAAGGATTCAATGACTTGTAGAGTTCTGTAATCTAAATAAGTAAGCCATGATAAACACATGTCTCACCTTCCACCAATAATGTTTATATACTACGACTTATCAAAACCCTCGACAGAGTCAGTAGAAATAAACTTAATCAACTATATAATCATAAAGAAACGGTTTAGAAAAGAGAAGAAAGAACAAACAAGACCACGATAGATATAAAGAACTAAACAGGGGATCAGAAAAAAAAAATCAGAAAGACCAAAAGTGAACATCTGAGCCAGAAGTGCAGAGAACTTCTAAGAAAGTTAGGGGGATTTCCGGTACTGAAAGGTAGAGGCACGTGGAGTTGTTCAAAGATAGGGATGGCAATTTTTTCGGTGCCCGAGAGAAAAACTCAAAAGGTAGAAACATCAGATCAATGAAATATTCTGGGATAAGCGTGACCATATCCAGTAATATGATGGGCGGATTGGACCTGCAATCCTAAAAGAAGATATCATAGAAGTGATAAGTGAATCTAAAAACAAAAAATAGTAGGCCCAGATGAAGTTCCAAATGAGCTATTAAAACTCATAGAGCAGAGTATGTCATAATGTAGTGAATAGAAAATAATCACCTTGATAATTGACAGGAATGACAATTATTCATTGAGAGCCTTTATTGAAATACTATATCCGAAAATATGGTAGTACGAAGAGGAGTTCATCAGGATTGTATGTGTTAACAATTAACTCTGCGAAAATCAAATTCTTGGTGTTCACAATGAACCGTAATTTACAGAACGACGAGACGTTATCCTGAAAAGGAATTAGAAGGCAGAATAGAATAAGCAAGTTAAACGTTTTTAAAACTAAAGAAGGTGCTTTGCAGTAGTGAAATAAACTTAATGATACTTTATAAATGATATCTGGTTAGTTGTATTATATGGAGTAAAAATCTGGACGCTACACAGAACTATGGTAAAAAAAAACTGGAAGTATTTGAAATGTGGTTATTCGCAAAAGTCACCAGCCTATCGGAAGTTGCTTTAATTTTTGCAAATAGCGGCAAATTTTACTTCGACATTTGTAAGGTAAACGGGTACAAAATACACGTCAATAAAACATAAATCGCTATAGTCCTAAAGAACGCGGAATAGTTGTTACGATTTTTTTGTCGAATAATTCTTCGGTGCTGTTGGCGCAGCGTAAAAATCGGCGCAGATTTCCCGGTGGTCTGACACCAACTGGCAAACACTATGATGCTTAGCCGCTCGGGTAGAATAATATGGGACAACACGGTATGCTGGCAGGTCTGACCAGCCCCGGAGCTGCTGTTCTGCTTAGAATACCGCAGCTGTAGTTAAAGATGTCGCGAAGGACCCCGGAATATCGAAAAGATGAGCTTATAGATTCTGGCTTATGCCAAATTAGTGGGGTCTCCAAACATTAGGGGTAGGGAATAAGACCTCATTTTCACCACTGACCCCATAAACTCCTCAGTCTCGCTCTGTCCCCTTACACTATAGACCATTGATAATTTTCACCCACCACTTCTTTCTCTTTTCCACCACTCTCTTATCCAGCCCACCTATCTGAAGCTGCCTCTTCTTACAACTATCACAAAGCGAATTTCCGCAAAATAAATGCATATATTAGTTTTTAGTATTCTTTTAATATCGCCAACTCGTCCCTTAATGGCATTGTCTCTATTTATTATTTAATTCTTAATTATTTAATTCTATTTTTTCTATGCCTCCTTTGCGCACAATAAAACCTCTTCTACGAACCCCCGTGGTATAATCGTATACTTCGCTATTTATGTAACAAGAGAAACAAATTATGGGCAGTTTTCCTTCGAACCAATTCTTTTGCTGACCATTTCAACTATCCCGGGTCATACCTTCAATAACGTTCTCTAGCAGCGATAGCTTGATAGTGCGCTATAGTCTTTCTATCAATTTCTAAATCCTAACTACAAAAATTAAAATCTGACGTTTTTCCTCCATCTCTCTCATACGAAAACATATATTTAACCAATCCGCATACCACAGCCAAATTTTTTGCTGGTTTTTTTTTCCAAGCAATCCTTTTCCTATATTTCTTCGTACCGGATCCTTTTTTTTTTCAAATACCTAGTTAACTTCAGCATTAGCCCCTTTTTTCCCAAAGTTTTGATCATACGGTAATAGAAAATATTCGGCTTTCCATCCATATTTCTTAAAAAATGTTCCTCAACACTTTCTCACCCGCTTCCGGTTATCGCTCTCTCAAGGTGAATTTCCGCAGATATGGAAGTCTTCTTTCATAACGCCGATACACAAAAAGGGATTAAAGAGCGAAGTCACTAATTACCGTCCCATAGCTAAACTTTCACATATACCCAAACTCCTCGAAGGCATTTTGTACGAAACCTTAAGCTTCCAGTGTAAATCATTAACTAAAACGGCTTTCTGAAAGGTAGATCAACTACCACTCACCTCGTCGAATTCGTGTCACCTGTTCTCTCAGCCTTATAATGTGGTAAAGAAGCTGACGTTATAACAACTAATTTCAGTAATGCTTTTGATAAGATATCTCATAAGCGAATCCTGTTCAATTCGAACCAATTTCGCTAAAATGGATATAAAGTGTTCGTTTCAGGTTTGTCCTATCGGCCCCTTTCTTGGCACCTTCAGGTGTTCCTCAAGGAAGTCACCTAGGTCCACTTCTCTTCATCCTAACTATTAACAATCTTAAAAATGTCATTCAGAGCTCAGGACTTTCTCTTTATGCTGACGATATCAGATTTTTAAGCCCAAATATAAACAGTTTTTCCACCTGGTGCATCAAGAATTGCTTAGAATTCAATCTCACCAATTGTCAATCGATTTTCTTCCCACGTAAATGCAACAAGTCTCTTCCCCGAATTTACCTTCTCCACGGCAAACTTATATCCCTTGTTCAGTCTATCCGCGATCTTATCATGTTATACGACAAAGAGCTTAATTTCCGCTCACATATTGATGAGATAATTACTAAAGCAAACTCATTACTTGGTTCGTTTGGTTCGTTTTCTTCTATTTGCTTTTCGGGGTCTACCTTGGAACCATCAGCTAATTTTAACTCTCCATCGAGACCGTCTGAAACTCATTAACCTGAATAACCTTGAGAAACGAACTGACGAAGCAGACATTTTTTTCATTCACCGACTCTGTCAGACTCCGTTGATTGCACTTCTCTTCACAATTCTATTTTCTTTTACACTAACCCTCGAAATCCACGTTGCCCTCGTCTTTTTAATCTACCAATCCACCGCACTGAATATGGCTCTAACGAACCGATTTCCCGTATGCTGCGTTCGGTAAACTCAAACCTTTCCGTTTTTGATTTTAGTGGCAGCACTCTCTCTCTCAAATTCGATCTCTTGTACCAAGCCTTGTGGCTTCGACATTCAAAGTGTTGTCTAACTTTGATAACAACTTGACGCAGCTTGTAAATGAGCGCATACGAATACCAGACGATGACGGTCATACCGCCAACACTTGTTTTTAACCTTTTACCCTGATAAGTACACCGTTGATATGCTTTCCACTTTAGGCTCGTTGGACCATTGTGTCATATCAGCTAATTTTGTGCACCTACCACACAATTAGAGAAAAGATTCCTAAAAGAACCGTATGTCAATACTGTTAAAGAGCGGACTTAACAGCTTCCTTAGGAATTTTAACTGGCTTTTATGTTTTCTCGATAACGACGTGGATGTCGCTGCTGATATAATCACAGATATTATTCTCTTTGGAATGGGATGCTTTATCCCTCATCGGATTAGGAGTATCAAATCAAAAGAAAAAGCGTGGAATGACTCGAGCTGTAAAGAGGCTGCCAGGGTTAGAGAAATGTTGTCCTACAAGACCAACCCGAAGAAAAAAAAGTTTAAACGAGCCAGGAATGACTGCAACGCTTTTCTTAAGCGTGTGTAATCCCAAAATGACCGAAAACTGAGGCAAAAAATACCACATTGTCCCAAAAGTAGTAACAATTTTTGGTCGTTCGTCAAAAACATTAGAAATTCTGCCGCATCCTCCATCTTAACGCTAATTTACAATGACATTCCAGCTTTCAGCTCTTTGGAAAAAGATAATCTGTTTCCTGAACACCAGGAAACGTACATTCGTGTACGTAAAGGTTTTAGTATACAAATCCGCTGGCCTAGATGGTATATCTCCTCTTCTTCTGCGTAAACTTTTTCATCAATTCTTCTCTTTAGGAATCTTTCCGAGCAGATTGAAAACAGTATTTCTCCAGCTCGTCCCTAAAAAAGGCAAATTTTGTTCTCTCTTTTCCTACAGACCATTGCACTTACGTCCCTTCTCGATTCTTCTTTCCAATGTCATGAAAACGATGATAAACCGTCAGCTCTCATGAAATATCTTGGAACACGAAAACTTCTCAATGACCTGCAGTACGGTTTTCGTAGCAACAGGTCCATTGGTGATTTGTTGGCATGTCTCACCGAAAACTGGAACCAAAGCGTACATTAATCTGACAAAAGCAAGATAGTTGCTCTTGATGTTTCTAAAGCATTTAACAGAGTTTAGCATCAGGTTCTTTTGTCGAAAATGGGTGCTGGATCGATGACTCTCTTCTTTAATAGATTAGAAATTAAATTTTGAAACGTTCAATTCAAGTTGCCTTGGATGGTTTCAAACCTGATATTCCCAAAATAAATGCTTATGAGGATTCCGTTCTGTCTCTTCTTAATTTTCCATAATAATTTCTAGTCTGCTACTTCTAATCCAATATATTCCTTTGCGGACAGTACACTCTGCTTTCCATATTTATTCCCAAACTTACGTCTCTGCTCTTCGGCTGTAGAACGGGAATGGGAGCATATGTTAAGCCTATCAAATTCCGATATTAACAGCATAACCAAATGGTGAACTATTAACAGAGTGGAATTTAATGCTTCCAAAACACAATGATGTCTGCTGTCATTTAAGCGAAATTTAATTACCTAGCCGTTAAGGCACTTATATGATCGAAACCGAAAAAGTTTCCATTCTCGGTATGTGTGTCAGTGACAATGTTGAAATGACCACATATTTGATGACCTCAAAAATGCTGCGAAATGTCTAGTATTAAGGAGTGTAAGAAGTATTTCACCCCCTCTGATCTGGCTGCAATATATAAGACATTCATCCGCCCAAAATGGGAGAACAATGCTCACCTTTGCTCAGGTGCTTCTAAAACATCCCTGCACCTGCTAGAAAGGATTCAAAATCGTGCCATAAAACTCATAGATGATACTTATATCAGTCAGTCAATTGACACCCTTGAACACCGACGTAATGTTTTCCTTACTCATTTTGTTGTTATCGCTATTTCCACCACCAGTGCTCTATTGAAATACCCAGTAGCAGTCCGCCCCTTTAAACCTGCAACCGTAATGTTACTCGTCTCTCTATGAATGCACATCAGAATATCCTCAAGCCAACTTTCGGACGTACTCTGAAATATCGTGCATCAGATAGCATTTGAATTCGTTCCACGCATTGATATATTGGCTTGATGAATTTGTAGTTTATTCAGATTTTCAGGACAAATTCTCAAAAAATGAAAATGTGACACGTGCGGTTTGCTAAGAGATGGCGTAACTTATATTATTCCATTGTTATTATTTCATTGGAACATGCGTTGGAAAGCTACTGTCATTGTACGTCATTTCAGTATATGTCATTCATTTGAAGCGTAAACAACAATATTTTTTTTCACTCAAATATTTCGAACTTTGTGCCTGAAGAAGTATTTTTGCTTGGAGTTCTTCTTCATTACTTTAATATGAAGAAAACTGCTGCCGAAAGTCATCGTATTTTGGTGGAAGTTTATGGTGAACATGCGCTAGCTGAGCAAACGTGCCAAAAGTGGTTTGCACGATTTAAAAGTGGTGATTTTGGCTTGGAAGACGATGAACGTCCTGGGCAGCCAAAAAAGTTTGAAGATGAAGAACTGAAAGCATTACTCTATGAAGATTGTTGCCAAACACAAGAAGAGCTCACAGAATCTTTGGGTGTCACTCAAGCAGCCATTTCAAAACGTTTAAAAGCAGCTATATATATTCAAAAACAAGGAAAATGGGTTCCACATGAATTCAAGCCGAGAGACGTCGAAAGGCGGTTTTGCATGTCCGAAATGCTGATGGAACGCCACAAAAGGAAGTCATTTTTGCATCGGATTGTTACTGGTGATGAAAAATGGATCCATTACGACAACCCTAAGAGCAAAAAATCATATGTGAAACCCGGCCAACCAGCCAAATCAACGGCATAACCGAATATCTATGGCGCGAAGGTAATGCTCTGTATTTGGTGGGATCAGATCGATGTGCTGTATTATGAGCTGGGTGAAACCATCAATAGACAACGCTACCGAACACAATTAATCCGTTTGAGCAGTAGTCGAAAAACGCCCGGAATATGCGACCAGACACGAGGCAATAATTTTCCATCATGACAACGCTAGGCCCCACGTTGCTATTCCGGTTAAGAACTATTTGGAAAACAGTGGATGGGAAGTCTCTCCCAACATGTCTTATAACCCACTGAAATATGGTCCACATCAACGGCAAAGCCGAATATCTATGGCCCGAAGTTAATGCTCTGTATTTGGTGGGATCAGATGGGTGTGCTGTATTATGAGCTGCTAAAACCGGGTGAAACCATCAATAGACAACGCTACCGAACACAATTAATCCGTTTGAAGAGAGCAGTAGCCGAAAAATGCCCGGAATATGCGACCAGACACGAGGCAATAATTTTCTATCATGACAACGCTCGGCCCCACGTTGCTATTCCGGTTAAGAACTATTTGGAAAACAGTGGATGGGAAGTCTTACCCAACACGCCTTATAGCCCCTTCTGACTACCATTTGTTCCGGTCGATGCAGAACACCCTCACTGAAATATGGTCCACATCAGAGTAGAACATCAAAAATTGGCTTGATTCATTCTTGGCTGCCAAACCGGCGCATTTCTTTTGAGATGGGATCCACAAATTGCCAGAAAGATGTTAAAAAGTCATAGCTTCAGATGGGAAATACTTTGTATAATACTATTGTACATGTTTTTCTTAAATAAACGTTCAAATTTTGAAAAAAAACCGCACGAAAATAATTATATACCCAACACTTTTACTACTCTGAAAGCCTCTGACCTTTCCTTAATTATATTTTCTTCATATAGAAATCTTAATGCAATTTCCCTATTATCACCACTTAAGGTATTATGTATTTATTATTTATTTACTTATAAAATTAAAAATAAATTTAAATCTATTATTAATACAATTTTAAAGAGTACTAGCAACTAAGGCTTTCGGCTCTTCGTAACTATATATATGTTAATTAGTAGATGTGTAATAAAGTTAAATTTATGTTTGTTAGCTGATTATTATAAATTGGTTGAAGAGATAAGATAACATGTTCCTAGAACGTCAGATATCATGATAGTGGTGTTGCATTTCGGGCACATAGGGGGTGTTCCTTTTTTTTTAAAGATATTCGTGAGTCAGTTGGATGTATCCTAAGCGTAAACGAATAAAACTTATTAGTTTCTCCTTAGAAATATTGGTAGGGAAGAAGGGACTGATTTTTTTGGTGTTAATGGTTCGATAGTGATGCTTATATTAAGTACACTTCAGTGTATGATGTTCTTTGATTTTATCAATTAATATACTAGTCCATTCAAATCCCTTCTGCTTGGGGATTGGAACATAAGAAATGGCGAAATATGACATAGATTTGCAGTACGGTCAGCAAATCAATTGCCTACAATTCCAACGTGGCCTGGAATCCACATTAGCTTTATTTTCGTGGGAGTTTTTATTAACATGTCTTGAATTTTGGCAATTGTGGTGTTATCATTATTTTACGTTGAGAACAGCTTTTACAACAGAAAAACTGTCTGCACGATCGTCCATTTGCCGGCAGTTTGGGAAAACCTTTTGACAGCTTCATATACGGCTTGAGCTTCTGCTAAAAAAAATTGCCGCTGCGCCTGAAGAGATGCCTTGTATGATAATCGATCCATTAACTGCTGTTACTGCGAATGAAGTGCTATCAGCTCCTATGCTTCTTCTTGCTGCTTGGTGGTAGATGGGTTTTATATTATGTTTTTTTTTAGATTTAGGGCAAGAACCATAGATAACTAAAGCGTACTCTATCTTACTTGACACATCATAATAACATAAAGAATTAATGTTAGCGTTACTTTTACTTGAGCACAAGTATATTACTTTATAATATTGAGCTTTGACGAAAGCGCTTTTTTAAGAGATATACAGTAATTTTTCCAATTACACCTATTGTTTACAAGAAGATAAGATAATAGTTAAATTAGATACATTTTCAATTACTATATTATTAACTGATAAATTAAAATTTTGACAAATTTTTTTTGTGACAAACGTGAAGCGTTTTTTTTCAATAGAAAGCTTAGAACCGGATATAGAAGACCATTCGGTTATTTCTTTTAGTAAGTTAGAAAATGTTGTTTTGTGTTTAAATAAAATGTACGCGTCATCAACGTATACACAGTGATCTAAATCTTTATATTTTATATATTATACCACTTAAATCCTCAAAAGCGATACGAAGAGCATTACCAAAAGAGGCGAACCTTGAGTAATTCCATTTTCACGCAAAATTTTCTTTTTGCTTAAGAATGATTTATTGGAATTAAAAATGTTCGGACCAACTCCCCATTCGAAAAGTTTTTTTTTTTTTTTTTAACACAAGATGAATGCCTATAGTGCTAAAATAGATACGTGGTTTCGAGCCGAGAGAGCATTTGATATCATATTATCTAAGTGCAAAAGTTCATCTACATATACAACCTCTTTTTGGTTTGGGCTTATCAAAATTTATCAAATTCCTTTTTTGGTTTATGGATTGGGGCAATACAAACTGTTTTCCAACTTTGAGGTATAATAACTTTCCGGAATATATTGTTGTAAAGTTCAATTAGTTTTTTTTTTCCAGGGTAGGGAGGTTTTTGATTATTGGGTAGGAGATCTTATCCCGCCCAGGTGTTGTTGCATGTTTCGGGGCTAATGAAAATGATTCCGGTGTCTTGTGCAGCGTTAGACCAAGTATTAGCAAAAATTCAGAATTTCATCTGGAGAACATACAGCCCCACTTGGAGTTTGGATAGAAACTATATTTCTTAACTGTGCATTAGCCGTTAGAGACCTAATATTGCGCCAAATTTTGTTCGTTGATGTATTGGGCTTAATTTGAGCTGCAAAATTTGCAAAGCTTTCGAGTTTGCTGATTTTTAGAAATCTTCTAAAAGTACCATTTGCTTTTTTATAGGCGAGCTGTTTAGCTTATGTAGGATTTTTTCTAAAATTTCTCCAAGTTAGGACTTTGTCGGCTCTAAGCCTACTGAGTTCCGGATTCCACCAAGGAACATTTCGTCTTGGATTTACAAAAGACTTTTGTGGAATGATATCGTTGGCAGCCTTGAGTATACACTTAAGAATTATCGCAGATTCTTTGTTTACACAAGAAAACGGTTGGCTTGGTCACAATGGCACGACGTTGCTTGTGAACTTCACCCAGTTAGCTTTTTCGGTCTTAAAGTTCGTTATAGATCGATTACAGAAATTTGATTTTAATGATATTTTAGTGAAAATAGGAAAATGGTCGCTGTTGTTAAGATCATCCAGAATGAACCACGATGCCCTTGGTAAAATTTCTGCCGAACAACAGGTGATATCTATGTAGGTAAATGTGCCATGTGTTGAAAAATGGGTCGGAGACCAGAATAAGTAATAAATTCTTCTAAATCAGAATCTCGTTTATTGTTTATTGCCTACTCCAGGAATTTACATCTTCAGTAAGAATATAAGGTGGGTCTATTTGATGAATTATATTTTCAAGGTCGGTTTATTAAATGTTTGGTCAGAAGGAATGTATGTTATAAGGATAATATAGTTAACTTAATATCTATATGTATTTCTAAAGCTAAGGCTAGAATGTTTAATTTAATCGAACTCGGAGGTTTGTGTGGAATGTTATTTTTAATAAGCAAACCGACTCCATGCTTTGCTGTAACATTGGATGGAAGGTTACTAAAATATCCTATGTAAGATTATATTAGTTTTTATATTAGTTGAGAATGGAAGGTGAGTCTCTTGTAAAGATATAATGTCAGGTTTATGCGTTTTAATTAAAAGATTTAGGTTGTTAAAGAAACCTGTTATGTTTCATTGCAAAATGTTGGGATAAGTGCTTTTAATTGCTTGGGAGTTGTTTTGATGAATGGGAGATAATTGTATAGAATTATGATCATTGTGATTCTGATTATGCATTGGAGTATGTTTGTACGTAAAATTTTTAATTGTTAAATCGAAAATTGTCGGGATATTTGTTTAAGAAATTGTTGATTGAGTGGAAGAGGACTGCGTATGCAATGGTGTAGGTGTAATAGATTGCTGTGATAAAATATTAGTGGGTGTGGTGAATTTTGAAGAAGTTGAATAAATGTTTTCAGTGGTTGAAGTAAATCGAGATTTAGGGAGAGAGAGCGTGGAAACACTTGTTTCTACTGAGATAAGTGGAATTATGGTCCGTTGTAGTTGTTTATCTATTGGAGCAGTAGTGATTGCTGCTAGAGATTGAGAAAAAAAAACTGCTTTCTCGTGGGGGGTGTTCGAGATGGTTGAGTGCTAGCCTGTTTAGCTCTTTCTGAAAAAGAAGTAGATAATGGCTTGGCTTGAGTTGCATTCTCTGAGTTGTAAATACGTTTTGCCTCAGCCATAATGCACTTATTAATTGTCTTGATTTTTAGCGTTTCCTTATTTTGTATATATTTAGGAGATGCTTTTGATGTTGAAGGGTGTTCATCAAGGCAATTAGCGCACATAATACGTGCGCACTCCAATGGGTCATGGGGCGGAATGTTGCAGTTTTCGCTGACTTTGTTGTTGGAACATCGGTTGGTGGTGTGACCGAGCAACTGACAATTTCGACACCTCATTGGATAGGGCGCATATTTTGATTTCGGTCTTATAACATCCAATTTCTACGGTTTGTGAAATTACAAATCAAAAAGTAAAGAGGACTAGGCCTGTTGGCTGAATTTTGTTATCTATTTTTTTTTTGTAAATTTATAGACCTCAATCACGCCTTGAGGTTTCATTTTCGAGACAATTTCTTTCTCTGTGACATTAATTAGACAAGGGGAAAGGACAAGGACAATGCCCTGTGAAGAATTCAAAGTTTTGCGAAATATCACATTCACATGGCACTGATTGGCAATGTTAGTCATTTTTAGAAATTTATCAGCAGATTTTTGGCTTTTTTCAAATATGAGAACACTGCCGTTTCTGAGTTGTGAGATATTATCATACTTAGTACTGACTGAGTCGATAACTTTTCTTAATAAAAATATACTCACTGCGGTGATTGGTGAATTTTGGTTTTTCAGTAAAATGACCACGAATTTGGGGTTTTTGAGGTTAGAGTTAGTTGGCAAATCGGGAAGCTCTTCAAAGCTAGAGAGCTTTGGTTTTTTTTTTTGCTCGCGGCTCTGATGATGTGTTATCACATAACACATCATAGTAGCCTTCAGACTTCTTCTTCGACCCCGGCGGTGGGCCCATACCTAGTTTTTAATTAAGGCACTACTTATTCTGAAGAAAAAATTTGTCATGCAGTTGTGAAAAAGGACAAGCAAAAATAAGATAGCAGGGCAAAAAGAGACAAATAATTTGTCAAAAGTGCACTTCTGAAAGACCTCACAGCGAAATAAACTAGATGTTTGCGCTTCAAAAGAGAGACTGCGACTGCACTTAAGGTTTTATTTTCATAGTTGATATTAAAACCACCTTCTCTAAGGAAATTGTTTCCTATTATTCTAAAGGGTGATTCATAGTGAGGTTTAATTAATAATGTAAAATAAAACACATAAATTTGAAAGTGAACTTAAAATTTCTTATTATCGGTTAAAAGAACAATTCATGGCATTTACTTTTTGAAAATGATATCATGTAAATGTTGGCCACGACTACGTCTGAGGTGGTCCATTCGAAAGGTTCAATTTTGTGCGACTGTTCGAGCATAGCGACTGGTATCTCGCGGACAACAAGAGTAATGTTGGCTCCCAAAGCGTCAATCGTAGCTGGCTTATTCCACAGAGAAAATAGTCCAAAGGTGTGATATCGCACAATGTAATCGGCCAATTTACCATAGCAAAACGTGAAATTAAGTGCTCACCAAAATGATTTCTCAATTGTTTCACGCGCTGTATGGCTTGTAGCGCCGTTGTGTTGAAACCAGAGCCCACCGAGACCATGTGCTTGAATCTCAGGAAGCACATAGTCCGTTAACATGGCACGATAGCGGTTACCATCGACGGTAAAATTCTGATTTGCCTCATTTTTGAAGAAATATGGACCAATGATTCCACCAGCCCATAAACCACACCATACCGTTGTTTTTAATAGATGTAATGGTAGTTCTTGGTACTCTTCGGGTTGTTCATCAGCCCAAATATGACAATTTTGTTTATTAACTCATCCACTGAGAGAGAAATGGGCTTCATCACTGAACAAAATTTCACAATAAAACACCATATTTTCATTGAGTTTTTCCAGAGCCCATTCACTGAAAATATGACGCAAATTCAAATCGCTTGGCTTCAATTCTTGCACAAGTTGAATTTTGTACGCTTTTAGGCTGAGATCCTCACGTAAAATACGCCAAGTTGTCGAATACGCCAAGCCAAGCTGCTGAGAACGACGACAAATCGATTCGTCACGGTCTTTTCGTACACTCTCAGCTACAGCTGCTATAGTCTCTTCACTACGTGCTGGATGTGATCTAACCGGTCGAGTGTCATTCACTAATGTAAACTGGGGCTCAAATTTCCGAAGTTCGATTATGCTCACCGTAAGTTCCTCGAATCGCACGAAAAACATTTTTTACAGAACGCTGATTTTCGTAATGCAGCTGAACAATTTGGAGACTCTGATGTGGTGTGAGTCTTTTCATGATGATTTGCCAAACGATACTGAACAAAAAAAAAACCTATTGAAAATCACACCTCACGATGAATTACCCCTCACTTAGTCGCCAAGAAAAGTCACTTTAGCAAATCGCTGGCTTGTGCAAAGCTGCGGACAGAAACAAACGGGAATTTGAAAGACAACAGTTGCTGAAAACGGAGACAGCAATAAATATTGTGGAACAATAGTTCCCGAAGTGTTCATCAGTTGTGCTGTTCAGAAGGTAATTCATTGTTTCAATCGTTGTCAGCCGTTTAATGGTAAACATCGTCGATCCTGCTCAAAATATTACATGGAACGAGTGTCACAAATGGGATCATTTCGCTTAATTTTGCCGCCAAAACAAAAGGAGGGATGTGAGGCCGGATCAAAGATCTCATCAGTTATTTGGAGTGAATTAGGTAAATCTTATAATGTAGATATAGAATTAGTTGATGATGCATGTAGATTTGGTATTAATACAATTAAACATAATTTAAAATCTTTTAGAATAAATTCGGATGTTAGGTGTATTGATAGCTGATGTAAAACGTATGAAATTAAAGGAAAATTAATTACATTTAAACTCAATACTGGGGCAGATGTAAGTTGTATACCAAGGCGCCTCATTAGACACAATCCTGTAAATGAAGAAAATTAAACGAGAGTTGTATTAACAGATTATACTTTAAATAAACTTAGCTTATTAGGAACGGTATAACTCTGTTGTCTCGATCCGAGTTATCAAATAGAACACAAAACATGTCTTCATATTGTCGATGATGCATATGAACCATTGTTTGGTTTGCCTGAATACCTCTCATTCGAGTTGATTAAACAAATAGCTGCACTTAAAATGGTAAAATACTTGATGGCTTGGGGGGGGGGGGGACAGATTAATGATATGGTAAGACGTGATGTATTGGCACCGGTTGATTATCCAACAGACTGGGTGCATAACATGCAAATTGTAGAAAAGAAAGATAGTTCTTTACCTCTAAATGCATGCATAAAATGTGAACATTTTTTAATCCCAAGATCTGAAGACATATTGAGCCGCATGTCTGGCCAACGTATTTTCGCTGTGCTTGATTGCAGTAATGGGTTTTGGCAAATGGAATTAAATGACACATTATCAGATCTGATGACATTCATGACGCCTTTTGGTCATTATAAATGGAAGCATGTTCCATTTGGTCTCAATTGTGCTCTAGAAATTTTTCAAAAAAAGGTCCAATTATTTGGAGATATTGAGGGTGTTGAAGTTTACTTCGACGATATTTATATACGCGTACCTGATGAGGCTTCTCATGATGTAATTTTGTCAAAGGTCATTGAGCGTGCAAAAATAGTGTTAAATTTAACAAAGAAATAATACAGTATCGAAGAAATGAAGTAAATTTTATTGGTCATATCATTTTTTATGGTCAAATTAAACCTGATTCAAAATATATACGTGCGATTACTGATATTTCAAGACCCATAAATAAGTCAGATGTGTTACGTTTATCAGGTCTTTTCAAACATTTAGCTAAATTTATTCCTAATTTGTCACAGCGATCTGCTAATTTAAGGGAATTGTCTTAAAATGGGTCAGAATGGAAATGGACTGCAAAACGTAAAGCGGAACTAAGTGATTTGATTAAATCAACAAGTTGACCTATTCTTGCAATCTTCGTCCAAAAAAGTCTTATGGAGATTTAAACTGATAGCTCCAAAGACGGACTAGGCAGTGTCTTGTTGCAGTAAGGCCAGCCTGTAGCTTGTGCGTCACGTAGTCTAACGACTACTGAGCAAAAATGAGCACAGATTAAAAAGGGGCTTTTAAAGCGTGAAATTGAAGATGTTACCGTTAGACTTCAGCGAATGTTTTTACAATTACTTAAATACCACCGGTTAAGCATTGTTTATACTCCCGGGTGTAAAATGCATTGGACCATGGTAAAAGGAACTTAACCACGTAATTAACTCTTTAACAAGGCGAGTGTGTTTATCAGAGGATAATTATAATTTATATATATATAATTTATATGTTAAAACAACTGAGTCGTATAGCGCACTATGTCACTAGGGGATGTCAACTCTTTCACAGACTTAAGGGTGAATTACATTATGAAAATGAATTATTGTTCAAGGATTACAGACTCATTATTCCTAGACAATTACAATTAAAAATATGCAATTTGGTTCATATTTAGGAATTGAAAAGACATTAACTCGTGCTCGAATGTACTATTTTTGGCCGGACATGACACGTAATATTACTAACTAACTACATTACTGTTGCAGATTGTATTATCTGTGAACACTTCAAACGAAACAATCAAAAAGAACCTCTATTACAGAATAAACCCCATGAATATCCGTTGCAACGAGTTTCTATGGATCTTTTTGAGTATGCAGGTTGTGATTACATTTCTCTTGTTGATGCATATTTTGGATTTATTTGCTCCGAGCGACCTCTGAATAAAAAATCTGATCACATTATTCAAGTCTTAAAAAGAATATTCAATTGTTTAGAATATCCTACTGAAATTCGCACTGATAATAGTCCATTTGGTTCGCGAGAATTTGTAAAGTTTGCCAATAGTGCGAAATTGGTATTCAAATACTTTAGCCCAAACTACGCACAAAGTAATGGATTAGCAGAAAGGGTTTTTTGTTATAGCAAAAACGTTGTTATGAGGAAAACTCAGTTGCCGAGTTTTCTTATCGCATCTTGGAATACAACTCGACACCTATTGCTAACATGAGAACAACACCTGCTCAGTTATTCTTTGGCCGTCAAATAAAAACTATGTTACCGATAACAAGCAAATTATTACATCGCTCAAATATCAAAGAACAAGTTGTTCAAAACAAAATTAAAGAAGAGCAAGAAAAACAATTGCAATATTACGATCGTAACGCAAAATCATTACATGTTTAAAAAAATACTGTTAAGGAATGGTTCTATGGAAAAATTCACAACCGGGTCAATGATCGTTCATATGTTATCGTTGATAATTATAACAAGTTCTATCGTAGAAATCGTAAATTCATTTCAAAGACCAGAAACAATAACAATAAATTAGAAGAACTGTTATAAGATTTGGATCAGTACTCAAACTACTGGGACTAAAGTTAATCACAGGAAGCAATGATTGTAGATCGGATATTCTGACTTAAGTTGAACTTGATAAATCAGTATCAGTAAATGAGCCAGCAGGTAGTCTTAATAGTCAAAGCACATGTAATTCAGAGCCTATAATTGTTGTACCTTATAGAACGGGGCGCGAACGTATGATAGTTGATCCAGATAGGTATGGTGGATGAGAAGATTAAACTAAAGTATTCACATAAAAAAATGCGTGTAATATTATTTAATATACATTACAAAGTTACTTATAATAGGACAACAGCAACACTATTGTAAACTGTCTGTAGGTTATTTGTTTATGCATGTATGCATCATCAAGAAAATTGTAAGCAATCCTAAGTTCAGTAGATTTTTAGCAGTAAACTAATAAAGATCTTTTTTTTTTTGACAAACTGTGTTTCATTATAAATATTACAATAATTGGAAGAAAACGGCGGTAGGTTACCGATGCATTCATTAGTATAGAAATGGAAGGTATCACTATGGGTTTAGAAGTAAATGAGGTCTAAGTAAATAGGGACATGCAACATCGACAAATTAGGCAGAATGTCACAGTAAACAGGTTTAATTTCAAGGTAATAAAGGACTTTGTCTATTTTGACTCTCCTTTAAATTTTTCCAAGAATACCTGAGTAGGAATAATCCCTCTTGCCAATCGCTGTTTCTTTGGACAATTGAGTGTTAATACCCTAACCAGAAAATTTGGAGAGCAATGGCGAATATATAAAGGTCAGAAAGTAGAAAATCAATCCTCTTGTAATTAAATTGCTAATATTAAGCAAATTTTTATTCCATATTCATGAATTATCTCATTTCAAGACGCGATCACTTCTTACTAATAATATCTTAATCAATTAATTCTTTATGTAATGTAATCACTTTTCGAAACGTTCAATTCATGAAGTTTTGGAGAGCTTCAAATCTAACCTTCTCAAAATATACGTCTCATTTGTCTCCGGTGCTCACTTTGGTTTTAAATAATCATCCCTTTTCCGCTTTTTTAAATCCATTACAGTCCATATTCGTTCCCTGTCTTTATTATTCGGCTGTAGAATGAAAACGGCTTTCGGCAGCCATTGTTCATGAAAAAGATTGTATTATTGGTGTGGATGTCAATGACAACAAAAACTAAACGAAATGCTTGTTTGTAACGTTGGAAGAAATATTATATCTGGTGTGTTCTAGGTTCAAAATATCAATATCAGCTCATTAGAAGAGTACAATGCACACTTCTAATTAGGTTGTCCTGAATCCTTTCGATTATTTGCTATATAGGATCCAAAACGGTGCGATTTAACTCACTCAGATGCAAATACTGCTGTCAATTGCCTCCCTTCAAAGTCAATATGCCTACTGCCTTACCTTGTCTCATTCTTATTTTCACCACTGGAGATCCATCGAATCGCCAGTAGCATTCGGTCAGTTCAAGTGCAGCACACATCGCTTGAAATGCCCGTTAGTCTACACTTGAGCTAATTTTTAGAATTACTCTTAAATATCGTGACTTCTTCCTAAGTCATTAAATTCGTGTATGAAACGCCTCGTTACTTTGTCGTCATTATAAATTGTGTGGTGACATAGTAAAATTGTACAAAATACCTTGGTTCTGCGTAAATTATAAAAAAGAGCTAACATATGTATTACCTTTATTATAATTAAAATTACACATTTGAAAACAAAAATAAAAAAATGGTTATACTGACTAGATTGGGTAGGTAAAAGCACACTTTGGACGCTAACTATTGTTCTTAATTTTATTGGAATGTTCAATACTGCATACATATGTATGTGAGTATATTTTGAAGTTATCCTATTTGTATATTTTTAATATCCATCCAATAAATCATTGTTTGAATACTGAAAGCGTTTGCATTTTGATTTTTTTTTTTTGTAATTTTTTTTGCAACAAATTGGGTATAATATCTCGTTTTTTTTGTTTCACTTGTTTCTTTTTATAAGAAATTTATTATACAAATAAATAAAATTACTTACTAATGTGTTGATGTATAAATTAAAATAAAATAAAACTTTGTGAGCAGAATGTTAAAAAAAATATATAGATTTCTACAAAGGACAACAAACAAACACTTAAGGTCGATACTACAAATCTTTAGTCACAACTCCGGTTTTGTTTGAACATAGTTTAGCAAAGTAAATTGGTTAACTTTAAATATTGTACTTTAATTGATTAATTCCCCTCTTTTCCTTCTATGACTTCCACTACTCTTAGATTATGCTTTCGTCTCATATGCGACATCATATTGTCTTTACGATTATACACTTTGCTACATTCCGGAAATTCACAAATGTATCGTTCCGCATTGTGTTTGCTTCGCTTGTGTTTGTACAAAGCGATTGAACTTCTAAATTCCAGTTTGCATTCTTCACAAATAAATCCCACTTGGCCTAAGTGTATCTTTTCATGTTCCTGCAAATAACAGCGTCGACTAAAGGTCTTGTCACACCTACTGCATGCATGTTCTTTGGTTTGTAAATGGGACTTCATATGTTTGGACAGGTATACTATGCTTTCGTTGCATATAGGACATTGTTTTCGATAGCTTTCTGTATGTATACGTTCATGTTGTTTTAGATTAACAGATCGACGGAAGACTTTATTGCAATTTTCATATTCACAGGGAAATAGTGGTTTATCAGAATGTGTATAAATGTGATCCTTGCAGTGATCTTTGCGCGAGAATAATTTATCTAAGAAAAGGAAGTAATAACCAAATATCAATGTGTGAATAAAATCCAACTTACGACACAATGGACATGGAAACTTTCCCGTTAAATGAGCGTCTCTTAAATGTTGCTTTAGTCTTTTATCGGTGGGAAAATGTTTGTTACATTTTTCACATACAAATGTGAAATGCTCAGCTTCGATGTGATCCAGCATATCGATGTGCGATTCGAATTTTAAAAAGCAGTGAAAACATTGGTATTCCGTGGGCTCTGTATTTTTTAAGTGGTTTTCGGTGGTTATTTCGAGGTCGGGATATAGTTCAGTAGAGCCTTGTTCTATGATTTCTGTCAAAGGAATAACATTTACAATGTCTTAAGGGATAATAATCACATTTACTGACCAGAAAATATATCTTCCACAATGTCGAAGTCCATTTTGCTAGGTATCCTAGAAGTAACGCTTAAGTTTTGTGTTTACATCGATTTTTCACTGACATTTTAATAATGACAGACCAATGATGTAATTCACGGTGAGTAACAAAACTAGAAATTCACAATGGCTTTAAAAAAAGTAGGGTATTGCTTTTATTCTTCCATATGTCCTTTATTGATCGGAACAATTATTAGCACATTATGGTATTAGAACCATATCCGAAATATGAGTTTTCGTTCTTGTTATACGACAAACCACTGTCAAACGGATACGATAGGTAGAAAAAAAATGAAGAAAAGAAAACAAAGCGGAGTCACATCCTTCTAAGGGCACGAGCAAAACTTCAGATTTTTTTTTTTAATCAACATAAAATATAGAAACCATAGTCCGGTGGCAAATTTAACATGAATAGAAAAAAGTGAGTGTTATTGTTGTTTTTTTTTTTTTTGTGGCATCGGTATCAGTGCTTATTTTTAATGAACGTTTAAATTATACTAATAACTCAACTTATACGCGGAAACTTAATGCAAGATAGTTATTGGTGTTAATAGGGATAGCAAAAATGATTCAAGACCTAGGTATTTTCCAGCGATAGCGATAACATGTATGGGAACGTCAAAATGACAGCCTTAATAATGTAAAAAAAGACAAAAAAAAAAAAAAAAAATCAAGAGCGAATAAAACAGAAAAGCACGAGAAAAAATGCTAAAGGGTAAACAATTAATTTTAAGAAATATATTTCTTCACATTAATTGTTGTTTTCATTAGAAAACACAAGAAGTGGACCAAAGAAGAGACACAGTGAATTTGAGGTGCTATTTATCCCGAAATGATAAATACCTACACAGACGAAAGAAGAAATATGCGAACGGACTCAGTTATTTAGGAAAAATAAATAAAATTATTAGAAGATTTACTAAGTAAATATAAATGAGAATCTTCTCAAATTTTCAAAATCGTTTATTTCATTAATTACACTTCCATTTTACAATTTGTTTCATATTTACTTTCGATCAAATTTACTGTAAAATGCCTGTGTGGGTTTAAATGATAGAACTTATTCCTTTCAATACAATTGCTTTACTCAATGCAATTACAATTTACAATTTAATCCCTTTTATCAACCACTTTTTCTTTGCTTTATCTTTTACTTAAACAACTTTAACACTGTTCTTATGTCGCCTTTCAAATTCCACTTTAGAACTGTTCTCACTTTTATCTGATACCAGTATTTATACTCGCTGTCATCTATCGAGAACATCTTGTACTTTCCAACGTTTCACACATATTCGCTAAATCGTTGTCAAAGATTTCTTTTTATTTCCGCAATGGAAGAGCTTCCAGCTATTCAAATATAGATGGCTCTTTTAAACTTTAAGTGGTTATCACATTGCTTCCTTTCTAAAGTTGTTCGTCTCGGGGAACTCGGTCATTTGATGATGAAATGACACATACTATTCACATGGAATTTTACTGTCCCGATTAGAGAACATAATTGTTTTTATTTCGAGTCTAGTGTCCCAATGGAGAGGTTCAACTCGAATAGACCCCATTAGAGAAGTCATATTTGCTGATTTGTTTGAGGTTTGGCTTAATTATGGAGATTATAGCAAAGTTGAATTGAGCGTTCCAATTCGGAGGTGTCCCAATTTACTTTAACTAAAATTCACAATTTAATCCCTTTTGTCAACCACTTTTACTTTACTTTATGTTTAACTTCATCACAGCTCTTAATTCCACTTTAGCACTGATCTTACTTCTCTCTGATTACCGGTATTTATACTCACTGACGCCTTTCGAGAGCATTCTCATTTTCCAGTGTTCCATATTGCCAGAATATTCGGAAAATCATTATCAAACATTTCTCATATTCCTACAATTTAAGAGTATTACGAAATCAACCATTCCGAAGCTCGCCGCATTGCAATGCTGACGGCTTTGTTAGATACATCAAACAAGTTTCCCAGCTGCTTAAATGTTACAGTATTGCATTTATCTCAAATATAAATAAACACAGTCTGCCTACTACCAATTTCAGCTCTTCCTCTATGACATGACTGTGGCAAATTCAAATTCATACAAACTTAATGTGTATGAATCAATGAAATAAATAAATGAAATGAAATGAAGTATAAATACAAGTACATAACACATGGTCTGAAAACTCAGTTCCGTTTTATAGTAAAACGGAATTTGTAAAATTCAACTTTATTTATCAATATAGTTGCCTTCGAGGGCGATACATTGATTGAAATGATTTTTCAATCTTTCGATACCAGTTTTGTAGTACGATTTCGGTTCAGCCTCAAAATAGGCCTCTGTTTCAGCGATTACTTCTTCATCGGTCTTAAATCTCTTTCCGGCGAGCATTCTTTTGAGGTCTGCGAACAGGAAATAGTCGCTGGGGACCAAATCTGGAGAATACGATGAGTGAGGAAGCAATTCGTAGCCGAAATCATTCAATTTTGCCATCGTTTTCATCGACTTGTGACACGGTGCATTGTCTTGATGAAACAGCACTTTCTTTTTCTTCAAATGAGGCCGTTTTTCTGCGATTTCGTCGTTCAAACGCTCCAACAACGCAACGTAACAGTCGCTGTTGATAGTCTGCCCCTTTTGGAGATAGTCGATGAAAAGTATAATTTGGTGGAGGCTAATGCCCCCATTTATTTAGCTTAATGCAAGCTTAAACTAACTTAAAAAGCTAGGACTTAAAAAGCTAATTTAAAAACTAAAACTAACTTATGGGTTAGGGAAAAAGGGAGTGGTGGAGGAGATCAAGTTTTAGGCGAGAAGTGCTCAGGTTAAAATCAAAAAGGGGGAGGTTTGAGTTGACCTTACGGAATATGCGGGAGATTGGTTCGTTAGAGCCATAAGAGGTGCGATGGGTTGGGATATAGAAGAGACGAGGACAGCGTAAATTACGAGGATTAGTGTTGAAGGAAATAGAGTTGTAAAGGGAAGCGCAGTCCACAGAACCGGAGAGCCCGGAGAGCAGTCGATGAATGAAGAGAATGTCGACTACGTCTCTGCATTTTTCGAGGGTACTCAGGTTAAGAAGTTTGAGGCGGTCGCGATAGGGAGGTAAAATAAATGCGTCACTCCAGGGTAGTCCACGAAGAGCAAAACGTAGAAAACGACGTTGAATGTTCTCGATTCGGGATATATGAGTTCGCTGAAAGGGGGACTACACTTGGCTGGCATATTCAAGAAATGGGCGAACAAGCATAATGTAAAGTGACCTTGTCACATAAGGGTTGCTAAATTCTTTAGACCAACGTTTGATAAAATCGAGCGATGAGTTGGCTTTAAGGATTATCTCATCAATATGCGAAGGAAGTTTAATTCTCTATCGTATAAAATTTTGAGGTCGCGAAGGGATTGCACCTGGGATACAGGTTGGTCATGCAGAAAATAAAGTCTAGAGGGGGATTGATAGGACTTACGAGACAAAGTCATAGATTGGCATTTGGAGACGTTAAGCTCAAAGCAATTTTTTAAACACCTTCTTCTTGAAGGAGAATAGAGTCTTTGGGTGAAGAAATAGTTTTGGAGAACTTAGTGTCATCAGCGTAAATGGATACGGAGCAGTGTTTGATAATCCTCTCAAGATCGTTTATAGTTAGAATGAAAAGGAGGGGACCAAGATGGCGGCCTTGTGGGACACCAGAAGTGGCTAAGAACGGCGTTGAGAAGGCTGACCTAAAGCGAACGCTATAGTAACGGTTCTCCAGATAAGAAGATATCCATTTTAACAAAATGGGGTCAAAACCGAGGGAAGACAATTTGAAAAGAATCAGTTGATGTGATATTTTATCGAAGGCCTTAGCAAAATCTGTAGCAATAACATCAATTTCATTGCCATTTTCTAAGGCTGAAATCGCAAAGGACACGAATTCAACTAAGTTTGTAGTAGTTGATCTACCTTTTAGAAATCCGTTCTGACTGGGTGATATAAGTGACTTGCACTGAAAGCTTAGAACATCATATAAAACACTTTCGAACATTTTAGGTATGTGAGAAAGCTTAGCAATGGGACGGTAGTTGGTAACTTCATTCTTTGATCCCTTTTTGTGAATCGGGGTTATAAAAGGGATCTTCCAAACTTGGGGGAATTCCCCTTGTGTGAGGAACAGATGAAATAGGGAGGAAAGTGGGTGCGTAAGATTGGAGGCACACTTTTTGAGAAATATTGCTGGGAGCCCATCTGGACCGGATAAAAATTCATCATTGAGATTTTGTAACTTTTCTTCGATAAGGGGGGGATCAAAAGGTTGAGAGAGGGAAAGGGGCCAATGTAGAAATTGGGAAGGTACTTGAAATACATGGGGTCGGGTACGAAGGAGTTGTCGGCAAATGACTGCCTAAAAAAGTTTGCAAAATAGTTGGCAATAATATGTGGGTTGTCGATGATATGTTATCGAACGAGAGAGAGGGGGGATATCCGTCTGTTGGCAAAATGTCTTAGGATCATTGATAAGGTTGGTCTGCGTTGTGTCGAGAAAGCGCTGATAGAGGCAGTTATAGAGCTGGGTGAATTGCAGTTAAGTTCCAAGATAGTTAGAGTAGTCGTGAAAAGAATTGGTGCGAAGAAAAGTTGCCCATAATTTGTTTCTTTTATTACGTAAAGACCGAAGTCTTCTGTTGTACCATGGAGGGGAAATAGAAGATGTTTTATGACGTGAAAAGGGGACGTAGAGAGAAATAGAATTAAATATTTCGCTGTAGAAAATGGAGACAGCATCAGATAAGACTAGGTTAGTTAAATCAAAAGAACATTTGCTTAGATAGGTATTGATTTTGCGAAAATTAGCTTTATGGAAGTTGTAAGAAGAGATGGTAGTTGAAGAAGTGGGCTGGGATGGAGAGTTATGGAAAAATGAGAGAAGAAGAGGGGGATGAAAGTTGTCGACAGTTGATAGGATAAAGAGACAAAACGTTACTGTGGAGTTTATAGGATCACTAGTGAAAATAAGGTCTAGTTGCCTACCGATAGAGTTAGGGACGCCACTAACTTCGCACAGACTTAAGTCAGTTATGCTATCAATGAAAAGACATTCCTTGGATGAAGTGGCATTTGATACGGTAAAAAATATTGAAGTCTCCAAAGATAAGGATATCGTCGATGGAATCACTTAAGTTAATTAGTTGGTCAATTGCTTTAATAGCAAGGATGTAGGATTTGATAGGTTGAGCTGGGAGAATGTAGCAGCACATAACGTACAGGGACCTATGGGGAAGTGTTATTTTAATTGAGACAAAGTCAATTTAAGCAGAAGAAGAGATAGCGATGAGAGAAGAGTTGAGGTTATTGTAAATAGCAAGTAGGACACCTCTACATGGAGAATTAACTTTAGTAATGGCAGGGTTATTAACCATAGGGAGAGAGTGATCGTCATCTTGGAAGACATTAAACGAAGATGGGAATAACTCCTGGCTCTTCATGTCGGGGATCAGATTGGTTTCTGTAAGAGCATAGACGTCGAAAGAGAGACTGTGTGATCTAGACAATAGATCTCCAAGTTTTAGAGCGCAAGCCTCTTACGTTTTGGTAGTAAAATGTAAGAGGTAGTTTGTTGCGTGGAGGAGTAGGGGAGTGTAGATGAGATGCAGGCAAAGAAGGCAAATTAGGAATGGAAAAATTTATCATGGTCAGCTCGACTGCGCTGAAGGTGAGAAAGTCTTTTAGAGTGAACATAGCTGCGGAAAGCAGCGAGGTCATCCAACCTTTTGAGGAGGTGTGTCGAAGATTTCGTGGTACCTGTTGTAAAGCTTTCTGAGAATAGTTATATCCGTAGGAAGGCCTTCCTGTTGGATGGAGACCATGACACTTGTTTTTGTTTTTCTCTCAAAGCAAACAGAGTCGGATTTGTCTTAAAGATATGCGAGAAAGAGACGTATATTTTCGTATATCTTTTTATCCCTTAGCCTAGAGAGGGCGTAACGGCATTCCGTGGTGTCTATATTCTTTTGGGTCACTTTAACGTTAGGCGGTGAAAGGGGACCAAAAATAGGAACCGAGGGAGAAGGTGAGCTAGCAGCGGGATTTAGGATATGCGAGCTGATGAAGTTAGGGTATTTGGCTCCTGTTGTAAGGTCAAAATTGGGAAAGCAGTTGTTATAATTCGTGGGAGGGGGTATGGGTGGTTAAGCAGTGACAGTATCAGGGGCAGGGATTAAATTAAATGAGACGCGTTATGGCTTGGATGAAATAGAGGCACTTAGAGCTTTTGAGGAGATTTGTGAAGGGGGTTGCTTAGGGATATAAACGGGAGGGGAAAAATGGGAAATATTTTGGTTTTAAGGCTCCAGTTGGGGTCTGGTTTAGGATGTGGATGGGGAATGGGTCTGGGCGATTTATAATTATCCTTTGATGAGACGATGCTTCGTTTTTTTTCTGTATTTTTGTTGATTTTTTGATCGTTCCATTTGGAGACCCGCATCTTTCCTAGGTTGAGGTAGGTGTTGGATGAGTTAACAAATAACCATTTGTATCTAGCCGATAATTTTTTTAATTTAATTAAAAAAAATTAAATTTTGAAATTCCGTTTGTTTTTGTGGTGGGATGTTGGGAGTATTGTACATTGGCTAATGGTGATGCCATACCTCTTTTTGAAAAATTCGGAAATCCAAACAACATCTGCATAATTTGGGGCACTTTTGATAAGTAGGGTGATGAACATCTGATTCGTTGTGCTAAGTCGGTCTAGCCTGCCTTGCCATTCTGAAGGTGTCCACGTCGTGTTAAATTGTATAACAAGTTTTCGTGGGGCGGCGACAGGAGGGGTTGGCGTTGGAGCAGTTATATCACCATAAGATTTTTGGATCGATGGGCTGGTGCGAGGGCTTGGAGGTTGGGTTGTTGGCACTGAGTGTGGCAATGATTCGGCTTCGGTTTGTAACAATTCTGTCAAAATTGAAGTATTGTAACTTTTGTGCGGTGGGGGATGGTTTGGAAGACAATCTATTTTATGGCATTCTGTTTCAATGAGATTTTCTAAATCATTCAACGCTGTTCTATTCGTGGTGAGTTCATCATTAAGCTCACTGATTTTATCGAATATGATATCAAATATCGACCCGTAATGATTTGAGAGTTGGTGATTGTTTATTGTAGTTTCGAGATGGATGATTAGATGTGGATGATTGGAGATGGATATCGATGTCTTCCCGGAGAGAGTTGATGGAATTACATGTTTTTTTGTTGGAATCCATCATTGCGGAACCGATTGAAATAAATTCACTTAATGCTGTATCAAGGTGGCGCTTGTATGTTTCTTTCGCTGGATCTTGCATTTCTAGTTCATTTAAACGCGCAATTTTGTTTTTCAATGCTATGACCAAAGTCTTCCGCACATCTTACACTTTGTTCAAATATTGATAATTTGTCCGTTATCAGTCTGACAAGTGAGTTATGATTGGATTCATTTGAGTCATTGAGGCATTTGATTGCAAGGAGCCCATGTGAGAGAGAAATACTGATACACTCATCACAGAAGAACAGCAAAAATTCGGCTTTATGACCACTTTTAAATTTTTCAATCCACTTGCGAATTATTCGTTCGGCTGTTGCAGAGTCCGGGTAACACATATCAAGCCATTTTTTTGCATCGGCTGCATTTTTTCCCATCAAAAATCAATGATAAATCAACACACGAAATTGCTTTGAATCCATTTTTTTCACAATAACAAAAGTTGCTTTACTCACAACGCTATATCTCGAGAACTAATCGTCCGACAGCTGTCAAATTTATACACGTATCTTTTGAAGGTTGGTACTAACTAAAAATAAAATGGATTTAATTCAAGTGGTGCCCTCTCTTAGAAACGGACTTTTTAGCCCACGTATTATATATACATACATACTAGTATGGATGCAAACTTGTGATGTTCATTGTGCTTGAATGTTTTTGGGTTTAAATGATTTAAATAGAGTGTTCCAATGCAGTTCTGCTTAAAAGAGCAAAAATTTGGATTGAATTTTGAATTGTTAAATTGAATTTGAAACCTGTGTTAGTACCCTTATATCAAGAATGGAGTTTTTTAATTAATGGTTTAGTTCCGTTTATTTGTTATAGCGCTCGGTTTTGGATTCCTTATAGTAGATACTCGTACATAGTGATATTGGGTACATCGAATTAAACGTAGGTACTATACTCTAGTTAAGGACAAATATACATATGTAAGTTATAACTTATAAGGCTTTGGAGATTGAACTATTAGTAGGTGCATTTATTGGCTCAGATTTTTGGCAAAGCAAGGCAAGTAGTAAAGCGAATGTCGACTTCATCTTTTCCATCAATTAGAGTTCTGGTGTCATTGCTTATTATAGTCTTATAAGACCAGAATAAAAATACAGTGAATATTCGGTAACGTAAACTAATTAAAACCAAGGCTGTTCACGTTAGCGAATGTAAAAAATTAAACCAAAATTTATACAGCGCAGTCGCTGTAACGTATTTTACATCAACTATTTATTTTTTATATCACTTCATAAACACTAAATGAAACAAAAAAGTTCTTCATAAATTAAAAAAAATATAAAAATACATAAAAAAATATTTTCGTATTTCATGGTTAAGTTGTCTCTGTTGTTCTCTTTTAATGTGAAATGCTTTGTTTTCTATTTCGAATCTAACAATATGTATATGTTTGTATTTCTTGGAAAAAATCAGTTATTATTTTCTATTGTAACGAAAGAGCAGCCTTTTTAAGTACAGCCTTTTCTCTCAAACGTCTTAGCACATTAATTTCGCTTTGATCGACTTTTTCTTGTACAGCCCAATCCAACGCTTTATTAAAAATATCAATTGCTTCAGCTACGCTTATTTGGTCAACATTATCTTTTACGGCTTCAACGTCGTCATTGTTATCGACATCATTTTTAATCATCTTCAAAAAAATCAGTGTTACATTTTGCCTTTTGGTTTTTTTTGCCTATAGGCCTTTTTCTTGCCCTATATTTCGTTACTGTAATCAGATAGTGCTTTCAATTTCACATCAGGCGTTCAATCTGATGTTCTAGATTTTACCCAAACTTTTTGGTAAACTTCTTCAAAAAAGGAGATAGTAGTCAATCTTAAAATTAAAGGTGTGTATTTCTATTTTGTGCTCGCTAAGGAAAGTTTATGAGCAGATACTTCATTATACCACAGGTTGGCTAGATGGGTTGAACAGAATAATCTTTAGGTATATATATTTCATATTTCATGCTATTGGTCTATATATGGTATAATGGGTGATTTTTAAAGCGTTTTTATAGTTTTTATTTATAAAAAAGAAACATAGAGAAACTGCAATAGTGTATAAAAATTTTATTTGAATTGATAAATCAATGCTTGCCATTTACTTTTTCAGGATTGTTTTATGTTAATGTTAAACACGACTACGTATTGAATGGTTCATACAGAGACCCCAATTTTGAATCACTATTTCCAACTGGTTATTAAAACTTGTAATGTTATCTTCCAAGGCTACAATTGAAACCACGTTTATCGACATAGACAAATTATTTGACGCATCATCATAAGCAATGACCCAAAGGCTTCAAATCGTACGATCTAGCTAGAATTCACCGGTCCAAAACGAGAGATATATTGCTCACCGAACTAATATCTTAATTAGTCCATCGAATCGTGTGCTGCGTGGCATGTAGAGCTAGAATCACATGTCGACCAGGATCAGCACGTGTATTTTGGCATACGTATGTTATATATGGTATTTCCAAATACTCCTTAACTAGGAAGTCGTCGGTTAGGATAAAGTTCATGATATCTTTGCTGCGCTCTAGTTGAACTTACATTACGTAGCCTATAAACCAAATGTAAATGCAATATTTAAAATAGAGTTTCTAAGCAACTGTAACCTTTGCGTACAAAATTAAACTGATGAATTAATTTTTCTTTTCTAATCTTTTATACCATTTTTGTTTGGTAAATTTTCCAAATTGGCGTTTGTTGTGATTTCTTGTGATTATACTAAACGAAAAGAAAAGGCAGTAGATTTTGCAATGTAATCCACGAGGTTTATTCTAATTCATCCGCTACACGTTTTAGATCTGCCAAAAATTTGGAAATATAAAAATATATTAAACAAAATTATGGTATAACACAAAGTGTGGCGTTGCCAACACCTTCCCCTTTAAAATGTTAAAGGTATTGATGGTGAAGTATTAGATGGTAAAGTTCTAGATGCTGCAGTGTTGTAAGGCGAAGTCTTGAATGTGTTGACATCTTCAGGGCTTATGTTGTCGCATAAAGCAGCGGGTTCGCGTGGAGTTGTATCGCATCCATATCGGGGTTTTGTCATGGAGTTTGTTGATGGTATGTATATTGACGTAAACTAAGTCTTCATTGTTGAATGATATCGGCTTGGTTCCAGATTTCCGATTAAATTGTCCTGCCATGGATTTTTATTTGTAGTCTCATCGTGGCTATGATGAACTCGCTTGATTTGGCTTGATCAAAGCTTATGCGAATGTTTCTGCCAAACATGATTTCAGAAGGTGATTTTAAGTTTGATGTCTTTCAGTTTGGAGTTGCACTATATGATTGTAGAACCGTTTGAAGATTTTGGACGATAGTTGCTTCTTTATTAAACTTCAGAAGTGAATGTTTGAAGTTGTCTACAAACCATTCAGCCTGTCCATTAGACATTGGGTGATACGGACTGGTACAGAGATGTTCGATACCGCTCTCTTCCATGTACTTTTGGAACTGTGAACTCTTAAAATGAGTACCATTGTCGGAATCAATTGTCTTCGGTAAGTCAAATCGGGAGAATATCTCCCTAAGAATTTCTATGGTGCGTTGAGTTGTGACTTATTTTGTTGCAACCAAAGGGTTATTCATCGTGACGTTTGATTTATATTGTAAAATAAAACACATAAATTTGACAGTAAACTTAAAATTTATATTATCGGTTAAAAGAACTATTTATGGCATTTACTCTTTAAAAATCATATCATGTAAATATTGGCCACGACTTCGTCTGAGGTGGTCCATTCGAAAGGTCCAATTTTTGGCGACTCGTTCGAGCATAGCGACTGGTATCTCGCGGATAACACGAGTAATGTTGGCTTCCGAAGCGTCAATCGTAGCTGTTTTATTCCTGAAGACCTGAGACTTTATATATCCCTAGAGAAAATAGTCCAAAGGTGTGATATCGCACGATCTAGGCGGCCAATTTACCATAGCAAAACGTGAAATTAAGTGCTCACTAAAATGATTTTTCAACGAGTCCATTGATTCACGCGCTGTATGGCTTGTAGCGCCGTCTTGTTGAAACCAGAGCTCACCAAAACCATGTGCTTGAATTTCAGGAAGCACATAGTCCGTTAACATTGCACCATTGAAGGTAAAATTCTGATTTGCCTTATTTTTGAAGAAATATGGACCAATGATTCCAGCAGCCCAAAAACCACACCATACCGTTGTTTTTAATGGATGTAATGGTAGCTCTTGGTACTCTTTAGGTTGCTCATCATCGCAAATACGACAATTTTGTTTATTAACGTATCTATTGAGCCAGAAATGGATCCGTTCCTACTGTTCCCTTGGTGCGGGTCATGGTTGAAGCATTATTTTTGTAGGCATCCTAGATGCGGTCGCACAATTGTTGCAATTTTGAACGTGAGTTTTGATATCACCATCGATGTTTGGCCATGAAACAAAACTTCTGGCTCGTTTTCTATACAACTTTGGAATAACAACTCTATGACCAAACATGATACATCCATCGATGATGCTGACGTTCTCTCTGCGATTGAAAAATGACTGTAATTCGTTGTCTTACTTGATTTCGCTTGGCCAGCCCTTGATCACGAAAAAAGATATTGGCTGTTTTGAATTTGATCATTTGGTGAGTAACTGGTAGTTTTTTCACATTATCCGTGAGAATTTGCTTGATTAATATTGACCGATGCAATCACAAAGTCTTTTCCAACTTAGATGTTTTTGTCAATAAAACGTGAGGGAACATCTGCATACCCGAAGCTACTAGTTGAAATGAAATTAACGTTGAATTCGTGTGCCAATAACTTGACTGTCCAGCGTTGAAGGCGATTAGCTTGGTGAACACCAATCCCAGTCTTTTTACCAAAGATTGCGAGAAGTGGTTTATGGTCTGTCTGCAGTTTGAACTTTCGACCAAAAATCATTGTGTGGAACTAAGTTACTCTAAGACAAATACAAAGTGTGAGCCCCTTCTTCTCAATCTGGTTGTATGCTTATCTGCTGGTGTAAGCGATCGTGATGCGTTGCGAATGGCTTTAATAGAACCATCAGGAAATTTATGAAGAATGCATGCTCCTAGACCGTAGTTTGATGCATCTGCTGCCACGATGATATTTTTCTTAGGATCGTAGTGAGATAGAAGCAGATTAAATGACAGAATTTCCTTTAGATTGTGAAAACTCTTGCGATGCTTATCTGTACATCTGTATCTGAATGTTTGCTTTTAGAAGTTCGTCCAATGATCCTCGATGATGTCTCATGTTGCAATTTCCCATAAAAATTTATGGCACCAAGAAAAGACCAGAGTTCTGTCACGTTGGTTGGTTTGGGCATATTTTTGATGTTCAAAATGCGTTCAGGATCCAGATGAAGTCCGTGCTGGTTGATCACGTACCCCAAATATTTCATTTCGTTGGCAAAAAACTTAAATTTATCAAACTTGACTTTGAATCCATACTCCTAAATGCGACACAGGACTTCTGTGACTTTTTCTTCCAAATATTTTCCAGATATAAAGATGTCATCAATGTATGCTGCTGCTAACCGTCAGCATTTGGTCCATTATTTGTTGAAAAATTGCCGGAAATTTTTCTACGCCAAACCCCATTCTTTTGTATCGAAAAAGGCCCATGTGTGTGTTGATAGTGAGCAAATGCTTGGATTCTTCGTCAACTTCAATTGGTAAAAATGCATCTGATAACTCGATTTGGCTAAAGAATTTTGCATTGGCAAGTCTGGCGAATATATCCTCATGGAATGGAAGAGGATATTGGTGACTTTCAAGGGTATTGTGGAGACCCGTAGAAAAATCAGAACATGCTTCAATTTGACATTTTGATAACGACTATGGGTGGAGCCCACTCCGAGTAATTTACTGGCGAAATCACATTGTTGACTTATAGCCGTTACCACTCTGCTTCCATAAGTTCTTTGACTGCATAAGTGCAACCACTGGAATTGTGGTTGTTGGTTTGGTTTTGTCACTAGATGCACTTTTGTTTTGTTACAGAGTTCTAATGTTTCGTCGAAGACGTCTAGAAAGGAATGTTTTAAGAGTGAAATACTTTCTTGTATAGATATATTAACACTTTCCCGGTTCCTAAGTGTGACTTGATTGCAGATTGCACTTATGGAAAAATTGTCCAGTGCTTTAGTGTCTTAATTCAGTCCAGTCCCATGACATTTAAATTCATTAAATATGAATTGGCGTGACATAACATAACATGATGCTGTTTTTTTTTTTTTTTTTTTTGTATTTCAATATTTTTGTCCACGGCGAATAATGCATGCTTCCACAGAACCAGTATAAGATCTTCGGAGTAGTTTTGGAGACGTTTTAGAATTGTTTGATTTGTTGGTGTGCAGTCTGTTGACTTGTGCATCAAATTTAGGATTCTCAATAAGCACTATATCCGTTTTTAAATTGACTAAACGTTGACACGTTGTGGTCCAATTTAGTTAACATTTTAGTGCAGATTTCGAAATCAGAAGTTGACTTCATTCATTACATAAATCAAGCATTTAAATTGGTTGAGAATTAATTCTTTTAGCTTGAATTGCTCAGTGTTTGTTAACTATACCTGCGTATGTAATGAAATCACAATTTGCTTCTTTTGCGAATTGAAGGCAATTATATCTTATATTGAATTGCTATGTTTGAAGATCGAACATGAAGACATGTAGTCAAATAAACGAGCACGTTTTAAAACTTTTTAACAGCTATGCAATTTAAAAAAAAAAATTATTTGGAAAATTATTAATTCTTGGAAAACCACTCTTATTGTCAACTGTTGTTAGAAACGTAGGTACAAAATTATAAATTCTTTTTTTTACCTGCTACATGATTTTCCAAGTATCATAAAATCTATGGGTTTGTTTGTAAACTTAATGATAATTTTTTGTTTTGTTATTGTTACGTACATAAGAAAAAAATAGTAAGATATTATGTGTATTAAGCATTTTCTGGAGAATCAAAAATTAGCATAGGCAAGAAAAATTAAACAATTTTAGGAATTCGATATCTGAAAACTTAAACAACATATCAACATTATATAAACGCAGTTATAAGGACTAGTATTTCTTCTAAAAAGTTCTAAACGTATAAGTATTAACATAGCAATTTCCGTTAACATGGATAAGGATACACCAATGTGAGCCATTTTTAAAATTCTTGATAAACAATTTTAACAATTTTAACCCCTACTGTAGAACGTTTTTTTCTAGAATATACCCAAGAATCATTTTCTGAATTATAATTGAGTAAGGGATCAATCGTGTACCTAAAAGATTGTAAAAACAATTTTTTGTATTATTGTGATGAGTGTCTTACATTTATTTGCAATTAAGTGTCTCAGTGATTCGGTCAATAAATTTGCATTTGAAAACAACCATACTCGTACCTTGAAAACAATTCAAAGTCAATTAACCAAATACGATGACAATCTGTTGAAGATTTATCAATTTCCCTCGTGTAATCTCCGATAAAAGTCCATTAAGAAATATTTCGTTAAACACGACATTAATCGTTAATCGAAATTGTAGATCACATTCTTACTGGGGTGCTAGAATCTGCAGTTATTGTACAGTCAATAACTCCTGGGTCACCTTCTTCTCCACCACAACCCTTTCTAAAAAAAAAAAAAATAAAAACTTCTACAATTTCAACAAAGCTGAATCAGTTACCTTTTTAATTAAAGGTACACATCCCGATCGAACCAAAAAACAAAAAACGCGTTGCCCTAATCTTATGCGCTCCCATTTTTTAAATCCCCTTCCACCTTCTACGTCAGGTTCCCACTCTAAATCACACCACTTTCTTTTCAGCTATTGATGAAATCTATTGTAATTTTGTATTCCAACAATGTTGTTATTTTTTTAATGTGATTTTAATCTACCTAAGCTTCAATGGGCTCAGACTGACCAGTCCTTCTTAACTGCAACAAATTCCACCTCTGATAAAAAAAAATCTTTTCATCGTCTGCCTTACTGACTGGTCTGTATAAATTAATTGTCATAAATAACATTGGCAGACAACTCGACCTAGTCTTTGCCACTGATACAGATAACTGCGTCGTTTTGGAAAGTAGATATCCACTCTCTAAATCGGATAGTTACCACCATGACAATGGTTTTAATCCTGTTCCTATGAGTATTCTTACACCTTTAATTTTCAAAGGACAAACTACACCACTCTGAACAATCTCCTAAGTATGGCCAATTTTAAAGAAATTTAAAATGCATCAAGCCTAAGCTTTTACAGCTTTCTTTCAGCTTTCTATCACTCAGGGATTATTTCCCTCAACCTGGAAAAGGTCTTTTATTATTCCTCTGCACAAAAAATGTCGCAAAGACGATATTTCCAACTATTGACAAATTGTTAAGCTTTCCTGAAAATCTGAGAGCTTTATTTATGACATAATGCTTTTCCTTTGTAAATCTTTTGTTTCCCAAAACCAACACGGATTTCTCAATAGGTAGATCTACACTAGATTCAGAAATGAAGTTGACGTGATAGCCATTGATATCAGCAATGTACTTGATAGAATTTCTCATGATATTATCTTTCTAAAATTAAAGGCTCTTGTTTCCAAATAAGCTTTCTAACGTGTTCTCAATTCTATTTAAATGAATGACATTACTATGTTTTGTTTAGGTCCATCGTCCTTGGTCCCTTATAATTTATTTTGACTGTTAATGATGTTGATTGTATTATAAAAAAAATTATACATACCTATTTGTTTACACAGATATGAAAATCTTTAGATATATTGATACTGATATCCTTGAGCTTAACATCAATAAGTGTCAGGCTATAACTTATACCCGTAAGCGCCCCCTACCTCGCCGCGCTTCTAACTGATCTTTAATTTTTCTGTTGCCTTAGTACGTGATTGAGATGTTATCTATGACAATGAACTCAATTTCTTTTCTCACATTAATATAGGGTGATTTATCGTGAGGTTTGATTTATAATGTAAAATAAGACCCATAAATTTCAAAGCGAACTTAAAATATTTATTATCGGTTTAAAGAACAATTTATGGCATTTATTTTTTGAAAATGATATTATGTTAATGTTGGCCAAGACTACGTCTGAGGTAGTCCATTCGGAAGGTCCAATTTTGGGCTTCCAAGCTGGCTTATTCCTGAAGACGTGAAACTTTACATATGCCCAGAGAAAATATTCCAAAGGTGTGTTATCGCACGATCTAGGCAGCCAATTTATTTTAGCAAAACGTGAAATTAAGTGCTCCCCAAAATGATTTCTCAACGAGTCCATTGATTCACGCGCTGTATGGCTTGTAGCGCCGTCTTGTTGAAACCAGAGCTCACCGAAACCATGTGCTTGAATCTCAGGAAGTATCTAGTGCGTTAACATGGCGTGATAGCGGTTACCATCGACGGTAACATTCTGATTTGCCTCATTTTTGACCATATGGACCAATGATTCCATAAACCACACCATACCATTGTTTTTAATGGATGTAATGGTAGCTCTTGATACTCTTCGGGTTGCTCATCAGCCCAAATACGGCAATTTTGTTTACTAACGTATCATTGAACATTGAAACAGAAATAGGCTTCATCATTGAACAAAATTTCACGATGAAACACCGGATTTTCATTGAGTTTTTCCAGAGTCCATTCACTGAAAATATGATGCGAATTCAAGTCACCTGGCTTCAATTTTTGCACAAGTTGAATTTTGTACGCTTTAAGGCTGAGATTCTCACGTAAAATACGCCAAGTTGTCGAATACACCAAGCCAAGCTGCTGAGAATGCGTACACTCTAATATACTGCTGCAATAGTCTCTTCACTACGTGCTGGATGTGATCTAACCAGTCGAGTATAATCCACTAATGTAAACTGGGACCCAAATTTGCGAATGGTATTGGCAATAGTGGTTTCCGTAGGTCAGTTAAGTGCATCGTAAGTTCCTCGAATCGCACGAAAAACATTTCTCACAGAACGCTGATTTTCGTAATACAGCTGAACAATTTGTAGACACTGTTGTGGTATGAGTCTTTCTATGATGACTTGCCAAACGATATTGAACAAAAACGACAAAGCAGATTGATAGGATTTACACGTGATCTGTCAAAAAAAGCCTATTGAAAATCAAGGCTTTACTAAGGAATGCCTCTTCTTAGATCGGTTAACAGACTTAGTCTATATTAAGTTAGTGGCATTTCCAACTTAATGGAAAGGCTATTAGACCTTTTTTCACAACTGATCCCATTAACTCCTCAGTATAGTGTTGTGCCTTATCACTTTCAACTATTGATATCGTTCATCCTCTCTTGGTATGTACAATCGTAGACTCCGCTCTTTACGAAACAAAAGAAACATGTTATGGTCGGTAATTCTTTGTACCTACTCTTATTCAGGCTATTCAAACTATCTAGGTACACATATATTCATTTCATCTAACTCTACAACTCTCTCTATCAACGCTATCTTAATAATGCGCAAACCAATAGCCAGAGTATTTTTTTCAATTTTTTAATTGCAAAAGTAATCCTCCCTCTCCTTTGAAAACAAATCTTTAAGTGAACCTCCTACCATCACCAACTTTTTTGCTTCATTTTTTAAACAATCAATGTCAAATGCTCCTTCGTACAAGATCTCTTTTATTTCAATGACCTACCAAATTTTTCCGTTCGTCCCTTTCTCACTCAAAATTTAGATCCTGCTGTTATTGAAGAAAAGTTACAAGAACTTAAAGATGAATTTTTGCCCGGCACGGATGGTTTCCTCGCCTATCAACTACCCCAAAGCTAGTTGAAATCGTGTCTTTTGCTCTCACATCCTTAAAAAGTTCCAAAGAAATCGAGGTAATCTTAACCAATTTCACTAAAGCTTTTGATAAGATATCTTATCCTCTTCAAATTGTCTGCTTTCAGCTATAAACTCCTTTTATTAAAATGGATATCTTCTTACATAGTAAAGTTATTGTATATTATAGTGTTCGGTTTATATCCAGCCTTTTAGTTCCGTTCCTGACCTCCTCTGAGGTTCCACAAGGTAGTCATCTTAATACCCTTCTCTTCATTCTTACTATTAAAAATTTTTGACCTTCTGACTCAATTGCAACTCGACTACTCTCCGACTTTATTTTCTCTTGGCCTTATTAAATTTATTTATTTATTAAAGAAATTTCCCAACGCGTACGTAACCAGATTTCTCTATGTTACTTTTGTTCGTACCTTGTTTGAGTATGCTAGTCAACCTTTGTTCCCCTTTCACCAAGTTAATGTTTTCCGAATCAAGCGTATTCAAGAGCGTAGGAATATGGCTGACATTCTTTTCATTCATTTTTTTATTCTTTTGTTCCACTCCGAAATGGTCCATAAGATTCCGAATCGTAAGATTGTGGGTTCAGGAGTTGGTGTAGTATCAATTTCTGGAGAGGGTGTGGCGGAGGAGAAGATAACCCAAGAGTTATTGGGGGTTCGATAACTGTAGATTCAAGCATATCAGTAAGAATCGAAGTGTTTAACGATACACACGGTGGGGGCTATACAATGCTGCGTGGTCTGGTTACATATGTCTTCAAAAGTTATCGTAGGTACAGTTATTGTCGTATTAGTTCTTGTCGAGCGTACGTTTTATTTTATCCACTAGGCATTAAATTATAGTCACAAAACCTTTACTCGTTGGTGGACCTATAGCATCTCTTTACGCTCTTTAGCTAGAAGGAGAGTAGATTAACGGGTGTAAAATTTTTAGCGAGTATTCACTCGCCACTGGTAATTTTTATCGTTTCCTAGTATGAAAGCTAATATATTTGCTTGCTAGGAATTTGGTATATACTACAAGTCAGCGTTATGAAGATCCTCTTTAGAGTTGGCAGAATATGATCTCTGCCTTTTGTACAATAATTGAATACAATATAAATATATGCCATCGGTGCCACGCAGTTGATCCCATTGGTCATCACAACCAATTACATATACTGAGTACGTCTAGTCTAGGAAGTCCTTATGAGATCTGTTATATGTTACTGAAGATCAAAATTGATTTTTTTAAACTTAAAATGTTGGCTTTGTCATAATTTTTTTCAGAAAAATTATTTCTACTTTTTGTGACTTTAAAACGTGTACCTAGTATTTACAAACAAAAAAAGTTGAAGTCATTTCATCTTAATTCAGTAGTTTTCAAGATGCGACCGAACTTATCCAATGTTATTTGTTATAATTAGTAAACAATATCATTTTTTGTCCCCATAAACAAAAGCGCGATTGGTCAAATGCGGAGACCATGGATACCATAAAATGGGAGGAAGCCAATAGGCTCCGATCATCTTGTTACCCAATATGCCTGCCTACACATTGACGTTGCGCTTACCCTGAAAAGTTCTGTGTTTCACGGAGTGGAGGTTGCCTTCTACCCAGGTATGTAAACTTTGGAAATTAGTGATTCTATTCCTGATAAATTGGTAATTTCCCGTCCAAAGAATCCCGTCAACAAACCTTTTTCCAGAATGTAAATAAAAAAAAAATCAAATGAGTTTGCTTAGTTGCCGATTGGTATTTGGATGGTTTCTGACGTAATGTAAAACGTCTTCGTAGTTACAAACGCACCTGTATTTTTTATTTATATTTTTTGTTTTGACCGGAAAAAAATGAGCGATACCTATCCCCTTTTAAGGGTCATAAAATTATTTTTTTTCAAACAAATTTATATCGGATTTATTTGTTTTGCGGGAAAAAAAATTAAAAGCAGCTGTTAATTAACTAATTTTATAGGGAATGTAAGAATACCACACTTTTGAGTTTTATAGTTTGAACAAGTTGGGTCATATCTTGAAAACTACTGCCTTGAGATGAAATGACTATTTTTTTGTTGTTTGTAAATACTGCGTATTCGTTTCAAAGCTACAAAAAGTGGAGGTTTTTACCATACTTTTCCGAAAAAATTGTTTGTATTTTAGGACAACATTTACTTTAAAATATGTTATTTTCCATAGGAGCGTTAGGCCGCATTTCACAACGCATTACAACTTTTTTCCAAAATATGTCAAGAAATCTCCCCTTAAAGTCTTCGATACACTCCGAAAAACCCTGTATATCATTTAAATTCGATTTTTGCTTTGTATACTCGTTTATATCAAAAATATTATGTATAAAAAATTGTCAGTTTTATTATTGTAGATTCTTAAATTTATATTCAATATTTATCCACAAGGATACTTAAGAGACACGAGTATATCAAAAATACTACAATATTTTGCAAAATTTGTTGAAAACTTATTACGATACAAAAAAAAAAAAGAAAAAAAAAAATGGAAAAATTGTTGAATTAATTCGGAAGTAAAACCTTTTGTATTGTTGTATTTCAGAAACACAAAGGATATGCAAACGAGACTCTTACATTGAGATTATAGTTGTCCATTTTACGTTCTTTATGGTACTTCCAAGTTAAGTCCACCATTTCTTACGTATCTATCTGCACTTTAGTGCCATCCAGCATATTTCCCATGAGTTAAAAGTTCAAATTTAAGAGCAAAAAATATGCATGCTGTATCAAAGACTTCAAAATACCTCAAGTATTCTCCAAGCCCAGAAGATATCGCAAGCAAACTGCAACTTTTCGCCATAAGGGTACTCAAAACATTTCTTCTACAATAAATTTAAATAATGAGATGCACCTACATCCATCGTACGAGGTGTGGTTAAAAAAACATCACAACGCTTTAACTTTAAAGAGGATAAACTTTGCTACTATGCTACTACCTCTACTGCTACTGCTGCTAGTGTTTCCAAAAGAAAATTTTCCTTTGCCTGGACGACGACCTAGAGGACGTGGAAACTTGTTTGTAAACTTGCAACTACTTCGAAAGTGATCTTGCAAAAATGGCGCATCTACAAGAGCTCCCTACTCAACTACTTGTACTTGTACTTGCACTCGTACTGTTGGGATGCCCTTTACTCTTCGCCGCGTTGGAAAATTGTTTACTCTAAAGGTTTCATACAATTTTGAGGAGCTCATAAATCACGATTATTACTTAGTGCTTCGTAGGAGTTAGTAGACGCTGGTAGATACTGTTCGACGCCAACCTGTATTACAGGACGTTTAATCAGTTTATGACTTTCATATCCACCATCGTCTTTTGTTTCAATGAACGAAAAAAGATGTTTTCATTCGAAATATCAAGCTTGTTAACCGTCTACCTAAAGACCCTTTTAAAGAAATAATCTCATGGGCCAGTAGTAGCGGTAGTAATAACAGATATAAGGTAAAATCACATGTATGAAGGTCCTAGCTAGGCCATGAAGGATATAAACACGAAGCAGAAGAAGGAGCTGTATCATCAGTTGCATCACACCAATATGAACCGTGTAGTACGTATATTCACTTTTCCTATGTTTTCTTTTTCAAACTATGCCCACATCTACCAGTATTGATGTATGCAGGTGTACTCCTGCCTTCTCCTGCCTTCTCCTACCTTTACTACTTGAATGCTCTTTTTCTCTAGAATATTTTCGCCACATTAATCATTTTTTATTAAAATCCTCGGAGATGAGGATGCACTTAGGGTGCAAGTTTAGCTTTCAAGTTTTTATGGGTGCGATGGAAGCGGACGTAAGGGTGCAAATATATACATACAACTTTTTGCTTTTCCGAAGCACATAAAGCAACGAAATGGATTACAAGTAGAGAGAGTGAGAAAAAATCACTACCAGGTATATTCTACGAAAAGGTTAACAACGCCACTGCTCTTAAAACAACATAATGCCAAGTTAACAGGTTGTGGGGGTGTGGATTTAACGGCATACTTATTAAAACTATGTATACTATGTGTAGGTATACATTAAAAAAAGTTATTCCCGAATAGATAATAGGGATAGGAATTTACATATCTAGAAATGTTGGAATCTACGGATTTTTTAATCCAGTCAGTGAAACTTACAATTATCAAATATGTACCACCAGTCATTTGTAAGCGAGTCTTTGCAATTATTAACTTTTGTTGGTAAAGAGTGAGCCAATAGATGGTGTATGTTTGATGTCAATTACTGTCATTTACTGAATTCAATGTGGTTAATCTTTTTGACACATATCATACAATCCTTGGCAATTTTGGTCATCAAGTCGTTTACAACAACGTACTTTTGTTACTCAATCTTATTACAAAAATGGGCGATCTGTGAAAGAGACTTTTTGTACAATAGAATTCGTAGTATTCGCCCTAGTGAGTCTAGAATTCGTGCAATGATGAAGCGTTTTGAAGAAACTGGTTCGTAAACGGGTCAAACTCCATATCAGCATGCTTGGCCAGCGCGTATATGCCAAAACATGACCACTGTGAGTGAAAGTGTTCAAAACCAGCCAGGCACCTAAATTGGACATCACTTATGGCACTTATGGCACTTAATGCCAAATTTAAAAAGTTGATCTTCATTTGCACATCTATAAAATACAAATTATACAACAATTGTGCCAATTAGTTAACTGAATGTCAGCTTGTCATCAAATTTGAACCCGATGGATTCCGATTTTTGGATGAATGGGTACGTAAATAAACAAAATTGTCATTTCTGGTGACCGGAAAACCATACAAGATTCACGAAAAACCAATGCATCAAAAGAAAGTGTTGACCGGTAATTTTTTTTCCAAAATTGAATGAATTGGGTCTGGACAATCTGTGGTTTCAATAAGATGGCGTGCAATTTGACGCCTTTAGACTTCTTGCTGTGGTGTTATTTGAAGAGTAAGATCTATGGCAATAGCCCAGTGACAATTTAGGATATCAAACAATATATACATCCAAACTGAAATTGCGGTCATTGACCAACCTATTCTTCAAAATGATAATCGCTTGCAACAGAAAGCGTGGTGGCTACATGAACAATGTTGTAATTTATGATTGCCATAGGCCGAACTTTAGTAATCAAGAAAATTCTATATCAAAATCCGTAATAGATGTGTGTTGAATTTAATAAAAACTTCCACACTAGCTGTTGGCTTACTCTTATATGCAGCAACAAAGCAAATGGAAATCTAGAAATAAAAATAAATGATTCGACGAAAATAAACGAAAAGTTCAAGTATTTCGGTGTTTTAATGAGATTCTAAATTGATTCCAAGAAATTTGATGTAGATATGCATGCACCTTGAATAATAGACATTCTTGAGTGTTCCTGAAAATAGTTTTGTCAAAACCGTTGACCACTAATTCCCCAATTTCGGAGATTCGGACACTAGTTCTTTAATCAATTTAAACTAATTTTCTTAATCAATGCTTTCTTGAAACATTTTAACTTGAAATCGACCTTTTCACTTTCAGATAAGACTAATTACTGCTTACCAACTTAGCGCTATAATCCGCGGTAGACCTCGGCCTCAACCAATAAGCACCTCCAATTAGCCCGGTCTCTTTTTAACTACTTCTAAATGCATGCTCTAAATTATTTAACGTGACACTTATGCGTACAACCTAAGCCGACGTCTTCCTCTACTGCGTTGATACACTTGCTCTTTAGGCTGGAGTGTTGTTCATTCGCTCTTAAAGTCCTAGCCATCTTAAGTGATTAACGTTTATTTTTCTGGCCAAGCAATGACACTGCATAAAAATCGAAATTTTTATGAATCATTTGCCTTCCTTTAGCTTCTTATGAGATGTCATTCTCAGATTCCATAGCTGAGGTATACAAAGTTCCTGGTTATCTCAAAGTTATAGCAGTCAATTATGACGTTCAGTCTGATTCATCGATGTTGAGTGTCCCTTTTTGTTGACAGTATATACCTAGTTTTGCTCTCCATCACGACTTAACCTTTTTTCTCGTTTCTGCTCCAATACTTGCAGCGCACCAGTGACAGCTCGCTGAGTTCTTTAAATGATAGCATTGATATCAGCGTATGCAAGCTGCACAATTATTTTAAGTATGATGTTGAAAATAACATAACAGTGCATCATTTGCTTTAATATTTTTTTGTCATCAAAAGCCCCTGAAAATTTTTTTTCAATACGGAGTAGTAAGCATGGCTCTGTATAGCTATCACATGCGGCTCTTAAATCAGTAAAGAGAAGATGCGTATCGAATTGGACTTCTTGTGCTTTTTCCAGGATCTGTCGAAGTGTCAATATTTGGTCAGCTGTAGACTTACAAGGCCTAAAACCGTGCTGATAGGGGACAATCAAATTCTTAGTAAGTAGCTTCAGGCATTTACACATAACGGTAGTTAAGATTTTATATGCGATGTTAAAGAGATTGATGGCTCTATAATTGGCGCATATTTTCTGCGAACTAAATCTTGGTCATGAATTGGTGCACGCTTTCAACCAAGTCATCTTCCGTTGGCTAACTGGAGAAAGCAATTAGTTGAGTTCCAGGTCCACCCAGAACAGTAGCGGCATCTAAATAAGTACGTAAGTAACAAGTGTTAATGGTCCGCCATTAATTCTAGATCGATTTTTACATTTGTTTGAAATTATACGTTGATATGGATATATTTAGAGGACTTATCCCCTAATAGTGTACGGCTCCACCGAACACATGTTTATATACAATAGTTATACTCTTATTCAAAGATATTAAATATTTTCTTTCTAACTATCATCCAAAGCGGGGGTTAAACATGGATCAATCTGCTCCATAACATTTTCGTAATAACTTAAAATACCTTGTTCAACAAAAATCTGCAGTACGGTGAAGTTGGAAACATTTATTGTACATATTTGCTTCTCAATCTGGTTACAATGAAACGCATAAAAACTTCACTCTTAAAAGCTCTTATAGGGATACCATGATATGCATATTTGTCAACAGGAATTTCTGAGAATAATTACCATAGGATTGCTATCTACATGTTTTGATGATATTACCATATGTTTTTGAGGAAAAAGTTACATTTTCTGTTTATTTTTTATTTATACTGCGAAAAAGTGTAAAACTTTGGATAATAATATAATAAAAGCAAATTAATTTGATGAAAGGATTAATTTATCCTCAAGATAATTGCCTCTGGTCGCCGCTTAAAAGTCTTTTCTGAAGGAATCCTTTTGAGCTTCCGATGTGGGTAATCATGGTGATAGTCTTAAGCATCTATTTCCATTTGTATCTTAAATGTATCTGAAGTCAATTATATGGTATTTATTTGTTCTAAAAATATTAAATATTGTACGTTATATGCTTTATGAAAATCGGTTCTCTAAAATAGTCATATTATTAACCACAAGATTCTTGTTTGCTTAAAAATAATTATAAAAACATATATAACCACATTAACTAAATAAACGTATGGTAAATTTACATATCACAACACTTACCGCTTTTTTCGATTAGTTAAAGCTCGCAACAGCTTTTAAAATCAACAAATACCTAAATGGCTTGTGAAAATACAGGCGAATAAATAATATCTTTCTTAAAATTAATACTTCTAACTCTGGTTCTATAAGAAAATCCAGTGTATATCAACGGCGGGTGCACATACGATTGATCATTAGGTCTGTTCCTGCAAATTTGTATAAATTTGCACAAATTCCAATTCCCGCGAGAAAAAATTGTTTTGTTTTTACTACCGGCTTCTGACACATTGTAAAAAAACGTGTTGCCGCAAGATTTTGGGTTAAAGAAAGAATTCAACCTTACTTCTCTTACTTCGGGGCAGATTGTTTGTATTTTAGGCTTGTGTCGGATTGTACTCAAAACTGAGCGATAGGTATCCTTGTTCGGAAAAAAAGCTTTCCCATAAAGTCTTTACTTCAGATCTTTTATATTTTTTATTATTACTAATTAGCGCGCACTTTGGGGATTTGAGTACCTTTAAATTGTTTGCAAACAGCGCGGGCGACGGAAAATCAGGGAAGTAGAATTGAGAAATACCTATGTACGTTGATCTTAAATGTTTGCAAGTTAATAATAAACAGAAAATATTTATTTAAATTTAGTTTTAATGACAGCAGATAGCATTCTATTTTGAAAGCATTAAATACCACTCTATTGATAGTTCCACAATTAGTTATGTTGTTAATATTTAATACGAGTGTGGGTTTAGGTAATTCTCTATTTTATTTAAGTATTATATATCAACTTATTACTAGTAAGACAAATTAATTAAAATATATATCAGCTGAATGTGATGAGTGGTGTTAAGACGAAGTGTCCACTAAGAAAATCCGAAAGCAAATGAAGATGGCTGGCAGCGGAAAAGTATTGTGCTTAAAACATCAAACTGCACGAAAAAGACTGCACTGGACGACATCTAGGTACTGAAAGGTTAATCAAATTCTAGTGTTTGAAACTCACTTTTGTAAACACAACAATATCAGAATTTTATGAGCTTAACATAAGCTGCCGTTCCCTTTCTACAGCCGAAGAGCCGGAACGTGAGTCAAGGAACGAATATGAAAAGCAGAGAGTACTGTCATCAGCAAAGGAGTATATTGGATTAGAAGCATTAGCAGATAAGAGATCATTAATGAAAATGAAAAAGAGTGTCGGAGACAGAACGGAGCACACCAGCACACAAAATGTTTTAGAAATATTAAGTGCAACTTTCTTGCTTTCGACAGATTGATGTAGACTTTGGTTCCACTTTTCACCAATTTGTTTATAATTGGCAAAACAGTATTTGTCAAAATATTAATATCCGACATTTGAAACTTATGGTAGTCATACTTGTTTTTAGTGCTTCATGTTTGTAGTCACGTTTTCGGTTTTAATAAGTCTTTGCATGTCTCCTGGATTTCCAAAGTGTAAGTAATAAGTACCTGAATTTCTTGTATATTGTAATCATTATTGGTTATTGGTGCTTTGAAGATACATTCCAAATTCTATAAATTGTTATCCATTATCTATATGACATAACGTCATTATTGCCATTAATCGGTGGGATATTTTCAATTTTATTCTTTTCTTGACTGTTGTTATTGATTATTGCGGAATGACATGTTGATTAGTTTTTTCGCTTTTATTTTTCCAATGAAGAGTTTTTCATTAGATTTCCGTGAGGGTCTTATCGCCAGATATAGTATAGAATACTCGTAAAGTTGTTGTGATTGCCTGAGATGTTTTAAGGCGAAAATTTTAAAAAATGAAGGGAGTTCCAAAGTCTTGTAACATGAAGGAAAAATAAGCGAGATGTATTTAAGTAATCAAAAGAGGGAAGAGTAACCTTTTGTGTTATGGTTTATAAGGCAAATTGGATTATTCAATGAATTAATCACTGCTTACCAACTTAGCGCTATAATCCGCGGTAGACCTCGGCCTCAACCAATAAGCACCTCCAATTAGCCCGGTCTCTTTTTAACTACTTCTAAATGCATGCTCTAAATTATTTAACGTGACACTTATGCGTACAACCTAAGCCGACGTCTTCCTCTACTGCGTTGATACACTTGCTCTTTAGGCTGGAGTGTTGTTCATTCGCTCTTAAAGTCCTAGCCATCTTAAGTGATTAACGTTTATTTTTCTGGCCAAGCAATGACACTGCATAAAAATCGAAATTTTTATGAATCATTTGCCTTCCTTTAGCTTCTTATGAGATGTCATTCTCAGATTCCATAGCTGAGGTATACAAAGTTCCTGGTTATCTCAAAGTTATAGCAGTCAATTATGACGTTCAGTCTGATTCATCGATGTTGAGTGTCCCTTTTTGTTGACAGTATATACCTAGTTTTGCTCTCCATCACGACTTAACCTTTTTTCTCGTTTCTGCTCCAATACTTGCAGCGCACCAGTGACAGCTCGCTGAGTTCTTTAAATGATAGCATTGATATCAGCGTATGCAAGCTGCACAATTATTTTAAGTATGATGTTGAAAATAACATAACAGTGCATCATTTGCTTTAATATTTTTTTGTCATCAAAAGCCCCTGAAAATTTTTTTTCAATACGGAGTAGTAAGCATGGCTCTGTATAGCTATTACATGCGGCTCTTAAATCAGTAAAGAGAAGATGCGTATCGAATTGGACTTCTTGTGCTTTTTCCAGGATCTGTCGAAGTGTCAATATTTGGTCAGCTGTAGACTTACAAGGCCTAAAACCGTGCTGATAGGGGACAATCAAATTCTTAGTAAGTAGCTTCAGGCATTTACACATAACGGTAGTTAAGATTTTATATGCGATGTTAAAGAGATTGATGGCTCTATAATTGGCGCATATTTTCTGCGAACTAAATCTTGGTCATGAATTGGTGCACGCTTTCAACCAAGTCATCTTCCGTTGGCTAACTGGAGAAAGCAATTAGTTGAGTTCCAGGTCCACCCAGAACAGTAGCGGCATCTAAATAAGTACGTAAGTAACAAGTGTTAATGGTCCGCCATTAATTCTAGATCGATTTTTACATTTGTTTGAAATTATACGTTGATATGGATATATTTAGAGGACTTATCCCCTAATAGTGTACGGCTCCACCGAACACATGTTTATATACAATAGTTATACTCTTATTCAAAGATATTAAATATTTTCTTTCTAACTATCATCCAAAGCGGGGGTTAAACATGGATCAATCTGCTCCATAACATTTTCGTAATAACTTAAAATACCTTGTTCAACAAAAATCTGCAGTACGGTGAAGTTGGAAACATTTATTGTACATATTTGCTTCTCAATCTGGTTACAATGAAACGCATAAAAACTTCACTCTTAAAAGCTCTTATAGGGATACCATGATATGCATATTTGTCAACAGGAATTTCTGAGAATAATTACCATAGGATTGCTATCTACATGTTTTGATGATATTACCATATGTTTTTGAGGAAAAAGTTACATTTTCTGTTTATTTTTTATTTATACTGCGAAAAAGTGTAAAACTTTGGATAATAATATAATAAAAGCAAATTAATTTGATGAAAGGATTAATTTATCCTCAAGATAATTGCCTCTGGTCGCCGCTTAAAAGTCTTTTCTGAAGGAATCCTTTTGAGCTTCCGATGTGGGTAATCATGGTGATAGTCTTAAGCATCTATTTCCATTTGTATCTTAAATGTATCTGAAGTCAATTATATGGTATTTATTTGTTCTAAAAATATTAAATATTGTACGTTATATGCTTTATGAAAATCGGTTCTCTAAAATAGTCATATTATTAACCACAAGATTCTTGTTTGCTTAAAAATAATTATAAAAACATATATAACCACATTAACTAAATAAACGTATGGTAAATTTACATATCACAACACTTACCGCTTTTTTCGATTAGTTAAAGCTCGCAACAGCTTTTAAAATCAACAAATACCTAAATGGCTTGTGAAAATACAGGCGAATAAATAATATCTTTCTTAAAATTAATACTTCTAACTCTGGTTCTATAAGAAAATCCAGTGTATATCAACGGCGGGTGCACATACGATTGATCATTAGGTCTGTTCCTGCAAATTTGTATAAATTTGCACAAATTCCAATTCCCGCGAGAAAAAATTGTTTTGTTTTTACTACCGGCTTCTGACACATTGTAAAAAAACGTGTTGCCGCAAGATTTTGGGTTAAAGAAAGAATTCAACCTTACTTCTCTTACTTCGGGGCAGATTGTTTGTATTTTAGGCTTGTGTCGGATTGTACTCAAAACTGAGCGATAGGTATCCTTGTTCGGAAAAAAAGCTTTCCCATAAAGTCTTTACTTCAGATCTTTTATATTTTTTATTATTACTAATTAGCGCGCACTTTGGGGATTTGAGTACCTTTAAATTGTTTGCAAACAGCGCGGGCGACGGAAAATCAGGGAAGTAGAATTGAGAAATACCTATGTACGTTGATCTTAAATGTTTGCAAGTTAATAATAAACAGAAAATATTTATTTAAATTTAGTTTTAATGACAGCAGATAGCATTCTATTTTGAAAGCATTAAATACCACTCTATTGATAGTTCCACAATTAGTTATGTTGTTAATATTTAATACGAGTGTGGGTTTAGGTAATTCTCTATTTTATTTAAGTATTATATATCAACTTATTACTAGTAAGACAAATTAATTAAAATATATATCAGCTGAATGTGATGAGTGGTGTTAAGACGAAGTGTCCACTAAGAAAATCCGAAAGCAAATGAAGATGGCTGGCAGCGGAAAAGTATTGTGCTTAAAACATCAAACTGCACGAAAAAGACTGCACTGGACGACATCTAGGTACTGAAAGGTTAATCAAATTCTAGTGTTTGAAACTCACTTTTGTAAACACAACAATATCAGAATTTTATGAGCTTAACATAAGCTGCCGTTCCCTTTCTACAGCCGAAGAGCCGGAACGTGAGTCAAGGAACGAATATGAAAAGCAGAGAGTACTGTCAGCAGCAAAGGAATATATTGGATTAGAAGCATTAGCAGATAAGAGATCATTAATGAAAATGAAAAAGAGTGTCGGAGACAGAACGGAGCACACCAGCACACAAAATGTTTTAGAAATATTAAGTGCAACTTTCTTGCTTTCGACAGATTGATGTAGACTTTGGTTCCACTTTTCACCAGTAGACCTGTGGACCTGTTGCTACGAAAACCATACTGCCGGTCATTGAGAGGTTTTTGCATTTCGAAATATTTCATGAGCTAACGGTTTATTAGAGTTTTCATGACCTTGAAAAGAAGAGATGTAAGTGCAGGCTGTACAAATGCTGTTTTCCATCTGCTCGGAAACAGACCTAAAGAGAAGGATTGATGAAAAAGCTTACGCAGTGGTTTTGCCAGTAACAAAGAATACCTCTTCAAAAGAAGGAAAGATATACCATCTGGACCAGCAGATCCCTAAGTAATGAAGATTCGAGGCACACAAGTATAGGCTTGGACAAAGAACAATCTGAAAGTGTTAAACTGGCCGTAAAATGTGCAGCAAGCAGATTGGCCTTGTCTAAAGAGCTGACAGCTGGAATGTCATTATAAATGAGTGTTGTGATGGAGGATGATGCAAAATTTCTAATGTTTTGAACGAACGACCAAAAATTTTTATTACCATTGGGATATTGCAGTATTTTTTGCCTCAGTTTTTGGTCGTATTGGACTTTCACACGCTTAAGAAAAGCGTTGCAGTCATTCCTAGCTCGTTTGAACTTTTTTCGGTTTTCCTCAGTGGGGTTGATTAGGTTAGTTAGTTAGTTTAGTCTAAGTTAATTAGTCTAAGATCTGGGAAAGTTTTGATAATGGCTTTGATCCCCAGATTATTGAGGACCTGTTTTATCATCGAAAAATTAGTTTTTGTTTTACTGGCACTAAGAGTTTACATACATATATGTTTTCCTTCGAAAGTGAGTGCTCTCACCCGGCTACTTAGATTTGTTGATTTGTTATTTCCAAATACTACGAAATTAACATTCTCTAAGATTGTCGCTATATAATTAATACTCCGATTCTTTATAAATTTTAGTACTGCTAAAAAACTAGCAATGTAGTCATACTTACTTGAGGTTGAGCTCTAAAAAAAAAAGAACACATACTTATTCCATTGGTGGTTTTTATCTCTAAGTATGTTTCAGTTAGTTTTCATACAGAAACAAGCTTTTTGACTGATTTTCAAAATATCATATGTACCCTAAAGTATACATATAGTACGTCAACTGAAAACTATTCTTGGGTCATTAGGACTTGGTAGATCCCTGGGTGTGGATCATGTTAGAATCTTGTTTTTGCAGAAATGGCCACGTCTGATGATGCTGATTCGTGAATTCTTCTATTGAACTACAATTTCAACGGAACTCATTTGAATGTCTTTTAAAAAGCTAGATGTTCACTGGCTGCGATTATTTAATTGTGCTTATCAATCAGTCCGGTGGTGAATCAAAGTCATGCATAAAAATGAACGTCACTTCAAAAATGGCAATAAAACAAAATCTGTGATTGATTATCTCATAATTAATTCATCAATGTCATTGATTTAATAATTACTTTGTTTATAATTGGCAAAACAGTATTTGTCAAAATATTAATATCCGACATTTGAAACTTATGGTAGTCATACTTGTTTTTAGTGCTTCATGTTTGTAGTCACGTTTTCGGTTTTAATAAGTCTTTGCATGTCTCCTGGATTTCCAAAGTGTAAGTAATAAGTACCTGAATTTCTTGTATATTGTAATCATTATTGGTTATTGGTGCTTTGAAGATACATTCCAAATTCTATAAATTGTTATCCATTATCTATATGACATAACGTCATTATTGCCATTAATCGGTGGGATATTTTCAATTTTATTCTTTTCTTGACTGTTGTTATTGATTATTGCGGAATGACATGTTGATTAGTTTTTTCGCTTTTATTTTTCCAATGAAGAGTTTTTCATTAGATTTCCGTGAGGGTCTTATCGCCAGATATAGTATAGAATACTCGTAAAGTTGTTGTGATTGCCTGAGATGTTTTAAGGCGAAAATTTTAAAAAATGAAGGGAGTTCCAAAGTCTTGTAACATGAAGGAAAAATAAGCGAGATGTATTTAAGTAATCAAAAGAGGGAAGAGTAACCTTTTGTGTTATGGTTTATAAGGCAAATTGGATTATTCATCAAATAGGCAGGATATATTGTTTGGATGATTTTGTGCATAAAAACACAATATGTAAATTCAAAAAATTGTTTTAAGGAGCATCCAAGGGTCGAATTATGATGATGGGATACATGATTGTATCGCCACAGCCCATACAAATACCTTATCATATCGGTGAAGTCAACAAGCAACTTTTGTTTTGATAGGGAGTACCTGAGAGTAAACCATTTTATGCATAAATAAAGTTTTATTAATGCTGAGTCTAACATAGATTCGAAACTTGTTAAGTCAAAAACGGGGCTTTAGAAGAAACTCGCTTAAAGTGCAGAAACCAGGATATCCGTAATCCAAAATCCACATAGAATTGTTTATGTGCTTTAATATCATTTCTAGTAGCACGGCAAATAAAAGGCTAAGTATATTCAAACCAGGTGCACGCATGTGGGGAGCACCCACTAAGCCATCATTCGAGTTTGTGAGGATAATTGCATGCAAACTAACTGGATATTAGATCATCTATAAAAAAAGGTGATGCTATATGTCTTGAATAAACTAAGTACTAAGACTTTCCCCTTTAAAACAATTTTGCATCATAATCGTCAGAAACACCGCCACGGCTTCCGATTCGCAACTCCACCATAACAAAACACAAACACATCTTCACACTTGAAAAACTGTTAAAAATATATGAGTAGTAAGAGAGTATCAAAATATCCCGAAGAAGACACTGAACTTAAAAATAACACCCAACCGTAAACGAAAGCTAATGTTTTTTCAGGCAATTAAAATCATGTAAGCTGAGTGGTTGCTTAAAATATAACAACACGTACAATTACACTAATAATTTAGTCTCCCCGTTTAATGTTGGATGTCAGTCATGGCGTGAAATAACCACTGAAACCAAACATCTTTCTCCTCTCTCTGTCCAATTTTTCGAAAAACTTAACACCTGCTCCGGCATTTAAAGATTAGTCATACCCTCTTAAAATATCCCGTAGAAGACACTGAACTCAAAAATAACACCTGCTTGGAAATCGGATGAACAGCTGCTTAATTCGAGGCGTCGAAGTTAGGTTATCTTGGGTGCCAGAAACCTTAATTTTCTGCAAGAGACTGATTTTATATATAGGGCGATTCATCGCAGGGTTTGATTTATAATGTGAAATAAAACACATAAATTTGAAAGTCAACTTAAAATTGCTATCATCGGTTAAAAGAACAAATCATGTCATTTAATTTTTGAAGACGATATCACGTAATTGTTGGCCACGACTACGTCTGAGGTGATCTATTCGGAAGGTCCAATTTTGGGCGACTCGTTCGAGCATAGTGACTGGTATCTCGTGGATAACACGAGTAACGTTGGCTTATGAAGCGTCAATCGTATCTGGCTTATTCCTGAAGACCTGAGACTTTACATATCCCCAGAGAAAATAGTCCAAAGGTGTGATATCGCACGATCTAGGCGGCCAATTTACCATAGCAAAACGTGAAATTAAGTGCTCACCAAAATGATTTCTCAACAAGATAATTGTTTCACGCACTATATGGCTCGTAGCGCCGTCTTGTTGAAAGCAGAGCTCACCGAGACCATGTGCTTGAATTTAAGGAAGCACATAGTCCGTTAAAACGGCGCGATAACGGTTACCATTGAGGGTAACATTCTGATTTGCCCCATTTTTGAAGAAATATGGACCAATGATTCCACTAGCCCATAAACCAAACCATAGCAACTTTTACTATACATCCGGATTGTGACAGCTTGAAGGGGTGTTTGGTTTGTCGAACACTGTTTTGCATTCAAGATGGCAAAAGATCAAGTTGTCAGCCATAGAGAAGAAAGAAAAAAGAAGAAAACTGAACAAAGTCAACGAAAAAAATAGTTGCCTTTTTCCGTGACATAGCACTTCACCAACCATAAGTGGTCTGCGGACGAGCGGTGGTTTTTTAAAGACGTTACAACGGAGACTCTCTAACAAAAGAAAAACAGCGGGAAAAAACGGAAAACAATAGAGCCATATAAAAAAGAGAGGAGACTGGAAGAAAAAAAAAAGTTCGAGTTGGCAGCCGAAGCAACAGGGCCTAAAAAAAAATTGATTAAAATTGAACAAAAAAAAAAGCCTATTGAAAAATCAAACCTCACGATGAATCATCCCTTACAAGTACAAGTGGTGCAAGATATATATATATACATATGTGTATTTTTATTAGGCTATACTGTTATTTCCAAACATTTTCACATATATATTTTTGTTTACAATTTAAAAATACCTATTAAGAGCAACAGGAATACTCGTACTAATTTATATTACTTTTTGAATAGCGAAAAACAGCAGTTTTAAAATTTGCTAAACTGGTTGAGTTTATGTTGGATGGAGGTAGGCTATTGAAAGATTAGGTTGGCCTTTGCTTGTGGTGTTCTCGTTCGCAGAATATTAAAGTTTTCCTCGTTAACTAAATCGTATGGAAGGACTTTACACTCGATTCGTATTGTTTTATTTTGTAATTTTTGGAGACTGGTTTTCTGTGTAAAGTTGTACAAATATAGGATAGCCTGACACAGTATTCAAAATGAGACTTGCATTGTTATATCTTTACCGACTTTTCTGAGAAGATCTAGTTTTATGGATGCTTTCTTACACATATAGTCATTAAAACTTAATTTGTTATTGAGTATTACTCCAAGGTAGTTTATTGTTTTAAGTTATGCTTATGTATGCGTGATTGGGCGGGTAATTCAATAACATGGATCAAATATGTCATCCGCATTCAGTCTCAAACAAGGAGTCATAGTTACAAGACTTCAGCTGTCATCGTTGCAATTGCAGTAACATGAATTCGGTAAGTCACTATGCCTAGTCGACGTGTTATAAGTATCTATAGAAAATATTTCGTACGTTGCTAATACGTAGATTAGTATTTACTATGTCCTTAACTAAATTTTATAATTATATTAGTAGTAATGAGATAATAAAGAAATTTATTAACAAATAAAATATATTATAAATATGAAGTTATTAGGGATTATGTTTATTTTGCAGAACAAAATGATGTGCAAAAACGATGAGGAAATATTTCAGGTTTTACGTGAACTATTATCCGATGAAAAAGAAGGTAAACAAGATTGAAGACATTTGTGATTCAGATGATTCTCGCGAAGATTCATTTCCTGAGTCTGCTGATCTTATACGGTTTTCGGATGATGAAGATGAAAGGCTCGATAAAAATATACGAGAGCTAGAAAAAAATAATCGTAACAGAAAAAAAAAGCTCAACCAACAATATTTTCAAATCTCGATCAAACTTCATATTTTTAAAAGAAAATGCAGTATCAGGAAAAAATGGATACCAAGGGCAGTCAAAACTAATAGTGAGTTAAATGCGAATATTATCACATTAGATTAGTTCATACTGTGGAAATAAATACAGAATAAATTGTATAAGATTCAAATTCAGAGCAACCAGAAAAAAAAGGAAAGTAAATTAGCCCCTATCAAAGACGTTTGGGAAATTTTTGTAGAGAAATGCCGTCAAAATTTTAAGCCAGGTTCTTACTGCACGAACGACGAACAACATGTCGGGTTTCTTGGTAGATGGCCTTTCCGAGTTTTCATGAATAACAAGCCCAACAAATATGAAATTAAAATAATTATGATGTGTGACAATGCTACTAAATATATAATAGACGCCATTCCGTATTCAGAAAAACGTAGCTCTCCACCGGGAGAACAAGTAGCCAATTATTTTGTGAAAGAACTAGTCAAAACAATCAAAAGGTCCAATCGAAACGTTACATTGGACAACTGTTTTTCGAGTGCCCCTCCGTTGGAAGAGTTACAGAAAGATTTTAAACTAACAGTTGTTGGAATCCTCCGCAAAAATAAATAAAATAACAAATAAAACTATCCACTATTTTTGTAGACATTAAATATAAAAACAGAAAACCGGATACATCTTTTTTTTTTTATTTTCAAATACTGCAACAATAGTGTCATATCAACCATGGATAAATAAATAAGTCTGCTTAATTTCGAGAAACCGGAAATTATAACACATGGGCTGAAAAGTCAGTGCCGTTTTATAGTAAAACACAAATTTTTTGCAAAATTCAACTTTATTTATCAATATAGTTGCCTTCGAGGGCGATACACTATTGAAACGATTTTTCAATCTTTCGATACCAGTTTTTTAGTACGATTTCGGTTTAGCCTCAAAATAGGCCTCTGTTTCGGCGATTACTTCTTCATCGGTCTTAAATCTCTTTCCGGCGAGCATTCTTTTGAGGTCTGCAAACAGGAAATAGTCGCTGGGGGCCAAATCTGAAGAATACGGTGGGTGGGGAAGCAATTCGTAGCCGAATTCATTCAATTTTGCCATTGTTTTCACCGACTTGTGACACGGTGCATTGTCTTGATGAAACAGCACTTTCTTTTTCTTTAAATGCTGCCGTTTTTCTGCGATTTCGTCCTTCAAACGCTCCAACAAGGCAATGTAATAGTCGCTGTTGATAGTCTGCCCCTTTTGGAGATAGTCGATGAAAATTATTCCATGTGTATCCCAAAATACAGATGCCATAACCTTGCCAGCTGACTGTTGAGTTTTTGGTTGTTTTGGACGAGTTCGTCGCCTGCTCGTCACGCAGCAGACTGACGACTTGACTCTGGTGTGAAGTGTTGGAGACTTCTATTGTCACATACCGATGCAAAAATTCGGCTTTATTCCGGTTGAACAGCTTTAAACACTAATCTGAATCATCAACACGTTGTTGTTTTTGGTCGACTGTGAGCAAACGCGGCATCCACTTTGAACAAAGCTGTTACATGTCCAAACATTCGTGTATGATATATCCAACACGCTCTTTTGATATCTTCAGAGCCTCAGTTTTCTCGATTAATTTCACTTTACGGTCATTCGTAATCATTTTGTGGACTTTTTTGATGTTTTCATCTGAAACAGCCTCTTTTGGACGTCCACTGCGTTCATCATCTTCGGTGCTTGTATGACCACTTTTAAATTTTTCAATCTACTTGCGAATGGTTCGTTTAATACTTATCAAGCCATTTCTTTGCATCGGCTGCATTTTTTCCCATCAAAAATCAATGATAAATCAACACACAAAATTGGTTTGAATCCATTTTTTTCACAATAACAAACGTTGCTTCACTCACAACGCTATATCTCGAGAGCTAATCGTCCGACAGCTGTCAAATTTATACACGTATCTTTTGAAGATCGGTACTAACTGAAAATGATATGGATTTAATTCAAGTGGTGCCCTCTCTTAAAAACAGCCCATGTATTACACACATATAATGAAACAAAAGGGGCAGTGGACACTCTCGACCAAATGTGACAGAAAAGCACGAAGGTGGCCCATGTGTTTTTTTTACAACAATTTGAATATTGCTGGAATCAATTCATTTATAATATACACCCATTAATTTTATAAAACATTTGGAGGAACAAAAAATAAACCTTTCAGTAGATAGAATTTATGTTACAATTGCATACGTAATTAACAAAACCATAACAAATTTAAAGATTGGTGACTTCTGATCTCAACAGAGAGTTCAGAGCAATAATTTTGAAAGAAACCGATGACGTTGAAAGTCAAGAATCTCAGCCAAGTGGTTCAACTATTCAGCAGCAGATGCAACAATTTGGAAAACGCCGCTACTGTCATTTATGTAACTGGTCAAAAAACGAATGAAAATATCATATTGCCTTAGATATAAACAAGGTGTTTGTGGAGAACACCAAATAAAAGTGTGCACTTGTTGCTTCTCTAATGTGTGGATATAAAAATTTTTGTTGTTTTTTAAAGTTTAATTCTTTAATTTAATTTTTTCCTGTAATTAACTTTAAATGCACCCCTTTACGATGTTTCGTTATTTTGTTTTTAATTGAGATAACAAGAAAGAAGTTAAATAATCATTTAATAAATAATTTAATCATTTAATAAATAAAAAATGGCATTATTTATTCAACACGTCGCTACGACGTAACATAGGCATTAATACCAGGTGAACCGCTATGAAGTGAGCGTCAAGATACAAATGCCTTAATGCCTTAATTTTTTTTTTGTTTGGTTTGACACCTGTCAAACATATTTAGTATACATCAAATCATTGAGCAAACAATATCATATGTTTTCATCGTGTTAAAAATGTCGAATTTTGTACCAGAAAATGGTGACTTGCGGAAAGCATTAATTTTTTGTTTTCATTTGAAAAAAAGTGCTGCAGAGTCGCATCGAATGCTTGTCGAGGCATATGGTGATCATGCTCTATCAGAAGCAACATGCAAAAGATGGTTTCAACGATTCAGAGATAACGATTTTGATGTGAGAAATGAAGAACGTGGAAGGCCACCAAAAAAGTTTGAAGACGCTGAATTGCAAACAATATTGGATGAAGATGACACTTTGAGTCAGAAACAAATGGCAGAAATGTAAAATGTTGCACAACAAACAATTTCTGACAGTTTAAAAGCTATGGGAAAGATATAAAAAACTGAAAATTGGGTGCCACATGAATAAAATAAAAGATAGATGGAAAATCGAGGAACCACTTGTGAAGTTTTGCTTCAAACACACGAAAAAAAAAAGTTTTGCATCGAATTGTTACTGGCTATGAAAAATGGATTTATTTTCAGAATCCCAAACGGAAAAAATCATGGGTTAATCCGGGACAACCATCAACTTCGATTGCAACACCAGATCGATTCGGCAAAAAGACAATACTGTGTGTCTGGTGGGACCGGAAAGGTGTGGTATATCACGAGCTCCTAAAACCTAGTGAAACCATTAATACAAATTGCTACCGATATCAAATGATCAATTTGAACCATGCATTGATCGAAAAACGACCAAAGCAAAACTAGTTTAAGATACAACCAAAGCACTTGGCTGGAAGCTGCTATCCCACCCGCCGTATTCACCAGATTTGGCTTCTTCCGACTACCATTTGTTTTCATCAATGGGACACGCATTAGCTGAGCAGCACTTCGAATCCTACGAGGAAGTCAAAAATTGGGTGACTTTTTGGTTTGCTTCAAAAGACTAACATTTTTATTGGCATGGAATCCATAAATTGCCTGAAAAATTACTTTCCCATTAAAAATTAGTTTTTAATTTCACAAAAAAAAAACCCTCACATCATACCGGGACCCCTGGTAGGTTGTTGTAACACAGTATTCTAGGGTTAAGTATAAATTCGTTCCACAAAGCAATATATAAATATGCATCAGCCGTTTTAACTACTTGGTTTCTCTGACGGATTTTCCCTCGCTTCCACTACGTCATCATGCTGTAAGGGCCTTGCGGAGTAACAATGCATGCATAACTACGCAGCCATCAAACGTTTGCGTAAGCCAGACTCAAGTAAGTTCGGTCGTAACAAAGACCAACGAGAGACAAGCAGGTAGCAATTTGACACTTTTCATTTTTGAAAAGCTTAACTCATTACCTTTGGAAATGATAAAAAAATTATCTGTATGTAGAACAAAAGTTGAACAATTTGAAGTTATCACACACTTAGCTACTAAGTTTTTGTCTTTTAATTGTAAATAATATAGTAGATAGTAATAATAACATGGAATGTTGGAGGTATACGTAGCAAAAATATTGAATTCCTAAACTTTTTAAACAATAACAATATTGATAAAGCTCTAGTAACTCAAACTTGGCTTAAGCATGACGATAATCTATCCACCTTCGAATTTAAGTGCTATCGAGCAGATAGAATCGATAGAAGAGGTGAAAGTGTTGCAATACTTATACAAAGAACAATTCAACATTCGCTCTTACCAATTATTAAAACACGTTAATGTGGGCATAGAAGTAGAACTAGCAAATCACCAAACAATTGAAATCTAATGTGTCTATTTCGCTGGTGCTGGTAAGTCAGTTGAAAATAAACATTGGTTTAAAAACGATTTAAAGAATCTTTTCTGTGTAAATGGTTATTTTCTGGTAGGCGGTGATCTCAACAGGGAATGGGGCTGTACGCGAGCCAATGTTTGGGGGAATTTACTCTCGGACCTTTCTGAATCTCTTCCAATATCAATTTTGTATCCTCTATGTCCTACATATTTTTCAGCTGGTTCTCGTGGCCGTCCTTCTGTTTTCGATATATTTATATAAAATAGTCCTAGTCTTACTTCGCAACCAATATCATTAAACGAGCTATACTCTGACCACAATCCAGTCTTGTGCAAACTTCTTTAATCAGGTAAGGCAAATGTACATTACTAAAGAAGAAGTAGATGCTGTAGTAACTGACTTCAATAATTTAATTTAAGGCAAATCAACTGAAATGATGCTTTTAGACATCTAAAAAATATTCGATTCCGCTTGGGTTGATGACATAAAATGATTATTTAAACTTTTCCTCCATTCCTTTGTAAGATAGTCCAAAGTTTTTTGTCAGGACGTTCTTTTAGTCCAAATCAATGAAAGCGTTTCACGTCTGATATGTTTTGAGTCAGGTGTGCCGCAAGGTTCGGTTCTTGGTCCTTTTTTGTACAGTTTGTTTACATCTGATTTTCCAAATTTAACCAAATGTGAAATTGCAATGTTTGCAGATGATACTGGATTACTTTCATCAGACGAACTTGCTCTCACTATTGAAACTTATCTTCAAAATGCGATGGTAGTAATAAAACACTATTACAATAGGTGCAAAATTAAGCTGAACGGTGAAAAAAATGCAAGCTATCTTTTTTGTCTGAAAAAGAAAACCTTGCTATATTCTAAACAGCCAACTGCAATTGCATTTATCGACAATAATCTGGTCCAATTGTGTAAAATACTAAGGTATGTATCTTCACACAAATTTACATTTCATGAACATATTTTTAGAGCCCTAGAAAAGGTCAATATAACAATAAGGATATTATATCCTTTTATAAAGTGAAAATCTGCTCTGTCTAAGAAAAGTGATCATACACAAAGTAATTTTCCAATCGGTTCTTTCTTATGGGTCCGTAGTGTGTGAAAAATGTGCGTAGTGGCACATAAAAAAACTGCAAGTGGCACAAAATTATCTACTCTAGATGATGCTTAACCTTCCATTGCACCATTCTACAATACTTCAAAGCTTCATAGGAATGAATGCTGAATTGTTGTCGGTAAGGATTAAAAAACTTACGTGCAATTTTAAAAATACTCGTAAATGTGCTTACGCTAAAAGTTAGCTACATAAAGATTTATCTATGTACATAAGATTTTATTTATTTAATTTTTTTTGTAAAGGGTGATTTATCGCAAGGTTTGATTTATAATGTAAAATAAAACACATAAATTTGAAAGTGAACTTCAAATTTTTATTATTGATTAAAATAAAAATTTATGGCATTTACTTTTTGAAAAAATATCATGTAAATGTTGGCTACGACTACGTCCATTCGGAAGGTCCAATTTTGGACGACTCGTTCGAGCATACCGACTTGTATCTCGCGGATAACACGAGTAATGTTGGCTTCCAAAGCACGAATCGTAGCTGGCTTACTTGTAAAGACCTGAAACATATATCCAAAGAAAATAGTCCAAAGGTGTGATATCTAGGCACGATCTAGGCAGCCAATTTACCGTAGCAAAACGTGAAATTAAGCGCTAACCAAAATGTTTTCTCAACGAGTCCATTGTTTCACGCGCTGTATGGCTTGTAGCGCCGTCTTGTTGAAAACAGAGCTTACCGAGGCCATGTGCTTCCGGCGGAAGCACTTATTCCGTTAACAAGGCGCGATAACGGTTACCATTGACGGGAACATTCTGATTTGCCTCATTTTTGAAGAAATATGGACCAATAATTCCAGCAGCCCATAAACCACACCATACCGTTGTTTTAATAGATGTAATGGTAGCTCTTGGCACTCTTCGGGTTTCTCATTAGCTCTAATATGGCAATTCTGTTTATTAACGTATCCATTGAGCCAGAAATGTGCTTCATCACTGAACAAAATTTCGCGATAAAACACCAGATTTTCATTGAGTTTTTCCAGAGCCCATTCACTGAAAATATGACGAAAATTCAAGTAGCTTCAATTCTTGCACAAGTTGAATTTTGTACGCTTTTAGGCCGAGATCCTTACGTAAAATACGCCAAGTTGTCGAATACGCTAAGCCAAGCTGCTGAGAACGACGACGAATCGATTCGTCACGGTCGAGTATCATACACCATTGTAAACTGGGACTCAAATTTGCGAATGGTATTAACAATAGTGGTTTCAGTAGTTCGATTATGCGCACCGTAAGTTCCTCGAATCACACGAAACACGTTTCTTACAGAACGCTGATTTTCGTAATACAGCTAAACAATTTAGAGAGGCTGTTGTTGTGTGAGTCTTTCCATGATGATTTGCCGAACGATACTGAACAAAAATGACAGAGCAGTTTGATAGGAGTCAGGCGTGATCTGTCGAAAAAGGATATTGAAAATCAAACGTCATAATAAATCACCCTATATAATATGTTCAAAATATATGGTAATATATATTCCTAATGTAGTTTATCCATATATGTATTCATTTAATTGTCAGTTTATTTATTTATTTATTATATATATATTTTTTTGTGATGGTCTTTTTATTGATTAATTCTTTATATTGTTTATTTATTTATTTATTTTTTGTTCCGTTTAATATATTTATTTATTTACTATTTACTCACTTGTTGAGATAATATTTACTATTGTTAACTATTGTATATATTTTTATTTTTATTTAGTTATGTATCTGTATATATATTTATATAAACTTAGCTATTTACTTACTATTATTATAAATATGGTATTTATTTTTTTATTATCTGTATTATTAATATTATCTTTATTTCTATTTATTTTTTATTATTTTTATGTTTTTTTTTGTACTTAGATTGGAGATTTTTGTCGTATTTTTCCCCTAATTTAATTTTTTTTTTAATTATATCCAATACTTTACAAAACAAAAAAAGCAAGGTTTTACTAGAAAGATAAAAACAGTATCATATCTATGTGATGTAAAATTTGTGGTAACTATCCTTTGTAAAAATTTGTATACGAAATAAAGATTTATCTAAAGCCGTTCCTAATAAACCATTTATTTATTACTACTCTGTTTCATTAATTGAACTACTTCCTTTCGTCTTTTCTTTAGTCACTTAAAATATTTGAACACAATAACTTAATCTTTTATCCAACAGTATTCGTTTGAAGTGCGTGTGTTTCTTACAAACTAAAAAACTACATACCTATGTACGGATTGAGTGAAAAAGTATTTGAATGGCATTTACGGTTTAAACCCCTGCCCCTAATGTACTTTTCCGATTCCTTGTTGCACGATTATGCTCCTGCGTATTATACCTTATTGGTAACCACGTTTTTGGCAAAAAAAATTGCTTCTAAAACTTGTGACTAAATTGCCTGAAACACAAATTTTGTAACAGCTGGAGCCTTTAGCTGGTAGTTTACATGTCAAGTTATTTGCCATAAGGCAGGTATCATGCTATTTAATTTCCAATTAATATGCAATAATATTTTGTCCTCTTATTGTTTCGTATATTTTTGAAGAATACATTACTGAAAATATACTGTTCAGATTCTTCTCTCCGTTATTGTAATTGATACCCCATACTTCATTGTTTGAAGCAGCAATATAATTAGTAAAAAACATAACCCTCTTAGTGAAGTCCTTAAATGTGATCACTGAAAGCTATACTTATTTTGAAAATCAAGACACACAGTTACTGTTACAAAATCATATCAGCTTATCAGATATATGGTCCAATGCACATTGAAGTCCTCCAAAGAAACCTTCAAATTTTTCTTTACGTTTTCTCCTACTGCCTATTGAATCTAAAGATTCTCATCATGTTTATTACTTTTCCTTTTCAAAACTGTTACATTTATAATTAAATTTTAGACTTCCTTAAGCTGTGCCTGAAAATCTAACGCATAACGATTAAGTGATAACTACAAATAGTTAGTCGTCACATGTTCCCTTTTATTTAAGAAACCTTCTATACAATCCTCTTGGAAAAGGCAAACAACGTTTCTGCCGGAGTTTTGCCTTATAAATACAAACACATACATATGCATGATTGTGTCTCTAGGGCGTTAATTAAAACCGTGTGTTTTCATACAGGTTCCAATCACTAGTGTTTAGCTACAGACCATACGTCAAACACATTTCCAATTAACTTATCAACCACTCGAAAACAGTCTGGGGGACATATTCGATCGGTCGCTGTGTCCTTCGATTTAGCCAAGAGTTATCTCAATGGAATTACACAAGTTCGACGCTTTTGGGTGGCAGTACAATAATGTCCAATTGACTGCCAATATTCCCCCAAAAGTTAATTTCTTGGATACACATATTGCGCCGCTGTACAAATATACATACCTGTGGATGAACAGCAAATGACGGGTAAACGGATTAACCATTCTATGGCTTAGCTTCCAAGGAAAGCCCTGTCAAACAGTTCCATATAACCATTTAATGCCTCTGTGTTAAGGCTTTATCTTTCATTTCTTTGTTTTACATGTGTCTGAAATGTTCTAATTAATGCCAGCGGTGGTATTTTGAATCTACATGTAACAAATGTTACAATACACTAGGTAAACTAGGGAAAGGGCGTTAGTTTAATAAAAAATTACACAGTAATAAGGATTATGATCTAAAAGGGTGATGTAAAACTGAAGGATTATCTGGTTTTAATAGAACGTAGATCAAATCCAAAAACTTACATTGCACTTACTGTGTAGGCAATGTACTGTACTTGGACGATTGTGTTCATTCTTTCCAAAGGACTCAGCTATCTTATACTACTTTTGAAACACCGTATGTTTTAAACTCACAAAACACATTAGTTAAGGTAACCAAGTGATCGCTTTACATACTTAATAGGTGGCGCTAATTAGCAAGTCACTCCAGTTAGCTCGATTCTTAGCTAACTTTCCCCAGTTGTGTACTCCAACTCAGCTGAGTTCCTCTATTGCGCTTTCCATTCAAGGTTAATTCGAAGAATTGACATTGGTGCCCATTCGCTTTACATGTCTCAAACTTCTCCTTTAAAGCCATTAAACGCAAATGGGACCGAATATCTTATGGATAATTTTTCTTCTGAAACTACTGAGGATATCGATTTCTGTAGAGTTCATGCTTTAGAGCTATAAAGTTAGATTGGGATGATCAAGCTCTGGTATAGGGTCCCCTTAGTTGTTTGGAATAAGGCCTTACCACTCAATTGCTTTCTTAACGCAAAGCAACGGCGATTAGCAGAAGTGATTCTTGGTTTTGCTTCTATTGAGGTGTTGTTAGCAGAATTGGATGCTTGGTTTTTTCCACATTTACCGCGTACACTAGTAGTTTCACAGACTTTTGAAAGATTGTACCTCCGGTGTTCGCTTGTGTGTTGCATATAATTCTTTTAAGTAGGATGTTGGAAAAGTCACAAAACAGTTACTTTTTTCATCGTTACTGACCTTGACGGAGCAGCAAGCGTTCATATCGTCATTCGAGCTTGGGAGGTACGTCAACATTAGACATAGCTCCACATAACTCTTCTCTATAAATGCTGTCATATGCGGCCTTAAAATTGATAAGATAACGAGAACCGATTTGAATTTCTTCGGCTTTTTTTCCAGGATTTGCCAAAATGTGAAAATTTGATGGACTGTGGATTTCTCTGGTCTGAAAGTACACTGATAGCGGCCAGTCAGGTTGTTGACAATCTTTTACTAGATAAGATCTTGTATGCAATGCTGAAAAGACTTATGCTTCTCTAGTTAGCGCAGGTAAAGAAGTCTTCTTTTTTGTGGATTGGGCAAATGATGCCGAGATTTCATTCATTAGCGATACACTCTTCTGAGCAGATTTGAGAAATGAGTTGTTGTATGCTCTCCACAAAGTCGCTTCCAGCATCTTCGAATACCTAGACCGATAACCCGTCAGGTCCAGTAGTTTTGCTAACTTCGTTTTGGTCAGCTGGATGGAATTTTTGGCTATCGTCGTCTAAAATATACGGTATTCTGTTTGAGGGCAATTTGTTAGAAACGACTATGATTTTATTACAGGGTTTCCTTCTTCGTCTCTACAGGTTTTTGTACGGGTCTGTTTTCTTTGATACGTTCTTTTTATCTGTTAGGAAAACATTCTGGAGTACAAACTCTCAATATCTTCGATCGCATGCTTCTCCTATTCTTTTTTCTTCTCCTGGAGAAGCCGATGGTCTTACCGTTTCTTTTGATTGACACTCGTTTTTAGTTGCAGCGCTGCTGTGTACACTTTTTGTTTAGTTACATATGATTGCCAGCATTTTTTTCATAAACCAAAGATTTCTTGGTGGTGTTTGGGTGAAACGCGTTTCCTTTTATGACGTCTATGAGTCTAAGTGCAAGGCTAATGTGGTGTCGTATAGGTTACGGTTACCAATTGTTCTCCTTTCCTATTTTGCCATTGAAATCGCCCAGTACGATTTTGACGTCATATTTGGAACATTGCTAATATATCTTATCGAGTAACTCATAAAAACATTCCTGGTTACGTCATCCTTCTCTTCTGTGGAATCATTAGCACACATAAACCCTATGTTGGAAGCTCAAGACTTAGCTCAATCTTGGCTAAGTGAGCCGAGTATAACAAATTCGCACCAGAATAAGCTCTGTTTCTATTCTCTATAGCAATAGTAGATTTCATAGCTTTTCGTTCTTCACATCTTCCGTTTGCTCTGTCCACCCCATCGCTCTTCGTGGTAGGCGGTGATATGTGTGTGGTTGTATTCAAATCCTCTGTTTATTGTTCGGATGCGGTTCAGGGTCTGAACATTCCACGTGCAGATCCGAAGGTCATTGTAATTTTATCGTTTATTAGGGTCGTCTACAGTGGATCCGTTATTATTCGAGACTATCAGCTGATTTATCACATTTTCTTTCGTTCTTCCGTATAAGGTTCTATACTCTATAGTATGACGACGCGGGGTAGGTTAGTATTATGCTGCTGGTCGAGCACGCACTTGTCATTTAGCCTGCATGAGTAGGATATACTCATCTGTTACCGGGGTGTTACCTCTGGAAGGTAAGGTAAGCGTTACGCTACGAACTCGATTGTTGCGCTGTTGGCCCAATCCAGTTTATAAGACAATCAGCAGATTTCCGATCAATCATTCCCTCGCTCGGGCGCATTGGTCTTAATAAAGATTCTTAAGTTTTATAGATAGAGCAAATATTGGACAAGAATTATGCGTTTTAGCCTTTTGTTTCTATTTCAATATTGAAGTGTCTTCTTGTTGTACGGAGTTATTGTCCATCTTGGTCCACCTTAGGTAGATAGATAAATGGTAATCAAGGCTTTTCAGCTCAATTTTGCTTATTCCAGCTTTTCGAAAAAGTTACTGCCAAGAGTTCTCATTTTTCCGACAGTAGGAATAGGACGAACATACAGTGGATGACAAAAACAGATTTTCGTCATTGCAGTTGAGCAGTAGTCATTATTCAGTATTGCGAGTTGTTCTATAATTTGATTACAAATGGAACTTATATCCATATTAGAGCAGTGGATTGTGTTCTTTTTGATTTCTTCAATATCGATGAATTTTTACATAGCGCTGCACGGAATACAGATAAACAAGCGAACGTTTAGACAGGAATTGTCTGTCTGGGAAAACCAATTGATTCGATTACCGTATTACATTAAGATATCTCTTATAAATGTGTAATACCTTATGGCTACGGAGTTCAGTGACTTAACAGTTACCTGCCCTTTTGAATACATAGTTTACCTTGCTGAAAGTATTTTTCCCTGCAAATAACATTTACAGCTTGGACAATGGCTGTAATCTCAGCTTGGAATACAAATCAATCGTTACTAATTTTAAAAGATGGATTATCCTGAATCGATAGGCAGAAACTTATCATTCTATTCCGCTTCAGAATAGAACGGAAATTATTTTTTCTGGTTATTTTATCAGCATTTTCCTAATCTATCTAATCTACCTTCTACTTGTGTATTAGACATGTGTTTTTGGTACCGGTGATTGCACACCGACACTGCTTTGTCTAAGTATAGTCTTAGTTGTCGAATTATTGCAATAGAAAACTAGCAGGATGAGATGAATATAATGTTCAAAGTCTGTACAATGTTTTCTTGGTGATCGCAAGATCCAGGTACAGGGTGATCTTTGCATTTAGTGAGGTTAAAGATATGGAATTTCTTATTAAGTGCATGCCAATAGGCTTCTTTCTACCTGTTTATTTAAAAATTGAGCTAATAAGGCTTTACTTATATTTGCCATGTTGAATGTAGAAATTCCTCTTCTCCTGGCGAAAACAATGATTTCCTTTTTTAGGGCGTTATTTCTCAGATTTTCACTATTGACGGGCCCAGTTAGTTGAAACGTGACTAGAAACGGCGGGAAAAGAGAGAGAGATAGTCTATTGTTTATGCAAAAAGATTTCATTTTTGAAAGTTTCAGTCAGAAAAATTGATTACATTTTTTGTTTTTTGATGTCGGCATGCTGCGGCATCACTCCACCTAGTGAAAACTAACCTCTTTGACTGAAGCCAGCACGAGTGCTCCGAAGCGGCCGAGGAAGGCTCGATGGGTCGGAAAGGTTATGGTGTCGGTTTTCGGAGCAGCGAGTATTACTGTGCATTATTGGAGCGATTGAAGGTCGAAATCGCTGCAAAAAGGCCTCACATGAAGCGAAAAAAATTTTGTTTTTGCAAGACAATGCATCGCAACCATGGCTAAAATCAATGATTTACGACTCCAATTACTGTCGCATCCACCGTATTCGTATTCGATTTGTTTCCCTCGGACTATTATCTCTTCCCAAACCTCAAAAGATGGCTCATCAATAAAAAATTCACCTCACGCGAGAAAATCATCGACGCCACGGAGGAGTATTTTGCAGACCTTCCGGAAAATTATTTTTCGGACGGGATCAAGAAGTTGGAAATTCGCTAGAATAAGTGTATCAAACTAAAATGGGACTATATTGAATAAAATAAAAAAAAACATTTAAAAAATTTTTTTTTCATTCCCAAGGAGGTTAATTTTCACCCCATTTAGTATACCACTACCACAAGCAGTGGAAGAAAATTTCCCGAAACTAGAATGACAGTAACGGCGTAGGTCATTAAAACCATTTTCCCCTAATGTTATTCAAATTTCATCGTCTTGAGGGTGGATCCAACTTTGGTCCTTTCTGAGGAGCAGCTGCAGATTCTCCAAGAGGACTCAACATGAGACTAATTACTAATTACTAAGTCTCTGCCAATCATTTGATCAGCCTCTTAAAAACATTGAAGGCTCGAAAAAGCGTCCTTAGCTATGACACAGTTCAATCGAGGAATTTTTCTTTTTTCCAGAAAGCTTTATACCTTTAATAATAGCTACATTCCAGAACAGCGAATTTTATTTTGTAACCCCCACCAGGTTACAAAATCTTTTGCTACGTTTATAAAATCGAAAATACAGCACCGCTAGAATAAATGTTAATACCATTGTAGAACTCGAGAACAGGACCTTCTACAAATGGGAGACCGTAAAGTAAATAAGTTTCCGCTGGATTGAAATGAAGGTTCGTGTTATGATATAAACAATTTTAGTTGCATCTTTATCTACATAAAAGTGAGAGAAAAGCATTATTAAATTTGTATGGTTCTATACTTGAATAAACAATAACGTATACCAAAAACAAACTGTAATTTTTATTACGTATTTCATTTAGTCGATGAAAAGAGAATGGTTAATCAGCCTCTTACTCACGATGTATCTTCTCCACAATAGCTCATTCTGTTTGGTTAGTAGTAATTTTATTTCTCTTAATGTTTTTGTTTGCTTTTGCAAGCTTCTTCGTACTACTTTCATAAAGTTTCTTCTATGTCGACGATAGCGTGTACTAGATAGTGTCTGCTCTTCAATAAACCCACGGGATGTTGTTTGAAAGTCATTTGTTTGTGATCCACTTTCTGAAGCTGGTAGCTCTTCAACATTTGATGTAACTGGTATATTTGTATTAGACATATTTAACGCATTGATTTAATTTCGACGGTTACAAAAATTTAAATTTTCAAAACTAATACGAGTGGCGCAGATCCAAACAAAAAATATAATAAAAATATTGACATAAACAGATTGACTTGCTCCTTTATGTGAGATTTTTGAAAGGCTTTGTTTTATACTTACTGGGTAATTTAGGTTAAGGTGGTGCTAAAGCTTAGTGTAAACTAAACAATATTATTCTAAAAGCGTATTTAGTTGATTCTGTGTCAGAACCTAAGCACTTATTGGGCTCTTAACCTATCAATGATCAGAATTATTCGTTATTTGATTTCTACTCGTATTGCTGAAAGTTCTGATGGGGTAAAATTACATTTTTATTTCGGGAGTAACTTGGGATTCAACCAACTTCTGTTTTATTTCAACATTTGCATTTAGCACGACTTTGCGTTTTTTGTTGTTCAGGACATTTTCAAAATGAGCATGCCACATTAGCCCATCTTAGACTAAGTCTAAGGAAAATCACCCTTGAACCAAAGTGTTGTTATTGATTTACTAATTATAAGCTACCTGTCTAAGACGACGAAATTTGGCAATGCTCCCAAAGTAAATACCTCTATGGTATATAGATCTTAGAGTTCGTTGTAGTATCTGTTTTTCTTCTTTTCTTTTTTCCTCTGCTCCAAATATTTGTTGGTAGGATAAGGGTATCTCAGAGTGAATTTTTCGTTCTTCGTAAGAGAGAAAATCGTATCTCAGTTGCCTTTTTAGCGATTGTTAAAAGTTATTTCTTACTTGATTTCTAAGGTAGTGAGACTGTCCTATCCATTGGTGGAGGGTGTCCTTTCTTGAATAAAGCATATACTTTATTTTGTACACGTTCACTAGAAAACATATTTTCTTTTCGATTATGCACAACTTAAAAGTACCGCAAATGCAGCGGTATATATGCAAACATACTCTCAAGGTCGTACAGACCTTGAAATAATCGTTGTGTGCCTATGAAAATGACTCGCATAAATCTTTCAAGGTATATATGCAAACATACTCTCAAGGTCGTACAGACCTTGAAATAATCGTTGTGTGCCTATGATAATGACTCGCATAAATCTTTCAAGCACAATGTTTAAAAAATCAGTGCATTCAATCACCGAGTTAAGTTTTCGTTAGTAAAGTTTTTCGGTGGTGTAATTTTACACCTTTTTGGAACAGCGAACATTCTTCATTGTACATTCTTCCTGTACATGTAGTCATACGAGGCTTAACGAGCATCCTCCAATCTTTTCCTGCACAAATGTTCATATGAACATTTCCCCGTATTTTCTCCAAGGCTTTCCGTGAACTTAACTGGACTATCGTGAACTTACTTGACCTGCCGATTATTGAAATGTTATACTAAATTGACCCCATTTGCCTTTAAAAATTCGATTTGAGTCCTTTTGCTACAGCAGCATAATTTGTGCTATTGTGCACATAGACAAACAACTAGTCTAGATTACTGCTTGTACCATAAATTCCTTGTAATGGAATCTTTCAGTCTTTCGAAGAAAGACCAGCACCCACCATGTCAACTCTGAGTACGGTGTCGTCATTACTTTCAGAGCAAGTGTCGTAGGATGTTGGCGTAACCCGTCAGTGTAGGAAAACTGGAGACTTACAAATTTAAGATAACGAAACAGCAATAACTCTTCTGAAATTCCACTCGAACCTAAAACCGTTAACCACTATATATGTTGGCGACCTAGAATTCCTCAAAACATTACATCTAACAAAACATCTAATGCTGATGTATTAAAGAAAGAATAATACAATCAAATAACACCTTTAATTTTTAGGATATAATTCAAATATAGAAAACAACACTTTCGAAGAAAAGTACTTAAAACCACAAAATTTTATAACAACACGATATACTGCACTCTAGTACCAATAGGAAACCAGTTGACTTTAAGAACGGTAACGTAAAAGATGACGAGTATGAACTGATTAGGCAAAAAATCTTAAAGAAAAAACAAATTACTATTGATGCGTTAAACAAAGAAAAAGGAAAGGTGGACATAGACACAGGACTCAATTTTATTAAATACGAGCGTGGAGGGAAAACCTATTCCAAATTGTTTCCTCAAATTGAAAAATTAGAAGAAGACTACATACCAGCTAAATGAACTGGTCTTAAGAACTACAAATCACATATAAAACGAAAAAAGAAATCCCAAAATAATAATTCTTTACCAATCAGTATAATTAAAGACCAAGACTAGTAAACACATACAAAAATTAATTTAAAGATGGATCTTCGAACTCCAATCCTTCTCCTCGTCACTACACTTTTTTTAATAAAGTGTGATAATAACAATGGTTACATTGCAATAATGAAAGACGAAGTTAATATTGGGTCTATAACTTAATTCGTGAAAGCGGTTTGTTAAGAGATGGCGTAACTTGTATTATTCCATTGGAACATGCGTTGGAAAGCTACTGTCATTGTACGTCATTTCAGAATGTCATTCATTTGTAGCGTAAGCAACAATAATTTTTTTGTTGAAAGAAGACACCTTTATTATAGATGAAATTAATAATGTATATAAAAATAATGTAAAAGATAATTTAAGAAATAATTTTCATAAAAGTAATGATATCTGTGTTACAAACATTGTTAAATTTATAGAACCCTGCAGTTCTTTGGAAGGCTTTACAGGATTTAGAGTTAAAAAAATAATTCCAGGTATTGTTGTTACAAAAAAAAAAAAAAATAATATTCCTAGAACTATAACAAGCTTAGAGTAGATTTTTTGGGAAACAAACTAATTAAATTTAAAAATTTTAATTATTCCATTAATAACGAAGCTATTTTTTTTTTGTATAGAATTCCCATATTTTATATCCTAAGTAAGAGAAAATCGAACAGTAACTATCATTAAACTAGAAGTACTTTAAATCCAAACTATTCAGAATAAAAGCAAAGATATAAAAGATATTATTACCCACACAAAAAAATTATATATAAGAAATTATACGAGTATATTGTATTCTGATGTAATAAAAATATTATATTTGTAACTTTGTCGGAGCCTCAGAATACCGCGGGGGATTTAAAGAAATTAGTAGGTACCCCACACTCGCATACGCCGATTACATTGACATAATCTGAAAAAAGCAGCTCGATGTCAGTGGTACTTTCGTGGGTATTAAGAAAACACACCAAACACGAACATCTCTAACAGAACATTACTATCGACAGATATAACTTCATATAACTACTTAAGGACTTTGTCTCCCTAGGCTCCGCTATTAATTGAGACAACGGCACAGACGCCGAGATCAAACAAAGAATAACTCTTGCCAATCTTGAAATGCCAGTAATGGAGAATTGAAAAGAATATGAAACATAGTGCCGCCGTGCCAGCATTCTAAACTGTTATTGTGTGATTTTTTAATAATAACTCTTCACGAAAAGCATTACTCACAAATCCAAATCTTTATAGTTCTATACCACTACCACTATAAAACTTTATAGTTCTATACAAAATAGCTATTAAAAAAAATGTTACCCATATGTAAAAAAAAAAAAAAAAAATAAAAAAAAAACACTTAATCAGGGATTTAAATATTCCAGCATTCGACATTAGACTTTTACTAAAGGAAGGTATAAGAAAAACTGAACTAGATGAAACCTTAGAAACTACAAAGTGAGATATAACATGTTAAGCAGAAACAAAGATACCTATATGGCAAAACACTTTTTGAAAAACCGAATGAGGAATCTGAAAAAAAAAATCCATCACAAATCGATAAAAAAAAGATATATAACCAGAAAGCGAAAAAAAAAAATCATTTCACACAATTCAAAGAATGGATAATCTCTTTAAAACAAAATTGAATGAAAATCACAAACATAAAGTAAATAATTGCATCTGGAATTTATTTTATCCAGAGATTTATGCAAATCCGTTTTCACGAAGGATGAAAAGCTATCAGAAATAGCGAAATTAAAAAATGAAGATGACTACGTCTACAATTCCATTAACATTACATCTATAATAATCTACAAATACTCGTAATAGGCTTACATTGAAGATGTAAAAAAATATTTAATAAAAAAGTAGCTTGATATTTAGATATTTAATACTTTTTTTTTTAATTTATATCTCTTTCCTTAGAGATATATAAGTTTTGTTACAGTACTAACCCATAGGTACCTAATAAAATAGAAATTTTAATATATTGGGTCTATAACTTCATTCGGTTTGCTAAGAGATGGCGTAACTTGTATTATTCCGTTGTTATTATTCCATTGGAACATGCGTTGGAAAGCTACTGTCATTGTACGTCATTTCAGTATATGTTATTCATTTGAAGCGTAAACAACAATAATTTTTTTTCACTCAAATATGTCGAACTTTGTGCCTGAAAAAGTGTTTTTGCGGGGAGTTTTTCTTCATTACTTTAATATGAAGAAAACTGCTGCCGAAAGTCATCGTATTTTGGTGGAAGTTTATGATGAACATGCGCTAGCTAAGCGAACGTGCAAAAAGTGGTTTGCACGATTTAAAAGTGGTGATTTTGGCTTGGAAGACGATGAACGTCCTGGACGGCCAAAAAAGTTTGAAGATGAAGAACTGGAAGCATTACTCTATGAAGATTGTTGTCAAACACAAGAAGATTGGGTGTCACTCAAGCAGCCATTTCAAAACGTTTAAAAGCAGCTGGATATATTCAAAAGCAAGGATACTGTGTTCCACATGAACTCAAGCCGAGAGACGTCGAAAGGCGGTTTTGTATATCCGGAATGCTGCTGAAACGCCACAAAAGGAAGTCATTTTTGCATCGCATTGTTACTGGGGTAACGACAACCCCAAGCGCAAAAAATCACATGTGAAACCAGGCCAAAGAGCCAAATCAACGGCAAATCCGAATATCCACGGCGCGAAAGTAATGCTCTGTATTTGGTGGGATCACATGGGTGTGCTGTATTATGAGCTGCTAAAACCGGGTGAAACCATCAATGGACAACGCTACCGAACACAATAAATCCGTTTGAAGCTAGCAACAGCCGGAATATGCGACCAGACACGAGGCAATAATTTTTCATCATGACAACGCTCGGCCCGACGTTGCTATTCCGGTTAAGAACTATTTGGAAACAGTGGATGGGAAGTCTTACCCCACCCGCCTTATAGCCCAGACCTTGCCCCTTCTGACTACCATTTGTTCCGGTCGATGCAGAACGCCCTCACTGAAATACGGTGCACATCAGAGCAGAATATCAAAAATTGGCTTGATTCATTCTTGGCTGCCAAGCCGGCGCAGTACTTTTGGGATGGGATCCACAAATTGCCAGAAAGCTGGGAAAAAGTCATAGATTCAGATGGGCAATACTTTGAATAATACTATTGTACATGTTTTTCTTAAATAAACGTCCAAATTTTGAAAAAAAAAACCGCACTAATTAAAATGTATACGCAATACATATATAAAATAAGAACAAATGAAATTAAAAATTACATTGCTGGCAATACTCGTATTTTAACAAGATATTCTTAAAGCTTCGTATGTTAGTTATGTCTCTTATGCTATGTGATAATTATGTTAATTCTACAGGCTAATGATATGAACGAAAAATCGCATTTCTTTTTCGTACTTACTTAGGTGGCGCTTTAGTTCGAGATGAACTTCAGTTGCGCTCTCCAAGCCTGTCGAGGTCTCTTTCTAATTATGCGGGCCATATAAGGTGAGATCTTCCGCTACTGTGTTATCTAAAACTTTTTTTTGGCATCAAATGTTTTGGTTAAGGGGTTATACGAGTACGCAGTTAGAATTTTCAAAATTTAATAATGTAATATATATATATATATTCTCTGAAAATTTCAAATCGATCCGGTAACGACTTTTCAAGTTATACGCATATTTGTAAGGACGTTTCGGACTGTTAAAAAAGTAGGCGGAACACATATCGGAGTAGCAGTTGCTCTTTTCTTTTTAATTGTTCCCAGGTATTAAATAACCTTACGAATAGTCCGTTTTATTTCTGATGACTTACTTATTTCTTGTACAAAACAAGTGAACATCATTGAACAATTCTGCCACGTTGTAGTGTGTTCGGTTTTAATTTTCTGTTCTAAGTTTTGCAATTTTAATTACATTAAATTAAATTAAAATGTCACGCAAGTGTAGTAAAAGAGAGCAACTAAAAAAGTGTACTAATCACAGTCTAAAAAAGGAAAAATATATTTAACCCAGAAACAGCTGAGACAGATAAATTTAGTTTTGGTGCGTCCGTGAAAAAATTTAAACTACAGAAGGAGTGAACATGTCACAACTTTCTATTAAATATAAATATAGAATTTTGAACTTTATAACAATGTTTACAGCAATTAGTGATTTTGTAAAGTGTAAAATTTCTGACGGAGAAATAAAATTGGAAAGAGCTTCACAACGAGGTCTTGGTTCTAAAATCGTTTTGCTGGTTGGTAAGTGAGAGGCTCATGTCATAAACTCAAGCTCTTTTGTCAAGCATTCCTTTGAGTGGGGCAACCGGAAATATGCTCTTAAAAAACCTTTTATAACGCTTTAAATATGCTCTAAAAAAAGACGTTAGATGCGTTTAAATATGCTCTAAAAACTATTGAAAACTGGAAAAATAACGAAAAATTGAATAAGAAATATTATTTTTAAATATTATTTGAGAAAGCACAACTAAATAAGAAACAACTTAATGAAATAACTTAAATATATCAAAATTCTTTTTGAATTGTAATTAATTTTAATTTTTGTTGCAATAAATGCAAGAAAACTTTTCCTATTTGCTCTAAAGACATTTTTGTATATTGAAAAACTTCTTTCTAATTCAACGGATGTAATAGGCGCAAATTTAAATGCCATTATCTCAGAGACTGTGTATTCATTCACTGTTGGATTTTATCCGGGCAGACAACTGGAAATTTTTTTTTAAAACTTAAAACCACGTTTTTTTTTCCAAAATATTTGATATTTTGGTCTTCATTTGTCTAGTTATTTAGCAGTGAATTGAGCTAACTTTAATTTTTGCATCGTTGACTATGTCGATATATGCGGCAAGTTCTAGACCATTCGTTTCCAATTTCTTAATTGATTTAGAAAAAATCCGTAGTTTGCTGCCAAAAACCCGAAGTAATTCTTTGGCGGTTTTAACAGCAGCAGAATTCTCTTCATCGAATGAATGAAAAATGTTTACAGTTTTTTGATAGTTTTCTGCATAGTATGAAGCTGCTTCTATCCAGGTTCCCCAACGAGTTGTAACTATTTGCGGAGGAAGTGATAGATCTATTTAACTTCCAAAAAACTTCTTATTCTTAAAGGAGCTTTCAAAAATACTTTTTTATACTGGCAATAAGAAGATCGACCTCAGGAAATTGTTCTCTTATGGTTTCGCAAACTCTATGATGTCCATGTGCTAGACACGTCACATGACTTATTTCTGGGTAAAATACTTGAATTGCTCCAGCTGCTTTAACTATATATGAAGCAGTATCCGACAAAAACACCAGTTTGGAATCTTTTTCAAACTAGTCACCCAACATCTATACCGAGTCATCGAAGAGCCTGGCTATTGTTGAATGGTTTGCTGTATCCATTTAAGTAATTATTAATTAAAAGCTTCTCCTATGCAACTGAGTCTCAGCATCTAAAATGCCAAATATAATGTTGGCAACATTCCTGTTTGTAAATAAAAGAGAGGAAAAAGGAAAACTCATTGTTTCGCATTTTGTTTATATTTTACTGAATCACTTAAATTAAATTTAAATTTGAACGTTTGTACATACCTGTTTGCTGCATCCGTTGTTTCGTCTATAGCAACCCACAACTTTCGGTTTTGCACTTTTGCCTTTATTTTTTGCATGGTTTCCTCATACAGTTTGTCTGCGTGTCTTCCGCGGAGAGTTGTCTCAGAAGGAATTTTATGTTCCGTATATAATATTTTTTCAAAAACGATTTCAAGTTTTCATTGCGAATTTTATGCAATGGAATATCTGCTGCAATGAATGCACAACATTAATCCTCTGCAAATGCATCATTTTGATTTTGATTCGATGATGATTTCCCGAGAAATTGTTGCATTTGTTGGTTGTCTTCAAATGTTGCTTGACGGTGAATATTTTTTCAACACAAACCGTTTTATTGCAAATTTCGCTCAACAGAGTTGTTCCATCTGTTTTAAAGCTTGGATATTGAGATACGACTTTATTTAACCGATCATTGGTTTTTGCTTTAATTTTTGGCATTTTCTAAAATGAAGAAAATTATATAAATACTAAAAACTAGGATAAACCTAGTTTGATTCTTTTTTGTTTTAACGTACCTGAATATTTTACCTTTAAATTAAGGATTTCTATCAAACCAAATTTCAATTATTTTCTATCTTTTCTTTTTTTCACAAGTTAAACAAGAGAACCTTTGTTTGCGGTATCGTGTGGCTATTAAAAATGGGGAAAGGATGCGCAACTATCCGTTAGCTATTCGCGTCCTATACATGAACATTAGTTCTGGCGACATCGCTAATGACCGGAGTGTATAGCGCACATATAATCTTTCATGAAACAAAACAAAAATAAGAGAGTACTTTCATAGGTGCGTAGCATTCGAACATGCTCAGATGTCTAGGAAATTACAACAAAAATTATATAACTTGTCATATGCAGATGGTATAAGGGTTTACTCGCACAGCTGTGTATATAGGCAGCCACATGGTGACCAAATTGTACCTGCTGGTGCGCAACTGTTCTGTGAATTTCCGCAAATATACATTTTTTCTTTACACAAACAGTTGATGAAAATAATACAAAAAAAAAAAAAAAAAAAAAAATATTAAAAAAAAAGTCACAAATATGCCAAAATATGTCTTAAAAATGCAAAAATGTATCGAAATATACTCTTAAAAGTGAAATATGCACAAATATGCCCTAGCAAATATGGCTAAAAATGCTTAGTTTTGTATAAAACGTATTTTTGAGTAATCCAGTTTTCAATACGTCCTCCAATAAAAAAAAACATGCATATTTCCGGTTGCTCTAATTATGAGATAAACTGATTGAAAGGCCAGCTTGCTTGACACAAAATACTTATGACTGAATCCTTATTCTTGTGTAAAAGTAGTCACCAAGAAACTTATTCAAAAATCTTGCGCTGAAAAAAAAGATGAGACTGGTGAAAACCAAGGTGTTGATAGTTGTGAAGAATTAATAGTATCTGGCGATGGATCTTTTTTATACGGAGTAATATTATTGATTGGATATTATATAGAGAAAATTATCGATATTGTTAAAAAAAGTTCGTACTGCAAATTATGCGAATTTTGGAAAAAGAAAATGAATACTGAATATTAGAATCACAAAGATAAATATTTTGCAAATCATATTGGCTCTTTAGGAAAAATTGAAGTCGATGTAATCGTTGAAATGTCCAGGCGTTCAATGAATACATTTGCCGTTCGTTATAAAAACTACATCACTGACGGTGACTCTGAAACAAACTCTGAGATTTCAAAAGCTAAGCCCTACGGTGATATTGAAGTGGCCAAAAAAGAATGTACTGCACATGTTCAACAGAGAATGGGCAGATAAAATTATAAATAAAACTACTGAAACTGTAGATAAAGGTAATAAAAAAAGGTAAACTCACTGGTAAAATGATCGATAAGTTGACAGTTATGATACTGAAAACACTGTGGTTCTGTTGAAAATATGTTTAATGCGATATGGGCATATGGGCAACTTATTATCATTATTGTTCAACTGATAAAAATCCTCAACATGAAAGATGCTCAGTCGAAGAAGTTTCACGGTGTTGTTGGTAGCGAGCGCGAGCTTCAGACACGTTATTTTCTTATAAAAGTGATTATGTGTCTTAACAACCTGATGTTGATGAAGCTATCTTTCCAATTTATACAGAAAATAATTCCAAAAATCCGTCACCGATGGGACCTTCAATGAAGGTACAACTTCAATTTCATATTACATGAATGCATTTTGAATATCAATGGGGCCCAATGCCCATGCCTATATCGAGAAAGAGCATGCAGAGCACGGTCGTGATCTATAACTTGAGACCGCATGTGAGTACGCGAGGTACTAGAAGCTGCTGATGCTACGAAGGGTTCATCTTGCGTTTCCATGTAAATAAGAAAAAAAAAAATTTATCTATTGGGTATGTAATTTAATTCGTGCAGTTTTTTTTTCAAAATTTAAACGTTTATTTAAGAAAAACATGTACAATAGTATTATGCAAAGTATTGCCAATATGAAGCTATGACTTTTTCCTATCTTTCTGGCAATTTTTGGATCCCATCCCAAAAGAACTGCGCCGGCTTGGCAGCCAAGAATGAATCAAGCCAATTTTTGATATTCTGCTCTGATGTGAACCGTATTTCAGTGAGGGCGTTCTGCATCGACTGGAACAATTGGTAGTCAGAAGGGGCATAAGGCGGGTGGGGTAAGACTTCCCATCCACTATTTTCCAAATATTTCTTAACCGGAATAGCAACGTGGGGCCGAGCGTTGTCATGATGGAAAATTATTGCCTCGTGTCTGGGAGTTTTTCGGCTACTGCTCTCATCAAACGGATTAATTGTGTTCGGTAGCGTTGTCCATTGATGGATTCACCCGGTTTTAGCAGCTCATAATACAGCACACCCATCTGATCCCACCAAATACAGAGCATTACCTTCGCGCCATGGATATTCGACTTTGCCGTTGATTTGGCTGGTTGGCCGGGTTTCACATATGATTTTTTGCACTTGGGGTTATCGTAATCCTTTTGTGTCGTTCCAGCAGCATTTCGGACAAGCAAAACCGCCTTTCGACGTCTCTCGGTTTGAGTTCATGTGGAACCCAATTTCCTTGCTTTTGAATATATCCAGCTGCTCTTAAACGTTTTGAAATGGCTGCTTGAGTGACACCCGAATATTCTGCGAGCTCTTCTTGTGTTTGGCAACAATCTTCATAGAGTAATGCTTCCAGTTCTTCATTTTCAAACTTTTTTGGCTGCCCAGGACGTTCATCGTCTTCCAAACCAAAATCACCACTTTTAAATCGTGCGAACGACTTTTGGCACGTTCGCTCAGCTAGCGCATGTTCACCATAAACTTCCAACAAAATACGATGACTTTCGGGAGCAGTTTTCAGTAATGAAGAAGAACTCCCCGCAAAAACACTTTTGCAAAACTTAGAACAGAAAGTTAAAACCGAACACACTACAACGTGGCAGAATTGTTCAATGATGTTCACTTGTTTCGCACAAGAAATATAGTAACTCGAGTAAGTCATCAGAAATAAAACTCACTATTCGTAAGGTTATTTAATACCTGGAAACAATTAAAAAGAAAAGAGCAACTGCTACTCCGATATGTGTTCCGCCTACTTTTTTAACAGTCCGAAACGTCCTTACAAATATGCGTATAACTTGAAAAGTCGTTACCGGATCGATTTGAAATTTTCAGAGAATATATATATATATATTACATTATTAAATTTTGAAAATTCTAACTGCGTACTCGTATAACCCCTTAACCAAAACATTTGATGCCAAAAAAAAGTTTTAGATAACACAGTAGCGGAAGATCTCACCTTATATGGCCCGCATAATTA